>CM066032.1:29336580-30603080 GCA_033557465.1 Ichthyophis bannanicus | reverse complement strand
TACGTACCCAACCCCACCACCCTCCTGTGTTGTTTATAACAAATTCAAGGGCTTAACATCCCCTACGACAGGGTGAGTGTGTGGCCCTCACACGCACACCTTGGATTAAAATCACAACAAGGTTCTCGATGGATGTCAATTCACATAACATCTCACAGGACCTAACACAGGTACAATCCAAAACCATAGCATGCACAGGTGGGTGAGAGTATATGGTAACCAAAACCAAACCCCACCCCACCCCACCACATCAACACCCCCTGTGCAATAGATGGACATACACATCCAACTCGTAATACACACCACAGCCACAAACGTCAGAATATGTAGCATTATGTCCCACTACCAACACCAGCATATAGAAATTTCAACATATGTCCGTAAGGAATTAGAGGCTCCCCTGTCGAAGATGGCCAATTATGTTCCTCAACCCTGGTAAACGATGGGGGGGGGTCTACCAGTTCCCCCCAAACAAGTCAACACCATATCATTAGTCACACTGCTGAATGTTTGCTCGGTGTCACAATGCACAGAGAGCAAACGCTGCACTACATGAGAGATGTCACAACAAAACAGTCATATATGCATCATGACATTATTTAAACGGTCACTACTCACCCAGCAATATGCAGTCACCATACTGTCCCTCCTCAAATTCCCTGAATAGTGCTGAGCGATGCAGGATATAGGAGTCATGGGTGGACCCTGGAAACCTTGGGACCACATTCAGAATATGCAGATTAGCATCACATACAACCTGAACATTCAGGGAATGGTAGTGTTTGCGGTTGCGAAACACCACCTCCCTGTCTCTTGGCGGGACCAGGGCAACATGTGTGCAATCAATAGCTCCCATCACGTGTGGTATCCCAGCTAATGCCTCAAAGGCCTGGTTCAGGGTCCCCCAATGTTGCCTACTGTGGGGAAGGCCTATGTAAGTCCCCACCCCGGCTGACCATAGCATGCAGTACTTGGTGGAGACAGCGTGAGAAGGTGGGGCGGCTCATGCCACCCACTGCGGCCACAAGAGGTCTGGAAACAGCCAGAGGCGAAGAAATGTAAAGCAGCAAGGAGCTTGGACTAAACCTGGTATGGCATGGGACCGGTCAGTCAGGGGCTCGAGGTCAGGTCTCAGATCCTCATAGAGCCCCCTAATAGCCCTTGTGCTCAGTCGGTAAAGGGAGAGTACCTGGTCCTCACGCATGCCCTGGAGCTGGGCCCTGGGCCTGTAGAGGCGTGGCTGCCGAGCCTGCACCTCAGCACGCCGTCTGCGCCCTCCACGCCCAGCACCTCTCTGGACGGCCTCCACAGCTGCAGGTCTGAGTTGCTGCGGGTCTACACCCATGTCCTGTGCCTCAGCCCCATGGGCATCATCTCCCCTGTCCGGCAACCGCAGCATCTGCCCACGTCACCGGGCACATGCAACAAAATATATGTCAGACATCAACACCCCTGTGTGGCTACACAAGCACAGACACACAGACACAGACACCGACACACACAGAGACACACACACCAGCGCACACACACACACACGTTCCCAAACACTGGACACCGTACAAACCACGAAAGAAAACAGTCAAAACAAAACTCACAAAACAGACTGTCATACACCTGCTCTCAGTTTCACCACACCAACACTCGCCGCGCCTACGAAAAACACCCTCAATGTCTCCAAATCTGCAGAAGCAATTTAAACAGGTGACTGGTATGTCCGTACTGTGCGCATGCGCTGTTGTGGGATTGCGACGCTTGTGCGAGGCGAACATGTGCATTATCCTGCGCATCTGCATGACGTTACGCATGGGCGACTGGCTGTGGGGTGCCGCGCATGTGCAAACTGTTGGCGCGCGTGAGTGTGTGTGAATTAGCGAGACGCGCATGTGCCAACTGAGTCACACGAGCGTCTGCGTGTGCGCAGAGCCCGTTAAGCATGGGCGTAAGCATTGCCCTGACGTCATGATGCTCCTAGAAATGCACATGCGCTGAGTATCATTTGCGTGTCGCGCACAAAACACGACAGCCTAACGCACGCCCATGCGCAATTGGATATCGGCGCCGCCCACAAGCAGCGCCGTCGCACAGTTGCACATGCGCAACGTGCGCGCCACAAAAAAAAAGGTACAAAGGGACACGGAAACACAAGGTAAAGGTTGAGTGTTGACTGAGGAGTGGGCGGGAGTTTAGTAATAGGCTGTGAAGAGAGAGGTGTCCTAGTGATAGGTAGGTTTCTGTTATCTGTGTCATCAGTAGAATCCTGTGGTCGTATCTGTTGTCATATCCGTAGTCCCTGTTTATTGTGTGAACGTCTCTGTGTACTGTTCTGCTTACTGTTACTGTTCTTGTGTTGTGTGCCGTGTGTGGTGGTCTTTGTTGTGGTGTCTGTTCTGTGGGTGTTGTTGGGGAGGCAGTGGGGGTGTGGTGAGTTGGGGAGGGGACAGGTGTGCAGAGAGAGGTGGGTGGAGGGGGATGGAGAGGCGGAGTCAGAGCCAGAGGGGGAGGGGGAGAGAGAGGGGTACACAGAGCGATCGAGAGAGGGAACGGGAGAGGGAACGGGAGAGGGAGAGGGAGGAAGGGACAGAGAGAGAGAGGGATAGAGAGAGGGAGGGTGTGAGGCTGAGGGTGCGGGAGGGTGTGTGTGCGGGGCGTGCAGGTGAGGTGGCCCCACCAGTGCCACTGGAGGCAGGGCCTGTGGGTCCTGAGGGCCCTGAGGAGCCAATGGCAGCACCAGGGATAGCGGCACCTGCACAGCTGGCTCCCAGCAGGCACACTGGGAAGAGGAAGAGGGTACCAGTGCCTGAGAACCTGCGGAGGAGGGCAATAAGATTTACGGATGCTGAGAAACCACACCCTCCTCTCCATGGTCCTGGAGAAGTACGAGGTGCTGTTTGGCCGTCTTAGCTCACGGACCAGCACAGCAGGACGGCAGGCGGTCTGGGAGGAGGTCAGGCATGGAGTTGCTGAGGTAGGGGGCCCCCTGCGGGACATAGACAGCCTAAAGAAAAGATATTCAGATATCAAGAGAGGTGTGCGTCAGCACATGTGTGCCGAGAAATACCATGCCAGGGGCACAGGTGGCGGGGGCCCCCTACCAGCAATGCTCAGCCCCCTGGAGCAGCAGCTGGCGGAACGCCTGGGACCTGTATACACCTATGGGCTGCCTGAGATGCTTGACACTGCAGATCCACATGCAGGTATGTCTGTTACGCATAACCATCACATCTCATCACCCCCCTGATAGTAACATTGTGTAACCAGCTCACCTTTGCAAATGCACACCCATATCTATCTCCACAGCCCCATAATGTACCTACGCAGGGATCAGAGGTTGTGTGCACTGCCCCATCATACCCTATGTTGTCATACAAATACACACAGTGCTACCACTGGCTCCATGGCCTTGAGGGCTGAGGTGGGGTGGGCCCTGGATTTGGGTTTGTATGTGTGAAGGTGCAATGCTAATGTAGGACGGGGACTGTCATGGACATGCTGATGTATGCCTCCCACCTCTCGGTGTGATGCAACAAGCACAAAGGAATGTAGCTCAGAGTAGTGGCAAAGGGGAACATCACCCCCAAATGCAGTAAACAGACATCCCCATCAAAACTGTCCCTGACATTACGTTGTGTGACACACATGTAGACATCAAGTTATGACTGGAGCATGAACCACAATGTGTCTGTACTGTAACCCAGTCACGCTAAAGCCTATCTCTCTACTGTCATATGCTCTGCAGGCCATTATCTACACACCATACATATTAGGATGGCCATGAACAGTCAGGCCATGCCTCACCAATCTCCGTTGATCAGACAGGCTCTGCTGTTTGTTGTTGCCGCAATACAATCATTGTCCAAGGGGGATCCAAGGGTACATCATCCTCATCACATCCCCCTGAGTGCACCCATCTCTGTGTAGGGATTAACCGTCATCTAAGAGATATGTGATCTGTCTAAGGAGTAACTATGCCTGCTGTACAGCTGGACTGTCTAAAGGTGCATCAAACGTATTGGGGAGGTCAGGCTTGCCAGACGACACATCATGGAACCAGATGGTCACAGCTCTGTTTGCACATCTATGACATACACTGTTGTAACCCCTCCCCCACCTGTCTGTGTAAGCAAGTGGTGGGTGACACATGTCACCTGTATGTGGAGTGTCACTGAACCGTGTCTCAAATGTACGAGCCGCTAAGTTCTCCTGGATAATAACTCCCCCAAATAGATCAGGTGTGTCCCACGCACCGGCCTACGGGGCAAATCCGCAAGTTATCTGTTGTGCATAGCTCTGTTTGGGAAAACACATGACATACAGCAGATAGCTGCCGTCATAATGCCTGACTCAGGCCCGCTGCTGATAATAGCAGTCACACTACCTGTCTGCATTTTGATGTGACACAGCAAATACAAACACCATGTACCTTGTACAGGGGTATATCTTGTTACATATGTGGCCACTCTGCTCTCCTTCTCACGGGTTAGCTATGCCCTCCATAGGCATAGCCATCAACCCTGTGTCTCCCAGTGCCCCACACCTCACCTGTTCTCAGATGGCTATGTTAGGCCCTGAATATCCCAGGCAAATGCTGTGTTGTGGTGAATCACCTCCACTACGAATGCTGCTCGGCATTGTTTCCCCCTCTATGTCATAGGTGTCAGCAGCAGAGGCAAGGTCATGGCCCCCAGGTTGTTTTCCTCCCCCCTCCTCTGCTCTCACCTCCTCTGTGTCTCCCTGTCCCGCTCTGTGTGAGCAGCTGGCTCTGCATAGCGCAGTGTGCCCCCTGCGGGGCCGTGTGTCCGATATTTGGGCCAGCCGTCCCACACCCCCGAGGTGAGGTGTTCTAGCTGATTGGCCATGTGTTCTGTGTGTTGAGTACATAGGTGGCTGCATCCACCTGCATGAGACACACCTGCCAACATAGCCCCATCTGGGTACATGGTGCCTGTGTGTGTGTGAGCATGGCACGCCCCCCCCTCTCAGGCCACAGCATGACATCAACACCAGATGGTATACACCGAGCAACACAGGACTAGCTGTGCGTGACACAGCTGTCACATTGCCAACATGGGCCAGGGTCTGCTGTCAGCCGCATGGTCAATGAGACGCCCCTGAAGGAGATGCCCCCACCCCAACATGTGAGGGTACCTACACCTCTCACACACATGTCAAGCATCGTCTGAAAGGGTGGGTACCCTGAAACTATGCAGCATATGGCGCCAGCAGATATGCCATGTGTGCAGGTGATGCACATCCGCAAACGCACACAATCTGTGACTGTGCTACCACACCCCTCAAAACCACAGTAGCACATGTGCACGGTCAATCACATGTGCACAAATGCGACAATTGTGGTTGACGGTGAGAGTACGGTGTATGTCTCTAGTTGCGCTATGAGTAGCATCACAGCAGGCACCACGGAATGCATGGCGGAAACAGAGATTACCTGTCACATGTTGCACACACTGCATTGGCCAGGTGTGCTCATACACGTCTTCCCAGGGCATAAGGGCAGACATGTCACCCATTCCCTGACCCTGTGTTTGCAGCAATACACGGCCTGTGTTGGTATGGTGACATATGTTCCCACTGGGATATGTCGTGGACACTCACAGCTGCAGACATCTTTGTAGTGGCGTGTGTCCCCATGGTCCACTGTCAGGTTGCAGGGACACATACAACATGTGTCACACATCCCATCACTTCCCGACACATTCCAAACAGGTGATGTTACTGGTAACCCTGACCCACACCCCTGACACTGCCGCGCCTCACCTCTACTGTCATGGAGTATGTGCCCGTGACGTGTTATGTTGCATCTGACATACTCTACGCACAGTGCTGCATGTGCCTGTCAATAGTCCCACTATCATGTACAGTTCGAGTTCAACACATTGTCGGAATGTGGCATACACATGTAACACTGCATATACAGTATGTCCCATGGGGATATGCACTATACAATGGCATGCACACTCAAACAGGGGCTGCCAATGAAGGTGTACCTGTTGGTGATGTGCAGCCCTGTGTGCACCTGCCACTGCCAGATGGGGTGGGAGATGGACTGCGTGTGAAATGCACATGGGAGCATATAATGGAACACGGAGGACACACAGGGTGTGCAGGGCTCTGACACACACCAGATCCCCTGGAACAGGTCCATGTTATGTAGGGGGTCCTGTTTGCAGCACACATGCAGGGTAACCACAACATGACATATCCCTTCCCCTGAACACACACATAAATGTAGCTGTACAGCACACACATATGTGTTTGATCTGTGTCTGTCTACAATACAGGTGACTACAGCACAGTCCGGCCACGTGAGGAGGAGGAGGAGGAGGAGGAGGAGGAGGTGGAGGAGGAGGTGGAGGTGTGGGAGGCATCTGACATGGAGGGGCATGAAAATGCTGCGGCTGCAGAGGTGCTGCTGCAGGGGGTGAGTCCTTGTCCCCAGGAGGGGCACACTGAGCCTCCAACAAGCCTCACCACACAACGTTTGGCTGAAGGAACAGCTGACGCAGCACCACCAGCACAACGGGATACCGGGGAGGAATGTTCTGAGAGCTGAGCTGCGGGCCCATGCCACCTCGTCACATCGGGACAGTGAAGGTGGGTGGGCAAATATGTTCACGCAGATAACCCATATGTTCTTTGTACATACACTAACAGGTGTGCACACTCTACCAGGACTGTAAATGTGTGTGACTACACAAACACACACTCGGTGTGCACAATACCGAACAGTGTGAGACACATCAGCGTACAGTATGTGCAACACACTGTGTGCAAGGCGACCAAAGGGTATGCCACACATGCCCATTAACCTACATATCGCGTCACATCATTGTTTGATTTGGCCAGACACACCTATGGACTGATCTGTCTCTGCTCATACAGTAGCTACCAGCAGCAGCAACGTACAACATTCAATACATGGCCCAGTGAAAACGTGGACAGCAATAGGATGAACCACCTTTAGCACCACACGAAGTATCCAGAAAACTATGCGCCTATGGCCCGACACAGGCTGTGGTCCGTGTCCATCTTCAGGGGCAGGCTCATTAGGCAAACCACACCTTCACAGTGTATTGAGAATGACCTATTCAACCACAGGGACGCACAGGGGCCCTTCACCTCTCAATGCAGTCACACACCTTCTGCTATCCGAATATAATGAACCAGTCATGCAATCCGTGCAAGGGGAGGCCTTCCTGTAACACATTTCCACGTTCACATTGTCACAACAAGGCTTCCCCTTGCGTGGATGCACTGCTGGTTAATTATATTTGGATGGCAGAATGCGTTTGTCTACATTGAGAGGTGAGGGGCTCCGGTACATCCCTTTGGTTGATCAGGTCCTGTCCAACACACTGTGGACGTGTGTTTAACCTGATAAACCTGCCCCTGCAGAGGAAAAAGGAATACGGCCTGTGTTGGGCCATAGGCCTCTACTGTCTGTATAATATGTGTTGTGATAAAGGTGGTTTGTCCTATTGCTTGACACGTTCGTAATGGGCCAAAACATGTTATCAACTATTATGTCGACATCGTTTTCCTGGGTTGTGTTTCCCAATGTGGAACCTTGCATCATGTAGCCATACGTCGAGTGGTATGTTCTTTGGTGCATACCTTTGCACCTCTCCACATTACATTTCATCTTCCTTTTGGATACCCCATCTTCCAATACATCTAGATCCCCTTGCAATTTAACACAATCCGCTTGGATTCTGACAACCTTAAAAAGTGTTTTTTCCCATGTGCAAATTGATTGCCTCACTCGTAGGTCCCTTTTGCAGGTAAGTTATGAATATGTGATAGAGCAACAGACCCAACACTGATCCCTGCCTCACTCCATGTATTACCTCTCTCCATTGGGGAAATTGGCCACCTAGCCCTACCCTCTCTGCCCTCTGCTGCCACCCCTGCTACCATGCACATTCAGGGCTACCTTCCCCGCCCCCCCCTTTGTGTGACTCTGAAACATCCCGATGGCCTGCCACCAGCAGTTGCATGCATAGCATACACCTGTCTAGGCAAATGTGCAGCTTGTACCCCTGTGATGCAACATCCTGTCATCAACATATGCATTGTGAGCCCTGCACATGCCTCATAGGGTCTACATGCACTGTTATCTGACCACTTGAGTCTCCCCCTGGGGGGATGTGACACCCTTATCTGACAGACGCATGGTGCAGTTGTGGATGGGCCCATGTCCTGGGTGTGAATCTGCTGCTTACACCCCATCCCTCATAGTCATGAGCAATGCACCTATCACCTGCCCATGCCGTGTGTATCCCCTAACTCTGCATCCCACATGTTATGTTTGTTAGCATTTGAACTCCCCTACAAAATGTGTATCCCGAGGTGTCATTGCAATCACCTGCGCACCCTCCAGCCACACACACAATGTACATATTGTTGCTCTGTGTCCCAGGGAATATTGTACATGTGCTGGACAGTGTTGTGCCTGCTGAGATGGGGTATCCCTGTGCCTGTCACACACATCATTTACATTGGGCACGTCCTGTGTGTGGCCTAACATACACCTTTGAGGTATGTCCCCATTCAGTTAAATATGCACCTGACCACTACAGTTCGTAACATGCAGGGGAAAAGCATGTGTGACATGTCCCACCCTGTTGTGTATTACTGTCATACCTGGCAGGGGTAGCTCTCACACGGCCATTTTCTCCCCACACAGGCATTCGTCAGGAACTCATAGCTCTGCGGCAATCCTCTGAACGTCTCATCCAGGAGATGGTCCATCTGCGCCAGAGCATATGTGACCGGCCATACCAGAGGATGTGTGTGGCCATGGAGGGCATCGAGGCTGCGCTGGTGAGGATGGCACCACCGCCACCACAGACACCACCACCACCACCACCGCCGCCAACACCACCTCCGCTACAGGCACCAGAGGATCGGGTGGCGCCAGGGGAACGGGGACCTCCATTGCCAGGTGCCATACCTGTGAGGCGACGGCGTCGCTAATAGAGCAGACCAAACATGGGTACCCTAGCATACATTAAAGAGTTACACTCCAATGTGTGTCCCCTATACTGCTCAGGTTGTGTGCACATGAATGCTCTGCCCATGGACAGATGATCTGAGACCAGGCCCGTTGTTGCAGGGATTGTCACACTGTCAGGTATTACTGCACACATGCC
The DNA here is from genome assembly GCA_033557465.1 of Ichthyophis bannanicus. Classification (NCBI taxonomy): domain Eukaryota; kingdom Metazoa; phylum Chordata; class Amphibia; order Gymnophiona; family Ichthyophiidae; genus Ichthyophis; species Ichthyophis bannanicus. The sequence goes on along the minus strand of CM066032.1, from coordinate 30,593,913 downwards.
ATTACCTGGCATTCCAGACATGCACATGCTGTGGTCACTGACCCTTGGCTACAACTCACAGGTGTACACATGGGCCCACTTGCATATGTCGGCATGCCCCAGGGGTTACAGCACCAATTTCCTGCCCAGTCACCATTTACATCCCCGTCAGCCGTGCACAATGGGGGCATACGTGTGCCCATTGGGTGTGTCCTTGGCAATGCTGACAGGCCTGTCCCGCACCTACATGGCATACATGTGTCTGCGACACACATGTGTGCCATGCATATTTACATTGCTGCTGTCCAACACCAACTGCTGTCCCACCAGACCCATCCCTGTGACATGCTTGTGTCTCGGGAACATATGCAGGGCAACATCCTCTGGGCCTACACCTGTCCCATGGCCATGCCCACATAGATATCACACAGCCCCTCATGTGTTGCTGTTACCGTTATGGTGTCCATGCCAATGTGTGATCCCCAGGAAGGTGGATAGACATATCCCATCCTTGCATACATGGTGTGCGTGTGAGGCAATCACAAGGCCATTGATGCAAAGTACAAACTAAAACCATTTATTTACACAACATAAGTAAACGGGCAACATGCCCAACATCAAATGCCAAAAGGGGGGTGGGAACACTGCGCAACACAGGGCACATGGGGGCGTCACAGGTGACATTGCTGGTGCCTGTGACGCTGTTCGGCAGGTGGCCATCGGGATGCCAGCTGCAACACATCGGTGTCCACCTGCCGAACAGCCCCGGTCATGCACTGCAGGGCATGGAACACCACATGGATGTCACGCCGTGTGTCATCCACGGCCACTAAGATATCGTGCATACACCTGCCAGCACACAGACACACATTGCCTGTTGTCTGTGTGCTGGCATGTGCATGAGCCGTGACAGTGGCCCTGGATGGCACAGGAATGCGCTGCCGCCCGTGCTGTGCCCACCCCTGCAGTGGCTGACTGGTGCCCCCATGGCCCTGTGGTGGGCTGTGTTCCCACACACCCCCCTCCCCCCCTCCTCCCCTCCCTGCAGATACTCCCTCCACCCTCCCAGGCCAGACAGAGGCCCCCCCTCCCCCCACCCTGTCAGCACCCCTTCCCCCTGTGGCCCTCTCCCCTGCACCCCCCAATGTCCCATCCTCTCCATCCCCTTCGTTTGGGGTAGGGTGGGTGACATCCTCATCCTCCTCCGCAATGTCGTCGTCCGACACCACCACCACCACATCCGTCCCCTCCTCCTCGGATCCCTGCTGGTCGGGCTGCAGGTTCTCCTCCAAGGGCTCATCCTCCCCCCTTGTGCGGCGTGTGCTGGGCCTGCGGAAGCTGTATGTGGAGGTGTGTGGTTCCTCGTCAATGGCATCCCCACCTGTGAGGGGTGACAGACATCAGGGCACATCCATGTGTGGCACATAACATATGTACAGATAAGGCAGGCCAGAGGCAGTTGGTTCAATGGCACACTTTAACCTGTGGCATAGCCCTCCACTACTCACCATCGTGGTGGTGCTCTCCCTCTGTGCTGAGCTGTTCCAAATACCGCATGTGGAACTGTCGTAGTTCACGAGCCTTCTTCCTCAGTTCCTCCACCTGTGGACATGCAAATGTTGTCTTCTGTCAGCACGTGCCACCTGTCACTGTGTCTGTCACGCAGACGCCTATGTCCTGGGTGGGCCACATCTTGCTGCTCCCACCCTCCTGCTACCTGTGGCATATCCATCATGGTAACACACCACCAGCAGTCAGTCCCACACATATGTGGGAATAGGTTTGCACATAGGTGTCACTGCAGTATCAACAGAGCCTAGCTGGCATCCACATGCATTGACAGATAGGGCAGCAATCAGCAGCCTTACTGTGTGGCTGCAGTCTGCCCACACCCATCTCACCACCACCCCACAACACAACAGTGGGATGGTGGGAGGGACAGTGAGAGACAGAGGGTGTGTGTGAGGGGGGAGATGTGGGGCGTGACACAGACACTGAGGGTGAGGGTGGGCGACAGAACACCCAGGGGACATGGTGTTGCTTGCGGGACATATCCCTGCTGCTTATTGACAGCAGCTGTCCAAGGTGTGTGTGTCTGATGCCCCCAGATGCAGGTGATGCAACGTCACCATTGCTGTGGACCCACTCAACACCATTGCCAGTGTATGCACCCCATAGTGGGTGTCCCCTGTGGGGCAGCACACCTACAAGGTAGGCATCTGTGTTCTCCCCTATGGGTGTTGCTTCAGGGAAGGGTATGCGTGTGATATGTGATTCACAGCATCCTTAGCACACATGGCATCCCTCTGTGGGCCTGACATTGAGTGTCATTGGCCCGTGCTGGGCCCCTGCAGCCCACATGTGGCGCCTTGTATAATGCCCTACACACAGACAAAATGGCAGGGGGCACGGGAGGCTTCTATGTGCCCCCATGCTGGTGCATATCTCTGTAACAGAGGTGGGTTATTTGCAGTGCCCATGTTCACATTTGCACACTGCAAGGGTGGCAAGGCTGCAGCTGATGGGTTGTTGTCAGTCTGCAACCTTGTCCTGATCATGTGAACATGAACAAATGGGTGATGCTGTGGGGGGACTCACATGATATCCATGAGACAGCACACACCCTGGCATGCACCCAGTGTGTGGGAGGGGGATCGGACTGAACCTCTGTCGTGAGGTGTGACCAGTTGGACCGCACGTCTAGGTGTGCTTAGACACATGTCCCCCTGGCACACCCATATGCAGCTCACACAGCCATGCACCCTGTGCATACTGTGTGTGTTGTGTCGGGGCCCAGGGTGTGTGATGTGTGTTGAGATGGCCTCACCGTGCTAGCAGATACAATGGGGACGTACAGGCTGTTTGGTGGCTGGCCAGATGTCTGTGGCCATCCTTGTGATGGGGGGGTGGGTATATAGTGAGGCCTGTGGGGATGTGGGTAGGCGTTGCCCTGTTGTGTCATATGTATATCCCTCAGGGGTATAGTCCTGCCCAGTTGTGTGCACACACAGATGTGTCTGTGCCCTCCTGTAGTCTCAGTTATGTGCATGTAGGGGCTGTGTAACACACAACCCAGCTGTGGAGGCGCCCCCACCTGTGCCCCTGCATAGCTCGGTTACCCATGTTCCATAGGGGCTGCTGGGGTCACATTCAGGGACATGTCCCTCCGTTGTGTTGCGAGGGGTGGGGTTTGGTGGGGTTCGGACTGTGCCACCTACTATGGGGTGCAGGGTCCAGCCCTCCTATGATTTCTCACATCCCACATACATGCAGGGACATGGATCGCATGAGATGTTCCACATATGTTTCCGTGTTTGGCTGTGGGGGGGGATTACATCACAGGGTACTTCAAGGTCCTGTGGATGCTGTCGATGCTGGACCAGCTACGGCTGCCTGTCTCCCAGATATGGTGTTATGTGTGATGTTGACAGTTCAGTCAGCTTGCAGTGTTGGGTGTCCCTGATGGGCATATGACAGATAGCATCCCTTTGTGGTGCACAGTGCGTAGTCCTTGCCGTGCATCCGCTTGCAGTATCGTAGTCATCTGACCTAATGGCCAGTGTGGACCTGTCAGCATCCACCTTGTGGATCTCTGCTGGCACCTTTTCCCTGCCAGTTGGGCAAGGGTTCAGTGGGTGTCTCACACCATACACCGTGTGACAGCCTGGCCCATGTAGGTTGCTGTTGCCGCACATGTGACCATGACACAATGGCGGGTTCAGACACTCAGCCTATGCACCCACACCGGTCCAATGCTACCCTGTTAGCATCATTTGCTCTCGCAATGAGCGTACCTGTCAGACGACACCTCATCCACCCCCATGTCATGTGGGAGGTGCACATCTCGATGTTGTAGATATTCTGAACACTCCATCCACCTCATCCCCAGAGGACAGGGGTATGTGACACCCTCCTGGGTTACAGACAAACTGCATGGCACACACGGCAACGGCGGCATCAGTGTTCCAACGCCACTCCCAGAGTGTGTGGCGCCATGTCATCCGTGAGATTGTGCTCACAGCATAGGTGCCGCCAACAGAGTGGGGTGCTCAGGGGCCTTTCCATTTGGGGACACAGGCAACGTCCAACACAGCAACGTTATCATCTATCTATTCGACATGTGGGGGATGTTAGGAGGTGTCTCTCATCCCATTCAGGAGGGTGTCGTGTCATATGGTATGTCCATGCAGGGTGCCATACACCCTTGGCATCTGTGGATATTGCTGTTTCTCAGCCTCATGTGTCCTGTGCTTTACCTCAGTTGTGGCAATAACTGTGTGGAGCCTGGCCACAGGTAATGGAAGCCCCTGTGGGGTCTGATCCTGGGGCGCAACGTGTTCCATCTTGGGACATGCACGCACCCCCTTGCAATTTCCATTAATGTACACGTAGGTATCACATTCACTAGGCACCTCACAGGGTTGTACGTATATTGTCAGTGTGGGTTGTTGCTGAGTGCGGTTCTGATTCACTGGTGCAGAGTCCCAGAGGTGATCAGTTACAAATGAGTCCCACACGCTACACATCTGCACTGCTGGCCCATATGCCCCTGCTGTGCCCCTGAGCTTTGTGGGTGGCAATCACACGATGAGTGTGGTGTAGGGTGGTGTCAGGTGCCCTGTGGGGCCAGACATAGTTGAAGGACAGTGTGTTTTGGACAGCATACTGTGTGTTAGTGACAAATGCTATGGCTGTGTAGTTTTGAGGGCTACAGCCCATACACCATTGCACGGCACTAGGGGCTCAGATGCATGTGCTGACTCCATACCTTGCTGTGGTCATTGACATGCCATTTGGGCCTGATGATACCACCAGGGCTGTTTGGGCTGAGTGCATTCATCAGTGCCACTGCTGGTGCATCCCGATTTTGTATGGTTTGTGGCCCCTTTGTGACCATGCCACAGTATGTTGGTGTGGATGTAATCCACAGGACACATTGTGCTCCACAGGTGACATGGCTACCACCACACACAGGTTGGGGGGGCGGGGGGCTCTTGGCATGGCTGCCGGGTTCAGCCCAGCACCCCTGGATGCCATCTCACTGGCCAGTCATGGTGACATGGCACATGTGTATCCTTTAGCACTTAAAGAGAATTATTTTGTTTATCAAGATACTTTTATACAGCAAATATCGGGTACAGCGATGGGTGCTACATTTGCACCGTCACTAGCAAATTTATTTATGAGTGATTATGAAGAACGTTATGTTTATACTTCACTTTATCAGCAATATATAATACGGTGGTATCGCTACATTGACGATATTTTTCTTTTATGGTGTGGTTCTCGTGCCCAATTGGAAGATTTTTTTGTATATCTGAATGCTTGCCATGATACCATCAAGTTTGAGATGAATGTTCAAGCATATGAAATACATTTTTTAGATGTAAAAATACTGAAACATCATAACAGTTTTGTTACCACATTGTACTCTAAACCTACCGACCGTAACACTCTGTTGCATTTTTCAAGTTTTCATCCTTCCCATTTAAAACACAGTTTGCCGTATTCGCAGTTTTTGCGATGTCGTCGAATATGTTCTTCTAATACAGAGTTTCGATTACAAGCTAAAGGCATGATGGAAAAATTTTCTTGATAGAGGATATCCATTATCAGTAATCAATACAGCCTATAAAAGGGCAAAGTACAATCATAGGGATTGGCTTTTACATCCTCATCCTGCATCAACGTCTATGTCTTCAGTGCCTATAGTTACATGTGTTTTACCTTTTTCCAGTTTATCTCATCGTATATCTTCTATGATTCGCAAACATTGGGGCCTTATTCATCGTCATCCTGATCTGACTACTTGTGAATTGAGGATGTCATATAGTAGAGGACGTAACCTTAAAGATCGTTTATGTCCTGCAGTTTTAAGACGCACTGGAGTTCCTCTGTCATCTATGCAAGGTCATGCAGCTTGCCAACATTGCTCATTTTGTACTATTATGAGTTCATCTATATGTGAAAAGTACAGCTCTCAAGTTAGAACTTTGATGGTAGCTACGACTTGTAATACTTCCTATGTGATTTATGGCATCTGGTGTGAATGTCAAATGCTTTATATAGGAAAAACTACCAGACCCTTGAGGACTCGACTAGCGGAGCATAAATATAGTCTTAAGAAAGCTCGTTTTGATACTCCATTGGTACAGCACTGTCTCGATTCTGGGCATCTTTTTGAGACTCTTCGATGTACGGTATTGGAATCGGTACCCTTAGATATTCGTAGGGGTGACCGTAAGAAAGTACTTTTGCAAAAGGAACAGCGATGGATCTTTAAATTACAGACTTTGCAGCCTCATGGACTTAATGATCATCTAGAATGGACATTATTTTTTTGAGAGTTTCTATTGATCTGATTATGAGAATCTTTTGTATGTGAGATTGTGCGCCTCTGTTTGGTTAGGGTGTCACTGTGCAGTTCATGTGTTTAAGAATGATGTCTGATGTCTGTTTCTTTAAACTGACGTCATAGTTTTGAATGAGTTTTTGATTGGTGTATGGCTATGTTATTAGGCGCGTCACACGCCAAGTTGTGATGACGGGAGATGGTGCGGAGCCATTTTTTGTAGCTATCATCGTGCATGACGTTGCTCCTGAAGAAGCTGGTGAACGGCGAAACAAAGGCTTTTGTCGAGCGAGCTTTAGTCATATTCAAAAGCTATATGATAACATCAGGACTTTGAATGTCTCTCCCGTGTTTCATGGCTCCTATGTTGGAGGTTGAAATTTACCATGAGCAGCGTTCATTGAGGAGCTAGAGACCTGGCTGGATGCTTCATTATTGCAAGATAAGTTATTCAGTGCTTAATATTGCATTGTTATACTTCTAAATTTCTCATTGTCTTTATTATAATTGCAGGTATCGCTCCAGTATTTGATTTAGGCTGCGTTCAGCCTTTTTCATTTAAGTTGTACGCTGATTGGATTGACGCTGTTTTGAATGTTAGATATTAATGTATGAGTGAGGTTGAATGTGTGAATGTGTATTAGTGATTTCATTTTAGCTCTTTGGATTTAGAAATAATTTGAGACTTTTCCCGTGATTGAAGTTTAGGGTGTCTTTAATTGATGTAAGATATTGGCATTTTTGGTTGTGGAAGGTAGGGTAGGCTATGACCGGTGATGTGAGCGTCTAACAACACCTAAGGTGATTTATCATCAAATGTGGAGTTGTGCCATCTGAGGTCATTAATAGCCTGAGATTGAGTTATAGGTTGGATTATATGTTGTAGGTTTATTGGAGTAACTGTATAAGATTTTGTGAGCAAGTTATTTTTTGTTTTGACTTAGTCTTTTTGCTCTTGGTTTTTTGTTACATGTGTATCCTTGCCATTCAGCACACTAGGCATGTCTGACAGTGACCAGCGAGTGATTGGCACTCTTGTGTCCTGTCCTCTGGCACATGGTGTGTCGTCTATGTTTTTGGTGTGTTTTGTGCCTATGCATTCATAGTGGTGGGTCGTGATAGGGCATTCTCACGTTTCCCATGGTATTGTGTTTGGTTGATGTCAACACAGCTACTAGTGATGGGGGTTCACATACAACAGTTTTTACTGGTAGTGTGACCTCGGCAGGCACACACACAGGTGTGGCTCAGACATGGAGGTGTTCTGCACCTACAATAACACAGAGATGGGGGTTTAGCTTCAACAGCTGAACTGTAAGGCAGCATTTGTGGGGTGCATCATGGAGGACCACAGGAACTGTGTGATACCCCCATACGCTTCTCTACTGGCTGGTGGGGAGCAATGACATGCTGGCTTACACAGGGCATCAGGGAACACAATGGTTCAACCCATTCATGTTTTTCACAGGTGATGATCTGTTCCCAGTGCCACATACATGCCTAACTGTGGGTGTGGCCATTTGTGCTTTGACACCTATGTGCATTGTACGTGTCTCCCTTGACGCACGTGACCCATTCCCTGTGGCACCCTTGACAGACATGGCAGTGCCATGCCACATTTGTTAGGGTGATGATGATGTTCCTGATGAGCCCTATAACCCTGTAGGTGGTACTGTGGATACATGTGTGGTCATATTACCTACACATGTCATGCAATACAGACACACTGGCAACATGATAATCCAGCACACATGGGCTGATGGAGAAACAAATGTGACATTGGGTGGGTTGCCCTATCCACCTTGGCAGTGGATAGGTCCATTACACGTGTATGTCTACCAGGCCATGGTCGACAGTGTTTGACCCACTACAAGAGCTGTGTGTCCTGTATTTTCTTTGCGATACTGCTAGATATAGCAGACCTACTTCAAGGGTGACACAGAGACCACTTTGAATGGACTCCCTGGACCCCTGGAGGTAGGGGGATGCCTAACACTACATTAGTACACACAGCCATATCTCCAGGGTGACACAGAGCCCACTTTGAATGGGCTCCCTGGACTTCTGGAGGTAGGGGGATGCTTAACACTACATTAGTACACACAGCCATATCTCCAGGGGGACACAGAGCCCACTTTGAATGGACACCTTGGCCCCTGGAGGTAGGGGGATGCTTAACACTACATTAGTGCACAAAGCCATATCTCCAGGGGGACAAGGAGCCCACCTTGAATGGGCTCCCTGGACTTCTGGAGGTAGGGGGATGCTTAACACTACATTAGTACACACAGCCATATCTCCAGGGGGACAAGGAGCCCACCTTGAATGGGCTCCCTGGACCCCTGGAGGTAGGGGGATGCTTAACACTACATTAGTGCACACAGCCATATCTCCAGGGGGACAAGGAGCCCACCTTGAATGGGCTCCCTGGACCCCTGGAGGTAGGGGGATGCTTAACACTACATTAGTGCACACAGCCATATCTCCAAGGGGACACAGAGCCCACTTTGAATGGACACCTTGGCCCCTGGAGGTAGGGGGATGCTTAACACTACATTAGTGCACACAGCCATATCTCCAGGGGGACAAGGAGCCCACCTTGAATGGGCTCCCTGGACCTCTGGAGGTAGGGGGATGCTTAACACTACATTAGTACACACAGCCATATCTCCAGGGGGACACAGAGCCCACTTTGAATGGACACCTTGGCCCCTGGAGGTAGGGGGATGCTTAACACTACATTAGTGCACACAGCCATATCTCCAGGGGGACAAGGAGCCCACCTTGAATGGGCTCCCTGGACCTCTGGAGGTAGGGGGATGCTTAACACTACATTAGTACACACAGCCATATCTCCAGGGGGACACAGAGCCCACTTTGAATGGACACCTTGGCCCCTGGAGGTAGGGGGATGCTTAACACTACATTAGTGCACACAGCCATATCTCCAGGGGGACAAGGAGCCCACCTTGAATGGGCTCCCTGGACTTCTGGAGGTAGGGGGATGCTTAACACTACATTAGTACACACAGCCATATCTCCAGGGGGACAAGGAGCCCACCTTGAATGGGCTCCCTGGACTTCTGGAGGTAGGGGGATGCTTAACACTACATTAGTACACACAGCCATATCTCCAGGGGGACACAGAGCCCACTTTGAATGGACACCTTGGACCCCTGGAGGTAGGGGGATGCTTAACACTACATTAGGCCACACAGCCATATCTCTTGGGGGACAAGGAGCCCACCTTGAATGGGCTCCCTGGACTTCTGGAGGTAGGGGGATGCTTAACACTACATTAGTACACACAGCCATATCTCCAGGGTGACACAGAGCCCACTTTGAATGGACTCCCTCGACCCCTGGAGGTAGGGGGATGCCTAACACTACATTAGTACACACAGCCATATCTCCAGGGTGACACAGAGCCCACTTTGAATGGGCTCCCTGGACTTCTGGAGGTAGGGGGATGCTTAACACTACATTAGTACACACAGCCATATCTCCAGGGGGACACAGAGCCCACTTTGAATGGACTCCCTCGACCCCTGGAGGTAGGGGGATGCCTAACACTACATTAGTACACACAGCCATATCTCCAGGGTGACACAGAGCCCACTTTGAATGGGCTCCCTGGACTTCTGGAGGTAGGGGGATGCTTAACACTACATTAGTACACACAGCCATATCTCCAGGGGGACACAGAGCCCACTTTGAATGGACACCTTGGCCCCTGGAGGTAGGGGGATGCTTAACACTACATTAGTGCACACAGCCATATCTCCAGGGGGACAAGGAGCCCACCTTGAATGGGCTCCCTGGACTTCTGGAGGTAGGGGGATGCTTAACACTACATTAGTACACACAGCCATATCTCCAGGGGGACAAGGAGCCCACCTTGAATGGGCTCCCTGGACCCCTGGAGGTAGGGGGATGCTTAACACTACATTAGTGCACACAGCCATATCTCCAGGGGGACAAGGAGCCCACCTTGAATGGGCTCCCTGGACCCCTGGAGGTAGGGGGATGCTTAACACTACATTAGTGCACACAGCCATATCTCCAGGGGGACACAGAGCCCACTTTGAATGGACACCTTGGCCCCTGGAGGTAGGGGGATGCTTAACACTACATTAGTGCACACAGCCATATCTCCAGGGGGACAAGGAGCCCACCTTGAATGGGCTCCCTGGACCTCTGGAGGTAGGGGGATGCTTAACACTACATTAGTACACACAGCCATATCTCCAGGGGGACACAGAGCCCACTTTGAATGGACACCTTGGCCCCTGGAGGTAGGGGGATGCTTAACACTACATTAGTGCACACAGCCATATCTCCAGGGGGACAAGGAGCCCACCTTGAATGGGCTCCCTGGACTTCTGGAGGTAGGGGGATGCTTAACACTACATTAGTACACACAGCCATATCTCCAGGGGGACAAGGAGCCCACCTTGAATGGGCTCCCTGGACCCCTGGAGGTAGGGAGATGCTTAACACTACATTAGGCCACACACCCATATCCCGAGGTTGACTGGATCCCACTTTGTGGGTCTCTCTGGACCCATGGGGATAGGGGGGTTATATTTTAGAATAGTTTAACACCACCCCAGGGCACATGTGTGGCTGAGGGCCCATGTGCTCAACGTTGCACAACCCATGGTGGTCGCCCCTATGTGTTACCCTGCAGATGCAGATACCGCCATCACCACAAGATGTTTCCTGTGGCTATTTAGCCAGATGCATGGCCTAGCTGTGTTGCTGTGTGCTGTGCGACATCAACACCACCAGCTGTCATAAGGCCAGGGGGGCATCATGTCCTCTGTGGACACATCCGTCACCACCTGGCTAAATGGCCATCCACCCAGATGTGATACACAGTGCATATGGAATGTGTTTCACCTGCTACACTTGACCTCTCTAGACTAATAATACACAACAGCATGGACATCTGTCATCAACCCTGTCTGTGTATATGTTTGTTGTGCCGTATGTCCATTCACTTACGTCACGTTGGTGGTCTGCCTGACGATTGAATCGCCTGGTCAGCCTCTCCCATGCCCTCTGGACCTTTGCCATGTTTTTGCTCCTGGAGGGCCCTGGGAAGAGCCTCTTCTGTTTCCTGGCAATCAGGGTGGACAGGTGGCACAGCTCTCGTTGGCTGAACGCCGGTTTCCTTACTCGGGACGCCATTTTGTTTCAGGGTGTGTACACGCGCGACCGCTAACGACGCAACTTCCGCATTTGCGCGTAGCGGTTCGCGCTGGTGCACGGCGCATGGCTGCGCGAATAATCGAGGCGCGCACGTGCGATCGGTATTGCTGTGTGGCAAGATGTTGCGGTTATTACCGGTACGCAGTATTCATAATAATAGTTCATAATTTTAATAACAATATGTGTCATGTGCTCAGCATACTCACATAACTACGAGGTGCCTCTCCTGTCCATTTAAATATGCGATAAATATTATGTATTACACCTGTTCACACACTCTGGTCCTGAACCTATGGACACATATCCACTGATTTCTGGGCCATTGTCAGATGAGGTGTGCTATGTGTGTCACATAGCAGGTAGTGCTCTGACACTGCTAGCAATGGGTGCAGCCAGAACATCAGCACCAGGTGTCAATCAGACTGGTGATATGGGGTTCTGTATGTTGGTGGACCATGTTCTGTGGTGTATCAGCTTGTACAGACACCAATGCTGTATTGTTTGCTGTAGGGGTCTTTATGAGATTAATATATGAGCATTGCACACATACATTATGTTGCGTGTTGGACATTATGAGGTGATGTGGTCAGCATGTCAGCACACTGCACAATAACCTTTGGTATGTGTGCCGGCATACAGTCCTGGTGGCTGTGATCTTGCACAATGTTTGCTACATGGACTGCTTAACCAGGCGTCATGGGTTACATCCTCCAGTTGGGCTCTAGTGTGCCAGTCTCCGTAAGCTCACATTATCATACTTTGTTACACCATTGGCCATGGTGCTTTCCATGTACATCTATGCTTTTGCCAGCATATATTTTCTGACATTGCAACATTATTACCTGCCACAGACCCCTTTCAGGATTACAGAGGTGATGCTAGTGGCAAGACCCTCACACTGCTGCCTACATCATGTGCGGTACACCATTCTCAAAAATGGATCACCGCACCCCTGGTAACCACAGCACACAGTCTGCAGGATTGCCTCTTTAGCCAGCCAGGCATCTGTTCTTATCAATCTAGTTGTGGCCCACACCTGACCTTGCTGCATGTGGAGCCAGGGGTTCCGTGATTCCATACACAGTGGGGTGTTTGGTGAGTGCAGCCATTGACAGGTCCCTGAGTGTGAACTAGTGGTGGATGTTCGGAGATCCTCACAGTGCTGTCAGCATCAGGTGCTCCCCACGCCACCATATAGTGTGGACCTGGCTTACTGCACTGTCATGGTGTTGGGGTTGCCAGTAATACATGATATTACACACATTCCATGCATGACAGCCCCCATGAACCTTGGAAATGATTGTTTAAATGTTACAATGGCTTGTTCTATGTATGTTACTTTCCTGCAATGTAACCAGCACTGCTGCTGATTGGTGGATTATATGGGACAATGTGAGGATCAAAAAACATTGCTTGTACAAACACACCTCGGATTTGAACCACCAACCTTTCGATTCCGAGGTATTGCAGGCACCAGTGGACTACAGCTCTGTGGCTGTGATGAGAGGTATGGCTGCCTGCAATATGACCTCTGCAGACTTTGTGCTGCAGTAAACAGGGTGGTGTCAATCCACTCACACCCATGATGCACTGCATATGCACAGCAGCGGTCTCATGATGGCCGGACGGGAGGGTTTACAACCCCACAGCACCTAGGCCTAGTGTTGGGCACTAACCTTCAGTGTTGCAGCTACAGAGTGGGTGCACACCATCACAGTGTGTGTGGTGTGTGCTCACCCTGAGGGTGATGTGAGACACACAGCACCTATCCTGTCTGAGCTGGCTTATACATCATGACAGCTTGTCTGCCGATGTCTGATAGGTTGGCACATCAGACACACCTACACTCCACCTTGCAGCATCTGTGCCTCCCAGAGCCTTCTGGGCTGCAATGCTCCTCAAAGGGTGCATATCCTGTGTGGGTGCCCTGCCTTTCATGATATATGTGCAGGGTGTGTGTGGGAAATGGAGATTTCCATACACATAGGCAGAGTGTGTCTGACCACCAAACCTTCTGTGTGGAACACAGTTTCCCCAAAATGATGATATGTACATTCTATATACCATCTAGGGTGCTAGCAGCTGCCAGCAACAGCAGACGCAGTCCAGCTGTGTTAAGGACAACCTGCAGGTCACTCTGTGCAATCTGGGACAAATCCATACTTCAGGATCAGGCAGACGAACAGTGGGGCTAGGGACCCCCTACTCACCCATCACCATCTGACATTCTCCAGCAAAAGGCACAGTGTGTGCCCAGCTAATGACCCTGCAAGGTGTTGCTGCCAGACACATGCAAAACTGCAGACAGGCCACTGGCCAGTCCAAAGTGCATGCTCTCAGGTAAACTCTGTGCATTCTTAACTGGGATGTGAGCACACCCACCACGCAGTTGATTCAGTGATTGGGCACCATATACACAGAACCCATACACATCACATGGGTGAACTACTCTGTTGTGACCTAGCCATCCCATGGTCACTGATCATTCAAGGTGAGCGTGACCTCCACACAGAGCATGCTATGGACAACATGTCTGTGGAGGTGATGGCAAGGCACAACATGGTCCTGGCATGCACATTTGCCCTGTGTAGCTGCATCCTGCTCCTGCCGCCCTGTCTGTTCTGTACCCACAGTACTTTGCTCCTCATTATGCACATTGTCAGGCCAATACTGCCAACAGTGCTATCATTGTGGGCTGTGGGGGTTGTTCACAGCCAACACACACTGGATAGACAGACACACACTCCCCACACCTAGGACAGCATGTAGCTGATGCAATATTATTTGGGAGCCCTGACCAACGCAACACTAATGGGCGAGGTGCAGGCATGGCAACATTGGGGTGTACATTTAGAGATCTTTCCCAGGGTGCTAGTCTCTGCGGCAGACATGACCTGACACGCATTGCACATACATCAGAGACGTTTGTATGTTACAGATGGATGATGTGGTTGTGCTTAGCATAGGCGTTTCTATCAGTCACTGCTCATCACAGGCTTTCAATATGTGTGTGACATCTCCACATCTGTATTGTGTGATTGATCATGTATGCACATGCTAGTTTTTAGAGGGGCACACTAGGCCCAACATCCTGCCACTGCATTTGTCTTACGATAGTGGGGCCTGCAGGTGGATGTGTTTCTGCCTCTGTTGGCCAGTGTTCTTTTGCAGTTGTTTACAACTCCAGTCAATGTTGTGCAGACACAGGTTGGTTTTTCATGTTGTCCGTGATGATTATGGCTCTGATACAGCTGCATACCATGGTGGTGTTTACGTGACTTGCAGCACACCCATATTTGTTGGATACATCAGCAGAGCTGAGTGATTTGTGACCCTCCATGGCTGCATTTGGGATACTCTGCTCTGGGTGATGCCCTTGTTCATGGTGTGTGGGTGCCTGGGATGTAAAATAAAAGGCAGATTTACCTATCCTATGCCTGTGTCATCAGCCTTAATGGATTGTGCTCAGTATCCCTGTTTATTTCTATGACAAATATGTGTTCAGGATTGGGAATAGCCCCAGCTGAGCTTTGAGCCTGTGACCTTCTGGTTTTGCATACACTGTCTGAGTGCACTGCACCACTGTGTAGCCACAGATTGGCTGAGTTCCCTGGGACATTCATGACTGTCCATCCAACAGGGCCTGTCTGTTGCAGTGTACAGTGCCATCCTGCACATGGCTAGCCAACTGCATGCTGTGGCTATGAAACACTGGCCCCACCACCACTTGTACCCGTCCGACACCATGCTGACATGTCCCTATCTTTTAAAACATGTGAACATATAGAGTTGTGCCACGCCAGACCTGCACTTGGGCGACTCGGCTGTCACTTATGCCCATTGTAATGGGGCGGGGGGGAGGGTAAATTATGGGGTGTTGATACACGCTTATGTTCTCTGCAATGACGGGGTGTCCTCACTATCTGTGTTTGATGGTGGTTAAAATATGTGTTCAGGATTGGGAATAGCCACAGCTGAGCTTTGAACCTGTGACCTTCTGGTTTTGCATAGACTGTCTGAGTGCACTGCACCACTGTGTAGCCACAGATTGGCTGGGTTCCCTGGGACATTCATGACTGTCCATCCAACAGGGCCTGTCTGTTGCAGTGGACAGTGCCATCCTGCACATGGCTAGCCAACTGTATGCTGTGGCTAGCAAACACTGGCCCCACCACCACTTGTACCCGTCCGACACCATGCTGACATGTCCCTATCTTTTAAAACATGTGAACTTATGGAGTTGTGCCATTCCAGGACTGCATTTGTGCAAATCAGCTGTCAGATATGACCATTGTAATGGGGTATGTGTATATTATAAATGGGGTGTGTACATGGGGTGTGTACATGGGGTGTGTACTGGGGTGTGTGTCAATTATAACTGTGGTGTGTAAATGGGGGATGGGGTGGGGTAAATTATGGGGTTTGGGGACACGCTTATGTTCTCTGTAATAAAGGGGTGTCCTCACTATCTGTGTCTGATGGAGGATAAAATATGTGGACTGGGTTGACAGGGGCACCAGCTGAGCTTTGCACCTGTGACCTTCTGCTCTTGCATACACTGTCTGTGTGCACTGCACCACCATGTTGCCACGGATTGGTTGTATTCCCTGGGAGGTCCATGACTGTACATCCATCAGGGCCTGTCTGTTGCAGTGGACGGGACCAGCCTGCACATGGCTTGACCACTGTCTTCTGTGGCTAGCAGGCACTTCCCCCTCCACCATCTGTATTGTTTTGCCACCATGCTGGCATGTCCTTATCTTGGCAAGGGCATATGGCAAGATTGAGTTGAGATACTCCAGGGCTGCATTTGGGTGAATCGGCTGTGGGTGTGTGTGCGGTGCAGAGTAAAATATAGGTGTTTGCTACATGCTTATGTTCTCTGTAATAAAGGGGTGTCTTTACTATCTCTGCTTGGTGGTGGGTAAAATATTCTGACTGGGCTGGCATGAGCCCCAGATGGGATTTGAACCTGTGTCCCTCTGGGCTTTGCATTCATGGCTCTGTCCACTGCACCACACTGTTGCCACAGAAATTGTGCAGTACCTGGAGATGGTAAACCTGGCAGGATGGGGTCCCAAACCCTGCTCTGCACATTTTTACTGTGGGCTGCTTCACCCTGTCTGGTGACAGACGTGAAAATAAACCCCAGACATGACCATGGAAAAGGGGGATAATATATGACCAAGATGGGCAACAGTGATATTGATGGCCAAACATGGGGGACACTCCCAGGAAAGCTCCATAAGGGGGAAATGCTTTTTAGAGGTGTCTCCGCTCCATACACATTTCCACGCTGCATTTTGTTTTGTGACTTTCCTGCGTGTGGTTTTTCATTTGGCCCATTACTGGACCTGTTCCCGAGCTAAGCTACTATTAGTCATTTTTTCCTGTGGTCATTTTATACTTCTAATTGCATTTTTGTGCTGTGCACGGGTCTCACACTGCTAACGTTTTGCAGGTTTCCCCCGTTTTGCTGTACATTGCTGACGGAAATGGTTTCTCTTCCCTTTAACTGCCCTCTACCGTGAGTGTTTCACTCGCGCTATTTTTCCATTGTAAATTCGGGCCCGATAATGTGCGGGGAGCCTCTCCCCTCCCACTCTCCTCCCATTGACCCCGTCCCTCCGCCCCTCCAGAGCCTTCCTCCGCCCTCCGTTAGACGTTCCACGCCTCTATCGGAAATTTGCGGGCCCGCACTTGTAAGGGGCCCGTTAGTGTGCCGCGCACCTCTGCGGGGGTGACACGCAAGATTGCGGGGCGTTTAAGCGCTCTTAAGTACCGCTTTTAGTGCGCTATTTTGCGGCGCGCAAATTAGCGGTTTTTAGTAAACATGCCCCTTACTCTCTGTCTGCTCAAAGACCAATCATTGCAGACGTCTACAAAGATATCCTCAGAATAGCATCTTGGAACATGGATGTCTAACGGCATAATGGTATGGAAGTGGGGTGGACAGGGTTCAAATCCCAGTATGGGCCTTGGTGATCTTAGACTAGTCACTTTACTCTCCATCTTCTCTATACTCTCTGGATATTTTAAGGCCAAAACAAACACTTTCCTGGTGCCTGTTCGTACCTGATGCCTGTTCATACCTGTAGTGGAGGCAGAGGTGGCAGGATAGGTACAATGATGGGTGGACAGAGGAGTGGTGGTGCCATGCAGAGCAGGCACAGGCGAGGCAAGCATGAAGAGGCACAATGCAGGAAAGGGTACCAGTGCAAGACATGGGGTGGCAGCCTGCACAGGAAGACAGGACTCCACACAGCTGACAGATGCAGATAGATGGACAGAAGGAATGTCGGCAACTGTGGCGAGGGTACAGAAGGGCTGCAGGTCACTGCACAAACTGTCTGCTCTGAGTGCCAGGATAGGGCAACCCCACCAGTACCCATGATGCAATGCACATGCTGAAGCGCTGTCTACAGCTGATCACCAAATGGGGCCTGCAGCTCTCTGGTACCTCAGCTTGGAAAGACGAACTGACAGTGCGTGATACTGGCACAGAGTGGCTACAGAACATGCCAATGTGCAGGTTCTGTGTTCACCCTGAGGGATAGGATGGGCGCCCAGCACTAGGTCCGCAGTACATGTAGTGCTAGAGATAGGTCCTGCTGTACATCTCCATTGCTACCAGTGTGTGACAGATGGTCCTTGCAGTGCATCTGAAGGTAATTCCGTGTCCATCTGTATTCTGTAGTCACATGTGGTTCTCTGGGACCAGACACCACCCAGATTAGTGTGTACCCAGTGTTAGGGTCTGGCTGCCATTGGCACCTGTTACCAGGGCAAAGGGTGTCTAGATAGGTCTAAGTGGTATACACTGTATACCCCAAAGGACTCACAACCACCCTTTTTGTAGGCGAGGGAGTGGAGGGACAGGTGCCTGTGGAATGGCTGTAGGACCAGCAACCCCCATCCTGCTGGCAAAAAACAGCCCTCCAGGGTTGGTGGGCCAGTGCCATACCTGTGACTGGGGCAATGGCAGACCAGCAGCAATGCTGGGGGTAGGCCGGGATAACCTCAACTGCCCCATACCTCAGTCTGCTATTCACCAGCAGATGGCACAGTCAGACTGCACCTGCAGCACCCTACAAGGTGTTCCAACCATGCAGAGACTAACTGCAGACAGTCCATTTGCCAGTCCATAGTGCATGCTCACAGAGGAACAATGTGCACCAAGAGGAGGGATATATGGCAAAGACAATAAGCAGGTACCTCACTGACTGGTCCCCAGGACTGGGAACACACAGGTATCACTGGAGACAAATAGTGTAGAGCACTATGTGGGAACATAGACATGCCATGGTCACTGCTCGGTCAGACTTGAGAGTGACCTCCCAGCATGACATGCTGTGGCCACCCTGCTCATGCAGGTGGTGGTCAGGCACTACAGTGTCCCAGCCAGTTCCCTACACCTTGTACAGATGCATCCTGGCCAATCTGCCCTGTCCAGGCCATACCCACAATACCTTGCTCCTCATTATGCACATATTCAGGCTAACGCTGGTAACAGTGGGACATTGTGGGCCCAGTGAGATGTGGGCAGCTAGAAAATAATGGATAGACATACACACACACACACACTCCTATTGCAGCATTGTGCAAAGATAGGGGTGGTTGGCAACCCTTCCCACCACACTGGTCCTGATCACAGTGCTGACATTGCTAAACTGTGCAGGAGGTAGTAGTAGTGCTCTGCTAATAATTGCAGCTCAATGCTGGGGCCAACAACCTGAATCTCCATGAAGCTGTGGATAGTGGAGCCTGTGTGAGTGGGTGTTTGTACCCCTGTTCGCTGCTGCTTTGGGGATTGCACATGTTGATGCATTTGCATTGTGGGGTAAAACATAAGGACATGCTCTGCTGGATTCACAGCTGGGACTCAAACCTGTGACCTTCTGCTTTGGGACACACTGGCTGTGTATACTGCACCACACATGCACAGCAGTCCCTGGGGCTACCTTTACTTTTCCTCAGCCAGACCTTTTCTGTTGCACTGCACACCACGTACTGGTACAGGGCATGGCCTAGGTCCACTGCAGGCAGGTGCCACTGTCCCCTCCAGCACCAACACACCCCCCCTGCCATGCTGACATGACCATATGCTGTCGGTGCTGGTAGTGCGCAGTCCCAGGCCATCCACTCTGCAGGTAGGTGGGTGCCTAGGGTGCAGGGTCTGGAGTGGGGAGGCATACATGGACATCCACACATCCCACTCATCACTGCCTAACAAGATTTTGTCCTTTCCACATGGAGATGGCTGGGGGGATGTCAGGTTGGTGCTCCAGCAACTTTTAGCTAGGGTGGACCGGGTAGATGTAGGTAGATTGTGTTGTGACAGCCGACTGTGGACAGGCTAGGGCATGCACCTCAGGTACAGTGTACCCGGTTTGGCCTACTGGGTCTATATATGTTTCTGACAATGTGTGGTCACACTCTGCAATGCCTTACTAGGGGCTACAGTAATGGGTGTTCAGTTAGCTGGGATGCATCCTGGGGAAGGTCGGTGGACCCTGGTTAGAGTGGTCCCTGGATGTGCACTGATTGCCCTATTGCAGGCATAGTGGTACCTGTGTGGCCTTTGGGGTACTTGCTGGGTTATGTCCCCTGGATGGGACACTTTGGAAAACTGACTACTGGGCATGTTTGGCCTTGGTCAGCTGCTGTCTTTCTGATTTCCGGTTTCTATGTTCCTATGTGCCACCTAGGCAACAGCCTGGTCTACCCTGTGTCCCAGCTGCCCCCACTACATGTCCCGCCTGCAGCCCCCTATGCCCCATTTGCAACATCGCCATAGTGGCCTTTCATACTTTCTCTGTGTGCTGTGCTTTCCTGTCTAATCAATGTGTTTATACCTCAAAAATTTCCTGTCATGATTTGACAATTTCCAATCTGTAATCAAACCGCTGCTGATCGCTGGAAGTAGCGGTATACAAATGTATACTAAATAAAAATAAATAAATGCTGTTGCTGCAAATGGAGCACTACTATCACTTTCCTTGGGCTCCCTGCCTATGCTGTACATTGCTGATGCTGAAATGGTTTCACTCTCCTGCAAATGTGCATCTAACGACAGGTTTTCATTCCCAGTAATGTTCGGCCCATCAGTTCACCATGTTAGTGTAGCAGGAGCCTCTCCCCGTCCATTGACCCCTTCTCTCCGCCCTCTCTCCACCCTCTGGAGGACTTACCGCGGCTGGTGATGTTAACGTGCGTTAACGTAGCCGCTGCTACGTTACCACAATTTAGTAAACGTAACCCTATGTCTCCAAGGACTTTGTTCCAAATGTCTGTCAGTATTGTTGTATCAGTTGTGTCCATTTGTATTTTTGTTGTGGTATGTTCCAGGAAGTCTT
The DNA here is from genome assembly GCA_033557465.1 of Ichthyophis bannanicus. NCBI lineage: Eukaryota > Metazoa > Chordata > Amphibia > Gymnophiona > Ichthyophiidae > Ichthyophis > Ichthyophis bannanicus. The sequence continues at coordinate 30,573,012 of CM066032.1, read as the reverse complement.
CCTTGTTAAAATGTTTGAATTGTCATGTGGTTAGTTGTTTCTAAGTCTGCGTTAATGTGGATTTTATGGGAAGGGAGAAAGTGATGAGGCTATGATCAGACCACAGTATTGGGTGAGTTTGTAGCACGTGGGGGAGGGGGGGCTGGTGTGGATTGGGAGGGTGAGTGTGAAGATTAGGTCAAGAATATTGTCTTTGATGTGTGTAGGGGATGTCACATTTTGAGTGCAGTCCATTGATTCATGGCTGATAGGAATAAGTCAGTTACACTGGTGGGTAAGGAGGGGAGGTTGAAGTCTCCTAGGATAAGAAAGTATTTCTTGGCGTTGCCGTTTTCAATGATGTGGTCTATAATGCTAGATAGGTCATTGGAGGTGGAGGAGAGAGTGCTGTAGTTGAGGCAGATGGTCAGATGGTTGTTTGTGATTGTGATTGTGTCTAATTTGTCAGTGCTTCTGGATGAAAGGGGGAGGAAATTGAGATTTGATTTGGTTATTAATACCCCTCCTCCTTGCCGGTTATTTCGTGGGCAGTGGAAAAATGAGTAGCCTTCCACTAAGTTGATTGAGGAGAACATTGTCTTTCTGAGAGCCATATTTCTGTAATGTTCAATATGTCTAGCTTGTATTCTGTGAGAAGGTCTGTAATAGTATAGATTTTATTTTTCACTGGTATGGCATTGATCAGTGCGCATTGCAATAACTGTGTTGTTTGGAGGGAGGTTGAGGTGGGAATGATGTGGGTATGAGTTGGTATCATTATGAGGTGTCTGAGGACAGTTGGAAAGAGTGTAAGCTGGGTGGTATAAGTGGAGTGTGCAAGAGAGGTATGTTCTAGGGGAGGGTATTATGTGCAGTTGTTAGCAGGAGGAGAAGGGCCTGCTTTGACCCGGTGAAAAGCGGTATATAAGCATGACTTAATAAATAAGTATGATATATTTTATTTACATTCTCTTATATACCGTGCTATTCTGCATCAGTGTGGTTCATGGGCTATGGAGGGTTAAGTGGCTTGCCCAAGACCACAAGGAGCACCTGTGGGACTAGAAACCCCAGTCCTTCCAGCCCAAGGTTGCTGTCCTCTAGTGGGATTTGAACCCCTGACCTTCCAGCCTTGAAGTACCTTGCCCCAACCACTAGGCCACTCCTCCACTCCAATATATATAATATAGCCTCCACTCCAATATTATATATATATTGTTAAATATAAACTAAGCATTTTAGATTATTTTGGAAGCTTCTCCACTTGTAAATAGTGCCATTTTTGGCTCAGTACTTAATTGAAGGAAATTATAGGCATTGGTTTGCAAAATAGCTTGGCTACATGGGAAGTGCCAGCACTTGCACGTGGAAATTGCAAAACTGCTACTTCCTTGTGGAAGCTGCCTTGTTGTCTATGGTCAGTTTTCCCATGTGTAGATTTGTAAAATGTCTCCTGTGGCTGTATGTAGCAGCAAATCCATACACACACCTTCACACCTTGCATGTATTTTATTTAGTTATTTATTTACCACATCTATAAACCGCCTAATCACAAAAGTTCAAAGTGGTACAAAAAACATTTTAACACATTTTAGAAAAAAAAATGCACAAAATCAATTGCCAAACACTTGATGAAACAAATGGTTCTTCCATAGTCGACGAAAAGAAAAGATTCATACAACCACATAAAGAAGCTGGTAAATGGTTCCATAAAATTATTTATTTATTTATTTTAAATGCTTCTATACCGCCCATTCCAGAGATCAAGGGTGGTTTACAAATAACAAAACAAGTTACATAGAAGAGTAGTAAAACTATTTACATAGTAAAGCGGAATATTTAACAAGTAAATGCATTTCACGTTACATAGAATAGGTAGGGCGAACTGCTATATAAGATCAGTAGTCTTAACATAATCAACTATGAACTATATACAAGGTACATTGGGTAATATTAGGTCATAGAGATATGATGTGGATGAGGTATTGTTAGATGTATTGTGTAAATAACAGCTATTGTGTATGTTGATTGGGTGTTTCTGTGAAGGGGTTTTTATTTATATCTTCATAGTGTGTAGTGAATAGGAACATTTTGGGGCAGGTTTACTAAACTGCAGTAATGTTACAGACCGCGCGTTATGTAACATTAACGATCGTTAGGTAACGTTTACGTGCAGTATGTAACGTTAACGCGAATTAACGTTACCTAATGATCGTTAACGTTCCCGGCCGCAGTAAATACCGCAGAGGGTGGAGAGAGGGCGGGGGGAAGGGTTCAATGGGCAGGGAGTAGGCTGGGAGAGGCTCCCTGCACACTAACGCACTGAACTGAAGGGCTGAATCCTACCACGAATGAAAACCTGCCGTTAGATGCACATTTGAAGGAGAGAGAAACCATTTCAGTGTCAGCAATGTACAGCAAAGACAGGCAGCCCAAGAACCGTGATAGTAGTGCTCCATTTCCAGCACCAGCATAGTGCCCAAGTATGAAAGGCCACTATGGCGATGGTGTAAGTGGGGCATAGGGGGCTGCAGGCGGGACATGTAGCGGGGGCAGCTGGGGCACAGGGTGGACTAGGCGGGCGCCTAGGTGGCACATAGGAACATAGAAAATGGAAATCAGCATGACAGCAGCTGACAAAGGCCAAACACAATCCACCTACATCTACCTGGTCCACCCGAGCTAACAGCTGCCAGGGAACTGACCTGACATCCCCCCAGCCAACCCTCCCCCAAGCAGAAAGAACAGACTATTGCTATGCGGTAATGGGGGGGGGATGTGAGGATGCTCATGTATGCCCCATGCCCCAGACCCCGCTCCCTAGGCGACCACCTACCCACACAGTGGATGGCCTGGGACTGCGCACTACCAGCACCGACAGCATATGGCCATGTCAGCATGGTGGGGGGGGGGGGTGTGTGCCCATGCTAGAGGGGGCAGTGGCACCTGCCTGCAGTGGGCCTAGGCCATGTCCTGTACCAGTATGTGGTGCACAGTGCAACATAAAAGATCTGGCTGAGGAAATGTACAGGTAGCCCCAGGGACCACCATGTATCTGTGGCAACAGTGTGGTGCAGTACACCCAGCCAGTGTGTCCAGAAGCAGAGGGTGACAGGTTCAAGCACCAGCTGTGGTTCCTGCAGAGCATGTCCCTATGTTTTACCCTACAATGCAGATACAACAGCAACATGTGCAAAGCCCAAATCAGCGGCGATGGTGTCCATCTTTATCCTGCAGTCACATTTGGTCTTCTGGGACCAGACACCACCCAGATTAATGTGTACCCTGTGTTAGGGTCTGGCTGACATGGGCATCTGTTATCAGGGAAGAGGGGTTTCCAGACTTGCATGAGGTTTGTGTAGCAGTGCCTTTATAGGTAAAAGTGGTATACACTACATACCCCAAAGGGCTCACATCACCCTTTTTGTAGGTAAGGGACAGGTGCCCCAGCCTCTGTGAAGCAACCTCTATCCTGCTGGTATAATGACAGCCCTCTAGGGTTGGTGGGCCAGAGCCATACCTGTGGCTGGTGCAGTGGCAGACCAGCAGCAATGATGAGGTTAGCTCTGGAAACCCACAACTGCCTCACACTACTGTCTGCCAGTCACCAGCAGACAGCACAGTCAGACTGCACTGTATAGGTATTCCAAACATGCACAGTCTAACTGCAGACAGTCCACTAGCCAGTCCATAGTGCATGCTCACAGAAGAACTATGCACACCTTGTAAAGTGCCTTGTAATGTGCCTTGTAAGGTGCCTTGTTATGTGCCTTATGAGGCGCCTTGTAGCATGCATTAGTTTGTAACTTGGGTTAGCTGATACGGCTTGCTTTAACGATGCACCACCTATGCCTTTATATGGGCATATGTACCTTTACCGTGGAACCTATCTCTAGCGAATGACATTACCGCAGTTTAGTAACCATACCCCTTTGAGTTCTCTTCTGAACATCTGGAGATCCTTGATCTCATGGATTGGTAATGGCAGTGAATCCCAGAGACCTTGTGCAGTAAAGATGAAGACTCTGGCACTCGTCTGTTTTGTCTTGCAAATTGATTGAGGGGCTACAAGAGAATGGTTAGCATTTTGCCTATGTGCAGCACAGGACCCTGTAACCTGCAAATTAGATCGAAACGAGGATGGTACAAGAAGAGTATCACTCATGCCCTAGTTAATCGGATGGGAAGAAGTGCGCCATGACAACAACTCTGTCAAACAAACAGCAGACAAACCCAGCTGAAGCTTCAGAAACACAGAGAATCTTAAAAACAATCTGTTGTTGAATAGGTAATCAATGCAGCATAACGCAGACAAGGAGTAATATAATCAAAATATGCCTTACCTAAAACAACCCTTGCCACAGCATCCTGTGCTAACTGAAGCGTCGACAAGGTAGAAGCAAGCAAACCCAGGTGCTCCTTGTGGTCTTGGGCAAGCCACTTAACCCTCTATTGCCCATGTTCCCTGTAAGTATTAGTGTATGTGTCTCATATCCCCTCGTGTTAAATGTATCCCCCAATTGTGTTGTGACCACTTTGATTGAAGGATATGGTGGTATACAAAACTGTCTAAATAAATAAATAAACCACATTGGCATAATCAAACGGTGGCGATAATACTGCCTGAAACACAGAGCAAAAGTCAGAAGGTGGCAGAAGGACTGAAAATGGCACAAAAGCCAAATCAGAAAAAAAGAATGATGAACAAACTTGGCAGCATGAGCTTGCATATTCAGACATGAATGCAAAGTTACTCCCAAATAAACAATTTCCTGACAAACAACAACTTGATGACCATTCAACAAAACCTCTTCAGGAGCAACGAATGAGCTATCACGGGAGACAAACAAAGCCTCTGCCTTCCGATAACTGATACTCAGCCCATGCTGGACAAACAGCAATGAAAAAAACCTCCAAACAATGCAACAAGGGCAGAGAGACATACCCTGCAGAGACATCAAATGGCTTATACAAAAAGCCCCATGTTCAACAGAGTTTTGCCAGAATTCAGCATGTCTCAACCTTCATGTCTCATACTATGTAAAATGGGCCTTCATGTGTATCTGGATTTTCAGGGGTTAGACAAAGTTCTTCATGACAAGCTCCTGAGAACATTTAAAAAATCATGGGCTAGGAGGCAATGTCCTATTGTGGGTTGGGAATTGGCTAAAAGAAGGAACAGAGAGTAAGACTAAGGGGTATGTTTACTAAACTGCAGTAATGTCATTTGTGTTAGGTTCCGTAGTAAAGATACAGATGCCCATATAAAGGCATGGGCGGTGCATCATTACAGCAAGCCATATCAGCTAACGCATGTTACAAACTATGGCGCGTTCCAAGGCGCCTCATAAGGCACCTTACAAGGCACCTTATAAGGCACCTTACAGGGCACCTTACAAGGCGCCTTGTAAGGCGCCCTGTAAAGCAACCTGTAAGGCGCCCTGTAAGGTGCCTTGTAAGGCGCCTTGTAAGGTGCCTCATAAGGCAGCCTATAGGGCTCAGGCTAAGCGCTGTAGCAGGCACCACTGGACAAGGCACTCTAGAAGGCACCCTGAGCTATGGAACCATAGGTTAAGGTGGCCTAACAAGGTTACGGTGCCCTAGGTTAGTGTGCCCTAAGGGCTGCAAGGTGCCGCAGGATGACATGCATGACCTGTGAGGAACAGAGACAGATGTAGCCCCAACACTAGATAGAGCACTCAGGAAAGGCAATGAACAGGTGAGTGAAGGAGGGAGAGCTGGGAGCTGCTGGATCCGCCATATCTGCGGGCAGCCCATGTGGCTGCCAGTACTGAGGACAAACATGGTGGGGGCAACTGTACCACAGCACAGGGTGTTGACAATGTAAAGTACTGGAAAGACAGTTGGTGGCAGACGATGGGAATACGTGTCCCCCAGTGGAGGCAGGGGTGGCAAGATAGTTACAATGATGGGTGGATAGAGGAGTGGTGGTGCCATGGAGATCAAGCACAGGTGAGGCAAGCACAATGAGACGCAATGCAGGAAAGGGTAGCAGTGCAGGACATGGGGTGGCAGCCCGCCCAGGCAGACAGGACTCTACACAGCTGACAGACGCAGATAGATGGACCGAGGGAATGTTGGCAATTGTGGCGAGGGTATTATGGGCTGGCAGCACAGATCTGCAAAAATATGACTGTTACAGGCATGCACACTATTTGAGTAAGACAGGTATAAGAGGAGGGAACAATGAGGAATGGAACCCATGAACACTGCCGAGAATGGCATTATATTAACCAGTAGGCTATACCTCTGTGGTGTATGTCACAGCAATGGCTGGGTACAGAAGGACTGCAGGTCACCACATAAACTGTCTGCTCTGAATGCCAGGATAGGGTAACCACACCAGTACCTATGATGCAATGCACATTCTGAATAGCTGTCTACAGCTGATCAGCAAATGGGGTCTGCACCTCTCCGGTACCTCAGCTTGGAAAGATGAACTGACAGTGCATGATACTGGCACAGTGTAGCTACAGACCATGCCATTGTGCAGGTTCTGTGTTCACCTTGAGGGATAGGATGCCCAGCACTAGGTCCGCAGTACATGCGGTGCTAGAGATAGGTCCTGCTGTACATCCCCATCACTACCAGTGTGTGACAGGTGTTCCTTGCAGTGCAGGTTATTCGGTGTACATCTGTATCCTGCAGTCACATGTGGTTCTCTGTGACCAGACATGACCCAGTTTAGTGTGTACCCCGTGTTAGGGTCTGGCTGATATGGGCACCTGTTATCAGGGCAGAGAGGTTTCTAGACCTGCATTAGGGGTGTGTAGCAGTGCCTTTATAATGTCAAAGTGGTATACACTACATACCTCAAAGGAGCCCACATCACCCTTTTTGTAGTTAAGGAACAGGTGCCCCAGCCCCGGTGAAGCAACTTCCATCCTGCTGGTATAAGACAGCCTTCCAGGGTTGGTGGGCCAGAGCCATACCTGTGCCTGGGGCAGTGACAGACCAGCAGCAATGTTGGGGTTAGGTCTGGAACACCCAAACTGCCACACAACACTGTCTGTCAGTTACTAGCAGGCAGCACAGTCAGACTGCACCTTATAGATGTTCCAACCATGCACAGTCTAACTGCAGACAGCCCAAAAGCCAGGCCATAGTGCATGCTCACAGAGGAACTACACACAACATGCAAGCATCTCAGTGATTAGGGCTCCAGCCCTGGAAACACAAAAGTATCACTGGAAGCAGACAGTGCAGAGCGCTATGTGGGAGCCTAGACATGCCATTGTCATTGCTTGGTTAGAGTGAGTTCCCTCTCAGCATGCCATGCTGTGGCCACCCTGTCCATGCAGGCGGTGGTCGGGCACTACAGTGTCCCAGCCATTGATCCACACCCTGTGAAGATGCATCCTGGCCAATCTGCCCTGTCCGGGCCATACCCACAACACCTTGTTCCTCATTAGGCACATATTCAGGCTAATGCTGGTAACAGTGGGACATTGTGGGCCTGGTGAGGTGTGGGCAGCCACAAAACAATGGATAGACATACACACACACACACTCCTATTGCAGCATTGTGCAAAGATAGGGGTGGTTGGCAACCTTGCCCGCCACACTGGTCCTGATCACAGTGCCGACATTGCTAAACTGTGCAGGAGGTAATAGTAGTGCCCTGGTGATAACTACAGCTCAATGCTGGGGCCAACCGCCTGACTCTCCATGCATCTTTGGATTGTGTAGTCTGTGTGAGTGGGTGTTTGTACCCCTGTTCGCCGCTGCTTTGGGCTTTGCACATGTTGCTGTTGTATCTGCATTGTAGGGTAAAACATAGGGACCTGCTCTGCAGGAACCACAGCTGGGGCCTGAACCTGTGACCCTCTGCTTCTGGACACACTGGCTGGGTGTACTGCACCACACTGTTTCCACAGATGCATGATGGTCCCTGGGGCTACCTGTACTTTTCCTCAGCCAGAGCGTTTATGTTGCACTGCACACCACGTACTGGTACAGGACATGGCCTAGGTCCACTGCAGGCAGGTGCCTATGCCCCCTCCAGCACGGGCACACCCCCCCTGCCATGCTGACATGGCCATATGCTGTCGATGCTAGTAGTGCGCAGTCCCAGGCCATCCACTGTGTGGGTAGGCAGTCACCTAGGGGGCGGGGAGGCATACATGGGGTCTGGGGAGGGGAGACATACATGAGCATCCTCACATCCCCCCCCCCATCACCACCTACCAATAGTCTGTTCCTTCTGCTTGGGGGAGGTTTGGCTGGGGGGATGTCAGGTCAGTGCCCTGGCAACTGTTAGCTTGGGTGGACCAGGTAGATGTAGGTGGATTGTATTTGGCCTTTTTCAGCTGCTGTCATTCTGATTTCCGGTTTCTATGTTCCTATGTGCCACCTAGGCGCCCTCCTAGTGCACCCTGTGCCCCAGATGCCCCCTCTACATGTCCCGCCTGCAGCCCCCTATGCCCCACTTGCACCATCGCCATAGTGGCCTTTCATACTTGGGCACTATGCTGGTGCTGGAAATGGAGCACTACTATCACGTTTCTTGGGCTACCTGTCTATGCTGTACATTGCTGACACTGAAATGGTTTCTCTCTACTGCAAATGTGCATCTAACGGCAAGTTTTCATTCGCGGTAGGATTCGGATGACTAGTTAGAGTCTTTGGTATATGTCTTGTGGTGTGCTTCAAGGGTCCCCATCCTCCTCAATTTTATTTATTTTCCTTTGTTTGGAATGGATTTACATCATATAGGCAATAGACTATTTTTATGTTGATATTTTGATTATTGATCCAATAGAATACAATCACCCTTGCCTATGCCCTTTGTAATTCTTGTTTTGCCCAAATTGAATCATGGATGTCTGCAAACTGGTTGACGACGAACCCTGAACAAACTAAACTGCTCTGGGTGGATGGTCAAGATGAAGGGCTTCCAGATATTGATCCGATGTTATCTAGGATTTAAGTTCCTTTATGTTTATGTGGAAATATTTCTTTACGGAAAGAGTGGTGGATCCGTGGAATAGTCTCCCAGTTGAGGTGGTAGAGATGAGGACAGTATCTGAATTCAAAAAAGCATGGGACAAACAGAGAGAATCTCTAAAGGAAAAAAGGGGACTGTTGTAGTTGTTGATATGGAAGGACAGACTAGATAGGCCATGTGGTCTTTTTCTGTCGTCATTTTTCTATGTTTCTATGTTTATCTATTATATTTTTGGAGTCTTTCTAGACTTTGCCTTGATTGAAGACATGCAAGTTATGCATGTTGTCAGAAAGATATTTTGTAACTTGAGGCTTTTGCGCCAGATTATACCTTATCTTTATGAAGATAACCTTAAGTGAATTTTCCAGGCTACAGTACTTACTCACTTTGATTATTTTACCTGGAGTTACCTGGTAGATTCATTACTTGCCTCCAAGTTCTTCAAAATGCTCCAGTAAAATTAGTCCTGGGGGAGGGTGTGGGATCTTGGTGGGAAAGAACAACTCCTTTTCTGGCAGAGCTTCATTGGCTTCCTGTCCTTGCCAGATTTCAGTTTAAACTGTTGTATTTTGGGAGCAGGAGAACTCTGGGGAGTTGGAGTGTCGGCTGTCTGGTGTGTGTGCCTTCAATCTGTTTCCTCATGACCATGGTGGGCACTAGCCTGAATGGGAGGACGTTTTCTCCCTCCCATCCATGTCATCGAGAGGCGACCCGGGACTGTTTAAAATATTCCTTGCTGCCTACTAGAGCTGGGAGCAGTAGAACTTTGGGGAGCTGGAGTGTTGGCTGTCTGATGTGTGTGCCTTCAAGCTGTTTCCTCGTGTTCACGGAGGGCAGTAGCCTGAATGGGAGGAAGTGTTGCCCCTCTCCGCCATGTTATCAAGAGGCAACCCAGGACTATTTAAAAGATTCTTTGCCACTTCTGCAGCCACGGCCTGCGGTCTCTTGCCCAAAGGGGCGCATGACGAAAGTGGTATGCCCCTTTGGTGCCCCTTCGGTGCCTACTGGCCCTGAATATGTGCTGGTAAGTGGAAAGTCAAGGAGAAGAAGAAAATGGTGGTTTTGTCTTCCACTCTCACAGTGGTCACTGGGTCTATGGATCAGCATGTTCTGCTAAAGACAGGTGAAAGGGGTGCTGGAGGCTCCATGTTTGGATGCTTCCTCATCCCAGCTCTCTTGGGCATTGTTAAGTTCAATAGTGTGAACTCCTTCCCCTAATCTTAGGATACTATTGGATGTTAAGGAGGGGAGTGTTTCTAACCCTCAAACGGGTTCCTGCTGGATGCTACTATAGATGAAATCCTAGCTGGGAACCCGCCACAAGCTTCTCTAGAGGGACTTGCGCTTCAGCCTCTTTGTGTGTTGGGGTCTCCTGTTACCTCATTGGGCTGAGGGATGTTTCCTTCTGAGCTAACTTTGTTGAACATTTTGAAGGTTGTGTCTGAGATTAATGTTCTTTCACATGGTTTCATGAATCAGACTGCAAAGATCTCTGAGCAAGTAGTTGAGAACTGTTGTGAGTTAGAAACAAAAAGTTGAGATAGTCCGGTACCTAGATAAGATTGATGGCCATATTGGGTCATTACAAACTGCAAGCTCTCAGGGTATTAAAGATAATTTCTTTTTGCACAAGCATATCAAGTCTTTGGAGAATTCTTATTGGTCTAAGAATTTTAGGCTTTTAAACTTTCTAAAGATTTGATTCTTGTCTCCTTTAATATTATGAAGGAAATATTGCAAGGAAATTTTACTGCTTCCTGACGCCGATAATCTGGTTGTATCTAATATATATTATCTGCCCACCAGATCTTTCACTCAGAGGGATGAGGCTGTGCAAGTTGAGGAGGAAGCTAATCTTGATTTGACAAATTTCTTAGAATTAACCAAAGACTATTCCCCTCAGTGCAAACTTGATTGTTTCCCTGGCCACACAAGTGGACAAAATTGTTATTATGAAAGCTTATTTCCATAAGAAGGATTACCTTTTATGTGGTGAAAAGATCACTATCTTTCCGGATGTCTCCTGTTTTACCAAGGTGTGGAGGAAATCCTTTCTCTGGCTTAAACCCCGTGTTTTGGCTGTGCGGGGACTTTCTTCCTCTGCTTCCCATGTAAATGTTTTATTTCTTGTACTGGGGTATGGTATGTATTTGTAGATCCAACACAACTAAAACATTTTCTTGATGGTAGGTGAGGGCTTGGGTTCAGTATGTACTCCGATTTCCTAGATTCTGCTTCTTTGTTTATCGATATATAGGGGCGGGTATTTCATCTATTATGTAGGATGTTTCTCTTTTTCCCCTAGGGTGGTCTGTTAGCTCCCCATAATGTGGGCTATGAAACTGACATATAGGGGTATGTTTACTAAACCATGGTAATGTTACCCGCGTTAGGTTCCGTGGTAATGGTACAGATGCCCATATAAAGGTGTGGGCGTTGCATCGTTATGCAAGCTGTATCAGCTAACGTGCGTTACAAGGCGTCTTAGACTAACGTGCGTTACAAGGCGCCCTATAAGGCACCTTACTTATAAGGCACCTTACAAGGCACATTACAAGGCGCCTTGTAAGGTGCCTTATAAGTAAGGTGCCTTATAAGGTGCCTTAAAAGGTGCCTTATAGGTGCCTTGTTAGGTGCCTTATAAGTAAGGTGCCTTGTTAGGTGCCTTGTAAGGTGCCTTATAAGGTGCCTTATAAGGCACTTTGTAAGGCGCCCAATAAGGCTCCTTAGGCTAAGTGCCATATTAGGCACCCCTGGACAAGGCACCTTAGAAGGCACCCTGGGTTATGGAACCATAGGTTAAGGTGGCCTAGGTTAGTGTGCCCTAAGGGCTGCAAGGTGCTTCAAGATGACATCCAAGACCTGTGAGGCATAGAGAGAGATATAGCCCTAACACTAGACAGAGCACCGAGGAAAGGCAATGAACAGGTGAGTGAAGGAGGGAGAGCTGGGAGCTGCTGGACCTGCCATATCTGCAGGCATCCCATGTGGCTGCCAGTACTGTTGACAAACATGGTGGGGACAACTGTACCACAGCACAGGGTGTTGGCAATGTAAAGTACTGGAAAGACAGTGGGTGGCAGACGATGGGAATATGTGTCTCCCAGTGGAGGCGGAAGTGGCAGGATAGTTACAATGATGGGTGAACAGAGGAGTGGTGGTGCCATGCAGATCAGGCACAGGTGAGGCAATCACGAAGATGCACAATGCAGGAAAGGGTAGCAGTGCAGGACATAGGGTGGCAGCCTGCACAGGCAGACAGGATTCCACACAGCTGACAGACGCAGATAGACGGACAGAAGGAATGTCGGCAACTGTGGCGATGGTATTATGGGCTGGTAGCACAGCTCTGCGAAAATATGACTGTTACAGGCATGCAAACTATTTGAGTAGGACAGGCAGGAAAGGAGGGAACAATGAGGAAATGAACCCATGACCATTGCCAAAAAAAAGATATTGTACTAACCAGTAGGCTATACTTCCATGGCATATCCCACAGCAATGGCTGGGTACAGAAGGATTGCAGGTCACCACACAAACTGTCTTCTCTGAGTGCCAGGATAGGGTAACCCCACCAGTACCCATGATACAATGCACATGCTGAATAGCTGTCTACAGATGATCAACAAATGGGGTCTGCACCTCTCCGGTACCTCAGCTTGGAAAGACGAACTGACAGTGCATGATACTGGCACATAGTAGCTACAGACCATGCCATTGTGCAGGTTCTGTGTTCACCCTGAGGGATAGGATGGGCGCCCAGCACTAGGTCCGCAGTACTTGTGGTGCTAGAGATAGGTTCTGCTGTACATCCCCATTGCTGTTAGCATGTGACATGTGTGCCTTGCAGTGCATCTGAAAATAATTTGGTGTCCATTTGTATTCTGCAGTCACATGTGGTCCTCTGGGACAGGACACCACCCAGATCAGTGTGTACCCAGTTTTAGGGTCTGGTTGACATGGGCACCTGTTATCAGGGCAGAGGAGTTCCTAGACTTGCATGAGGTTTGTGCAGCAGCGCCTCTATAGGTCAAAGTGGTATACATTATATACCCAATATACCCTAAAGGGCCCACAACTGCCTGTTTTGTAGGTAAGGGACAGGTGCCTGAGCCCTGCTGAAACAACCTCCATGCTGCTGGTATAAGACAGCCCTTCAGAATTGGTGGGCCAGAGCCATAACTGTGAATGGGGCAGTGGCAGACCCGCCGTAATGCTGAGAGTAGGTCTGGAAAACCTCAACTGCCTCACACCATGAATCAGACTGCACATACAGTTACAAGGTGTTCCAACCATGCACAGACAACCCACGAGCCAGTCCCATAGCACATGCTCACAGAGGAACTATGTGCACCAAACAAGTATCTCAGTGATTAGACCTCCCAACACACAAGTATCACTGGAGGTGTAGAGTGCTATGTGGGAACCTAGACATGCCATGGTAACTGTTCGGTCAGAGTGAGAGTGTCCTCACAGCATGACATGCTGTGGCCACCCTGTCCATGCAGACAGTGGTCAGGCACTACAGTGTCCCAGCCATTGCCCCACACCCTGTGAAGATGCATCCTGGCCAATCCGCCCTGTCCGGGACATATCCACAATACCTTGCTCCTCATTATGCACATATTCAGGCTAATGCTGGTAACAGTGGGACATTGTGGGCCCAGTGAGATGTGGGCAGCCACAAAACAATGGATAGACATACACACCCACACTCCTATTGCAGCATTGTGCAAATATAGGGGTCGTTGGCAACCCTGCCTGCCACACTGGTCCTGAATACAGTGCCGACATTGATAAACTGTGCAGGAGGTAGTAGTAGTGCTCTGGTGATAACTGCAGCTCTGTGCTGGGGCCAACAGCCTGACTCTCCATGCAACTTTGGATTGTGAAGCCTGTGTGAGTGGGTGTTTGTACCCCTGTTCGCCGCTGCTTTGGGCTTTGCACATGTTGTTGTTGTATCTGCATTGTACGGAACATGCTCTGCAGGATCTAAAGATGGGACTTGAACCTGTGCCCCTCTGCTTTTGGACACACTGGCGGTGTGCACTGCACCACACTATTGCCACAGATGCACAGTAGTCTCTGGAGCTACCGTTTTGTCTCCTCAGCCAGATCGTTTATGTTGCACTGCACACCACGTACTGGTACAGGGCATGGCCTAGGTCCACTGCAGGCAGGTGCCACTGCCCCCTCCAGCATGGGCACACAGCCCCCTGCCATGCTGACATGACCATATGCTGTCGGTGCTGGTAGTGCTCAGTCCCAGGCCATCCACTGTGTGGGTAGGTGGTCGCCTAGGGAGCGGGGTCTGGGGTGGGGAGGCATACATGGGCCTCCTCACATCCCCCCCATCACCGCCTACCAATAGTATGTCCCTTTCACTTGGGGGCGGGTTGGCTGGGGGGATGTCAGGTCAGTGCCCTGGCAACTATTAGCTCGGGTGGGCCAGGTAGATGTTGGTAGATTGTGTTTGGGCTTTGTCAGCTGCTGTCTTGCTGATTTCCGGTTTTTATGCTCCAATGTGCTACCTAGGCGACTGCCTAGTGTACCCTGTGCCCCTGCTGCCCCCACTGCATGTCCCACCTGCAGCCCCCTATGCCCCATTTGCACCATTGCCATAGTGACCTTTCATACTTGGGCACTATGCTGTTGCTGCAAATGGAGCACTACTATCACTTTTCTTGGGCTCCCTGCCTATGTTGTACATTGCTGACGCTGAAATTGTTTCACCCTCCTGCAAATGTGCATCTAACGACAGGTTTTCATTCGCGGTACTTTTCAGCCCTTCATTTCCCTGCGTTAGTGTGGCAGGGGCCTCTCCCCACCCACTCCCCGCCCATTGACCCCCTTCTCTCCGCCCTCTGCGGGACTTACCGCAGCCAGTGACTGTAACGTGTGTTAGGTAACGTTAGCGCATGTTAAGTATTGTTAATGTGCATTAACGTTACTTAACGCGTGTTAACGTAGCCACTGCTACGTTACTGCAGTTTAGTAAACATACCCCATAGTATGTTCTGGGAAGATGTTTCTTTGGTCCTTTTTCCTTGTCATTTCTTGTTTTCTTTGCTTGTATGTTAAGAATAAATCTTTAATAAAATAAATATATAAAAAAAGAAACTGTTGTCTTTTGCATACAAAATTATTTATTCTGGGTTACTTGGATAATACATGAGAGTTAAATGTCATTATGGCATCTTCGTTTTTTAGGTGGGCTTCTACTGAAACTTTCATTAATCAACGATATTCACCATAAAATGACTTTTGATAGAGTCATGCACTATGGAATTCCATTTCTTTGGAATGGGCTGCCAGTTCATTTCAGGACAGCCCCAACGTATATGATCTTTCATTGCCATTTGAAAACATAGCTCTTCCACAGGTATTTGGACAAATAGGGACAGCTGGGTGCTGGATTAGTCTGATTTTGTAATTTGATCTCTTATTTTGATTTTAATTTATTGATTTTCATCTTATACCTCTTACTGTGATTTTAGGGGTTGATATTCAGAACCTTGAGCTGGTCAACCAATGGGAAACTGGCCAGTTAAGGGTGCTGACCATGATACTCAGTGGCACTATCCAGATAGTTCCACTGAATTTCTCCACAGACCTCCCTGGCACTATCTGATTAGTGCAGGGGCAGGCCAGGGCTGGAGCAAGGGCAGTGTTGGCATTATCCAGATAAGCGCCATCTTTATCTGGTTAGTGGGATTTTCAATCAGTATTTATCCAGGCAACTTAGGTCACAAGAAAAGCTGTCCTAAATTGCAATCTGGGTAGGTACCGAATGAAAATCCCACTAACCATGTAAGTGTTGTCACTTATCCAGAGAGTGGTGCTCAGCCCTGATATTCATCGGTAGCTCATCAGGATACTGCCGTTAAATATCCCACTGATATTTAAGTGTCATGGTTGATGGTCATGGCCTTCGAATATTGGTCCCCTAGTTTATTGTATTTTAGGTTGTGTTTTCATATTGTGTGTAATCATATTGGGAGATTTTGTAATCTGCCTTAGCGCTAAAGGAAGAAGTGGAATATAAATATTAAATTAAATAATAGGAACACAATGCTTGTTCTACATTAGGAGTCATCACCCAAGAAAAGGATCTTGACATCATTGTAGACAATACACTGAAATCCTCAGCTCAGTGTGTGGTGGCAGTCAAGAAAGCAAATCGAATATTAAGAATTATGCAGAAAGGGATGCAGACTAAAAAGAAGAATAGTGTGACGCCTCTGTATCAATTCATAGTGTGACCGCACTTTGAGTACTGTGGGCAGTTCTGGTTTCTTCATTGCCAAAAAAATATAGCCAAACTAGAAAAGGTATAGAGACATGCAACCAAAATGATAAAGATGATGGATCAGCACACACGTTAGGGCTCTTCAGCATGGAGAAGAGACAGCTCAAAGAAGATACAATAGAAGTCATTATAATCATGAGTGGAATGGGTAAATGGAGAGCTGTTGTTTACCCTTTCAAATAGTACTAAGACACTAATAGGTAGCACATTTAAAACAAACTGGAAAAATATTTTTTTTTCAGTCAAGCTGTGGAATTTGTTGCTGGAAGATGTGGTCAAAACAGCTGGGTCATAAAATTCCTTGAAGAAAAGCCAATAAACTTATTAGCTGTAGTTTTAGGAAAGCCATTGTTTATCTCTGGGTATGACCAATTAGGAATGGATCTACTCATTGGAATCCTGCTGGGTACTTGTGACCTGGATTTTCCACTGTCAGAGATAAGATGCTGGGTTTGACAAACCTTTGGTCTAACCCAGAGGTTCCCAACTCCAGTCCTGGAGGGCCAAACACCATTCAGGTATTCAGGCTGTCCCTAATAAATATGCACGAGATGCATTGCATGCATTGCCCCCCATTGTATTCAAATGTATCTCATGCATATTCATTATTTATTTATTTATTTATTTTATACACATTTATATACCGCATCTTCCACAGATCAGTTGCGGTTTACAGAGAACAAAACTTAACACTTGGCAACGCAAGTTGTTTTACAAGGAACGTCAATGTTAGTATAATTAACCGAATGTAAATTTACAAGGAACGTCATAATATAATTCTAACAATGTGAACAGAACATAACAGAATAAACTATTTACAGATATATATATATAGATGTGTATACACATAAAAATATATATACATATACACACATACATACATATATATATACATGTATATATATATATACATACATATACATATACACACATGCCTACATATACACATACATACACCTATGGGAGTAAATTAGGGACAGCCTGAAAACCTGAATTGTGTTTGGCCCTCCAGGACTGGAGTTGGGAACTTCTGGTCTACCCTAACAAGGCACATCCTATGTTCTTATGTTCCAATCTCCTCTCTGCTACTACTTTTATGAAGAAAGATCACATCCATCCTTTCTTCACATGGGACCACTCCTATTTCCATGCTAGGTGGCAGCACCATGGAAGGAGTAGAAAACATGAGGAGGGATCTCACTAAGTTTGGAGAATATTCAAGAATTTGGAAGCTGAGATTTAACACTAAAAAATGCAAAAATCCTCCCATGCAAAAATCTAAGGGAGCAGTATAGTATAAGGGGTGAAGTACATCTGTACACAAAGCAGGACCTGGGTGTGATTGTTTCTGATGATCTTAAGGTGACTAACAGGTAGAAAAGGCACAGTGAAAGCCAGAAGGATGCTTGGGTGCATAGGGGGAGGAATGACCAGCAAAAGAAGGAAGTGATAGCACCTCTGTATTTGTCTTTGGTGAGACCTCATTTGGAATACTGTGTGCAATTCTGGAGACCACACCTTCAAAAGGATATAAACAGGTTGGAGTCTGTGCAGGGGGTGGCTACCAAAATGGTCAGTGGACTTCATGATAAGGCATATGGGGACAGACTTACAGATCTCAATATGTATACTGTGGAGGAAAGATAGGAGAGGGGAGATATGATAGAGATGTTTAAATACTTCCATGGCATTAATGCACAGGAGGAGAGCCTCTTTCGATTGAAAGAAAGCTCTGCAAGGAGGGGGCATAGGATGAAGGTGAAAGGAGATAGACTCAGGAGTAATATATGGAAATATTTCTTTATGGAAATAGTGTTAGATGCGTGGAACAATCTCCCAGTTGAGGTAGTAGAGACCGGGACATGATCTAAATTCAAGAAAGCATGGAACCGACACAGAAGATCTCTAAAGGAATAAAAGGACTATGGTAGTGGTATGGAAGGGCAGACTAGATAGGCCATATGGTATTTTCCTTCTATTATGTTTCTATTCTGTTAATACTATTGAGGAAGTAAAAAATCCTCAGTATCCGCAGGACTGACAAGATTGTTTCATGAGGAGAGGCTCAACAGGGCATGAGGAAACGGTAGCGATCGGGCCATAGAGCCATGAGAACTCTGTTCACCTGTCCTCCTTTGGATTTACCATGGAGACCCGTGATACCTGCATTGGCAGGCACTGTGCGACTTTTCTTCTGCTATCTGCTGATGCAGGTATTCTGGGTCTATGCAGTAAATCCAAAACGTCTATGGTAGCTGAAGGAGGAAAGCTGGGAAGGCCCCCTGCAGATATCAGAGGTTTTGAATTTACTATGGGCCTTTTGCAAAAATGCTACCTTGGTTTAGTAAACATGCCCCTAAGAATTTTAATCCAATTTTGGTGCAGAACTCTCAAAGCTGGAAAATAAATCCCTCAAATATCCGACTCATAGTGCTGAAGCATTTAGAGTGATTTTTCATTGGCACTATCCATATACTGTTGTGGGGGATGGGGGCGGAGAGTGTGGGGGGGAGGGGGAACCGATCCCCAGATGTACAGGGATTGCTGGTGGGATGCCCTGCTTATTCCACCTCTGAGGTGGAAAAAGCATGGGGTGTCCCTTTGATCCTGCCTGGATTGTGGGCAGCCGCCCCCTGGAGCAAAAGGCAGCACAAGGTGGGTCAGGGTTACAGGGGATCAGCGCCATGGCAGACACACTGGCATGCGGGGTGGACATCCCCACAGGTATGCAGAGGCATGCCAGGGTACCTCAGGGCCCAATCCTGCACCTGTGGGAACATCTGACTCCTGCAGTGCAGAATTGGGTCCTAATGGGCCTGTCCTGCTCATGGGTCTCAGATGGCCCAGACATACCTCTAATGGGATTGGGCTCCACATGTTTTATCTTGATTAGATTGTAAGCCTTGATGAGCAGGGATTGTATCTTACATCTATATGTACGGCGCTGCATACACCGTGTAGCACTATATAAATGATTAGTAGCAGTAGTAGTAGTAGTAATAAGACCAGATGCTGGAGTAAGGAGAGGAAAGGAATGGTTTATGTGTATTGGAGAATAAGGTAGATGGGTGGGCACTGGGAACATTGGGATATGGGAGAACAGGGACTTGAGCATAGATGCAGAATTTATGAATTTGGTGAGAAAACAGAAGAAAGACTGTTAATATAGGCTGGGTATTGGGCATGTAAGTGGAAACACAGGGCTTGGGTAGGATTGTAAGTGAAGACTCAGGGACTGGGTAGGGTGAAGGAGTGGGGACTTGAGGTTACCTGGGAGGATATTTTGGAGGGGACAAGGTGATGGGGGGGGGGGGGGTATGAATAGGGCTGTGAGACCAAGTACAGAAATATGGAGAGGGGAGAAGGTTTGAAAGTCTTGGAAGGTTTGAGGATGACTGGGGGTGGTTGAAAAGGACAAAGAGCTATGGAGTGGGTGGGAGCCTCAGAAAAGTACAAATCTTCCATAAAGGTGGTGAGAGTAGAAATTGGGGAGGTGAAAGTGGAAATGGAAACCTGGACAGGAGGGAAGACTTAAGAAAGGGCCTGGAGGTGGAGAGAGGATGAGTGCTAGGGAATGAGCTAGGAATGATTAGGGAATGAGAAGCAAAAGGTGGTAGAAGAGGCTGGGGAGGGGGTGAAGAAATGTGGACTAGAAAGTGAGTGAAAGATGGGGACATAGGAGACTGGCAAAGGAATGAGGCAGATGGGGAATAAAAGCACTAGTGAAGTAAGATTAGGAAATGGATAGCTGGTAGGAAAGTGAAAGGTGAAAAGAGGAAGATTGAAGGTTAAAGGAGGGAGAGGGAGGAATGGAATGAATCTATAGTTTAAAAAAAAGTCAGATGAGAGAAAGAGAAAAAAGTACAAAAGAGTGGCAGTTTTTAGAGAAAGAAATGCCAGTTTTGAAAATATGTATTTATTATAGTTCAGAAAAGAAGGAAATGCATTTTTGTTTCTTTCTTCAGTGGTCCACAGCTCAGTATCTGCTTTGTGGGTTTTCCATTTCAATTTTTGTCTGCATATTTTTTTTTCCTAATTTGGCGTTTTCTTCTTTACTAGGTGATGGTCTGTGTTTTCCATGTGAAGCCAAAGTGAGGGATGTTGGTTCTGTGTAGGAATGTATAGAAGTTCTGTTTGTTCTCTTTTTCCAACTGGAAGTTACTGGTATTCTGGAATATTTGCAGTACTAATTTTTCATACATGAGGGGCATCAGGATCCAAAAGTGGCTTCAAGGAGGTGAGTTTTTAGTCTGGATTTGAATAGGGCTAGAGAAGGGAACCAATGCACATACTTAGGTAGTTTGTTCCAGGCATATGGAGCAGCAAGATTGAATGAACAAAGTCTGGAGTTGGCAGTGGCAGAGAAGGACACAGATGAGAAGTGGAGTTCCCAATGAGGGGTGTAGAATGAGATAAGAGAGGAAAGGTAGGGAGGAGATGCAGATATTACTGAAAACTATGTGAAATAAGTGCACCAAGGGAATGAGTATAGAGAGAGAAAAGTAGAGGTCCCAAGACAGAGCCCTGAGGTGCACCAGCAGAAAGCAGGATGGCAGTAGAGAAGGATCCAGCAGAACATATGCTAAAAGTGCACTGGGAGAAATAAAAAGAAAACCAGGACAGAACAGAGCCCCTAAATCCAAGTGAAGACAGGGTATTGAGGAGAAGGTGGTGATCAAAGAAGGATGAGAATTGAGTAAAGACTGTTGGATTTGGTGAGGAACAAGTCACTGGAGACTTTGGCAAGAGCCGTTTCTGTGGAATGCAGAGGATCCAGAAGGGCTTGAGAGGAAAGAAAGTAAGGACAGTGGCAGTGATCCACTCATTCAAGTCGTTTTGAAGCAAAGGGGAGGAGAGAGATAGGCCAATAGCTGGAAGGACAGGCAGGATCTGGTGAGGACGTATTGAGGAGAGGTGTGACCAGAGCATGCTTGAAGACCACAGGAACAGTTGCAGTGGAAAGCGATGGGTTAAGTATATGACAAATGGAAGAGATGATGGTGGAAGAGATAGCTTAGTAAACAGGTGGGGATGGGATCGGAGGAGCAGATAGTCTATTTGGAGGAGGAGAAAAGATTTACAGTTTCCTCCTCAGGGATTTCAGAAAAGGAAGAAAGGGTGACAGAAGATGAGAGAAGGATTTGGGATGGAAGAGGTTATGACTTTGCTTCTTCCTCAGCTTCCACCATATCTGTCCTCCTCTCCTTTCTCACTCCCCCAGCAACTCCTTTTTCACACACTGACTCTGGCATTTGCAGGCATTAGCCTCGTTTCCCTGGGATAAGTAATGTGGAATCTGTGTACTTTTTTGGGAACCTGCCGGGTACTTGTGACCTGGATTGGCTGCTGTTGGAAACAGGATATTGGGCTTGATGTGAGAAGATGGACATAGGGTAAATAGAATGAGATAGAGATGGAGAGATGCTGGACATGGGAGTACTAGGGAGGGGATAGTATGGAGATGGGGAGATACTGGACACAGGGGGATAGTAAGGGAAAGGGGAGATATAGAAGGATGGGGGAGAGAGAGTGGAGATGCTAGATGAAGGGAAAGAGAGAGAGAGAGAGAGAGAGAGAGGGGGTAGAGATACTGGATGGGGGGGGGAGGAGAAATGTTAGACATGGACGAGAGAGAGGGGATGAGCAAAACACTTAGGGGTATGTTTACTAAACGGTCCTAATGTTCCCGGTGCTAGTTACAGCGATAACATGAGGAATGCCATATAAGGTGGTGGGCGTTCCAGTGTAAAGGAAGCAATGGCAGGATATCGCGCGATAGAAGGTGCCCTGGCCAATATCGCGCGATAGACGTGCCATGGCATGTCATCGCGCAGTAACCCTATGTTCGCGTGCTGAGCCACAATCAAAGGACTAGAGGAGTAGCACACTGGTTAATACAATGACTGCTGATACAGCAGTCATGAGTTCAATTCCACAGTGGTGATATGTGATTAGGCTGTCTGAGCCAATCCCTTTTCCTGCCTGAACAGTCAGACACATCTCAACAATCTGCAGTGTCCCCCCAAAAAACGCTCATCCCTGTGCCCTAACCTAAAGCACCTTTTAGGGCACACCATAAGCCATATCATTAAGTGCCACGGCAACCAAGGCGGGTCAGAATGTGGTCCAGAGGGCGGCACAAACGGGTGGTACCCTCCAAGACATCACATAAGGCGCCCCAGAAGCTGTCTGAACCCAAGGTGTTGCAAAAGATGTCCCAAGGATGTTAAGGTGACCAAAGAAACGTTGGCCAAGGGCAGTAAGGTGCACCAACCTCACAAGCATGAAATGTATGGGTCAAACACAGATGCAACCGTAACACTGCATAGGGCAGTAATGAAAGCCAATGAAGAAGTGATGTAAGGAAGTAGATGTCTGAGGTGATGGACCTGCCATATCTGCGAGCAGCCCATGTGGCAGCTGTTAAAGTGGACAAATATATCAGTGGCAGCTGTACCAATGCACAGGGTGATGGTACTATAAAGTGCAACAATGACAGTGTGTGGCAGAGGACGGGAATACGTGTCCAGCAGAGGAGCCAGTGGTGGCAGGAGAAGTGCAATGACAGAAGGACAGAGGAGTAGCAGTGCCATGCAGAGCAGACACAGGAGAGGCAAGAATGAAGAGCCGCGATGCAGAAAAGGGTGCCAGTGCAGGACATGGGGTAGCAGCCTGCACAGTAGGGCAGGACGCCACAGAGCTTGCAGACACAGATAGACCGACAGAAGGATGTTTGGCAACAGTGATGAGGGCATAATGTGCCAGCAGCACAGATCATCACAGATAGGACTGTAACAGGAATGCAAAGTACGTGTGGACGAGAGGCATAAAATCATTAGAACAGAGAGGAGTCAAACCCATGACTAGCAGCACAAATGGCAATGCACAAACCAGTAGGCCACAACACCAACATGAGTGTCACAGCAAAGGCTGCATACAAGAACACTGGAGGGCACCACACCAAAACACAGCTGGCTGCCAGGATAGGGCAACCCCAACAGTAACGAAGATGCAATGCACATGCAGAACCGGTGTGTATAGCTCATATCAGAGTCAGTAATTTGGCCGACAGCCACATATAAACACATACACACATACAATGAAATGTTATACAGTGGACACAGCATGCAAAAGAGCAAAGAACCTAAACCCAATGGGCGGCAGGAGATGCTCTGTGGAGCAGGTCAAAATGGGGGACAGAACAGAAAAGGAGCATGTGAGACATGAACCTACAAACAGACATGAACCAGATCAGATCAACAACAGCAATGCCAATCCCCCAAGTTGACATGGACAGTACAAAGAAAGAGCCATATGTAACAGCTAATATGCGACAGATAAGCTGCATCGAGAGCATACTGTGGTGTAAAGCGAAGAGATGGAAGGGTGTGCAGAGAGGTGACTAATCGTCAGGCAGCTCCTGGTCAGGTTAGTACAAAACAAGGAACATGTGGGACTCAAACCTGCAACCTATGGTGCGCCAACACATGTCTGCAACCATTACCCCAAAAACCACAGCAAGCCCAACCCAAACATGTCCCCTCAAAGGGAATGTCAGTATGGAAACCCTTAGCACCCTGTGATGTGTCAGACAGCTGCCACATAGCCAGCTGCCACCATACAAGGATGTGAGCACAGGTGGGCCATGTACATTACCAGAACATAACGAAAGACATGTGTCAGTGTGGTCAAGCAGCAGCAGAGAAAAATGTGGGTCAAACACATACTTTTATTGTGGTCAATCAGTAGACATATCGTATATACAGCGTGTCATCATATCAAGGTGGTTGGTTTACAGTGAACAAACTAAAACACATTGAGCATGCCAGCTACCCACATGTCACCCCAAAGTCACTGGCACGTCCACAGATGATGGGCAGGAGAGATAATGTGCCATAGCTGCATGGTGTTCACGATGCAGTATCCCCCTACCCCACACATGTTGCTGCCTGTCCCAGATGCCCTAGTCGCATGTAGACACTAGGCGGTGCATGATGAGGGACCAACACACATCAGTCATGAATTGTCCCCAAAAGCATATCCGTCTGCCAAGACAGGTGGCAAAAACCTGAAAAAGCATAAGTAGCAACATGTAAGCAAGTGTACACACAGATATAGATATATATGTCACAGCTGCCCCAGAATGCATGCTATAGCAATGAAAGCGTCACCGATGTAACCCAAAACAAAGGCCAAATGCAAAATGAGGATAAGGTAACACGTACAAGAGGCACATGATCCCAGAGAAGACCAAAAAAGGAACCTCACAGACATGCATAGATATCACTATGCAGCAGGTCCCCTGCAATGGGTCTTGTGGATACATAAACTGTACATATAGATCACGGTACATGGGATGCACAAATGGAGGACGAAAACGGACAATCACACTGCCACATTGCAAATGTCATGGGCGAAGGTGAGTGGTGGAACGTCAGGGGATAAAGAGAACTGTGAAGACATGCAATGCTATGTTTGTAAATCAATGTACAGCAGCACGTCTGTATAGTAGCCAAACACAATGACCTGTAGATGGAGTGTGAAAGAAAGGTCACACATGGGCCAGTACCCCACACTGCCACATACTCTTGTGTACCAACATACTCAGTCACATGCACATGCACCGTGCACGGTGAAGCACGACACAGTGATGCCCCACATGCACTGTAACTCTCTTGGTGAGGGCAAACATCAATCCAAAATGTTGGCAGCCATTAAACTGGTGTGGTGGTAACAACTGTGTCATGTCCAAGTGCAGGGTAGGCTGACATATACCAGAGTACATATACAATATTGCCCCTGTGCCACACGCATGGCTGTATGCCCCCGTGACCTCAACAGATGAGGATATTGTGCAGTGCATGTTATACACATGGCCAACACATGCTAACAAAATGTCAGATGGATGTAGAACATACAGCGACTATTCCAGTCCGTGATGCACACATACGGACCAGTACACAGTGTCTACAGTGCAAAGGGTGTCTGCAACCCCACATGTCCTGTTAAGACTGTCCGTGAATCACTGGGCATGCATATTCAAGTGTGATATCTCAATGTGCCACAGTACCCGAACGGTCATGTGTATCTCACGCAATCAACAGGACACCCAGCCAGCCAACCGTAGCAACGGTGTGTTGGTCAGGCCTGTTATACGGAAAGTAGCAGTCCAACAGTAATGTTCATCATAGGCATGTGTCCCAGTCGCAGAGGTCAAACATCCTATG
Organism: Ichthyophis bannanicus; assembly: GCA_033557465.1. Classification (NCBI taxonomy): domain Eukaryota; kingdom Metazoa; phylum Chordata; class Amphibia; order Gymnophiona; family Ichthyophiidae; genus Ichthyophis; species Ichthyophis bannanicus. The sequence goes on along the minus strand of CM066032.1, from coordinate 30,547,529 downwards.
GTACCATCTCCCAGGGATAGTTGAATGGTGTTGTTGTGTCCTCCAACAGGTGGGTGATGTCGCCCACAGATGCACGTAAGTAGATGTGCTGTGTATATCTGCTGCCCTGTGTCAGAATAAGGATAAACACTGTCTTGGTATGCTGGACGCAACAGCAGGGCACATTGCAGGGAATCAAACATCAGTACCGACGTAATTAAATGTCACACAGGCAAACATAACATGATCACAACACAGAACAATGTGCATGTTGTGGACATTTGGAAATGCAACCGCAGACGAGCGTGTCCCATGGATATGGTCATGTCCATGCCCAAGTAACACAGGCGTATCACAGCTGCACCCCATGTCCATCAGCTTTGGTGCACAGAGACCCAACAGGAAAGGTCCATGAAACAAACAGCAAAACACAAACATATAAAGGCTGATGTCACACCCAAACGATCCAAAGTGCTACCTACTGTGTGTCTTCAGCAAATGTCTGCTTGGGATCCTCACAGGCAGGCAAAGTCTACAGCACATCTCAGTAAAGGCAGATGTCACCAAAATGTGCTGAATAACCATGTCCCCATGTCCAGCCGCCGTTGCCGCATGTCCAAATTATAGTGATATCTGGGATACATAAATGCTGTTGTGCAGTGGTCTGTCAACACACATGAGATAGGTCAACCCACAACACACGCGCACACTGTACACACGGTTAACACCAGTAAGGTAGAGATAACACACTCACCACCGCTCCACAGGTGTGCAGACCCCGCCCACCACATGTTAATGCAAACAGCATGCACACTGTATCAAAACAGAGCCACCCACAAACACACACACACACACACAGTATGAGAAGGTGAGCGTGCCACCAGTAACATATGGCCTGTATGTGCACAATTGGAGAATAGTGGAGATAAAGGTCTTGCAAATGCCATGATACACTGCTGTTGGCTGATGCTACATTGTCAGGGAAGGGTGTATGTGCGGCCCACCACCAGAACACCTAGGACCTGTAGACACATGCAGCCCTGTTGGATGTATCCCAGAGACAGTGCTGGAGAAGACAAACTGGGCACGAACACATGTGGATATGTGTGGCCAACATCAACATATGGGGTACGGGGGAGCACGCTAAATAGGTCACCCACAACATATGTGCATTAGACAGATAACCTCTGACATGTGCTGCTCCTGACTGTCCACACAGACAAATTACCTGTATGTCCACCAACCCCAGTGTCCTGCATGTTGAATGAGGTACACACAGCTGCCACTGCACTACAGCACCAGGAACGTCACCAAGCATGTCCTGTGGATTGAGAAACACAAGGGAAACATACATATTTATTTATTTATTTATTTATTATTTATTACAATTTCTTATATACCGCACTATTGTCAGCACGGTTTACATACAACAAAATGACCATAACAAACTGCTTGGCTTCACATAGAACAGGAGTAACAACTTGGATAACATGTTTTGCTATGTCATGTCCGAGCTGTGCAACAAACACACCAGCATCATATCCTCATCTCTCATAACCCCCTAGATCCGTCACAGTCTGGCAGTTCGTCATGACACTGTACCTAATTGTCCCTACCCAAACCCGCGACTGACGTGTTCCTGGCCAGGTCCAAGGGCCTGTAGCCTGTCCATCCCCTTTGTGACCTCTCTGCTGCCCTCGAGACCATTGACCACAACCATCACCGCGCTACCCTGTACGCGTTCGGCCCAAAGGTCTGTGTGTCTGTGTGTACAATCCTGCGTCCCGCATATGTCCCCCATAGCACCTTCAGTGTGTGTTCCTGTGGGTCCACCTCCCCTGCTAACCCGCTCCCAGGTGCTGTATGAAAGGGATATATGCAGGGGCTGCTATAGTCCCATGGCCCCATATCCAGTTCCCTGATGCAGCAGGCACATCCCCTGGCTATCAGTAGCAGCTGTACATTGATGTGTCCCAAAGATATCTCTCCATGCATGAACTATGTTTGGCAATCCACACCCTGACCTCAGCTTGCCCCCTGACATTGCTCCCTGCAGGTTCCCCCGCTGCATGAATTGAGCATGGCCAAGACCGGACATCTGGGCATCGCCCCTAAACCCTCTCCAACCTTTACAGTGTCTGTGTATAGGTTGGATACATCTTCTGTCGACGTGGTCATCAAGGTAGCAGGTCTCTATGACCCCTCGCTCCCCTTTCCCACACACACCCATCATGTAGCTAAGGCCTGCGGTGTCCCCCTAGATAACATCAGCAAGATTCCTGCCGTCACCCCATAACACACAAATAAAACGCTAATGCCCCCCTTCATCACCTGCCATCCTGGTCACTGTAACCTACACCTTGCTGGTCTGCCTCGAAATCATCTCTGTCTGCTGCAATGTATGCAACACTGCGATGCATGGCTAATCTACCGACAGCCTCAGTATGACAATATCACCCCACCTGTCACGACACCTCACAGGCTCCAGGTGAGGTCAAGACGCACCTGCTGATCTATACATGCAGTCACACTGTGGTTGCCCTGTACTATGACTCGCATAACAATACTACTACTACTGAGCATGTAAACAGTGCTAACACCTGTATGCATCACCATACATGTAACACACAGTCCCTGCTCATCAGAGCATACAATCCAATCAATCCCCTCATATCCCCCAAATGTCATCCCCACACGTCAAGCCAACTGGTCCTATCTATGGGCCGCTCCCCCACTGTTAACATGGGACCACACACCTGTCACCTTGCAGCATCCAATGCCTGGAACTAACTACCTGTGGCTGCAGGGCAGCCACCACCACCAACCATTTAAAAACCCTGTGTGACAGCCTACCACATCGCCTACGCCTAATAATCCTGACTACATTAATCACCTCTACCCGCTGTTGTCCCCTGCCCACACATTCTGTGTTAGCGGTTGGAGTACATTGTAAGCTCAGATAGCCAGGTATTGTGTAAGCAATGTCAGTGCAGTGCTGTGTATGACTGGTAATGCAATACCAATGCTCAGTAGTAGTAGTAGTAGTACATATATCTATCCAAATGTTATTCCCAAAACATCCAGTACTCACATAAAAATAGCTCCTCAATCAGCTGCCGCCTGAGTGCTGCGCCCTCACGTGTGTCACTACGGGCATGTACAGGAGGGCACGTTGGATCGTCTTCCAGATCCTCATTAATTTCGACATCGATATTGTGCCTGAGAGCAATGTTGTGCAGGATGTAACAGGCAATAATGATCTCTTCCACTGTCACAGGTTGGTATTGTAAGGCCCAACCAGTCCTATCCAGACACCTGAAGCGACTTTTCAAAATGCCAAAGGTGCGCTCGATGATGGAGCGACTGGAGGCATGGGCTTCATTGTACCTCATCTCTGCACGTTTCCGTGGTAGATGCATAGGGGTTAGCAACCAGGGCCGACACCTATATCCTGCATCACCTGCAGAAAGAAATGTTGAACGTTAAACCAGGAGCTGATGTCCACACACATGCACACATGAATTTACGTGCAAACCCACAGCACCTACAAGTCAGATAGAAACATAGGGGAACACATGATGGGACACAACAACTAAGTGCCAGTGTCCGGAGGTGTGAGATACAGAGCACGGGGGAGGTAGAAGGAGTGCAAACATTATCTAGAACCACAGCAGACACATGGGCAGACACCAGAGACCGAAAGGTAGTAGCGCCAGCCCTGAACACATCAAAGACACACATGCAATGCACCCTTGACAAGGGCAGAGATGCACACATGTGCAAGCATGTGACGGTCATGCTATTGTCCACTCACAGATGGTGCGACAGAAACAGGTACCCCACTGTGGCAGGCAGGTTGGCATAGACAACACCACACTGTTGATAAACAGGAAGCATACATGTATGCCGTACCATGTCAACCTAAACACACAATGTCAAATGGCGTGTAACGTCAAATGTCAGTTTGCCACCAACACACAGCACCACAGCACAGAAGACCTGGAGTCATCCCCCCCCGTGTCAGCTCCCACACACACAGATGACACACACACACAACTGGGGACACACGTCACAGACAGACATGTGTGCAGACGGCTAGCAGAGGTATACGATGTGCATGTCAGAGATGACAGATACCCACCCAGCAGTATACAGTCCTCAAATTGACTGGCCTCAAATTGTCTGTACAGTGCCGAGTAACGCAGGATATAGGAGTCATGAGTGGACCCTGCAAACCACGGGACCACATTCAGAATACGCATACCTGCATCACATACAACCTGAACATTCAGGGAGTGGTAGTGTTTGCGGTTGCGGAACACTGCCTCCCTGTCTCTGGGTGGGACCAGTGCATCATGCATGCAATCAATAGCTCCCATCACGTGTGGTAACCTGGCAAATGCCTCAAAAGCCTGGGTCAGGGTCCCCCACTGTTGCCTAGTGTTGGAAAATGCAATGTAATTCCAAACCCAGCTGACCATGGCACGCAGTAATTGGTGGAGACAGCATGAGAAGGTAGGGTGACTCATGCCACCCGCTGCAGCCACAGATGACTGGAAACAGCCAGAGGCAAAGAAATGTAGGGCACCAAGGAGCTTGACCAAACCCGGTATGGCATGTGACCGACCAGTCAGGGGCTCGAGGTCAGGTTTCAGATCCTCATAGAGCTCCCTAATAGCCCCTGTGCTCAGGCAGTAGATGGAGATGACCCGGTCCTCACGCATGTCCTGGAGCCAGGCCCTGGGCCTGTAGAGGTGAGGCTGGCGAGCCTGCAACTTGGCATGCCGCCTGCGCCATGCCGGCACAGCCCCTGCCTGGCCTGCCCCCATAGCTGCAGGTCGGTGTTGTAGCGGGTCTGCACCCCCGCCCTGTGCCCCAGCCCCATGGACACCATCTCCCTGGTAAGGCAACTGCAAGCCCTGCACATCCCCAAGTGTACATGAAGCAACCACAAATGCCGCCATAGTGGACACTAGTAACCCAACCCCCCTCACCTCATCACCTCATGCTAACCGTGCCACTCACCTCCCCCAACCCACACCAACCCTACCGCACACCTCCTCCACCACTCAACAACCCAGACACACACCACGCCCACCACCGACCAACCTTGCCACACACCACACCCACCACACACCAACCATGCCACCCACCTCCCCACCACCCACCAACCCTGCCACCTACCTCACCCACCACCCACCAATCATGTCACCTACCTCCCCCACCCCACTCACCAACCCAGCCATGCACCTCCCCCAGCATACACCAAGCCTGCTGCTCGTTTCTCCCACCACTCACCAACCAAGCCACCTACCTCCCCCACTGCTCACCAACCCTGCCCCTCGCCACGCCTAACCTGTCTCTGACCCTCCGTTCGCTTCACCACCAATAATGCTCGCCTTCAACCTCACTTGCTTGCACTAACCCCTCAGCATGTACCAGGTGTGCACGTTCATATATGGGATGTTTGGACATCTGTGCATGTGTGCGCACGTTGCGCATGTGCAGAGGCGATGCAGAGAGTGCATAAGCAGAACCATGCACCGCACATGCGCAAGACGTGTATGTGTCTGCACATGTGCTGTGCCTGGATATGCACAAGCTGTAGCGAACTGTATGGTGTGAGCTGCCGCCACACATGCGTACGCCCCCCATGCAAATACATCGCCTGCATGCATATATGTGTTGCCTGGTTCCGCGGCCGTCCCACAGGCGACAGGGGTCAGCGGAACCGTACGCCACACATGCGCAGACATGTACATGTCTTATGCATGTGTGGCACATGGTTCTGCGTACGCATTCTACACATTGCCTCTGCGCATGCGCAATGCACGCACACACGCGCAGATGTCCAAACATACCATAAATGAACGTGCACATCTGGCAGACGATGACGGGTTAGTGCTGGTGAGAGAGGTGGAAGGCGTGCGTTATTGGTGGTGAAGCGAATGGAGGGTGAGAGGCAGGTTAGGCATGGAGCGTGGCAGGTTTGGTAAGCGGTGGGGGAGGTAGGTGGCTTGGTTGGTGAGTGGTGGGAGAGGTGAGCGGCGGGCTTGGTAAGTGCTAGGGGAGGTGGGTGGCTGGGTTGGTGAGTGGTGGGAGAGGTGAGTGGCAAGGGTGGTCGGCAGTGGTGGTGAGTGGCTGGGTTGGTGCATGGTGGGGGTGACAGGAGGCAGGACTGGTGAGTGGCTAAGGTGGTGAGGGCTGGTGAAGGTGACGGGGGAGGGGACAAGGGCCACAGGAGGTCAGACAGGTCTGGGTTGCAGAGGGAGGACAGGGAGAGCAGGGACATGCTGCGGCTGCACATGATAGGTGGGGTGTCCGGGGAAACGCCAGGGCTGCAGAACCCAAGGAAGGGGGGATGGGTCATCCTGAGTCCGAGGTTGCAGGCCCATCGGGTAAGTCTGACCCCACCCAGGAGCAGCCTAAGGGGCATAACACAGGCAAGCGTAGGTGGACGCCTGTGCCGGATGGGGAGAGGAAGAGGGCCATACAATTCAGCCAGCAGGAAAACCACAACCTGCTGGCAAGTGTCCTCGAACACTATGAGGAGCTGTATGGGCGCATGAGCTCATGAGCTCATGCACAACTGTTAGCATAAGGACCCAGGTGTGGGAGGCGGTGCAGGGGGCCGTGGCACAGGCTGGGGGGCCACCAAGGGACCTTGACAGCCTCCATAAGAGGTTCAATGATATCAGGCGGGGGATCCGTGCACACATGACTGCAGAACACTGACATGCTAGTGGCACTGGCGAGGGCAGCCCATTCATCCCAAGCCTCACTCCCCTGGAACAGCAGCTTGCTGAGCGCCTAGGCCCGATTTACATACATGGCCTCTCCCCAGCACTGGACACAGCTGACCCACAAGCAGGTATGTTTGAGACATGCAGCACACATGCAGTTTTCTACCACGCACACGCTGGGCATGCCACAGGCTGTTGCAGGCCCATGTCCTGGGAGCAGGTGTGGCTGAACGTAGAAAAACAGAATCCTGAGTCCACATTTCCTGTTAGTGTTCTTTCGTGGAACATATATGGGCTAGAATCTAACCTCCCTCACAACACCTTCCAGATATTTGTCTGACAACATGAGCTATTTCCTACTACCTATTCATGCCCTGGGCAGATGTAGGCTGGGATACAGCTCAGGATGTCCTGGGCATATCTGAAATCTGGTGAGGACATCCACGTTCTGGGTGTACCCCACACATGCTCACTCCACGCTCCCAGTCAGACCTGGATGTCCTCACCACAGATGTGAGTTACAAAATGTGGAAATCACCTCAAATGGGTTAGTTTTGTGCATACCATGTGTGGTGGAGGAGGCACTGGGTGTGTAGAAGGGGCAATCAGCAGAGTTCCTGTCCCTAGGGCTGACCAAGTAAGAGAGACAGAGGAAATCAAGGCATACATAAACAAATATGTGTCCACATTACAATGTGCTCTCTGTCTGTCGTCTGTGTCTGTGACAACCCCATATCTACTGTGTACCTTGCTCCACCCCCCCAGGTAACATCCAGGCCATCATGGCAGCCGAGGAGGACAATGGTGGGGAGCCCAAGCCAGCGGAGGTCGAGGAGGCGCTGCATGCAGAGGCTGCCATCAGCGACGCCCCAGACACCCCATGGGCCGATGTGCTGCCTGAGGAGGTGGCCACCCAAGAGGATGGACAGTCACCCCAGCAGAGCGGGTACACAAGCACCAAAGTGGCTGGCGAGGGGCCTGAGGATGTGGGGGTCAGCCCCACACTGCCACTGCCAGGGCCATAGACTGTAACAATGGGCACAATGCATGTCGTCCTCCAGGAGCTGCGAGCACATACGGCGTCGGCATGCAGGGATGCTGCAGGTAGGCAACTGGCAGGATGGTTGCATGTGCTGGTATGGCACACCAACCCCCAGACACTGCAGTGGGGCCACACACATGTACGATAACAGTGGGCCTCCACACATACATATGCCCCCCTGGCCATATATGTGATGTTTGGTGTGGCTCATTGGGGAATGGGCAGGTCATACGCGTTGGGGTCTAGGCAACAGATGTCTCACAGGTCAACCTGTTCCCCTCCCACAGGCACTTGCCATGCGCTGATTGCCAGGGTAGAGATGCGTGGCCAGCAGCAGGTACAGCGTGCCCAATGCCAGGTGGTGTGGGCTCTCACGCGGGCGGTGTATGGGCTCCTCAGGGACATCAGGGAGCACAGCCTGGAGACACAGCAGCTGCGAGGGACTGCCGTGGATATCGCAGCTGGAATAGGCCAGGTGGCAGATGCCCTCAAGGCCATGGCGGGATGTATCCTGTGGCCTGATGCGGCACCAGAGGCAGCAGCATCAGCAAGGGGTGTGGGGGGCCGTGGGAGGGGGCGGGGAATGGGCGTGGGTGGTCACGCAGGCTGTAGGTCTGTGACTGTACGTTGGACTGTCCACCATGTTGATTAAAGCATTACCTTTGGTCACCAATGTGCACGTGTCCATTTCTGTGTTGTGTCATGAAGAAGTCCCTTCTGAGCCTATGGAGGTAGGGCAAGATGAGGATTTGCTTTCAGAAACTGACAGGCAGTCTGAGCACATGGCTCAAGTGTTTGCAAAGAAGAAGTAAACAAAGAGAGTCACGAGCTAGAAAGACACGCCCCTGCTGTGACGTATTCCCTAGCTCAGGAGGTAATGAGTTTCACCTGTTTCAGGGCAGGGCACAGCTAAGCCCTGAGAGTTACAATGATAAAAAGTAGTCATTAGCTTGGACCAGGCAGAGTAAGAACGAGGAGAGCAGGAAGGAGAACAGCAAGCAGAACGGGAACTGGGAGAACCAGGAAGGAAGCCAGCAAAGGAGCACGCTGACTGGAAGGAGTCAAGGAGGAGTGAGAACCAAGGGAGCCGTATTCCTGAGGCCTGAAGGAAGCAACCCAGGACAGGGGTTGTCTGGTAAAGGAAGGAGAGAAAGGAATCTTCCTGAGAGGCAGGCTTGGCAAAGCTCACACGCTCCGAGGAGAGAGACAGACTGGCTGGAGAATACCGGTGCATCTGAGGGGAAAGTTAATAGGCTGAGAGGCAAGCAAACACAAGCCGTGTTTGAGAACCAGTCTGACCCTGCAGAGTGGAGAGTTCCTTCCCTTTCAAAGCCAAAAGGTAGGCTTAACAATTCATATAAGTTTGAACACAGCTATAAAGCAGTTCCCTATAGTTACCAGAAAGTAGCAAACTCCCTGGATAAAAACTACAGCATATATGGTAGTTCACAACCCTGCTCAGGAGAGTGTTACAGAGAGAAACCACGTGAGGTCAGAGAAACCGTTTGTTTCAGAGATCAGGATAGCAGCTTACTGCCACGCCATGCTATACCTGAGGCTGAAGAACTGCAGATAGACTCTGTCCCTAATGAAATAGTGGATGATTGGATGGACTGTACATTATCTTTGGCTGACCATGTGAATTCCTTATGCTGAACCGTGTCTGAGAAAGACGGTAAAAGCAGCAGAAGAAAAGGGAACATTTTCTTTGCTAATGAAGCTGTTGTGATTTTGTTTTGTATCAAGCACTGCATGTTTAAAGCCTGAAGCTCACAACATTAAATTGTGGTCTTTTCCATCCTGAGCTAAACAGATGAAAATATGTCACAACTCGGTATCACAACGTGAAAGTATCCTGCAATCTTTGGCTGACTTATTAATTCTTATGTAGCATTCAAAACTGACTTCTAAAGTGGCAAGAGAGGCCTCAGAAAAACCGGGCAACCAATAACTGTTCATATACGGTCATTGAGAAATACTGCCCTCCATACATCAATGGCCCTCTATACAGCCACTAGCCAGTCTTAATTTCCAATTTTTTATCAATTTTTATAAATTTTATAGGAAATGGAGCTTAACTTAAAAGTATCCAGCTTCTGGTGTGTTTTTCCCATTCAGCTTCTGGTCTGTTTTTCCCGACACTAGGCTGCGCGCTAGAAGAATGCATTTCACCTCAGGCGGTTTCCTCAGGGGAATACAGAAGTACTACAAAGAAAATTGTCTAGTTAGTGCATACTTCCAAAAACAATATCAGATCAAAAACACTCCATGTTTCATCCAAGGAATTAGAAAGAGAAACAATTGCACCTTTACCCATGGCACGATAACGTTGTTCCCCAGAACCTTGCTTTTTTTCAACTGCTAAAAAACGCCGCGCATGCGGGGAACAAATAAATTCTTGTCATTGCCTGAAACCATTCGACTGCAACTTGTCTGTACTCAAAGGGTAAAGGGACTCACATTCCCAGAAGGCCTTGCAGAGTTAAAGCAAGCCCACACTCTCTGAAGCAGGAACACCACAGGCAGACCAAGTCTCAGCGCCCTAGGCGTTGGGCTGGCCACTGTGAGGGTGACAGTTGGGGGTTCCCTGAGTGGACTGTCCCAATTGGGGTTACCATGGTCACATGTGCCCTACCATGTCACAGGCTGGTGGGGTATATGCACCAGCAGCAGTCATGACAGAGCGGTCCACACATGCCCTGTGTTCCATGCACTGTGCCATGTGTTAACAGCCATACATATGCCTGGGGTTACACCCTCCCTCCCCCTGCCACCTGCTGTATATGTCTGCTTGTTCACCAACATTGTGGGGTATATCTCCCCTCTGTCCCCGCATATCATCCACATCAGACTATCTACATGGGTGACCCGTCTGTCAGACACACACCAGGGTCACTGTGGCATACTAACCGCACATGCTTAGCGGACAGACAGGACGTACAGATATACCTAGCTTCTATCAGGTGATTACCCCCCTACAGCACTTGTAGTGAGCCGCTGCCCCTTCACCCCACCAGACCCCGTCTTGGTGAGACGCACCGACTGATGCCCTGTCAGACACGTGGATCCCTGCATACATCACATCTAGGCTGCATCATGGGTACCACATACGCACCTCCTCACCATCCTATCATGTAGTGCATCCATGCTACAGACTGACTATCCGTGACAACGTGCATGTGTCCATGTCTGTTGGACAGTGCAGCACAAGGTTACATCACAATGTCATCAGGGGATACATCCGGCATTGCACATGACGCTCCACAAAGCCTGTTGTGGGGCAGGGGCGATGTCTGTGGCACAAATACACACTGGGACATGCACACAGGTGGCACACTCACCGCTACAGCATGTATGTACAAAGGATACATGACCATTGCAAGATGTGGCTGCCTACACAATGTTTTAATACAAATATGTGTTGGTAGGTGCCATACAAACCTTAGAACGTACAATGGAACAACACCCTCCCATAGGCGGGTTAACATTAAAACTGGTTCACATTTGGCGTTAGCCCAGCATGTACATCCGTCTCACACGTTAGTGGGGATACATTTGACTATTAGGGTTGCCACCTTTGCCATCTGTGCATCCTCTTAACTACCTTGCAGACATTGAGAGATGGCCACAGATATATATGTTGATCACACACCCGGGGGCCCGTTGTGGAGGTATGGCTGGGGATGCGCCGTGAACATGCCATGGTAATGCTGGTGGCGCATCACCTCAGCCATACCCTCAACAGCAGCTGTCAGCTGCCTGATGGCATGGCCATGGTCGCTCAGGGTCCACATAACGGTGCCCATCGCCACACACAGGAGACCCACACATTTGCCACCACATACACACCATGTGGCTGTGGTCTGGGTGGTGGCATCTGCATTGGCCCTGTGTGTGGCAATGTGTGGGGGTCCCACACCCAGCCTGACACCTTGGCCATGCACATGGGGCAGGTGGCAGGGGCCCCCAGTGCCCTGTGGTGACCTGCATCCGCCCTCAGGCACATGCCCCCACCCCACCCTTTATGGCCCCTCGCCCTGGCTGTTCCCCTCACTCTCCCCACCACCCTCCCCCACACCCTCCTCTCCCTCCCACTCTACCTCCCCAGCATCCTCCTCCCACCCCTCCCCACCCTCCATGTAATCCTCCCCCACATCCATGGTGTCCTCCGCCGCTGCAGGTACATCCTCCACATCGGTACATCCAGTGGTCACAGGGGGGCTGCCACCAGGTGGTGTGGGTGCAGAGGTCCCCTCCCCAGCATCTGCAGCCTCTGTGGAGAAGGCAGGTATGAACAGGGGGTCATGCATTTGTTACGGCACAGACACATTATATGTGGCATCACAGGCTGCCGTGTCACTGGGACATGGTATGGTGCAATGCATAGGCTGGGACACTCACCGTCACCCACGGACATTGCCTCCCGCTGCATGCGGCGGAGGTATCCAGGGCAGTATAGCCTCATCTCTCTGTCCTTCTTCCGTAGGTCCTCTACCTGGGCGGATAAGCAATGTTTGCAACCATTAGGGCCCTGTATCCCTGCCCATGGTGAACCACATGGCACACATGTCTGTGTGCAATGGGGGCCACTCCTGCTATTTATTTATTATTTATTTTATTGCTTTTATATACCGCACGCTTTAAAATCAGTGCGGTTTACAGATAACAGTTTTGTGCAGAACAAGGGGACTGTTATGCACTTACATTGAACGGGTGATACAACTTGGTTTACAACTGGAGGAGCTATCTACAGCTATCTACAACTATCTACAATATAAACATGAGATGAATGTCTACACAAGAGTTGTCTGAAACTTACAATTGTCTAGTAGGGTGTATGGTGAGTGAGTTTGAGTTGCTGGGTTGTGAGTAGTGTAGGAGAAAGAAGTGGTGCTTTAGTGCTTTTCTGAATTGGGCAAGATACGTTCTTGCTCTGCTATGAGCAGGGGGTCCCATACTAGCTGTTGGCAGATCTGCCTGCATGTGTGGGCGTGAGACTGGGCATGTGTGGTATGACACCTACGTGCCCTGTGCGCCACCTCACGCCCACCCCATGTACAGCAACATGACATGTGGGCCATTCCAATTCTGATCTACACAGGGTGTGACTCCATACCCTCAGTGCAGTCCAGCACACACCTCGGAGTTGGGCAGCCCGTCCCACATCAACAGGAGCCATCACCATGACGCCTGGACGCTGCTCCAGCCTCTGTGGTGTGGGCTCGGACACCTGGGGGTGTGGGGGAGCTGGATACCTGCACCAACATCAGCTACCATTACACCGGGATGCTTGGTGGACCACTGGAATCTGGTGTGCAGCCTCCTGGGGATGTGGCGGAGCTGGGAGCCTGCAACAGCAGCAGCAGCCATAACACCAGGGTGACTGATAAGCCTCTGTGTTGTGGGCTGGGGCCCCATGGGGGTGTGCCACAGTTGTGAGACGGCAACTGCAACAACCACCATGACCCCAGTATGTATACTGCGCCATTGTCATCAGTCTGAGGTCCTCCCAGGGATAGGGTGATGTTCCACACATACACAGAAGCACCTGCCATAACACCAGGATGTAGAATAGACCTGTGTAGTCTGGGGCCTCCTGGGGTTGGGGCAGACCTAGGAACCTGCGACAACAGCAACCACCATAACACCAGGATGGAGAATAGACCCATGTCAGCTGGTCTGGGGCCTCCTGGGGTCGGGGCAGAGCTGGGAACCTGCAACAACAGCAACCACCATAACACCAGGATGGAGAATAGACCTGTGTCAGCTGGTCTGATGTCTCCTGGGTTTGGGGCAGAGCTGGGAACCTGCAACAATAGCAACCACCCTAACACCAAGATGAAGAATAGACCTGTATTGTCTGGTCTGTTGCCTTCTGGGGATAAGGCAGAGCTGGGAACCTGCAACAACAGCAACCACCATAACACCAGGATGGAGAATAGACCTGTGTCAGCTGGTCTGATGCCTCCTGGGGTTGGGGCAGAGCTTGGAACCTGCAACAACAGCAACCACTATAACACCAGGATGGAGAATAGACCTGTGTCAGCTGGTCTGGGGCCTCCTTTGGATAAGGCAGACCTGTGACACTGCAACTGGAGCAACCACCCTGACACCAGGATGTTTGATACACCTCTGTGTGCAGGTCTGGGAGCCTTTGGGGCCATGGGTGATGTTCCACACATAAACAGCAGCAACTACCACACCACCAGGATGACTGCTGGACCTCTGTCATCAGATTTGATGCCTCCTGGGGATGGGGCAGGGCTGTGGTACTCCAACAGCAGCAGCTACCAGTGCACCATGATGACTACTTGACCTATGTGATCAGGTGCGATGTCTCCTGGAGATTGGCTAGAGCTGGTAATGTGTCATAGCAGCAGCCATCATGGCACAGTGATGCCTAATAGAGCTCTGTCATGGGGGCTGCAACTCCTGGGGGTTGGGCAGAGCTGGGCACTGCAACAGGGGCAGCTTACATCACACTGCGCTAATCTCTGCACCTCTGCTTTCATGTCTGTGGCTCATGGGGATTGGCATACGTGCACACAGCACCATAAGCAGATAGCTTGATCACAGGGTTGCCCACATACATGTGTCTCACACATGTGGTGCATGTCTTATGTGTTTTTATTGCTGGATCTTGTGTTGCACACCTTCCATTTAGTGACCTGTCCCCATACACTTACCTCACGTGGGTAGTCTGCTACACGGTTGAAGCGCCTTGTTATGTGCACCCACGCCCTCCTGACGCATTCCAGATCATGGCGTTTTGAGGCACCTGGGAAGAGGCGTGGCTGCCTGGTGCAGATTAAGGCTGCCAGCAGTCGTAGGTTGTGGTGGCTAAATGCTGGCTTGCGGGATCGTGTCGCCATTTTGGGGGATGCCCATGTGTTGATGCCGCGCCCTACTATTCTGCACACGTGTCATGGACGCTACACGGAAAACTATTGCTGGGGCTGCATGTATACATGTCGTATATGGAGATTGGTGGACACGGTGGCTGCTTTAGTTTACAACATCGCATGACTGTTTGGCCTGGACCGCATCTGGTGCAGCTTAGCTTTAGGTGCCTTATGATACGCTTTTGCCAACGCAATGCCATGCCTCTCCTTAGAGGCACAGGACAAAGGTTATAGTGTATTAGGCTTGTGTCACTGATTGTAGAGATGTGTCTGACTGTTACTAACACTCATCTTGCTGTTGGTGCAGTGGGGATTCAAACCCATAAGCAGTGACTCTGAGGGCATCGTATTAACCAGTATGCTATGCCTTTTCTCATAGTATGGGCTGATTACACAGCAACTGCAGGTCAACCCAGTAAATGTCAGCTGTGCTTACCGGGATCGGGTATACCCACAGCTAAGGCACTTTACAGGGTACCTTAGGTTTTCCAGCTGAGGTGCTGGTTTATTTTTGGTGGACACACTGATATTTGCTATGGGGTCTGTGTACTACACCATCCTCATGTTAGCGGTGAAACTCCCAGCGATAATGTGAGCAATGCCATATAGGGGGGTGGGCGTGCTGGCATCCACGTAGCATGCACTGTGTATCTCCCAATAGGAAGCATGTTGGCTGTTTACGCGCAGTAACCTTAACGTTTTGGCAGCGCTATGAGAAGGTGTATAGAGCTGTAGCCCATTGGTTAATACAATGACCAACAAGCCAGAGGTCATGAGTTCAATCTCTCAGAGGTCCCATCTGATATGGCTGTCTGAGGCAATCTCCACAGTCTGACAGATCTCTACAATCTGTGCTGCCAGCAGAAACACCCTCACCTCATTGCCATCACCTACTGCACCCTATAGGGCAGGAAGGGTGTCTGGACCCACATGCAGATTAAGGGGCAACACCTACCAACCTGCCCTCTCAGGGCCAGGGTGGGGGTACAGGATCTGCCACCAACAGACCCACACTCTACATCTTTGCAATGGCGGAGCGTGATGTAGGGCTGTGGGACCAGCTACCCTGGTCCTTCAGGGGAAGGGGCACCCTCCAAGGCAATCAATGCAGATCTGTTTGTATCACACAGGGCACTGGCAGTAGGCCAGTAAACACTCAGATGCCCCCCCACCACCATCTGACATTCACCAGCAGAGAGCACGGTCAGTCTTCACCCTGCAAGGTGCTCCAGCCATACACGCACTAGCTGCAGACAGTGTGCTAGCTAATACATGTTCCTGGTGAAACTGTGTGCACACAGAGGTGGTATATCAGTGATTGGGCCCCAACCAGGAAAACTCCTAGATATCACTTGAGAGAAACACTGTATGGCACTATGTGGGGACCTAGCCATGCCATGGTCACTGCTCAGTCAGGGTAAGAGTGACCCCCAGTATGAATACTGTGGTCACCCTGTCCCTGCAGGTGGTGGTCGGCCACTGCAATGTCCCAGCCATTGTCTTATGCCCTGTGCAGATGCATCCTGCCAAGGCTGCCCTGTCCGGCCCATACCAACAGTACCTTGCTCCTTATTATGCACATTGGCAGGCTAAAACTGGAAACAGTGCAAGGATTGTGGGCTCCTCAAGGTGTGGCCAGCCACAAAACACTGGATAGACATACACACACTCCCACACCTACTTCAGCATTGTGCAAATATAGAGGTGGTTGGCAGCCCTGGCCGCCACATCAGTCCTGGGCACAGCGTAGGCATTGCTATGGTACTCAATACTGTTGGGGTCACTCTCCGGGGTGGTAAACACTGTCAGAGACATAAACCGAGACACACTCTGCAGATATCAGACAGGTTGCTCTTATGGATCTCTGTTAACATATTGTGTTTCATTTTGGACTTGTTGTCTGACATTAATCATAGCAACCGCTTGATATATGTGGAACGTGCTTCAAGGTTTATGATGGCATTGCTAAGGTATGCGGGTTCTAGTATTGGTAGATGCTGCTCTGTGCAGGGCCCAACAGCCTGGCCCTCCATGAGGCTTTGGATAGTGGAGCTGGTCGATGCTCTGGGGCAGAGGTTCCCAACTCCGGTCCTGGTGGGCCCAACATGAATCAGGTTTTCATGCTGTCCCTAATGTATATGCAGGGGATACATTTGCATACAATGGGGGCGGTACATACAGATGCATCTCAAGCATATTTCTTAGGGACAGCATGAAACCTGAATGGTGTTTGGCCTTCCGGGACTGCAGTTGGGAACCTGTGCTCTAGGGACTGCACATGTCTATGGTGAATGTGCTCTGTAGGGTAGAATAGTATAGGCGTTTATGGCGTGTTTATTCTATCTGCAAAAAGGTTCCTTTTTTATTACCATGGTTTAGGCCTGGGTAATATATAGGGACATAGTCTGCAGGAGCCACAGCTGGGACTTGAACCTGTGACCTTCTGCCCCTGAACACACTGGCTGGGTGTACTGCACCAAACTGTTGCCACAGAGGCAGGTCATTCCGTGGGTATCCCATTACTGTTCATCAGATAGACCTTGTCTTTTGCAGTGCACGACGCCCACCTAGACAGGGCTTGGCCTTGGTCTGCTGTGGGCAGGTGCCACTGCCCCCACCATTAAAGGCACCCCTCTGCCACCATGCTGACATGCCCTTACGCCGGTGGTGCTGGTGGTACTCAGTCCCAGGCCATCCAGTGTGCCGGTAGGCGGCTGCCTATGGTGTGTAATCTGGTGTAGGGGTGCCTGCATGGACATCCATTCTTCCCCCCAGCATTGCCTGCCAATGTTCTGTGCCCTTTGGTGTATTTGCTAGGTACTGTCCCCTGGGACACTGTGAGACACAGACACTCGTGGGCATGTTTGACCTTCATCAGTTGCTGATATTGCGTTTCTGTTTTTCTATGTGTCAGCTAGGCATCTGTCTAGCCTGCCCTATGCCCCAGCTGCCCCACTGCATGTCACGCCTGCAGTCCCCTGTACCCCATGTGCAGCCACACCATAGTGCCCTTTTGTACTTGGGCACTATCTGGTGGTGCAGTACATGTATCACTACTATCACTGTTCTTGGTCTCCCTGTCTTTGCTGTACATTGCTGACTGAAATGGTTTCTCTCTCCTTCACTTTTGCCTCTAACGCCAGGTTTTCACTGCTATTTTTCGGACCTTCATTTCACGGTGCTAGTGTGCCTGGAGCCTCTCCCCGCTCACCCCCCACCCATTGACCCCCTTCTACCAGCCCTCTGGGGAGCCTTACTCCATCTTTTCTGTGCCTTAGCACCGCCAGGGACGTTGTCAGGTGATACGGCACATTATCGCGCGATGACGTTCATTTATCGCACGATAACGTCATGTATCACGTGATAACATTACGTATTGCGCGACGATTGCGCCGCTACTACGTTATTGCCGTTTAGTAAACATACCCCTTAGAAATAATGGACCAGAAAAGAAGAGGTCGGGAATGGGAGGACTGGGGTGAGGGTTAAAAAGTAGGGGAGAGATTGAGGAATGGATGATAAGAAGGAGGAATGAAATCTGATTGGCAGAGAGATAGAAAAATAAATGGAAGAAAGCTGAAAAGAAAAGATCAATATCAAAGATAGAAAGACATGAAGAAAACAAAAGCAAGAGAAGAAATGGCAGATGGACTAGAGACCGTAGAAAGAGTGCGAAGAGAAGACAGAGGAAAGCAGAAACCTCATATTGAGACCAGCATGATCAGAGAATAATGGTCTGACAACAAAGGTAGAAAAAATAATTTTATTTTCAGTTTAGTGATCAGACTTTGTGCTATATTTACTATTTGACACAGTACAAGGAAATGCATCTCTTTCTTTTTCTGTAGTGTTGTACTGCATGCAGAAACTGGCTTCTTGGAGTTTCAGTTTAATTTTTGTCTACTTATTTTTATTTTTAGGTTGTGGTCACTTATTCTGTACTTCGTGAATGTCTGTGTTCTGAGTGTGTGACCGAGGCCAGGTGTTCTGTAACTTGGAGTTTGTACATAGGGATCTGTATTGTAGTAATATGACTTTTTCTGCTTTTCAAGCAGGTGTATGAATGTTCTAGGGCCTGCTGCAATATTTACAGTGCTGCTTTTTTCTGGGTAGGCTCTTTGTGTGAGTTTTTAAAGTTGATGCTGGTATGGTATGACAGGCTGACTTTTGTAGGATTTTCTATTAGTTCACAGTATGCCTCGTACTGGAGAATATTTATTTTGTTGCTACTGTCAGTCATTTGTCCTCCAGTTAAATGGAACGCTCGCCTTTCTCCTTTTGCTACAACTACTTTGTACAGTAACTCTCTCAATTAACATGTCATGTATTCAATGCAATAGCTGTGGTGCCTTCATTCTAAGGAGAATCATTTGGAGCCTTAGAGCTTGCCCTATATGTCTCAAGCTATCTGCTATGAATAAAGAATTGACTCTATTAAGGGAAGGATTAGCTGTACAAATTGAAAACAACTCACCACCACTCCCACAAAGAATCGAACATCCCAGGAACAAATGGATCACAGTGGGCTCTGGTACGTTGCAAACTGCAACACAGAGATACCCTCTCCATTAAAAGATATCCCTGCATAATGTCTTCTCTGCCTTGGAAAATGAGAGTGCCCGATAAGTGCAAACTGAAGTGACCTTAAATGAGAAGGTTAACACTCAATCTACTGGCAATGCCAGAAAAATATGAACAAAAAATCAGAAAACAGGAAACCATTATTACTTGGAGACTCCATCATCAGAGAGATTAACTTGAGAACACAGTCCAAGGGACAGAAGATGGTCAAAAACCTCCCGGGTTCTTCAGCCAGTAGGAAGGCAAACCAAATTGTTAGCATAGTAAGTGAGGAAAGTAAGCAAAATTGTTGTTGCTATCCGCGTGGGTACAAATGACCTGGCTAGAAACAATATCTCTACAGTACAAAGAGACTTCTAAATTTTGGGAGGGAAACTTAAACCCATTGTCAACACTATGGCGGTCTCAGAAGTTGCATCACATGACCAACCTTAATTTGTGGCTTCAAATTTGATGAAACCAGAAGGATTTAGATATATAGGCAACTGGGACAATAAATGGAACAACAAGAGGCTATACTGTGTTAATGAATTGCATCTCTCTGTGGCAAGAAAAAGGATCCTAAGTGAAAAATTCAGGCAGTATGAGGACAAGCATTTAAACTAGGGAAAGGGAGTGACAGATGGGAAAAAAACAAGTTCAGGTCATCACTCCCAGAAAAACATAATAACATTAGTAGTAATCAACACTCTCCTCAGAGTGGAGGAGTAGCCTAATGGTTAGTGTACTGATCTAAAAACCAAGACACCAGGGTTCAGGTCCCACTAGTACTACCCATTGCCTTGGGCAAGTCACTTAACACTCCATTGTCTCAGAAGAATCCAAGTTATCAATGTCCCTATTTAATGCTTTTTTACTAAGTTTAAATTACAATGTAAATGGCTTTGACTAAATGATAAAGCAGTATAAACAAACCTGTTAAAAAATAATCCACACATCAATGACAAGAGAAACATAGAAACATAGAAACATGATGACAGAAAAAGACCACAAGGCCCATCTAGTCTGTCCTTCCATAACAACTACAACAGTCCACTTTTTACCTTTAGAGATCCTCTGTGTTGGTCCCATGCTTTTTTGAACTCAGTCACTGTCCTCATCTCCACCACCTCCACTGGGAGACTATTCCACGGATCCACTACTCTTTCCGTAAAGAAATATTTCCGCATATCACTCCTGAATCTATCTCCCTTCACCCTCATCCCATGTCCCCTCGTAGCAGAACTTGCTTTCAATTGAAAGAGGCTCTCTCCCTGAACATTTATGCCACGGAGGTATTTAAACATCTCAATCATATCACCTCTATCCCGCCTTTCCTCTAAGGTGTACATATTAAGATCCTTAAGTCTGTCCTCATATGCTTTATAATGAAGCCCATTAATCATTTTAGTAGCAACCCTCTGCACCAACTCCATCCTGTTCACATCCTTTTGAAGGTGCGGTCTCCAGAATTGCACACCATACTCCAAATGAGGTCGCACCAAAGACTTATACAGAGGTATTATCACCTCCTTTTTTCTGCTAGCCATTCCTCTCCGTATGCACCCAAGCATCCTTCTAGCTTTTGCCGTCGCCTTTTCTACCTGTTTAGCTACTTTAAGATCATCAGACACAACCACGCCTAGGTCCCGCTCTTCTTTAGTGGACAAAAGTACTTCACCTCCTATACCAGTGATGGCTAACCTTTTTGAGCCCGAGTGCCCAAACTGCCGCACAAAACCAAAGAATTTCCTCAAAGTGCCAGCACGTCAATTTGCATAAATATTTGCATAATGCTAACATACACTAACTTTTAGTAAACATGTCTCTTAATGAGTGTATGGATAAAGACAGACTAAAAGATTTCTACATTACTATAATCCAGTGCCAACCGCCAGGCACATTAGGAACTACTACAAACACTGCCCATTTAGAACCAATAGCAAACCCGCCGTATCCTAACAGCACTACCAGGACTCACAAAGCACCACACCATACCTATCAAAAGGCAACACTGCAAATATTAAACCATACATTTCAGACAATAACAATACATGACCTACTGGGGAAAGAGAACAAGTGGCAATGTCAAAAAGGAATTACATAAACAGAATACCTCAGCTCAGTTACACAGTTGCAATTGCTCCAGCCACTTTCTTCTGGTTTCTTCATGTTTTCTGCTAACTCTCCATCATCTGCTGTCCATTTGTCCTTTCTTCTCTCTTCTAGTTTTTTTTCTATTCTCTCTCTCTACATCCGCTTTAACATACTAATCTTTCTCCTTTTGCTCTTTCCTCATTCCTATTTCATCCACTCAAATTTTACCCCTCCATCCTCAATCCCCACTTACTCTCCCAATACCCGGCCAATTGTAGATTTTTTATCCCTCCCACACAAAATATTTTTCCCCTCTCCATTTTACTCTCCCAGCCCCATCCCATTCTAATCCTCCCCCAACATCAGCTCCCTTCTAGTTCCAGCCTCACCCAGCATCCATTCCCTTCTAGTCCCTGCATCAGCCCATTTCCAGTCCTAGCCCCCCATCAGCCCATTTCCAGTCCTAGCAACCCCCCAACCCAATACCAGTCCTAGCCCCCCCCATCAACCCACTTCCAGTCCTAAACCCCCATCACCCCATTTTCAGTTTAAGCCCCCCCTATAACCCATTACCAGTCCTAACCCCCATCACCCCATTTCCAGACAGCCCCCATCAGCCCACAGCCCATTAGCAGTCCTACCCCCCCAGCCCATTAGCAGTCCTAACCCCCCCGCCCCTCCCGCCCATTAGCAGTCCTAACCCCCCCAGCCCATTAGCAGTCCTACCGCCCGCCCGCCCGCCCATTAGCAGTCCTAACCCCCCCCTAGCCCATTAGCAGTACTTACCCCCCCCAGCCCATTAGCTTTCCTAACCCCCCCGCCCGCCCGCCCGCCCATTAGCAGTCCTAACCCCCCCTGCCCATTAGCAGTCCTACCCCCCCCGCCCGCCCGCCCGCCCGCCCCCCCCCTAGCCCATTAGCAGTCCTAACCCCCCCCCTGCCCATTAGCAGTCCTAACCCCCCCTAGCCCATTTCCAGTCCTAACCCCCCCCACCCAGCACATTAGAAGTCCTAACCCCCCTCTGGCAAATTTTTTTTTAAAAAAAGCAGGCTCTGGCTGCTGCCGCGGCAGATTGCAATGTCCCGCGGGGCCCCCTCCGCCCGCTAAGCCCCTCTGCAAGGGCTTTCAGATTCGCGAGGGAGAGCATCTCCCTCGCGTCTCTGTTAAGCCCGCAGGGGCTAATGGGAAATTTCCCATCAGTCCCTCGCGTCTAAAGGGGCTGATGGGAAATTTCCCATTAGCCCCTGCGGGCTTAACAGAGACGCGAGGGAGACGCTCTCCCTCGCGAATCTGAAAGCTCTTGCAGAGGGGCTTAGCGGGCGGAGGGGGCCCCGCGGGACGCTGCATTCTGCCCATGCCGCGTCCGCGGCAGCAGTCAGAGCCAGCTTTTTCTTTTTTTGCGGACCTTCCCGCGTGCCAGCTGCAAGGCCTTCGCGTGCCACAGCTGGCACGCGTGCCTTACATTTTTTAACATTAAATCCCAGCTGCCAAATTCTAGACCATTCTTCAAGCTTAGCTAGATCCCTCCTCATGTTATCTACACCTTCCTGGGTGTCTACTCTATTACAGATTTTGGTATCATCCGCAAAGAGGCAAACCTTACCCGACAGCCCTTCCGCTATATCACTAACAAAGATGTTAAAAAGAATCGGACCAAGGACAGATCCCTGGGGCACACCACTGGTAACATCCTTCTCCTCAGAGTGAGCTCCATTTACTTGTACTCTTTGTCGCCTCCCACCCAACCAATTTCTAACCCAAGCAGTAACTTTAGGGTCCATCCCTAGGGTGCTCAGTTTGTTTATAAGTCGCCTGTGAGGAACAGTGTCAAAGGCTTTTCTGAAATCTAAATACACCACATCTAGAGCTCTCCCTCGGTCCAACTCCCTGGTCACCCAGTCAAAGAAATCGATCAGATTTGTCTGACAAGACCTGCCTCTGGTGAATCCATGCTGCCTCGGATCCTGTAATCTGCCGGACTCCAGAAATCTCACTATTTTCTCTTTCAGCAGCGTTTCCAATAATTTACTCACCACTGAAGTTAAACTAACCGGCCTGTAGTTTTCAACCACATCTTTACTTCCGCTTTTGTGTAAAGGCACCACATGAGCCTCTCTCCAGTCCTTTGGCACCACTCCCGACTCCAACGAGGCATTGAAAAGGTCAGTCAGTGGAGCTGCTAGAACGTCCCCAAGTTCCCTCAGTATTCTAGGGTGTATCCCATCCGGTCCCATTGCTTTGTCTACTTTAAGTTGAGCTAGTTTCTCACGAACACAGTCTTCTGAAAATTGTTCAAGATGTCCCTCGCTTCTGTTCTTATTTGTGGGTGTTTTCTGAGGTCCTGCTCCTGGTTCTTCATCTGTGAACACAGAACAAAAATATTTGTTAAGCAATTCCGCTTTATCCTTATCAGCTTCTACATATTCCCCCCCTGCATCCTTGAGTCTGACAATACCACTTTTGCCCTTCCTCTTCTCACTAATATATCTGAAAAATGTCTTATCCCCCCATTTTATTGCATTGGCTATTTCCTCCTCCTTTTGAATCTTTGCCTTCTTGACTACTTTGCTAGCTTCTCTAAGTTTTTCCAAATACAGATGCCTGTCTTCCTCTCTCTGTGATCTCTTGTATTTCATGAAGGCCTCCCTCTTTTTCTTCACTTTTTCAGCTACTTCCTTCGAAAACCATAGCGGTCTCCTGTTCCTTTTGCCTTTATTTACCATTTTAACAAAAAGGTTGGTTGCCTTTAAAATACCCCCTTTCAGCTTTGCCCACTGTTTTTCTACATCCCCCAGCTGTTCCCATCCCACTAACGACTCCCTGAGGTATTGGCCCATCTTCGCAAAGTTAGTCTTCCTAAAGTCTAAGATCTTCACCTTGGAATGGATTCTAACAGCCCTAGTCCTAATACTGAACCACACCATCTGGTGATCACTGGATGCAAAATGATCTCCCACTACAACATCAGAAACACTTTCACCATTGGTAAGCACCAAGTCCAGTATGGCCCCTTCACGTGTGGGGTCTGTTACCAATTGCCTGAATAGTTCTCCCTGTAGAGAATCCAGGATCTCCTTACTTCTAGATGATACTGCAACAGGAATGTGCCAATCAACATCTGGCATATTGAAATCTCCTAGCAGTAGCACTTCCCCTTTCCTAGCAATGCTGCGTATGTCTTCAATTAACTCTCTGTCCACCTCTTCCTCTTGTGAGGGAGGTCTGTATATCACACCAATGCAAATAGATTTCTCTTTCCCTCTTTCTAGTTTAACCCACAATGCCTCCTCTCTCCCTTTTAAGCTCTGTAATTCCAAAGCTTTAATAGTAGTTTTTACATATAGTGCCACTCCTCCTCCCCTTCTTCCTACCCTGTCCTTTCTGAATAAAGTATAGCCAGGTATAGTTACATCCCAGTCATGGTTTTCTGTGAACCATGTTTCTGTAACTGCCACTAAATTCAAGTCAGCAACTCCCACCAAAGCTTCAACTTCAGGGATCTTATTTCCCATGCTATGGGCATTAATACACACTGCTTTCCATGTGTTACCCCTGTTACCCATTTCCATAAAGGTATTTAATGTATCACCTACCTGGGGGCTTTCACTTACCTGGGGGCTTTCTTCACCCATCCCCAACGAATCTAGTTTAAAGCCCTCTTCAGTAGATTAGCCAGTCTACTACCAAAGATGCGTTGACCTTTCTTGGACAGATGGATGAGTCTGGAATAAAATTCATCCAAAACATAAGCAAGCCAACCAACAATTGCTGGAAGGCAATGAGCACAAATGCTTAAAATCTAGCCGACAAAGTTCCTGACCTGGAAGTCCTGATGGTGGAAATGGACTTGAACATTGTGGCCATTACAGAAACATGGTTTAATGAGTCACATAAATGGGATATAGCCTTGGCTGGTTATAGCATATTTAGAAGAGATAGAGAAGGCAGAAAAGGAGGAGGAGTAGCCCTATATGTCAAAAGCAATATTAAAACTGCTGAAATGAAGGGGACGTGGGGAAAAGAAGAAGCACTGTGTATTGTGTAAAAAAGGGGAGATGGCACTATCATCCACACTGATGTAGTCCACTGGTCTCCAACTCAAACTGAGGAAATGGATACAGACTTGATTATTGATATTGCAAAGGTAGCCATGAAGGGAGAAGTGATCATATTGGGTGACTTTAGTCTACCAGATGTGGATTGGACTATTCCTCCTGCAAATCTGGAAAGAAGTAAAAAGACTGTGGATGCCTTCCAAGAAGCATTGCTCAGACAGCTGGTAATGGAACCAGCCAGGGAAAGTTAGATTCTGGATTTAGAACTCACTAATGGAGATAGTGTGCCGAATGTCTGGGTGGGTGCCCATTTGAGCAACAGTGATCATCATAACAGTGAGGTTTGAGGTAAAGCCAAGACAGAATCCAGAGTCCAATCATAGCAAACTCAGAATCCTAGACTTCAAAAATGCTGACCAGTAAAATGGAAAAGTACCTGAAGGAGAAGTTGGCAGGGTGGGAGGACATAAGGGAGTGGAATTGCAGAGGGCTAAACGAAAAGAGGCAATAAAAGGGGCAATGAATATATATGTAAAGAAAGTAAATAAAACCAAGAGGAAAGGAAACCTATATGGTTCTCCAAAGAAGTTGCTGCACAAATAAAGGCAAAAAACACAACTTTCACAAAATTCAGGAGACCACAAAAAAGAGGAACACAGAAAAGAATACAGAATAAAGAGAGAAAAAAAGATAGCAAAAGCAAAGATGGAAGAAAAAATAGCTAAAGATCTGAAGCGTGGAGACTCAACTTTTTTTTCAGGTATATTCAGGAGAAGAGGAAGATCAGAGGTGGAATTGCAAGATTTAAATGTGCTTGAGGACAGATTTGTGGAAAGTGACATTGAAAAAGCAAAAATGCTAAACAAATACTTCTGTTCTGTATTCATGAAAGAAAATCCTGGAGAAGGACCACACATGATGAACAAATATACAAATGGGAATGGAGTAGATACCACACCATTCACAGAAGATGATGTTTTTCAATAGCTTGCAAAACTGAAAGTGGACAAGGCCATGGGACGAATGGGTTACATCCCGGGATACTGAAAGAGCTCGGAGAGGTTCTGGCAGGGCCTTTAAAGGATGTGTTTAATAGATCTTTGGAGATGGGAGAGATTCTGTAGCACTGGAGAAGGGCTGTTGTGATACCTCTTCACAAAAGTGGTAATAGGGAAGAGGTGACAAATTATAGGCCAGTAAGCCTTACCTCTGTGGTGGGAAAAGTACTGGAGGCGCTCTTAAAAGAAAGAATAGTGAACTTTTAGAAACCAATGGATTGCATGATCAGAGGCAACATGGTTTTATCAGGAGAAAATCATGCCAAACAAATGTGATTGAGTTCTTTGACCGGGTGACCAGAGAACTAGATCAAGGGCAGGCGATGGATGTGATGGGCTCGATTTTTATTTAGGCAGGCTATGCTGCCTGCCAACCCCCTCAACCCACATTTTCACTTCCATGGCGACAGAAGTGAAAATCTGGGTTTGGCTGGACACACCAGCAGCCGCTGAGGCTAAGTGGGTAGCAGTGATTTTCTATGCTATCCGCTTACCCCTGCGCCTGAAAGATAGGCGAGGAAATACCTCGTCTATCTTTAACGCGCAGAGGGCTAATCAGGTAGCATAAAAAATCACTGCTATCTGCTTAGCCCTTTCCTGCATCCCTGTTCCGCCCCGGAATGCCCCCAACAGGCCCCGATGCTAACTGCATAGCACTGGGGCATGTTAGGGACTTATCTGGGATTTTCCAAAGACACTACCTGCGTAGGTGCCTTTGGAAAATCCCAGATAAGGCATTTATATGGCTAACTAGGGCAGTTACCCATGTAAATGCCTTCAAAAGTGCCGCCTGATATACCTAGATTTCAGCAAAGCCTTTGATACTGTTCCTCATAGGAGGCCTATCAATAAACTGAGCAGCCTGGGGATAGCTTCCAAAGTGGTGAACTGGATCAGAAATTGGTTAACTGATAGACAACAGGAGGTGTGGTAATTGGAAGAAAAGAAGGTGAGAAATGGCATGCCTCAGGTATCGGTCCTGGGATTGATACTGTTCAATGTACTTGTGAGTGATTTTGCGGAAGGATTGAATGGAAAAGTCTGCCTTTTTGCAACTGGGGGAACACTTTTGAGGGAGTGGACAACATGAGGAAAGATCTACAAACACTGTAAGAATGGTCTAATGCTTGGCAGTTAAAATTTAATGCGAAGAAGTGCAGAGTCATGCACTTTGTATGCAGAAATCCAAAGAAACTGTATGCAATAGGGGGCGAAAGGATGGTGTACACGGACCGGGGGAGGGACCTCGGAATGCTAGTGTCAAGGTAGCAAAACAATGCGACAAGGTGGTAGCCAAAGCCAGAAGGATGTTGGGCTGCATACAGAGAGGAATAACCAGCAGAAAGGAGTAGGTATTAATGCCTCTGTACAAATCATTGGTGAGGGGAGTACTGTGTTCAGTTTTGGGACCACATCTCACAAATGATATAAAAAAGACTTGAAACAGTTCAGAGGAAGGTGACCAAAATGATTTGGAGCTTGTGCCAGAAGATATATGAGAAGAGGCTTGAAGACCTAAATAAGTATACCCTAGAGGAGAGGAAGGACAGGGGAGATATGATACAGACCTTTAAATACTTACAGGGTATTTAAAGGTAATGAATACCTTTTTCAAAGAAGGGGAAGCTATAAAACTAGAGGGCATTCAATGAAGCTGAAGGCATTAAACTTAAAAGCAACATCAGGAAATACTTTTTCACTGAAAGGGTGATGGATGCTTGGAATGCCCTCCCAATGGAGGTGGTGGGGGCAAATCTAGTGACAGAATTCAAAATGGCATGGGATAGACACAGTGAAATCAAAGCAAACTTTAATATCTTTTATACTTCAATAAATAGAGGGGGATGACCTATATGGAGCGGCAGTTACAACCACTCTAGCTACCTTATTGGGCAGACTAGATGGACCATACTGGTCTTTATCTGCCATCATATACTATGTCAGTATGTTATTGAGATGACCAGAATCAGATTTTTTTAAATATATATGAGCGAATGTCCTAGTTCTGCTCTGCACCCATTGCCAAGATAGGGGTTTCTGTGGATACAGAATATATGTTCAAAAAGAAACAGCAGGAACCATAACATAGTTTATGACAAGTTCATTGTAACTAATTTATATATATGCTTAGTTCTCTGTACATAGTTATTACTTAAATCAGCCGTTGCTGATTTAAGTTAATTCGTCCCTTTTCTCCTTTCACTCCCTGTTAAGATGTTACATATATTTTTTGTTTAATGTAATGTTCAATCCTTGAGTTCTTTGTAAACCGCTTTGATTCACGAAAAGCGGTAAATAAGCACTAATAAATAAATAAATAAAATAAAATAAATTATAATTTTATAATTTGGTATTACAAACTATATTGTGGTTCTTGCTTTTTCGTTTAGTTCCTTTGTGTGTGAGCATCTTGCATGTCTTGTTTTTAGCAGAAAATATATTTACATTAACCCCATGCTGATCCAGTGTGCCGTTTCAGGAGTTATGTTGGGGTTGCCACCCCCTCTTGTTGTTTGGCACGTTTAGCGGCATGTTTATTATTTTTTTCCATTTAACTTTTATTGATTTTGTTCCTTATTCCTTATACAATATATACATAATCATAACTCAGCTTATTACATTACGTTGAACAATCCACCTTGTTGTATTTCCCTGGTATCTAGTACAACATTACATCCTATCTACTCTTAAAACTTCTCCCCCCATCTCTCCCTACCCTGTTCCCCCTCCCATTATTCATGTGTATTATCCTACAACACGTATCGTACAACAATTCTGTCTTCACTATCACTTATATAACAATTCTGCTACTCCAAATAATTCCTTTCCCTCTTCCCCCCTTCTAGATACTTCCAGTGCAAATAACAATATCACATACATGCTTGTACCCTACCCTACTCTGTCACCCCCTCTATACTACCCCCCCTTTCCCCCCCTCGCCCCTATAACCCTTTATACTTATCTCAATGTCATCCTTGCACACCTCTCGCACACGATTCTGGTACCCTGCCTTCCTCCTCAATATCCCCCCCTCTTCCTACCCCCTCTCCCCCTCCCTCCAGGCCTCCAACCACCCTGCCATTGTGCCTCAATCCTCCCGTCTTTCCCACATCGCAGCTCCATCAATTTATGCATCAAGCTCACCTCTGCCACCCTCTGAACAAAGCCTCCCATCTGAGGCGTACTGTGCCCCCCCCCCCAACACTGGGCTATCTCACACCTAGCTGCCGCTATGCAGTGGTGCAATACCCCCGCTTCTCATTTAGGGATGCCTTCATCAAGTTGGTGCAGCAAACACGCCTCCGGTCTCCGTTGCAAGCTATGCCCCATCATACTATGAACCACTTCAAGGAACCGGACCCAATACGCCTGAATCCTATTGCACTTCCACCACATATGCATCCAATCCCTCCCTCCAACACAAATCATCATGTCCTTTCCCAGCTCTATGTCTACGCACTGGTGTCCAATAGCACCTATATAATACTTTATAAGCATTTTCTTTAATTTGTGTTGCTACGGATACATTTGCTATTGTCTGGATTAGCTTATCCCAAACCTCAACATCCCAACACACCCCCAAATCTTCCTCCCATTTGAACATATAGCTCAGCTTGCATTCACCGGTCGCTATCAGTCCTTTGTAAATTCTGGACAAAACCCCCTTTTGGCCCATCTGGCCTGAACATAGAGCCTCAAACCATCCTCTGTTTTCCCATAGATCTCTCCATACTCTCGGTTGTCTGATAAAATGGCAAAGTTGCAGATATGCAAAATAATCACTCTCCTTCAGCCGATATAGGTCCTTAATGCCTTCAAACTTATGAGTCCCCTGGGAGTGTACGACTTGGTGAATGTGCGTCAGCCCAACTCTAGCCCACCTACTTAGGATTTGCTCTCCCGGCCCCTGTCCCTTCTTAAAGCACGCCTCAAGGGTCATCCCCTGAATGTAGCCTTTATCTTGGACTAGCTGTGCCTTATATTGTTTCCAAATTCTCAAGCTATTCGCTACCATGGGGTTTAGTAGATATGTGGCAGTACCTTTACTCCCCCTCCAAATCACTCTTTCTAATTCCACCTTCCCAATCTGTTCATGCTCCATTTGGACCCACTGCTTCCGCATTCCTCTTTGCCACTCATAGATCGCCTTTAATTGGGCTGCCTCATAGTATTTACGCAGGTTGGTTACTCCCAGCCCCCCTTTCCCTTTACCCTTTGCAGTACCCTCATCGCCACCCTTGGGCACCGTTGCACCCATATAAATCTATTGACTAACCTTTGTATCCAAGTCAAATCTATTCTGTGGCACTAATATCAGGAGTGTTTGAAACAAGAACAGCAGTCGGGGTACTAGCATCATTTTAACCGTCGCTATGCGCCCGAACCACAAAAGGTAGCCCCTCCCCCACCCCTCCAGCCAACCCTCAATCTGCCCCATGACTTTCAAGTAATTCAATTTATATAACTCATCCGTTTTGTTGCTTATCCGTATACCAAGATACCTAATACTCTCCCGAGCCCACTTAAAGGGATATTTCTTAGCCAAGAGATTTGTTACTCCCCCTCCAACCGCTAAATTTAAAATTTCTGATTTCGTCCAGTTAATTGTAAAGCCCGATATCTTACCATACTCTTCCAGTTCCCACATTAATACGGGGAGACTTTCCCGGGGTCTAGCCAGGCTTAAAATAATATCATCCGTGAACAGGGAGATTTTATAATCTCACCTCCCCACTCTTATGCCTAATATATCTGCCCGTTCTCTTACCCGCTGTGCGAACGGTTCTACTGCTATTGCAAATAACAGCGGTGAAAGAGGGCAGTCCTGCCTCGTTCCCCTCCCCTGGTCAAAGAAATCCGAATGGGCCCCATTCACCCTCGCACACGCTTTGGGATGGGCATATAGTGCCCTCACCCATAGTAAGAACTCTTTCCCCAACCCCACTTTCTCCAACACCTGAAAGAGAAAGGGCCACGATACCTGATCAAAGGCTTTTTCCGCATCCAACAACAGGAGTAACACCACCTCCCTGCTTTGCTCTATGGACCATATGATATTAAGAATCTTCCTGATATTATCCGCTACTTGTCTACCTGGGATAAAGCCCGCTTGGTCTTGGTGTATCAGTTTCCCGATCCTATTTAATCTCGTGGTGAGTATCTTAGCTAACAATTTGGCATCTAAATTGAGCAGAGAAATGGGTCTGTAGGATACGCATTCCTGTGGGTCCTTCCCCTCTTTGTGAATCACAGTTATACCCGCCCACTCCATCGTATCTGCTAACTGCCCTCCCTCGTGTGACTGGTTGAATAACCTCACCAGGGGTGCAATTAAGAGATCTCCAAATCTCCTATAAAATCGTGCTGATAACCCGTCTAGCCCTGGCGCCTTCTCTAGTTTTAACTGCTGAATTGCCCGCCTCACTTCATCTCCTCTTATAGGCTGATTAATTTCCTCTTGCTCCCCCTCCTCCAATGTAGGCAGGTCTATGGAGTCTAAGTAGCGTTTTATCCTCTCATCCTGTGGGGTGTCTCTTGCTTTATACAGTTCCTGGTAATATTCTTTAAAGGCATCTCTGATCTCTCCATCCTTAGTAACCAACTCCCCTCCCTTCCTACGCACTCGTATGATATGCGAGCGCAGCTTCCTCTGTTTCAGCTTCTGCGCTAGATACCTCCCCGCCTTATTTCCTCCCTCAAATACCTCTTGCCTTAATAGCTGCATCCGGTACTGTATCTTTTCAGCCTGCAGATTGTTTAGCCATAAGCGCGCTGCCAGTACCTGCCCTCTATATGCCCCCGTCTGCCCTTGCCCATCCAGTTCTTCCAATTCCAACAAGCGCTCCCTCAGAGTCCGCAACCTGCTCTCTCGTTCCCTCTTTTTTCTTGCCCCCCATTTAATTAATACACCTCTTACTACAGCCTTATATCCGTCCCATATCCCTCCCCACGTGGCCTCCCCATTGTCATTAATTGTAAAGTACTCACGAGTTTCTCTCTCTACTTCCTCCTGAACCCTCCCATCTTCCAAAAGTGATTCATTGAGCCTCCAAAACTTTAATCCCTTCCCTTCATCTTCCATTTGCAAACTTACCACCACTGGAGCATGGTCTGACCAAGTAATGGACTCCATTTCTGCCCCCATTAACCTCCCCCCCACCTCCTTTGAGACCCAAATAGCATCTATGCGCGAATAGGACCCATGTACTGGCGAAAAGTAAGAAAATTGCCTTCTCCACGTGTGCTGCAGTCGCCAGGCATCGACTAAGCAATGTTGTGTGACAAAGTTGCGATAGCACTTCTGATCCGCCCTCTTGCCTTCTCTCCTCCCCGTTGCATCCCTGGCTGGATTCCACGTTAAATTGAAATCCCCTCCACGTATAAGGATACCCTCCCCCATTTTCCCCACCTCCTCATCCAGTTTTGTCCAGAATTCACGCTGCGCTCCTGTCGGGGCATAAACATTCACCACAATATACCATACCTTCCCCACCTTCACCCGCACTAATGCATATCTCCCCTCTTTATCCCTTACAATCGATTGTAGCTGCATCTTTATCTTAGTAGCAAACAAAACAGCGACTCCTCCCTTTTTCCTTTCTACCATATTTGATGCATGAATACACACCCCAGATCCCCTAGGCCTAACCAGGTGCTCAGTTGCTCTTGTCAGGTTCGTTTCCTGAATCATCACAATTGCCGCCCTCTGGCAAGCTAGCTCTGTTGCTAATTTTTGTCGTTTAAATGGCGAGTTAAGTCCCTTTACATTTAAGGTGACTATTCTTAGCTCACCCATTATTCCATTCTCTCCCCCCTTCCTTAGCCCTACCCATTAGTTCCCTCCCACTCCCCTTCCCGTCCCTCCCGTCCTCCCCACCTCCCCTACCCTTCCCCCCTCTCGTGAAGAGAGATTCGTCTTCCATGGTGGTGACCGATAGTCGGGCCATGCCTGTATCTATCCTTCCCTTCCACCTCCCCCCCTATCCACAACTCCCCTCTACATCACAGTACCTACAGACCCACCCATCCCTCACTTCTCCCCCTCCCCTTCCCTGTCCCGACTCCTATCCTCTGATCCCCTCACCTCCCCCTTCTCCCCCCTTCTGCCCTCCCCCAGTCCCCCTACCCCTAATCAAGGACCTCGTCTCCCCCTCCGTCTACATACTATTGCTATATCAGTGAAAAACGTAACAGCACAATATTAAACTCAGAGTCCACGTTTTCAGCCTTCTCCTTGTTCCGCCTCCTGCGCTCCTGGACTCTCTCTATTCAATCTCGCTACTCGTCTGCCGGACACTGGAACTCTGTGCGACCTCTGGACACCCCTCTTAGGATTGGTAGGCATTGTAGTATTTGCGGATGTTCCCGCCAGAGGTCTCTCCCTTTCCAGTATATTAGGAAAACCCAGTTCTTCAAGCATACTCCAAGCTTCCTCTCTGGTCTGCACCCGTTTTGATTTCCCTTTAGCAGTGATTAATAGAACAAATGGAAACAGCCACTTGTATCTTATGTCCTCTCTCCTCAAATAGGCCGTCACCTCCTTAAAGTTTCGTCTTCGTTGCAGCGTTCCCGCAGAAAGATCCTGCAAGAGCTCCAGCTGATGGTCCTCCCAGGTTATCTGCCGTACTTTCCTCGCAGCTGTCAGCAGCCCTTCCTTAACTTTGAAAGAGCTAAGGCACACCACGATATCTCTTGGTTTATTATCCCGCATTGGACCCAAGCCTCTGTGCGCCCGCTCTATTTGCGAGGAATCCAATTTCATGCCCCTCTCCGGGTCTGCGGCAACTACTAAGGAGTTGAAAATTTTAAGCAGAACATCTTCACAATTTCTATAGCGAGGTTCCTCTGGGAGACCCCGGACCCCTAAATTACATCTCCAGGATCTGCCTTCCAGATCGTTTCACCTGCTGCTCCATTTGGGCTCGCTTGAGGTCCCCCCAGCCTTTTTGCATTTCTTCAATTGCCTCTCCCTGTTGTTCCATCTGGGTCTCCATCTCCTCCACTCGGTTTCCGATGTCCACAATGCCTCTTTCAGTTCATGTTTCACTCCGCCAATTTCTGTGTTAATCTCTTCTTTCAGGTCAGTAAGCCATTCTTTCAGCTTGTTTACTCCTCTTGGGCTGCATCCCCGCTCCAACTCCTCAGCCAAGTCTTTTGGTTCTTCATCCTGCATTCGACTCTCCTTTTCCGCTTCTCTTCCTCCTCTGACTGCCGCGTATGGGGAACGGAATTCAGCCAGCTTCTTTTGTGCGGCCAGGCTTCCTTTGCTTTTTTCCATATTATCACTTAGGGCCACTCTTCCACTCTACCAGGACTGACACCTCCGCTGGACCACTCTCCTCAGGGTTCCACCACTCTCCTCCGTCCCTTGGATCTCTCTCCTCCTTCCTCCGGTCTTTCTGCTGCTTGTCACCCCTTCTCTTCTGGGCTACAATCGGAGTTCCCTCTGGCCCCTTTACTCCAGGGCCCTACACGTTCTTACCAGGCCTTTCAGGGAGCTCTGCACTGCTTCCCCACTCCCTGGTGCTCTCAGCCAGATCCCTCCGCCTCCCCGGTCTCTGCGCTGGCCCTCCTGGCGATTTGCCGCTTCTCTGACTCACCTTAGGCCTCCTGCCGCATCTCCCTGCCCAGTATCAGTAGCCCGGCAGCACAGCTCTCCTCCTCCGATCCGGGCAGCACAGCCGCACGCTTCACAACTACGGCCCCAATCGTCGGCCTGCCACATGGTCTTCAGCACCGGCAGCAAATTCTTCTGCACTCCTGGCTGCCTCTCTCTCTCTTCAAGGGACTCGCTCCACCACACTGTTTCCTTCCCCACTTATGCGCCGGGCCGCGTCGGACCTCGCTTCACACGCTGGGCTGTAGGAACACTCGACGCCCCTTCTCTTCCTGCACACCGGCCTGTCTCAAGGTCTGCTGTGTCACCAGCCTGCTCTGCGTCTCCTCTGCTAGCGGCGCTCCAGCTGGGTTAAGGCTCACACTCCCCCTTACTGGGTCCGTCTTCCAGCTCTCCTCGACTTCGCCCCTCTCTGCATTTGCTTATTAAGGGTACCTATCCCCCTTGCTACAGGCTCAGGCGGTGGAGCTTTGTCTCTACACCGCCATCTGACCCAATGTCATCACCGGAAGTCCCAGCGGCATGTTTATTAGTCCGCACTAGTAACACATGTGGACTGCCTTACCAGTGCAGGGCTGCAGGCTAACTGCAGATGGGGCAGATCCATCCTCCTGCAGTTACTGCACTTGAGGTTGACAATAGTCCCCCCCCCCACTACTTGTGCCAAACCATTATGTTAGTTTATGCCGACAATGTAGATGATTGTGTGTAAAAGTTCTTTCTCTTAGCTCACTCTCGAGGAAAGTATAATTTTGGGGAAAGAAATCCTGGGAAAAGCATAGATCTTAATTTTTGGTCCAGCCGGAAAGTGGACCAAAAAGCAGAAACGAAAGATATTATAATGCCTCTATATCGTTCCATGGTGAGACTGCACCTTGAATATTGTGCAATTCTGGTCGCCGTATCTTAAAAAGGATATAGCGTTATTAGAAAAGGTTCAGAGAAGAGCCACCAAAATGGTAAAGGGGATGGAAGGATACTCCTATGAAGAAAGGCTAAAAAGGTTAGGGCTCTTTAACCTGGGAAAGAGATGGCTGAGGGGAGATATGATAGAAGTCTATAAATTAATGATCGGAGTGGAACTGGTAAACGTAGATCGATTGTTTACGTTATCAGAATATAGAAAGACTAGGGGACATGCAACGAAGCTACAGGGCAAACTATTTAAGGCTAATAAAAGAAAATATTTTTTCACTCAACGTGTAAAAAGTCCATAAACCATTATTAAGAAGGGACCCAGGATATCAATGCTTGACCCAGTACAAGCATTGTGGAACCTGTGTCTTTTGGGGAAACTGCTAGGTACGTATGACCTAGATTGGCTACTGTTGGAAACAGGATACTGGGCTTGATGGACCTTGATCTGACCCAGTATGGCATATCTTATGTTCTTATGAATATTCAGTTCAGGTGAAACCCCTTTACTGGCCCCAAATTTGGGGCCAATAAAGGGGTTTCACCTGAACTGAATATTCGCCAGTCTCTTTTGTGTCTGCTTTTTGGTCCACGTTGATAGTGTGCAGGCACTTTCTGCTCTCCTTGGTTATCCAGCCGGAAAGTGGCCATGTTATTCTCACTTTTCTCTCTCTCTCCAACTTTACTTCCTACTACCAATATGCAGACAGTAGGAAGTGAAGCTAGAGTGAGAGAAAGCCACACTTCCCCTCCATCAAGGGATGAAACCACAGCCTGTGATCCAGCAAGGAGAAAGCATGGATTTATTGGGGAGGAAAGACCATCTGATTTTGCGACCCCATTGGAGCTATGGGAGTTCTTTTCAGTGATGCAGGATCAGGATGGCCCTAAATGATAATCTTTTACAATACTGGTTGGCTATTTAAGAATGAGACTTTTATGTTTGGGAATCTGCGGAAGGCTGTTTATCTTATTAAAGTATGGCACAGTACAACATTTTAGGGAAAAAAAGTAATCAGATTGCGTAACATATTTTATGGACACTGAGGTCTGGGTTTCCTGGTCCAGTTTATTAACAGTGAATTGCCTGGGAATAGCAATGCAATGTGTGTTGTTGAGTCTTGGTGACCCAGCAGGTGTGACCATAAGTAGATTGCCAGGCCTTTTTCCAAGGCAATAGAGGGTAAAGTGATTTTCCCAAGGCCACAAGGAGTGCCAGTGGGAATCAAATAATGGTCTCTTGGTCTCCAGGATGCTTCTTTAAACACTAGGCTCCTCCTCCACTCCAAACATATACAGAGTAGATTTTTTATTTTACAGCAGTAAAACGACATACTTGTATACTGTTGGCCTATTTTACTAATTATTCTTCACAGTGCTACAGCTTGTACCACTACTACTACTTCTACTACTTAACATTTGTATAGCGCTACAAGACATATGCAGCACTGCACAGACACATGTAAAAGATGGCCCCTGCTCTAAGAGCTTACAGTCTAGTCAAGAAAGACAACACAGTAGGTGTAGACAGGGATACAGCTAGGGGGAATGGTATGGAAACACAAAGGAGATCAAGTGGGTCAAGATCTGAAAGTGGCAGCGAAGAGGTGAGTTTTCAGCCTGGATTTGAATAGGGTCAGAGAAGGAGCCTAACATACAGATTCAGGTAGTTTGTTCCAGGCATAAGGAGCAGCAAGGTGAAAAGAACGAAGAATGAAGAACAAAGAACGAAGTCTGGAGTTAGCAATAGAAAAGAAGAACACAGATAGAAATGATTTGCCAGAAGAGCGGAGTTCCTGAGGAGGGGTGTAGGGAGAAATAGGAGAGGAAAGGTAGTGAAATAGCTTGTAACCTACTGGCTTGGCATTGAAATATGTTTACCACATGTAGTTTAAATCAGCAGTATATTATTGTCACTGTTCTCCTATACTGCGACTATTTACAACAATTTTATGCCAATTTTACTTACAGTTTCTAGATGTACGTTGACTGAATGGTCATCATGTTGCCAATTCCTACATTCTGTATAAAATCTTTCTCCTGCATATTTTTTCAATGAGTAAAATAGTTTTGTGCAGTCTGTACAGCTGAGTATTTTTCTTTTGATCCATATCTAAAATTTAGCATGCTCTTGGACTATCATAGCCTGTTCATTTGATGCTAAGTATTTACTGCTCAGTATTTATTTTTATTCTGGCTATGAATTTGCCCCTTTCACTGCAATTTTCTTACAATATTGGATTTGAAGGAGAAATACTAGCATCATGTGAAAAGAATTCAGAAAGGAGTTTTGGGAAAAAGGGTGGGGATGTAACCAGCATTAATAGTAATGAGGGAGGGGGCGCCATCTCTAGGCACCAGAAATCCTAGCACTAGCCCTGAGCACTGGGTCCACTATGGACTTCTCACATGTGGGTTCTGTTACCAGTTGCCGGAATAGTTTTTCCTGTAGAGAATCCGGGATCTCTTTACTTCTAGATGACAGCACAGCAAGGATGTGCCAATCAACAACCAGCATATTGAAATCATCTATCAGCAGCACTTCTCCTTTCATAGTAATATTATGAATAGCTTCAATTAAATTTCTGTCCAGTTCTTCTTCCTGTGAAAGAGATCTGTATATCACACCAATGCAAATGGATGCTCAATTCTCTCTTTCTAGGGTAATCCACAGTGCTTCCTCCTTCCTTGTAAGTCCTGTAATTCTGTAGCTTTAATATTATTTTTTACATATAGTGCCACTCCTCCTCTGCTTCTTCCTAGCCTGATCTTCCTGAATAAATTATAGACTGGTTTAATTACATCCCAGTTATGGTTCTCCCTGAATCATGTCTCAGTAACCATCATTAAATCCAGGCCGGCCTCTTCCATTAAAGCCTCAACATCTGGAATCTTATTTCTCATACTACAGGCATTAATGCACACTGCTTTCCAGATGTTGCCCCTTTCACCCATTTCTACAGAGGTATTTACTATTTTCTGTATCTTAGAGCTTTTAGTTATCTGGGGGCTTTCCTCACCTATCCCCAACAAATCTAGTTTAAAACCTTCTTCAGTAGATTATCCTGTCTGCTGTGGAAGACACTTTGACACTTTTGGGATAGGTGGACACTATCTCTGCTCAGCGGGTCTTGGAAAATTATCCCATGGTCCAGGAAACCAAAACTCTTTTGATAACACCATCAATGCAGCCATGCATTTATCTCTAGGATGCGAGCTTCTCTGTCTTGACCTTTACCCTCAACAGAGAGGATTGAGAGAACACCACCTGTGCACATATCTGCTTCACCCTCTTTTCGATAGCCATGAAGTCACTCGTTATGCTTGGAGGAATACCTAGCAGTATCATTTGTGTCAACATGGAAGAACAACATTGGATAATAGTCAGTATGCTTGAGGAGTCTCAGAAAACTATCCATAACATCTCGGATTTTGGCACCTGACAGACAGTGTACCTCTCTGGACATCAAAACTTGCCAGTAGATGGATGCTTCAGTATCCTTCAGAAAAGAGTCACCAACCACCACTACCCTTCACTTCCTTGTGGTTACTGATTCTGCAACACCTGAGGAGTACAGTGACTTCAAAGAGCTTGCCTTCCTCTTTGAACTCGAAGGTCAGAGGAGACTAAAAAGAATATAGCAGCAGAAAATAGAGCTTTGCCTAAGACCACAAAAAATATCCTTCTGCAATATAGCACAGCTACAAAAATAAATCAATAGGGAAAGTAGTAGAAAAAGTTATCTATTCAAAATAAAAATGGCCCCCTTTAAGAACTCTCATGTAAAGAATTCATATTGAAGAGCCACAGCATTACCTTGCCTGCAGTGGAGACCCTCTAGGAGTCTAAATTTAGGTGCTCAGCCTTTTATGAATGTCACATTCTAAATCTGTTGGGAAGTGCGAGCAAAGGTCACATTGATAACTCAGGAGGCACTTCAAACTCCCAGCTTTAATGTTTAGCAATCACTTCAATGCACATGCGTGACATTGAAGCATCAGCATAGGATGGCACATCAACAGCTCACTGGCACATCAATACATAAATGTTAGTATTCATAACACAGTATCATAATTAAGACCCATCAGCAACCAGGAAACACATCCATATCTAGAAATGCAACCAGGGCCAAAGCAAAGAAATTAGATGCTGTAGGCAAACCTGCCTTGTGATCTCCTCCACTTACACAACTACCTTCTGAAAGTTAATATTGTGTTGATGGTTCTGTGAATTTGTGTAGCTGTTATAATGTGTTATATCACTGACACTGCTGCTATTCTTTATTGTCCACTTGCCTAGTTTGTCTAATGCTTTAGTCAGCTCTTTAGAAAGCTCAACCAATATCAAGTAGCAGGAAGGTTTTACATTTTTTTGCATTTGTTATTTTGTGTACTGCCCTTCGACTTAAAATAGACAGTAGAGTGGATTACACTATCAGAACAATAAAACTGAATATTGAATTATTTTATTTTTTAAAACCAAGCAAATGCATGAAATAAGAGGAGGGGATATATAGCACAACATTTCATACCAAGACAGTGATGAAAATGGTGAGGCCACAATAAAAAACAGATGCTAAGACCAGGCTAAATATATTTCAATCAATTGAGAATGACTTCTGGAGAAGTCATTGTCTTATTCTCTTTTTCAGTTTCATGAGTGAGATCCCCAGGTACAAATATAGTGAAAGTGAATTCCAAAGCATGGGGGCCAGGAAATCAAAGGTTGCATTTTGTGTTTTCTAACTGGAACCTGTAAGGTGAGAGATAGTCATGTAGTTTTATTGAGTTGAATGTAAGGTGCGATATGGACAGTAGGGAATTACAAGAGAACTGAGATATATAGAGAATTATATAGACACTCCTAAATTGCTTTTCCAAAGACCTTTGGTGTTTCTACTAGAAAATGCCCTTCGGATCTCTTTGTGCCCCATCCTGTTTTTAGAACAGGAGGGCATGTTCTTGCCAAACGTGTAACAATCTGTCACAGTGAAGTAATGCTGGGAGGGTCCTTGATATATGATGAAGTAAGGAAGGAGGAGTTCTAAAATTGGAGGGAATCTGCAAGGGGTATAAAGACCAAGCCCAAATTCAAATCCTGCTCTTTGGCTTCACAGCCATTGCATCGCAAAGTGATGCCCCTGGCCTCCAGTCTATGCTCCTGGAAGAGGCAGGGCTGGTTCATCCATTGTGCGAGAATGTTTCTCACAAAGAGCCCCGCGCTTCACGGGGCCCCGTGCCAACTCCATTCTGCACATGGTGTTCTATTTGCAGGGCCGGCCGGCTTCAGAGGAAGCTGGGGAGGCCCGAAGCTCTGTCTCACCTCTGCATAGTGTCGGAGTGGTATTCAGCAGCTGTGTTCTCCTGAAGCGCGCTGAATGCCAGGAAACAGGAAATGCTGGCACGTCAGCATGCTTCAGGAGAACACAGCTGCTGGAGTGAAGGAACATGCTGCTCTTCACTCCGGTGCTGTGCAGAGGTGAGCCAGGGCTTCAGGCCTCTCTGGTTCCATCTCAATCTGGTCAGACAGGCACAGGGCTCTTTAGGAGTGGCTAAGACTGGAAATGGGCTGATGGGGGCTAGGATAGGACTGGAAATGGGCTGATGGAGGGACTAGGAGTGGAAATGGTTGATGGGGGGGCTAGGACTGGAAATGGACTGATTGGGAGGGGGCTTGGACAGGAAATAGGTTGATGGGGGGCTAGGATTGGACTGAAATGGGCTGATGGGGGGCTAGGATAGGATTGGAAATGGTTGATGGGGGATTAGGACTAGAAAGGGCTGATTGGGGGTCTTGTACTGGAAATGGGTTGATGGGGGCTAGGATAGGACTGAAAATGGGCTGATGGCTAGGACTGGAAATTGCTAATGGAGGGCTAGGACTGGAAAGGGCTGATTTGGGGGGCTTGTACTGGAAATGGGCTGTTGGGGGGCTAGGATAGGACTGAAAATGGGCTGATGGGGTGCTAGGACTGGAAATGTGCTGATGGGGGGCTAGGATAGGATTGTAAATTGCTTATGGGTGCTAGGACTGGAAATGGGCTGATGGGGGGGGGGCGAGGATAGGACTGTAAATGGCTGATGGGAGTTAGCACTGGAAATGGGCTGATTGGGGGGGCTTGGATAGGAAATTGGCTGATGGGGGGATAGGATTGTAAATGGGCTGATGTAGGGGCTTGGATTGGAAATGGGCTGATGGAGGGCTAGGATAGGACTAGAAATGACTGATGGAGGGCTAGGATTTGAAATGGGCTGATAGGAGGCTTGGATTGGAAATAGGCTGATGGAGGCTAAGATAGAACTGGAAATGGCTGATGGAGGGCTAGGACTGGAAAGGGCTGATGGGGGGGGGGGGCTTGTACTGGAAATGGACTGATGGGTGGCTAGGAATGGAAATGGGCTGATTGAGGGGGCTAGGAATGGAAATGACTAATATACTGAAGAGGACTTTAAACTAGATTCATTGGGGATGGGTGAAGAAAGCCCCCAGGTAAGTGAAAGACCCCAGATGAGATTTAATGTTAAAAAATGCAAGGTCAGGCATTTGGGCTGCAGCAATCCAAGGGAACAATATAGTATAGGGGGTGAAGTACTTTTGTCCACTAAAGAAGAGTGGGATCTAGGCATGATTGTGTCTGATGATCTTAAAGTAGCTAAACAGGTAGAAAAGGTGACAGCAAAAGCTAGAAGGATGCTTGGGTGCATAGGGAGGGGAATGGCCAGCAGAAGAAAGGAGGTGATAGTGCCTCTGTATAGGTCTTTGGTGCGACCTCATTTGGAGTATTGTGTACAATTCTGGAGACCACACCTTCAAAAGGAGATAAACAGGCTGGAGTCAGTACAAAGGGTGGGTACTAAAATGGTTAGTGGTCTTCATTATAAAGCATATAAGGATCTTAATATGTACACCTTAGAGGAAAGGTGGGATAGAAGTGATATGAATGAGATGTTTAAATACCTCCATGGCTTAAATGCACTGGAGGAGAGCCTCTTTCGATTAAAAGCAAGCTCTGCTATGAAGGGACATGGGATGAGGGTGAAAAGGATGCTGGAGTGATATGCAGAAATATTTCTTTATGGAAAGAGTGGTGGATCAGTGGAATAGTCTCCCAGTGGAGGTGGTAGAGATGAGGACAGTGTTTGAAATCAGAAAGGCATGGGACAAACACAGAGGATCTCTAGAGGAAAAAAGGTGACTGTTTTAGTGGTTGATATGGAAGGGCAAACTAGATAGGCCATGTGGTCTTTTTCTGCCATCATTGTTCTATGTTTCTATGTAATCTGGATTCTCTACCGGGAGAATAATTCCAGCAACTGGCAACAGAACCCACATGTGAAGGAACCTTACTGGACTTGGTGCTTACCAATGGGAAAAGTGTTTCTGACTTTATAGTGGGGGATCATCTCGCATCCAGTGATCACCAGATGGTGTGGTTCAGTATTAGGACTATGGCTGATAAAATCTGTTCAAAAGTGGGTGTCTTAGACTTTAGGAAAACTAACTAACTCTACAAAGATGGGGCAATACCTCAAGGAGTCATTAGTCAGATGGGAACAGCTGTGGGACATAGAAAAGCAATGGGTAAAACTGTAGGGGATATTTTAAGGGTAACAAACCTTTTTGTTAGTAAAGTAAATAAATGTAAAAGGAAACGGAGGATGCTATGGTTCTCTAAAGAAGTAGCTGAAATGGTGAAGAAAAAGAGGGTGGCCTTCATAAAATACAAAAGATCACAGAAAGAGGAAGACAAGCATCAATATTTGAAAAACCTTAGAGAAGCTACAAAAAAGCAAAACAAAGATAGAAGAAAAAAAATAGCCA
This sequence comes from Ichthyophis bannanicus, assembly GCA_033557465.1. NCBI lineage: Eukaryota > Metazoa > Chordata > Amphibia > Gymnophiona > Ichthyophiidae > Ichthyophis > Ichthyophis bannanicus. The sequence continues at coordinate 30,503,739 of CM066032.1, read as the reverse complement.
ATGCAATAAAATGGGGGGACACAACATATTTGAGATATATTAGTGAAAGGAGGACGTGCAAAAGTGGTATTGTCAGACTCAGAGGTGAAGGGGAGGAATATGTAGAAGCTGATGTGGATAAAGCAGAATTGCTTAACAAATATTTTTGTTCTGTGTTCACAGACGAAGGTCCAGGAGCAGAACCTCAGAAAACATCCACAAGTAGGAAAAGTAGGGAAGGGGATCTTGAACAATTTTCAGAAACCTGTGTTCGTGAGAAACTAGTTAAACTAAAAGTAGACAAAGCGATGGGACCGGATGGGAAACATCCCAGAATATTGAAGGAAGTTAGGGAAGTTCTAGCAGCTCCACTCTCCAACTTTTTAAATACTTCTTTAGAGTCAGGAGTGGTCCCAGAGGACTGGTGAAAGGTGCAAGTGGTCCCTTTAGACAAAAGCAGAAGTAAGCATGAGGTTGAGAACTACAGGCCGGTTAGTTTGACCTGTGTGATGAGTAAATCAATGGAAATGCTACTAAAATAGAGGATAGTGAGGATTCTGAAGTCCAATGGACTGCAGGACCCAAGGCAGCATGGTTTTACTAGAGGCAGATCTTATCAGACAAATCTAACTAATTTCTTTGATTGGGCAACCAGAGAGTTGGACCAAGGGAGAACCCTAGATGTGGTGTACTTAGATTTCAGTAAAGCCTTTGACACCTTTACACAAAGATATCTTATAAATAAATTGAGCATCCTAGGAAGAGACTCGAAAGTGACTAACTGGATTAGAAATTGGCTGAGTGAGAGGTGACAAAGGGTACAGGTAAATGGAGCTCACTCTGAGAAGGACATTACCAGTGGTGTGCTGCAGGGATCTGTCTTTGGTCCAAATCTTTTTAACATTTTTCTTAGTAATATTGCTGAAGGGCTGTTGGGTAAGGTTTGCATCTTTGCAAATGATACCAAAATCTGCAATAGAATAAATGTTATTTACTCCAGGAAGGAGTAGATAACATGAGGAGGGATCTTGCTAATCTTGAAGAATGGTCAAGAATTTGGCAGCTGAAATTTAACATTAAAAAATGCAAGGTCATACATTTGGGCTGCAAACGTCCAAGGGAGCAGTACAGTATAGTGGATGAAGTGCTTCTGTCCATAAAAGAAGAGCAGGACCTTAGAGTGATTGTTTCTCATGATTTCAAGGTGACTAAACAGATAGAAAAGGCACTGGCGAAAGCCAGAAGGATGCTTGGGTGCATAGGGAGAGGAATGGCTAACAGGAAGAAGGAGGTGATAGTGCCCCAGTATAAGTCTTCGGTGAGACCTCAATTGGAGTATTGTGTGCAATTCTGAAGACCACACTTTCAAAAGGATATAAACATGATGGAGTCTGTGCTGAGGGTGGCTACCAAAATAGTCAGTGGACTTCGTTATAAGGCATAAGGGGATAAACCTAAAGATCTCAATATGTATACCTTGGAGGAAAGGCGGGAGAGAGGAGATAAGATAGAGACATGTAAAGACTTCTCTGACTTAAATGCATGGGAGGAGATCCTCTTGTATTTGAAAGAAAGTTCTGCAACAAGAAGGCATAGGATGAAAGTGAATAGACTCAGGAGTAATATGCAGAAACATTTCTTTACAGAAAAAGTGGTAGATGCATGGAACTATCTCCTAGTGGAGATAGTAGAGATCAGGACAGTATCTAAATTCAAGAAAGCATGGGACCAACACAGAAGATCTCTGAAGGAAAAAAAGGGACTATGGTAATTGTATGGAAGGGAAGACTGGATAGGCCATATGGTCTTTTTATGCCATCATGTTTCTATGTTTTTATAGTGGTAACCTGGCATGCGGGTGCACCTAATGCTACTCATTGAGGTGGTTTGAAGTGGTTAGTGTGCAGGCCAAATGTCTACACTAATTGCAACCCACCATCAATGCCCACCTTACACCCCAACCATTTTGCATAGGATTTTTTGCACGGGACCCTACGTTAAATTATGGCAAGGCATGCTCATTGTATACTAAACCCCACACTAACAATTATTATGTTTTGGTAAACATACCAGTAAGTGTTCAACTGAAAAGTCATCTTAATTTAGGAGCTTAAAAGTTACAGCATTCTCATAAGTTTAGGTCTGCCATTCATTTGCCTAGATTTATGAGCCTAATTTATTAGCCTAGATCTGAGAAGCAGTGATAATCTCATAACTTCTTTATTACACCCTCAATCTGTCCCATTACCTACTTTTCATGATCCTAAATTTAGAACTTTAGTGAAATCTTTGTATGCTTTTTAACTTTGCTGTGTCCAAATATAATCTGGGGGAATTTGTGAAAATTTTGGGCATTTGGATCTATGGGATTCATCCTGTAGAAGCAGAAAAAATCAAAAAGAAATTGTGTAAAAGTATTTGATATATTTTTTTACACAATATATTAAATAGAATAGCATTTGAACATTCTTAGAAACATATATGCAAGTACCTTAGTCTCGTATGCCACAATAACAATATTATTCTAAAAAAACAAAGAATACTTCTGGCCACTTACTCTGTATTCATCTCACATGCACATGCTAAAACACACAGATATAAAGCACATACTTGCATGACTGCTGTGAAAATTTCCCATCCAGCCTTGTGCAATTCAACTATAAAATAATCTTGTGCTGTACTGAGTGAAAGTTTTGTGGCAAACTGTAGCATGGAATAAACATTTTTTTTTCTATAAGTTTTGTGTCTAGCATTTTTTTTATTTCCTTGTAGCTGCCTCTCTCTTTTCCCTTTACCTTGCTGCTTGCCCACCACCTCTTTTGTGTCTTTTTCCCTCTTTCCGTAAGGTCCTGGAAAGGAATTGAGAATAAAAGAAAGGATATCAAATGCCTCTGTATCGCTCCATGTTGGATCCGCACCTTGAGTATTGCATATAGTTCTGATTGTAATATCTACAAAAAAAGATATAGCAGAATTGGAAAAAGTACAGAGAAGGACAATCAAAATGGTAAAGGAGATGGAAGGATACCTCTATGAGGAAAGTCTTAAAAGAAAATAAGAACATCAGGACGTGAGATAAGCCATACTGGGTTAGACCAAAGGTCCATCAAGCCCAGTATCCTGTTTCCAACAGTGACCAATCCAGGTCACATGTACCTGTAAGGTTCCCAAAATGTAGACAGATTCCATGCTGCTTATCCCAGGGGCCTTAACTCTTTCCCTTTCTTGTGAATATATACTTAGAACTACTTTCACATCTCATAGCTGATGAGGGCATAGAGTTTCAAATGTTTGCTGATGATATCCACTATGGGCCTAATTCTGAGCCATGGATAGTGGAGTTGGACATCCAGGTTGGACGTCAAAATTCCGGTTAGGTCCGGGACCGTATTCCGCACATTATGCTCCATGCATGTACAGGGCCGATGTGCAGGGAGCTCTGGATGGGGGCAGAAGGGGGTGGGATGGAAGCGGAGAGGGGGCGGGCACAAGCACCAGACATACAGGGCCTATTCAGGTCAAGGCCTTGTACGTCCATGGGCAGTCAGTTGGACGCCCAGCTTATACCACAGTTCATATAAACTGTTCATTGTTTAAGTTATTTTAAGTTCAATGTAAAATGCTCTATGGAAACTTTTCTCTGTAAACTGTTATTTTTTCTCGTTGTATGTAAACCACACTAATTCCAAAAAGCGCGGTATATAAAAGCAAATAAATAAATAAGGTGGTATAAATGCTGGGCGTCCTTCCATATGTTGCCTGCAGTCCCCAAAGCCCCATTGAGCTGCTGCGGGAGAGCATCAACCACCCAATCATGACCATGGGGCCCACAGTGGGGGTCACATGGCAGGTTAACGGGGCAGCTCGGGGTCCGGCAATTCCATTCCTCCAGCTGGATGCGCGGGCACCACAGCACCAGCACACCAGCCGGAGCATTTGCAGGCTGGCTGGGCAAATCCCTGGACATCCCCCACTGCTGAATAGACTGCACACCGGGCCATCCATATGCCCAGATTCTGCAACTGTGGGAACGTATAGCTCCTGCAGTTGCAGAATCGGGTACAATTCAGTCCTGTCCATTTTCTGGGTGTCTGGATAGCCTGAACGTTCAGTCTTCAGAATTGGCCTCCTTGAGGAAAATTCTATAAGGCTCATTTGGTGGAACACAAATTTGTCACGTGCATTGTTGTTGTTAAGTGCCATTGAGTTAGTGTTGACTCATGGCGACCCTCTGGATAGTTGTCCTAAACTGTGTTTTGTCTTCAATCATTGTTGATAGAGTGGCACCCATAGCTGCCATTATTGTATCAATCCATTTCATTGCCGGCCTTCCTCTTTTGTGTTGACCTTCTACCTTGCCAAGAATGATGCTTTTCTCTAACAATCTCTCTCTTCGCATGATGTGTCCAAAGTATGAAAGTTGAAGTCTTGTCATCTAAGCTTCTAAAGAAAGCTTAGATTTGATCTCTTCTAGTACTGACTGGTTTGTTCTTTCGGCAGTCCATGGTATGCGCAATATTCTTTGCCAGCGCCATAATTCAAAGGCATTGACTTTCTTCCTGTCTATCTTTTTCACTGTCCAACTTTCACATCCATATGACGTTATTGAAAATGCCATGGCTTGGACAAGTCAAATCTTTGAATGGAGAAAGACATCTCAGCTCTTGAGAGTCTTGTCTAGGTCCTTCATAGCCATTCTGTCAATAGCAATGTGTCGTCGGATTTCTCGACTGCTTGTCATTTCTTTATTGATAGTTGAAACAAGTAGATTAAAGTTGTCAACTATTTCAATTTCTTCTCCATCAATGATGAACTTACTGATTTTGATAGTTGTCAGGATCTTTGTCTTCTTTACGTTAAGGTGCAGGCCCATTTTAAGAATCAAATGTTTCAGATCATCTTTACTTTCAGCCAGTAATGTGGTATCATCAGCATTGTGAAGGTTGTTGATGAGTCTTCCACCAGTCTTCACACCTCTTTTGTCTTCATACAGTCCCGCTTTTCTGATAATTTGTTCTGCATATAAATTAAACAGGTAGGGGGAAAGTATGCAGCCTTGTTGTACACCTTTGTTGATTTTAAACAATTCTGTTTCTCCTTGTTCCATTCGAACTGTTGCTTCTTGATCAATGAAAAGATTGTGCAAGAGAACTAGCGGATGTTCTGGTATGCCCATGCTTCTTAATGTGGCCCAGAGTTTCTCATGGTTTACATAGTCAAAAAGCTTGCTATAATCGAAAAAATACATATAGATCACTGTTCCCTCTAAGCTGTGCGCGTGTGCGTGCGCACACACCTCACCGAGCGAGCGCACATACTTTACAACAGAGCGCACAAAAATTTTGGTTCTGATTCTGATAGAAAACAACACAGATGTCTTAAAATTTAAAAGTTGTTGTGTATTTACGGTTTTCACAAGTTCTACAATATTTTCTAGTGCAATCAATGTGGTGTACATACTGTATTCTGACATGTAGTCATATTTTAAAGTATATAACTCCGAGTGTCGTTATGTGGCGCACAAACATTTAATCTTCCTTCAAAAGCTGCACAGCTGATATTTTATGCGCACACAGCCTACAGAAGATTAGAGGGAACATTGATATAGATATCCTTTTGGTATTCTATGGGGTATGTTTACTAAACTGCGGTAATCGTGAATAACGCGCGTTATATAATGTTAACGCTCGTTAACGTTATATAATGCACGTAATAATGCGCTTATGACTGTTAACATTATATAACGCGCGTTAACCGCTGTTAACGATCATAAACACCCACCGCGCGGAAAAACATCGCAGAAGGTGGAGAGAGGGTGGAGTAAAGGGGTCAATGGGCGGAGAGTGGGCAGTGAGAGGCCCCATTCACACTAACGCGCTGAAATTGAGGGCACAATCCCAACGCGAATGAAAACCTGCCGTTAGATGCACATTTGCAGGGGAGGGAAACCATTTCAGTGTCAGCAATGTACAGCAGAGGCAGGGAAACCTACTAAACGTGATAAGTGTGATACATGTGCACGGAAGAAAAGGGCAAATAAGCAGTGAAAATGACCAGAACAAATGAGGAAAGAAACAGAAATAAGCAAGCCAATAGTGACAACAATGGGAAAGAGCAACAAACACTAGTGAGAAAGCCCCAGAAAAAGATAGTAATTGTGGAAGGACGTATGCTCTGTCCCCAGACAAGGTGAATGATCCCACAGTGAAATAGTGCAGATCAGAGTCACCCCATGTTGATGGACAGGTTACCTATGGCGTGCACATGTTCTTCAACTGCAGGGTGGGCACATCCTAACGGACTACTGGGCGGGTGCCTGAAAAGGGGATACAGAGAGCCTCAGGTGGCACATGCTGTGGTGCAGCTGGGCCACAGTAGGAGACCAGGGAGATGCTCAGTTGGCCCATAGGAATGCAGAAACAGCATAGACAGACAGCAACTGATGAGGGTCCAACATGGGCAGGACTGTGTCCCCTGCAGTGTCACAGGGGATAGTACCCAGCAGCTACACTCAAGGGCACAGAACATTGGCAGGCGGTGCTGGGGGGAAGTGTGCACGTCTATGCAGGCACCCCTACCCCAGAACCTGCACCATAGGCAGCTGTCATGAGAGTGTGCACCACGAACACCACCAGCAGAAAGGCAGGGCAGCATGGCGGTAGAGGGCCACTGGTGGCGGAGGGGGCAGTGATATCTAACCATAGCAGGCCATGGCCCAGACCCATGTAGGTGTGCGCTGTGCACTGCAACAGACAGGATCTGTATGACTAACAGGCATGGTATCTCCAGGGAATGAAGCACCCCTGTGGCATCATCTTGGTGCAGTATGCACAGCCAGTGTGCTCATGACCAGAAGGTCACAGGTTCAAACCCTTGCTGCACCCCCTGCCAACCCTCACAACATATTCTATCTAGTAAGAAAGACGGAACCTTTTAGTGCCGAAAGAATAAACATGCCTGAAACACCTACATTCTAATCAACAGGGCACAGACACCCCAAACAGGCACATTACAGAGAGGAGAGTCTCCCAAATAAAGTGCAGGATGTGCTAACAACAGTCAGGTACCATGCTGTGGGCCAAAAAGATGCCACTGATGCATGTCTAAGCGACACCCCTATAGTAGGCATATGTATTGTATGCATATTTATAATGGACATCATGAAAAACCGAACATGGTGCAGCTCACCAGGCCCTGATATGGGGAACCCCTGCTCAAAGGCACTGTACAACAGGGGCGCAAACACCTGAACCCACAAAGCCCATCAGACACACCCTCTGAAAAGGCAGAATGTTTGGACCTGTGTGCATCCCCCAGAATCAGCACTTGCATACACTAGCAATGCCATCCAAAACCCTGGAAGATGGTACACAGTTGGCAAAAGGTCGCTATAATAAGTGCAACATAGCTAGCCATAAGGTTAGCACAAGCTACCCAGTGGACTATAGCATAACAACCTCTGTGATGTCTGTGGAGTGGGTGTCAGGTATGGTACCTGACAGTGTGCACCACCTTGGGGAGAGACACCAACAGTACTGCGTACCATAGCCATGCCTGCACTGTGTCCTGGACTGGTGAGGTGCATGGGGCTGTCAAAAGCCTCTATGGGTGCACAATGATCGCAGATGTGTAGCAGTGTGTGTCAGTCCATACATTTCGTGTTTTTATAAAAAAGCCTCTGCAGCACACAACACTGGCACTGTTGTCAGTATTGGCCTTCCAATGTGCATAATGAGGAGCAAGGTATTGTGGATATGGCAGGACAGGGCAGCCTGGGCTGGATGCACCTGCACAAGGCACAGAACAATGGCTGTGACAACGGAGTGCCTGCCCACCACCTACAAGTTCATGGTTGCCATGGCATTTCCTGATGTGAGGTCACGCTCACCCTGACTGTGCTGTGACCACAGCATGGCTGGGTTCCCCCATAGTGCTCCATAATGTCTCCTTTTCAGTGTGATATATGGGCTCTCTCCTACGGAGCCCAATCACTGACCTATCTGCTTGGTGTGTGTATGCATACAGCACCTCCAGGGACATGCACTATGGACTAGCAAGCAGACTGTCTGCAGTTAGTATGTGTGTGTCTGGAACACCTTGTAGGTTGCAGCGGCTGGTGACTCACAAGCCTTGCTGCTAGAGAATGTCAGATAGTGGTGTGGGGCAGCTTTGTTGTAACAGGCCTCCTGTCTGTCTGCCACTGCCCAATGTTTGGGGGGGGGGGGGCTATTCCCTCCCATGACACGGGTGAATGGAACCCACTACATTTAACAGTGCAGGTTGTAAAATGTTGATATTTTGTCTGTGAATCCTGTTGGCCGCACAGACCCACAGAGGGTGGGTTGGTTGTTGTTACGGAAACCACCTAGAGGTCTATAAACATCTACACCTCTGCCATGAAGTCATGTGATCATGGCACCCACACCGTTCATGCACTATGTCCATAGCAACAAAGTCACCACGTGCATGATGTGATATACAGATAAACACAGGCATATGCTAGGATTATCTACAGCAACCACTTATCACACAGTGGCACCAATGGGGACCCACAGTATAGGGCACTACAAGCAAACGAGGTGCTGCGGACATGGTGCTAGGCACCCAACCTCATCCTCAGGGTGAGCACAGGACCCGTCCAATGTGACGGTCTCTAGGCACTCTGTGACAGTGACACACACAGTCAGTACACCGTACCATGCGTAGGAGCTGTGGGGCTGAATATGGTTAGGACCAAAACCAGTCCTAGGTGATGGGGGGGGGGGGGGGGTGCACACCTCAACCTGAACCCATCTGTAGACTGCTTATTTGCATGTGCAGTGCATCATGGGTATGGTTGCGTTGACCCAGATCCTGGCCAACACAGCGGGCGGTTTGGGTGGTGGCCTGACGCCTTCAGTAGGCAGCCAGGGGGTTGTTAGCAGCTATGGGGCTGTAGCCCAGTGGCTCCTTCACTACCTGTGGGGCCAGTGGTCATGGGTTCAAACCCACAGTGGTGTTATTTTATAGGGCTGTCTGCAGCATTGTATATTTTTAATGTACATTAGTGCTGCCAGCGACAACCCCTCAGCATACTATAACCTTACAGTGCCTCATAAGGCGCCCCATGCGGCACCTTATATGGTGCCCTATAAGGTGCCTTATAGGGTGTTCTATAGGGGACATTATGGGGTGCCTCAGCGGACAGTGCACTTTATAATGTAGCCTATGGAGTGCGTTATGTGGTGCCTTATGTAAACCATGAGAAACTCTGGGCCACGTTAAGAAGCATGGGTATACCAGAACACCTGATCGTTCTCTTGCGCAATCTGTACATTGATCAAGAAGCAACAGTTCGAACGGAACAAGGAGAAACAGAATGGTTTAAAATAAGCAAAGGTGTAAGACAAGGCTGCATACTTTCCCCCTACCTGTTTAATTTATATGCAGAACAAATCATCAGAGAAGCAGGACTGTATGAAGACAACAGAGGTGTGAAGATTGGTGGAAGACTCATCAACAACCTTCGCTATGCTGATGATACCACATTACTGGCTGAAAGTGAAGATGATCTGAAACATTTGCTTCTCACAATCAAAGAACATAGTCTTAAAATGGGCCTGCACCTTAATGTAAAGAAGACAAAGATCATGACAACTGGCATAATCAACAGGTTCATCGTTGAAGGAGAAGAAATTGAAATTGTGAACAACTTTAACCTAATTGGATCAACTATCAATAAAGAAGCAACAAGCAGTCAAGAAATCAGACGACGCATTGCTCTTGGCAGAATGGCTATGAAAGACCTAGATAAGATTCTCAAGAGCAGAGATGTCTCTCTCCATACAAAGATTCGACTTGTTCAAGCCATGGTATTTTCAATAACATCATATGGATGTGAAAGCTGGACAGTGAAAAAGACAGACAGGAAGAAAATTGATGCCTTTGAATTATGGTGCTGGTGGCGAATACTGTGTATACCATGGACTGCCCGAAGAACAAACCAGTCGGTACTAGAGGAGATCAAACCTAAGCTTTCTTTAGAAGCTCAGATGACAAGACTTCGACTTTCATACTTCGGACACATCATGCGAAGAGAGAGATCATTAGAGAAAGACATTATGCTTGGCAAGATAGAAGGTCAACGCAAAAGAGGAAGGCCAGCAATGAGATGGATCGCTACAATAACAGGAGCTACGGGTACCAGTCTGTCAACAATGAGCCGCCTAACTGAAGACCGAACACAATTTAGGATAGCTATCCAGAGGGTCGCCATGAGTCGACTCCGACTCGACGGCACTTAACAACAACATGCGGCACCTTTGTTTACGCCACTGTGAGGGTGTGTTTGCTGGCAACACTACTGAAAATAAACATAAATTGCCTCCTCATTCACTACTTAAATGTACAGGGTGATGCCTCAGCCAGCCTTATGCATTAGGCACACTGGGGAATCAAACCCATGATGCCTGTATCATCAGTCAGTGCAGTAACCATTGTGCTACAGCTCTGTTTCAGTGAGTTGTGTCTGTGCGCCTTCTTAAGATTAACGCACGCCACGGTGCCCTGTAACGCTCGTTAGTTTTTGTAACGCATGTTAGCGTAACGATGTATCGCCCATGTCCTTATTTGGGATTTTTGTCTCTACCGCGGCTCCTAACGCGAATCGCACTAACGCAGTTTAGTAAACATACCCCTATGTCTTTTCAAGGATCCATCTCATATCTGCGATGATGTCTCTTGTTCCTCACTCTTTCCTGAACCCTGCTTGCACTTCAGAAAGTTCTTGTTCCAGTTATGGTTGTAGTCTCTGCTGAATGATCTTGAGCAGAATCTTGCTGGCATGTGGGATCAGAGTGATTGTGCGATAATTTCCACAGTCAGCTGGATCACCTTTCTTTAGTATTGGTATAAACACAGATTTTTTCCAGTCAGTTGGCCATGATGTTGTCTTCCAAATTTCCTGGCAGAGTTTTGTTTGGTAACAGCTGTATCTGATTGCTGTACTACTTCAATAGGAATACCATCAATACTTGGTGCTTTGTTCTTTGATAAAGCTTTCAATGCTGCTTTGATTTCTTCTTTCATCACAAATGGCTCCTGATCATAAGGCACAGGTTGAAACGGCTGTTGGTCCACTTGATCCTTATGGCATAATGGTTCTGTATATTCTTTCCATCTTTTCTTTATATTCTCAGCATCATTCAACATTTTTTCTTTAACTCTCATAGCTTTAGGAAAGTTGATCTTGTTCTTCCTCTAATAGTTTCTGATTCTATTTCCTTGCATGCAATATTGTAGTACTTCTCTTTGTCTCTTTGTCTTGTCTTGCTGCGCATTGGAAGTCTCTGTTGAGTTCTGTGATTGCCTTTCTCTCCCCTCTGGCTTTAGTTTCTCTATGTTTCTGGGCAATTTTCAGAGTTTCTGCAGTCATCCATTTTGGACTGTTTTTTTTTGTTTGTTTTTTTCACCTTTGGTAGAGAAAAGGCTCGCAATCCACTTCCAGTGATACATTTCCAAGAAATCCCAGAGGTAGCTGGATCGCTATGAGTCAACACTGACTTAATGGCACAAAAAGAAGAAGAAGAGACTTCTCACTTTCTTCCAACAGAAACTTCTTAATGTCATCCCATAACTCTTCTGGAGCTCTGTCATTTGTATCTAAAGCAGCAAATCGATTTTGCAGGCAATCTGAAAATTCTGGTGGTATATTCTCATACTTTAGCTTAAGTCTGCAAACTAGTAGTTGGTGATTTGTACCACAGTCAGCTCCAGGTTTTGCCTTTGTCGATGTTATAGAGCTTTTCTATTGTTGATTTCCACAGAAGTAGTCAATTTGATTTTTGTACAATCCATTGGGTGAAGTCCATGTGTACAGTCACCGCTTGTGTTGCTGGAAGAAGGTATTTGAGATGAATAGATTGTTGGTCTTTCTTCTGTTTCATTTCTTTGCCAAGTCCATATTGTCCAACCACTTTGCCTTCTTTGTTGCTAACCTTTGCATTCCAGTCACCCATAACTATCAGGATATCCTGTTTGCATGTCCTGTCAATTTCAGCTTGTATTTGTTCATATAACTCAGCAACATCTTCCTCTTCTGCAGCTGTCATTTGGGCATAAACCTAAATTATAGTTGTGTTGATGGGCATTCCTTGTAGATGAATATAAATAAATAAATTAATTACATTGAATTTCATTACAGTCCTTGCAAGTTTCTTCTTCATTATAAATGCAACACCATTTCTTCTTTGTCTTTCATTTCCAGCATAGTATACCATTTCATTATCAAATGCAAAGTGCCCTATGCCCTTCCATTTCAGTTCGCTGACACCCAACAGATTGAGATGCACACGTTCCATTTCATTTTTGACCACCTCCAGCTTCCCTTGGTTCATGCTTCATACATTCCATGTCCCAATATATAATACATCTTTGCAGCTTCTGACTCTCATTTCATGAACAGCTATATCAGCAGTCAGACGTCCTGAGGGCTTTGATTCAACCACATCATAAATGCTGACTTTACTCTGAAAAGTCTTCAGCTCATCCCCAGTAGCCAGTTGAGAGCCTTCTGACCTGGAGGTCTCATCTTCCTGCACTATAGTGCAATTTGTTTTGTTGTGACTATCCATTGGGTTTTCATGGCATGATAACCCAATGATAACCCTTTCTTCCATGCAGGTAATTCTAGTGTTGTTGCTGTTGTCACAGAAATGTGATCCTCTGCTGCCAACACTTTCCCATACTGCTGCTGCTGAGATAAGTGTTTTGTCCTAGTCTGGGACCTCAACTGAGACCTGTCCATCTTGGGAGACCCTGCCAGTAGTTAAGCTACCGATAGCTTAGCTCTCAGCATCACTGATGCACACAAGCCCTTACAGCATGACAAGCTGCAAACCAAGTGAGGGTGTCACATGCATATTTGACCTTTATTCTATAAGGTAACATGCGTGCATACTTTACCTTATAGAATAAGTGGTGCATAAGTGGTGAGATATGCATGCCACTTACAGCAGCCCGAGGCTTAGTGTAAATACCCATATCTAAACTGGTGGAAAACGCATGCAAGTTATAGAATTCTATAACTTATGCATGTAAATTTGCACTCTGCCCTTGTGCTTGCCCATTTTAAAACTACACGCCATTGCCCTGATATGCATAGCTACAGAATAGCACCTTCTTAAATGACACGCACACGTGCCCATGCCTGCTCATGGGTAATTGAAAATAGGTGATTTATATGAGTTGAGCATCATAAGGTTGTACACCGTCATTACTGGATTACTTCCTATAAGTCTCATTAGTACTGCATGGGACAAGGGATTAAGAAAGCTGAACTGCTATTTAGAGGCGGTCAAGTTGTGGATATCTTCTCATAAGATGAAGTAGAATGCTCAGATGTAGGTGCTTTGGGTTCCCAGGACAAATTGTACAGAGTCCATCCCATCCAGTGAGATGATCGTCAGAAGTAAAGGACAATTTATAGAGTTTAGGAATAAAGACTGATTTGGCCTTATCTTTTGGCAGACAGATTTCATCAGTAGTTAAGATAGGCTCTTATTATTTACACCAACTACAAAGGATTTGTTCATTTTGATAAAGTTTTGTATACAATGATTATGGTGCATCTGAATTAAGGGTTCTCAAACTAATCCTCAGGACACACCTAGCCAGCCATATTTTCAGGATAACCACAATGAATATGCATAAGAGACAGTTGTAAGCACTGCCTCCATTGTATGCAAATCTCTCTCATGCATATTTATTGTGGTTATCCTGATTGGCTAGGTGTGTCTTGAGGTCAGGGTTGAGAACCCCTGATCTAGACAACTGTAATGTGATATATTTGGGCCTTTTGGGATGTCCAGGAGCAATCAGGGATGTCCAGGGCAAAACATCTATCTAGTCTATTTCCTTCCGTTCTCATGATAACCTCTGCTATTTTCATTGTGGGATCTCTGGCGAGTTCTCTGCTAGTGCGGACTGGTAGAGGGGTTTTTCTCTCACCTGTGCCGGTCTGCTGTTCTATTCTCCTACCCCCTGTGTCTATTCTGTCTTCTGCTATCACCTTCCTTTCCCTATGTGTCTTTCTCCATATGTCTCTGATCCTTTCTCCCTTTCCTTTTCAGGCTGTCCCTGTACCTTCCTGCTATCTGTGCAAGACCAAGCAGCTTGCAGCCAGCTTTTTAAGGAGGCACCAAGCCAAGCTGGCATTCTGACTCTGGAAAAGCAGGACTGAAAAGGGAAAGTATGCATGTGCATGGGGGGAGGGGGTGGAGGGGGAATGTGCAAATCTTTGCAGCACATTGTAAACTCTCCCTTCTAGTTCTTCTGGCCATCTCTCCTGCTGTGCAGAAGGCAATTTGAGCGCATTTGTGAATGCCTTTTCCCTGTGTCTCAATAGATTGTAAACTGGGACTATATGTTATATACTACATCTGCACAGTGCTGCATAGGCCTACTAGCCCTAAAGAAAAGTTAAGTCATATGACTAGCTAAGTTTATGACTAAGAAACACTGGTGGAAGTTTTGGAACTAAGTCCACCTTAAAAATGATTGCTGGTGCAGAGGTTCCATTTATTTATTTGGCTGTAGTTATATACCGCCTTACACTGGATCAAGGCGGTCTACAGAAAACAAGATAAATAGCAATTACAGAGACCATTGTGAGTGAAACAGTAATGTTTTAAGATTTTAACTTTTTAACATTTTATATCATGTATAGCATCCATTCCCCTGAAGTTCCCACTCAATTCATTAAAAACATGTTTAATTTGTAAACATTGGTTACTAGAATTTTAACATTGATAAGAAAGGGGATTGAATATTGATAATATGCATATATGTATAATTTTGCTATGTGAGTGTAATGTATGGGGGTTTAAAGTTATTGTAATGATTTTATTATAGATGATTATATATGATAAATTATTGTACGCACTTTTGTAAGTGCTGATTTTCAAGTATTGCAATCTGGTCTGGGCTTATTAGAGAAAGCAGAACATATAAGCTAAATTACATTTAATTCAAGCCTGTTTTGCAGGTGACATGAAGCTGTTTTAAGGCTGGTGTAGGAGCAGGGCAGGTGCAAGGAGGAGGTCAGAATACAAGTGCTGGGACTGCTCTCAGTCTGTGCAGGGTGAAAGCCAATGGTGCAGTAAGTGCTGCTGGGAAGCAGAGGATCTTGCTCTGTGGAACCACCACATCTGGGGGGGGGGGGGGCTTTATTAGCCAAGGGGGGACGGCTCCATTTTCTGAGCTAATGTGGTGATGACGGCGGAGAGGAATGGAATGGTACACCAGCATTAGTTCTTCCCTCAGGCTGATGGCAGTAAGGCAGGATGACCTTTCGGGAGAGCTAAATGTGTAAGCAAGTTGACTGAGGGGTTTGACTCTAACTGGCCTAGATGGCCGCATGGCATGCGAGAGGAAAAGGTACAATAATATATTGTTTTGGCTCAAGTACACATTGTAGGTCATTTTAAAGCATCTCCCCATATGAATGAGGCATTTAAACATGTAGATCACATCCACATACAAATGACAATTTCAGAAAGCCACTGTTTACACATGGGGATCCCTAGGATGCAGAGATTGCAAGGTGGGGGGGTTTGGGCAGGCCAAAAATTTAGATGCATATTCCCAAACTTACTTGGGATTACTTGCCTATTTAAGGCAATCTGCCCATCGACTTACGCACCAGCTCAGAGGCAGGCACAGATTGTTAAAAAGTGTTTTTTTTCAGTCAGTGTTTTACATGAAGGATTAAGAGAATAACTCTAATCAATCCATCATTTTTTATTTACCCCTGCAAATTTTAGAAAACAAAAATCATGGTGTCACTAATTTAACTGGTGGCAGTTAGATGTCTAGATTTATAAAATGACCCCCCTACTGGGGTCATTTTATAAAGTCATTTTAGCATATTTTAGCATAGATATGTAAAATGACTTTTATAAAATTAGGTCAGGCACGTTGGCATGAATGCACATTCGTTTACTGTAGGTGTTGCCAGGGTCATGGTCTGGGCAGAGTGCAGGTAGAGTCGCAATACATGCGTATCGATTATAAAATACATCAGTCTATGCACATAACAGATACTTGTTTTCATGCAGTCACTTATGTGTTTATAAACTGGGTGAAAATAGATATCTTCTTGCTCGCTAAAGTTAGGCACCCTGTTATAAACTTACCCTCGATATATACAAGTGCTGGCATTTCTAAGTGGATGTTGCAAAATCACTGCTTCCCTATGTAGGTGCCAACACTTCGAAAGGGAAACTGCTGAATTGATGCTATTTTTTTGTGCATACGTAAACCTGAAAAAGGGCTACTCCCGATTTATATGCTGGCAAATACACGTGCACATCTGCATGTCCTTATGCATATTTTACAAAAGGCTCTGTGTTCACCAGAACTTTATGTAAAATTTATTTTATTTAGCTGTATTTAAATGCGGGGGAATGGAGAAGCTCCCTACCTGGACGGCTCAGTTCTGATGTCTTCTGAAATGGGCCCTTATGTGGGTTTCATTGTAAACATTGCAATAAAACGTCTGCCCTGCCTTTATACCATTAAAAGTTGCCTGTGTTGTTCTGTATGGTGGACTTTGGAACTGGGTGGGTAGGTGAAGGAGAGGGCGGATGGTCATGACTGCCTGTGTTAATGGATATCGAGTCCTTGCCTTTGCTTTTGTTCCTCCACGGGGCTGCAACAGTGCAGGAAAAATACCAGCCCCTCATGTGAAATATTTTTAATAGGTGACATTTAGCAGCGTAAGGTCGGTTAGAGGCTGCCAACCATTTAATTATACTCTTCTTTATTTCATCCTTTTGTCATTTTGCAACTGACAGACCTTTGCTACCCCAGAATCACAGCTTTCTATAATCAATACCATATTGTGCCATAATAAATAACTGATCATGTTGCCAGATAGTGCATTCATAAAGCAAATAATAATCACAATCACAGGGTCAATAGTCAGAAGCACTTACCCAATAGCAGCAGCTGCTGATCGGATAAGTGCTATTAGCTAAAGCTATCTGGTGATTTTCAGTTGGGATATAATTTGTCACAAAAATTTGTAGTTAAATTCACAGGTAGATCTTGACAAAAATATAAAATGAATTATCTTAAGGCAAACTGCTGTCAGATTGCCAGGTTTGTATGGAATCTCTGAGATGGCTTACACTTGGAGGAAGCGTCTCTTTATTTTAATAGATGGAAAAAATTATACATAAGGGACTGAGTACACCTATCTGTCTGTCTATCTGGAGGCAAAATAATTTACAGAATCAAATGGAATGGGACAAAATTTGGCATGGGTGCAAAACTGGGGAAAAATCCATCAAGCTTGAAAATGGGCTAGATTGGATTAAGGTGTTCTAGAGAAATAAGTTGCCTCAAAAATGGCTCAATGAATTTGTGTGGGAGAAGCAGGTCTGCCTGTGTGGCATAGAACCTATGATACAGTGAACCATAGCAGCTAGAGAATTGTTCCCTTTAGACTACCACTGTCCTCTTCTCTGTTCTCCTGGCCACAAATAGAGAACCAACTCCAACATCCCCCCCCCCACCTGACAAATATACACACACAACACTGATACATATAATGTATGCACACCACAAGCACAAAATATAGGTACACTGACACATCACACACAACAGTGATATGACATACGGTAGGTATACCTGTGAAGGCACATTTTAAATAATACATTGAAATCGGAATTGAGATGTTGATTTTGGGACATGATCACTTCTGCTGCTATTTTAGAAATGGCTCTGTTAAACATAGAGCAGTTTCTAAAATATATAGAAGGAAATGCAGGAACACATGGGAATTAATATCCACATGCAGCAGAAGAAGCCAATTTAAAAATTTACACGGATAACAAATTCATGGAGAGAACCTGGCAACTTACATGTGTAAGTGCTGGCATTTTATAACTTATATGTGTAAATGTTAGCACTTACGTGTGCATGCGAGTCATTCTGCAAACTTAAACATATGGGTGCTGCTACCCAATTGCTGGAGTGGAGGAGTAGCAGCCTAGTGGTTAGAGCAACTACCTAGTACCCAGAAGATCAAGGGTTTGGTTCCCACTGGCACTCCTTGTGGCTTTGGGCAAGTCACTTTGCCCTCCATTGCCTTGAAAGAAAAGGCTGGCAATCTACCTCAGGTGATACATTACTAAGAAAACCCAGAAGTAGCTGGGTTGCTATGAGTCAACACTGACTTACATAAGATATACCATGCTGGGTCAGACCAAGGTCCATCAAGCCCAGTATCCTGTGGCCAATCTAGGTCATACATACCTAGCAGTTTCCCCAAAAGACACAGGTTCCACAATGCTTGTACTGGGTCAAGCATTGATATCCTGGATGCCTTCTTAATAATGCTTTATGGACCTTTCCTCCAGAAACTTGTCCAAACCTTTTTTAAACTCAGCTACACTAACAGCCTTTACTACATCCTCCGGTAACAAATTCCAGAGTTTGATTACACATTGAGTGAAAAAATAATTTCTTTTATTAGTCTTAAATAGTTTACCCTGTAGCTTCATTGCATGTCCCCTAGTCTTTCTTTCTTGATGGCACTAAAAAAACAAACAAACAAACTTAATTGCAGAGAACACTATACAGTATTCAACTAATTTCAGTTTGGAGAGTGAAATAAACCACAGGGAATTAAGAGGCAATACACATGCCAAGGAGCAGGTGTAAATTCTGATGTGGAGATTTTTGGGCTTATACATGCATTCCATATATGAAACAGGGAATACAGATGTAGATTTTTGTCCCACCCAGATCACTCCCCTCACACGCCCCCTCAAAACTTCCACATACTAAGGACATCCACATGTTCCTTTTGGCCATTACATGTGGATGTGATTTACACATTTATGTATACCTGATTACACACAGATAACTCATGAATAAGGCTTCTAAAATAACACCCAAGGGAGCAGAAGCTGTTCACACTGGGAGCTGAATCGCGGCTTTTCATTGCTGCTGGAGCAGTGCAGCAGTGAGTGGCTGTGGAGGCTTTGCCGGAGACCAGTGCGTGCAGGCATCAGGAGGGCAGCTTGGTGTGGTGAGGACCCTTTCCTGCTTCTTTAAAACTCTGCGGCTGCTACACATGGCCATGTGCCGCAGCCCTCGTGTTGCGACCTAAGGGGCTGGACACACTCCTTTTGCGCCCCTTCGGTGCCTCTGAGAAGTTTGTGGAGTCTTGTTGTCATGCAACATGGGCAAAAGTAAGATCAAAGCTTATGTTAAAGCTGTGGGAATTTCTCAGTCAAGTAAGGTTATGGAGCCCATGGACAAACACTTGACTTCTCAACTGCCTAGTATCTTGTCACCAGAGGGGGTTTCATTAAGCACTGACACTCGGTCACCACCTCCAGTTCCCCAGCCAGTTTTCTCGTCTACTTTTCTAGATCAACCTCCAGAAGAGACCGCCCCAGTGCCTCAATCCGTGAAACCGGTAGACTCAGGCAGGACAATGACTCCTCCTCCTTCTGGAGAGGTGACTCGCGCTGATTTATGGGGTGCTATTCAAAATATTGATAATCAATTATCTTCTACTGTTTTTTCTCTGTGTAAATTTACTTTTGAGGTTGTGGATAAAATGCATGTTATGGATAAACAGTTGTTTTTTTTAGATAAAGTTTGTGCCCGGATTGATTCTCAGCTTCAATCTAGCCGTGATACTAATGCTGCTTTAATGAGAGATGCTTTAACTGTTTATTATCGGCTAAAAACTTTGGAGAATCATTCTTGGGCAAAAAATTTACGGTTTTTGAATTTTCCTATTTCTCACTTGCTTCCTTCAGATAGTTTATTAAAAAAATACTTTCGTGAAGTTTTACAGTTAGTGCGGGACGTGGATGTTTCCCAGATGTACTATGTTTCCTGTAGCTCTTCTTTTCCTCTGAATGGGGAAGGCTCTTCTGTTCCTTCTAACCTTTGGTTAGAAGGAACAGAAACCTGGAGGATTCTGCAGATATAATTACCAAACACTATACTTTAGTTGTAGCCTTTGGCTCTGAGTCTGAGAAACTGAGAGTTTTACTATCCTATTTTAAACACAGAGAAGATGTTTTCTGTGGTCAGAAATTGCAGGTTTTTTCCTGATGTCGGCCAGGTCACTCAGACTCAGCGATGCCAGTTTCTGGAGTTGAAATCGAGGGTGATGGGATCGGGGGCTACCTTTTTCCTGAAGTTTCCTTGTCATTTTATTATTGTTTTAGGGAGTCAGACTTATGTGTATACGGATGTTACTCAATTGCAAACGTTTTTGGTTGAGACAGAGTCGGTGGGTACATAGTGGGTGGGTATAGATTTATGTATTATACTCCCTGGTTAGGGGTGGTTATCATTTCTTTTTTCTTGTTTTTATCTTTTTGCTTATTAGAATTTGCAGCTTCTCTCCCTTATATGGGCTTATATTAGTGGATCTGATGTTTTCTTGAATTTGATGTATGCTTTATATGCATTGCTTTTCTAATGTGTATAATTTTTCAAGTAACTCTTATAAATAAAGAATTTAAAATAACACCCAAAACATACTTAACACACACTCACACATACACAAAACATAGATACGCACAGATACACACTCACAGGTACTTCATGCTGCACATCCCCATCCCTGATGGTTTGCCTTTTAGTGATTCAGATATGTATTTAATTTATTGTTGTTGTAAATTCTACTATGACATGAAGTGACTGAATCATTTTTTATGTTTGCTATGGGCCTGATTCTGATCTGCATGTCCCAGTCCTCTGTGCGCCTGGTCAGAACTGGACGCACAGAGGGAGTCGCACGTCTAGCCCCATGGGATTAGAATTGTGAACAGACCTGTATGTGCAGGCCGGGACCCTGATTCTGTCTGACCTGCACGTACTGGCCTTTCCCGGCTAACTCAGTCAGGGCAGTTCAATGGATCCATTGAAAAGCTGTAATCCCCGGCTGCTGGCTGCAAAGGTGCTTTCCTCACAGCCTGACCCCTGATCTGGCCTCCTAAGGCCAGAATTGGGCTGCAGGGAATCCCCTTTGCCCCCTCCCACTGCCTCCCAGCCCCGGGCCTGCCAATCCCTGCCAACTGGGGATCTCATTCCACCTCTGAGGTGGAATAAGTTCCCCATGCAATCCGCTGGCCCCAAACATACAGGACCGACATTAGAATCAGCTCTGTATGTCCAGGGCTGACGACCGCCCACTTCCTCCCTAACGCCGCCCCCGATCTCCCCCTTTCCTGCCCCATTTACCTTCCCCATGCTGCAAATTAATACTTGTTGCCGTGACCTGGTCCTGGTTAAAGCATAAGGAAACTAGACACATGCCTAGGGTTTAAATAATTAGGGGGAGACCCCTCAGGTGTGCTCATGTCTCAGGAGGCTAGCTTTGCCAGCTGACTGACTTTTTTCGGGATTCTATAGATTTTTACAATCTCCAGAGGGTTGAAGGATGAATAATAAGACTCTGCAATGGAATCCCCTATGTGAGTGAGCCTATGTTCCTAGCAGCAGAGAGTAGGTAGGATCCAATCAATGGGAAGGCAGTAAGAGTGGGCACACAAAGTCAGCTCTAGTCACAGGAAGGCAGGAGGTGAGCTGGTGGAAGTTCCTGTGTCATGAAATGAAACTTCTGAATGAGATGGGATTCAGTTCTGTAAGAGATGATGGGCTGACCTTAAACAGTGCCAGTGAGTGTCCTGAGGAAGGAGGATGATGCCAAAAAGATCTAGACATGGGAAAGAGAATGGGGAAAGAGTGGATCTACTGCAGGCTAAGGAGAAGAGGTGTTAGTAACTGCAGGAACTTTATATGATGATGGAAAGAGCTAATGAAAGTGGCGGTGAGACCACTTCATGAGGCCTTGAAGCAGTAAGTTGCACTAGGTTTTAGCACAGCAGTTTACTCAAGATTTACCAGCACTAATCTTGTCCCCTTTGTAGTAAGAATTTTTAGCACAGGAGAATGCGCATAAAATCACTGTGCTAAAGAGTAGCACAGTATGCATGCAAAATATATGCAAATCATTGAATAAATAATTGCTCCAGATGTAAGAAAACATGCTAAAATCTAGCGTGCCTTTTACTGTTCTAGTGCAGAATCTTTATGCCAGCTCCGAGCTGGAGAAAAGATGCAGCATGGGAGCAAAAAGGTGATCTGAGGTAAAGTGACGTTCTTGACCTGAGATCCCTGGTGGCCCAAGTGGGCTCCTGGAGCTCCTAACCCCTTCCAAAATGTTCTTGGTGGCCTAGGTGGGTCCATGGACCCCAAAATAGGTCCCTGATGGCTCAGGTGAGTTCTAGACCCCCTCCCCCAAACAAGACCCTGGTGTCCATGTGAACACTCTGGTTCCCTCAACCCCACTTACCCACCTCTGAAAGTTGGGAGGTAGCAGTGAGGCCCATTTGCTCTTGCCTCCAGCATCACCATCTTCCAAAATGGTGTCTGATCTCTGGGGGCAGACTAACACCTAGAGGTACATCTCAGTGCACCACTAGAGATCAAGTGCCACCAGTTTGGAAGATGGTGGTGCTAAAGGCAAGAGCTAGTGGGCATTGCTTCAGTCTCCCAACTTTAGATGTTGGGGGGGGGGGGGGACTAGGAGTCTGGTCCACTGCTAGAGGTCTTCTGATTGAGGGCTTCCCTGACATAGGGTGCCTGGTGAAGAGTCTCCCTGTTCTGCAGTACCTGGGCTAGGAATGTCCTAACCCAGTGTGCCCCTGATCTGGTGTGCCCTGCACCAGAGAGCCCTAAGAGGATGAGAGATGCAAAAGGAGTTTGGGGGTGGGTGATTGGGAGTGACAGAGGAGTCAGGGGGTCTGTAGCCACTAGGCCATGAGGGTATTTTTGCCTGGTGGGTTTGGGATCTGGGACCTGCTGGGCCATCAGGGGAATTTTGCAGGGTGGGTTGGAGAAAGGGGATTAGGGGGCAGGAGTCAGGGAGTCTGGCAGACCTGTTTGCTTTTAATGTCTCCCTCCCTGTTGGTTCTTGAGCCATTTCCTAGTCATGCATGTTTGTGTGTGTGTGTGAAGAGTAAGAGAGCGCAGGTGTTTCTGTGTCTTTGAGCTGGCATGATAAAGTTTCCCAAAATTTGAGCTGGACAAGTCCAGTGTTACCAATGTATCTCTATGCTGCTTTTGGATGTTGACTCACCTGATCTTTGTGTTTCCTTACCATTCCCCCTAGCTGTATCCCATGTCTACAGCTACTGGATTGTCCGTCTCGATTAGATTGTAAGCTCTGATGAGCAGGGACCGTTTTTTACATGTGTCTGTGCAGCGCTGCATATGTCTTGTAGAACTATACAAATGTTCAGTAATAGTAGTAATAGAATTGGAAGGAAGTTTTCAGTCTGGAGAATCTATCCATGTAACTATTGAATTACCCGGGTAAATTCCTTTGAAAGCTGTCCTAATCCTGTCTCCACAATGTCTATATCCTTTCATAGACACTAAAGAAAGCTAAATATCATTTTCTGACATTTAAATCTGTCTAAATTTATACCTCAGATGTAAACGGGATTATTTTATAAGTCCTTTTCATGATTTAAATGTGTATAAGGACCTATATACTCACGTAAATCGAATTGTCGCTGATATTTAAGCATCTTCATTGTGAAATGCCGACTTCATTGTGAGTTGCTGTGGACCCTTTTGGATTTTTCCAAGGTGCATATTTCTGAAATGGCCCCTCCCGCTGTACACGGATGTGTATTTGGAAACCGCTCTATGTTATAACATATGTTCCATGTAATGTGCACCTTACTGTTCAACTGTTAACATTTCTGCACTGAGTTCTCTGTGAACCGTCTTGACTAGTAGAAAGGCGGTATAGAAAAGATGTTAAATAAATAAATAAATAAAATGCCATCAGAATTCTGATCTCCGAATCCTATCTAAAATGCGCCTTCACATATTTGGGTACTGCACCAGTCAAGCTGCCTCTCCCCTTTTCCTAACAAGTCAAAGACACACCCAGAGATGGCATACACACAGGCGTGAAAAGATTGCAGACAACCACACACCCAGGAGTTGGAAAAAAGTCCTTGAGCCATGCTGCGCATGCATTTCCCCACTTGTTTATCAGAACAAATAAAATAATTCACTGCTTGGCTGCTGAACCTTACAGAATAAAGTTACGTGCGTTGTTTGCTTTAACAGACTTTCAATTATGACATTTTGCGGCCTTATCTAAAGGCTGTCAGCCATAGTTCTTGACAAATCTTGCAAGGTCACAGAATTTGCAACTAGGCAAGTCACAAATTCCTGGATGTCAATGAAGATGATAGATCACGATGCACAAAGGGCCTCATTTTCCAGAGGTTTTCCCATAGGTAAAGAATGATCAAACATCATGTACAGTATAAATTAGGCCTTAAGCATTTTTCCAATAGACATAAAATGGGCAAAATCATTTAATACATCTAGGTCACAAGTGCTCCATTTATTGTACTGTACCTTCAATGATTTCAGCCCTCTCGTAGCAGGTGTTCCAAGGAGGTGCCTGTTTCTGGGCTGGTGGTATAGATGGCAATGTGGTGGTGGTGGTGGAGGGGGTGATATGTCACACCATTGTTAACTGGTCTCCATGTTAAACTAAAATGTTTAAATCAAAGAAAACAGCAGGAAGATGGTAATTCAATTTTGTCACTTGTGAATTGTCACTGAATGCCTAAGCTGTGAAATCTAATTTGTAGGCTGGAACTCGGCAAGGAAAGCTCTAAGGTTAACTCATTTTATATAAATGAGTATCATAAATCACAATTACTTAATATAAGAGCTAAAGAGGGTCATTTTGTAACAGGCTACCTAGCTTGTGCAGAAAGCAGCCATGCACATAAGTTATACCAGTTTTCAATGGAAAGTTTGTGCACGCCTGGGGATTATATGCCCCCTAGAATGCTGCTGGCCAGCAGGAAAGTTGCAGGAGCTGCTCAGGTTGTGAACCATTGCTATTAATAGAGTCATGAGGGGTGGGACAGAGATGGGGGTTAGGCAGGAGAGGGCCAGGGTAGTCATAGAGATACAAAATAAAATCCTGTGGCAGTGAGATGCTCAGTGATGGGAATAAGCTGCTGAAGAGGATAGCCATGCTGTGAGAGACCCCATGGGGTAGAGAAGAGGCAGACCAAAAGCAGGGAGTGCAGTGGCTGTGAAGAGGAAGCCACAGAGAGGAATACTAATAATAAATAAATAAAACAAAAAGCACGTGAGTTGCAGCTTGGCGCTGTGGGGCAGGAGAAAGTGAGTCATGCATGCCACAGCTGCGGACTGAGCTGTAGAGGTGGACATAATCATGTCTAGGTCATAGCAGCACGAAGAAGAGCTTTTTCCTTTGAAAAGATGCTGATTACTGCATCAGAAGCACTGGGAAGGTCTGACGGAAGGAGGAAGAGGCCTGGCACACCAAATGGGCCCCTAATAGAAACAAGAAGAGAGAAAACAAAGGAAGAAGAGGATCTTTAGAGGAGCACCTCAAGAAGTAAGAAGAAATAGACAGAAGCCTATAGAGCCCTCATTGGGAACATAGGCACTTATTTATTTAGCTGATCTTTTATAATACTTTTTCTGAAAGTCAAAGTGGTTTACAAAAAAACAACATAACTCAACAGAGCTTTACATGAAACAGAGAATATTTTGTTGTTAAGTGCCGTCAAGTCATTATCGACTCATAGCGACTTTCTGGATAGTTGTCCTAAACTGTGTTCAGTCTTCAGTCAGGCAGCTCATTGTTGATTGAGTAGCACCCATAACTGCTGTTATTGCATTGATCCATCTCATTGCCGGCCTTCCTCTTTTGCATTGACCTTCTATCTTGCCAAGCATGATGTCTTTCTCTAATGATCTCTCTCTTCGCATGATGTGTCCAAAGTATGAAAGTCAAAGTCTTGTCATCCGATCTTCTAAAGAAAGCTTAGGTTTGATCTCTTGTAGTACTGAATGGTTTGTTCTTTGGGCAGTCCATGGTATACACAGTATTCGTCACCAGCACCATAATTCTAAGACATCAATTTTCTTCCTGTCTATCTTTTTCACTGTCCAACTTTCGCATCCATATGATGTTATTGAAAATACCATGGCTTGAAGAAGTTAGATCTTTGTATGAAGAGTATAAAAACATAATAATCTAACTCAACAGGGCTTTACAAATACAAAGAATATAGAATATAACATAAAAGCATAATCATATCTTATCATGCCTCCACGAAATTGGCCTAAGAGGCAAGACTCTACAGTGGTTCCAGTCCTATCTCTCTGACCACTCACAAGTAGGATCACAGACTTCTAGCCCATTCAAACTCCTCCAGGGACTGCCACAGGGTTCAGCACTATCTTCTTTGCTTTTTAACATCTTTATCCAACTCCTCTGCAAGGTCACTCAAGGCTACAAAATCCTTCACCACCTTTACACAGATGGTCCTTGTTTAATGTACATTACCAAGTTTGTTACAATGTAAACCACTTTGATTGGAATGATAAAGCGATATAAAAAACCTGTTAAATAAATAAATACATCTATACCCCATTCTCCACCAGCAACCCTGACTACTCCATAATCACTAGATGCGTAGAGGCAGTCATACTCTGGCTCAGCCTCCACAACCTACTCATCAACCCTAACAAGATAGAAGTCCTGCACATAACCAGACACCCTTTCTTCTCTCCTCCAGCTACAATAAAGCTTGCAAACCTAACCTTGCAAGTAAAACAACAAGTAAAATACCTGGTCATAACTCTGGACCAAAATCTGAATTTCAACACCCATATTAAACATGTCACTAGAGCAGTATTTCACTGCATCAAAACTCTGAGGAATTTCAGGGAGTGTTGCCTGCAGCCTAACACGCCGCGGAGAGAACAGCTGGTGTTGGAGATCAGCCGGCCCATGCGGGGCAGCTAATGCCGATGTCATTTTGAGGCTCCATAAAGGATCTGTGCATGGAGCTGTTTCCTGGGAGCATTGCCTGCAGCCTAACATGCCATGGAGAGTGAGTACAGCTGGTGTTGGAGATCAGCCAGCCCATGCGGGGCAGCTAATGCTGATGTCATTTTGAGGCCCCATAAATACATCTAGAGTGCTTTATGGCACTCAGCCATCGGTGCTTGTTGGGGCATTTTCTAAGGGGTTTGTATGCCCCTTGTGAGCCCTTAGGAGCACACTGGGAGCAAGTATAGATCTGTGGAGCTGCGATGCCCGGGGGTAAAAGGAAGAGAAAAGCTCTTGCAGCAGTTTCTGTAGGTGGCCCGATGGACAAGCATGTAATATCTATGCCAGTCCTAACAACACCAGGTACTGTTTCTTTTTATCCCTCTGTTGAGGGGGCAAGTCTTAGCTCCCTAGAGCATACTCCTCCTCTTCCTCCTGGTTTTTTGGAATTGTCTGCTGAGCCTCAGTCCTGCTACAGTGTGTTACTGACTTTCTCTTGAAGAAGCATTTGTTGCGAAACACGTATTTGGTGCCGAAGAGTTCGGCATTGGGATAAAGAGTTTCATCGAGATAAAGAGAATCATCTTTTTGATAAGAAGAAAGTATTTGTTAGTTAAATGTGACTTTTGATCATTTTTATGCTGTTTAAAGCAACAACCTTTTGTCAAAAGATGTTATAGTGAAACATTCCTGGGGAGTGGTGGGTTGGTCATTGATGTGAGAGAGCAGAAGCTGGGAGGTTTCCTTCAGCTTATGTAGTTGCCCGTAATTCTGAGACCTTCCCTCCTCTTTCGGATGTTTATGTTTTTGTTTTGATGCATTTTTTTGCTCTGGACATTTCTTCATAGCATTTTTTGTTTGAGTGGAGTGTATTTTTGAACATAGTGTTCAAGCTTGGAGCAGGTCTAAAATTAGATGCAATGCTGGATGTCCTCTGGATGTTTCTGAGATCAAACTGGGACATCCAGGTTCCTGAGAACACCCCAGCCACACCTCCACCAGCACCCCCATTCAGATGGGGATGTCCACAGATTTGACTTCTAAAATGGCCCTGGAAATGTCTAAGCTGCTTTTGGACATCCAAAGTACGAATAGGGCTTCCAAGATGACCCTCATATACTCTGGGCAATTTTTTAACAAGCCACTTCTGTACATGAGCATTTGTTTTATGCACTTAAAATGTTTATAAAACTACCCCTAAATGTCTATATTATTTTATGACCTACTCTAATTTTGTGATTTTTTTTCTCATTTTGATACTACTACTAGTAATACTACTACTTATCATTTGTATAGCACTAGAAGGCGTACACAGCTCTGTACAGAGACCTGTAAGAAACAGTCTCTGCTCTAAAGAGCTTACAATCTAGTCAAGACAGACAACATTTCTTCTCTTCAACATTTTTCTCACACCCCTTGCTCTATTGGTTCAGCAACACGGGATTTCTGCTTTTTATTACGCCGACGACCTGGTTCTCCTACATCACACCTCCCCACTTTCCCTTGACCTTTCCCCTCTGAATTCTTGCCTCACAGCCATTGCCAACTGGCTCACTACCCACTGTTTGCATCTCAGTCTCACAAAAACCCTTGCCATCTGGTTCTCTCATGACAGTACTCCCCCCCTGGTTTCCCCCTCCTTCTCCAGGTTGCCCGTTCCCCTAGTCTCCTCTTTTCGCTATCTGGGTGTCCTCTTTGACCCCAACCTGACCTTTCGGGACCACGTTGCTCATGTTTCAAAGACTTCATTTTTCTTCCTACGTCAAATTCGTGCTATCAGGCCTTTTCTTTCTGCATAGGCACTTACCACCCTTCTTTTGTCACTGGTCATTTCCCGCGTCGACTTCTGTAACTCGCTTCTAGCCGGTCTCCCTATCACGCAACTTCATCGTCTCCAACGTATTCAAAACACCGCTGCTCGACTCATTTTTCATTCCTCCCCACGCGACCATATTACACCTCTTCTCATCCGTCTTCACTGGCTTCCCATCAAATTCCGCATTCACTTCAAAATCTTAGTAATCCTTCACCGTGTCCTCCACACCCACTCCCCTCAGTATCTGGCCGAACTTGTTCACTTGATCAGTAGAAATTCAGCTTGCTCTTTGCAATCCCTCCATCTCAACCACCTACGTCTTCCCTCACCCACTTGTGCTCACCTCCAATCCACTCGCTCCTCTGCCTTTTTCTTCCTCGCCCCAGCCCTGTGGAACTCCCTGCCTTCATCTATCCGGCTTGAGCAGGGACACACTATCTTCAAGAACAGCCTCAAAACCCATCTCTTCGCCCTTGCCTTTGACCTCCCTGATCCCTCTGTGTGACCTTTCTTTCCCCTGCCCCTTCTCTCTCTCTCCTCCATTGTCTTGTCGTATGAGTCTGTTAGGTATGCTTTCCTATCCATTATTGTAATTTCCTTTCCTCTTCTCTTACCTTTTGGTTCTTCTTTATTTTGAATTATGTAAACTGCTTTGCTGTTTTTTCTTTAGCGGTATATCAAGTCAATAAACATAAACATAAACAACACAACTGGGGACTAGGATATAGCTAAGAGAATGGTAAGGAAACACACAGGGAGATGGTTTTAAGCAATTAGAAAGGAAAGCACTATGCCACCTCAAGCACATCTTCAAGAGTGACTCCTCTTCCCCCCTTCATGCCTTGTTGCTGAAACCTGGAACTAAGGTTTCCCTTCCTCCCCCTCATACCCTTGCTTCGGAAAACAAGTGTCCTGAATTTGCCTGCAAAACATCTGGTAACCTTACCTCTGGGACGTCCTCACCCCCTCATGAGAGGTTCCCTACTCATGAATGCTTTGAAGGTCTACCCAAACCATTCCTATAACACATCTCTTTTAAATCTTTGTGTGCTGCCACATGTATGTGTAAGTAGTGCTACTTGTACATACTGTATATGGCACTTACAAATCCATGTAAATGGTACCTAAGGTTTCTAAATAGTACTCCTGAAATTTGTAAACAAAAAAACTAAATGACTGGAATGTGTGTGTGCATGGATGGTATGTATCTGAAGGTTGTGTGTGTAAAAGAGATAAGGATTGATTAGTATGAGGGGAAAGCGACTTGAGAGCTATCTTTGAAGACTTGATTCTCTAAAAATACTAACATGATGTTTCTAGTTTTCAAAATATTTTGGGATATTCGTATTTTCTTCATACATGTCACAGTTTGTGAATTTCTGAATCTTTTTGGGAGAGTTGTTTGAAGTGGTCAATCAGACATTGATGCTTTTTATTTAATTCTTTGCAACATTCTATATACTGAAAGCATAAAAATGGTCTATAGAATTGCAGCTGTCTTGCTTTATATCAGGAATTATCTCAAAGAGAAACTTTGGGGGGGGGGGGAGGGGATATTCATGGTGGTGGCTAGCTGTTTTAACGCAGCTAGTCACTGCCGCTGAAACGTAAACCTGGATATTCAATGCCGGGCTCTTATTCAGTCCCAGCATTGAACATCCAGGTGCCCAGATTGGCAGGAAGCTAGCCGGGCAGTGGCAAAATTCAGTCTTTGCTGCACCTTACTTTCGCTGCTTTGCCATAACCCGGCAGCGGTTCAATATCACCCCTGCCCACTGATGGGCATGTGCCATCCCCGCCATGTCCCCAGAATGCCCCATTGCTAAGAGGTTAGCATCGGGGGAGCCAGCGACGGCACCCAGGGATATTCAGCAGTGCTATGTTAATACCGCTGAATATCTCGGATAGAGGGATTAACAAGGCTAGCAGGTCTCCTAATTTGTTAATCCCTTTGAATATTGGGCTCTGTGTTTTTAGCTGTACATCCAGCATAGCAGTGTGCTAGAATAAAGCTGGAACTTAGCCAGATATCATGCCACTATGACAAATTCTTTGCTTGTCATTCCTTTTCACTGGATTCAATCCTACTATATATGGGGAAACATTATAGAGAAATCCATCTTAGATACTTGCTGCCTGTGTGAGTGAAAAATACATACTAAGAAAAAAACATTTCATGCTAAAGACTGCCATTCTAGTGAGATAACATTATTTACAGTTTGTCCAAGCCAAAAACAATTGGCCAGATTTTTAGCTGCATGTTCAGAGGATTAAGTTAAATGCCAACACTGGCATTTAATATGAATATTCAGCGCTGCTTTCCAGAAAATTTGGGCACTGAATATGTGTACTGAGAGGTGACCATGTTAGCACTATCTGCACAGAGTTAAGCTTGCTATACAGTGGGCTTAAATGTACCCAGGTAACTTATTTGAATAGTGGCTGAATTTCACTGTCATCTGGAAAAATACCAGTGCTGCCCCTGCTTGTCTCCCTAACCTAACCTTATATTATCAAGATAATATCCAGCTGTTAAAGCAATTTAAATGGCTGGATATTATCCAGAAAACCTTTAGAAATATCCAGATAGTAGAGTTATGTCTTCGCCATACAGCGGCCAAGGCATAACTCCCTTTGAATATCGGCCTCAATGTAAACAAAGCATTCAAAAGTGAATTAGGATCAACCCATAGAAACTGTCTCTATACCAGGGATTCTCAACCCCGTTCTTGGGACACACCTAGCCAGTCAAGTTTTCAGGATAACCACAATGAATATACGTGATCTCAAAAAGCAACTCCAGAAACAAGAATACAAATGGCAACGATACAGATATACAAATGATCGAACCAACTACTTGTTACTACTAACAGAATACCGCTCCACAACTGATCAGTGTAAAAGAGCATACTACACCAAACTAATTAACACCTCAATCAACAGACCAAGAGAATTCTTTGATATAATAAAAGGTCTAATCAAGTCACCCAGTGAGAACAACACAGACACCGTCCCCAGCTCACAGGCACTGGCTAACCACTACAAATCTGCCACTGCAACACCAACTATACAGCCTACACACACACAATGCACTGGTAACACAGACAATGCCTGAACCTCCTTCATCTCCATTAGCAAGGAAACATAGAATCCACAGTTACAGCTCTCAACACCTCCACATCCCCAGTAGACTCCTGCCCAGTGAGCTGGATTAAAGCAACGAAAGCTGATCTGAGCCCATTCCTCAAGAAAATTATCTAACTATCCCTTCAACAAGGGCACATGCCAAAACAACTGAAACCACTTCCATCTGACCCTCCCTAAAAAACACAAAATTAGACCACAAAGACCCATTGCCAGCCTTCCACTCCTATCAAAAATAATAGAAAAAAAACATCCTTCAACAGCTCCAAGAACATATCAACAAACATGCTCCCCTAGACCCACAACAGTATGGTTTTAGGCCACACCATGGAGTTGGAACCCTTATTACTACCGTAATGAACAGGTTCATAAAAGGAACCCAAAAATCACACTAAGGATACATCTTAATATTTTTGGACATGTCAGCAGCCTTCGATACTGTCAGTCACAACATTCTCCTCCAAAGACTTCATGCCATTGGTATACAAAACGAGGTCTTAAAATGGTTCCACTCCTACCTGAATGATCGACAGCAGCAAGTGAAAATAGGCATCAACACATCATCTCCTTTCCCCCAAACCCAAGGCATCACACAAGAGGGAGGAACGGCCTAGTGGTTGGGGTATGTTGCCTCAGGCCAGAGAGCTGGGGGCTCAAATCTCACTGGAGAACAACAACCTTGGGTCTTAGAGACTGGGGTTTTCTAGTCTCACAGGTGCTCCTTGTGGCCTTGGACAAGCTGCTTAATCCTCCATTGCCTTAGGTGCAAACTGTAGATTGTGAGCCCTTTGAGGACAAGGGAAGTATATACTGTACTTGAATGTACATCACTTTGACTCAGTGAAAAGCAGTATATAAGCATTGCTAAATAAGGATCAATATCCTCTTCCTTGGGGTTAAACAAGATTCATCCTTATCTTCTTGGACATAGCATCCACCTTCAATTCAATAAATCACACCCAATTACTAGATAGACTGGAGTCTTTAGGTATAAGCGGCACACCTCTAGCCTGGTTCCAGTCCTACTTAAAAGAATGCCAACAACAAATAAAAAAAGGTAACAAAACCACCAAACCGTTCATGCAGCCCCAAGGATCCTCCCTCTTAGCCTTATTCTTTAACCTCTACATCCAACCAATATGCCAGATCATATGAAAACATAAAATACACTTTCACATATATGCTGATGATCTGATGTTATATGCTCCCAGATCACACTGCAATACAAGTTTGCTTTAAGGCACTAGCAGAATGGCTGGACAACCACAACCTATGAATCATCTATAGCAAGCCAGAAATACTCATTGTATCCAGAGACCCATCCTAATCACATCCGTACTGTATGCCAGGCCTTAATCACTCTTTACCTAGATTACAGCAACTCAGTCTTACAGGGCCTCCCAAACCTAGCCCTCAGGCCTCTGCAAACTGCACAGAATACAACAGCCAGACTCATCACCAAAACCTCACGATATGATCACTTCACACCAGTACTCAACAGCCTACACTGGCTCCCTATAAAAGTGAGAATAAAATACAAAGCAATCATGGCCACCTTCAAAACAAAACACAATCTTACTCTAGTCTGTCTACAACCACTCATTCAGAAGAACCTACACACAAGACTACGGCGACAACAACTCCTAAATTTTCTCAATATCCCACCTCAAAAAAACAAAAGTTCTCAAACTGTATGCCAAAGGGCATTCTCATACTACGGCCCTGCATTATGGAACTCACTGCAAACTACACTACGGACCAACCAGGATCAAACCGACTTCCAGAAAAAGTTGAAAACACAACTCTTTGAAGAATTCTTTGGACTTGTCACATAGGGGTATGTTTACTAAACTGTGGTAATGTTACCGTTGTTAAGTCCCCCGGTAATGTTACAGATGCCCATATAAAGGAATGGGCGGTGCATCGTTAAAGCAAGCCGTGTCAGGTGACATGCGTTACAAGGCACCTTAGGCTAATGCACGTTACAAAGCGCCGTACAAGGCACTTTATGGTAAGGCACCCCCATAAGATGCCTTAACCTAAGGTGCTGTACAAGGTACCCTAGGTTAAGGTGCAACAGTGATGTTAAGGTGACCCAAGATATGGTGCCCTAAGGGCAGTAAGGTGCCCCAAGTTGCCAAGCATAAAATGTAAGGCCTAAAACCAGATGTAACCCTAACACTCCACAGAGCACCAAGCAAAGGCAATGGACAAGTGATGGAAGGAAGGAGAGGTGGGAGCTGATGGACCCGCCAAATCTGTGTGAAGCCTATGTGGCAGCCAGTAAAGTGGACAAACATATCAGAGACAGCTGTACCGATGCACAGGGTGTTGGCAGTGTAAAGTGCTACAATGACAGTGGGTGGCAGAGGATGGGGATACGTGTCCACCAATGGAGGTAGAGGTGGCAAGATAAGTGCAATGATAGGAGGACAGAGGAGAAGTGCCATGCAGAACAGACATAGGAGAAGCAAGCCTGAAGTGCCGCAATGCAGAAAAGGGTACCAGTGCAGGACATGGGGTAGCAGCCTGCACATGAAAACAGGACGCTACACAGCTGACAGATGCAGATAGACAGATAGAAGGATGGTTGGCAACTGTGAAGAGGGTATTATGTGCTGGCATCACAGATCTGCACAGATATGACTTTTACAGGAATGACAAGTAGTTGTATAGGACAGGCATAAAAAAGGAGAACAAAGAGGAATTGAGCCCATGACTACTGGCCAGAAAGTTAGTATAGTGTAGTGTATAGTGAGGAGCCTGGAAAGAGGCGCCTCTGTTTGGAGCATATGAGGTGTGACAGTATCTGTGTCTGTGGAAATCGCTGTCTCTGTGGCCTTGCTGCCATCTTGTCTGCTGTTTTTAGTCCCTGAACTCATGATGCAATATAAATGTGTCTGCGCAGTGATGTGCGTTCCTACATACATTCATACGTGCTTGATGCACCCGTGGCTCGAGTTGTAACACGTGTTTTACGACACATTGGATTACGGCGCCTTACAATACGGCTTGGGCTAATGCACTTTATAGCACCTTAGACTAGGTCAGAGCTACTCAAATCTAGTCCTGGAGGTCCGCAGACCAGTCAGGTTTTTGGGATATCCCTAATGAATATGCGTGGGATATATATGCATTAGAGATATCCTGTCAACCTGACTGGTTTGTGGCCCTCCAGGGCTGGAGTTGGAGACCTCTGCCTTACACCTCTGTCATTTAAGATTGTGAATGGGCAAGGTGCAGATGTCCAAGACATCAAAAAGGTTAGATAGAATTTGTCACATTCCTCCTCGCTTCTCACCACCACCAAAATATTGTCTATTAGGGCCATGTACATCAGCAGTATACCACTAAATATGCTCATCAGTGTGGTGATGCAGCAGCACAGACAATGTGGGACTTGTCCGGTGCCTCTTCTTGCGAGAGGAGAGGCTGCCCCACCCGAAGTTGGTGGTGTGGCGTATCATGTGCGGGCCTTGCTGGAAGACAGCCCCGGAGGACAACCTTCAGTGGTGAGGGCTGTGGATATGGTCCCATGTTCAATCTTAGAGGCAGAGATATCATCTCGCCGAGATGAAGGAGTAGGACTTAAGTCTTTTCTTCCGATGGCTGATATTTCTAAAGGAACTTTTCTGAACCACCCAAAGGAGATATCCCTGGAGACAATATGGGAAGCGATCTTACAGCTCTCTTCAGCTGTTAGTAAGCAGATAGACTTAACAACTACCCGGTTGGAAAAGTTGGAAACTTTGTTGTCTGGTATCCAGGGAGACTTGGTAAACCTTCGTTTGAAGATTGAAGCTGGGGAACAGAAAATGACTCAGGTTTCATTAATGAATGATTCTATTATGAAAGATAATGTTTCTATGAGAATGAAACTAGAAAATTTAGAAAATGCAGTGAGAGCTTCCAATATTCGATTGTTAAACTTTCCAGTTATAACAACTTTGTCACCGATTGAATTATTTAAAAAGCATATACAGGAGGTTTTAAGTGTACCATCTGACTTAACTCCCCCAGTACTGAAAGCTTATTTTTTACCTAAGGGTAAGAAAGTGGGTACGATAGCTGAGGGTGTTTTAGATATGGATATTTTGGATGTCTCTGCTTTGTTGCAGTCACCTAAAGAAGCCGATTTATCAGTCTCCACAATGTTAGTGACCTTTGCGATACCATCTGACAGAGATTGGATACTAAAATTGTACTTTATGAAACACTCTGTGTTATTTATGGGGAAGAGGGTTGTGATGTTCCCTGATGTCTCTAGGGAGACCCAGAAACGGCGTAGAGCCTTTCCCTTGCTGAGACCAGGCGCGGCTCAGATTGGTGCTTTCTTTGTATTACGATTCCCTTGTAAATGTATTATTTCCTTTAGAGATAAGAAATATGTATTTTTTTCAGCCTGAAGAGTTATCATCATTTATCAGTTCTCAGATTGTGACTTCTTCACCTCAGTGAACTTTCTCATCAATGTGGTAGTTTCTCTGTCCTACGCCTCTGTTATACTTCTAGAGTACCTTTTTCCTTTTGGGATCAAGGAACCACTTTTCCTTGTATTCTCTTTTTCTAGGCTGACTCCCCCATTATTGTGGGCTAATTATATTCTTGTAATAATTTGTTTCTTGAGTTTTTCTTTGGAATTGTGTATTTTCTATACAAGTAGTTGTTTTCTGTACAAGCTAATTTGCTTGATTATTATTGTAAAATTGCATAAATAATAATAAAAAAAAAGGAACACCTATGTGGATAACATTGAAACCATCTGTGGGCAGGAATGCAGCAGCACAACATCGGATACACCACACACATCCTCTGTATGATACAACACACACACAGGTCAATGATATGACAGGTGAACTACGGTTATAGTGCTGGGAGTGATCCAGATGGAATCGGTGTACGTTGTCTGCATCATCATGGCAATAGCACCAGAACACACAACTGACAGGGGGCACAGTCCAGGCAGGTACACCAAGCTGCTCACAC
Source organism: Ichthyophis bannanicus (assembly GCA_033557465.1). Taxonomy (NCBI): domain Eukaryota; kingdom Metazoa; phylum Chordata; class Amphibia; order Gymnophiona; family Ichthyophiidae; genus Ichthyophis; species Ichthyophis bannanicus. The sequence goes on along the minus strand of CM066032.1, from coordinate 30,466,885 downwards.
AACCACAAGGCTATAAGGTAGGAAAGGAAGTTACAGAGATGTAATTCCATGCTGCCATGCAGTGATGTGGATCCTCAGTGCACAGACAAATGCACAAACATGACAATGATGTCATGTCCCAATGCCCCAGCACTACCCCATAGCTGTGTAGACCGTATGTGTGTGTATCAGCGGGTCAGACAGCAGTGTAGATAGCCAGACAACAGTATGTGATGTGCCGAGAAAGAATACACGTCAGGTACTCCTTTAAATAAACAACTTTAATGCACAAATGGGAGCAAAAACAGTGACACAATGCAAAAAGAGAACATGGAAATAGGTACGAGAGGCACATGTTGCTAAAGAACAAACAAAGCAGAACCTCACAGACATACAGAGATAGCACTATGCAGAAGGCCTGCTGCAATGGGTGCTGTGGACACAGGAGCATCACATATATGTCAATGTACAGGGAATGCACAAGTGACATCAGAAAATGGACACACCCACCATCACACAGCAAAGTTCCTGGTGCAATGTGAGTGGGGCAATGTCATGTGACAAAGAGGACTGTGCAGACATGCAAAGATTAGTTTGTAAATTGATGTACAGCACCACATCTGTACAATAATCACACATAATAACATGTCGGTGAAGGTTGTAAGAAAGGTCAACAATGGTGCACTGACCCACACAAAACCAACACCAGAACATGCACTGCTGTAACAACAGAAGCAGGCAGATGCACATGTACCATGTACATTGAACCATGCCTGTGTGCTGCCCCAGATGCACTGTAACACCCTCTGCGAGGGTCAAACAGCAGTCACAGATGTTGGCATGCAGCACACTGGTGTGGTGGCAAACAGCATGTCATGTCCAAGTGTAAGGTAGCCTGACAAATAAACAGGACCCACATACTGAACCTCATGTGCCACACACGTGGCTGAATGCCCCTGTTGATCCAAACATATGAGGAAATCCTGCGATGCAAGTCACACACATGGGCCACACACACAAACACAATGTCAGATGCATGTACAACATACGAGTATGTGAGTTCCTGCTGTACATGTACGGACCAGTACACATTGCCCACATGTCTCGTTATGACTGTCCCTGAATCCATGGGCATGCCAAGTCACGTGTGGCATCTCAATGTGCCACAGTAATGCGAAAGTGCTGTGTGTTTCCTGCGATGAACACGACACCCAACCAGAGCATGGCAGCACTGGTGTGTTGGCCAACCATGTTCTGCCCAAAATATCAGTCCAACAATAATGTCCATCATAAGCATGTGTCCCACTCGCATAGGTCCAGCAACCAATGGCACCATCTCACAGGGACCGTTGCATGGAGTTGCCCTGAACTCGAGCAGTTGGGTGATGGGGAGTGCAGATGCAGTGTAGTAGGTGTGCTGTGTGTGGTGTCTGTGCCCTGTGGTAAAAGGAGGAGAAACAAAGTCATGGTATGCCGCACACAACATCAGGTCACATTGCAGAGAGTGAAACCACAATATGTACATAATGAAACCTCTGACATGCAAACATGACACTATCACAACACAGAGCACAGTGCATGTTGCCAACATTAGGAGATGGCAATGCAGACCAGGCTGCCATCCCGACATGGTCAAATCCAGTCCCATGACACACAGGCATCCCAGAGGTCCACAGCATGTCCAGCAGTGTTGGTGCACAGAGATCCCACAGAAAAGCATGACGGAACAAACAGCCCAACACAAACATGTAAAGGTTGCTGTCAGTCACAAAAGATCAAAGGTGCAACCTACCATCTGTGTGCAGCAAGTGTCTGATAGGGACTGTCTGAGGCAGGCAAAGGCTCCAAGAGGTCATAGTAAAGGCAGAGGATGTCATTGAAATGTGTTGAATCACCATGTCTGCATGTTCATCCGTCATTGCCACATGTCCAAAGTATGGCGACATGTGTGAGACAGAAATGTGGATGCGTAGTGGTCTGTCAGCACAAAAGAGACAGGTCAGTCAAAAACACTGAACACATGCGTAAACACATGCGCACAATGTACATAAGGGCAACAGCAGAAAGGTAGAGATGGAACAGTGATCACCACCCCACAGGTGTCCAGACACATCCCAGCACAAGATAATGCTAAAGGGCCCCAGAGTGTCCCATTACATAGACACGTCCAAAACACACAGACACACACACAGTGGGACAAGGTGAGCCTGTCTCCAGTAGCATACGGCCTGTCTATGCACAATCTGAGACCAGTGGAGACAATCATCACAGTCCATGCAATGATACACTGATGTTGGTGAATGCCACAATGCCAGGGAAGGGTGTACGTGCCGTCCACCACCACCACAGGCTAGACATGTAGACACACACAGCTCGGTTACATGTGTCTCAAATACAGTGTTGAAACCCCAGAACTGGTCACAAACAAATGGCCATATGTGTGCCAACCGGAACATATGGGGTATGGGGGTGAAGGCCAAAGAGGTGTACAACAACATATGTGCAGTGGACAGATAACCACAGACATGTGCCATGCTGCACTGGCCCCACAGTACAGATACCTGTATGTTTACCCACCCCGGTCACCTGCAAGTTGAATGATGTACACACAGTTTCCACTGCACCACAGCACTGGGCAGGTCCAAAAGCTTATCCTGGGGATCCAAGAGCACAAGTGAAATATACATATGTCATGATAGAGCCTTGCAACACACATGGCTGCATGTACATTTCCCCACATATGCATTTCCCCACATATGCAGGACTTACATGAGAAGAGCTCCTTGATCAGATGTTACCTGACTGCCGTCCCCTCATGTGTTTCACCACGGGCACGTACAGGAGGGCACGTAGGATCCTCTTCCATATACGGATTAATTTTGACTGGGATATTGTGCCTGAGAGCAATGTTGTGCAGGATGCAACAGGCCAGAATGATCTGTGCCACAGTCATGGGTTGGGATTGTAAGGCCCCGCCAGTCTTACCCAGACACCTGAAGAGACTCTTCAAAATGCCAAAGGTGCGCTCGATGACTGAACAGCTGGAGGCATGGGCCTCATTGTACCTCAGCTCTGCACGTGTCCGTGGAAGATGCACAGGGGTCAGCAACCAGGCACAACAACCATATCCCGCATCACCTGCAGAAAGAAATGTGGATAGGTCAATCAGGAGCTGATGGTCACACACATGCACACAGGCATCTACATGCAAAGGACAACAGATAAACGAGGACACAAACATATGACATCACATAATGGCACATGACAGCTATGCGCCAGCATCTGGAGGTGTGAGATACAGAACACCGGGGAAGGGTAATGAGGGCAACACACATCAACTGTATCCAGACCAATCACATCACCAGTAGCCGAAAGCCAGGAGTGACATTCCTGAACGTATCAGGCAGACACATGGCACTGCACTATGGAAAAGGGCAGAGATGCGCATGTGTGCAATCATGTGACCGCCATGATACAGTGCACACACAGCTACTGTCACAGTAACATATACATGAGGGGTCAGTCAAGATGGCAGAAACGCCAAAACAACGTTGACATACATAGAGCATACATGTGTGATGTAACGTGTCACTACAACGCCACCCACATGACGTGGCAGACAACGTCAATGGCGAATGGCCTCCCAACACACAGGACAGCATGAAAATGATTCTGGGAGAAAATCTACCCCCCCCCCCTGGTAGCACATACACACACACGTTGTATACAGAGTCAACTATGGATACACTACAAAGGCAGACACATGTACATTTGCGTATGTGGTTGGTCCGAGGCCGTGTGCCATAGTTGTTGTCAACCAAAATGTGTCACAGCCCACCTTAGAAGGGACACACCATATGTGCTCATAGCATCCCTGTCCAAAAGACCTGTGCAATAGAGCAGCAGTACCAGAAACCAGTGTTACCCGCATGTGTGCCGAGACACCCAGAAGAGCAATGACGCACATATGGTAGACATAGTTAAGTGTAGAAACCCACAAAAGTACATGACCACGTCCCCGGTGATGGTGACATGGCGTGATGGTGGACACAGCCCCATACAAGGTCAGCGCTGCACAACCACAACACAGAGAAAGGCATGCAGAGGTCATATATCATATACCTTGTAAATCATACACCGGCTGGACAATGATATGCCACTGCCTGATGGACAGTGTCCGGAATGTTGGCTGAAAATAAGTCAGACCTGCATCACGCCATGTCATGTGTGTCGCAGGGGATATGCAGTCAGAAGGCCCGAACGGCAAACCACAGGTGACCCTGTCCCACCTGTGAGAAGTGTCAAGCCCCCCAGGACACAGTAACACCATGTGCATGTTAGAGATGGTAAATACCCACCGAGCAAAACACAGTCCTCATATTGTCTGGCCTCAAATTGGCTGAACAGCGCCGAGTGATGCAGGATATAGGAGTCATGGGCGCACCCTGGAAACTGGGGAACCACATTCAAAATATGCATATTTGCATCACAAACAACCTGCACATTCAGGGAATGGTAGTGTTTACGATTGTGGAACACTGCCTCCCCATCTCTGGGTGGGACCAGGCCAACATGTGTGAAATCAATAGCTCCCTTCATATGTGGTATCCCTGCAACCCACTGGAATGCCTGGTCCAGGGTCCCCCACTGTTGCCTATTGTTAGGAATCGCAATGTAATTCCCAACCCTGCTGACCATGGCCTGCAATACCTGGTGGAGACAGCATGAGAAGGTGGGCTTGCTCATCCCACCCACTGCAGCCACTGAGGATTGGAAACAGCCAGAGGCAAAGAAATGTAGGCACCCAGGAGCTTGGCCAATCCCAGTATGGCATGTGACCGGGCAGTCCGGGGATCGAGGTCAGGTCTTAGATCCTCATAGAGCTCCCTAATAGCCCCTGTGCTCAGATGGTAGAGGGAGATGACCTGGTCCTCACGCATGTCCTGGAGCATGGGCCTGGGCCTGTAGAGGCGAAGCAGGTGAGGGTGCACCTCGGCATGCCTACAGCTCCTTGCTGGACATACCTCGGCCTGTGGAGCCTCCACAGCTGCAGGTCTGTGTTGTAGCAGGACTGCACCCAAGCCCAGTGCCACAGCCCCATGGACACCATATCCCTCATCAGGCAACCGCAACTCCTCCAAGTCCACAACCACCACCACCGCACAACCTGCATAGTCGATTTGAGCCATGATAGACATCAGGTACAGCAAAGTTAGATGCTAAATACAGCGTGGAGAGTGGCAAGTAATCAGAACAAACATAACACACCTGCAGATGCAGCAACGCAGTCCAGAAGCAGTATTTCAAAACACACAGCGCGTACGGAAGCATAATGCCATAGCGCATGTAGAAACGCACGTTCCTCACAACAGAGGCATGCCTCATGATTGGGCCCACGGAACGCGCATAGGAGGAGCATGCGGCGTGTCCCCTCTTGCGTACAGATTTCGTAATGTGCACTGGCATCCATAAAACGTACACGTGGACGCACCGCCTGCCCCACCTATCTGTGTTGGAAAGCGCCTATGGTGCATCACTCAGAGCAAAGATACATACCAGAAATGGTGGGTGTGTAGCACAAAAGACAGACCAAGATAAACCACCTGTGGATGCAGCGGCACACACCAGTAGCAGTGACATTGATAGATCTGAACGTACGGAAGTGTAATGGCGTAGTGCATGCAGGAACGCATGTTCTGCACAATCTCCGCACACCGCAACATGTTCTGCATAAGGCACATACCTGCGTGTGAGGGAGGAGCAGGGCCCGTGTTCTATGTCATTGCACATGCGTGGGCTGTGTCCCCACGTGCATATGGAGCACGTAACATATGCTACCACCTGCAGAAAGTGCACAGATGCAATGCGTGCCTGCGCAATGCATGGAACAGGTGCTCTGCTCTACCTGTATGTGCCGAGTAATGCACGTTGCGCATGCATGCAGTTGAAACACATACGTAACACGCGTTGCACAGTCTGAACGTGCGTAGGACCACACCTTAGGTACTTAAATGTGCACATCATGCTCATAATGCCGAGGGTGTATGGTGGAGTGGAGGTACCATATGTATGCACAGGGGAGTCAGCCTGAAGCAAGAGACATGAGTGGGGGTGACCAGACCAGCTGGCAGCAACCAGCGGTCATCACCACTGAGGAGCCTGAAGGGGAGGGGGCAGACCCATCTGGGGTCACCCAGCACCCACCTGACCAGCTTGGAGGTGTGCCAGGGGCCAAGTGTTGCCAGAAGCCAGTGCCTGACGATGCCAGGAGGAGGACAGTCTACTTCTCCCAGGAGGAGAATGACCTCCTCCTGGCAAGCACCCTCAACCACTACGAGGTCCTATTCGGGCGGCAGAGCAGTACCACCACCATCAGCGCATACAACAGGGCATGGGAGGAGGTGCAAACAGTAGTGGCTGTGGCAGGGGGCCCAAGCCGTGACATGGAAAGCCTGCGGAAGAGGTACAGTGACATCAAGCTGGCGATACGGGCGCACCTCACAGAGGAGAGGCACCATGCACATCACACAGGTGGAGGTGCACCACATGGAGCTGCCCTGTCCCTGCTGGAGCAGCACCTGGTAGAGAAACTGGGGCCCATCTACCTCCATGGCCTGCCCCATGTGCTGGATACAGCAGACCCATGTGCAGGTATGACGGAGATATGTGGTCTGGTGAAAGCTAACAACCCAGCACATGCAGGGCCTGACACAGGGGGGTGTGGGGGCCATGTCAAGGGACTCATAGAAACGCATGTCCCCAGCCAGTCCCACGCAACATATGGTGTAACTGACAAGCCTGTTGCAACATGCCCACACCGCCCCCGGACTGTAGCCCCCTGTCAGCCATGCACAGTGTAACCTGCCACCCGCAGTCCCCAGAAACATATGCCCAACACCTGGCCCAATGTAGAGACACCATCCCACCCACACTGACCCCCCCACATCCACCATGCCATGTCCCCAGCCCCATACCATGTGGCCCTGTCACAACACCAGTCACCGTGCAGCTCCATCCTAAGCCAGTGCCCACCCCATCAGAGCCCTGCAATGGGCCACAAACAGACCCTGGTACCCCCCCGAGGGCTGCCAGCCTGCTGTACTGCAGATAGGAATGCTGACAGTGCGTGGCCACCTACCATGTGTGGCCCTGTGCATACAACAGCCCTGTGAGATGGATGGACCGGCAGAGATGGGGAGATCATGTGTAGCAGCTGGGGTATGTGTGACAGAGCGTGCACCCCACATGGCACCTGAAATAGTGAGAGTGGAAGGGGAGGGTGGGGACTATGGACAATATTAGGCGCGTTGCGTGCCGATACTCTCTCAGAGAGGTCCGGGGGGGGGGGGGGCAAGGTTTGGGGGTGACATCTCCGGATGAGAGATGGTGCAGGGGTAGTGGAGTATGGGGCAGAGACGGGACGGTACAGCAGAAAAGAAGGCGAGGCTGCCGTAGATCGAGGGGAAAGGAATGACCCAGAGGCAGAGGGCGTTGCTGCACAGGCGCTGCTGATAGGGCAGAGGACAGAATGGATGGGGAAGTGACGATGGTGAACAGGGGTGAGGGAGGGGAGGCGTGAGGGTGTAGGTGCGGGGGGAGACAGGTAGGAGGTAGAATCGAACTCTATGTAGCAAGATTTGTAAATAGTTTACCCCTGTTATCCAAGTTATTTGCCCTGTTATCTGTAAACTCATACGTGTTAATTGTACTGAGAATTTTTGTTCCATGTAAACCGCGCTGATTCTGAATAGTGCGGTATATAAGAGACTGTAAATAAATAAATAAATAAATAAATAAATAAATCGAAGGTCGACAATGTGATGTGGAGCCATAGTGCAGGGGTGAGGAGGACAGCAAAGGCCAGAGGATGTAGAATGAGGAAGAGACAGAGATTGTCCGCACCTATGTGTGCGGTAGGTTGTGGGTGGATGGAAGCAATAGGTGATGGGGAGCCATGGGGTGGGTGGCTGGAGGTGTGGGGGGGAAGGGTATGGGTAGGGCAGCTAAGGAAGTGGACATAAGATTCAACATTATACATGGGGCAGTGTGGTTGGGCAGCACAGCAGGCCCAACACATACCCATGTGGCACCCACCCACCCATGTGCCCACTCCGCACAGCCACCCACTGGCCGATGGCAATCACAGCGTCAGGGCCCTATACTACCCCGGGGCATGTACTCATACACATGAATCCCTGACACCACAGGGCACACCTGTCCCAGCCAACAGTGGCCCAGCACCCCCAGACCCACCCCAGCAGTCATACCTGTTGATGTGGCTCGCCCCCAGATGCACACACTTGCGGGCACCAGTGAGAAGCTGCTTGCACCCGGGACATAGTCATCTGATGGTACCACACACATCCCTGCACCGGTACAGTCCCTGCCCACATGTACACAGCCTGGATGTTCCCATATTGACCTAGGTATCCTGCGGATCACACAGTCTGTTAGGTTATGATATGACAGATATATGTACGGGGATGGGCAGGCACGCCACACCTGAGCTGTGTACCCTGTTCCTCCACAGGTGACATACATGCCATGGAGGCAGAGGAGGGGGAGGAGTTCTCAGTGTCTGGACTGGGGCCCCTGCCAGAGGCTGTGTCTGCTGTGGAGGTGCATGGAGGTTCCGATGTGGCACAGGTGGCAGAGGGGGTACCAGCACCCCACCTGAAAGGTGACGGCGGGGTGAGATCGGAGACGGGCGATGGCGGTGTGTCTGCAGATTCTGCAGCTGAGGGGTTGGCTGGGCCACCAGCACCAAGTCCCACCCCATGGACCGCAAATGCCGCCATTGGGGAGGTAATTGGCAAGATGAGGTTCCATTCTGCATCGGCGCATGTGGACACAAAGGGTGAGTGCCCGACTGGTCGGGTCACCTGTTGCATGTGTACAGGTGGCATATGCAACCCATGTCTCACGGCTCATACTGTGTCTTACCCACAGGCATTCAGCTGGCATTGTGGGAGGTGGCGCGGGAACACCGTTGACAGTGCCACAAAATGCGATGGCAGAGGATGGCATTGGACGGGCTCCTCCAGGAGGTGCGGGGCCTGCGCATGACAGCAGAGTCCATGGCAGCCAGCATGGGCAGGATGGTGGCTGCATGGGAGGCCATGGTGGGACGTGTGGAACAGCTGGCAGCATCAGCAGTAGCAACCTGCCACGGGGTGGGAGGGGACGTGCTCGGTGCAGAATGGGTTGCCGGGGTAGGGTGTAGTTGTGGGGGGGTGGGGTGATATGGAGCCAATAAATGGCTATTCAAATGGTTCCGCCTGTGGCCACGTGTCCAGTGTCTCATTTGACAGCCCCATGTTCCCCCTGTCCCACATGTGGACACCCTGGGCACATGCCCCTTGCTTTTCCCTCAGTCAGTTTGTCTCTTTCCCCACACACTCTGCTGGGCACTCCTTAGATCTCCTTATTTCCCTGCCACCTCCTCCTTTCCTCTTTCCCCCCTTTCTCCCTTATCCCTCCCCTGGACCAACCATTCTTGCCTCCTTTTTTATCTCCCCTATCCCTCTCCTCCTCTGACCCCTTCTCTTAGTTCACAATCTGGTCCTGCCCCTCCTAGTTTCTCCCATTGTATCAATGCTATTACCCTCCTTCAGTTCCCCGCCTCGGATACTGTTTCCCTCCGTTACCTTCTTCCTCCTGACATCCAGGCACGTACCTGCATCACGACTCTTTCTTCACCTCTTGACACTCTTGTGCCTCTTCGCCCTCGCCGTTCCCCACCCGTCACCCCTGGATTCACTCTGGTCCTTTCCTTTACCGTAGATACCTCCACCGAGCTGAGCATCTGTGTCGGAAACATCCCTGTCCCTCCAATCTGCCTCATTTCCGTCTGTCCCATCATCACTACTGTTCTCTTATTCACTCTGCTGCACAGAACTAGGTCTCTGACCTTATCTCCTCCTCTGCTAACTCTTCTCGCATATTACACTCCATTCTCTGTTCTCTCACCGCTCTACATTCGTCCCCAACACCCCCTTCCTCCCCTTCTATCCCTGATCTTGCTTCCCTAGCATTTCACTTTGATTCCAAAGTCCTTTCTCGTCACCTCTCCTTTCCTTCATGCCCTCCTCCCCTCTCCCCACCTTTACCGTTGACTCTCCCACTTCTCTTCCCCCCTCCCTCCCCCTCTCTTTCCTCCCATCCCTCCATCTCACATCATTAGTCACATCATGTTGCATTATATGGAAACCGTCTTGAATTGTAGAAAGACGGTATATAAAAACTGTTAAATAAATAAATAAATAAATTGGTCTGCTTCTGATCCAATCTCACTCTCTACTCTCTCTAAGGTCTTTGCTTCCACCCGCAAGACTACCTGCCCTGCTGATCCAATCCCTTCCCTCTGGTGGTTGGAACATTCCCTTGCCCTTTCCCCTATCATCCTTTCTATTTTCAACTCTAGTTTATCCTCTGGTATCTTTACCACCCCCTGGAAGCACGCCTCTGTTCGCCCCATTCATGAAAAAGGTTCTCTGGATCCATCTTCCCCTTCTAGCTGGTGCCTCATCACGAATCTTCCTTTCCTTTCTAGACTTTTGGTAAACTGGTTTTCTCCAAGCTCTCATCCCACCTCAAGGCCTCCCTTACCCTCCACCCCTGGCAATCTGGTTTCCATCCTGGCCACAGCACAGAATCTGTCCTTCCTTCTCTTCTCAAAGACTTGCATACTGCTCACACTCATGGTTTGCTTTCTCTTGCTATTTCCCTTGATCTCTCTGCTGCTTTCAACCTGGTTGATCATCGCACTCTTCTATGTCGCCTTCAGGATGCCGGCCTCTTCAGTCTGGTTCTTCAATGGTTTTGTTCTTTCCTTTCCTGTTGCTCCTTTTCAGTTCTAACTGGGTCTGTTTCTTCCTCTTCCACTCCCCTCTCCTGCGGTGTCCCCCAGGGGTCTATTCTTGCTCCCCTTCTTTTCAACGTCTTTCTAGCTCCTCTAGCTCTTCTAGACCAGCAACACGGTGTTTCTGCTTACTACTATGCAGATGACAGTTTCCTTCTTTACCACACTGATTCGTCTGCTCCGGATATCGCTCCCTTTAATACTTGTCTTTCCTCTGTTGCTTCCTGACTTTTCTTCTAATGTTCTCCATATTAACCTCTCCATAACATCCGCTATTTGGTTCACCATTGGTAGTCCCCTCGCTCCCCTTGTCTCTCTGCTCTCCTCTTCACCTACCCCACTGTTTCTTCTTTACGATATTTAGGTGTAACTCTCGATTCATCTCTTTCCTTTAAAGACCACATCTCCTCAGTTGTCCAACGTTCTTTGTTCACTCTGACACAACTTTGCGCTGTCCGTCCCTTCCTCACTTCCTCCTCTATGACTACCCTGCTTCTTTCCCTTGTTATGTCCCGTCTTGATTATTGTATTGTTTGTCTTGCCGGTATCCCCCAGTCTCCAATCCGTCGTCTGCAACATGTTCAGAATACTGCTGTTCGTATTCTAACTCACGCTTTACATTTTGATCACCTCCTAATAAGCCTGCAATGGCTTCCTATTGTTTCTCAGATACAATTTAAATGTCTCATAGTTGTTCACAGGGCAGTTCATTCTGGTACCCCTCTTTAAATCGCTGACCAGGTTCATTTTCACACCCCTCACCGTTCTCTCTGATCCATTCACATTAATTGCATGTTCCTCCCCTCCCCTTCCCAGGCCCACCTGGAATCCACCCGGTCCTCAGCTTTCTACTTCCTAGGTCCTAGACTCTGGAACTCACTTCCCCCTGCACTCCGCTTCGAATCCTCCTTTACCTCCTTTACAGCTAAACTAAGGACTCATCTCTTCTGCTCTACCTTTGACCTCCCTTTCCCATCCTCACCCCTCTCCCCTCCTCCTCATTGGAGATACAACTCTCCTACCCTTCTGCCCATCACCCCTCCTTGCCCCCTTGTTCACCTTTCCCATGCCAACGTACATTGTTTTTTCCATTTTGTATTTTACCTCTCTCTTCTATTGTATGTACTTTTGCCTTTTCCATCTCTACTGATCTTTTTTTTTCGCTGTCCTTTTTTTTAGGGTTAATTGGGTGATCCTTTCCTTTCATTTTCGCAGCTTCCTGTTTTTAACCTTTGTAAACTGCCCAGATGCTACAGGTTATGGGCAGTATATGGGGTTTAAATATACATGAACATAAACATAAACATGGCACACAGACCCATTGGCACGCTGTCCACAGTCAACGACACACACAACAGGGGGCGTGGGTCTGTCCTGCCACCATCTCGCACATGTCTGTACTGTGTGCCACCCATGCCATGCACCGTGCCATGTGAGCACTGATGGCATGTCTGTGGCACCATGAATTTGGCCATGTCTGCGGACCATAGCAACACATTGGTACACCCCTGTGTCTGTGGGGCTACATCTGTCGGCGCCCCTGCCCATTCCCCACCCTTGCCATGGGGACAGTACCATGTATGGGACCGTTGTCATGCACACAGACACACAGGAACATGCCCACACCTGTCACACGCACTCCACTGCCATGTCGTGAAATGAGACACATGACCATAGCGATTATGGTAACCAATATGTACATATTTATTTGCAGGGTGCCACAGGTATGTACAGGCCCTGTGTGGGCTGTGGCCCTGGTGCCCCCATCCCTGGCAGTGATGGCAGTCTTGGGGCACAAGACAGCCCAGGGCAGGGGTGACACGTGTCAGGCTGGCACTCACACCCCCTGGGGGCTGCCCTGGCCGGGTGGCTGATCAGCTGCACTGCCTGCGAGTACATCGCACAGCATGCACAACTGGTCAGCCATCCTGCCCATTGCCTCAGCCGCCTGTCCCACAGTGTGGGTCTGCTCCCGCTGGGCGACTGACATAGCACACACTGCCGCAGCCAGGCAGAGGCCGCACATGCACCCACACAGACATACTGTACCCGTTGTCTGTGTGGATGCATGGGCGTACCGCCTGTCCATGGCGATGTGTGCCAGGCCCGCATCCAGATGGGAGACATCCCCGGCACTGTGGGGCAGGTGGCAGGGGCTTCCAGTGCCCTGTGGCAGCCTGTGCTGCTCAGGACTGGCCACACCCTCCTGCCCACCCCCTCATCCTCCCCAGCCTTCTACCCCCTCCACCACCTCCCCCTCCCCTCCCCTCCTCCACCTCACCTTCCACCTCCCCTCTCCACAGGCTCCCACGCACTATCCCCCCTCCACATTCCCCTTCCCTTCCCTTCCTCCCCCTCTGTACTTCCGGCCTTCCCCTCCTCCTCTGTCTCCATGCCGTCAGCCATCTCCATCTCCTCCTGGCCCTCAGCATCTGGCACTGGCTGACCGGGTCTGCCGTCCATCCATGATGGGCCCTCGCCTGCACCTGCATCCACTGTGGGTGAAAGGCATACGTTACCAACACGGTCATGCATTTGGCACATCATGGAAACATGTCATGTGGATCCACAGGTTGCTGGGCTACAGGAACATGCCATGACACGAGGCATGGGCTACATCACTCACTGTCACATTGGGCCAGCCACTCCCACTGGATCTGCACAAGGAATCTGTGGTGTCGCACACGCATATTGCAGGCCTTCTTATGCAGGTACTCCACCTGGGAGTACAGCAAGGTATGGAATCATTAGGGGACAGACATCCATGGCCATCGGTTGATGCATTACACACATGGCTGAGAGCAGCAGGTGGCTGCTTCTTCTGTATCCTGTCTGTCCACTGCTAGCTGTTGCCCCTGTCACCCGCATGGTGCGAGTGAGGCTGGTTTGCCCCCTACATGCCCTGTGTGCCACCCTCCTGGCACCCCATACCAGCCGGATGGCCTATCCATGCATGACCTTACGGCACCATGCCATATGTGCCATTGCCATGCTGCAGGGCACGTGCGTCATACCAGCGGTGCTGCATGGTGGTGTTATCCATGCATGGGGTACCAGGGCGTGTCGGGGCATTGCCACATCCCACACATATGCACTGTGTCAGCATGTCGGCTACACCTATCAAGCTGGCTGCAACACATGTCTAACATATGCAGAGACTGCATAGAATTGTGCCACAGTACGCAATGGCGGAGGCGCTGAACATGTGCATCGCCATTGTGCCTTGGACACAGCAGCAGACACACCTACGTGTGGCCAGGGGATGTAATGCCACACGCTCTCTATGGTCCAGGGACCACCTGGGGATAGGGCAGACCTGCGCACATCACCAGGCGCACCTACCCTACCACCAGGATGAATAACAGACCTCTGTAAAGAGTCCTGGGCCCTCCCGGGGATGGGGCATACCTGCGCACAACAACCTGAGCACCTACCCTAGCACCAGGATTGAAGACAGGCCTCTGTAAATAGGCATGGGCCCTGCTGGGGATGGGGCAGACCTGCGCACAGCAACCTGTGCACTTACCCTAGCGCCAGGATTAAAGACAGACCTCTGTAAATAGCCTGAGACCTCCTGGGGATGGGGAAGATCTGTGCACAACAACCTGCGCACCTACACTAGCACCAGGATTAAACACAGGCCTCTGTAAATAGGCCTGGGCCCTCCTGGGGATGGGGCAGACCTGCGCACAGCAACCTGTGCACTTACCCTAGCACCGGGATTAATGACAGGCCTCTGTAATAGGCCTGGGGCCACCTGGGGATAGGGCAGACCTGCGCACATCAACAAGCGCACCGACCATAGCTCCAGGATGAATAACAGACCTCTGTGAATAGTCCTGAGGCCTCCTGGGGATAGGGCAGATCTGCACACAACAACTGGCGCAGCTACCGTAGCACCAAGATGAATAACAGACCTCTGTGAATAGGCCTATGGCCTCCTGGGGATAGGGCAGACTTGTGCACATGAACAGACGCAGCTACCGTAGCACCAGGATTAAACACAGACCCCTGTATTGCGGCCTGTGGCTCCTGGAAATAGGGCAGACTTACGCACATCTACAGGCGCACCTACCGTAGCACCAGGATTAAACACATACCTCGATAATGCGGCCTGTGGCCTCAGGGGATAGGACAGACTTGTGCACATCAACAGGTGGGCCTACATAGATCCCAGGTTGACCCACAGACATGTCCTTTTCACATGTTGTGCTTGTATGATATGTGTGTTGCTTGCCGGCTATTGTGTTGCACTTTTTGGTGTGTGTGACCTGTCCCCACGCACTTACCTCACGTGGGTAGTCGGCTGCCCTATTATAGCGCCTGGTGAGGTGCACCCAGGCCCTCCGCACCCTGATGAGGTCCTGCTGGCAGGAAGAGCCTGGGAATAGGCACCCCTGGTGGCAACAGATATATTCCGCCAGGAGGTAGAGGTCCCCGGGAGTGAAAGCTGGCTTTTAGGATCTGGCAGCCATCTTGTCTGTTTTTAGTCCATGCCCTCATGATGCAGTAAAAGTGGACATGCGCAGTGCTACTATGCGTGTATGTAGGTACACGTGTATGTATGTGCTTACCATACCTGTGGTGAGTTGTGATGTGTGTTTGTCTGTGGATGTATTTGTTTTGTTGCAGGTATCTTGTTACATATTTGTGATGTGTGATGCATACCTGCATTTCTGGCCATGACTCATGGTTTACATAACTTTATGATCTTCAGGGATTTGAACTCACACTATGTTATTGACTGACCTATCCCCTAACCACTGTGCTACACACACCAGGTTATATTGTGCTGCCAAACCAGTATCTTGTAGGCATTTCCGCTTTATGCTATGGCATGTGAGGCTTTCAGCCATCTAGGCCTCAGGCGTGTTTTATGGCAACTTGAATTATGGCACCGTAGAGCGTGCCTTAGGACACGCTTTAGGCCTAGACAGCTGAAAGTCTGACACGCAGCCCGCAGCCCGCACACGACCACACATTACGTTAGAGCGCTTTCTATGTGCCTTGATACCTCTAGGGGCCGTAGCATATGTGTCCTGATTCTATCACATAGGGGCGCGCATTCCAAACAGACATCAAGCATGCTCTTGTGCATGCTGCCACGGCATAATGGACGTAAAATGCAACACGCATATGCTGTAATACTGCGCACTAGAGTAGCATACCTGTCCAGTGCCAGTTTTAGGACTACAGCTTTTCCTCAGCCCCCCAACCATTGTCTGACATCCACCAGCAGCAAGCTTAGTCAGACTGTACCTGCTGCATCACGCCAGATGTCCCAGCCATACATGAGCTAACCACGGACACTCTGCTAGCCAGTCTATCCTGCATGCTCACAGTGGAACTATGCACACCCAGACCTGGGTTGTATGGCACAGACACCTGGCAGGTACCCCAGTGACTGACCTACGGAACAGGGGCACACACATATATCACCTGAGACAGATACCATGTAGCACTATGTGGGAATATAGCTGTGTCATGGTCACTGTTTGGTCAGTGTGAGAGTGCCCTAACAGCAAGACGTGCTGTCGCCACTATGTCCATGCAGATGGTGGTTGGGCACTGCAATGTCCCAGCCATTGCCCTGCACCCTCTGCAGATGCATCCTGCCCTGTCCACCCTGCCCAGGCCATACCCACAATACCTTGCTCCTCATTATGCAAATTTTCAGGCTAATACTGGTAATAGTGGGACATTGTGGGCTCAGTGAGGCGTAGGCAGGCACAAAAAAATGGATAGACATACACACACACACACATACACTCCTATTGCAGCATTGTGCAAAGATAGGGGTGGTTGTCAACCCTGCCCGCCACACTGGTCCTTATCACAATGCCGACATTGCCAAACTGTGCAGGAGGTAGTAATAGTGCCCTGGTGATAACTGCGGCTCCATGCTGGGGCCAACAGCCTGACTCTCCATGGAGCTTTGGATAGTGAAGCCTGTGTGAGTGGGTATTTGCACCCCTGTTGGCCGCTGCTTTGGGGATTGCACATGTTGATGTATCTGTATTGTAGGGTAAAATATAGGGACATGCTCTGCAGGATCCACAGCTGGGACCTGAATCTGTGACCCTCTGCTCTGGGACACACTGGCTGTGTGTACTGCATTACACTGTTGCCACAGATGCACAGAGGTCCCTGGGGCTACCTTTACATCTCCTCGGCCAGACCTTTTCTGTTGCACTGCATGCTACGTACTGGTACAGGGCATGGCCTGCGTGCACTGCAGGCAGGTGCCACAGCCCCCTCCAGCACCAACACACGCCCACCTGCCATGCCGCCTGGCCATATGCTGTTGGTGCTGGTGGTGCGCAGTCCCAGGCCATCCAATGTGCAGGTAGGCGGTTGCCTAGGGGGCAGGGTCCGGGTTGGAGAGGCATACATGGACATCCACACATCCACCCCATCACCGCCTACCAACACTATGTCCCTTCCACATGGGGGAGGGATGGCTGGGGGGATGTCAGGTCAGTTGGCTTGAGCGCTGCTCTCAGTGACACAACTTCATCTCACACAGTTGTCCTTAGCCATTGAGGGCTATTGAGATTGGAATTGTGACTAGTTTCGTACTAGTTTGTTTTGGCGGTACTTCTACTAACGTGCATATGGTTTTCTCCCCCTGAGGAAGGCGTTGCCGAAACGCGTTGGGGTGTCCTGTGCATAATAAAGACCCTTTTCTTCAACATCTCCTGCTCTTTGTGTCTGCTCTGGGTGCGCAGTCCCAGGCCATCCAATGTGCAGGTAGGCGGTTGCCTAGGGGGCAGGGTCCGGGTTGGAGAGGCATACATGGACATCCACACATCCACCCCATCACCGCCTACCAACACTATGTCCCTTCCACATGGGGGAGGGATGGCTGGGGGGGATGTCAGGTCAGAGCCCTAGCAAATTTTATTTATTTAACATTTCTTATATATCGCCTTTCATGGTATCACGGTGGTTTACATTTACGAAACTGAAATTACATTGCACAGGGCATTATAACTTGGAGATAACGATTGTGCAGGGAATATTGGCTAGGGATGGTGAATCTGAGGAGGGAGAGGGCTCAGAGGGTCAGGGGCAGGATGGAGAGTCCGAGGAGGAGGAGGTGGCAGCAGGACTGTAGCAGAGGTGGGCCCAGAATGAGTAGCAGGGGGGATGCAGTCACCACCCTCCAAGTGCCCCCTGGTATGGCAGTGCAGTGTAGCACACCTGGCAGGAGAGCCAGAGGAGAAGCAGCACCCTTCCAGATGTGCCCCACAGCCCACAGCCATGCCTGCCCATGTCCATCCCAGGGTGCCATGTGCCCACTGCAGGGCTTGGCACAGACTTGCGTGACAAGCAGCATACCCATGGGCCATGTTCTGCAGCTATGGGCCTTCATCATCCTGCCCCTCACTCTGATCCCTCCTCCTCAGACTCCATGTCCTGCCCCTGACCCTCTGATCCCTTCTCCTCATCCTCCTCAGACTCCCCACCCTGCCCCTGACCCTCTGAGCCCTCCCTCTCCTCAGACTCCCCACCCTGCCCCTGATCCTCCCCCTGACTCTCTGAGCACTCCACCTCCTCAGACTTGCCAGTCCTGCCCCTGACCCTCTGATTCCTCCTTTCCCTCAGCCTTCCCATCCCTCTGCTGTGCCATGGCCTTCTCACTGCCCTCCCCCTTCATTGTGCTGCCCTCCATCACAGTGCCACTGGACCCATCCTCCCTGTTGCTGCTGGAGGTACTGTTGGGATCTGCACCTGGAGACAGCTGCACTGGCGCTGAATCACTGCTACAGGTCGGTGCCCATAGTGGGCTGGTTTTTGTCTGGGGCCTCCCTGGAACTGGCTGTGGGGAAGAGGGAGGGAGGGTTAAATGTCCACACAAGTGGGGCTCTGGGGTGGGACTGGCACATCTCTGTGGGGCCCGCACATGCATTGCATAACCCACCTTCAGGCCATGGGGGTGTGTCACCCCACTGTGTACACTGCATGCTGTCCCCTTTGCCCACCTCCAGCCAGCTCTGTCCTCCCCCTCACATGGCCAGCTGTGGCTTTCCGATCCCCCCCCCTGGGCAATGGACACCCACAGGGAGCAGTGTGGGCAGGTGCACAATGTGCATCTTGGCCCACCGCTGGTGGTGTATGCCCCTGTACCGGCCTTCCATGACATGCCCTGGCCATGTGTGTGTGTGTGTGTGCAAATGCATGTATTGGGTGCCAGCTGATGCACACATGGATAGTGGTAATAGGGGATGGCAAGGCTTCCTCAAGCACATTCCCATCATTGCCTATGGGGGATCCCCCACTAGATGGTCTGACTGCACCTGTCCAGCAGCCATGACTGCCATGCCCTGCATCTGCTGGACTCCACTGTGTACCCCACTGACCTTCCTCAGCCTCTAGCTGCTCCCTGATGTGCTGCAGCTGGTTCAGTCGCCTCTGGCGCAGTGTTCTGTAGTGGCACTTTAGGGCCTCCAGGGTGCATCACATGCCATAGTCACTGTGGGAGAGAGGGAGAGGGGACACACATGGGCTCAGTTGTGTGCTTCCACATCGCCTATTGCACATACCTGTATCCTGCCTCAGCCTGGTGGCCTGCCTATCCTGGGGGCAGGGGCAAACTATTGGGCAGCAGGTGGGGGGGGGGGCATGTGATGGTACACCTCTGGAATCTGGTAACAGATTCCTCCCCACCGCTTCCCTGAACCTTTATCATCTGCCCTATGCCACTACTAACAGTGCCATCTGGGCCACTGATTCACCTGTGTCACCCCTCTGGTCCCTTCAGCCACCTCTGCAGTCCTCCTCCCTTCCCTTGCTTCCATCTGTTGCACACAGTCTTACCTTGGCACCATGATACATGGTTGTGGACCATGAGTGGCCTCAGCTGTGGACAAGTGTCATGGCAGGGGGCATCCACTGCTTCAGGGGCCACATCACTGCATGGTTTGTTTAGCATCGTGCAGGACAGGGTGTCACAGTTTGTGCATGCTTGCCATTATACATCTGTCAGTTCCTGTGGCATCACATATCAACATGATGCCACAGCCAGACAGGGGGTGGCAGGTAGTGGTGGCTGATCTGCTTGCAGGGACAGACAGACAGCACATATGTGGATACTGCCACTGGCTCACTCCAAACCCTGGGCCAGGGTTGCAGGGGCTGGGGGGAGGGATGTGTGTCCAGGGCATCTACACTGATCAATAAAGTCTCCTGGGGTGGGCAGCTCAACTCACAGCTCCCCATGCACCAGGCAATGCCTGTGCTGTGCCAGCCCTGTGATGTTGTTGCCATCTGCCACTAGGAGGTGTAGTGGCCTCCCCGCCTGCGGTGTCTGGATATGCCTACTGCTGAAGGCACAAATAGTTCCAATTATGGTCTATTTTAATGAACGTAAAATATCAACATGTGTAAAGTCCATACGTTCAAAGAATCAAAAATTGTAAAAAGCTTCTTTTTTTATTTGTTTTTTTTAATGCTTTTAAAAAAAATATATATACAGCCCAGGTTTTCTTCTCTAGTATCTTATCTCAAGGAAAATTTATATAAAGGAAGAATCCCCGAGTGAACTAATTCAATACAAAATATGTTTAAAACCTAGAGACCCTTGTTTTAAACATATTTTGTATTGAATTAGTTCACTCGGGGATTCTTCCTTTATATAAATTTTCCTTGAGATAAGATACTAGAGAAGAAAACCTGGGCTGTATATATATATTTTTTAAAAGCATTAAAAAAACCAAATAAAAAAAGAAGCTTTTTACAATTTTTGATTCTTTGAACGTATGGACTTTACACATGTTACTGCTGAAGGCAGCCAGGGATGGCACCTGTATCATGCATGGCCCATCCTCCCGCTGTCACCTGTTCTGCAAACATTGGTGCTGCCACCAGCATGTGGCTTGGCCGCACAGCTCTGTCTCCCTGTGTAGACACACAGCTGTGCCTTTCATGGTGCATATGGTGTAACATGGTGCTTAGCCCCCCCGCCCATTCAGGTCTCCTTACCTGTGCAGGCAGAGTTGGATGGCCCTCCATATGGTCATGGACAGCCTCAGGTTCAACTGCAAACCTCCCCCTGGAATATATCACCCCTTCATACCACAGCACAGAACAGGCAAGGGCCTCAGAAGCATTGGGGCAGAGGTTTACTGTCCTTCTTAGAACATAAGAACATAAGATATGCCATACTGGGTCAGACCAAGGTCCATCAAGCCCAGTATTCTGTTTCCAACAGTGGCCAATCTAGGTCATATGTACCTAGCAGTTTCCCCAAGGGATACAAGTTCCACAATGCTTGTATTGGTTCAAGCATTGATATCCTGGGTCCCTTCTTAATAATGGTTTATGGACCTTTCCTCCAGGAACTTGTCCAAACCTTTTTTAAACCCAGCTACACTAACAGCCTTTACTACATCCTCTGGTAACAAATTCCAGAGTTTGATTACACGTTGAGTGAAAAAATATTTTTTTATTAGTCTTAAATAGTTTACCCTGTAGCTTCATTGCATGTCCCCTAGTCTTTCTATATTCTGATAAGGTAAACAATCGATCTACGTTTACCCGTTCCACTCCGTTCATTAATTTTTAGACTTCTATCATATCTCCCCTCAGCCGTCTCTTTTCCAGGTTAAAGAGCCCTAACCTTTTTAGCCTTTCTTCATAGGAGTATCCTTCCATCCCCTTTACCATTTTGGTGGCTCTTCTCTGAACCTTTTCTAAAATCGCTATATCCTTTTTAAGATACGGCGACCAGAATTGCACATGCCACTGGTGTCTATCTGCCTAGTCACAGGGGGCTCTTGCACAAGCAGTCAACGGGGCCTGGGTGATGATGTCATCACTGCATAGGTACACCAGAAGGGCAATACACCAGTTCATGCACACGTTCCGTCCCACTTCTCTGGCTGCTGGTTTGGACACCTACATGAGTATTGCGGGCTAACATTGTCTTAGGCCCCTAGCCCGGGTTCTGGCCCCTGCGCATACCCGTCTATGCCACATTGGCTGCTGCCACTATGCTCGGTTTGTGCCGCATTTTCAATGCTTAGCCATTTTGGAGGCACATGATTCATGATTCAAGTACTTTTCCTGAGCGGATATCTTTATGCAGGTATGACATGCCTCGGCGCCTTGTTGAAAATCATTTAAGGAGGATATGCAAATCATTGCCTGTTCCAAAAGCTGTAAGGGCAATATTTGTTAACATTTATTTCTATTATTAAGATTTAACTTTAAATCTATAGTGAATAATGTAGGGGTAAAAAGTGCACACACCAGACAGAAGGTGAAATAGTAAATTCGGGGGGGGGGGGGTGGGCCTGTGGAAATTGCTCACCCTGAGAGAAATGGTATCACTTCGCACTGGCACTAACAGGCCTGTGCAGAAAAGAGTTTAAAGAACAGTTATCTATAATTTAGTAGTGTCTGGCTTTTTTATTTGGAAGAGCTTAGCTCTCATCTGGGTGGGGAGGAGGGAGTTTCTCTTGTGAATACTCTTCTCCTGAAGATGGCTCTGGAAAGCTTCCTGGGAGTCTAGGTAGGCTTGGAATGAAAATGGGGGTGGATGGTCTCTTCCCAACCCAGGGAGTAGAGCTGGTAGCAGAGAAACTCTGGAGAGCCTAATCCAGGCTTTGGAGTCCATTGGCAGATCGGCTCAAGAAAAAGCTGCAGAAAAGCCACAAGGCCCAGGAAGGCACAATAGCAGAACTAGCTCCATAGGGAGCTGCAGCAGCAGAACCAGCTCAGCTCCAGGGAGAACTATAGCAGAGAATCAATACCAGAGGGAGCTATGATGGCAGAATCAGCTCCTGGGGGAGCTGCAGTGGAGAATCAGCTCCAGAAGGTGCTACAGCGATGGAGACAGCAGTAGCAGAGTCCATCTGGACTAAGAGCCACAAGACCAGGGAGGTCCAGTGGCAGATCAGCTCAAGAGAGAGCTACAGCAGCAGAGAGTCCATTCCGGACTAGGAGTCACAAGACCCAGGGATATCCAGTGGAAGATCAGCTCGAGAGAGCTGCAGCAGTTATCCCAGAGTGGCAGAAGTGCAAAACCTTCTCTGGAAAGGAGAAGAGCTTGGAGGAGGTGGAGCCAAGGCTACAGCCTCAGTGATTGGACAGATCTCTGAAACCTCTCTTTTCACAAGCAGCGACTGGTCCAGGGCTCCAGCAGTGGGTGAGACTTGGGGCTGGACAAAGGGAAAGAGAGGGGAGTTAGTAGACAGGTTATTAATGTTAATCCATAATCTTTCATGGTTTACTTTAAGCATTATGTTGGTTGTTTGAACTGCCTTACCTCTTTTTTGTCCTGTTTTGCTATTATCTGCTTGAACCACTTATCATAATACGGGTTATACATACTGCATTATTTTAACACAATACTTGATGTATATACTGTAATTTGTAGAAAAATTGTAAATACTATTTAAGCCAGTCTTGTTCACAGCAGTGGTTTTTGGAGAGGTTTCCTGGGGTGAAAGGAGAGAAATCTACCCGCTAACACTTTTCTTCCCCAGGTGGAGGCACCAGACGCCAAATGACTAGGACCAATGGAACCCACCCTCGAGGGGACTCCAGCCAGGCCAGTCCCGGACCCAGAAACACACCCAAGGGGGCACTACATATCTACATAAGGAGAGAAACGTTTTATAAATTGCATCCATTTCCTATAGTTGTTACCTAGCTCTCCCTACTTCTGCCTTCACTCTGCTTTCCAGTAGCCACTTTCTCTTATTTGAAGTACTTCAGCATCCTCACCGCACTTGCTTTTATCCCCCAGTACCCCAAAAAGCAGAGCAAAACTTTGTCTCAGTCTTTTTTTTTTTTTTAAAACTTTTATTTTCATTTTGCAACAGACAAAAGAAACAACACACCAAAGGAGACAAAACAAGTATACAATAAGGAAAGTAAACCCAATTACCCCCCACCCACATGCTTCTTCTCTAACCGGTTATGTCAGCATGTGAGCGCTTCCAATTAACAGTGATTATACATCAAAACGATCAAAAGAGTATCTACGATACAGCATGATCATGGGACAGAGATATATACATATTTAGACAGTCAGATGAGAGCATTTAGCAGAATGTACATAGTCATTGAGCATCTTTTATTTAGACCGATGATGAGGAGTCTGAACGGGGGAAGCAAACATACAAGATATTTGTTCATATTTACTGTAGAGACAAACATGATTCCACCATTCATTGGGACTCAGAAGGGAGCTAGTTTTCCAGTATTACTGAATTAGGGAAAGAGCAATGCCAAGCATAAATTCCAAAAGGAGGTAAGCCATTTTTGGAGGAGAGGGGATCCCCGCAGCTGGGCGAAGTCCCGTTATCCTCCAAGAAGGGGCCTCTTGAAAGTGCAAAATAGACTGGATACGACCCCAGACCCGACGCCAGTAATACTGTAGTGCGGAATATTCATACATAACATGAGGTAGTGAACCAATGGCCGCTGGGCTTATCCAACAACTATTGCCCTGAGTAGTGTTCCATTTGTCTAATCTGTCAGGGGTGTAAAAACACCGGTGGGCTAGAAAAAAGAGGGTCTGAGTGAGTGAGGCGGATCGGGAAACCCGTGTCCCTCTACTCCAGACAAGGCTCCATTGCTCCAAGGTCAAAGTCACATGCAATTCTCTCTCCCATGCCTTCTGCGCTATAGGGGTATCTCGAGTTATAGCATTACATAAGGTTTTGTAAAATTGGATGCTACACCCGGTGAACTGCCGATATATCGGAAAGTCTCCGATCAACCTTATGTAGGAGATGCCGATGGCGGGAGTACCTTAGCACTCCGAAGGCAATGCTGAGGTTGCACCGACCAGAGTCGGGAGTCTAAAGATTGCATAAGAGTATTAAAGGCACCTAAAGTGTCTAAAGCATTGGTGGATAGTGGGAGTCTGGTGGGAGAGTCATACCAGAGAGAAAAGTAAGAGGAATCGGTTTGCAAAGGTCCTCTTCTATATCTAGCCACACAGGTCTACTCGGTACTGGATCGTCCAGCCAACGAGCGCCTTGTTTGAGAAGAAAAGATTGATGGAGCACTTGAGGAAAATCACCACCAAGTAATAATGGAGCATTGGCAGAGGCCAATGCCAACTGCGCAATACTTGTATAGTAAGCAGGGTCGTCCACATTCGGGGCATAAATGCAAATACACGTGAATTCACTACCTCCAACCTCAAGGTGTACACGGGCCCATCTACCCTCCTTGTCAGCGCTATGATCAATTACAGTAGCTTGCAAAGACTTCATAACCAGAATGGCTACCCCGTATCGTTTGGAAACGGCGGGAGAATAGGCAGCCACCATGTAAAGCTTAGCATTGAGTTTCAGTGTTTCAGCAGAGTTTAGATGCGTTTCCGGAAGAAACACTAAATCAGCATGCTCATGGCTAAGATAGCTAAGGATTTTCTTTCTTTTGGGTGGACTATTAATGCCTTTTACGTTGAGTGATAAGATTTTACATAAGGCCATTCAGAAAAGTTAAAATTCTGAGCATGATAGCACACATAATTTCACAATGTCCCTCATATTGACTGTATCTGGCTGTACACATGACATAAAAAAAATAAGCTAATATAATACAATGAAGCGCCCCACATTAACAAAGAAAACCGCAGTGCGGTAGAGGAGAAGCAAAACCCCAAAATTACTGGCGACCATGTGTCTGCGGGGAGAAACCCCAGAGAAGGCCGAAATTGAAAAAACACATAACCTGCAGGACTGTGCGTGCTCCGAATCCGACCGAGGCACACATCATGGAGGGACAGGAGACCAAAAAACTAAAAAGTTATATAGAGAAAGAAAGAAAGTCCAGGTAGTCTCTGTGCTTGGCTATGACCGCCGCATCGGGCCCTTCAAAATGGCGGACAGAGCCGGCAGATAAAAGTCCAAGTGTTTGGATTAGCGCATCTGCTCTGCTTCTTTGGAGTCTAAAAATGTTGATAGTAGATCAGGATCTTCGAATGTCCTGGTTTGGTTGTGGAGAGTCACTCGGAGCTTCGCTGGATACAACAGGCCAAAGCGAGCCTGTAGCTGTTGAAGTCGAGGGCGAAAAGCAAGGAGCTTCTTCCGACGGTCAACGGTAGGCTTTGCCAAATCAGGGAAGAAGGAGACTTTGCGACCTTCAAATTCCAAATGATGATTCGCCCGGGCAGCATTTAAAATTTGTTCCACTTGTTGATATCGTAGCAAGCTAAAGATAATAGGCCGGGGGGTCGATCGGTTGAGCGCCATGTGGGCAGGAACACGGTGTGCACGATCGATTTCCAGTTCTCTATGAAAAGTAATCTTCAGCAAGGAGGGAAGAGTTTTGAGCAAGAATTCTCTTATATCTCCTGCTTCCACCCCCTCCGGTATTCCGAGGAGCCTCACATTGTTGCGACGGGCTCGATTATTGCTATCTTCTAACTCCTTTTGAAGATTCTGTATCTGGCGCTCAGCCTTGTCCAGTTTGCCCAAGCGCACCGCGTGCGAGTCGAGGACCCCCGCCATGTTGTCCTGCCGTAATGAGAGACTTTCAAGTCGGTCCTGGAGCACTCCAAAATCTTCTCGCATGGCTCGAAGCGCTTCTCCATTGGACTGCACCAATTCCTTCACGCCGCGTATTTCCTCCAAAATCTCCAGGTGCATTTCGGGGTTTTCACGAAATGGAACCATCTTCTGTGGGGAGGACACCTCCGTTTTGGAGCGTTTTCCGTGAGAAGAAGAAGGAGACCCGAAGTCCAAGCGCGCTGGTTTATGGGCCGCCATCCCCCCCGAGGTACCCCGGTCAGCTCGGAGCGAAATAGTAAGTTTGTATAGGTATTAAGTCAGGATTCTAAGTAGGCCTCTCGGGAGCTTCAGCGCAAAGCGTCTTACCCGCTGGACATCAGGCTCCGCCCCCCTCCTTTGTCTCAGTCTTTAAATGTAACTCTTATGGCAATATTCTCACAGTACTTTTTTTTAAATAACTTTTTGCTTGTCAGAACTTGTCTGAAGGATGGCTGTGTTGTTCAGTAACACAAATGTTGTTATGTTATGTTTATTTTATATACCACATACCGGTATCTATAAAACTATGGGGTTTACAATAGTAATATGCATAGGTTATATAATGAAAAGAATGCCAAAGAAAACAGGAAAGGTACAACAAAGTAACATAGCAACACAGAAAAAGATAACACATTAAAAGGAGTGCTGAGATAATAAATAAATAAAAATAAAAATGTCACAGAGATTGGTGGAAATTTATATAGATTTGCTGTGGGATAAACTTATAGCTTTCAAAGACACATCTGATAAAATGACTTTTGTCCCTGAAAGCTTATGTCTTAATACATTTCTTAGTCTATAAGGTAACACCACCCTCTGTGCTGCTTCTGCTATTTGAGGAATTCTTTCCCTTCCAGAAACTGCAGAACATTGAAGACCTGAGCAACAGAAGACATACAATTTCACAGTAATGCAAGCAGAATAGCATTCTAGTAGCTATATTGGTCCTGGAGCAAACCTGAGTCTTTGTAGCTTGTAACTTGTAATCTCTTCTAAAGGACCAACAAAAAAATAGGTTTTGAAAAGTCAAATATATTACAGCTTGTCCTTTATCTGGTATTATAATGAGGGACAACACAGCCTTTACTGGCTACCTATTTGCTCTAGGGTAAACTTTTAAAGTCATTCTAGTTTTAAAGCTATAAACAGGTGTGGTCCTAGTTATTTGAAGGACAGGTTGACACCATCTAATCCTTCCTGATCAGCGGATGATGTGTTACTGTTGATTCCCTTATCTAAAGAAGCAACATTTATAAGGACTCAGAAATGGGCCTTTTTGGGTAAAAATCCCATCTCTGGCACGCAATGCTTGGAGGTCTTCACCTGATTAAAGATTATGGAATTCTAAGATAGGTTTTTAAATGCTGTCTTTTTAATCAAGTTTATAATATGGACAATTTTTATCCAGCTTTTATTTTGTATGCTAAGTAGTATTGTTAACTATATTACATTTCCTGGGGTCATTTTCAAAGAGAAGTATACATACACTTTTGTTTTGAAAAAGCACCAATATCCTTAGAAAAGTGTGTGTGTACTATTTGCATGTGCACTCAGTTACAGAATTACTCCCTTGAAACGCATTTCTTGTTATTCATTATTCATCTTGAAAGTGGTTGCTAGCACATGAATTATGGCTGGTGAGATCTTTCTCCCTTTTTCGTTTTTTGATTTGTAATGAATTATTTCTTATGTTCTTTCCTAAGAGAGAGAGGAAATAAGTTGCTAAAACATTAGTCAAAAGCTTCAGTTCCTCTAGGAGCCTGTAGTCATATTTGGAAGTAAGGAGTTTGCTTTTTGTAGCAGGAAGGTGTCTTCTAGTTTCTGGGAATCCTTCAGCTCATGCTGCATCATTCAGTCTGAGAGACTCCGTGCCAAGTCTGAAGCAAACTTTTGGAGCAGTAGGTACCAAAATGGTGCTATTAGGGAACAGAAGAATACCAAGCTGCTCATCCAGCACTCACTCAATGGAGATAGAGAATAGGCCCACTGGACATCATGGATAAGAGGAGAGAAGGAGACGAAGCAGTGGCTCCTGGGTACTTGGGGGAATCCTTATGAGACAGGAGAAATCTTACCATCCTGAACAGGGACAGCCCTAAAGTCCAGCAGGGAACAGAAGGGACTTCCAAAACACAGGGGGGATATTCAGTAGTGGCGTTTAGTGCTTGTAAAGCGGCTAACCATTGCGGCTGAATTCTAACCACCGGCACTGAATATCCAGGTCACCGCAGAACCTGGAAACTAACTGGGCAGTGGCAATATTGAACCGCTGCCTGGTTAGCTTCCATGGGTAAAATTAGGTCAGCCCTTAGAAACATAGAAATATGACGACAGAAAAAGACCACATGGCCTATCTAGTCTGTCCTTCCATATCAACAACTACAACAGTCCCCTTTTTACCTTTAGAGATCCTCTGTGTTGGTCCCATGGTTTTTTGAATTCAGTTACTGTCCTCATCTCTACCACCTCCACTGGGAGACTATTCCACGGATCCACCACTCTTTCCGTAAAAAAATATTTCCGCATATCACTCCTGAATCTATCTCCCTTCACCCTCATCCCATGTCGCCTCGTAGCAGAACTTGCTTTCAATTGAAAGAGGCTCTCTCCCTGAACATTTATGCCACAGAGGTATTTAAACATCTCAATCATATCACCTCTATCCCGCCTTTCCTCTAAGGTGTACATATTAAGATCCTTCAGTCTGTCCTCATATGCTTTATAATGAAGACCACTAATCATTTTAGTAGCCACCCTCTGCACCGACTCCATCCTGTTTATATCCTTTTGAATGTGCGGTCTCCAGAATTGCAACTATACTCCAAATGAGGTTGCACCAAAGACTTATACAGAGGCACTATCACCTCCTTTTTTCTGCTAGCCATTCCTCTCCATATGCACCCAAGCATCCTTCTAGCTTTTGCCGTCGCCCTTGCTGTGCCTTACTGTACCCATGTGTCGCTAACAGGGCAGTGGCTCAATATTGCTGCTGCCCAGTTAGCAACGAGTGCCGTCTCCGCTCTGCCCCAGAACGTCCCTGACAGGCCCCCATGCCAACTGCTGAATATCCGCCCCACAGATTTCACTTATTGACCTTTTCAATTAGCATTGTCGATGCCACAAGGAAGAAATTTACTCTGTGGCATATTATTCATGTTATGTGGGAATACCAGCACCGTATACTGACAGTTTATTGGCACAATGACAATGAAGATATTGGTCTATGCCTTGGGTCTTCATGATAAATCCTTTCCCCCCGCAAAGAATTCATACCATGAAGGAGAAAGAAGGAGTCGGGGACTCAGCCCAGTACTCAGCCCCTCACCCACAGGAAGGACCCAGGAAGGAATTACATTTACATACTGTAGTTACATTTTGTTTACTCCAGTAGCTCATCTTGTGTACATTTGAGAAAATGCATGCAAAAATATATCTGTTATCTTATAGCTTTTCTGTTGGACGTTTACAACATATCATAATTAACATGTATTCCAGATGTAAACAGACAAAGGCCAAAGACAGAAAGATACAAATACTGATTTGATGATAGGGAAAAATGGAAGCAAACAAATCCTAATATGTCGAGAATACTAACGTGCGTGCATGCCAGCTACCAGCTGCTAAAATGCACGGTAAGTAGCCATGGTGCACTAGGGAGTGTGGACGTGGAGAGCACATTGCAGCTAGCATGAGGGCAATTGCTCTGTGCTCAGTGGTATTCTGGCAATTAGTGTGAGTGCGCATAAAAATACCTCTATGGGCACTGTTAGTTGTACTAGCATTAATTCTGTCACGCCTTCTATTTTATTTATTTTTATTTTATTTAACATTTCTTATATACCGCGCTATTAAGATCAGTGCGGTGTACATTGAACAAAATATACAACAATGTATGCAAGTAACATTGAATTTACATAGAACATGGGAATATATAACATGGATTAACAGGTAAAACTATGTACAGTCAACATCATATATATATGTTTTTACTAAATAAATAAATATGTTAGCTCAAGTGGATATTATCTGCGTAATTTATGTGGGAGGTGGGAATCAACAGAGGATGTGGAGCTATCGTGGAGCTTAACCATTTTCTGGTTGAATTAAGGTAATATGGTGTTTAGTGCACGTTGGAGGTCTGTTGTTTGAGTAGACATGCGGGGTCACTTCTGGGTAGAATTTTGTGAATAAGTGATGCTTCACGGCTTTCCTGAATTGTAAAAGGTTTTTGATACAACGAATTTCATGAGGAAGTAAATTCCAGTTCAGGGGTGCAAATAAAGAGAAAGCTCTGTTCGATGTAGCTTTAGTACAAGATGTCATCATCTTGGGAACTACTAAGGTATTCATAGCAGTGGTCCTTCTGTTTCTATTTTCGAGGGTGTTATGTATTAGTTTGCTAATTGGTGTCGGAGGGTAGTTATTCCTGGCCTTGAAGGTCAGAACTAGAGACTTATATGTAAGTCTGGCTTGTAATGGTAACCAGTGTAGGTCCTTCATGATCGGCGTTATGTGAGCAGCTCTTGGTGACCCAGAGAGGACTCTTGCAGCTGCGTTCATAGCCAGACGAAGTGGATTTAAGGTTGATTGAGAGAGGCCATGGAGGATAATATTCGCAAAATCTAGGTGAGGGATGACTAGAGCCTGGAATATTGAGCGATAATCAGTATAGTCAAGTAGTGGTCGGAGGTGGCGTAGCGATCTGATCTTATGATATATCCTCTTTGTCACATTCTTCACATGCGTTGTCATATCTAGGTGTTGATCCAATGTGATGCCGAGGTATCGGATAGTGGGTTTTGACGTCAGTTCTATGTTATTGATTAGCAGTGACGGAGGGGGTATGAACTTGCGATTTCTTGTGACAAATAATACATCAGTTTTGTTGTGATTTATTCTTAAGTTTTGTGTTAACAGCCATTCGGCTATTGCACCAAAACAATTAATTATTGGTGTGAACACTGGTTGGTCAGTATTAAACGGCATGTAAATGAGGATGTCATCTGCGTATGCCAGGCATTGCACGTTGAAGGATCGGATCAACTCACATATCGGCTGCATATAAATGTTGAACATTAATGCTGATAATGAAGATCCTTGAGGTACACCTTGAGACCTTCTGGTATGTGATTGCGTGTTAACTGCCATGAACTTGCTGGGCATGCCCCCAACAGGTAGCACATGATGGCTGCATGACGGCGGCGTTAGTTTTACTGCTAATAGCACATTAAGTGCAAACCTTTAGTCTTTGTCTTTGAGACGGCTTCTTTTCAATTAAAATATTGCCAAGGTCTTCTTCAAAAGAATGCCAAGTGATCTTACAAAAGAAAAGAATGAGTGCATTACAGAGCATGGTGAAGACTAAGATGAACAAATGCAGATGATTTGAAACAGCCCCCGACAACATGCCATGTTATATAATGCATTTAATAAAATGCTGGCAAATTTCCTGCCTACCACTCATGTTTATTTGAGCTTCTGTCAGTGTGTGATTGTTTCATTTCAAAGCTGAGGCCCTACTAGGTACTAGTCCCTTTTAGATTTATATTTATGCAAAATGAACTTTCACTTTAACACAGTAAGCATAACAATATATCTTTTATGTTAATTTTAGCACTTTTCTGGACATTTGGCAAATACAAGGTCTTTGCGTGGTGCGATCTCAATTCTGCAAGATTCTCAGGCTATATTAAAGGCTAAATACCTAGAGATTTTATCTAAAGAAGATTTTCCTATAATACCAACCCCCCTTCCCCCAACATTCTCTCTGCCTTCCCCAGCTGTATACCCCTCCACCTATATCCCCCTCCTGGGAGTCGCCGGTTGCCCGCAGCAGGGCAGGGCGGCAGGTTCAAGTTGCCATAGCGGCGGGTGGGAGGACGCGGCGGGTGGACGGAGCGATGCGGGGGCAGCGCCGAGCTCCAACCTTGCAGGGCACAGATCCACTGCAGAGGGCTCACTGGTTATAGTGGGAGAATGCCAAGGACTGTTTTCTCTGGAGTTCCAGACACCAATGGCAGGATCGTCCAGCGATTCAGACTCCTTCCTTCGAAGCGGCTCAAGCAAACGGGGACCCCTGAGGGCAACCCACAGGCGCGGACGAGCCGGTGGGACAGGGGATGTTACTGAGAAGATCCACACCTTAGCAAGCACTTTACAGCTGAAAGAGTCCTTGGAGCAATCCATTGACCAGCTGAAGAGTCAACGTTTGTCTCG
This sequence comes from Ichthyophis bannanicus, assembly GCA_033557465.1. Taxonomy (NCBI): domain Eukaryota; kingdom Metazoa; phylum Chordata; class Amphibia; order Gymnophiona; family Ichthyophiidae; genus Ichthyophis; species Ichthyophis bannanicus. The sequence goes on along the minus strand of CM066032.1, from coordinate 30,434,314 downwards.
TGATTCGGAAATGAGAAGCACATCCTTGTCTAGTTTATATGCGAGTGACTTGGAAGGTGGACCAGCTACAGAGAGCCGCCGTTTCCAGCCTACCTCCCCACTCAGGGACTATGGAGACTCGCTGGGATCCAGGCGCCGGAGGTCCAGATCTGCCAGTGTCCGCTTTGTTAACACCAGCAATAATCCCGATCAGCTGCACTTGTTACACCAGTCCCTTCGAGACCTGAGCAGCGACCAACTTCGGCTAGGAGATGACGTCAACAGGGAGCTTGCCAGAAGGAATCGAACTGATGCAGAAACTAGAAAGACCTTGGGAGAGTTATCAGAACGTCTCAGCAGCTCCCAGAGACAAGAAACGGTTTCGGAACGGGTTGAAAGGCGACTTCAGGAGCTTGAAAGAGAAATGCGGAGTGAAAGAGAGGGAATGGAGAGACGTCAAGAGCAGCTGGGCCACATGTCTGTGCAGCTTCAGGAGAATGCTTCAATACCATATCGGATTGGCTTCAAGCTCAAAACCTCCGCATCCAGCACAAGAAGACGGAGGTATTGTTCATCGCTAGAGATCCAGACTTCACCCCACCAACACATATAAAGGTAAAGGAAGCGGAATTACAAACCAAAGAAACAATAAAATACCTGGGGATCACCTTAGACCAACATCTGGACATGAAATGTCATATAAGCAACATTGTCAAAGCGGTCTATTTTAAAATCCGTTCACTCAGACATCTGCGCTCCCTACTGGAGCCAGATGATTTCCGGACCATATACCAAGCACTGATCCTGCCGCACTTTGACTTTGCCAATTCCATCCTACAAGGTCTCCCGCAATCCACACTAAACTCGCTACAACTGGCCATGAATGCTGCAGCAAGGATTCTTCATGGAGCCTCCAGAAGAGACCACGTGACTCCGATTTTAAAACAACTTCATTGGCTACCTATACACGGAAGGATTATCTTCAAAACATTAATCCTCTCATTCAAGGCAATCAAGCGCCTTTCCTCCACAGCACTTACTGATCTCATCCATACAGTGCCCCCCAACAGAGCCAGGAGGTCAACAGCCCTAAATTTATTAACAACCCCGAAGACCTTGACTAAATGCAATAACACAACAGCAAACAGGGCCTTCAGTCTTTACGTCCCCAAATATTGGAATGCACTCCCACCGGACATTCGAGCTATAGCAGACCTGACCCAATTCAGGAAGGCAATCAAATATCACCTCTTCCTCCAATACTACCCAACCAGCGATGAATTTAGTTAGCACCACCTAAGAAACACCGCCTTTTGCAGCCCATACGCACAAGGTCTCAAGTATTCAAAAGGGATTCATCATTTATTGTGCTATTCAACATTGTTATAGGAATTTTACTTCATGTATATAGCATATTTCAGGTTATAGGAATTTTACTTCATGTATATAGCATATTTCATGTAAATAGTTTTTGTATATAGTTCAACCCCTGTTATACAAGTTTATATTCCTGTTCGATGTAAAACCAAACAGAATGTGTGTATTTGGTCACTTTGTTATACTGTAAACCGCGCTGATGCCGAATAGTGCGGTATATAAGCAACTGTAATAAATAATAAAATAAATAAATAAATAAAACCATGCAGAGCAGTTGCTGGATGACACAGCATCCAGGACAAGGTTCATTTTGTCAGCCCTGTTTCCTTTTTTGAGGTTGCTTGCTTGCAGACTCACAGACTGACTCAAATGGAAGTGTGGCAGCCCCTTTGGGCCTGGTTGTAGCAAGCAGTCACCCTACTTGTCCATGTCTTGTGCTAGCTGTGTCCCGATGCCCCCAAACACATCCCCATCCTGCTCCACCCTCACAAACGTATTCGGGCTGTCTGCAGAGATCTCCGGAGCTTTCCTGTTGAAGCTTACACCTGTATCTAGGGTTTTTTTTTGCATAGTACATAATTAGGTGATAACTGCTTAGATTGCTGGTCATTTTCTGTTGCTATTACAGGCTCATTTTCTGCACAGTAAACACTGGTGATGTGCATTCATTTGTGGAGGAATGTTAAAACATGACAAACAAGGGTATTTTCAGTGATTATACCATTAAAGAAATTGAATGGATGAGGGTCTGCTTTGAACTGAATCCTCATTCATTTTCTGCATGGTTGGGGAGGGAAGAGCAGATAAAGTGGAGCCACTTTGGGAGGAGGTGAAGACAGAATCATGAGACATTTTCACCAATCATGTTGAAACATTTTGATGGACAGCCAAACAAACCTATCCTTGCCTCCTTTCCCCAAAGTACCATGGCTGATGATGTCATCAGCACCTGACTGGGGAAGTGAAAGAAGGGAGAGCGGGGGGCACAATTTTTTGTCCTATATTCAGACAGAAATAATCAAAGAGAAAGATAATACTTGAAAAATTATTTTACTGAAGTAAAAAACTTTGAAAAAAGAGAAAGCATCATAACAGCACAGACAGTGTTCTGAGAGAGAGGGAGAGAAGGAGAGGCAGTAATGGCACTGTTTTTCTCAATGTCATAGAAAAGTAACTTTGCTTGTTAAAAATCTCTCAGGCTGTCTGGATGCAGCTCTGAAGTTTTCAGTGTAGCTGTCAAAGAGCAGTTGTCTACCCCCTCTCCCCAGAAGACAAAGGTAGTGCAGGAAACCAGTAATAGGTTAAAGTCATTGCCCAGAGAGAGAGAGTAGCGGGTGCAGCATGTTCTCTACTGAGAAGTGTATGGAGCAGATTTCGGCAGCTATAGAATTCTATGAATCCTAATGTGACGGATATAACCCCCCTGCTTTTGTGTACCCCTTGCAGTATCTGCATCCGCTGCTCGTGGACAGTGGCCACAATCATTCAAGAGCAATGCTGTGTCTTAGTCTCTATCCTTGGGAAATTTAGTGGATTATTTGAATGGGACCACTATACACTGGGGGCCCGATATTCAAGTGGGATGGCAATGCACTGCTACGGTGCATAGCCATCGCCACTGACCTCTAACCTAGGATATTCAATGCTGGCGGCATATGCAGCCCTGGCATTGAATATCCAGGGTCACTGCACAGCCTCTGATCCACAGAAGCTAAATGGATAGTGACGATATTGCACTGCTACCCAGTTAGCTGCCGCCGGTAAAACTAGTCCAGCTTTTGCTTCGACTAGTTTTACCTGCAGGTCACTAACTAAGTACCGGTGTAATATCACTGCCCCTTGATACGCCCTGATGCTAACCGTGTTAGTGCCGTTGAATATCCAGTTCAGCGGCATTTACATGGTTTACAGGTCAGTAAAGCATGTAAATGCCTTTAGAATATTGGGCTCTGGGAGTCCTATGACACTTAAAACTCCACTTACTTCTTTCCTTTCTCAAAAATTGAGTGTAGGCCAGGATATGTGCTCTGAACCAAAGGGTTTACTTGAAGAACAATAGCAAAAATACAAATGGCAGAGACAACAAAACAGAACTATATTACAAACAGTTTAACTCTTTCTTTTTTTCCTTATTTATATTACAAGCAGATTAATTATTTTCCTTTCCACTGGTATATGTCACGATCAATTAACTTCTCTTACTTCTTTTTCTGGATGTTGGAAATTTATTCCACTCAATTTCACTCCTGCGCTCTCATCTCTCTTCCTTTCTTGGTTACCCAAAGTGGAACCTTCCCTCCAGCAAAATTAACTACCACAGCATATCTGGGAGCTGGTGGCTCTCATAGAGAAAGGTCCTTAAAACTGCTCTACAGGTGCTCCTAGCTTGGTGGTCATTGAGCTGCTGGATGTTCATTTGGTTATTCTCTCTTCTCTGTAGTTACTGGCTTACAATGAAGGCTATGTAGTTCCTTTTCTTCTCCACAGGCAAGGCTGTCCTTCTCTTGAGCTAGTGATGATAGGGCTAGTCCTAAGCTTGTACAGGCATGTCACTCACACATGGCCCCACTCCCTGAAGAGCCCTGCAACTGGCCAGCTTAAGAGGAGAGCCAGTGAGGCCTGAAGCCTGCCTCGCCATCTCATCTCAGTTGTGGGAGCATTTTTCATCACTCCCGCAGCTGTGCTAAGTTGCAGCTGCTGGCACCATTGAGTTTGTAGAAGTGAAGCAGGGGCACTTCCTGTCATGTACAAGAGACAGGAAGTGCCTCTTTTTCACTTCCACAAACTCAATGGTGCCAGCAGCTGCAACTTAGCACAGCCATGGGAGTGAAGGAAAACTCTCCCGTGGCTGTGCAATGAATGCAGACTGTGACAGGGCCATGGGGAGGAGGGGGAGAGAGGGTGATAGGGTGGGTTTGATGCCAAGGGGGGGGGGCTGGCACTGGAAGAGGACTGATGCTGGGTGGGGGACTAAGACATGAAATGGGCTGATGATGGGGGACTGAGACTGGAAGGAAGGTGATGCTGGGAGGGACTGAGACTGGAGGAGGACTGATGCTGGAGGACTGGAACTAGAAGGGAGCTGATGCTGGGAGGGAATGGGACTGTAAAGGAGCTCATTCTTGGAGGGGCTGGAAATAGAAGGGAGATAAAGCTGGGAGGAACTGGAAGAGAGCTGATGCTGGGAGGGACTGGGGAGAAGAGCTGCTGCTGCTGCTGGAGGGGCTGGGCCGTAGGGCTGAAAAGGGGCAGATGCTGCAGTCAGGGTGTAGAAAATGAAGCAGAAACTGGATCAGTGAGGATGGAAGGGGGAGCAGTTTTTGTGTGGAGAGAAAGAAACAAGGTTATATAGAGGGAAAGGTTGAGAGGGAGAGGCATAAGAAGAGATGCTGGGGTAAGAAGGAGGAATGGCAGGATCAATGAATATCAGTGAAGGAAGTAGCTGGGTTGGTGTGGGGAAGGAAAGTAGGAGGCAGGATGGAAGGTAAATGGGGGAGAACAGGGACTGGAACTTAGATGGAGACTTTAAAATTGGGTGGGAGAAAAGAAGAAGATAGACTCTTAAGATTGGCTGGATACTGGGAAAATAAGTGGGGACTTAAGCAACAGGCCCAGGGCTGGTGCAATGCAGTTCCAGCAGCAGAAAGATTGTGGCATCATAAGGCACCATCCTTATTTTATTATTTATTTATTTATTTATTTATCACTTTTTCTATACCACGCTCTTTGGTATCAGCTCGGTTTACAAATAACATCGGTTGTGTTCAGACACGGTAAACGCCCGTGCTGGACTTACAGAAAACAAGGATATTCAACTTGGTTGTTGTTAAGTGCCGTTGAGTCGGAGTCGACTCATAGTGACCCTCTGGATAGCTATCCTAAACTGTGTTCGGTCTTCAGTCAGGCGGCTCATTGTTGACAGACTGGTACCCGTAGCTGCTGTTATTGTATCGATCCATCTCATTGCTGGCCTTCCTCTTTTGCGTTGACCTTCTATCTTGCCAAGCATGATGTCTTTCTCTAATAATCTCTTTCTTCGCATGATGTGTCCAAAGTATGAAAGTCGAAGTCTTGTCATCTGAGCTTCTAAAGAAAGCTTAGGTTTGATCTCCTCTAGTACCGACTGGTTTGTTCTTCGGGTAGTCCATGGTATACACAGTATTCGCCGCCAGCACCATAATTCAAAGGCATCAATTTTCTTCCTGTCTGTCTTTTTTACTGTCCAGCTTTCACATCCATATGATGTTATTGAAAATACCATGGCTTGAACAAGTCGAATCTTTGTATGGAGAGAGACATCTCTGCTCTTGAGAATCTTATCTAGGTCTTTCATAGCCATTCTGCCAAGAGCAATGCGTCGTTGATTTCTTGACTGCTTGTTGCTTCTTTATTGATAGTTGATCCAAGTAGGTTAAAGTTGTTCACGATTTCAATTTCTTCTCCTTCAACGATGAACCTGTTGATTATGCCAGTTGTCATGATCTTTGTCTTCTTTACATTAAGGTGCAGGCCCATTTTGAGACTATGTTCTTTGATTGTGAGAAGCAAATGTTTCAGATCATCTTCACTTTCAGCCAGTAATGTAGTATCATCAGCATAGTGAAGGTTGTTGATGAGTCTTCCACCATTCTTCACACCTCTGTTGTCTTCATACAATCCTGCTTCTCTGATGATTTGTTCTGCATATAAATTAAACAGGTAGGGGGAAAGTATGCAGCCTTGTCTTACACCTTTGCTTATTTTAAACCATTCTGTTTCTCCTTGTTCGGTTCGACTTGGATTAACTGGGAAACTATATACATGCTCTGGGTTAAAGGTATTTTACAGCTTTTAGGTAGTTATATACATATTCAAGTTGGAGTTTGAGTGTGCTATCGTGGCACACAGGGTGTATGTATAGTAGGAAGTTTGGTGTGTATGTCTTGGTGACTGCAGTTAGGTGGTTGCTGTGTGATACCATAATGCTGCAGGAAGAGGTGATGTTTCAGTGCCTTCCTGAACTGTGTAAGGTCCATAATTGCTCGAATGTCAGGCGGTAGTGCATTCCAGTATGAAGGGGCATAGAACATGAAGGACCTCTTTCTTGTTGCTTGCAGGGATTTTGTAATCATGCTAGGTATACATAGGGTATTGGCTGATACCGATCTTCTAGTTCTTTTTGGGGGAGTGGGAAGAATGAGATCTGGGATGGACGTGGAGGTGAGTCTGTTGATAGCCTTGAAGGTTATTAGTAGAATCTTGAAGATGAGTCTACAGTATATTGGAAGCTTCATCTTTCTTTTTCAGGGTCAGCAACAGCAGCCAGTGCTGCCCATAGCATTCACTTCCAGTGGGTGGAGCCATTAAATTGTGCACCAGAAGTGAATGCTACAGGTAGCACTGACTTCTGCATGTTGACTCAGAGAAAGGAAGATGAAGATGGGGAAGGTGCCATGTGATCTTCATGCTGCTGACTTGGAGAAAAACAAGACACCAGGGTTGGTGCCAAACAATATTTTTGCCATGGGGGGAAGGAGGGCTACAGTGAGAGGAAAAAAAGAGAGAGGGGATATGCTGGATTGGGGTATAGAGATAGAGGGAGAAAGAGAGGGAGATTTTGGGTTATGAGAAAGAAGGACTATATTAGACTGGGGACGGGGTGGGGGAAACAGGGGGAAAGTTAAAAGATGCTGGGCTGGAAGAAGAGATAGGAGAGATACCAGATCACTTGAGGAAGAGAGGATTAAGAAGAGGAAAGGGATAGAAAGCTGCTGGTCTATGAATTGAGTAAAGAGAAAGAAAACTAGGGATGTAGAAGAGAAAGAGGGAGATGCTGGACTTTGGGGGTAAAAGGGAAGAGTGAGGGGATTGTGAGATGCTGAACTGGGGTAGTGAGAGAGAGAGGGGAGATAGCGGGCATGGTGGAACTATGTGAGAGAGGCCATGGGAAGCTGGCAAGGAGATGAGTGAGAGGATGGTAATTACAGAGCATGGATATGTGGCAATGGGGAATAAGAGGCTAGCAAAGGAGTAAGATGGGAAATGGAATAACTAGGGAGATGGGCTGAGCTGAAGGTTAGAGAAGTAAATGGAAATTTCATAAATGAAAAGGCAAAAGGAGATTGAGGATGGAAGGATGACATTTGAATTGATGGAAAGAGTATAAGGGGCACAATCAATATGTTAGTGATAGATGTAGAGAGAGAATGGAAAAAAAGAAAAGACTAGAGAAGAAAGGACAAATGGACAGCAAACAATGAAGGGGTAAACAGAAAACAGGAAGAAAGCAGAAGAAAGTGACTGGGGAAACTGAAAAATAAAATGTCCAAACAATAGAAGATAGAAAAAAAAGTTAATGCTCTTTAAGTGCTGCAGCAGCCCATAGAAGTGAATGGGCAGTGTCAGCATTTAATGCATATTAACTCTATATCGTTCCATGGTGAGAATGCACCTTGAATATTGTGTGCAATTCTGGTCGCCGTATCTTAAAAAGGATATAGCGATTTTAGAAAAGGTACAGAGAAGAGCCACCAAAATGGTAAAGGGGATGGAAGGATACTCCTATGAAGAAAGGTTAAAAAGGTTAGGGCTCTTTAACCTGGAAAAGAGACGTCTGAGGGGAGATATGATAGAAGTCTATAAATTAATGAACGGAGTGGAACGGGTAAACGTAGATCGATTGTTTACCTTATCTGAATATAGAAAGACTAGGGGACATGCAATGAAGCTACAGGGTAAACTATTTAAGACTAATAAAAGAAAATATTTTTTCACTCAACGTGTAATCAAACTCTGGAATTTGTTACCGGAGGATATAGTAAAGGCTGTTAGTGTAGCTGGGCTTAAAAAAGGTTTGGACAAGTTCCTGGAGGAAAGGTCCATAAACCATTATTAAGAAGTGACCGAAGATATCAATGCTTGACCCAGTACAAGCATTGTGGAACTTGTGTCTCTTGGGGAAACTGCTAGGTACGTATGACCTAGATTGGCCACTGTTGGAAACAGATTACTGGGCTTGATGGACCTTGGTCTGACCCAGTATGGCATATCTTATGATCTTATGATCTTGCTTAACATTTGCTAATCTTTAGTAAACATGCTCCTAAAAGTCACCACGCAGGAAAAGGATCTAGGCATCATCATGGATAATACATTGAAATCTTCTGCTCAGTGTGTGGAGGTGGCCAAAATAAGCAAACAGAATATTAGGAATTACTAGGAAAAGAATGGAGAAAAAAAGAGCTTCAAAATGCCTCCATATCACTCCATAGTGTAACCTCACCTTAAGCATTGCATGCAGTTCTGCTTGTCACATCTCAAAAAAGATATAGCAGAATTGGCAAAGGTAGAGAGAAGGGCAACCAAAATGATAAAGGGGACTGGAATGACTCCTATTAGGAAATGCTAAAAAGATAAAGGCTCTTCAGCTTGGAGAAAATACAGCCTAAGGGAGATTTGAAGAGGGTTATAAAATCCTGAGTGGCGTGAAAGGGTAAATGCAAATTGATTGTTGATCAAAAAGTACAAAGACCGTGGGACATACCATGAAGTACAAACCACCATGCATCTGTGGCAACAGTGTGGTGCAGTACACCCAGCCAGTGTGTCCATAAGAAGAGGGTCACAGGTTCAAGCGCCAGCTGTGGTTCCTGCAGAGCATGTCCCTATGTTTTACCCTACAATGCAGATACAACAGCAACATGTGCAAAGCCCAAAGCAGCGGCAAACAGGGGTACAAACACCCACTCACACAGGCTCCATAATCCAAAGATGCATGTAGAGTCAGGCTGTTGGCCCAGCATTGAGCTGCAGCTATCACCAGGGCACTACTACTACCTCCTGCACAGTTTAGGAATGTCAGCACTGTGATCAGGACCAGTGTGGCAGGCAGGGTTGCCAACCACCCCTATCTTTGCACAATGTTGCAATAGGAGTGTGTGTGTGTATGTCTATTCATTGTTTTGTGGCTGCCCACACCTCACCGGGCCCACAATGTCCCACTCTTACCAGCGTTAGCCTGACTATGTGCATAATGAGGAGCAAGGTGTTGTGGGTATGGCCCAGAAAGGGTGGATTGGCCAGGATGCATCTTCAAAGGGTGTGGGGCAATGGCTGGGACACTGTAGTGCCTGACCACCGCCTGCATGGACAGGGTGGCCATAGCATGGCATGCTGGGAGGGCACTCACTCTGACCGAGCAGTGACCACGGCATGTGTAGGTTCACACATAGCGCTCTACATTGTTTGCTTCCAGTGATCCTGTTGTGTTCCCAGTGCTGGACCCACTAATCCCATCACTGAGCTGCTTGCTTGGTGCACATAGTTCTTCTGTAAGCATGCACTATGGACTGCCTAGTGGATTGTCTGCAGTTAGATTGTGCATGGTTGGAACATCTATACGGTGCAGTCTGCTGGTGACTGGCAGACAATGGTGTGAGGCAGTTGGGGTTTTCCAGAGCTAACCCCATCATTGCTGCTAGTATGCCACTGCCCCAGCCACAGGTATGGCTCTGGCCCACCAACCCTGGAGTGCTGTCGCATACCAGCAGGATGGAGGTTGCTTCACGAGGACTGGGGCACCTGTCCCTTACCTACAAAAAGTGTGATGCAAGCCTTTTGGGGTATGTAGTGTATACCACTTTGACCTATCAAGGCACTGTTACACAAACCTCATGCAAATCTGGAAACCCATCTGCCCTGATAACAGGTGCCCATATCAGCAAGACCCTAACACAGGGTACACACTAATCTTGGTGGTGTCTGGTCCCAGAGGGCCACACGTGACTTCAGGATGCAGATGGACACCAAATTATCTTCAGCTGCCCTGCAAGGAACACCTGTCATACATTGGCAGTGATGGGGATGTACAGCAGGGCCTATCGCAAGCACTACATGTACAGTGGACCTAGTGCTGGATACCCATCCTATTCCTCAGAAAGAACACAGAACCTATCTCTAGCACCACAGGTACTGCGGACCTAGTGCTGGGCGCCCATCCTAGCCCTCAGGGTGAACACAGAACCTGCACAATGGCATGGTCTGTAGCTACACTGTGCCAGTATCACGCACTGTCAGTTCGTCTTTCCAAGCTGCGGTACTGGAGAGGTGCAGACCCCATTTGCTGATCAGCTGTAGACGGCTATTCAGCATGTGCATTGCATCATGGGTACTGGTGGGGTTACCCTATCCTGGCACTCAGAGCAGACAGTTTGTGCGGTGACCTGCAGTCCTTCTGTACCCAGCCATTGCTGTGACATACACCACGGAGGTATAGCCTACTGGTTAATACAATGCCATTCTTGGCAGTGTTCATGGGTTCAATTCCTCATTGTTCCTTCCTCTCATACCTGTCCTTCTCAAATAGTGTACATGCCTGTAACAGTCATGTTTTTGCAGATTTGTGCTGCCTGCCCATAATACCCTCGCCACAACTGCCAACATTCCCTCGGTCCGTCTATCTGCGTCTGTCAGCTATGTAGAGTCCTGTCTGCCTGTGCAGGCTGTCATCCCATGTCCTGCACTGCTACCCTTTCCTGCATTGTGCCTCTTCATGCTTGCCTGATCTGCATAGCACCACCACTCCTCTGTCCACCCATCATTGTAACTATCCTGCCACCTCCGCCTCCACTGGGGGACACGTATTTCCATCGTCTGCCACTCACTGTCATTCCAGTACTTTACATTGCCAACACCTTGTGCTGTGGTACAGTTGCCCCCACCATGTTTGTCATCAGTACTGGCAGCCACATGGGATTCCCGCAGATATGGCAGGTCCAGCGGCTCCCAGCTCTCCCTCCTTCACTCACCTGTTCATTGCCTTTCCTGAGTGCTCTATCTAGTGTTAGGGCTACATCTGTCTCTGTTCCTCACAGATCATGCATGTCATCCTGCAGCACCTTGCAGCCCTTAGGCCACACTAACCTAGGGCACCATAACCTTGTTAGGCCACTGTAACCTGTGGTTCCATAACCCAGGGTGCTCTCTAAGGTGCCCTGTCCAGGGGTGCCTAATATGGCACTTAGCCTAAGGAGCCCTACTGTATAGGGCACCTTACAAAGCGCCTTATGAGGCACCTTACAAGGCACCTTATAAGGCACCTAACAAGGCACCTTATAAGGCACCTTATAGGGCACCTAACAAGGCACCTTATAAGGCAGCTTACTTATATGGCACCTTACAAGGCACCTTATAAGGCACCTAACAAGGCACCTTACTTATACGGCACCTTACAAGGCACCTTATAAGGCACCTAAGAAGGCACCTTATAAGGCACCTTACTTATACGGCACCTTACAAGGCACCCTACAAGGCGCCTTACAAGGCGTCTTGTAATGTGCCTTGTAAGGTGCCTTGTAAAGTGCCTTATGAGGCGCCTTGTAGCGCGCGTTAGTTTGTAACATGCGTTAGCTGATACGGCTTGCTGTAACGATGCACCGCCCATGCCTTTATATGGGCATCTGTACCTTTACCACGGAACCTAACGCAAATGACATTACCGCAGTTTAGTAAACATACCCCTAAGTCTTTTCATATCATCTTTTGGCAGTGCAACAGAAAGTGTCTTGCTGTCAAAATCTCTTGGACACAGGGCCGGCCTGTCCATTGTGTGAGAAGGTTTGAAGTTTTGTGTTGTTGGGTTGTGTCCTGCCTTCGAGATGACGGTATTCCAATTATTACCAACAACATCAAGATCAGTATCGGAGGAATATAAATGCGGTATGGTGTCATTTAAAAAATGATCTTCATTATACGATTTGAACTTATTTTTAAATTGTGTAATATTGTTAGTTCTGCTAGGTGTAAGCATTACTAGGATAGAAAAGTGGATTAGATAGTGATTGGTCCAGGGTAATGGGAGAAAATTAGGAGGCGAGAGGAAGGTGCCATGTAAGATGTGGGAAGGGAGGAAGATTAGGTCAAGAATATTGCCTTTACGATGAGTAGGAGATTGAACAATTTGATGAAATCCAAGTTCAAGCATAGCATTTATTACGTGAGAGGCATGAAATCGATTCAGTGATGGGAGATTAAAGTCACAAAGAATTATGTGGGGCTTATGCGGCGTTGAGGTGCAGGCAGCTTCTAGGATCGTTGTAAGGCTGTCAGGGTTGGGTGATGGTGGTCTGTAAAAAAACCTTATTTTAATATTCTTATTTTCAGAAATTAGAAGATCGATATTATCTGAACTCTCACTATGGTGGCAGGTGAATTTGAGGTCTTTTGAGGTTAGAATAAGGACGCCTCCACCCCTCTTTCTGGACTTAGGGCTTTGCAAGATATTATAGGTGGATTCAGCCAGTTGGCTGAGTGAGATGGAGTCTGTAATACATGTGGCTTACTGTCTTGGAGTAGGTCTATAATAGCGGGTATTTGGTTTCTGATTGATCTAGTGTTAAGGAGGGCTAAAGTGTGTTTAGTATTGATGGGAGAGTGATTCGTGTGGGCATGTGTGAGAGAGAGGTATATTAGTCTACAAGTGTGGTGTGTGTGGAGCATCGGTGGGGATTTGTTGTGAGTAAAGGGATAGATATTTCTACAGTGATGTGGAATTATTGGAATGTGGTGTGTATGGAATTGGAATTGGAGTGTAATGGATAATGGAGCAAAGAGTACAAGGAGGATCAGTATGAAAGTAAGCTTCATGGTTCTGCTTAGAAGTGCTTCTAAGTTCACAATACAGAGTATCTGTACTTTTTACTGAGTATAACCGCAAGGTACAGAAGAAGATTTGGTAAGCAATGTATCAATAAGCTACTTTTCAGAATTATTGCATGTGGAATAGTTAGAGCAATATATCAGGATACAAGATGATAGTTTGAGTAAATTACATATATTCGGTACTGTGAGGGGTCAGCACCATGAGACAGCGCCATTTTGAATGATGAAGGAGGCGGGGTAGGAGCTAATGGGGGCTGCTTCTGCTCTGTTCATCGCTGGCCCATCAGGGAAATCTTGGTAAGGACCAGAGCTGATTGTGGACTTGAGGAGAGGGGATATCAGAAGGCATCGGGGCTTGGGGGGATCGGAAGGCATTGGGGCTGATTGTGAGGCTTGGGGGGATCTGAAGGCATCAGGGCTTGGGGGGATTGGAAGACATCGGGCAGGGGATCAGAAGGCATCAAGGGGAGCCATGGGAGGATCTGGTGCTGATGCTGCCACCGCTGTACTCAGCAGCAACTGCACAATGGTAATCCCAATAGTTCGCCTGCACTTAACCCTACCTCTTGAGGTGGCACTGTCTGCAGTTGTGCTATCAGAGATTTTCAGAGCCAGTGCATGACAATTGCTTACACGCTGGCTACCTCCCATCACCACACCTTCTCCCCACCCTGATCCCGCCACACCCCTCACCTAGCACACAAGATGCAGATAGCATGCAAAATTGCTGTGCTATCTGCAAGTTGCCTGTGTTAGCTGTCAATGCGGCACGATAACATGGACTATCTGCTGCATTAACAGCTAATGTGATTTAGAAAACAAGCCCCTTAGTGATTTGCCACACATTATTTTGGCTCAGGAGATTATTGCAGGATGCCTGACTCTGTCATTTACTTATTTTCAAGCTTACTAATCTTAAGCACTTGGAAATTGCTCTTTATACAAAGAAGCCAAATTGGTTGGCTGTAACAACATGGGTATTTTGCTGATTAGGATATGTGAGTATGATACAGTAGTTGTGTGGTGATAGCATGTGTGGGTGTAATGATCGAAAGAGGTGTGTTGTTATCTCACTATAAAAATGCACACCTTAAGCATTATATTGCACTTATAGAATTTTACTAGTAGGCACATTTGGTTCATGAGGTTCATAAAATAGTACATTAGATAATAAAGAACAGACTGCTGAGCAGTATATCCACATTTCTCTTCTGTTTCTGGGCCCCATTGCTGCTATAAAGAAAAGACCAGGAAAGGATAATGAATGGCAGGAAAGTGGCATTGTTTTATTTTTTACACAGAGTTTTGTTTTGTCTCATGACTAGGGCCAGCATTAGGCACACTAGGACTTAGGATGAGGAGATACAGGGAGACTGTCCCACATCACAGTGAGGGATATTGCCATACGATCAGATACTAGGCCCCAATTCCATAAGGCAGCAGGGCAGCCGATATTCTGCCTCCATCCCCAGCTGCACGTGCAGAGCTACTGTGCGTGCTGTGGTGAACGGCGGTGTGACGGCGGCAGAGAGTGGGCAGAACATGGGTGGGCCCGACACCGGATATACAGGGCAATTCCTGGGATTGCTGAGGTGATGCCCTGCTTATACCAAGTGGAGTGCCCCCCAAACATGGCTGGCAGCCCCCCTAGAACCCAAGAGCCCCCCCCACAGGAGCACCGGGACACAGAAGATGAGTCCTTGCTGCCTGATCCAGGCCCCAGAGGCCCCTGTCAGGGTCAGGTGGCGGGGACTCGGGGGTCCTATCCCATGACTTTTTAATTTGGCCATGAGTCTCTCCTGAGGAACCTTGGCAAAGGCTTTCTGAAAATCCAGATACACTATATCGACCGGCTCGCCTTTGTCTACTTGTATATTTGCACCTTTCAAAAAATATAACAGATTAGTAAGACAAGATTTTCCTTGGCTAAATCCATGTTGGCTTTCTCCCATTAAACTATGATCTACAAGTTCAGTAATTTTTTTCTTTATAATGGTTTCTACTATTTTGCCTGGTACTGACATCAGGCTCAATGGTCTGTAGTTTCCTGGATACCCCCTGGAACATTTTTTAAAAAATGGTGTTACATTGGCCATTCTCCAATCTTCAGGTACTACAGATGATTCTAATGATAGTTCACAGATTACTAATAGTAGTTCTGCAATCTCATATTTCAGTACTTTCAACGCCCTTGGATGTATACCTCCAGTCTAGGTGATTTGCTACTCTTCAGTTCATTAAATAGTTGTAATACATCTTCCTGGTTTATCGATATTTCTTTCAATTTTTCCGATACATCACCTTTATATACCATTTCAGGCATGGGTAAATTCCCTACATCTTCTGACCCAGTTGATACCAGGGTAATTGAACTCACCCATTATTACTGTGTTGTAAATTTTGTTAGCTTCGCCAGTTTCTTTTAGCATTTCATCATCCATATGTGCATTCTGGCCAGGTGGTCAGTAGAACACCCCCACTGCTACCGCCTTCCCCTTTTTACATGGAATTTCTATCCATAGAGATTATATAGTGTATTTTGTTTCCTGCAAAACTTTATTCCTGTATGACTTAGTGCCTTCTCTAGCATAGGGGTATGTTTACTAAACCATCTTAATGTTACCGGTGCTAGTTGCAGCGATAATGTGAAGAATGCCATATAAGGAGTGGGCATTCTGGCAGCAAGGTAGCAAGAATCTATATTGTGCGATAGTGGGCGCCGTGGCATGTTAACATGCGTTAACCCTAAGTTCATGTCAGCGCAGTGTTAGAAGCAATAAAGATGTAGCCTACTGGTTACTGCACTGACTGCAGAAGCAGAAGTCATGGGTTTGATTCTGCAGTGGTGTTATGTAAGAAGGCTGTCTGAGGCATTCCCTTTTAATTTAAATCAGTGCTGTCTGAGGCATTTCCTTTTTTTAAGTTAAATCAGTGCTGACAGCAAAAGCACCCTCACAGTGCCGTAACCTAAGGTGCCGCATAAGGCGCCCTATAAGGCCCTCCAAAGGGCACATTATAAAGTGCCCTGTCAGCCAAGGCACCTTATAATGTGCCCTATAGGGCACTTTATATGGCGCCTTATAGGGCGCCTTATGAGGCACCTTAGGCTACAGCACTGTGAGGGTGTTTTTGCTGGCAGCACTGATTTAAATTAAAAGGAAATGCCTCAAACAGCCATATTAAACAACACCACTGTGGGATCAAACCCATGGCCTCTGCCTCCACAGTCATTGACTTAACCAGTGGGCTACATCTCTATAACATCTAACACACCGCTGGCTGGCTACAGAAAGGCTGCAAGTCACCACACAAACTGTCTGCTGTAGTTACCAGGATAGGGTAAACCCACCCGTAACCATGATGCACTGCACATGCAGATCAGCAGCCTACATCTGATCACAAGATGGGGTATGCGCCTCTATAGCACCCCGGCCTGGTAGGAGGAACTGACCGTGTGTGTTACTGGCACAGAATAGCTACAGACCGTGACATTCTGCAGTTCCTGTGCTCACCCTGAGGGCGAGGTGGGGCACCCAGCACCAGGTCCGCAGCACCTGGCTTGGCTGAAGTAGGTTGCGCTGCAGGTCCCCCTCAGTGCCAGTGTGTGATGGGTACCCCTGTGTCTATCTGTATTTCCCACTCATGTCTAGCTCTTGTGGACTATCATGCACCCAGAATAGTGCATATCCTGTGTGGGTGCCATGGTCACATGTTCTAAGAGAAGGGTGGTGTTTGGACCCCAAAGCGGATTATGTAGTACCACCCAACCCACTCTCTGTGGGTCAGAGTGGGGGACAGGAACCCCCAACAACAGATCCACATTCTACATCTCTACAATGGTGGCAGTAGAGGAGACCATTAACCTCAGTCCTGCTGGGGAATAGGCACCCTACAGGGCAGTTAATATAGACCTGTACGCATCACATAGGGCATTAGGCCTGGTAAAGCTCAGCTGTCTCCCACCCCTTATCTGACATTAACCAGCAGAGGGCATGATCAGTCTCCACCCACTGCACCCTGAAAGGTGTTCCAGCCATACACATGCTAACTGCAGACAGTTTGCTAGCTAGTACAGAGTGCATGTTCCTGGAGGAACTGTGTGCACACAAAAAAAACAGGATGCAAGCACACACATCAAGCAGGTATGTTAGTGATTGGGCTCCAGAAAAGGGAACCCATAGATATTACCTGAGAGAAATACTGTATAGCACTATGGGGGAACCTAGCCATGCTGTGGTCACTTCTCAGTCAGGTTGAGAGTGACCTCCCAGCATGACATGCTGTGGCCACTCTGTCCTTGCAGGTGGTGGCCGGGCAGTACAATGTCCCAGCCATTACCCTATGCACTGTGCACATGCATCCTGTCCAGGCTGCCCTGTTCGGGCTCATTTAAGATCAGGGAATGCAGCTGATTTCATCTTGGTGTGTGGGCGGGAACCTCTCCTCACCTCACAGACTGCCTAGCAACTGCCCTGCTCACCGGCATTTAAACCGCCGCTCCGGAGGCTCATTTAAGATCAGGGAATGCAGTTGATTTCATCTTGGTGTGTGGGCGGGAACCTCTCCTCACCTCACAGACTGCCTAGCAACTGCCCTGCTCACCGGCATTTAAATTGCCGCTCCGGAGGCTCATTTAAGATCAGGGAATGCAGCTGATTTCATCTTGGTGTGTGGGCGGGAACCTCTCCTCACCTCACAGACTGCCTAGCAACTGCCCTGCTCACCGGCATTTAAACCGCCGCTCCGGAGGCGCGCCCGCGCCTGAGGGCCTCGCCAGAGGGCCCTTTGGCGTGGCCCTTAGGCGGGGTCCGTGGCAAATGATTAAAATCATGCAGAAATTGTGAGTCTATTTGTCATGCCTGTAGTTTGTGAAGGTAGTCTGCTGTTCTGTTTTCTCCTATCTGTGCTATCACTTTGTCTATCTGTTTCTCCTACTCTGTCCTATCTTATTAATGGCGTTCTTTTCTTATTTTCCATAACATAAATGTAGGATTGCAAACTGCTCTGATGCTTCTTGGCCTGAGTGGTATATCAAATGTAATAAACATAAACATAAACATACCCACAGTACCTTCTCCTCATTATGCACATTGGTAGGCTAACACTGGAAACAGTGCAAGCAGTGTGGGTTCAGTAAGGTGTAGGCAGCCACAAAACACTGGATAGACATACACACACTCCCACACCTATGCCAGCATTGTGCAAATATAGAGGTTTTTGGCAGCCCTGGCCACCACACCAGTCCTGGGCACAGTGCAGGCATTGCTATGGTACGCAATACTGTTGTGGTCACTCCCCGCGGTGGTAAACACTCTCAGAAACAAAAGCTGAAACACACTCCACAGATATCAGAAAGGTTGCTATGATGATTCTCTGTCAACAAATTGTGTTTAATGTAGGATTTGTTATCTGACATTAAACATAGCAACCTTTTGATATATGTGCAACGTGTTCCCAATTTTAGGACGGCATTGCTAAGTTATGCAAGTGCTAGTATTGGGAGATGCTGCTCTGCGCAGGGCCCAACAGCCTGACTCTCCATGAGGCTTTGGATAGTGGAGCCTTTGGGTGTGGGTGTTTGTGCCCCTGTTGGCCGCTGCTCTAGGGCAGAGGTTCCCAACTCTGGTCCTGGTGGGCCAAACACGGTTCAGGTTTTCATGCTGTTCCTAATGAATATGCATGAGATACATTTGCATATAATGGGGGCGGTGCATACAAATGCAGCACAGGCATATTCATTAGGGACAGCATGAAACCTGAATGGTGTTTGGCCCTCCAGGACTGCAGTTGGGAAACTCTGCTATAGGGATTGCACATGTTTATGGTGTCTGTGCTCGATAGGGTTAAACATAGGCGTTTATGGCATGTTTATTTTATCTGCAATAAAGGTTCTGTCTTACTACCACAGTTTAGTACTGGGTAAAATATAGGGACATGGTTTGCAGGAGCCACAGTTGGGACTTGAACCTGTGACCTTCTGCTCCTAAACACAATGGCTGTGTGTACTACACCAAACTGTTGCTACAGAGGCAGCTCATTCCCTGGGGATACCATGACTGTTCATCAGACAGACCTTGTCTGTTGCAGTGCATGGCACCCAACTAAACGGGGCTAGGCCATGGTCTGCTGTGGGAAGATGCCACTGCCCCCTCCGCAACCAGCATCCCTCCGCCACCATGCTGACATGCCCTTGTGCCGGTGGTGCGCAGTCCTAGGCCTTCCAGTGTGCTGGTAGGCAGCTGCCTATGGTGCGTGATATGGGGTAGGGGTGCCTGCATAGACATCCACGCTTCCCCCCGGCACCGCCTGCCAATGTTATGTGCCCTTTGGGGTACTTTCCCCTGGGACACCGTGGGACATACACTCGAGTACATGTTTGCCCTTGGTCAGTTGCTGTCATGCTGGCTTTCTGCTTCTACATTCCTATGTGCCAGGTAGGCATCTGCCTAGTCCACACTGTGCTCCAGCTGGCCTACTGCATGTGATACATGCAGCCCCCTGTACCCCATTTACACCATCACCATAGTGCCCTTTCCCACATGCCCACTCTGCTGTTGCTGCACATGTGAAAGCCACAAAAACAAGGTACCCCATACACACCACAGAAAACCCTCATCAGCACTATTTCTATGTTGGGACATTCACTTTGTAGGGGGACTGAGAATTGACCCTTCCAAAGGTGAGCTCGTCCTTTTTATTCTTTATAGGTTATGTTCATTACCGTTTGTCATTATTTGTTCTATTGGCCAGCTCGGTGTTTTGGATTTCACTTTTGGTTCTGGTCATTATATCTGGTTTTTGCCTTTTTGGTTGCTGCACATGTATCACTACTATCACTTTTCTGGGTCTCTCTGCCTTAGCATTACACTGCTGACTGAAATGGTTTCTCTGTCCTGCAAATGTGCCTCTAGCATGAGGTTTTCAGTGGCGCTAATTTTCAGACCTTCATTTCACGGTGTTAGTGTGCCTGAAGCCTCTCCCCACCCACTCTCTGCCCATTGATCCCTTATCTCTGCCCCTGGGAAGCCGTACTCCACTCTCTGGGAAGCCTTACTCCACCCTCTGCGCACCTTAACGCCGCCGGACACATTATCACGCAATACGTGACGTTCTCACACGGTAATGCACCATTATCATGTGATAACATCACATATTGTGTGATAACATCGCAGCTGTGATGTTAGCGCCGTTTAGTAAACATACCGCATAGTGTGCAACCCCTCCACCAATTTGATCCAACCTATCATTGCGATATAGTTTATATCCAGGTATCCCTGTATCCCATTGGTTGTCCTCCTTCCACTGGGTGTCTGAGATGCCAATTATATCTAACCTTTCATGTAGTACTATATATTGTAACTTTCCCATCTTATATTTTAGACTTCTAGCATTTGCATACTGGTGATTTATAGGTTGTATTTTATTCATGTTAATCTTGTTATCAGTCGATAGAGATAATTTGGAATCTTTCAGCTTTGTCTGCTCTATACTTAAGGGCATCTGGGTTACTTTTATCTTTATAAGAACCTCTCTGTTGGGATGCCCTAACTTCCCTCTTTTGCTAGTATCCTTCAAGGATACATGTTTCCGTACCATGCGCTCTTAGGCAACTGCCAGCTTTCTCCTATTATCTAGTTTAAAAGAAGCCCTATCTCCATTTTGAAGGTTAATGCCAGCAGCCAGGTTCCATCCTCATGAAGATGGAGCCCATCCTTTCGAAAAAGCTTCTCCCTTCAGCAGAATGTTGCCCAGTTCCTAAAAAATCCAAACCCCTTTTCCTTGTACCATTGTCTCATTCACACATTGAAACTCCAGAGTTTTGCCTGCTTTTTGGGTCCTGTGTGTGAAACAGTTAACTTTTCAGAGAATGCTACCCTGGAAGTTCTGGATTTCAATTTCCTAATAAAAGCCTAAATTTGGCCTCCGGAACCTCCCTCCCACATTTTTCTGGTCATTGGTACCAACATGCAGTCTCCTCACCAGTACTATCTAAAACCTTGTCTAGGTGGTGTGTGAGGTCATCTGACTTCGCACCAGGCAGACTTGTTTCTGGATGATCTGCACATCCAGCAGTTTCCCAGTTATCTACATGCCTAGTGATTGTATCGCCAGCTATAATGGCTGTACTAACCCTTCCCACAGGGGCACATGTCCCTGGAGGAAACTCCTCAGTGCAAGACGGTTTTTAAATCACTTGGAGAACAGATCCTAGCTACAGTATCACTCTTCCACACCAAGGAGATGCTCTCTTTTTATGTGCCCTCCCTCCTCCATGCAACGGAGAGGCTGCAAGACTGGAGGAGGGATTTCAGTGCCTCATCTCTGAAGGTCTCATCTATGTACCACTCTGTCCTCCTTAGGTCCTCCAAGTCTGCTACTCTAACCTCCAGAGATCGGACTTGATCCCTAGTGCACATGTAAGACCCCTCACCAACTGGGAGAAAATCGTACATGTAAAGCTCAGAGCAAAAGACTGGATAGCCCCATCTCACTACTGGACTGCTGTCTGCATCTTAGTTTTAAGGTTGTGTTTAGCTCTTTAAGTTGTTTATTTACTTAAGGTTGCTAGGTATACATGTACTAATACAACTATACCTAATGGGCCCGATATTGGAAGGCCTTTACATGCTTTACAGAGCTGTAAACCGTGTAAATGCCCCTAAGTGCTGCTGAATATCTCTGAGTAATGCTGCTATACTCCACGATGCTAACCGTTTAGCATTGGGGTATGTCAGGACATTCCTGGGTTGGTACCCATGGATAACTGGGCAGTGGAGATATTCAGTTGCTGCCCGGTTATCCCTCAGTGGTGAAAGCTAGGCCCAGAAAATGCTGTCCTAACTTTTGCCACCAAAGCTAATCGGGCAATGGCTGAATATTGCTGGTGCCCAGTTAGCTTCCGCACCTTGTGACTCTTTGGGGAGCATTGCAACAGAGCTGGATATTCAATTCTAGGGCTCATAGCCATCGCAGATCAATATCAGGCCCAATAAGTTTAAGGGACTTTGTTTACCTCAAGATTAATTAATTTCAGGGTCTCAATTAATCTATTCCTGATGAGGATAACCAGCTGATTTTGAAAGTTACTTTGACCATCTCTTTCTTTTAAATAGGTATAAGAGCCTATAAAGCTAAGATTATGCCTGGGTGGTTGGTTGGGAGGGAATGAACACTTAGTAAAAGTTGGCTTGCTACACAGTGCCCTGACCTGTGCTTCTAAGGTAATCTCTTAACAATTTCCTGGGTGATTCACACAGCCTTTGGTTTGATAGAGGGAGCCTTTCAAATTGCCCCTTTGATCTATTATTTGGCTCTAACACCTATTTAAAACAATTTCACAGGTTTCTTGTTTCCTAACTGGAAGGCCTCTTTGTAAAGGTCTCTAGAAACAATTTCTTTCTTTCTGTTCAAAGAATATTTACCCTATTCTACCTTCTATGCTAAGTTACACTCTGATTTGCTTTAAATTAAAAACTCTCTGGTGATGCTAAGCCCCGACTGACTTTAAATTTAAATGAATACTCTCTGGTGGTACTAAGCCCTGACTATCTTTCTCTTTCTTTACTACTCATTTGGTGTCTCCCCACTTTGCAGCATTCTCCTCCCCCTTTCTTATTCCTCCTTATCCTGAGTTATGACTTTTTCTACCTTCTGCCCCCCCCTCCAGTATCCCTCATTTATCTTTACTTTTTCAAATGTATCCCTCTTTCTTCTCTTCCCAGCAGGGCATATTTACCAGTGCTTCTCTATCAGCAGTTGCTTTAGTGGCAAATCTGGTGTTTCTCCTCTAATATGGTTCTAGTGGCGACTTCAGCTTTGTTGGTAGATCCATTCTCTCTCCTTCAGTGGTGATTTCCTGCTTCTTCTGAGTTATGGGCATGTGACTCTAGAATTTGTTACTGCATATATGAGCTGGGCCCAGTTCATGTATGTGCCCTATTGTTAATTTTCTGGTAACATGATGCTAGAAGGCATGCTAGCCATATTTTTGAAATTAGGATGAAAATCGTTTTAGACCATTTTTCACCTTTGCAAAAACACAGGAATTTATTGGTGAAAATTAGTTTAAACTGATAATGAAGACCCTATCAATGTTCAAGCAGGACAAGATCCATGGTGGTCTTGAACAACCTTATTATATGGTTGGGTGGTTGTAGTTGCAGGCAGCCAGACACAAAAAGAGCAGGAAGGCAAAGCCACTGGAAGAAAGGGGAGTTTTATTGGTGTGGATCTGCCCTACACACGTTATGGCCGCTGACCTTCTTTAGGGGACTGTGTCCACTAAAATCATATATATAAAACAACATATAATTAATATATAATAAAATGAAAAAGGTAAAACATGCAACTTTTGGTGATGAAAAAAGAAGTTGAAGCAGCATTGAAAGCCTTATCAAAGAACAAAGCACCAGGCATTGATAGCATTCCCATAGAAGTATTACAGCAATCTGATGCAGCTGTTACTGTACTTACAAGGCTCTGCCAAGAAATATGGAAGACAACATCATGGCCAACTGACTGGAAAAGATCTGTGTTTAAACCAATACTAAAGAAAGGTGATCCAACTGATTGTGGAAATTATCACACAATTGCTCTGATCCTACATGCCAGCAAGATTCTACTGAAGATTATTCAAAAGAGACTACAACCAGATCTGGAACAAGAACTACCTGAAGTGCAAGCAGGGTTCAGGAAAGGGTAAGGAACGAGACACATCATTGCGGATGTGAGATGGATCCTTGAAAAGACTAAAGAATACCAAAAGGATATCTATTTGTGCTTTATCGACTATAGCAAGCTTTTGACTGTGTAAACCATGAGAAACTCTGGGCCACATTAAGAAGCATGGGTATACCAGAACACCTGATCGTACTCTTGCACAATCTGTACATTGATCAAGAAGCAACAGTTCGAACGGAACAAGGAGAAAGAGAATGGTTTAAAATAAGCAAAGGTGTAAGACAAGGCTACATACTTTCCCCTTACCTGATTAATTTATGTGCAGAACAAATCATCAGAGAAGCAGGATTGTATGAAGACAACAGAGGTGTGAAGATTGGTGGAAGACTCATCAACAATCTTCGCTATGTGGATGATACCACATTACTGGCTGAAAGTGAAGATGATCTGAAACATTTGCTTCTCACAATCAAAGAACATAGTCTTAAAATGGGCCTGCACCTTAATGTAAAGAAGACAAAGATCATGACAACCGGCATGATCAACAGGTTTACCGTTGAAGGAGAAGAAATTGAAATCGTGAACAACTTTAACCTACTTGGATCAATTATCAATAAAGAAGCAACAAGCAGTCAAGAAATCAGACGATGCATTGCTCTTGGCAGAATGGCTATGAAAGACCTAGATAAGATTCTCAAGAGCAGAGATGTCTCTCTCCATACAAAGATTCAACTTGTTCAAGCCATGTTATTTTCATTAACATCATATGGATTTGAAAGCTGGACAGTGAAAAAGATAGACAGGAAGAAAATTGATGCCTTTGAATTATGGTGCTGGCGGCTAATACAGTGTATACCATGGACTGCCCGAAGAACAAACCTGTCAGTACTAGATGAGATCAAACCTAAGCTTTCTTTATAAGCTCCGATGACAAGACTTCGACTTTCATACTTTGGACACATCATGCGAAGAGAGAGATCATTAGAGAAAGACATCATGCTTGGCAAGATAGAAGGTCAACGCAAAAGAGGAAGGCCAGCAATGAGATGGATCGATACAATAACAGCAGCTATGGGTACCAGTCTGTCAACAATGAGCCGCCTGACTGAAGACCGAACACAATTTAGGATAGATATCCAGAGGGTCGCCATGAGTCGACTCCGACTCGACGGCACTTAACAACAACAATTGTTAAATAATTTATGTTTGTTATTATAAACCACTTTGCTGTTTATGAAGACAGTATATAAAAAATGGAATAAACTCTAAACAATAAACATAGCCTGCCCCCTAGTACCACACCCCTCCCCCCTGGCTCTTGCTGAGGGTTTCCCTGTGGCTAGCAGAGAGCAGGAGCAATGCTCAGTCACTCATGCACAGTTCAGCACCTGCCAAATAAGGGTGCTTGCCCTTTATTTGAAATCTTGACCCTAGTAGTAATACTCAGTGGTGTGCCGTGGGTGGGGCAGTGATTGGGGCCTGCCTGGGGTGCTGGCCAGGAAGGGGTGCACCCCCTTCAGGCCCATGGAGGCAGTGTGGCAAACTTACGATTAAGTTGGCATCACACTCCAGGGCCGGCTGCTCTTTTCTCCCAGCCGAGGTCTCGTGAGTTGAGAGACTTCAGCCAGAAGAGAAAAGCGGCCAGCCCTGGATGCAAGGTAACATGGCAAGCCAGATCAATGGAACGTTTGCATGCTGCCTCCATGGGCCCAGCCGGGAGGGAGCTGGGAACACCACTGGTAATACTTCAAGACTTCTACTACGGGTCAGAGGCATTATTTTGAACTGAGGTGCTCGATGGGTCAGGAGCTATTGGGATTGCTCCTGCACCCCACTAGACTCCATGGGAACCACTGATAAGAGCCTCGAGGAGGTGTGTCAAAGTTGGGGGCTTCTTGGGGGTGTCAAGGGGCTGTTGTGAGGATATGTAGGATAGTGAGGAGGTGTCAGGGGGTGGGACTTTTATCTAAGATTTCAGGATTATCTGGGGCTGTCATAGAGATAGAGTCTTCTATGTAAGATCTTGGGGTTGTTGAGGGGTGAGGGGCTTTCTAGGTAAGATGTTAAAGGGTGTGGGAGAGATGAGGGTTCTATTGCATATTTTGAGGGGGTGGGGGTTTTAATGCAGATAGTGGAGGGGATGCAGAGGGGGTCCAGGGAGGTCAGGGATCATTTTGCAGTAGCTGCCCCTTAGTGCATTGCCAGTAGCATGGATGCAACTGCTCTATCAGAAATGCACCTGAGGTGCAGTAAATGTCTGTCCTATGCTATAAGTGCATGGGCAGATGCCAGGCACACCCCCACCACTTACTGAAGAGATTTTGCAGTTACTATGCATTAATTTTTTAACTAACGCATGGTAACTGCAAAAGTTTACTGCACTTTAGTAAAGAGGCCGGGACTTAAGGCAAATTTAAGGGGTGTGTTGTGTTCAAAACCTAATGTCAATAATTGATATAGAAGGAACACTTGATGACAATTTATTCTTGTGATGGCATTTTCTATACTAATCGCAAGCTACTGTGCTTCCATTTTTTGTGCTTTTTGGATGGCACTTCATTATAGACATTGCACTTTGCTGAAGGACAACACAAATCTAATTAAAAAGGGAAAGCCATGTGCCATGTCAGCCCCCCTCTAGTGACATTGTGAAGTAACCTTACAGAAGCAAGTGAATCAGCATGTTCCTGTTTTTGTTTCTAGAAACTCCTCTTTATTGTAAAGACTCTTATTAGAACATTCCTGCAATGTAGAAAGCTTATAAACCAGATATAAATCTTGCCCTTGCTCCTCCTGTGCTGAACCTTCTTGTAAGTCTGCCAGCGGAAGCCCTTTCCAGGCAGCATTATTGTGATTTTCACAATGAAATGCAAAAATACACATTTAATAGTCTGTTCGCCGGTTTTATGGTCTGTTGTGCCACACATTTCCCTCATAGATACAAAATGGAATAACTCCTTAGCCATCAATAAAACTTTGTTTTCCATAGGTACAGAATAGGGAAACATTCTTTTTGAAGAAGACTCCATGAAAAAAAGCTTATTTATTTATTTTTATTTACAGTTTCTTTTATACCGCGCTATTCGACATCAGTGCGGTTTACAATGAACATAAAAACCACACGTCTCAAATAATTGATCTGTGCTTACAATGAACAGGTAAAATAAACTTGGGTATACATTAAACAGGTTTCATGAACAGTGAAACAGTGAACATGGGAACTATGTACAAAGCAACTAAATGCAGCTATATGTAGGGTTACATGAAACTAGGTAAATTTTCTTGGTGAGAGGAGGTGCAAGGTGAGATTGCAGTTCTGCAGATTAAGACTGTGAGGTGCATGGGTTTAATGTGTTGGCCTGGAGTGTGGTGGTGGGTTGGTATGGGGGGGGGGTGTCCGAAACATTGTAGTGCTGCAGGAACAGGTGATGCTTCAGTGCCTTCCTGAACTGGGAGAGGTCACTGATGGTTCTGATGCCTGATGGTAGGGCGTTCCAACATGATGGTGCAAAGTAGGAGAAGGCTCTGGATCTAGTGACTTGAGAGCATTTCGTGATTGCCTTCGGTAATACGAGAGAGTTGGAGGCGGTCGATCTCCTTGCTCGATTAGGGGGTGTAATTGATATCAGGTCAGTGATAGCAGACGCGGAGTAGTTATTGATCGCTTTATGAGTCATAGTTAGGATCTTGAAAGAGATCCTAGATTGTATAGGCAGCCAATGTAACTGTTTCAGTATTGGAGTGATGTGGGTTCTCTTGGAGGCTCCATGAAGGATTCTTGCAGCTGAGTTCATTGCCAGTTGTAAGGGGTTAATCGTGCTCTTTGGTAGGCCATGTAGAATCGCATTGGCGTAGTCAAGCTGAGGCATTATTAGGGCCTGAAAGACTGATCGGAAGTCATCTGGCTCTAGCAGCTGATGCAGATAACGAAGGGTCCGGATTTTATGATAGACAGATTTCGCTACGTTGCTGATATGAGCCTTCATATTGAGTTGCTGATCGAGCGTAACCCCCAGGTATCTCACTGTAGTCTTGCAGAGGAGTTCTGCATCTCGCACCTTGATGGACGTTGGTGGGGTAAATGCAGGGTTCCTGGTGACGAAGAGGACTTCTGTCTTTTTGAAGTTTATCTTAAGCATTTGTGCATTTAGCCAGTCGGTGACTGCGTCAAAGCACTTGATTAGTGGGGAGAGGTCCAGGTGTTCTGTCGAGAATGGCATATACATCAAGACGTCATCAGCATAGACCAGGCAGTTGATGTTAAAAGAGTTGATAAGGTCACAGATAGGCTGCATATAGACGTTGAACAGTAAGGCGGAAAGGGAGGAGCCTTGTGGCACACCTTTAGTTTGAGGGAAGGGGTCAGAGGTGGAAGATCCAGAACGGACATGTTGCCAACGGTCTCTGAGGTATGAAGCGCACCAAGACAGAGCTGATCCGTGAACTCCCTTCTCTTATGTGCTCCTTAGTAGACATGACAAAAATCAAGGGGCCTTAGGACTGATTTTGAGATGGTGATGCAAAATAGCAGAACTACTATTGAAAATTCTGCAGGTTTTATTTTTAATATTAGCCTCCTTTTATGCCAAAACAAACTGTAAAATAAATTGAAACATTTTTGGACTACAAATTTTACTGCTTATGAGGAAAAGTCTTCAGAGGTAGTTAGCTCATATATTTCAGGGCCGATATTGAGTGGCAACAGCTAGGTGCTTTTAAAACGCTTAGCCGCTGCTGCTTTATCTAAACCAGATATTCAGTGCTAGAATTTATCCAGCGTCTCTGTGCCAGAATTTATCCAGCATCTGGCACTGTCTATCTGGTCTTGCTGGACAGCACCATCGCTATCCAGTGAGAGGCGATATTCAGCTGCTAACTGGAGAGCAAAAACCATTTGGAAACCCATAGACCTGTCCTAATTTTATCCAGCTATCTGATTATCACGGCTGACCAGTTAGCAACCTGGATCGTCCCCAATCTAGCCACAGACCGCCTTGATTTTAACTGTTTTTTCTGTGGTCCGTGTTGAAATTGTGGTGGAAGCAGAAACAGAAAATCAGTTGATGCTCCCAAGACAATTAGGGATAGCAGCAGCACTAGTAGGAGAGAACAGAGAAGTCCACAAGCCAAGGTGAAGAAAGATTTATTTAAGAGGAGAGCACCACTATAACCTCCAGTATAACTGTGCAGCTTCCAATATAATCCAGCGCTCATTTTTCCTTCTTCGTCATATCAGAGCAGTCCATTTCTTTCTGCCCACTCCTGCCTTAACCACTCTTGTTGTCTCTCTCATTCTATCTGACTATTGTAACACAGCACTTGCCAGCCTCCCTCAATACTCTTTAAAGTGCCTTCAACTTATTCAGCACACTGCGGCCAGATTAATTTTTCACGCATCTAGATTTGATCACATCACTCCCTTCCTCTTCCGTTTACACTGGCATCCTGTACCATCCCATATTTCTTACAAGATTCTCACCCAGGCCCATAAAACACAAACTGGTTTCCTGGATTAATTAGTATCCTCCCTTATTCCACTTTCCCCACGGTGCTCTCTCTCCGTGCAGTTCATATGAACCATCTTCTCCTACCCTCGCCCTCTCTGGCCCATCTTCAATCTACTCGCCATGCAGCATTTTATTTCCTCGGACCCTCCTTTTGGAATAATCTTCCTCCACATCTCCAGTTAGAGTCTTCTTTTACAAAGTTTAAAGCCCAACTTAAAACCCACCTTTCCGTACAGTTTTTGACCTTCTACTGGACTCCCTCAGTTGACTTCCTTATCTTTCTTACCTGCCCCCCTCCTCCTCTCTCACCACCCTCCTTCAGCCCTGCCTTATCATCTCATTTTCCCATCTGTCCTATATATATTGGCGTTCTTTTCATTTTCTGCGTCAGTTTTTATTGTATTCTATTGCAAACCACTTTGCTCTACCCACATTAAGCGGTATATCAAATCTTAAATAAATGAAATGAAATGAAACTGTGAAAGACCAGTCATCTGTACCCATCTTCACAGAGGGGCAAAGGAAAGAAAGGGGGGGAAGAAAAAAGAGCAGCAACACATAAAGCCAATAAGAGGAATAGGCGACACATTCCATTCCATGCTGAGAGGCGTATGGACTAGACTCTGACAGATACAGATTCTTAGGATTCGTCACGTCAGAGATTTCTAGAAAAAGCATCAAGTATTGAATGTGTAATATCTAAGGCGCATCTGGAAAATGTAGTTAGTAGCATGCCAAGTGGTGAGGAGATAGGAAGTGACACTGTAAGTGCCAAGAGCCCTCCATGGGTAAAGCTGTAGTGTATGAAGGTTGTCCCTGGCCATTTATCTTCTGCATTCCTTCTGCCCTAGTTCCAGCAGTAGTAGCAACAGAAACAGCACCAGAAGCACCCCATGAAGCAGAGATATAGTTGCACAAAAATTAGAGGTGTGGCGGCATTTTAAAGTACTTGAGAATTTGCATAATGCAGATTTTATATACTGTTGGAATGCCTTTATTAGAGGAAAGTTAAAGGGCCATTTTTTGAACAGTGGCATGCTACGTTATTTGCAGAAACAATACTCTTTCAAGTTAGGTTCAAGGGAGGGCACTAATAGTTGGCTGGGGGAATCCATCTAGTAATGGAAGTAATGGCAAGAAAGGTACTGAAAAGAGGAAATATAGTTCCCAAGTTATGTCTCCCTAGTGAGGTGGCAGGTTATAAACCCTGATGTGCAACTAAGTAGGCCACCATGGAGGGGATGGGGTTATGTTCAGCATCACTCTCCCAAGGCAAACAGCAGACATCATCAAAGAGGTGCTGACATGGTGCTATGGGGAAATGATTCCCCTGAATGACTCGCTCCTGCAGTTGGTTGAGAACATGGGGTTCAAGAGGCTACTGTACAGTATGTCTTAACCCCTAGTGACCAAAGACCCTCCAGGATAACCTCTAGTAGGTGGGTGTTCCCCAGCCTATATCTTCAGTGCTATGTCTGATTGCAGATACAGTTAGTCAAGGCAGAGAGTAATAATGTGCATTTTACCAGCACCATCTAAAGTAGTCAGAATGCTATTCATATTTACCTATCTGATGACACACTGGTGGCAGCTGAATGAGACAGGGGCTAGACTATAAGTATAGTGTGGACAAACAAGTAGGAGGGTTCCGATGGGCTGATGGTAGATAATAGCCATACCTGGGCCAATATCTTAGCAGAAAAAAAGGGAATTAAGTAATGCCTCGACAGTGAATAAGTTAAAGGCTGAGTTAGCAAAATAAAGAATGATGGCTTTGGAAATACAGTATCTCCTAACATAGATGATGATGGTACTAGGATCACAGAAAGTGATGCAGTTTTAACAGAGTTGTACCCTCCATTCAATATCTACCCTAAGAGGTTGTTGATGAAATTTGCAAAAGGGAGTAGTAAGGTGGATTCATGCTTGGCTGTTAAAAAATGGCATGCCTGATATATTTGTAGTTTTGAGAGTCATAATACATAAATCATTAGAAAGAGGTGAGATTCCAGTGACTCTGAAGCAGGCACTTGTAAGGCCAATTCTAAAGATGCCAACATTTTTGGTATCTGAAGGAAAACATTGTCTGATTTCTAATCTTCCAATGGTGGGCAAGATAGTTGAAATGTGTATTACAACCTAGTTGCAAGATTTTCTTGAAGAAACTTAAGGATTGGATCCTATACGATTTCCTCTAACATTCAGCACAGAGACCATGGTGGTGGCCCTGTTGGATAGAGCATTTGAGTTTTATTGCTGCTTTTAGATATTACTGCAGTGTTTGATACACTGAACAACTGTGTGCTGATGGGTAGGTTAGTAAAGATGGAAATAAAGGCGATGGTATTAGCCTGGTTTGCCTTTTTTCCAAAACATAAACCATACAAGGTTCAGGATGGAATGAACTGTACTGAAGAAATGAGTTTAATGGATGGGGTGCGAAAAGAATCCCCCCTTTTGTCTTTACTTTTTAATTTATATATGAGCCTTTTGGCCCAAGTGATCAGAACTTTTGTTTTTAGTTCATTTATTTATGCTGATGACCATGGATGGTTCCGTTTTTTTGTTTCAATTAATGATCCTATAGAAGTCTTGAAAAGAGAGTTGGAGGACTGTCTTTTGTCCATCAGCAGATTACTATTGAAAAACTATCTTAAATTTAATGTTGCTGAGACTGAAGTACTTTAGGTTGGATTGACAGAAGAGTCAAAAGAATTAGATCAAATTTCCAGTTTGGGTTTTGACATTCCAGTAATACAGGAAATCAAGATCCTAAGAATTATTCTTTCATCTCAGCTGATGTTAGAATCACAAACCAATTCAATGGAAAATAGGACCGGGCTTAAGTTAATGGTTGCATGTCAACTGAGGTCTTTGCTATGTCCGTAAGATTTTTGAATGGTAGCCCAGGTGAGTTGCTTGGTACCACAATGCAATCTATTTGGGTTTGCGCAATTATCTGTTGAAGAAGATGTGATGGCAAAAATGGTTACTCATAGCAAAAGCTGGGCGAGAGTTATCCCTCTGCTAGTGGTTTGTTTGGGTCTCAGTTGAAGCCAGGATTTTGTTCAAAGTTTAATGTTTGGCCTTTAAGGCTATTCATGGAATTGGTCCAGACCACGTGACTATGAAACAGGGGAGGCTCTATCATTAGATAGGGTGAGGCAGTTACTTCAGGCAGCAAATTTTTGGAGGTAAAAAAAAATGCCCTCAAAACATGCCAGTGGTGGCTACTTCATACTGCCTAAAAAATAAAAACAAAGATGACCAGCGGCATCTCTCCTCTGCTGCTGCCATTGCCACTGTTTTTCCTATGTCTGTGGCCGCAGCGGAAGGCATCCAGCTTTAGGAAAACAAAAAGTACTGATACATACCACTGCTGACACTTCCCAAGACCCGCAGCATCAGCAAAAAGCAGCAAACGACGGTGGAACTACTGGGAATGTGTACATCCCTGCCATTGAAGGCTCTGCCATCCTGCCCCCTAGGATGTGAACTTCCTGTTTCTGAGCGGCCAGACTGGCAAAGCCTTTAGTGGCACAGATGTACACCATGTTCAGTTTTCTTGTTAATCACCACAGGGGGAGTTGCTTCACTTTTCATTGGACCAAATAAGAACCAGCCAAAGATGAGAGTGTGAGTATTAGTAGAAAACTGCTTGTGAATTCATTTTTTTTGGGTGATTTGGTCTTTTTTTTTGTTGGTTTCTGCTTCCCCCTCTCCCATTCCTGGTCTATAAGTAGCAAGCCTAAGTAGCTCAAGGAACCCTAGGGCTGTGGGGGACTGCAGCACCTCCTCTGAGATGCCCTGTTAGCACCACTCATTGATTGGCTGGAATTGTCACCGTAGTGTTAGCTATCTTCCCTCCCTCCCCCGCCAGAGTGTACCACCTCTGCAAAGCACCCAGGACTGACCAGCTATGACAGATGGCAGCATATAGAACAAGGAGGGTGATATGCCTTTAAAACTGCTGAAATACTCACTGGTGTTTCATGGACCAGTATTTTAAAGATTATCTGAAATTTAATAGGCAACCAGTATAAATGTATAGCAAGAAGATGAAATCAAAGCAAACGTAAATATCTTTTAAGAGAGGGGGGCCGACCTGCACGGAGTAGCAGGTATAAACCTAAACACAAGCACGGAGGGGAGGATGACCTGCACGGAGCTGCTGTTACCACCACTCTAGCAACCTTACTGGGCAGACTAGATGGATCGTACTGGTCTTTATCTGCCATCATATACTATGTTATTATGTAAAGCATAAAGTATAGAAGAGATATGATCCCAGAAACTCAGGTCTGCAATAACCCTTGCTATGGCATTTTGAACTATCTAGAAGGTTTAGACAAGACATGCAGGCAGCCCTAGATACAGGCTGTTAGGGTAATCTAGGTGCAAGGTAACCAAGGCCTGTATAGCTATGTGCACAAGTTATGTTCTGATATGAATAGCCTGAATCTCCTAACCATCAGCAATTTAAACACAATCTAAACCACTCTCTGTACTTGAGGGTGCAGTCAGTGATGTGTTAAAAATAACTCCTAGATTTTTACCTTGAGTAGACATTGGAATTGTCCAATAGCCTATTTTAAACTTAGTAGGCGTGATGGGGGATTCGTTCATCTTAGGAGTAACATCTCTGTTTTTTGGACATTAAGAGCAAGTCTAAGTTGATTCATCCAAGATTTAAAGGCCTGGATACAAAGTGAGACATTATCAAAAGTATGCGGCATAGGATCTGTTGCTGGAATGAAGAATCATTAAATGTTAGCAATAGAAGTCCTCCTTCTATCCTCCCCCAACATAGGCACACATTTTTTACTTTGTATTCCATGCTTGGGAAAGATATTAAAGTAAAACAGTAAAATAGGGCAGGCTGTGTGCATAGTGAGAACCAGATGATAATGATTAAAGGGAAAAGACATCCCAGCCTAGGACTGGACAGATTTTGTTAGCTACTTGGCAGGACAACTGGGTGAGGGAAGAGCACATCTTAACCTTATACTGAAGTGTCCTGATCACCTTGCATGCTATGGTGAAAGAAAACGATTTTTAGATAGCTAAAATAGTCAGCAATCTTAACTCTTACTTAAATGCCTGGTCTTTTAAGTGTCCTGCATACACTCTGCACATAGGCGCAATACAGGGGAAAGCATGTGAGCACATATCGTCAGGCGGTCTCAGTTGCACTGCAGACATCAACAGCTCATCAGTTAATGAGGACTGGAAACCTCCTGTCTCATTCCGGGTCTAGGCATTTCTATTAATTTTTATGGGAAATGGAATTTGTCTTTGCAGCTCCTACCTTCCACCGCTAAAAGGAACTCCAAGCTTGTGCTGTCATCTTTGGTGTATCAAAGGCTAAAGGTGTTTTGAGGGAGCGAAAGGCAGATGCTTGGGCTTGGGGGTGATGAAACAGAAGATGCTGGATCAGGGAGGGTGATACGATGGTTGCCATTCCTGCTTGAGGGTGGACACAAGAGAGGGGAGTACAGTGTCAGATGGGGGAGAATAGGGAAATAGGGGAGATGCCGAACATGGGGGAGGAAGCTAGGGAGACAAGGTAGATATGCTGGATATTGGAGAGGGGTAGGGAGATAGGGAAGATGCAGGACATGGATGAAGCAGGGAGATTGAGGAGATGCTCGATATGGGAAGATGGACTAGGGAGACAGAGGGGAGATGCTGGGTATAGGGTTAAATAAGGAGACAGAGGAAAGGTGCTGGACACAGGTGGATTAGGGAGACAGGGGAGATGCTGGATATGGGAGGAAGTGATAGACAGAAGGGAGGTGCTAGACATGGGGGGGGGGGGAGTAGGGAAACAAAGGGAAGGTGCTAGACATGAGGGAGTGGGAAGACAGGGGGGTGGTGAATGGAAATGGGTAGAGCGAGAGAGAGAGAGAGAGAGAGAGAGAGAGAGAGGAGAAAGGATGGAAGGGAAGTAGATGGTGGATGGAAGCTGGAGAGAAGAGATTTAGTGAAAGACTGGAGAATAAGAGGAAGTGAAGTGGGAAGGCTAGGGTAAGGGAAAGAGATGGAATGCTGTAGGAAAATGCAGTAAAGAGAGGGAGACTGAAGACTGGATAGTAAGAAGGAATGAAAGCTGAGTGGATAGAGAGGCAAAAAATGGAAGAAGGTTGAAAGGAAAAGATCAATAAGAACATAAGAACATAAGATATGCCATACTGGGTCAGTCCAAGGTCCATCGAGCCCAGTATCTTGTTTCCAACAGTGGCCAATCTAGGTCATACGTACCTAGCAGTTTCCCCAAAAAACACAGGTTCCACAATGCTTGTACTGGGTCAAGCATTGATATCCTGGGTCCCTTCTTAATAATGGTTTACTCCAGGAACTTGTCCAAACCTTTTTTAAACTCAGCTACACTAACAGCCTTTAACTACATCCTCCGGTAACAAATTCTAGAGTTTGATTACATGTTGAGTGAAAAAATATTTTCTTTTATTGGTCTTAAATAGTTTACCCTGTAGCTTCATTGTATGTCCCCTAATCTTCCTATATTCTGATAACGTAAACAATCGATCTACGTTTACCTGTTCCACTCTGTTCATTAATCTATAGACTTCTATCATATCTCCCCTCAGCCGTCTCTTTTCCAGGTTAAAGAGCCTTAACCTTTCTAGCCTTTCTTCATAGGAGTATGCTTTCATCCCCTTTACCATTTCGGTGGCTCTTCTCTGAACCTTTTCTAATAACACTATATCCTTTTTAAGATACGGCGACCAGAATTACACACAATATTCAAGGTGCGGTCTCACCATGGAACGATATAGAGGCATTATAATATCTTTTGTTTTATTTTCCATTCCTTTCCTTATGATACCTAGCATTCTATTTGCTCTCTTGGCTGCCACTGCACACTGGGCCGAGGGTTTTAACATGTTATCCACAATGACGCCTACATTTTTTTCCTGGGTGGTGGTTCCTAATGTAGAACCTTGCATCTTGTAACCATAGTTTGGGTTGTTCTTCCCTAGGTGCATAACATTGCACTTGTCCACATTAAATTTTATCTGCCATTTTGATGCCCAGTCTTCCAATTTATCAAGATCTTCTTGCAATTTTCCACAATCCTCTTGGGTTTTAAATAGTTTTGTGTCATCTGCAAATTTGATAACCTCACTCGTTATTCCCTTTTCCAGGTCATTTATGAATATGTCAAAAAGCAGCGGACCCAGCACAGATCCCTGGGGTACACCACTATTTACCTTTCTCCACTGGGAAAATTGGCCATTTAGCCCTATCCTCTGCTTTCTATCTTTTAACCACTTCCTGATCCACAATAGTACACTGCCTCCTATCCCATGACTCTTTAGTTTTGCCAAAAGTCTCTGATGAGGGACCTTGTCAAAGGCTTTCTGAAAGTTCAGATGCACTATATCAAGCGACTCACCTTTGTCCATCTGTTTATTCACACCTTCAAAAAAACATAACAGATTAGTAAGACAAGATCTTCCTTGTCTAAAGCCGTGTTGGCTGTCTCCCATTAGGCCATGACTATCTACATGCTGAGTAATTTTGTTCTTTATGATGGTTTCTACTATTTTTCCCGGTACTGATGTCAGGCTCACCGGTCTGTAGTTTCCCGGATCACCCCTGGAACCCTTTTTAAAAATTGTCGTTACATTGGTGATCCTCCAATCTTCAGGTATTATAGATGATTTTAATGAAAATTCACAGATTACTAATCGCAGGTCTGCAATCTCATATTTCAGTTCTTTCAACACCCTTGGATGTATACCATCCTGCCCAGGTGATTTGCTACTCCTCAGTTTATCTAATAGTTGTAATGCATCTTCCCGATATATCAATATTTCCTTCAATTCTTCCGCACCTTTAAATACCACTTCAGTCATGGGTAACATCCCTACATCTTCCTCAGTAAAGACCGAAGCAAAGAATTCATTCAGTCTCTCCACTATCACCTTATTGCCTGTTAGTGCCCCTTAAACCCCTCTATCATCTAATGGACCAACTGACTCTTTCACAGGTTTTTTGCTACGAATGTACTTGAAAAAGTCTTTATTTCATGTTTTTGCTTCCGCAGAAAGGTTCTTCTCAAATTCTCCCTTTGCCTGCCTTATCAATGCCTTGCATTTGACTTGCCAGTGCTTGTGCTGTTTCCAGGTTTCGTCGTTTGGCTCTTTTTTCCATTTCCTGAAAGATGCTTTTTTGGCAACAACAGCCTCTCTGACCTCACCTTTAAACCATGCTGGCAGTTTTTTGGACTTCCTACCACTTTTCTTAATGCGTGGAATGCAGTTGGTCTGGGCTTCCAAGATAGTATTTTTCAACAACACCCAAGCCTGATGTAAGTCTTTAACCTTTGCAACTGCTCCTTTTAGTTTTTTCTTAACTATTTTCCTCATTTTATCTTAGTCTCCCTTTCGAAAGTTAAAAGGTAGTACTGTGGATTTCCTTACTATCCCTCCTCCACTAATTAAATCAAACGCGATCATGCTATGATCACTATTGCCAAGTGGCCCCAACACCCTTATCTCTTACACAAGATCTGGTGTTCCACTAAGGACTAGGTCTAATATGACTTCCCCTCTGGCCAGTTCAGGGACGAGCTGTTCCAAGAAGCAGTCATTTATTTCATCTAGGAACTTTATCTCCCTAGCGTGTCCTGCCGTGACACTGACCCAGTCGATACCGGGGTAATTGAAATCACCCATTATTATTACTGTGCTGTAACTTTTGTTAGCTTCCTTGATTTCTTTGAGCATTTCATCATCCATTTGTTCATTCTGGCCAGGCGGTCGATAGTACACCCCCACTGCCATCGCCTTCCCCTTTTTACATGGAATTTCAATCCATAGAGATTCTACAGCAAATTTTGTTTCCTGCAAAACTTTAATCCTTTCTGACTCAATGCCCTCTCTAACATAGAACGCAACCCCTCCACGAATTTGATCAGCTCTATCATTACGATATAGTTTGTACCCAGGTAACACAGTGTCCCACTGGTTGTCCTCCTTCTACCATGTCTCTGATATTCCAATCATATCTAACCTCTCATTTAGTGTTATATATTCTAACTCTCCCATCTCATTTTTTAGACTTCTAGCATTTGCATACAAGCATTTTAAAGACTGTATTTTATTCATATTAATCTGGCTATTGGTAGACATGGGTAATTTGGGATCTTTAAGCTCTGTCTGTTCCATACGCGAGGTCATTTGGGCTACTTTACTCTTTTTTGGAACCTCTCTGCTTTTGATAGTATCCTTCAAGGATACATTCTTCTGACATTCTTCTGGGCGACTGTCGACTTTCCCCTATTATTTAGTTTAAAAGCTGCTCTATCTCCTTTTTAAAGTTTAATGCCAGCAGCCTGGTTCCATCCCAGTTAAGGTGAAGCCCATCCCTTCGGAAGAGCCTCTCCTTTCCCCAGAATGTTCCCCAGTTCCCCAGTGATGAATATAGGGAGGAAGCAAAGAAGGGAGTAGAACACAGAAAAATGACAAATGGACAGACGACTTTGGGGCCATCAAAACTAGAAAAAGTAAAATGGCCAGACAAGAAAGGAATAAACAAAATAAATTGTATTTTTAATTCAGTGATTGAACTATCTTAATTTTTGTAATTTACATCTACTGTCTTTACATTTTTTAAAGTACAGAGGGAAATGCATCACTATTTTAATTTTTCTGGATTTGCACCGCATGCAGAGTCTGTTACTTGGAGTTTTTGTCTATATATTTCTAGTTTGTGGTTATTTATTCTATACGATACTTCATGAGAGTCTATCTGTGTCTTGCATGTATGAAAGAAGCAAGATTTTCTGTTAGGATTAAACAGGGCTTAATTTGTAGACCAAAAAGAAGTAGAACTGTGAGTGGGGCAAAGGCCAGAAGTGATCTGTGGGGGAGGAACCAGGGCTGGAATTGTTTCAAACCTTCACCCCTCCCCATATTTCTTCACTTGGTTTCACAGCCCTACTCATACCCCTCACCTTATCCCCACTGTCCTCCTAATCTCTGGTCAATTTCTTAGTCTCCACTATCCACCCAGGCAGCCTCAAGTCCCAATTTGTCCACCCTACCCAGTTCCTGAGTCCTCACTCACAATCCTACCCAAGTTCTGACTCCCCACTTACACGCCCAATACCCAGCCTATGTTAATCTTTCTTCTGTTTTCTCACCCAATCTTAGATTCTCCATCTAAGCCCGAGTCCCTGCTTTCCCAAATCCCAATGTCCCCAGTGTCCACCCATCTACCTCCTTCTCCAATACTTATTAACCCCTCCTTTTCTCCTGCTTACCCCAGCATCTGATCTTATAGCCCACCCTCTCAACCTTCCCCTGGTTATGACTTCACTTCTTTCTCAGCCTCCACAATATCTGTCCTCCTCTCCCTTCTCACTCCCCCAGCATCTCCTCTTTTTTCCCATTCTGACCCCAGCATTTGTCAGCACTTACCCCCTTTCAGTACCAGGTCCCCCAGCCCTAAAATTAGCCCCCTACCCATCCTAGTCCCCCTCCAGCATAAATCCATTTCTATTTCCAGCCTAGCTATCAGTCCACTTCCAATCCCAGTCCTGTCCCTCCAGCCCCAGCATCGGTCCATTTCTGGTCCCATTCCCCCTGCAGCCACAATATCAGGCCATGTCCAGTCCCAGCCCCTCCCAGCCCCAGTTTCACCCCATGTTCAGTCCCATTCCCATTCCCCCTGCATTTAGCACCTGCCCATGTC
The DNA here is from genome assembly GCA_033557465.1 of Ichthyophis bannanicus. NCBI lineage: Eukaryota > Metazoa > Chordata > Amphibia > Gymnophiona > Ichthyophiidae > Ichthyophis > Ichthyophis bannanicus. The sequence continues at coordinate 30,394,412 of CM066032.1, read as the reverse complement.
TAGTTCCAGTCCTCCCCCCCCCCCAGACTCAGTATCAGCCCATATCCAGTCCCAGTCCCCACCCCCCCCCTGTAACCACCGTATCAGCTCATTTCTAGTATCAGTCCTCCCCACAGCCCCAGTATCAGTCCATTTCCAGTCCCAGTCCCAGTCCCCCCACTACCCCAGTATCAGTCCATTTCCAGTCCCTTTCACCCACACAGCCCCAGTATCAGACCATGCACAGTCTCAGTTCCACCAACCCTATATTACTCTATTTGCAGTTACAGTTCCCTTTCAGCCCCAGTATCAGCCCATTTCCAGTTCCAGATTTCCCCCAACCCCAGTATCAGCTCATTTCCAGCCCCCTTCCCAGCATTGGCTCTCTTCCAGTCCTCTCTACCACCATCAGCCCAGTTCCGGTACTCCAGATCCTTTCTAGTTCCTCTCTCCCCCACCCTACATTAGCTCCCTAATCCCAGTCTCTCCCCATCAGATCTGGCAATCTGTCCACCTCCTCCCCGACATACTCTGAACCAGCTCCCTCTTTTTTTCCTCTCCCTGCCTGCTCCATACTTAACACAACAGCAGGTGCTAAATGACACTGCTCCCGCGGCTGTGTTACGTGCTAATATGGCCGTGGCTACCTCCTCTCTTCCTCAGCCTGCTCTGTGCTGCTGCTGCTGCAGCCGTATTATGAACACTTAACACAGCCACGGGAGCATTTTCCTTTCCTCCCACTGTTGTGCTGTACTGAAGCAGCCCGGCCACGGCACTTTTAGTAAAGGAGGACATGCTCGTTTTGCTTTACTAAAAGTGCCGTAGCCGGGCTGCTTCTGTACAGCACAGCCGCGGGAGGAAAGGAAAATGCTCTCACAGCTGTGATAAGTGTTAAGATGGCCATGACAGTACAGAGCAGGGTGAGGAGGTGGGAGACGGAATGTGAATTACTTCCACCTCCTTAAGAAGTGCCGGAACGCCGTTCCACCCCGCTCTGACACAAAATAAGCCCTGGTACTGAAACAAATTCAAATGATTCAATCGATGGCTATTAAAATTACAACTCAATCTAAGAAATTTGACCATGCCACTCCTCTTTTAAGAGAACATCACTGTTTGCCAGTTTTCTATTGAATCAAATTTTGGCCTACAAGGTATTCTATATGGGTTTGCCTCTGTATCTCTCAAATCTTCTAATTCCATATGTCCCAAGTAGGACTGTGTGCTCGTTGCAAACAAAATAGGCTGGTTATCCACTCCAATGCTTATGTCCACCTTAACAGCACAAGGCATGTGGCTTTTTTTAAAATCTGGCACCAGCACTCTAGAAGTCCCTACCTTAGGACATTAGGTTGGAGCCATCTTTCTCCAAATTTAAATCTGCATAAAAAACATTTTGGGTGTCTTTTACTAAAGGACACTAGGATGTTGCACCTAAAGTGCTGAAACTATGGGGCATTAGATGCAATACCACTGTTAACTGTTGGGGTGTTGGAAGCATTTTCCCGGCAGTTAACGTGGATCACGTTCCCCTAATGCAAGCCACATTAGTGCAAGTGCACTTAACTCCACCTATTGAAGCGGTACTATGTGCTAACTGGATTATACAAGTGCTCTGAGCTCACCATGTCTACTCTCCACCTCTAACCCGCCCACTCGCAACCCTAATGCAGGTTATAGTTAGCACAGGAATCGTCTCGTGCTGTCATGGCCCCTAGCTAGCTGGCAATGTCTGTCTGAGTGTGCCTCAAGCTGCCAGCTAGCACCCTTTAGTTAAACACCCACTTTATTTCAATTTAGCCTACCCTGAGGCATAATCTTTTGCTTGGCTGAGCCTTGAGACGTGGAGCCCAATTCCAGTAGGGGCACATCTGGACCATCCGGACGGCCCCAAGCAAGATGGGCTCATTTGGTCCCGATTCTGGACTGCGGGAACAAAATGTTTCCGTGGTAGCCAGAATCGGGCCTGAGGATGTCCCAGCATGTCCCTGCTGCCTGCGGGGACATCCTCCCTGCAGGTGCCCTGACTTCAGTATCTTTGGTCCCCCTTTTCCCCGCTGTGTGACCCTAGGCTGGTCTGTCGTGCCCTGGATTGTGTGGTGGGGTCACCCCTACACCTGGCCCCGATCACTGGGTTTTTGCTGTTTATTCCACCTTTTTTCTTTGGGGGGGGGGCCCAACCACTACCCCAAACATCATCCTAACTCCGCCCCAAGCTCCATCCCATAGACAGAGACCCTTCCTGCTCTACCCACAATCCAATCTCCTGTGGGCAGACAGGAAGGGTCTTTGCCACGATCGCAGCTTTCTCTTCTCTTTCTGCCCATGGAGGATGGGATCCTTGCGTGTATCCTGCTGTGATTTTTAGTGGGGTCAGGGCCTGTGTGGCCCATCCCTTTCCAATGCCTATGCACCAGTCACCTTCCTTCACCGAGAAAACTGTCCATTTAACCCTACTCTTTGTTTTCTATCTTTTAACAAGTTCCCAGTTCACCTCTTATTCCATAGCTTTTAAGTTTCTTTGGCAAGCCAATTAGTTTTCCCTTGATGAGCAATTTACCCATGCTTTTTAGCCAGTGTGATTCAGGTTTCATCTCATGCTGTTTAGAATGATAGTAGTTAATATTTTTTACGATGACCATGATTAATCTTACTACATTTCTTTTTAAGTGGCATCTTTATGTAGCAGGGTATCAGAATGCTCCTTTATGTTTACAATGAAGAAAGTTTAGGAATTTCTGCTCCTAATTTGGCCTGTGTTTAAAGTGATGTAATGGAGGATAGGCCTGGGTATTCATCACTGAAAGTGGGTTTTCCATCTTTTATTTTGGAGTGAACTATAACAGGCTCTGCTTAATCTGGGTTTGGGGAGTTGATCACTGCTGGTTTGAGAGGCTCTGGAGCCCTATGGGGATCAGGGTTGATGAAGAACAGCAGGAAGTTGCCTCTCTTCATGACTGGATGGGGACTGCAAGAGAGAGGGGGTCTTCCAGGTTTAGCCTAACCAGTAAGGAGACGCAGAGCAGACTGCAGATCTACAGAGAGTCTCAAGGTTGAGTATCCAGCTGTGAACTGCCATTGGAACCAGCAAACTCAACCAGTGATTCTAGAAGGATTTAGGCTGCAAGATTAGATTTTTTTGTGTGTCTTTTGGGTTGGAATCTAGAAGATGCATCACACTTCTAGACTTGTTGTGTGAGGGATCAAACCAGGTCATCCCCAGTACACTGTCTAAACGAACGGTGTATTTTTGCAGTATTCTGTCTTTGGAGAGATAGTGTGTTTTTCCTCATGCCTTCCTTTGGTGTACCTACATTTGGAGTATGATTTTTGGAATTTATTTTATTAGAGGTCAAGGATACAGGCATAAAGTAATTAACCTTAATACCAATGAGCTTCTATATTATTTTCTGGAAGTGTATCCTGTTAGAGTGTTTTACAAGGAACAAGTGAGAGTTAGCAGTTGGGGGTACCTAGCCCGGAACCCATGCTGAGAGAAAAGGTCCAGTTTGGAAGGAGGCTGGCACAGCGAACATCAGGAGGTAGTCTGTCCAACTATAAAAAGAATGAGAAAAAATACCTATTTACACTATAATGGACTTTAAGTGGGACTTAACATTAAATAAACTAGGTTTTTCTCTTTGTCCCTGACTTAATTTTCCTTGGAGTTTATTTTTTGTATTTTGTGATTCAGGCAGTGTGGGTCTTGGGGCATTCTGCCTCCCCTGTCCAACAGGACCCATCCACCTTAAATAAAAGTAACCCCTGTGACGTAGAACACACCGACCTATGGGATGACAGATACATTAACATACACTTTAATTCTTTTGTGAGGGCGTGGTACACTATTTTAGCACACGTTTTATTGTACAGCCTTCTCTGTGATTTCCTTTGCCCTGTAGCCTTGCTATGATTTTTATTTGCACATTTTGAATTTAATTACTTGCCTTTCCATGTCTATGTTCGAGAGGAATTATACTTCAGCTGTGATTTATCTGTACTTCTCAGAAAAGTTGTGAATGAAAATTAAATAACTTGGACTGATTCCCTCTCTGAAGTAATTTAGGTCAAATGGTTTTGACACAAAATGAGTAGGATTACCCATTAAATGACAGCCATTATGGGCGTAATACACATCCAGCACAAAACATGGCATTGACAAATCTTATTTATGTCTATGCAGCAGTGTAGAATCTTAGGGGTATGTTTACTAAACTCCGTTGCTGTGTGGGTCCCCGTTAGTGTGCGTGTGCCATATAAGGAGTGGGCGGGTCAGGCAGAAAAAAGATAAAAACCCGACCGTACGTGTGTCCGTCGCGCTAATGTGCGGGGCCCACATTAGCACGTGGGAAGGCTAAGTGGAGCGATGCTGCATGACCAAACAACAGAGCCATAGTACAACGGTGAAGACACTGACCTATGGTGCAGGGGCCATGGGTTCAAACCCCCATTGCACTCAACAAAAAAGACCAGCTGAGGCATCAACTTTTATGGGCAAAAGTGGTGTAGGAGGCATATTGATTATGGGCGGCAGAAGGCGGCGCACTCCTATTTTATACGGCATGAGGCGGCGCACTGTTCATTGTGGGCGGCAGATGGCGGCGCACTGATAAGGTTGGGCGGCAGAGGGCGGCGCGCTGATACAATTGGGCAACAAGGCGGCGAGCCGGTGGGCAGAAGGCGGCGCGCTGATGTGTGAGGGGGCAGCCCAATAGTGGGAGGGATAAGTGGGGCGCTGATGTGCAAATAACAGGAATGGAGCCATAGCACAATGGTTAAGATACTGACCACTCGTGCAGGCATCATGGGTTCAATTCCCCACAGTGCCCATTGAAGACAGCTGGCTGAGGCATTATTTTAAGGGGCATGCCCATGTTGGGCGGCAGAAGGCGGCGCGCTGTTAATTTTGTGCGCCACAAGACGGCGCGCCGATGGCTACAAGGCTGCGCGTTGCTGTTCAAACATAGGAGCAGAGCCACAGCACAATGGTGAAGACACTGAGCAATGATGCAGGGGCCATGGGTTCAAACCCCCACTGTGCACAATGAACAAGGCTGGCTCAGGCATTACCTATTATGGGGAGGAATATTTTTAGGAGGGAGTATAATTTTGTGAGGCATAAGGCGGTGTGCCGATATGCAAGCACAGGAACAGAGCCACAGCACAATGATGAAGACACTGACCAATGGTGTAGGGAGCAGGGGTTCATTCCCCCCCAGTGCACACTGAAGGCAGTTGGCTGTGGTGTTATTTTAGGAGTCAGAGAAATCATGGCCGGCATAAGTACTTGCGCTGCTGTGCGTAAAGCGGCGCGCTAATGGTTTTGGAGGCCTGTGAATACGGAGAGGCATAAGTGGTGCACTGATGTGAAATCGGACGAGCTGAGGCACAGCATAATGGTTAGAACACTGACCAATACAGCAGGGAGCAGGGGTTCGTGCACCAACAGTGCACACTGAAGAAAGTTGGCTGAGGCATAGAAATAATAGGTGGCATAAGGGTTTGCGCTGCTGGTCATAAGGGTGTGCAACAATGTTTTTGGAGGCATAATAATGTTGGATAGGCATATGGTGGCACACTGATTTGCAAGCAAACGGACACAATCACTGTGCAATGGTGCAAGGATCAGGGGTGCAATCCCCCACAATGGCAAGTGAACATGGCTGGCAGAGGCAGTACCTGTTAGGGGTAAGATTGCCTCAGGAGGCTGTTATCGTATATCTGTGGAATAATCTTTTACCAGCAAATGTACTCTCAGAGCACTGTAACATAACGTGCCCCTGAAGTTACCCCAGAGGACACATCTCTAAATGCAGTGTCCGCCACGGCACCCTACAATGTTGCTGAAAGTGTGGCCGATGGGGCGCTACATAGGGTGCCCTATGAGGCAGGGAAAGGTCACAGCACTGTTTCTGCTGGCAGCACTGTGCATTGTAACGTATGGAAATCGTAAGTAGGTGTGGTGACCCAGTTCTGGCATACGTGATTTAGCAGTGAGGGGCTGCAGACAGCCCCTGGCGACTGATATCCACAGGGGTTCAGAGTTAATCTCATGTTGTAATCTGTTGCCTGAGCCTGTCTGCAGCCCGTCCCTGCTAAATCAACAATGGCAGACCTGGGTCTGCCATTATTTATTTACCAAGGAGGGGCTGCAGACAGGCCCTGGTGACTGATATCAACAGGGGATCAGAGTCAATATCATCCTGTAAACTGCTCTATGACCTTCGGAGACTGAAATCCCAGGACTAACACAGCTCCATGACATCCAAGGTCTGGGGAAAAAGCACACACTCCTATGTCATGTATGCTGACAACTGGTGAAGACACCAATTATGTTGTAGGGATCATGGTTTGCTCCTTCCAGTGAATAAGGGTGGCTGAGGTATGTCCCTTTTCTGTGTGCAAGTGTACAGCAAGCATTGCTGGCATCGTAAGACAACTACACCCTTGTGCCATATATTATTGCACCGTTTATGGTGCAGCAGAAGGAACATCCTAAATGTACCCTGACAGCAAAGGGGAAATGTAATTGTTTCCCAGAGGCCATGTTGAAAGGCTGTCAACTCCCAAGGCACTATCGTAGGCACCCCATAAGCTGTCTGAATCAAAGGTGTGTCAGAAGATGGCCAAGGATGTATAGGTGAAATCAGAAACCTTAGCCAAGAACAGTAACATCCCCCAATTTGAATGCCAACAGAGGTATGTGCCAAACACACACATAACACAAATACTGCACAGAGCAGAGAATACAGACAATACCAAAGTAAAAGAAGGACGTACATAAGTTGATGGGCTGCAGAAAGCAGCTGCAGTCCATGTGACACCCATAAAATGTGAAAAACATATTGTGGCCTGCAAGATCCATGCACAGAGTGATGGTAATGTACCATGCTATAATGACAGTGTGTGACAGAGGATGGGAAGATGTGGGTAGCAGAGGAGGCTGAAACGGCAGGATATGTGAAATATCAGGATGACTGTGGAGTACAAGTGCTAGGCAAAGCACACACAGGAGAGGCAAGCAGGTTTAGCTGCAATGGACGAATGTGTGGTAGTTCACGACGTGGGTTAGCAGCATGCACATCAGGGTAGGATGGCACACAGCTGGCAGAGAAAGGATGGACGGAAGGATGTCTCACAACTCAGATAACGGTACAATGTGGTCATGCCACCGATCACCACAGATATGACTCTCACACGAATGAAAAGCACATATGCAGGACAACCATACAAATCCAAGACACCAGACAGGAAGCACACCTACGAACACTACCACAAATTGCAATGCCTAAACCGTTAAGCCACACCGCCAATGTGAGGGCATTAGCAAAGGCTGCATACAAAAAACCTGCATGCCAGTACACAAAATGCCTGCTGGCTGTCAGGACAAGCAAACCAACAACATACATCATGAGCAAATGCACCTCAAGATCTGCCATGTACAGATCAAATTGCACTATGTATTTTGCACCACAGACACCTGCACAAACACAATGACATGTTCTGCAGTGAATACAGCATGCAAAACAGGGAGATAATTAAGCACAAGGGCATCAGAGGGCGCTCCGTCAATCAGGTGAATAATCTGTATAAGAACAGGAGAGAGCTCAACATGCAATCAGGTGTACCACATACATCCCCTGAATCTCAGCAAAAAGAAACGCACACATGCAATGGCATGTAAACTCCCTAAAGTGTGAGGCCTTTATAACCAAAAAAAAGTCATGGCTATGCAGCACACATGATGCACCGTCCTCTACAGTGAAGAGAGGGAAGGGTGTGTGTAGAGGTGAAGAACCTGGTGGTACCTCATGGTCCAGTTAGGCCAGTGGAAAAAACAAACAAACCACATGTGTGGATAACACATGCATACTACAGAGTTCACACACAAGACTGTAGCCAATACCACAAACCACACAATGAGCACACTCTAACACAAATATCCAAAAGGGAGGGTGTGTATGTCAAGCGTTCATACACAGTGATATGCCATATGGCTGCCACATACACAGCTGGCACTGTACAAGGATGTGAGCACAGGTGCCCCATGTACATGGCCAGCAAAGGACCACATAAAGGGGCAGTATGCTCAAAAAGTGGAGGACCAACATAGTGAAGAGAAAATTGGCTTGGACCACAAACAAACAGTGATAAATTCACTCCAGCACTCCATGTGGGCTACGGCAGGTCATGTAACCCTTCATTACCTTGCAACAAAGACAACATCATCTACATCCACTGACATTGACAGGAAAACAATGGATTCTCTGGGTCACAAGGAGTCAGGACTGATACAAAGGCACACATTGATCATGGTGACAGACCTGGAATGCAATCAGCAAACGAGTCAAATGTTGGTCAAATACATAACTTTATTTGGTTTGCACATCACAAATAGTGTAGACAGTGCCATCATAATATCAGGCTTGCCCGCATCCCTTCTGATAGTTTGCAACACCTTTAGCAGGTCACAAAGCCACCTCCTACACAAAGGTTACTTGCTTGACAATAAATTAACGCCACGAGATCTAATGTGCATCAGGTGCATGCTCTGCACTTGACAGCAGACCCCCAGCCCCCCCTTGCTGCTGCATGGCGCAAATGTGTTACCCACATATGAGTGCATGTACAGAGTAGATGCTGCATGCTGAGGATACAACACACCTCATCTGTCCCTCAGAAAATATCCATCTGTCCAAACAGGAGTCCGACAAACTCCAAAAACATATTTTGGTTAAAGCTTTTAATGTCAACAACCATGCAATAAAAGTAATGATGAAGCTCACATCCTAATGCCTGATCTGGGAATACAAGCGACACCAATGTGGACACAAACAATCCTGTAAATCACAATGAGCATATGCTAACAGGTACCACATGCACATGAACACAGACATAATACCAACTAAACAACCTGCAGAAAAATGCACATATAACACCATCAACGAGGTCAACCTGCACTGTTTTTTGGGTAGACAGTGTTTGGACACATATAGCATGATAGATGGAATGCTCAAGTGAAGAAGTATAACGGTCACCCACACTGCCACACTCCAAACATAATGTGGCAATGTGAGTGTCCCTAACACAGGGCATAATCAGGACCGTGAGGATGGGAAATGCAAGGTGTGTACAGACATGCAGACTGTCATGTATGCACAGTAAACACACACAAGAAGCAGCATATGAATAAGGAATTAATGGAGAAACATATTACAGGGAACCACACAGAAGCCATAGGTCCACATGTTGTGTCTCATAAACATAGTCAGTCATATGCACAAGCACCAGCCACATTGCAACATGATACATTGATGACACACATGCATGTAAACACCCTTGGGCCCTTCAAAACATCATTCCAAGATGGTGGTGTGTGTGAAAGCATTGTTGATTTTAAATCTGGATCATGTCCAGGTGGAAAATAGGTTGACGTAGACAATAGGAGCACTCCATCGTTGGCCACATGCCAAATACATGGCCTGTATGCATGTGTTGTAAGAAACACATGAGAATATAGTTGGTGCCATGTCACACCCATGGCACAATCTCAACAAAAACACAACTGTGCCTAAATGTAACACCTATAGTGTCCATGTCAGTTGCTGATGCACAAGGGGGGATCATTGTAAAAAGTCCAAATTGTATCTACAATCCAACAGGTCAGGTTAAAAGTTTTTTTCCAGCTCTGGGCATGCATAGTCAAGTGTCAGTGTTCAATATGCCACAGTCCTTCAAAGTGCATGTGTGTCCCCTACAATAAGCAGCACTACCTGCCAAACCATTGCAGCAGCAGTGCCTCCGACACCTCTGTCATGGGGAAATCATTGGTCAAAGATTAATACTGTCCTTCCCAGTCATGTGTCGCACTCTCAGAGGTCAAACATCCAATGGCAAAATGTCATCGCAAAGAGTTGCATGGTGTTCTGTCCTCAAACAGGTGGTTGGTGTTGCCAACAGATGCAGTGTAAGAGATGTGTCCGGTATGTCCTCTGGCCTGTGTCAGGAGAGGAGAAGTATGGTACTGTTAGACACCTTGGAAAATAAACACAAATGTCAGAACGTTATACCTTTGGAAATGCTGAAAAAAGGGATGCAAAGGCAAACATGACATGATAGCAATACGAAACCTAACCTTGTGGCCAACATCATTAATCTGTAACACAGACATGGGTGTCACATGGATATGTTCATGTCCATGCTCATGTCACACATGTGTGTCCCAGCTACACACCATATGCAGCTGTTCATGTGAGTATAGAGGAAATATTACATGCACATTAGAAAAATATGAAATCATCATCAGTCAAAGACAGATGTAATGACCAAAATTAAAAAAGCTGAAACATACCTTGTGTGTGCATCAGGTGTATGTCATCAATCGCCTGAGCCACTAAAAAACAATATCAGGTAAACATGAACGGAGACAATGTCAGCAAAAGTTGGAGAATCCACATGTCAAACCACTGTTGATGACTGTCCACATTAAGTGCATCTCTGGAACAAATAAACAACACAACAGTGCTTAAGCACAACACAAGACACATGTCTTCTCAATGCACACAACACATGTTAATAATGTTGACAAGGTAAACACCACTATGTAAGAGGTAGCATAGTCACAACTGAGCCCCAGGTGCACACACCCCTCACAGCACATGATAATGTACTATGTTTGAGCAATGCATCATCACACAGACAACCGATAAACACCCACACACACAGTATGCAAAGGTCAAAGTGCCATATGTAACACATGGCTTGTATGTGCACAGGTGTATATCTGTAGATATAACAGCCCAGTGAACATGCACTGAGACCCTGTTGTTGGCTGATTGTACATTGCTGGGGGACAGAGAAAGTGTAGGCAAACAACAGGAAATAACAACCTATACACACATGCAGGTCTGTTGTACATGTCACATTCAGAGTATGGCAGAGGACATGCTGAATCCAAACACATGGGGATATGAGTTACAACAGCAAGAGATGTTTTACGGAGGCTGAACTTAACAAATAGGAAACAAAATCATCTGCCCAATATCACAGATCAATGAAGACATATGATTCCAATGAGTGCAGGCACACACAATGTCTATGTAGATCCACCTACCCCAAATCAATGCCTATTTGGTGATGTACAGTCACATGCCAATGCACCACACCAACAGCATCCAAACAAAGTATGTCCTGTGCAGTTGGAGACACAAGATAAGCAAACATATGTCATGTTCTAGCCGTGAATCACACACGGCACCGTCATGTCCCCAGCTGTCACAGCCAACAACAGCACATAATTACTGACTGCTCCCTATCACAATGTACAGATCTCATACATGTCAGAGGCATCACAGAGGAGTTGCAGGCGATCCGCAGGTGTGTGTAGTCTCTTTGTCCCCTCCCTTACCTCTCTGTCCCTGTACGCAAATAGCAATAGAGGTGTCTGCTCCCACCATGGTTTCACCTCATACCCACATCTCAACATTACCCTGGTTTCACCATATTGCCAAAAATGCCCCCTCTACCTGTTTAGTGTTCTCCAAAAGTTGTATGTTAACCCACTGACAATTGCCGAAACACATTGGAAATATGCAGTCCCACCTCCTGTATCCACTTATCCAAAACATATCCTGGTTTGTACATCTCATAGCTTCAGTAATATTGACAGCTATGTGCTGATGATATGCACAAATAGCTTGCAAAATTTCCGTCATGTTGGAAAAAACACACCCCCATGTCTGCTTGTGACAAAACCCTGATGGCTGCATGCCATCCCACTGTGTGTCAGTGAGAATGTCAAAGCATGCATACCCTACATGTGCACCTCTGAGAAATAGCTGTCACCTAAGTCTGTGTTTGTATGCCGATGTAATCCTCGCTTGCTTGTGTCTGCAATCTATTTGTTAATATGGTCTGTGTTCTCCTGACCTACACACATAAACAGCCTGTACCACATGCATGATGGCAGATGTTGTGAGAGCATCAGTGAGATATGCCATCTAATCCCTGAAATACCTGGTATACCACAAGACATCACCCCATTCAGTGCACCACTTGGCCACTGTAACCCACCCCTTGCTGATCTTGGCTGGTTCATCTCAGGATGTGTGTAGATATCCATCACTGCAGTGAAGGTAGACTCTCGAAGGTAAATATGTTGCAGTGCAACCCCCCTTGCTGGACAATGCACAGGTGCCCATTCCTCAACATATCCATGTCATGGCTACTTGTTCACCTATACATGTTGACACACTTTAGGGTTGACATTAAAAAACCGCACAGATTGCTAATACCATCCTGACATACTAATACTAAGTACGTGTATTGTGCTTTGTGTGACATGTTGCCACACACATGAGGAGCACACAAACATAGGCATATCACAGGAGCTTAACACCAAACAAAGCAACACAAATGTGTCTAATATTACCACACCCCAATGGACAACTGTCCACAAACAGGGACTGACCGCCCAATGTGAACATCTCACCATATGGCTGTCTGTGTGCTCCACACATTTCATGTTAAAAAGCACTTTGTGTGCGGACAACAGCTGCTGCTATCAGAAGCAGACACTAACTGGGAATGTCACCCTCCAAACATCCCAGAGAGGTATCAACAAACCCCCACATCATCTGCCAACAACTGCTGTTGTGTACTGCACACATTCTTTGTGGCACACTCATGACTGTATGTGACGTTTGCATTGAGAGTCAACTGTTAATGCAGTGTGGCATCCACATTCAATCTATACATAAACAAAAACCTCATTAACCATTACACACATAGTATACAACATTAGTGTGTTAAGATAAGTTATACGTACATGAGAACAGCTCTGCAATCAACCTCTGCCTGACCGCTGAGCCCTCCCGTGTGTCACCACTGGCACATACAGGGGGGCACGTTGGATCCTCCTCAAGATCCTCATTAATCTCTGCAGGGATATTGTGCCTGAGAGCAATGTTGTGCAGGATGCAACAGGCTATGATTATCTCTGCAACAGTGTGTGGCTTATATTGTAAGGCCCCGCCTGTCCTATCCAGACACCTGAAGCGACTCTTCAGCACGCCAAAGGTGCGCTCTATGACCGAGCGGCTGGAGGCATGGGCCTCATTGTACCTCAGCTCTGCACGTGTCCATGGCTGACGCACAGGAGTCAGCAGCCAGGGCCGACAACCATATCCTGCATCACCCGCAGAAAGAAATGTTTCATGTAAATGCGGGAGTCCATATTAAACATTATTGACAGCTGTGTAGATATGTCAAACAAACCAAAAACAACTTCTGACACAAATATACAGCACAACAACTATTCAGCTCTTACAGATATACATATGATGACAGAAAATGAACACATAGCCTATACAGTCCGTAAACACATTGCAAATATTACAACAGTTCCATCTATACCTTTAGATATTGTGTGTGTGTTTGCGACATGCGTATGGTAATGCAGTTACTGTCCACATCTGCACCACCGCCACTGCGAGATGACAACAGCAATCCAATGCTCACATAATCAAAGGGTATGTCTCAGAAGTAACCAAGGGAAAACACGCTGCCATTTGCGTGAGCCACACACACACACCATGTATGCCATGGAGGTATGTAAAAATGAAAACCATATCAGCTATAGACATCCTGTTGTTGAAGGTCAACATATCAAGATTTGGTAGTCTGTCAACATATGCTGTATAGTGTTGGCCGCTAATTCCTGTAATAGGCATCCTCTGCAATGTCCCCATCCTATACACATCCCTTTGAAGGTGCGGTTGTCAAACATGCACACTGTACCCCTCATTAGTTTGACCACAAAACAGATGCATAGGCACATTAGCGTCCTGTGCAGCTGGTTCCAATATCTCTCTGTATGCACCCACTTAGTCCCCCTGCTGTAACCGTAACCTCTCCAAAATGTGAGGATAAATCAGGATGGGCAGACAAGATGACAGTAACTTCCGCTCAGCTACAGTGACAAAAGGTACTCTACCCCCTATATAGTGTTGCAACCCTGCTGTGACATAGCCAAGATGTATGCCCAGAGATATGCACATGTGTTTTCCCTGCTGGAAAACTCAACATCATCCATCAGATATTAATATACACCTCCTCATGTTAGCTATTGCCTCCTGGGTGACAACTCCATTACAGAGTGTGTGAGTGAACCTAACACACACATGACGTGGGTTTAGTTGTAGGGATTGTCTATAACATCAATTTAAAATGACATTAAAATATTATACGACAATTAACCATCATCACAGGTGTATGTGAAGGCAAAAAAACCCCCTCTCCCCCATCCCATGTCTGCATTTGCTCCCAACACGCACAATGAGGGAATCATCAATAGCATAGCCATATGCACAGTGGTTTCTTCACATGTACACCAGGTGCATGTTAGGATCATATACTGTTAAGATCCTCATGATCTAGGGTTAATGTATGTACCCTTACTAGACGTATGAACACCTGTAATAATTTAAAATGACAGCAGTCCTCTGAATAACATTTATCATATGTGAACTGCATGTGTTCCAAAAAACCAAACATCATCTGTGAGTAGATATAGAGACATGTATAGAGACATACATGGATAAGTAATCCTGACATACTCACCCAGCAAAATACAGTTGCCATAACGTCCGTCCTCAAATTGGGTGAATAGTGCCGAGTGATGCAGGATATAGGAGTCATGGGTGGACCCTGCAAACCTAGGGACCACATTCAGAATATGCAGATTTGCATCACATACAACCTGAACATTCAGGGAATGGTAGTGTTTGCGGTTGCGGTACGCTACCTCCCTGTCTCTAGGCAGGACCAGGGCAACATGTGTGCAATCAATAGCTCCCATCACATGTGGTATCCCGGCTAATGCCTCAAAGGCCTGGTTCAGGGTCCACCATTGTTGCCTAGTGTGGGGTATGGCTATGTAATTCCCCACCCGGCTGACCATGGCACGCAGTACTTGGTGGAGACATCGTGAGAAGGTGGGGCGGCTCATGCCACCCACTGCGGCCACAGATGACTGGAAACAGCCGGAGGCAAAGAAATGTAAGGCAGCAAGGAGCTTGACTAAACCTGGTATGGCATGGGACCGATCAGTCAGGGGCTCGAGGTCAGGTCTTAGATCCTCATAGAGCCCCCTAATAGCCCTTCTGCTCAGTCGGTAAAGGGAGATGACCTGGTCCTCTCTCATGTCCTGGAGCTGGGGCCGGGGCCTGTAGAGGCGTGGCTGCCGAGCCTGCACCTCGGCACGCCTCCTGTGCCGTGGACGAACAGCACAGGCTTGGACAGCCTCCACAGCTGCAGGTCTGATTTGCTGCGGGACTACACCCATGCCCTGTGCCACAGCCCCATGGACACCATCTCCCCTGTCCGGCAACCCCAGCATCTGCCCACTACACAGGACACATGCAGAAACATATATATGCGCCATAAACTCCTCCCGGCAAACTACAACAAAAACAAACTCTGACACACACAACAACCTACCTAAGCACTGTACAACCTACACACCACACAAGACCATACACACACAAGACAATACAATACCCAGTACAACCAGCACCAACACAATCTACCCATACACCTGTTTGGACTCCCTTCCTTTCTCTCAGCAAGCACACTCCTACTCTTCTCTGCCTACAACCCTCAACGTGGACATGCTTTTCTCCTTCACTTATAGTTTTTGTTTTTTCGTGGCTTGCCGGGCAATGCGCATGCGCATTTGCTCGCAGGCGATGCTCTTGCGTCACGCGCATGCGCGACTATACGCGTGGGTGTCGGCATGTGCGTGGTGACACGCACATGTGCATCGCCTCGCGCATGCGCAAAACGCATACAGACGCCCATGCGGCACTCGGTGTAATACGCATGCGTGATCCTACACATGCGTACGAACGTGTCTCTCTGCGCATGTGCATGTAGCCGCGTACACACACCCATTCGAATGCCGGCACGAGCGCAGCGCACGAGCGCCACGCCTGCACAATTGCGCATGTGCAAAGAAAAAGCGTGGAAAAACACTATAAATAAGCCTGCACACGTGGCACAAGTTGAGGGTTGGTAGAGGAGTTAGACTTACAGACAGAGAGGTAGAGAGAGAGCTAGAGACAGAGGCAGGGTTGGAAGTAGTGCACAGGAAGGAGTGAGAGAGACAGTTAGAGAGAGCAATAGGGAGAGAGGCTGTGTTGGGAGTAATTCTGAGGAAGGAGGGAGATAGCGAGTTAGAGAGAGTTTGAGGGGGAGAGGCTGTGGTAGGCACAGGAGAGAGGGAGAGGTAACAACATAGGAGCAGTGTAGTATCTCATTACTTTTTCTTGTGTTTTGTTTACTTTAAAGGTCACCTGTGTTATAGTGTTGTGTAGTGTGTCCTGTATTGTACTGTCCTTGTTTTTTGTATTGTGGTCTCTGTTCTGCTGTGTGTAGGTGAGTGAGGGTGTGGTGAGAGGTGCCTGTGCTCAAGAGGGAGATGGAGAGGGACAGCGACAGAGAGGGTCAGGGTGAGGTGGTGGAGGATGTGGGGCAGCCAGTTGTTGCTAAGACACCCAGTGCACAGACTGCACAGCCTAGGCAGGAACAGCCAGGGCCATCTGCTGTGCCACAGCCTTTACATTACACCCAAACGGGCAAAAGAAAAAGGATCCCTGTGCCTGCAACACAGAGGAAGAGAGCTGTAAAGTTCACTGACAGGGAAAACCATATTTTCCTGACACATGTCTTAGAGAACTATGATGTATTATTTGGGCGAATGAGCAGCCGCACACCTGTGTCAACCAGAATGACAGTGTGGGAGGATGTGCGTGCTGCACTGTCTGAGGCAGGGGGCCCCACACGTGATGCTGAAAGCCTCAAAAAGAGGTTTTCAGATATCAAAAGAGGTGTGCGTCAACACATGGTTGCTGAGAGACAACATGCTATGGGCACAGGTGGCGGGGGCCCCTTTATACCCACACTCTCGCCCCTGGAACAAGAACTCGCAACACGATTGGGAGACATCTACCTTCGTGGACTGCCTGAGGCCCTTGATACTGCACATCCACAGGTAGGTAGAGTAACTGTTACCTTGAGGGTCTTGTATAATATCACCATTCCTTACAGAGCACTCATCTGCACAGACACTCCCATATGTGTAACCCAATCCCCATCATGTTGCTATCCTGGTGGAACATGTGTGTGATATATCCATACACAACCTGTTATGTTGACATGTCTGTGGTCACCATCCAAACTTAGTTCCTCAAACCATCACCCAAAACATCTGCCACTATGACGCACATACACACACGAGTCACTAACCAGAAACCACACCTGTGATTGCCATGCACTGTATGACTGTGATGGTCATTTCCAAGGTCGTGTGTTTATTAAACCTATCAGAACAGTGCTGCATGTGCATCTCAGTGGGCCAAAGGTGCTGGATAGTTGCCATCCGCTGCACAATGGGTCACTGCAAAACACATGTAGCAATGAGAAGATAATCAGACATACAAATATGTGCCATACTCACAATCCACCACACACATGCAGTGAATGGCAAAATCAGGTGTAAGGGTGCTGGCAGCAACACGCATGTGTGGACATATCTGGCACAGATGTGGAAAGGGATGCGATGGGTAAACATGTGCAATGTGACCATGAACAGGAACATGGCCAACATGCCATCTGTGCATGGGCACAGCACACACATATGGGCCAGAATGAGCTACATGGTGGGGTCAGACACGTATGGGAGGGTGTCGTGGGTCCGGTATGCAGCACACATGCACGGACCCACCCCATCATGTCTGTGGTTTCTGAAGCACACACGTATACATATGTTGATTGCTAAAACATATGTGTGCTCTCTCTCATTGTTCCCAATGCAGGTGACTACAGTGTAATGGGGGCTGAGATGGAGGAGGAAGAGGTGGAGGAGGAGGAGGAGGAGGAGGCGGTGGTGGAGGAGGTGGAGGAGGAGGTGGACATCGCAGCCCCAATGTGTCTGGTGGAGGCTGAGGCTGCTGTCTCAGGGGGCAGCACAAGTGCTGGTGATGAGTCCCTGGAGCCACACGTACACAGCAGAACACCACTGGGGGCGGCAGCAGCAATGGAGGCCAGCCAACAATCCATGCCATCAGTAGCCACACATACACCTCTCCCAGAGATGATGATGGCGGAGTTGAGGGCCTATGGTGCATCATCACATCGAGATGCTGAAGATGGGTGACCAAAGACTGTCACAACCACAACACAGAAACCAGTAGTCTTTACTTGGTGTTTGTGTGGTGGATGTTGTAACATTACCTCCACACATGTTACATGTTTGGTTCATTTATATGGGATGTGTGAGAAAAAAAGGTTGTGTGGTCCAATAAATGATGTTTTTGTGTCACACAACAGAATAGCTCAAGGTCAGGTTGACACCCACAGATGCAGACCTAAGAGGAATGTTTTTGACGGTCCAGCACTTTATGACTTCATAAACAGATACAGACATTTGCCAAGCAACATCCTGCCTCATTGCAAACACACAGATGTCTTGTTAACAACAGGATGACAACTAACCCATAGTCTCCAAAATAAATGAGCATATATCAAGCAATGTAGCCCTCCTCTGTGATGTGACGTCACAAAATCTCCATTCCACCACGTCTGCATCTGCAGGTATTAGAAAACATAGCATATGTATAGAGATGAGCAAATGTGTAGGGTGACACATAGACAAGGATTTCCATAGGTGACTCAAGCGTACATAAATAACTTGTTTATTTTTCTAGAAAGCACATACTGTACATGTACCTGTATGTAAATAAAAATCATAGACTGCAATGCAGACAGACAGGCCCAGCAACATGTCCCCTTCCTGTAAGTAAACCAATGCAACACCACATAGCAGAGGTTGTGCGCATGTGCGTCACAGTCGGCTTGAGGGGCTATGTGTCAATACTCTGTGATGGTCCCCATTATCATAAGTGGCTTTCCTGCAGTTGGTGTTGTAGTTAACCATACAGTGATGAGAATGAAACATGTATATTAATGAGCATATGGATAAAGAGGGACTATAACCTTTACCAATCACTGTACTGAGGATCCAGCACAACATCTGCCCATGTAGAGACCATATCATACACCCCGTATCCTGACACCATTACGTGGATTTGCAGATCACCATACCCAACCAAACAAACTGCAACACTGACAATCTCCCTCCAAGACGTTACAGAAGATATTGGGGAATGGGAAAAATTGGCACGGTCAAATGGGAATAAGGTTAACAAAATAACTCAACTCACGTACAAAAGCTGAACATACATCATCATCATACATGCAAACACAATTCACATACAGTAAGCCAAATATTAAATCAAGAGCCACAAACGGCTAACATGGAATGTAAATGAACACTGTAGAGGTACATTTGTGAATGAAATATGAAGTAGCTATATACTAATCTATGACAAATCAGTACAGTGATCCATACATTGTCCCTTGCACAAAAACAAGGAAACCACATAGTAATTCACATTATGTAACGGAGAAATATGCAATGTAAAATGTCTTACTTAAAAAACCATTCCCATGTGTTGTGCATGTTTCCCCAGTTTCAATTGCTACAGCCACATTCTGCAGGCTTCATGCTGGTTGTGGCCACTCCTCATCATCTGAAGTCTCGTTGGTCAGACCGCTCTATTCTACTTTCATCTCCATTATCACATATCACATCTGCTTGATCATACCCATTGTTTCCCTGTAGTATGCCCCTCAGTTCACTCACTGTTACTTACGTTCATATCATGGCATCCTCAAACAACACCTACCCTCACAAAAGCAAGTATATGGCACGTGTAGCACCCCTCCCACCCAAACGTTATATACCTCTCTGCAGTAAAGTGTCCCAGCACCATCACATTCTGTTCATTCACCAACATGAGCTCCCTATCCATTCCTGCCTCAGCCAGCATAGACTTCGGTCTAGTCCTTGCACCAGGCAATTGCAATAACTAGCTCAGCCATCCATTTGCATTTGAAACATAGACACCCGCCCATCTCAAAGCTCAAACCCCATCAGCACATACAGAGTCATGTGCTACAGAAAACACCAGCCCATGTCAAACCTACATCACCAGCACACATCCCAAACCAAGACTCAGGCCCCCCATGAGGCTACAGCCAGTGGAATCACCTGAAGGAGAGTATTGTTACCCAGGCAGCCACAACAGTCCATTCCATTCATACCATCCCCCAACAGCTCATGTGCAGTCCCATCACAAATACTCGCAGACCCATAAATCAGACATGGGTCTGCATCACACAGCTCATTACAGGTCCAAAACACCCATAGTCCATTACGGGTCCCGCACCCCCACAAAAGCCAACTTACGCCCTAAAACCTTACTCAAAACCCATATGCTGTCGTAACCCACCACAAACCACAGCCCCACGCACGTCACGTCCTGACCCTCAGCCCACATTGGCTATGTGGTGTTTCCAAAAATGTAATGTGTTTTCCGTTGTTGCTGTAGCAGTAGCAGAATGGAGTGTCCCGGGGGGGGGGGGGGGACGCTCTGTCCGCTGAGACCCTCTGCAAGGCCATACACTAATGAATGGGAACATGGTCTGCCTTGCGTTTCATTGAGGGCAACGGGCCTATTGATACGCTATCCATCACACCCTTGC
Source organism: Ichthyophis bannanicus (assembly GCA_033557465.1). NCBI lineage: Eukaryota > Metazoa > Chordata > Amphibia > Gymnophiona > Ichthyophiidae > Ichthyophis > Ichthyophis bannanicus. Next base: position 30,373,769 of record CM066032.1, on the reverse strand, counting down.
GTCCAAGAGAGCATAGCCATCATTTCCCATGAGCCCCTGTGCCCTGTACAGAGACGGAGGGTAGCCACAATCACTCTACAAATCCCTTAGGTTTTGCAGAGGGAATATGAGAACAGAGGGGGAACTGCAGGACAATACATTCTGCCATTGCTGGTGAGTCTGCGGCATTAGGCAGGTTTTGAATACATTTTTGTGAGGTTGTCACAAATACATGTTCCTTGCATGGTGACCCCTGGAACGGCGGCCTCTGTGAAAATACATACGTGCCCAAAGGATTGCTTGGCCCTGTCTGCAACTCACACAGATAATCACATAGGTAGGCTAAATACATATGTTACCATTTATAACACTTGCCAGACCCCAGCTACCACCACTCATGCCTACTGAAATCCAAAAAATGCCCCGTCAACTCTGGCCATCACTGTCCTTCACCACGTTGTAACACCAGCTGTGTTTTCCCAAGCATACGCCGTCCTCTCATTCCCTTGTTTGTGTACACCTCTGATGGCCCCCTCTGTGGCTCCCCCTGCTCTGTCCTTACTCTCCATATTTCTTCCATGGCCACAAGATATGGTCCCCAAAACCTCCTCTGTGTTACACAGATGGTGCATATGTATCCCTCAGGTGTCACATATGTGTAGCAGACGTGCACTTTTGCAGGTAAGGTGTGTTATCCCTGTGCTTACCTTCCATCCCATTGATTCAACAACAAATCTCATGTACCCGTTACAGATTGTGTTTCTCCCTCCAACTGTGTCCTCACTTGAGATGCATTTTCTCGACCTTCCTCTGTTCATCACTGCTGCTGTCCAGCAGATGTATTTGTGGCTGGTGCATGCTGCACCTCCCCTACACGATGGATATGTGATAGCTCTCATTGGCCTATCCTGTTGCCACATCAGTAGTATGTGGGTGTGTCTGCGCAGCCTGTAGATTGTTGTGATGGCATCCCACATCTACGTCGTGTGATATGCCCTCTGGGTTTGTCTGGCGTATACTACTGTGGCCATGATGTATATTACCCCTATCCAGTTGTGTGATTTAGTCTGCCCTATCACATTACCAATCGTGTGGGATGTGCATGACATGTTTGTGTATGGCGGTGCATTAGTGGAGATATATCTAATAGACCACCCTGTCTCCCATGCACAGGCAGTCGACGCGTTCTGGAAAGGATATGCCTTGCAGTGGAGCAGAACACACGGGAGGTGTGTGGTGGGCAGCGCCAATTACTTGAGGCTGTCCGAGCCATGCCCCTCACTCGGATATGTGAGGCCCTTGAGGGCATGCTGGATGTGATGCGACGAGCTGCACCTGCACCACCACCAGCACTGGTACCAGAAGAGGGTCCTGTCCGGGGGGGGGGGCCAAAATGGCAGGCGTGGGCGACCACGTCGCCGATAAAATACAATGATATCTGCAGTATCATGATAATATCATACTTTTGTCTATGTTGCAATGTTCATTTGGAGCAACTATGTATATAGTTCACCTTGTTTTGGGGGTGTCTTTAGTGTGTCAGATGTCAAAAGCTGACATATGCTAATCATATGTTGTGTGTGTGTCACGTAAGCCGCATTGTTGGAAAAGGAAACAATATCATATACATGTTTGTATAAATACTTAAATATGTGAGAAACGCTGTGACAATAAACAGCTGTCTCACAATACATACAGTGTGTGTGTCCACTGAGTGTCCATGTTGTCACGTGTGTATCTTTGAGGTTGGTGGAGGGAAAACGCTATATGACCTGCACCCAGGTCATATAGTGATGGGTGCACTATATGACCTACACATAGGTCCTGTGCTGCAACTACTTGGCCAGAGGCAGGTACGATTGTCATGCTACACACATATGCAATGTGTCATATGCACATTGTGTCACCACAGCCTCGGAGCTGCAGCGGCACTGTGTGCACAGACATCCATGTGGACACAGGGGGACTATGTTTCAAATTGCCTGTTTAGTTTCCATACTCATCACCGTGTGCAATCCATCATACAACACACATTGGTGGCATATGTGTGACCCTTGCCCTTGCCCACATCAGTGATCCCATGCCTCCAACCCCACCATAGGGATGCCTGGGACAGAGGCAGAAATGGGTGGCATGCATATGTTGTAGACTCTGATATGTGCACCTCTTTGTTTAATGTAGGCCCATGCCTGTGCCATGTACGTTTCTGGGAGAGCTGCTACGTTGCAACAGTTAATGCTGAACCCTAGTTTCAAACACCTACACACATGGTCTTGTAGATCAACTAAATGTGGGGCCAATTTAGGTTTCAAAAACATGTTTACCCCACAGGAACATATCTGTCCCCACACATATCACATGCTGACATTCAAAGACTTAGGCTAAGTGAGACACGTGAGCATGACAAGGTATGTAACAAAATAACTTTACTGTAGTGCAAACAAAAAGGAAACATATTTACATGTGTGGGAAGGGGAAAATACCATCACCCTCCCCCCAAACCACACCATCCCCGCCCCTCAAACACCCACCCGCCCTGAAAACCCCCCACACACCACCCACAACCCCCACATGCGCCCCACCCTCCCCCAGCATGCCCAGTGATGGAAGACAGGGCAGCACAGGGCACTTGTGGGGACGTCACTGGTGCACTCACTGACGCCAGCGACGCCATTCAGGGGGTGGTTGCCGACATGGTAGACGTACCACCTCGGCAACCACCCTCTCAATTACTGCCGCCAGCCACTGCTGTGAGTGTGACAGCTGGTGTAGACGTTGCTCCATCGCATCCAGGGCCACAGACAGGTTGTCCACGCATCTGCCACCACACACACACATTGTTGCTGTTGTCTGTGTGGTGGCATCTGCGTAGGCCCTGTGTGTGGCCCTGGATGGTGGAGGCAACTGTTGTGGCTGGGGGGAGGCCACAGTGCCCTGTGATGCCCTGTCTTCCACATCACTTTCCCACACCCCTTCTGGGTACTCCTCCCCCCCTGACCCCTCCCCAAATTCCCCCCCATGCACATCACCTACACCCTCTCTCCGCCCTGCCTCCCCCCCAAACCACCCTTCCCAATGTCCATCTTGCCCCTCCTGTGTTCTTTCCACTGGTGCTGCTGTTGTTGGTGCCTCCACCACCTCCACCTCCTCCTCCTCCTCCTTCTCCTGTGCTGCTGTTGTTGGTGGCTCTACCACCTCCACCTCCTCCTCCTCCTCCTCGTCCTCCTCCTCCTCCTCCTCCACCTCCTCCTCCTCCTCCGTTGTGTCCAACACCACCACATCTGCATCCTGTGGTGTTCTTGGCCGCCTGAACAGATGTGCAGAGGTGCTGGCCTCATCTTCTGGGACATCACCATCTGTGGAACATGACAGTCATCAGCACTTTGTTATGTCAGACATATAGCACTTCTACATATGCAGGCACCACACAGGCATCTGGGACAATGGAACATCAGTTACTGATAAGTCACTTTCTAAGTATTGCACATCACCCTGTTGTTAGTTCTCACCCTGGAGGCGCTGGAGGTAGGCGCCATGGTGGAGGCGCAGCTCCCTGGCCTTCTTCCGGAGATCCTCGACCTGTGGATGTGCAAAGAAAAGGTGAGGGCATTATTGAGTGGTCACCTTCTGCTGGTTTGCCCACACACACACACATCAGTGTGGCCAGCGTCTTGCTGCTCCTGCCACACTGCTGTGTGTGTGTGTCATGTATAGCATAGTTAATCACCTGTCAGCAGGCATCTCCATGGGCAACAGGCATATGTCATGACATGTGGTTACTGTTGGTGGCAAGGGAGCGTGTGTGTCACAGCTAACCCGCCTCCTTTGTGAAGGTCTGTGGCAGCATCCCACAGTGTGACTGCGCTGCCCTCCCCCCTGTCCAACATGTCTCTCTCCAGTAGAGTATATAGCTTACACAGGGAAGAACAGTGAGAAACATAGTGGGAGTGTGACAGGGACAGAGAGAGAGACACCCCCCCCCCCCACAATGGGAGATGGGTGGGTTGTGTTTCCTAATGCTGCTGTTCCTGCAGAGCACCTCTCACAGGGGTTTAACTATGCTGTCACCAGCTACACACAACACATGGTCAATCATGTGGCAACACCGTATATGTAAATGCTAGTCAGTTTTCACAAGTGTGTTGAGGGGCTGTGGGTGGCCTCTTCTTCCACACATGTTTCTATAGCATCCTGTGGGAGTGGCAGATAGGAGTGGGTGAGATATTGTAGGTGTAGGGCAAGGCAGCCAGGCCAACCAGGGCATGCCTGTAAGGGCCTTCAATCAAGCTTACATGGAGCGTGAGAGGCAGACCAGGAATGTGTCTCTAAGATATATATTGGATTAGGGCCTATTGGCAAACCGGGGGAGTCCTACAAAGTGAAATTCACCTTTTGTTGTGATGGTTCTAGTGTGTGTGTGTATGTGAACTTGGAATTCATGTAATTGGTGGCATATAGGTGAACATACAGACATCAAGCCAGACAATGCCACAGGTGTGTCACTTCAATAGCTGGTTTCCTTCAATGCCAGGCACAATGACCTGCTGGATGTGTGGTAATCCATGACCTTGGAAGAGGCATTTAGCACCGACAACATCACCGCACACAGACACATTAGGTTGCTTAAGATAGGATTAAAAGTCTACACTGGGGAGTGTTTGCATGCATCCTCTTTTGGCAAGAATTTAGACACACATGTCAGGCCTACGTCCTGATTGTTGCAGGCCATTTTGGGTTCCCAGTGCCACCTGCATTCCCAGCTTTGTCTGTGCACATGTGTGCAGTGACAGCTATGTCCTGTGTACTTGCCACTCTCAGCATATCATTGAACTACCCTGGGGCCCCCTTGCATGACATTGAAGCACCATGGCACACTTTGTTGGCCAATGATGGTGTCCATGCTAAGCACAGTTACCCAGCATGTGCTGTGTTCCACACATTTCTTTTGTCACGGTCTTTAGACATCCTGGGAATCAAACCCAATGGCAACCTGATATCCCACCAATCATTGGCACTGTATACTTATTTATTTATTTATTTATTACAGTTTCTTATATACCTCGCTATTCGGCATCAGCGCGGTTTACATCATAACATAACTACCATGGTGACAAGGTGTCTGGTTTTACATAGAACAGGTAATAAAACTTGGATAACAGGGTTAACTATCTACATAACTATATACATAAGCTATTTACACTGCAGGATAGGTAGAGTCAGATCATGAGTAAGGGGGCATCTATAAGGGGTGGTTTCTTGAGAGGGATATCCAGTCTCAAAGGTTGTCTGGGAAGTATTGGGTGAAGAGGTAGGTTTTGAGTGCCTTTCTGAACTGATATAGATTGTTTATGGCCCTAATGTCAGGGGGTAGAGTATTCCAGCATCTGGGGATATAGAAACTGCAAGCTCTGTTTGTGGTTGTCTTGTTGCACTTTGTCGATTCCTTTGGTGTGATTAGCATGTTGATGGTTGTTGCTCTTCTAGATCTGTTGGGGGGTACCATGTGGAAAAGATGCGTGAGAGATGGGGGGGAAATGCCTTTGATTGCCTTGAATGTTAATAGAAGGGTTTTGAAGGTGATCCTCCCGTGGATAGGTAGCCAGTGCAGTTGTTTGAGAATGGGAGTTATGTGGTCGCTTCTGGAGGCTCCGTTGATGACCCTGGCTGCGGCATTCATGGCCAACTGTAAGGGGGCTAGTGTGGATTGGGGAAGCCCTTGTAAGATGGCATTTGCAAAATCGAAATGTGGCAGGATCAGTGCTTGATATATGGTTCGGAAATCCTCTGGTTTCAACAGGGAGCGTAGGTGTTTGAGTGAACGGATTTTAAAATAGACGGCTTTGACTATGTTTCTTATGTGGGTTCTCATGTCCAGCCGTTGATCGACAGTTACTCCCAGGTATTTTATTGCCTCTTTAGTCTGGAGATCAGCTTCCTTGACACTGACGTGGGGTGGGGCGTAAAGTTGGGGTCTCTGGTGATGAATAGCACTTCTGTTTTTTATGTTGGATGCGTAGGTTCTGTGATTGGAGCCAAGTTGAAACTGCATTGAAGCAGTCCGTGAGTGGGGTCAGGTCCATGTGGGTTGTGGAGAAAGGCATGTATAAGAGGATGTCATCAGCATATATCAGGCAGTTCACATTGAATGATCTTATGATATTGCAGATAGGTTGCATGTAAATGTTGAATAGTAAGGAGGATAGTGAGGAGCCTTGGGGAACCCCTTGTTTTTGATGGAAGGGTATTGACTCTTCTGGTCCAGACTTCACATACTGCCATCTGCCATCCAAATAAGATTTGCACCATCCTAGTGCACTGTTGCAGATTCCTTTCTCTTTCAATCTTTCGAGGAGTATTTCATGACTGACGGAATCGAATGCTGCTGCTATATCTAAGAATATAAGCACACAGCCTTGACGGATGTTGTCAATTCTTGTGATGATGTCGTTAAATAGAACAGTGAGCAGTGTCTCGACCCCATGATGTTCTCTGAAGCCATGTTGACAGTTGTCTAAAGGAGCGGCAGCATCAATGTGGTTCTGAATTTGTCGTTGTGCCTCTTTCTCTATTATTTTGGCTAATAGAGGGATGCTGGCTATTGGCCGATAAGAGTCAACTCTTTGGGGGTCAAGTTTGGGGTTTTTCAGTAGGGGCCTAATGGAGGTCTGCTTGAGTGAAGTGGGAAAGTATCCTGTTGTGAAGGAGATCTGCATTATATTTGCGATGAACGGGCTGAACACATCACGTAGTTCCTTGATCCAAAACGCTGGACATGGGTCAGTCTGAGCCGTAGAGGTGTTAAGGGTTGCTATGGTGTTCTGGATAGATTTAGTGGGTGGTGTGGAGAGTGTGTTCAGTGGGGATAAGCCTGTTGGATCTTGGTATGAAATTACTGCCCCCTTGTTAGTTTGCACGATCTTGGATTGCAGGTAATCGGCAAATTCTTGTGGGTGAATCTCGCTATGTTGTTCGGGAGATGGTTCCTTTGAGAGGGCTAACCTGAAACATTGTGTGGGTGGGCCTATTTACCTTGCCAGGGGCCACTATCATTAACTTTCACCTTTGACAGGGGCCACGATATCACTGCTTGAACCACTAGCTGCATTGTGTGAAGTGTGCCTTATGGGGAACCTGCTGCCTATGTCCAACCTACTTTGGACACTGTTGCTGACAGCATAATGTGTGTGTGGGGGTAGTTATTGTCCCTGTATGGCCTATGTTATGTTGTTATGTTCCTATGCCCTGGCTCAGCTAGGCTGACAGCATGTGTGGTTGGCAGCACCATAGACATGGGCCAAACCACCATAACAGCTCTTTGCACCAGTGCTCATGTGTGGGTTTCTGTATGTGTTCTCAAGCCACAACAGTTGCATGTGTCATTGCAACACCATCAGTGATGTCCATGTGTCTGATGGTGTTGGATTTATATTAGGTGGTAAGATGTTGAACCTAGATCTGCATGACGGTATGGGGACATAGATCTGCTACAGGTCTTTGCAAACACATCTAATGGCTCATGGGGATGGGGTGCTGTTACACACATAAACATCTGCACCTAACATATCATCTGGAGACATCATAGACATGTGTGATGAGATGTTGACCTCACAGACTATGGGATAGGTGCAACAAACCTGCCATGAACAACCACATTATCTTTATGACATACCCACCATAGCAAGTGTTGATCTGGCCCCCTGTGGGTTGGGTGTCCTACCACACATCATTAGCTGCATACACCTTAGCAAAAGGGTGACTAACAGGACCCATTGCGCAGGTCACAGGACTCCTGGGGAGAGGTAGAATGCATATAACTTGTTAGGCACACACAACCATATCCCCTTGGTGCCAGATTAGCCACTGTGAGGGTCTTCCTGGACTCCAGGGGATAGGGAGCCTAAAGCAAACTGTTAGAGCACACACAACCATATCCCCATGGTGCCAGATTAGCCACTGTGAGGGTCTTCCTGGACTCCAGGGGATAGGGAGCCTAAAGCAAACTGTCAAAGCACACACAACCATATCCCCATGGTGCCAGATTAGCCACTGTGAGGGTCTTCCTGGACTCCAGGGGATAGGGAGCCTAAAGCAAACTGTTAAAGCACACACAACCATATCCCCATGGTGCCAGATTAGCCACTGTGAGGGTCTTCCTGGACTCCAGGGGATATGGAGCCTAAAGCAAACTGTTAGAGCACACACAACCATATCCCCATGGTGCCAGATTAGCCACTGTGAGGGTCTTCCTGGACTCCAGGGGATAGGGAGCCTAAAGCAAACTCTTAAAGCACACACAACCATATCCCCATGGTGCCAGATTAGCCACTGTGAGGGTCTTCCTGGACTCCAGGGGATAGGGAGCCTAAAGCAAACTGTTAGAGCACACACAACCATATCCCCATGGTGCCAGATTAGCCACTGTGAGGGTCTTCCTGGACTCCAGGGGATAGGGTGTATGTATTAACTTGGCCAAACACACACAAGCATTTCCCCAGGGTGATTGCTAGCCCACTGTGATGAGCTCTCTGGAGCTCTGCAGATAGAGGGACTATTTGGAACTTTAGCAGCACACAGACCAATATCACCAGGATGACAGGAAACAGCATTTCCCCAGGGTGATTGCTAGACCACTGTGATGAGCTCTCTGGAGCCCTGCAGATAGAGGGACTATTTGGAACTTTAGCAGCACACAGACCAATATCACCAGGATGACAGGAAACCCACTGTGATGGGCTCTCTGTCCCCCTGGTGATAGGGTGGATGTGTGAAATTGGCTGGGCACACAACAGCATTTCCCCAGGGTGATTGCTAGACCACTGTGATGAGTTCTCTGGAGCCCTGCAGATAGAGGGACTATTTGGAACTTTAGCAGCACACAGACCAATATCACCAGGATGACAGGAAACCCACTGTGATGGGCTTTCTGTCCCCCTGGTGATAGGGTGGATGTGTGAAATTGGCTGGGCACACAACAGCATTTCCCCAGGGTGATTGCTAGACCACTGTGATAAGCTCTCTGGAGCCCTGCAGATAGAGGGACTATTTGGAACTTTAGCAGCACACAGACCAATATCACCAGGATGACAGGAAACCCACTGTGATGGGCTCTCTGTCCCCCTGGTGATAGGGTGGATGTGTGAAATTGGCTGGGCACACAACAGCATTTCCCCAGGGTGATTGCTAGACCATTGTGATGAGCTCTCTGGAGCCCTGCAGATAGGCGTGCGTATTGAACAACATTGGGAACAAAGCCCATATCACCTGGGTGACTGACATACCATGAATGCTACGTTTCACATATCCTTGTGCTGGACCCAAGGTGTTTTTTTCAAGCTACAGATCCCACCATATCCATATGCTGTGTTGTTTATTTACATCTGCTGATCTATGGTCTTACATAATTACAGTATGTTGTGTCACAGCCACACCAGCAGCTGACATGCCACATGGATAGCATCGTGACCGATATGACCATGTCCATCAACACCTGGGTACAGGACAAAACAGTCACAAATGATACAGACACATTATGGAATGTCTGCTCATCTGCTGCACATTACTGACTCACAGTACCTCAACACAACAGCATGGACATTTGCAATGAGCACAGGCTAGATATATGATTGGGATGACCTGGCCCCATACACTTACCTCCCTTGGGTAATCTGCTTGTCGATTAAAACGTCTTTGGAGACGTTCCCAGGCCCTACGGACCTTAGAGCTGTCCCTGTGCCTGGTGGCCCCGGGAAAGAGCTTATGCTGGCGGGGGGCGATGAGCCGGGACAGGTACCTGAGCTCTCGGGGGGTGAAGGAGGGCTTCCTTGTTCTGGGCGCCATGTTTAGATATTTTCACCTGATTGCACGCAGCGTGCATCACGTGCATGTGCACCGCAACTGACGCGACGATTTACGTGCAACTGCGCCACGCAGATGGCGCAGTTTTGAAACGTATGGTGTCTATGTGCACCCCGAACGTAGTACGTGCATGTGGGCTACGCAGCAGGCGCATGTTTGCGACATTTCAAGTGCAACTGCGCCACGCAACTTCACACATCAAATACACAGTTTGGCGCAAAGACTTGCGCACATGCGCTCCACAAATTGCATATACAGTGCTGTGTGTCACTTATTTAAAACACAGGGAAAATGTTATGATCTTATCGTGTATACACATTTGGGACTTGAACCTATCAACACCTACACAATGGTTCTTAGGCTTTTGCATGATGTGTTGTGCTATGGCTTTCACATTGCAATGATTGCCAATACGACTGATACAACAACAAGGGGTGCTGAGAACACATCATTGTGGCCTATCAGTCACACTGGTGATATGTTTGTGTGTGCTTACACTGTTTAATACAGCCTCCCTATCCACAGAGGTCATGAGAGCCCATCACAGGGGGCAATCAGTCACCCTTGTGATATGGTTGTGTGTTTTTAAGATAGAAAACAGAACTTCCCTATCCACAGGGGTCCACAGAGCACATCAGAGTGGCCTACCAGTCACCGTGGTCATATGGGAATATGTGTTGCAATAGATCATGTTCAGCAGTTCATCTCAATGTGAGGCCAGCAATGATGTGTGGCCTTGGTATGTGGACAGTCTACATCCACATTATTGTGCATAACACAAATAATGAGCTGATGGAGGTTGGCATGCGACCCACATGCACATTTCTCTTACGTAGGTGTGCTGACATACAGAGATAGTGGATGAGGTGTGCCACATTATTTGCCATACCACGTTATGTTACAGAGCTAGGTTTTTCCTTCACACAGGCAGCCTAATCAATATGACTTGCTGGCACATTACTCCCTAATATCAGCTGTGGTTTGTCGGGAGTTTGTTAGGTTTTTGTTTATGAGAGCAAACACACTGGGACAATGCTATGACCTAGGGTGGCACATCAGGTACCCTAGGAGCCACTCCAGAGAGGACCATATGAGGTGCAGTGTCTACCACAGCACCTTCTAACATTCAATTTCAGCCACCTTTTGGAGTCTTTGGAGTAACCTTCAGGCTACAGCACTGAGGGTGTTGTTGGTGGCAGGAACCAATGACTTTGCAAAGGGGAAACACCTCTGACAGCCATATCAGATTACCCCACTGTGGGATCAGACCTATGACTTATGGCTCTACACGCTGTGATGTCACAGGTGGCCAACATCTCCATAGCTCAGTGATTGTGAATCAGTGCTCCTTGGCGCCCTACGCCAGTTGGGTGATCAGGATAGCCCTCATGAATATCCATGAGATCTATATGCATCAGAGCTATCCTGCCAGCCTGACTGGTTCGTGGCCTTCTAGGTCTGGATTTTGAGACCCCTGCCTTACACCTCTTTCATTTAGGAGTGTGAGTGTGCAAAGTGCAGATGTCATAGACTGGAAAAGCGTTAATCAAATGTGTCACATACTTCCTCATTTTTCAACAACACCATGACGTTATAGCATCTAAAATATGTTGGTGGTGGTGGTGGTGAGAGGCAGAGAGGCATGTGAATCATTCTATGGAAACCTTTTTATGTCTTGGACATCTGCACCTTGCCCACTTACAATCATTGATGACAGAGGTGTAGGGCACAGGTGTTGACATACAGCCCTGGAGAGCCACTCAGCACTCACGTTGGCATGATATCTCATGCATCTTCATTAGGGCTATCCTAAACACCCGACTTGCCTAGGGTTTCATGGGTGACTGGTTCTGAGCCACTACCCTGGATACTAACACACACCTGGCTGCCTACAGTAGGACTGAGGGCCACCACATGACCTGTTTGATTTCTTTACGAAGATAGGGTAAAACAACACATACCCATGATGCACTGCACATGTACAAAAGCAGTCTAGACATAACAAAACGATGGGTTATGAGGGCCCACAACCACCTCAGGCTGCTAATTATTACTGAGCATGTAGATTACTGACACAGTGTTGATACTGAACATCACATTGTGCGGGTCCTGGTCTCACCCTGAGAGTGAGAGGGGACACCCAACACCATGTCCACATCAACTGGCTTAGCTGAGATAGGCTATGTTGTGAGTCCACATCAGTGACTGTGTCTGATGGGTAGGTCTTATAGATGCTTTGCGAAATACACTTGTGTCCATCTCTTATTTCTCTGTGATGTTTATTCCTTGTGGAATTTTCAGAAAACAAATTGGACATATCCTGTGTGGTGGCCATGACCACATTACTTAGGTTAGTTGAGTGAGGGGGAGGTTTGAAATACATAGATGGATGATGTTACAACACCTAAACTGAGCACTATCACTCATGATCACCCACCAACACATCCACATTCCCCATCACTACAATGGTGCTGATGGAGGGAACTGCCAACCTGGGTCCAGCTGATGGAGGAACACCATAGAGAGCAGTCCATGCATTTCTGTGCACATCCATACCAGACAGCAGGCCTGGATATGCTCAGCAGCCCACCACCGCTATCAGACATTCTCCAGCAGCAAACACAGAAAAGCTTCTGACACTGCACCCTTCAAGGTGTGCCAGCCTTAGAAATACTAGGTGCAAGCAGTCTGCTAGCTCATCCATAGTGCATATTACTGGAAAATATGTGTGCACCCAAAACTGGAATGTCTGCACACTCACCAAGCAGTTAAGCTAGTGATTGGGCCCCAAAAGGCAACCCATAGATATCACTTGTAGGAAATGTTGTTGCCAGTATGGCTGACCTAGCCATGCCATGGTGACTGCTCAGTCAGGGTGAGAGTGACCTTCCAGCAAGACATGCAGGTGCTACCCTGTCCGTGATGCTGATGGACGCACACTACAATGACCAATACATTGCCTTATGATCTGTTCTCATGCATCCTGGCAAGGGCAGCTTGTCAGAGGTATACCCACAATACCTTGCTCCTCATTATGCACATTGGTAAGCTCACACTGGACACAGTGCAAACATTGTGCGCTGAGTAAGGTGTTTAACACATCACACACTGGATGTACAGCCACACAATCCCACAACTCTGCCATCACTGTGCTACTATAGCTAGCTTTTGCAGAGTAGGCCATCTCAGCAGTCCTGGACCCAGTGCAGGCATGGCTATGGTATGGAATACTGTTGGTGTCACACCACAGGGTGGGAAACATTGTCATGCACCAGACCTGAGACACACTCCACAAACATCTGACATATTGGTATGATACTGCTCAATAACCATATTGTGCTTAATATAGGATTTGATATCTGTGACTTTTCACATCTACATGTTGATATATGTGTAGTGTATTTCCAGGTTTATGGTGACAGTGCTAAGGTGTGCACGTACTAGTTTTTTTAAAAGGACGCAAGGCCCAATATCATGACTGTCCAGTAGTGTTTGGGTACTGGAGCCTGTGGGTCTGGACATTTCTGCTCCTGTTGGCTGGTACTCTCAGCCAGAGGTCCCCAACTCCAGTCCTGTTGTCCCACACAATGATCATGTTTTGCAACTGTGCCTCATGAATATGCATGTGATACATCTGCAGACCATGGACCAGCATTTGGAAATGGTAAAACACATATTTATTTCACACATCATAAGATGGTAATCATTTATTGCCCTCCAGGACTGCATTTGGGGGAATCTGCTGTATGTAATGCACATGTTTCTCATATATGTACACTTACAAAGAAAATATAGATGTATTACCCATGTTTGCATTATCTGCACTACAGGTTCTGTTAGTTTTAGAACATTTGCATGGTGAGACAATTGTGGGGACTGGGTTGGCCGGGCCGACACATGGGATTTGAACCTGTGACCTTCAGCTCCTGAAGGCACTGCCTGTGTGCTTTGCACCACCATCTTGTCACAGGGGCAGTGCATTCCCAGGGGTCTACATGGCTGTTTGTCAGACTGACCCTGTCAGTTGCAGTGCACAGCACCCACTTAATACGGGCTAGGCCATGGTGTGCTGTGCACAGCTGCCACCAGTTCCCCTGCCATCACCATGCTCACATGGCCTTATATTGGCACCTGCATATAAAGTGCATGATCAGTGACCCTCCAGGACTGCATTTGGGTGAATCTGCTGTAGATGATGCACATGTTTATTTGGTGTGTGGTGTTGAGGGGGAAAAGGAAAACATTTTATCTCACACAATCTTGACTCTCAGCAGCAAAGGTTCAGTCTTTCATGCCATGTTTCATAGGGTTTCCATTCTGTGGACTGGTTTGGCAGGAGCCACAGACAGAATTTGCACCTGTGACCTTCTGTTTATGTAAACACTGACTGTGTGCACTGCACCACCGTTTTGCCACATAGAAGCTGCATTCCCTGGGGAGTCCATGGCTGTACATCCAATAGAGCCTGTCTGTTGTGGTGGACAGTGCCAGCCTATACCCCCTTAAGGCACTGTCTGGTGTGGCTTGCAGCCACTGCCCCCTCCACCACCTGTACACCTCGCACAACATGACGAAATGTCCTTATATGGAAGAACCCATATAGCTTGATTGCATTGTGGCACTCCAGGACTGAATTGTGAGGACTTGCCTGTACGTATTGCCCATTGTTATGGGGTGTGTGCGCGGTGTTAGGTAAAATACAGGTGTTGGAAACATGATTATGTTCTCTGCAATCACGGAGTGTCTTCACTATCTGTGTTTAGTGGTGGGTAAAATATGTGGGCAGGATTGGCAGTAGCCCCAGCTGGGCTTTGAACCTGTGACCTTCTGTTCTTGCATGCACTGTCTGTGTGCACTGCACCACCGTGTAGGCACAGATTGGCTGAATTCCCTGGGAAGTCCATGACTGTGCATCTGGCAGGGCCTGTCTGTTGCAGTGGACGGTGTCAGCCTGCACATGGCTAGGCCACTGTCCTCTGGGGATGGCAGCCACTGCCTCCTGCACCACATGTACTCGTCCACCAACATACTGGCATGTCCTTCTCTCAGAGAAAATAGATGACCTGATTGTGTTGTGGCAGTACGGGACTGCATTTGGGGGACTTGGCTGTAGGTACTGCCCATTGTTGTGGTGTGTGTGCGGTGTTGGGTAAAATATGGGTGTTTTCACCATGCTTATGTTCCCTGCAATACAGGGGTGTCTGTGCTATCTTTGTTTAGTGGTGGGTAAAATATAGGGACTGGGCTGGCAAGTGCACCAGCTGGGCTTTGAACCTCTGACCCTAGAGGTACTGACTCTGTCTGCTACACCACACTATGGCCACATAGACAGTGCAGCCCCTGGAGGTAGTAAGCCTGGCAGGATGGAGTCACAAACCCTGCTCTACGCAAATTTACTGTGGGCATATGCACCCTGTCTGGTGACACACTTGCACATAAACCCCGGAAATGACCACGGGAAATGGGGGACAAAATATCACCACGCTGGACAACAGTGATATTAATGGGCAACCATAGCAAACACTCCCAGGAAAGCTCCACAAAAGGAAATGTTTTTTGGAATAGTCTCCGCTCCGTAAACCCTTCCAAAATTCATTTCTTTTTTCTGGAGCTTTTCTGGGTGTGTTTTTTGTATTTGCCCATCACTATAACTGTTCCCCAGCTGAATTACTATTTTTAATAGTTCTGTTGTGGTCCTTTTCTATTTTTATTTGCACTTTTGTGCTGTGCACATGTATCACACTGCTCACGTTTTGCTGGTTTCCCCGGTTTTCCTGTACATTGCTGACGGAAATGGTTTCTCTTCCCTTTAAATGCTTTCTACCGCGAGGGTTTCACTCGCGGTAGTTTTTACATGCAAATTCGGGCCCGATACTGTGCGGGGAGCCTCTCCTCTCCCCTTCCCCGCCCATTAAACCCTTCTCTCCGCCCCTCCGGGGCCTTCCTCCGCCCTCCGTTAGCCTTTCCACGCCTCTATCGGACATTTGCGGGCCCGTACTTGTGCGGCACCCGTTACTGTGCCGCGCAAGTGTGCGGGGCTTAATCGCACGTTTGCGGGGCATTTAAGCGCTCTTAACTACCGCTTTTAGTGCGCTCTTTTGCGGCGCGCTAATTAGCGGTTTTTAGTAAACATGCCCCTTAGAGGCCTGCTTACTGAAAGATTTTCCCATTGTGTGTCTATGGGGAAACTGCTTAGTAAAGAGGGCCCTTTAGTGTGATCCTGCATACTCCCAGGGATGTCTATACACTTTGCGTTAGGTAACAATGCAAGAAGGAGGGTCATTGCTCTGCTCTGCTTGTCACTGTGGCATGGAGGAATAGCCTAATGGTTAGAGCACTGGCTTGGTAACCAAGAAGCCAGGGTTTCATTCCCACTAGTAGTCACTTAGTGCTTTCTTGCCTCAGAAAATTCCAAGTTATCCATGTTTAAGTTACAATGTAAACTGCTTTGATTGAAATGATAAAGCTGTATAAAAAATATGAGTTAAAGAATTGTTTCTGTTGTTATGAGCAATGATGGTTATACTGACTTTACAATATTATTGCTACTACTGCAATCTACTACTATTAACACTCTTCCTATCCAGTTGAAACAAATGGCTTTCATACCCTTTGTGTGGGCTAGCTAATTGAATATACATCCATTGCTGAACATCTCTCACTTTTCCCACACTTTTCTGAATACGTCTATGTCCCGTTTCTCAAAATCGCTAGTCCTGCTCCTGTTAAAGCTGCCATTAAGTTTGGTAACTCTTGAAATGCTGTCTAGCAGTACCAGATGGCTCCTCTTGTCCTAATTAGATAACATAAATCAGTGGGTTTATGCTGCTCTTCTTTACTTCTGCTACAGCTGCTGAATTATCCACTAGTTTTGTCCTGTTTGGGATTACTTGTACTCTTGCTGCTGGTAAAAAACCTCAGAAAAAACCTCTCTTGCCTTAACTATTATCCTGATGCTCTCCTTTGTGATTTCTACGTATTATGGACATCCACTGGCAAGGAAGAGGGTGAGAGCGATGGCAAGAAAAGTGCTGCAGAGGCAGGGACCCTACCTCCAAAATCACAGAAGAGGAAGAGCGTTTTGACTTCAGCAGGCATACAGCATCAGAAGTAGCCTAATGGTCAGAGCACTGGCTTGGTAACCCAGAGACCAGGATTTGTATTCCCATTAGCACTCCTTGTGGTCTTGGGCAAGTCACTTACCCCTCCATTGCCTCAGAAAAATCCAAGTTATCAATGTCCCTGTTTAATGTACATTGCTAAGTTTAAGTTACAATGTAAACTGCTTTGATTGACATGATAAAGCAGTATATAAAGCCCATTAAATAAATAAAAGAAGTCAACCTAATTGTAAGGGGATAATAACTGGAAAAGAAGTAAGGTAGTTGGCAAAGTGCAAGGATGGAAAGAGAAAGTGCAAGAGGAATGATGAAAGGGAGAGTGTGAGAGGGAAAGTGGTAGGAAAAATGCAAAAAGAGGTGAGCACCTGTGTGCCCAGAGTGAAATACAAATACAGCCACTCATACTCCACTCCTGACACACAGCATGCAGACACTCATACCCCATAATCCCCGCCACACACATATACTGCACACACAAACATACATGACACAAAACCCAAAGATACAGGTAAATTCTCACCATATAGAAAACTATACATAGCATAACACTGATATGCATATATACATCTTCAGTGACTATTCGCACCCACACTCCTTTTCTCACACATCCTCTACACTACTGAGATGCTCTTTAGCCTGATCGTTCCCGTTATATCTCCACCCCCCGCCCCAAACAAGCCTGTGTATGCAAATGGGAGAGGAAGCAATGCGTCAATGTCACACTACATGTGCACTTTCTAACTTGTTATGTTCTGCACTGGAATCAGTTCTTGAGCTGATAATTGAATATGGCTGCATTTTAAAAGAAGCTCATGCCAGAGAGCCAGAGTATGCTAAAAAGAACTAATTTCTTTGACTCAGTCTTTTGAAAATGCTGCCCGTTAATCATAAACATATTCCCAACAATGTTTGGTGTGTGTCTCGCTCTTAAAGTTTGTTCCAGAAAGTTAGTTGTTTTCATGAAGAAGTTTGTGGATTTAATTCTCATAATTAGAGACATATTTTTTGTTTATTCTCTATTGGAAAGCTGTTGCTATTTTGAAAGAAAAGCCCCTTATGGTTGAAAAAAAGCAGATTTGTATTGGTATATGACGATGCCGTACCCCTTATCTCTGTTTTGGAAATTTACAGAATTCAAATTCTCCATGTCTCAAAGCCTTCTGACCACGTCACAAGTCTCTCAGATTCTTTGTCTGAATAAAAGACATTATTTCCCTTGAATACTGCCATCCTTACCAGGGAGTTAATTGGTTTTGGAGCTTTACATGCTAACTTATGGTTTACGGTTTATTATTTCTTGATATACTGCCTTTCGGTCAACTTCTCCTACCTTTGCTCTGCTTTGCTTTCCTATTCCAGACTTCTCACTCTATCTGTTTACGATCTGGATCCGTTCACATGAAGTTTCACTTCACAGTTAAGAACATAAGAACGTAAAATTTGCCATACTATGTCAGACCAATGGTCCATCAAGCCCAGTATTCTGCTTCCAACAGTGACCAATCCAGGCCATAAGTACTTGGCAGAAACCCAAAAGGTAGACAGATTCCAATGCACTTTAATAATGGTGTATGGGTTTTTCCTCCAGGAAATTGTCCAAAACCTTTTAAAATCCATCTATATTAACAGACTGCACTACATCCTCTAGCAATGAATTCTAGAACTTAATTATGCATTAAGTGAAGAAATATTTTCTCTGATCTTAAATGTACTATATTGTAGCTCCATTGCATGTCCCCTAGTCCTTGTACGTTTTGAAGGAATAAACCACTAATTCATGTTTACTGGTTTCACTCCCCTCGCTATTTTATAGACCTCTATCATATCTACCATTAGCCATCTCTTCTCCAAGCTGTTTTAAGCCTTTCCTCTTATGGGTATATTTCCATGCCCTTTATCATTATGGTCATTTTTCTCTGTACGCTTTCCAGTTCTGCTATATATTTTTTTTAGATGCAGCGACCAGAACTGCAAGCAATGCTCAAAGTGTGGTCACACCATGGAGCAATACAGAGGCATTATGGAATCCTTTATTTTATTTTCCATTTCTTTCCTTTTAACGCCTAGCATTCTATTAGCTTTCTTGGTTGCCACTACAAGACAGCCCCGCCCAAGCACCATAGAACCATTGTGTCTCTGACTTTCAGAGAGTGAGGAAGGGGTGTTGGGGAAAGGAGAAAAAAACAGGAGTGAAATAAAGCAGCAGCTTCAAGTCTGTTTTGAGGGAATTAGGAAAGGCTCCTTGGGACTTAGGAATTTAAGACAGAAAAAACAGAGAGCTTCATAGTCTTCATAGCTTACATAGCCTTTAAATCAGATATTTGAGTGTGCCCTCAGTTCATAGAAGGCCTACTGGCCAGGGACACTTAAGTTCCTGCCCACCCTACTCCTGACCCCACCCACTTCTGAGCTGCATTGCCTATAGAGTCATCATATACATTGACTTCTGTGCTTTAATTAGGTGTTACACCCACTTTTTCTCCTTTTCTCCTTCTAGGACAGCTGAGTCAGAATGCAATAACTCTGGTGCTTTCATTTCAAGAAGAATCATTTGGATCCTAAGTTGTTGTTGTTAAGTGCCGTTGAGTCGGAGTCGACTCGTGGTGACCCTCTGGATAGCTATCCTAAATTGTGTTCAGTCTTCAGTCAGGCGGCTCATTGTTGACAGACTGGTACCCATAGCTGCTGTTATTGTATCGATCCATCTCATTGCTGGCCTTCCTCTTTTGCGTTGACCTTCTATCTTGCCAAGCATGATGTCTTTCTCTAGTGATCTCTCTCTTCGCATGATGTGTCCAAAGTATGAAAGTCGAAGTCTTGTCATCTGAGCTTATAAAGAAAGCTTAGGTTTGATCTCCCCTAGTACCGACTGGTTTGTTCTTCGGGCAGTCCATGGTATACACAGTATTCGCCGCCAGCACCATAATTCAAAGGCATCAGTTTTCTTCCTGTCTGTCTTTTTCACTGTCCAGCTTTCACATCCATATGATTTCAAGAAGAATCATTTGGATCCTAAGAGCTTGCCCTATATGCCTCGTTAGCTGCTATGCATAAAGAATTGACTCTACTAAGGGAAGAATTATCTGCAATTAAACACACTTCCTCTAGGTTACAAACTGAACAAAATCCACCACCGCTTCCACAAAGAATCAAACAGCCCAGGAACAAATGGATCACAGTGGGCACTGGTAGGTTGCGACCTGTAACGCAGAGACACCTTATACATCAAGTGATATCCCTGCATAATGCCTTCTCTGCCTTGGATAATGAGGGTGCCCAGTCGATGAAAACTGAAGTGCCCTTAAATGATAGACTTAATGCCAATTCTACTGATAATGTACCAAATAGGAAGTAAAAAAAATCACAAATCAGAAAACTACTACTCATTGGAGATTCCATCATCAGAGGCACCAACTTGGGAATACAGCTCAAAGGAGAGAGGATGGTCAAATGCCTCCCAGGCTCTTCAGCCAGCAGGAATACAAAACAAATTGTTGGTATAGTTAGTGCAGAAAGTGAGCACTCCAAAACTGATATTGTTATCCACTTGGGTACCAATGACCTGGCTAGAAATGGTGTCTCTGCAGTTCAAAGGGACTTATAGACTCTGCGAGAGAAACTCAGGCCCATTGCTAACACTATAGCATTCTCAGAAGTTCTACCTGTTCATGGTAAGGGGGCAGAAGGGCTGCATCACCTAAAAAAACTTTAAAACATGGCTCCAAACCTGGTGCAAACAAGAAGGATTAGATATATAGGTAACTGGGGAAACATATGGATCAACAAGAGACTATACTGTACCGATGGACTACATCTCTCCGCCGCAGGGAAAAGGATCCTAAGTGAAAAATTCAGGCATTATGTGGATAGGCATTTAAACTAGGGAAAGGGGGTGACGGATAGAAAAGGACAAATTCACTACGTCACTCCAAGCAAAAGAAAAACAACATTGGATAGAGCCACACACTCGAAAAACACATCAGGGGCAAGTAGGAAGGGGCGTGTAGAACAAAACCCATGCAAAAGGAAAGCAAGCCATTCAACAAATGCTGGAAAGCAATGTGTACAAATGCACGAAGCCTAGCCAGCAAAGTTCCAGATCTGGAAGCCCTAATGGTGGAAATGGGCTTGGACATTGTGGCCATTACAGAAACATGGTTTAATGAGTCACATGAATGGGATATAGCCATAGCTGGCTATAATCTATTTAGAAGAGAGAGAGAAGGTAGAAAAGGAGGAGGAGTAGCCCTGTATGTCAAAAGCAATATTAAAGCTGCTGAAATGCAGGGGACATGGGGAAAAGAAGAAGCGCTGTGGATTGTGTTGGAAAGAGGAGATGGCACTGTCATCCATACTGGTGTGGTCTACAGGCCTTCAACTCAAACTGAAGAAATGGATAGTGAATTGATTGTTGATATTGCAAAGATAGCCATGAAGGGGGAAGTGATCATATTGGGTGACTAATCTACCTGATGTGGATTGAAGTGTTCCTTCTACAAATCTGGAAAGAAGTAAAAAAAATTGTGGATGCCTTCAAAGATATATTACTTAAACAAATGGTGATGGAACTGACCAGGGAGAACTCCGTGCTGGATTTAGTGCTCACCAATGGAGATAGCGTGTTGAATATCCAGGTGGGTGCCCATGTGAGCAGCAGCGATCATCACACGGTGTGGTTTGAGATAAAAGCCAAGGTGGAATCCAATCACAGCAAACTCAAAGTCTTAGATTTCAAAAATGATGACTTAGTAAAATGGCCAAGTACCTGAAGGAGGAATTGGTAGGGTGGGATGGGTTAAGGGAAGTGGAATTGCAATGGGCTAAACTAAAGAAAGCAATAATAGGTGCAACAGATACATACGTAAGGAAAGTACATTTAAAACAAGAGGAAAAGGAAGCCTGTTTGGTTCTCCAAAGAAGTGGCTGCACAAATAAAGCCAAAAAACACAGCTTTCACAAAATTCAGAAGCTCACAAACAGAGGAACACAGAAAAGAACACAAGATCAAACTAAAAGAGATAAAAAGAGAAATAAGGATAGCAAAATCAGGTAGGAGAAAAGATGGTTAAAGATGTGAAGTGTGGCAACAAGATTTTTTTCAGGTATATTAGGGAGAAGAGGAAAATTAGAGTTGAAATTGCAGGACTCAAAAGTGCTGGGAACAGAATCGTGGAAAGTGACATTGAAAAAGCGAAAATGCTAAACAAATACTTCTGCTCTGTTTTCACTAGAGAAAATCCTGGAGAAGGACCACCTGTGATTGACAAATACACAAATGGGAATGGAGTAGATACCATACCATTCACAAACGATGATGTGTTAGAACAGTTTGCAAAACTGAAAGTGGAAAAGTCTATGGGACCAGATGGGATACACCCCAGGATACTGAAGGAGCTCAGAGAAGTTCTTGCAGGGCCTTTAAAGGATGTTTTTAATAGATCCTTGGAGACAGAAGAAGTTCCAAGGGGCTGGAGAAGGGCTGATGTGGTACCTCTCCACAAAAGTGTTAATAGGGAAGAAGTGACAAACTACAGGCCAGTAAGCCTTACCTCGATGGCGGGAAAAGTAATGGAGGTGCTCCTGAAAGTGAATAGTGGACTTCCTTGAAACCAACAGGTTGCATGATCCGAGGCAACATGGTTTTACCAAAGGACAATCTTGCCAAACAAGTCTGATTGAGTTCTTTGACTGGGTGACCAGAGAACTAGATCAAGGGCATTTTTTTTATTTATTTTATTTTTATTTATTTAGTATACATTTGTATACCGCTACTTCCAGCGATCAGCAGCGGTTTTTGATTACAGATTGGAAATTGTCAAATCATGACAGGAAATTTTGCATGCGATGGATGTGATCTACCTAGATTTTAGCAAAGCCTTTGATGCTGTTCCTCCTAGGAGTCTTATCAATAAACTCAACAGCTTGGGGATGGGTCCCAAGATGGTGAATTGGATCAGAAATTGGATGACTGACAGACAACAGCAGGTGACGGTAAATGGAACTCACTCAGATGAAAGGAAGGTGATTAGCGGTGTGCCCCAGGGTTCGGTCTTGGGACCAGTACTGTTCAATATACTCGTGAGTGATATTACCGAAGGGATGAATGGAAAAGTCTGTCTTTATGCATATGACACCAAAATTTGCAACATAGTGGACTCCCCTCAGGGAATGGGGAATATGAGGAAAGATCTACAAAAGCTGGGAGAATGGTCTAATGCTTGGCAGTTAAGATTTAATGTGAAGAAGTGCAGTGTCATGCACTTGGGAAGCAGAAATCTAAGGGAACTGTATGCGATAGGGGGTGAGAGATTGATGTGCATGGACCAGGAGAAAGATCTCGGTGTGATTGTTTCTGATGATCTCAAGGTGGCGAAACAGTGTGACAAGGCGGTAGCAAAAGTCAGAAGGATGCTGTGTTGCATACAGAGAGGAATTGCCAGCAGAAAGGAAGAGGTACTAATGCCACTGTGCAAGTCACTGGTGAGGCCTCACTTGTAATATTGTGTTCAGTTTTGAGACCATATCTCACAAAGGATATAAAAAGGCTGGAAGTGGTTCAGAGGAAGGTGACCAAAATGATTTGGAGCCTGCGTCAGAAGATTTATGAGAAGAAACTTGAAGACCTAAATATGTACACTCTGGAGGAGAGGAGGGGCAGGGGAGATATGATTCAGACCTTTAAATACTACGAGTATTAATGGATAAATAAACCTCTTCCAAAGACAGGGAAGCTGTAAAACTAGAGGGCATAACATGAAGCTTCAAGGGGTAAACTGAAAGGCAATATCAGGAAATACTTTTTCACTGAAAAGGTGGTGGATGCTTGGAATGCCCTCCTGATGGAAGTGATGGGGCAAACGCAGTGACATAATTCAAAATGTCATGGGACAGTCATAGTGGATCCCTTTATAGCAACAGGATAAAATCAAAATAAACATAACTATCTCTTATATATGAACAAATAGGGGTGACCTACACGGAGCGGAGGGTACACCCCTAAACAAAGGCATGGGGTGAGGTGACCTGCATGGAGCGGCAAGTGCACCTACTCTTGCTGCCTTGCTGGGCAGGCTAGATGGACCATACTGGTCTTTATCTGCCGTCATATACTATGTTGCTATGTTTAAGTCTGACTTCGAACAAGTAAGGAAGAGGTGATGGGGCATGCTACTTCAAAGCACAACAAAAAAAAATGCTGAAAACAAGCTTGAAGGGAGTAGAATGTTCTATCTGTCTGCTTTACAACTACTAGACCTCCTCCTCCTATATGCTCCTCCAGTGAGTGTCTCTGGTGTGGATAATACTGGGGTGGGGAGAGATCAGCAAAGGGAGAGAGAGGCTAGGAAAATTTGTTCTTTACAATTTCCCATCTGACAATTGCTTTCCTGTTCTAAGCATTGCTGGAAGGTGTGCAGTGTATTTGTACAACACAGTCAGTGGCAATGGAGAAGGACAGATTAACGACATCTAATCTATCTATTCCATTGCACAACAAAAAGATAGTAAAATAATTTTTGTGTAAAAATCTTGTTCACCTATTTTCTGTAACAGCAGCTGTGGGAGTGGGAGGTCCTTACTATATCTAGCTATTTCATCCCACATTCATAAAATGCAGTTAAATAAAGCTAAAAGCTAAATAAGAGTTATAAGACAGGCAGTCCGTGCAACCCAAGGGCTGTGAATGTTGTTTGATTGGAGCATTAGCCAGGCAAATACATCCCCCCTTCCCCAGTTCTTTGAAGCATGTGAGTAGTCGGGCAGGGTAATGTGGAACACAAATCGAAAGGAGATATATTTACTCAGAGGAAATACTTACCAGAGTCCTGAAGAAGAGGAATGAATAGTCTAGAAGGTATGCAGTGTACTTTATTTGCATCACACATAACTATAGGGGAAATATTGAAAGGGATTAACATAGTTATCTGGGCAACCCGGATATTGAATGCTGGGTCCTGGATATAGCCCGGCATTGAATATCTGGTTAAAAGTTCAGTAAGAGTGGCAAGCCGCTTTAGCAGAGCTAGCCGCCGTCGCTGAATATCGGGCCTAGATTATTTAAACACATTAATTCTGTCTATTGAGCATTATTTTTTCTATTCAAATTGCATTTGACTTTTGTGAAGTCCTACCTGGGAGTTACAGTTCGAGAGGGCCCGACTGCTTGACTACGACTCCATTTGCTCCATTAGGAGAGTCCCATTTTACAAAAGTAAAATGTAATTTGAATTGAAACAATGATGTTTAATAGAGAGAATTAAAGTGTTTAAATAGTATAGCTTTTTTATCAATATCCTCTCAAGTTATTTTTCTTGTAACATTGGATGGTAAAATTTCTTAATGTAAAATATTAGCTACAATGCAATAAAGTTCTCTTACATCAATTAGGGTACTGTAAAAAAGTTTTATTTCCTTTCTATAGCTTTTCAGCTCTTAGATAACAAAGTTTTGGATCAACTCGGACAAATACATCAGATAAGTATTCAGATTATAATTGATTAATTACTTTGTTATGCAGATACTCTATACGAGGTATCCCAAAGCATTGATACTGTGTGTTGCTGTTTCTTTACAAGAGTTCCAGACTATTTACTCCTCTTCTTCGGGACTCTGGAAAGTATTCTCTCTGTGTCTCCCTCTTTTTATTTGAGTTCCTTTGTTTATCTTTTTCACTTCCCAAGAGAAAATGTCTCTTCCTGAAAAAAATGTGTCTATTTTCCTGTAACACCCCCCTAGTGGGCGTCCCTTGGTCCCGGGCTGTTCTGTCAGGAACCTCCTCGCTGGCAAACTCCGTCGGTCACTAAGATTTTGGCACCACTGTGTCACCACCCAGGATAGAGGGATATCAGTGGGTGGGATTACCCTCCCTTCTCCCCAGAAAAATCAAAGAAAGCATGTCTGTGAACAAAGCTGATTGTAAACCTTTATATTTATATTTTTTAAGGCTAATAAAACTTCAAAACATTTACCATCCCTGGGGGCATGTTTACTAAACTCCGAAAATGTGCGGGTCCCCGTTAGTGTGCGTGTGCCATATAAGGAGTGGGCGGTTCAGGCCGAACAAGGAAAAAAAACGACCGTACGTGTGCGCGTCGCGTTAATGTGCGGGGCCCACATTAGCGCGTGGGAAGGCTAAGTGGGGCGCTGCTGGGCAATGTAGGAGCAGTGCCATAGCACAACAGTGAAGACACTAACCAATGATGCAGGGGCCATGGGTTCAATCCCCCAGTGTGCACAACCAAAAACCTCTGGCTGAGGCATGAATACTAATGGTTAACAAGTGTTTTAGGAGGCACACTATTTTTTTGCGGCCTTCGGCGTCGCGCTGTAACGTTTGGGCAGCAGTAACTACGTTTGTGCATCATTATGCGTTTCGCTGCCAGATATGGGGGGCATTAGGCGATGCGCTGTAAATGTTAGGCGGCATTAGGCGGCGCGCTGTTCATCTTGTGCGTTTTGGGCGGCATTAGGCGGTGCGCTGTTAGTTGTGAACGGCATAAGGCGGTGCGCAAATATCCATACACAGAAACAGAACCGTAGCATAATGGTGAAGACACTAACCAATGATACAGGGGCCATGGGTTCAATCCTCCATTGTGCGCAATGGAAAAGGCCAGCTGAGGCACCAACTTGAATGTGTAAAAGTGGTTCAGGAGGCAACATAATTTTGGACTGCATAAGGCGGCGCACTGTACATTTTGTACGGCATAAGGCGGCGCACTGCTTTTGTTGGGCGGTATAAGGCGGCGCACTGCTCTTGTTGGGCGGCATAAGGCAGCACAAGGCGGCGCACTGTTATTTTTGGGTGGCACAAGGCGGCACACTGTTAATTGTGGGCAGCAGGAGGCGGCGCGCTGATGAGCACAAGGCGGTGCGCTGATGCTAAAGCAAAGGAACAGAGCCACAGCATAATGGTTAAGACACTGACCAATAGTGCAGGGGGCACAGGTTCAATCCCTCACAGTGCCCTGTGAAAAAGGGTAGCTGAGGCAGTATGTTTTATGTTGTGGAGTGCTGTAGGAGGCTTATTAATTTTATTTTGTGAGAACTACTAGCAAACCCACTCTCACAGCATGTTAACATAAAGCGGCCCATAAGGCACATGTTACAGTGCACCGTCCGCCAAGGCACCCTAGAATGTCCCCTATAGGGCAGCATGTATTTTGCGACACAGGATAATGTATAGTGCACCCTATATGGATGGCAACCATAAAGTGCCCTATAGGGCGCCACATAAAGCACCCGCAGAGGCACCTTATGGGTACAGTACGCTGAGGGTGTAATTGCTGGCAGCAACATATGTACAGTAAATTTAAAAAAAACCTTTGGACACCCCTATCACAGAACCCCACTGTGGGTTTGAACCCATGACCTCTGGCTGCACAGGCAGTGACTTAACCATTGGGCTACAGCTCTATAGCTGTAAGCAAGCCCCTGGCTGGCTGCAGATAGCCTGCACGTCACCTCACAGACAGTCTGCTGTTGTAAACAGGATAGGGTTAGGCCACCCGTACCCATGATGCACTGCAAATGCAAATCAGCTGTCCACAGATGCACACAGGATGGGAGATGCACCCCTAAAGCTCCTCGGCCTGGTAGGGGGACGTGTCCGTGTGCACCCACACAGCACCTCGGCCTGGTAGGGTGTTCTGAGTGGGTGGACAAATGGCAAAGAGTAGCTAAACAACATCACATTGGGCGGTAACTGTGCTCACCCTGAGTGTGTGATGTTGCGGCCAGGACCAGGTCCACAACACCTTCCATGGCTGAATGCGGCCATGCCAGAGCTCCAAAGCAGCAAAAACCTGTGAAATAGGTAGGTGCTGCATAAATGTCTTGGAGATCTCTGTCTGCCTCAGTTAGTGGAACCACCCCCCCCAGGTGGATAAAACACAGCCTCCCACCAACAGATCCCCATTTCCCTCTCATCACAGCAAAGTGGACCATCAACCCCAGTCCTGCTGGGGAACAGACACCCCACAGTGCAGTTCAAGCAGCTCCACACACATCCATAACACAATATCAGACAGACATTAGGCCTGGATATTCACAGATGCACCCCACCACTATCTGATATTCTCCTGCAGCAAGCCATCAGCCACTGCACCCTGCAAGGCACCCCATCAAGACACATACCATCTGTGCACAGTCTACTGGTTGGTCCTGATAGAAATGCATGCACCCACAACTAAGGTGGCAGTACACACAAGCAGATAAGTCAGTGAAGAGGCCCCAACAGGAAACCCATATATATCACATGACAGAAACACAATATAGCACTATGGGGGTGCCTAGCCATGCTGCCATCACTGCACACTCAGGGTGAGAGTGATCCCCCAGCAGCACATACAGAGGTAACCCTGTCTGTGTAGGTGGTGGCCAGGTACTACCATGTCCCTGTCAGTGCCCTATGCCCTGTGCAGCTGCATCCTGGTCAGCCCACCCTGTCTGAGATGTACCCATGGTCCCTTGCTACTCATTATGCACATTGGCAGGCCAATACTGGCAACAGTGCTGGCAGTTTGGGCTGTGGAAGGGGCTTGCAGCCAACACCCACTGTATAGACAGACACACACTTCCACACCTATGCCATCATGGTGCTACTATTGAGGAGGTAATTAGCCTTGCCCACCAAACCGGTCCTGGGCACGCCAAGGCATGGATATGGCACGCAGTACTGCTGGGGGTCACTCCCCAGGTTGGTAAACACCATCAAATGCCAGGCCTGGAGCACGCACCGCAAACACCTCACAGATTGTTCTGATGGGGTCAACTAGCAGTATGTGCGTAACGTATGGATATCTATCTGCCAGTACTCCTAGCAAACGTCTCAGAGCTGTGTACCGTATACCTCAGGTGCAGGGTGACATTGCTAAGGTATGCAGGTGCTAGTATTGGGAGATGCACGCAGGGTCCAATGTTCTGCCTCTCCAGGAGACATTGGCCAATGGGGCCTGTGGGTGTGGGTGTGGGTGTGTCTGGCCCTGTTGGGTGTTGCTTTACGGCAGAGATTCCCAACTCCAGTCCAGGTTTGCATCACACTGTTCGGGTTTTCCTGCTGTCCCTCATGAATATGCATGAGCTACATCTACATGCCATGGGGGTGGTGCATAGATATACAGCACAGGCATTTGTATGAGTGGCAGCATGGAACCTGACTGGTGTGTGGCCCACCAGGACTGCATTTGGGTGATTCTGCTCTAGGAACTGCCCCTGTTCATGGTGTCTGTGCTCAGTGGGGTAAAAGATAGACGTAGTACCATTGCATATGTCCTCGCCATGAAAGGTGTGTCCTTACTATCACTGTTTAGTTGTGGGAAAAATATGTGGGAAAGATTAGCTGTAGCCCCAGCTGGGCTTTGAACCTGTGACCTTCTGTTCTTGCATGCACTGTCTGTGTGCACTGCACCACCATGTAGCCACAGATTGGCTGGATTCCCTGGAACATCCATGACTGTGGATCCGGCAGGGCCTGTCTATTGTAGTGGACTGTGCCAGCCTGCACATGGCTAGGCCTCTGTCTTCTGTGACTAGCAGCCACTGCCCCCTGCACCACATGTACTCGTCCGCCAACATGCTGGCATGAGCTTCTCTCAGAAAAAGCAGATGACCTGATTGCAATGTGGCAGTACGGGACTGCATTTGGGGGACTTGGCTGTAGGTAATGCCCATTGTTGTGGTGTGTGTGCGGTGTTGGGTAAAATATGGGTGTTTTCCCCATGCTTATGTTCCCTGCAATACAAGGGTTTCTGCGCTATCTTTGTTTAGTGGTGGGTAAAATACAGGGACTGGGCTGGCAAGTGCCCCAGCTGGGATTTGAATCTCTGACCCTCTGGTCCTAGAGGTACTGGCTCTGTCTGCTGCACCACACTATGCCCACAGAAACAGTGCAGCCCCTGGAGGTAGTAAACCTGGCAGGATGGAGTCGCAAACCCTGCTCTACGCATTTTTACTGTGGGCACATGCACCCTGTCTGGTGACAAACGTGCACATAAACCCCGGAAATGACCACAGAAAATGGGGGACACAATATCACCACGCTGGGCAACAGTGATATTAATGGGCAACCATAAAATACACTCCCAGGAAAGCTCCAACAAAAAGGAAATGTTTTTTGGAAGAGTCTCCTCTCCGTACACCTTTCCAGAAATCATTTCTTTTTGCTGGAGCTTTCCTGGGTGTGTTTTTTAGTTTTGCCCATTACTATAACTGTTCCCCAGCTGAATTCCTATTTTTACAATTTTTGTTGTGGTCCTTTTCTATTTTTAATTCCACTTTTGGGCTGTGCACATGTATCACACTGCTCACGTTTTGCAGGTTTCCCCGGTTTTGCTGTACATTGCTGACGGAAATGGTTTCTCTTGCCTTTAAATGCATTCTACTGCGAGTGATTCACTTGCGCTATTTTTCCTTTGAAATTCAGCCCCGATAATGTGCGGGGCGCCTCTCCCCTCCCCTTCCCCACCCATTAACCCCTTCTCTCCACCCCTCCGGGGCCTTCCTCCGCCCTTCGTTAGCCTTTCCACGCCTCTATCGCACATTTGCGGGCCCGTACTTGTGCGGCACCCGTTAGTGTGACGCGCACGGGTGCGGGGGTTCCTCGTACGTTTGCGGGGCGCTTAAGAGCACTTAAGTGCTGCTTTTAGTGCGCTAATGTGCGGCGCGCAAATTAGCGGTTTTTAGTAAACATGCCCCCTAGTATCCTTTACCAATTTGAGTGTCAATCCCCTTAAGGTCTGATATTCATCTGTCTGGATCTTCGAAGGGCTATGCGCCAACCTCTAAACCAGATATTCAATGCCACGGCGATGACATTGAATATCCAGTGATCGCCACCAAAGCCAGAAGTCGCCAAAGCTAACTGTGCAGCAGTGATAGTCGATGCTGCGCGGTTAGCTCTGGCGCCTTAAAAGATAGGCAAGGGTTTTCCTTGCCTATCTTTAAAGCGCAGATCACTAACCGGGTAGCATCCAGTATCGCTTCTGCATTGTTAGCACCATTCTCCGCCTCGGAACGCCCCCAACATGCCCTCATGCTAACCGGATAGCATCGAGGCACATAGGGGACTTAGATGGGGATATTCAACGGCACTAACTGTGTAAGTGCCGTTGAGTATCCCCCTCTAAGGTATTTACACAGTTTACTGGTCTGTAAACTATGTAAATGCCTTTCAACAAAGACAAAGAACAAAAAATGACTCAATATTTACATGTATAGTACCAATTAAGCAATAGGTGAACTGGGGTGATGATCTACCTGCACTTTATTAAAACCCATGTCCTGATATTCTCCCTCCCTTTCTTCCCACAAGTCTCACTCATGTGCTGAGCTGCAGTTGGACCTATGGCTGCTGTGGGTCCTGGGGATATCTGTTCTCCCTTGCCTGGATTGGCCTGACACTGCTGTCAGGCACTCCACCTCCGCTGCCAAGCCAGCTCCTGACCGGAGAAGATCACCTGAGCTCTGTTTCTGCTGCCAAGCCACCTCCCAGCTGGAGGGGTCATCATGGCTACCAGGTTCTCCACCTCAACCGCCAAGCCGCATCCAGACTAGACTAGACTAGAGGGACCACCATGTCTGGGCTCTCTGCTCCCACTGCCATGCCACCTTCCAGTTATAGTGATCACTGCTTCTCTGCCTGGCTGTCTATTGCATTGCCACCTCCAGTTTGGAGGTCACTGCTCAAGATCCAACAGGCTCTTCCACCACAGGAGGAGTGTTCATTGTCAGAGGTTGCATCCCTGCTGTACCCAAGCTCAGTGCAATTAGCTCTTTTAGCTGAAACATTTTGTGATCTTTGAGTCTATTCGGTGGCAGGTCAGTGGTTTCTGGTACAGAGGAATGGCTCAGGGTTCTAGAATTCTAAACTTTGCAGCTTAGAATTTTACTGTGGCTTAAACTTTCTCTATCATTAGAATAGTTATTTGCTGTAATTAAAAAACATACCATGCAATAAAGAAAGTACTCAAACTGCTAAGAAATCACAAAAGTGTTCTCAATAATGACTCCATTCACCATCCCAGTCAGGGGCGGCTCTATAATGAGGCTGAGTGAGGTGGTGGCCTCAGGCGGCAACTTTTTGGGGGTGGCAGAAAATGCCCCCAAAAGACCTCCTCATCAGTCTTCAAAATCAAAACAAAACAAGACAACCCAGTCGAGAAGCTACCGCCACTGCGCTGCTGTAGCGGCAGCAGCAGAATGAAGTGCCCCGTGACCCCCACCTCCCCGGAAGAGCCTTGCCATTCTCTTTCCTGCGCCAGTTCAGCTTTGCAGAGCCACAAAGGGAGAATGTTTCTCTTTCCCATGGCTCTGTTAAAGTTGAGCCCACCTTGAAGGAAGATGGCAGCAGATAAGATCAAGATCAACAACATCAGAGCCTTTCCACCAAAATCAGGGCGTTCCACAAGGCTCATCATTATCATCTCTCATGTTTAACATTTACGTACAACCTGTCTGTAACATCATCAGATCTTTCAATGTTCAATGTCAGATATACGCCGATGACATCCTTCTCTACATGCCATTCTCCACAAAGCAAATGGACCTCTCACCTCTCATTGAATGTTTTGATGCAGTGTCCGAATGGTTTCTATCTCAAAATCTCCATATTCAACATAAGAAAATGGAGGTACTCTTCATCACAAAAAATCTGAATTTTACCCCACCACCTCATACAAAAGTGAGAGAAGCTGAACTCCAAACGAAATCTACAATTCAATACTTAGGAGTCACATTAGATCAACGTTTGGACATGAAACTACACATATCCTACATTGTCAGAGCCGTATATTTCAAGATCCGGACACTCAAACACCTCCGATCCTTATTGGACCTAAGTGATTTCCGGACTGTTTACCAAGCTCTTATCCTTCCCCATTTTGATTTCGCCAATGCCATTCTCCAAGGTCTCCCACAGTCTACATTGAATCCTCTACAACTTGCCATGAACGCCGCTGCTAGAGTTCTATCTGGAGCATCGAGGTTTGACCACATCACACCCATCTTAATGCAGCTCCACTGGCTCCCAACACACGGAAGAATACTATTCAAGACTCTGATACTTACCTTTAAAGCTATCAACGGCATAACTGCTTCATCACTAGTTAATCTAGTTCAGCCCACTCCACCTAACAGATCCAGAAGATCCACATCAGTAAACACTCTAATTATCCCAAGTGCATCAACAAAATGCACACTAACAACGTCAAACAGGGCTTTCAGTCTTTATGCTCCCAAATGTTGGAACACATTACCACCAGGAATCCGAGCCATCACCGATCTCACACAATTCAGGAAGGCGCTCAAACACTACTTATTTATACAACATTACCAGATCAACCATACTCCACCATAGCCACATCTCTTCCTCTAGAAACCTTTGCATCACAGTCCCTATTCTTAATATCTATCCATAGGTGGTTCCTAATCCATTCTCAGAAGCTTACTGTTACATATGTAAATAGTTGATGTGCATGTTTCCCCTAAGTTATCCAAGTTGTATTTCCCTGTTCTCTGTAAAACATAACATTTGTTTCATTATTGTTCGTTGTTCCATGTAAACCGCGCTGATACTAAATAGTGCGGTATATAAGAAACTAAAATAAATAAATAAATAAATAAGTGGTAGGTGGCTGGGTAATGGGGAGGAGGCTAGAAGGGAACTAACATGTGTGAATGGCACTGGAAGGGGGGTGGACAGAGGGTAGGGTGACTGGAAGGGAGCTGGCGGGGGGCGGGGGGGGGGCGGTGGCACTGAGAGTGGATGTGAGCTGATACCTGGGATAGTATTTGGACTAGAAGGGGCTGGACAGTGGGGAAGGAGGGGGAATGGAAGGGAATGGACATCAGTGGCAGTCATGGGAATGCAAGGCGGTTGACATTGGAAGGTACTGGGAGGGGAGGACTGGAAAGGGGGCTGATACTGGGGAGGGTTACTGGAACTGGAAATGGGCAGATGGAAGGAAGTGAAGAAAACAAAAGAAGAGATAAGAAATGGCAGATGGACAATAGACCACAGAAAGAGAGCTAAGAGAGGACAGGAAAGCAGAAGCCTCAGATCAGGACCAGCATGATCAGAGAAGAAAATGGTCAGACAACAAAGACAGAAAAATAATTGTATTTAATTTTAGTGATTGGACTTTGTGCTATCTTTATATTTTACACAGTATTGGGGGAACTGCATCTCTTATTTATCTGATATTGCACTGCATGCGGAGTCTGGCTTCTTGGGGTTTCAGTTTAAATTTTGTCTACATATTTTTATTTTTACTTTAGATTGTGGTTACTAATTCTGTACTTGGTGAGGGTCTGTGTTCTGAGTGTGTGACTGAGGCCAGGTGTTTTGTTAATATGGAGTTTGTACATAAAGATCTATACTGTACTGTAGTAATTTGATTTGTTCAGCTTTTCAAATAGGTGTATGGATGTTCCAGGGCCCACTGTAATATT
Organism: Ichthyophis bannanicus; assembly: GCA_033557465.1. Lineage (NCBI taxonomy): Eukaryota > Metazoa > Chordata > Amphibia > Gymnophiona > Ichthyophiidae > Ichthyophis > Ichthyophis bannanicus. The sequence continues at coordinate 30,339,369 of CM066032.1, read as the reverse complement.
TACAGTGACACTTTTTTTGGATGGGATCCTTATGTGAGTTTTGGAAGTTTGTACTGATATGGTATGGTATGGTAGATTTGCTTTTTGTTGTAGGGTTTACAATATGCTTGGTACTGGAGAATGTTTGTTGTTTTTGTTAGTCAGATGATCAGAATCAGTTTTTTTTTTTTAAGATATTGAGTTCTGTGGGTGAATGTCCTGGTTCTGCTCTGTACCCACTGTGGCTGCAAAATATATGTTGAAAAAGAAAGAACCATAACGCAGTTTATAACAACAAAATAAAAATGAGTTATAATTTAGTTTTATAAATTGTGCTGTTGATTCTCGCTCTCTTTTAGTTCCTTGGTGTGCAAACATCTTGCATTTCCTCCATATAATCTAATCGGCTTTTTGGTTTGATTCAGTCCCTGATTGGAGTTCTGAAAAAGCCCTGCCCCCCTCTACAAGGGGGGTGGGGGTGGAAGGGGGGGGGCGCCATCTCATCCTTTGCCCTAGGCAGCAGATTGCCTTGAGTCACCCCTGACCCAAGTATCCCCAGTGGTTTCAAGGGCTTCTCTATCTCCAAGTAGCACTGCTGTTAAATCCTTTTAAGAACTTTTTTCTGTTCTTCAGCACTAAATTATTCTCACAGTTTCTGCCTCCACTGCCTAATCATTCTTTCCCCCTCCTTCAGTCTCTCTCATACAACCTTTACTACTGCTCTGCTTCTGTGGTCCCCTCTCCTATCAATGAATCACTTCTTGGCCCAGGTAACTCCCCATTGTTTTAGGTTATTTTTGGGACCATGGCCCCTTTAAATATTTCACTCCCTTAGCACAGCTCTCAGTTTGAGTCCTGTCAGCAGTGCTGCAGCTGTGATCATGGTTCTCTTTGGTCCTCTGGTCCCATTGGCCTGCCTCCATAAATGCAGCCTAAAGCCACAATTTTGAGCCCCAGCCTCTCTCACTATTGTGGCTTCAATATTGCTGATGTCCTGGCCCCAGTGGAATTCAATATGCTGTGATTTGTAGCCTTCTGACATTGTGGCCTCAATGCTGCTATTCCAACAAAGCCCCACTCTGGTCCCGTGACCTTCTCATGTCTTGCTTTGTAGCCTATGCAGTCATGACAGAGTTGCTAAGTTGTCCAGTTCCAAGAGTTAGATTTTCTGCCAGTTTTGGTTTTAAACTTGCATTGCAATGCAGTAAGGGATGGATCAGTACAATAACAGCAGCTATGGATGCTACTCTATCAACAATGACTGAAGACTGAACACAGTTTAGGATAACTATCCAGAGGATCGCCATGACTGAACATCGACTTGACGGCATTTACAAACAACAATAACAGCAGCAATATGGTATTTGTAGTCCCTGCTTTTACCCACTGGAATCAGTGCTGCATAGATACATGCCATGAACTGGTATAGTGCCTCTACCATGGCATGCATCTTCATTCATAGCCCTTCCAGGAGCATCACCAAGAGGTCTGGTGGCCTGGTAACTGCAGCAAAACTTTGTTGTACATTTCATCGCAGGAACATGAGGTACTACAGGACCTTTGGGTCGTGGGAATGCACTTGGTTCAGTGGGGAGGCAGACTGGAAAGGCTGGGTGTCCATTAGCTGCAGTGGATCTCCAGCCTGTCCACCTGCATTCTCTCCACCCTTCCCACTCCCTCCCTCCCTCCCCATACCATCTCTCCCACGTGTCTTCCTCCATCTCCTCACCCTGCAGTTCTTCCTACCTAACAGATGGGGTCCCCAGGGCCAGTCCCCTCTCCCCCTCTTCAGACTCTGGTGAGGGCCAGCACCAATCATTGCTGGCAGGGATGGTCCTCATCCAGCCACTGCAGTCTCCGTGTACCCTGTTGCATCATAGTGTGGGTCTGACTGGCCACTGTCTTATCACTGATCCTCATCAGGGGTGACCATTACATTGAGGAGTTCTTTCTCTTTTGCCTCCCTCTGATATGGGCTGCTCCCCTGCTGAGGAGCTGCTGCTGCTGGCAGCTTCCTCAGTGGTCATCTCCTCCACAGCCTCTTGCCTGGGTGCTTCTGCAGGTGATGGACTGGTGGCAGCGGTGGTGGGCATTATCGACTGCTGCTGTTACAGCTGCAAAACAAAATTAGCTTTGCTCAGAGCCAGTTCAAGGATTAGAGGCACCCTAGGAAAACCATCCATCCTGCCATTACTTGCTGCCACCCTTACCCCAATTGCCGCTGCTTCCTTCCTTCTCTGGGGCCTGCAGCAGTGGCAATGGCTTTGAAACCATGATGCAGTGCTATGTTACAGTTCCTGCCTTCTATTACTTGTCACTTCCATCTCCATTGCATGCGGAAGCAGCAGATCATAGAAGGCAGGAACTGCGATGCAGTGCTGGAGAGTTTGGACGAGTGCTGTGTCACGGTTTCAAAGCCATTTGCCACCACTGAAGATCCTGGAGAGAGGTGACAGTGGGGGTAATGGGGCACCCCTAGAATGCTGGTGCTCTAGGCAACCACCTAGTTCACCTAATTGTAGCACAGGCCCTGGCCCTGCTTAGTGCTATGATGTGAGCAGGTATGCCACAGGGATATACACATTATAGTTGTGTCCTCACTGGCCCTCCTCAACCAACTGCCATGTGTCCATCCTGACTCTGTAGCTCGGTTAATTGACACAATGTATGGTGGGGGGGATGACATAGAAATGCAGCATTGATGATCATTGGCTGGGCCCCTTAGGGTGCTACATCTACATGCTGGTATGTTATTGCTATGGCTGCTACAGCACTATCTGAATGGTATTTTCTTTGCAGTAGTACCTGGACCACAAACATCCTGGCATCACTGCAACCCCTTGATATGTCATTGTTAAATATTTGATTGTTTTATGCCATCAGGACCCATGGCACAGGGAGTCTTACATAGGGGATCCATTGCACCCATTGCCCTCAGGACATCTGGTGCCTTTTGATAGCTGCCATCAGTATTCCACATACATTTGTACACTACATATGTGCCTAGGTGCAAACAGTCAAAAAAAGAAACCACAAAATGAACCAGAACAAGGGGTAAACCAATAAATAAATCTGGTCAAAAATTTAAGGGAAAGAAAACACTAAAGTGAATTCATATGTCAGAATGTTCGCTATGTAGGGGAAAGGGAAAACCCCTACAAACCGTGAGCAACTCCTTTTTAATCTTTCTAAATAAAATGTGTAAATTAGTGAAAATCCTGAAAATGGCCACCCAGAGCCAACAAGCCAAGAACCATACTTAAAAACCAACAAGGTTTGTAAAAGTATACTTAGCTGGCAACTGGAGCCGAAAATCCGTGATTATCAAACTGAAGAGCAGATGTAAAACGCCACCATAGGTTAGCTTAAGCAATGGCTTGCAGCATAGCATACAAAATATGTGCCCCAAGTGCACAATTCGCGACACAGTACAGTGTTTCGGGTCCGAAGACCCTATCTCAAATGTTATGAGAGTAAATTAAAGATGAAAATTCTTTTTGATGAAGGTGCCCTTCAATGTCAAGAATATTTGCGCTCTTAGCTATGTAACCGGTCCCTCACCAGCGATAGCGTCTGACGTCACACCCGCAGGTGAAACTTAAATGGACCAACACTCAACTACGGTAAGAAAATGAGGACAAAAAGTGTGAACAAAAAAGCTGAACAGCCCATAGTATTAGGGTCCCAGAGTACTTCACCAGTCAATCTCGGAATTAAGACCGCCAGGGAGAACAGTGTTCAAAGAAAATATCCAACGTTGCTCTAAAATCTGTAGACGATGCTCCTGATCACCCCCCCGAGGATCGTAGGGGACATGATCTATGACACGCCATTGAAAATCCGCAAAAGTATGGTGAAATTGAACGCAATGAAGTACAAGGGGAGCTGTCAATGTCTTTGTGTAGATCCTTGATTTGAGTTCTGATAAACATTTTTTTTACAGGGCAGATGGTATGGCCCACATACTGTAGCCCACAAGGGCAGATAAGTAAATACACCACGAATGTCGAAGTGCAAGTAGTATGCCGGTTGGTAACATAGAAGTGTCCCCTCAATTTGTGTTGCCACTGAGGACCAGTTTGAGATTGTTTACAAAATATGCAGGTGCAAACAGTGGCACTTGTACAGTGCTACTCTAGCCCACTTTCTTGTGGTGTCACCATCCCCCATCTATGTGCACACTGACCTACCTAGTCCTCCTACTCTCTGTCCCTCTGACCCATCTTGGGGACCACAGGTTTATAATAGTGACCCCTCCCTGATGCTACTCCATGTATTTTGTGGCAATATGTCCTTTTGGACACACCTTTTAGCCCTCTCTTCCACATCTGCCAATAGCTTCTGTATACATGGATCTCTGCTATATGCCACCATTACAGCCTATGCCCTGCCTGCTGTATTAGTGCATATGGTACTCTGGTGTGCCACTCCATGCCATGGTTACATGGTGTTGTATGCATCTCCTGGCCTTTTGCATTGCATATGACTATCCATGGCACTTCCTATGTTACTTTTATGCCATTTGTGCCATTACTTGCTTTCCTGCAGAATCACACTAGCAATTGCAGCCTTGTTCTTTGCATTTCCCAGAACCATATCTTCAAGGACTCCAGATCACAGAGCAGGCAGAATCTCCTGAAGGAGAAGAGGCACACATACTTTGAAAACCATTCATTTCACTGGTTCATCCCCTGCCATCCTCCCAATGTATGTCTCTCTGAAGGTCTTGGAATGACAGGCCTTTGTCTTGACAGTATGTCCTAGCCTGGTGTATGGGAACCGTCATGATGACATTAGATATGTCATGATAATGGTACCTAGATACATCTGCTATCCATCACTTCTGACATCCTGGTGCCTCATTCAACCTATGTGCCTAGTTGTTGGCAGTCATCTGTGGTTGTGTTCTATGCAGGCATGGTATATATGGGTTCAATCAGGTATTGCTCTCTGTGCCTACACTACCTGCACCAATGTGATCATTCTGAACTGCACGTGTTGGGACTAACAAGGCAAATTGCATGCCTGCAGATATGGTCATGTCACTCTGTTGCCATGGGTCATGGCATTTTCATAATCTCCATGTGCCACAATCTGTGCGCTCTTGTCATGCATCAACCCCATGGTCCACCTCACTGATTGGATTATCATGCTATGGCATGTGCTGAACCGGTGGGGGGTGGGGGGGAGTGTATGTGTGTGTTAGTGCATGCATGGGGCAGTGAAGGAGGCTGCTTTATGACAGGCTACACATGTGTTCATGGCAGTACCCTCATATCTGGAGCAGCGGGCTGGGGTGCCCTGGGCAAATCATCTGTTTTGCACCCCTTCTCCTGTGACTGTCTTTCCATATTGATGGTTGTAGCCATTGAGCCATCACTACTGTGCCATGAAGCCCCCATCCTATGCTCTATTTGCTTTGTTTTAATGTGTGTGCTCACTGTACCTGCCTGGTGCTGATTGTTCTTCTGGATGTTTGAGAGTATTTGGCTGCACAGATCTACTGTACTGCTTTGACTGCTGTTACTCTATATACCCTCAGAAACTGATGCCCTAGGTAACTTGTCCATCTTGTCTGATGTTTGGACAGCCCTACCTACTGTACTTTCTTGCCTGCACACAGGGTATCTTCCAGCAGCTAAGTGACCCCTGTGAGATATGCTTATTGGTGTGTAATGATTGACTCACCTGTCTAGGGACATATGGATGCCCTCTCAGACCCTCCCTACTGCATCATATGGTGACCTGTATTCTTCCGGTGGGTACAGGACCTCCACATTCATTATGAACAGTCTACACAGCATGAGGCTGTCTGCCCTCAAGTCGTGTGGCTGGTATGTGGCTGCTATCCTTCTCCTGTGCTGTTTTGCTGTTTCAATGGAGTATGGCTGTCATCCTGTTCTGTGTGCATGCAAGTATATATGGGTCCTGCTGGGGCATAGAAAGGGGTGCTGCATGTGCAAAGCCCTGGAACATCTACCCACATGCAAATCAGTAGAGGGCTGGCCATCCGTCCTTACTGTGAAATGCATCTACACATTCTTGCAGCCATTGATGTCTGTCAAAACTATGCATGTTTGAGACATTTTGTTTTCCATTGCATGCACATGCTGGTCTCCCCTGCATATTTTTTTTGAAAATCTATATTCAGATGTGTTGACTTTAGAAGCACTGTGCATGTGCATGGCGCCTATTCTAAAATTGCCATTGGATTTCTCATGTTTTCCCTTGCACGTCCTAGCCTCTACCTAAACAGCCTTTCTAAAATGTGCCTTCAAATTGCTGAAGTATTTTAGTGACCTGTCACATACATTCAGTAGCCCACAAAGCGAGGCATCATGAAGGTAGCGTGTAATACTTGATAACTCTGACCTGTACAACCACAGCGTGGAGTCATTGTTATTAGTACTCCTCGACAATCTAATAAGAGGGATTGATGATCTGAAAATGGGCTTCCTCTTTATCTATCTTGATGTATCTGCAACTTTTGACACCCATAGCATCCTTCTGCGAAGACTCAATCATATTAGACTAAAAAACTTGACTCTGAGATGGTTTAACCCTTACCTTACAAATAGCAACGTCAGAGCTGACACAATCACCTCATCTACCTTCAGCTCTACATAAGGAGTACCACGAGGTTCATATCTATTTGTGCTGCTCTTCAACCTCTACATTTGCCCCATCTGTGACATCATCAAAAAATACAACACCCTATATGCTATTTATGCTGATAACATCATGATTTACACTCCAATCAATTTGGAAAAGCCTGACTACACAACAATAGTTACCTGCCTACAAGAAATGATTCATCCAAAAGTGTATTTGGATGATTCTTCATTCTGACATTGGGACTCATATCTTTTGGATTTACATAACTACAATAAAACTGAAGCCCTTATTATACACATAACACTTCCTTTAACCCCCCTCAATCAATCATTGTATAACCATAAGGAAAGAGATAAAATACCTTGGAATTACTTTGGACTCCAATCTTAACTTCCATTCCCACATCAGCAAAACTGCCAGAAATACAAACTGCTCAGCCATGATCACTTTTGAACGGTCTGTCAAGCTATCATAACTTCTTCACTGGATTACTGTAATTTCATATATCTTTGCCTTCCCAAGCCTGCTATCTGACCTCTGCAGATTGCACAAAATACGGCGGCTCGCATCATTCTAGACTCCTCTAAGGATGAACATGTAACACCTCTTCTCTTCCAATTCCACTGGCTTCCAATCATATCTTGCATTCACTTCAAAATAATAAGTTATGTTTAATTTTAAATATGATTATCTGCAGACAGTCTCAAAAAAGTCATCATTACTAACTAGCACTAGACCTAGGAGATGCAGTGCAACTGATACTATATTGACACCCTCATTATATACTAAAACAATCAATGCTACATCTGCAAGAACTCTCTCCCCAGCAGCGCCAACCTTTTGGAACAGCCTACCAGATGCCTTGAGACATCAAGGAATTTCGGAAGCATTTAAAAACATTACTCTTCAGACGTCACTTTGAAACACCCAGCCTCAAACTATATATGTAAATCACACCAAGCTAATAATGTCAGCACTGAACAAGCCAAGGGAAATGTTTGATATAGTTAAATCCCTAACCCAAAAGGACAAAGCCACAGTCGCACCAGATGCAGATGCCATAGCCAAATATTACAAGGAAAAGGTGGGAACATTACCATCAACAGATTTCCATTGCAAAACAAGCAATATCAGGCCTGGAAAAGTTTTTCTTGCATCTCCGAAAGACAGCTGAAAGACATAATCAAATCTCTAAGCACGTCGACTTCTGTTCTCAACCCTTGCCCAGCCACATGGATACGTCTGACTAGCGACAGTCTCACTCCTCATATGCTAAATCTAATAAACTCCTCATTAGATCAAAGCTATATTCCAGAAGAATTAAAAAAGGCCTCTATCCGTCCCCTCTTCAAAGGCAAGAATTTGGATAAATCAGAACCAAGCTCTTACAGGCCTATTTCAAGTCTGCTATTTTTGGCAAAAATCCTAGAAAAGGCAGCTCAACTCTAGCTACAAAATCATGTAGACCACTTTGCACAGCTCGATCCACATCAGCACGGATTTAGAATTGGTCATGAAGTTAACAAGAAGGCCGCGTGGCCACGTGCCAGCAGGCCGCATATAACTGGGTGGGCGGCGTGGTGCGTGGCCCCGGCCTTAGGATGGAAGAGGAGGCGTGGAAAGGGGCTGAACCAGGGAAAAAAGCTTATTTTGAATTCATTGGCTCCCGCGGGTGAGCGAGGTGCGCGGGAGTCAATGACCGCGGAGCGGGAGGTGGGGGTGCCTTGAGGGGAGCAGGAGCGTGCCGGTTGCCGTCAGTTCAGCGAAGCGAGGGGCAAGGACGGGTGTCGGAGTTCCTTGTTGGCTGTTTTCTTTTCGGTGGCAGTGAGCAGCAGCGGTTGTGGCACGGCGGTTATTGGGCCCCCTTCGATTTTGGCTGCTGCTGCTCGGCAGGGCAGACGTGGGATCGTGTGTGAGCGGCTAGGAGGACAGAACGCTGATGGCTGCAGCTGCGGGGCCAGAGGCAAGTGCTTGGCTCGGTGCGGATAAGTAAAAAAAAAAAAAAAAAAGATTAGGGGGAAAGTGTGAAGGTGGTGCAGGGCTTCTTTTATTCAATGATTAAAAAAAAACAACACAGAACAGAAGCAAACGCTCACTAGCATGAATCCAAGTGTGGTGGAGCATGCCTGCAAAGGAGGGCCGGGGGGCTAGGCGGTCCAAGGGTCCTGGTAGGAGGGTGCCTGTGGCTCAGGGGAGGCAAGTCGGGGAGGGGGGGGGCGCAGGAGGAAAGGGAGGGAGAAGGGGTAACAGGAGGGGGGCCCGGGGTCATGGGGTAGTTGGAGCAGGGGGGCTCAGAGGGGTGGGTGGGGGAGCCAGTGCGGGTTCTTGCAAGGGGCAGGGGTGGGACCAGGGGAGCTCGTAGGGGGGCCTCCAGGGAGGTGGTTTCAGACATGTTGGCCAGGGCGGAAGGGCCTGGGGGGGCATTGCAAAGTGGATTGGAGGATGGGGGGAGGTGAGGGTCCGCCCCTATGCCTGGGGGGCCGCAAGGGGGTTTGGCCGGGCAGGACTGTTTGGTTGGGGGGGCCCATGGGGCTGGCCTTTAGTGCCTGGGGGCTGTTACCCCACTGCGTGGGAGCATTGGCGGGGAGGGGCCGAGTGGTTGGGAGCCTGGCAGCCGTCTTGGGCTCTGGCAGGTTCCCCTCCTTTGTTTCCCTCTTTGTCTTCACAGATGCTTTCTCGGGAGACTCGGAGACCGGAGCAGACGGGAATGGCGACGGGATGAGGTGGCGAGATGGACACGGAGCCGGCGAGAAGTATTCTGACGGCGGAAGCTCAGGAGGTGCAGGATGAGGTGCTTCAGGTGGAGGCCCGGCTACCGGCCATGGATGGCCTTGCAGGAGTGGCGCAGTTTGGGACTGCTGCAATAGGTGAGTTGCAAGGGGGGCAGGGGGAACGTGGCGGTGGGGGGGAAGGTATGGGGGGGAGCAAAGCAAAAAAGAAGGGCCGCACTCATGTAGGCGGCGGCAGAGGTCTAGGTCCTCTTTGTCATCATCTGACGAGTTTTCATCTTCTTCTTCGAGCTCGGGGGCCGGGGAGCATGTCGACAGGGGCGGGGCTGTTGGGGTAGCCGCGTTGGGCGCAGGGGGTTCTTCGCTTGTGGTTTATTCGGAATTATGGGAGGGGGTGCCGCGGAAGCTGCGTCGGAAGATTCGGAAGAGGAAATATATCGATATCTTCCGTCTACTGGAGGGCAGGAAGCGGTCGGGTGATAGTAAGCGGAAGAGGAGGGAGGATGAGAAGGCGGGGAGGATCTGGAAGGCGGCATGTAACGTGGTTAACTGGACCAGGGCCTTCTTGTGGTTGGCTAGTGTGTGGGGACATCATTACCCGGGGCACTATGGGATGTTACTCGCTTACGCTGTCTCAATTTTGGAGGCGGCGCAGACTCATGAGGGTTGGGCTTGGCTCAACTACGATGAGAAGTTCCGGGACAAAATGGAGGAGAATAAGTTGTTGTCTTGGGGAACGCAGGACATTAACCTTTGGCTGACGCAGATGTCGGCGAGAGGGGGTGCAGGGGGAGGGGGTGCAGACAAAAAGGGGTTAGTGTGTTGGCAGCGAGCACAGGGCAGCCCTTTCGTGGAGGAGGGGCTTCCAGGTTGCAGAAACCAAGTGGCGCGGGAGCCGGGGACGTTTGTTGGCGTTTTAATAAGTCCTCTTGCCCCTTCCCGGACTGTAAGTTCCGGCATAGTTGTTCGGTCTGTGGAGGGGGGCACTCGGCATTCAAATGTGTCAAAAAAGGGGTCTCGGTCGTCCCCTCTTCTGCTCCCAAGCAATAGTGGTTTGTTGGACCTGGCCCCGACGCCTATTCGGTTCGAGGCTCTTAGGCCTTGGCTTAAGCGCTACAGGCGGCGGGGGGTTGGGGTAATGCTTGACAGGGGTTTTCGGTATGGTTTTTCCATACTGGTGGTCGGGAAAGGGGGTTCGGAAAGGGCACGTAACTCTCCATCAGTGCGGCGTTTTGTTCAAATTGTGAAGGACAAGTTAGCTGTGGAATTGGAGTTGGGTAGGGTAGCCAGGCCCTTCATGGAACGGCCGTTCGAGCACTTCGTGGTTTCCCCGTTGGGCGTGGTACCCAAGAAGGAACCCGGAAAATTCCGGTTCATTCACAACCTGTCCTTTCCGGTAGGTGCGTCCGTCAATGACTGTATTCCATGGGAATTGTGTGCGGTGCGTTACTCATCTTTTGACGAGGCGGTGGAGTTAGTGCGGGAATGCGGGTCGGAGTGCCTGATGGCAAAGGTGGACATCGAATCCGCGTTCCGGTTGTTGCCGGTCCATTCAAACTCATTTCATTTGCTAGGTTTTAGTTTCAACGGGCTATATTATTTTGATAAGTGCTTGCCGATGGGTTGCTCGGTATCCTGTTCATATTTTGAGATGTTTAGTTCGTTCCTGCACTGAGCCCTCCAGGAGTCAATGGGATGCGCGAATGTGGTCCACTATTTGGATGATTTCTTATTCGTGGGCAGGGCGCAGTCGGGGCAATGTCAAGAATTGCTGGGCGGCTTTGTGAGGTTAGCGCAGGATTGGGGTGTCCCGTTGGCAGTGGGTAAGACGGAGGGTCCGGCGACGCGCCTTACGTTTTTGGGTGTGGAGTTGGATTCAGTGGACATGGTGGCTCGCCTGCCATCAGAAAAATTGGCTAGGTTGCGGATTCTGGTGGCGAACGTGATGGGGTCGGCGAAAGTAACGCTGCGGGAGATGCAGGCTTTGATTGGCTTGTTGAACTTTGCTTGTCGGGTCATTCCGATGGGGCGGGTCTTTCTGCGCAGGTTTTCAGCGGCTATGGTGGGTGCACTAAAGCCGCATCACCACATCAGGGTCACCAGGAGCATGAGGGCAGATTTGGCGGTCTTGGATGAGTTCCTGGGAGGTTTTAATGGAATAGCAGTTATGCGGGAAAAGGAAACGTCTACCTTCGATCTGCAGCTCTTTACGGATGCGGCGGGCAGTTTGGGCTTAGGTGTGTATTTCGGGGGTGCTTGGTGTGCGGAGCCTTGGCTGCCGGAGTGGCGTGTGGCGGGCCCGACCGATAGTATAACCTTCTTAGAATTGTTTCCGGTGCTGGTGGTGTTGGAGTTGTGGCCGGACAGGCTGCACAATCACTGGGTGGTGTGGTGGTGCGATAACGAAGTGGTAGTTAGCATTATTAATAGGTATTCTCCGCGTTATCTGCGGGTGGCGGCCCTAATGAGGGAGGTGGTGCTGGCTTGTTTAAGATTGAATGTGGTGGTGAGGGCTCGTCATGTACCAGGGTGTACTAACCAGGTGGCTGATGCTCTCTCCCGTTTCAAGTGGGATCTGTTCTGGCGATTGGCACCAGAGGTGGATGCAGTTGGAAGGCGGGTCCCGGAGCACTTATGGCAAACTGGCCTGAAGGCATGCTGAACCTGTTGCGGAGCTCCGTGTCACCAGTGACGTGGCGGTCCTACTGCAGAGGCTGCAACAGAGTTGTGGAATTTTTAGCGGCCCTGGGCTGGCGGCAAAGTCCTGTCCCTGACCACCTCATGGGCTGTTACATTATGGCAGCGAAGGCTGCAGGAGCGGCGAGGTCGACGGTGCGGGCGTACATAGCGGGATTTGCTTTTTTCTCCAGGGCGGTGGGGTGGGGAACATCCAGCTGGGGGTTCCTTTCTCGCCGTTTAATGATGGGGTGGGAGCGGGATACCCCACCGCGGGCTGACTGGCAGCGTCCGATCACGCATGACCTACTCAGGAAGTTGTGTGCCGCGCTGCCTTTGGTGGCGGCGTCTGCAAATGAGGTCGCGCTGTTTCAGGCAGTTTTTTGTGTGGCCTTTTTTGGGGCTTTCCGGATGGGGGAATTGGTGGTGCCGTCTAGTTCTGCGGTGGGGGAGGGGCTTTGCAGGTCCATCATGTGCGGGTGTGTAGGACTGAGTTGGGCATATGGTTGGCAAGGTCCAAGACTGATCAGAAGGGCAAGGGCGTATGGGTATTCTTAAAATCCATTGGGGATTCCCTTACTTGTCCAGTGGCTGCCCTGCAGGCCTACCTGCAGGTGCGGCCGCGGCGGGGTGGATTTCTTTTCTTGCATGAGAATTCGTGCTGTCTCACGCGGTTTCAGTTCACGGCTGTCCTGCGGATGGCGGTGCACTGGGTGGGTTTAGAGCCGTGCGACTTTGTGCCTCATTCATTTCAGATAGGCACAGCCACTAGCGCTGCGGAGGCGGGTTTAAACGAGCGAGCGATTCAGCAGATAGGCAGATGGCGCTCTGATGCATTCCGGGGTTATGTGCGTTTGTGAGGGGGATCGAGGGTAACCAATGTTTGACTGTGCTGTTTCTTTTAGATGGGGGCAGGACGCCATGTTGCTGCTGGATGATAGGCCATTCGTTTGTGTACTGGGCTGGTCAACAGGCAGCGACGAGGCCCCTGGGGGCGAACCTTGGGCTGCACGAAGCGGAGGTGACCATATCATGGCTGGGCGAGTGCGATCTTTGCTGGTTGCAGCTCTTGCCTTTGCTTCGGCACCATCAGCGGGTGCGGGGATCCCCGGCGTTGCTGCTGCTGCATCTCGGAGGCAACGACTTGGTGGCCTGGATGGTTAAGCAGCTGATCAGAGTGGCTAAGAGAGACCTGGATCAAGTGTTGTTAATGTTTAATGATGTTGTATTGTTGTGGTCGGACATAATTCCGAGGCCAGCTTGCTGGGGCCAGCGGAGGTGGTCTCGGGGGTTGATTAAAGTCAATCGGCAGATTGGCCGATGGGTGAGCGCAAAAGGGGGTTGGCAGATTTTGCACCCTTGGGTGGAGGTGGGGTGTGCGGGTTTATATTGGCTAGACGGAGTACATTTATCCCCGGTTGGGGTGGATTTGCTTCTGAATGATTGGCAAGAGGCCTTGGAGTACATGACGCAGGGTAGGGTAGCTGGTTGCAGCTTTGCGCTTGGGGGGGGGCTCAGGGGCAGGTGCCTCTGAGCCTGTGGCGAGATCCTGGAGGTGTCCGGGGTCCGGAGTATTGGCGCTCCGCAGGGCGGGGGTGGGGTACCCCCGACCCCGGGAACCCCTCGTGGCTTTTGCTAATAATATGGCGAAGCCAGAGGAGGGGGGGATGGAGTTGCCGGGGGACGGTTCCCGGCGGAAGCGGGAGGGAACTCACTTTGCTACTCACATGGCTGGTTAGGGGTCGACCCGCTGCCGGAGCCGGCATGTTGAAAGATGGTTGTTGTTGGATGTTTTGGATAATGTTATTTTAATAAAAGCTGCGACCAGTTAGAATGCCAATAACTGGTGTTGTGATTATTTCAGGAGGGGGGTGGTAAAAAGGGGCATGAAAGGGGTTGGAGCACCGCGTCTGCCTTATCCGGTTACAGACAAGCTTCTAAAAGGAATTTAAAAACCTAATTCTGGTTTCATCTTAATTTTTCTCAACTTAACAGCAGCTTACGACTCCATATCACATGATTAGCTCATACTCAGATTACAAGAATCGGCCTCAAAGACAAAGTTCTGTCATGGTTCAAATCCTACCTTTCAAACAGAACTGTTCAAGTAAAGATGGGTAATAACACGTCAAGCTCATTCTACCAAAGGAAAGGCGGACCCCAAGGTTCTGCTTTGTCAGCGCTCCTTTTCAACCTTTATATCCAACCCATCTGCAACATTATAAAGAGTAATGGCATTGACTACAACCTGTACGTGGATGACATCATGCTTTTCACCCAAATCAACACCAAACAACTGAAACTAAAAAATATAAAGGAATGTTTCAATAACATTAGCACATGGCTTAAAGAACACAATCTTCAAATAAATTTGAATAAAACAGAAATCCTTTTCATTACAAAGGACAACTTTTTCACTCCACCAGAAACTATGAAGATAAAAGATGCAAGCATCCAAATCAAAAAAGAAGTGAGATATTTGGGCATTACACTAGATCATCAGCTTAACTTCACCAAGCATGTGAGCAACCTAACAAAAGCTATCTATGCCAAGCTAAAAATGCTTCAACATCTAAGACCTCTTCTCTCTGCAAATGATTTCAGAACAGCAGTCCAGGCTATAATCTTCCCACACTTTGATTTCTCTAATGCCATTTTAATGGGCCTCCCAAAGCAAAGCATCCACCGCCTTCAACTAGCTCAAAATACAGCGGCTAGAGTAATATCACAAGCCTATATCAAAGAGCACATTAGCCCAGTATTAAAACAGCTACACTGGCTACCAATTGAGTGCAGAATAAAATTCAAAGTACTCCACACTATATTCAAATCCCTCCAAACAGAACCTGCCAGCTGCCTAAAAAAGAGTTTATCCAAATCACTCCGGAAAACAGACCATGTAGAGGTAACAATAGAAATTCTCTTGAGGTACATGCTGACTTCAGAAACTGCAACACAACTACATCCAAGAGAGCCTTCTCCCTTTATGCCCTTTTATTATGGAACTCACTTCCTTCAGTCATAAGAAACACTAAGGATCCTAAAGCCTTCCGTAAACTGCTAAAAACATTCCTGTTCAAGGAGCACTTTGGTGAACCAGTCACCTAATGATAATTCTACATGTAAAACTACAGTCCTCACACTTTTTAAGATGCTTTCAAGTTCATTGTAACTAATTTATATATATGCTTAGGGGGATGTTTACTAAAAACCGGAAATGTGCGCGCCGCAAAAGAGCGCACGGAAACGCGGCACTGAAACGCTAATAAACGCGTTTAAACGCCCCGCACACGTGCGTGTCACCCCCGCAAAGGTGCGCGGCACACTAACGGGCCCCGTACATGTGCGGGCCCGCAAATGTCCGATAGAGGCGTGGAACGGCTAAAGGAGGGCGGAGGAAGGCTCCGGAGGGGCGGAGGGATGGGGGTCAATGGGTGGAGAGTGGGAGGGGAGAGGCTCCCCGCACAGTATCGGGCCCGAATTTGCATGTAAAAACTATCGCGAGGGAAACACTCGCTTAGAAAGCATTTAAAGGGAAGAGAAACCATTTACGTCAGCAATGTACAGGAAAACCGGGGAAACCAGCAAAACGTGAGCAGTGTGATACATGTGCACAGCACAAAAGTGCAAATAAAAATAGAAAATGACCACAACAGAACTATTAAAAATAGTAATTCAGCTGGGGAACAGTTATAGTGATGGGCAAATACAGAAAACACACCCAGCAAAGCTCCAGAAAAAAGAAATGAATTTTGGAAGGGTTTACGGAGCGGAGACTCTTCCAAAAAACATTTCCTTTTGTGGAGCTTTCCTGGGAGTGTTTGCTATGGTTGCCCATTAATATCACTGTTGCCCAGCGTGGTGATATTATGTCCCCCATTTCCCGTGGTCATTTCCGGGGTTTATGTGCACGTTTGTCACCAGACAGGGTGCATATGCCCACAGTAAATTTGCGTAGAGCAGGGTTTGTGACTCCATCCTGCCAGGCTTACTACCTCCAGGGGCTGCACTATCTATGTGCCCATAGTGTGGTGCAGCAGACAGAGTCAGTACCTCTAGGACCAGAGGTTCAAAGCCCATCTGGGGCACTTGCCAGCCCAGTCCCTATATTTTACCCACCACTAAACACAGATAGCGCAGACACCCCTGTATTGCAGGGGACATAAGCATGGGGAAAACACCCATATTTTACCCAACAACGCACACACACCACAACAATGGGCATTACCCACAGCCAAGTACCCCAAATGCAGTCCCGTACTGACACATTCCAATCAGGTCACCTGCTTTTTATGGGAGAAGCTCATGCCAGCATGTTGGTGGACGAGTACATGTGGTGCAGGGGGCAGTGGCTGCTAGCGACAGAAGACAGAGGCCTAGCCATGTGCAGGCTGGCACAGTCCACAGCAACAGACAGGCCCTGCCGGATCCACAGTCATGGACTATCCAGGGAATTCAGCCAAGCTATGGCTACACAGTGGTGCAGTGCACACAGACAGTGCATGCAAGAACAGAAGGTCACAGGTTCAAAGACCAGCTGGGGCTACCAGCAATCCTGCCCACATATTTTCCTCACAAATAAACAGTGACAGTAAGGACACACCTTTCGTGACGAGGACATATGCAATGGTAATACGTCTATCTTTTACCCCACTGAGCACAGACACCATGAACAGGGGCAGAACCTACAGCAGAATCCCCCAAATGCAGTCCTGGTGGGCCACACACCAGTCAGATTCCATGCTGCCACTCATACAAATGCCTGTGCTGTATATCTATGCACCACCCCCACGGCATGTAGATGTAGCTCATGCATATTCATGAGGGACAGCAGGAAGACCCGAACAGTGTGATGCAAAACTGGGCTGGAGTGGGGAAGCGCTGCCGTAAAGCAGCAGCCAACAGGGGCAGACACACCCACACCCACACCCACAGGCCCCATTGGCCAATGTCTCCTGTAGAGGCAGAACATTGGACCCTGCGTGCATCTCCCAATACCAGCACCTGCATACCGTAGCAATGTCACCCTACACCTGAGGTACACAGCTCTGAAATGTTTGCTAAGAGTACAGGCTGATAGATATCCCTACGTTACGCACATACTGCTAGTTGACCCCATCCGAACAATCTGTTTGGTGTCTGCGGTGCGTGCTCCAGGCCTGGCCTCTGACAGTGTTCACCACCCTGGGGAGTGACCCCCAGCAGTACTGCGTACCATATCCATGCCTGTGCCATGCCCAGGACCGGTGTGGTGGCCAAGGCTAATCACCCCCTCAATAGTAGCACAATGCTGGCATAGGTGTGGGAGTGTGTGTCTGTCTATACCAGTGTTTCCCAACCCAGTCCTATGGGGCACACCGGCCAGTCAGGTTTTCGGGATATCCCTAATGACTATGCATGAGATATATATGCATTAGAGATATCCTGCCAACCTGACAGGTTTGTGGCCCTCCAGGGCTGGATTTGGAGACCCCTGCCTAACACCTCTGTCATCTAATATTGTGAGTGGGCAAGGTGCAGATGTCCTAGACATCAAAAAGGTATATATAATGTGTCACATTCCTCCTCACTTCTCACCACCACCAAAATATTGTCTATTAGACAACTTTTTGGTGGTGGTGAGAATCGAGGAGGAATGTGTCACATTCTATATACCCTTTCGATGTCTAGGACATCTGCACCTTGCCCACTCACAATCTTAAATGACAGAGGTGTAAGGCAGGGGTCTCCAAATCCAGCCCTGGAGGACCACAAACCAGTCAGGTTGGCAGGATATCTCTAATGCATATATATCTCATGCATAGTCATTAGGGATATCCCGAAAACCTGACTGGCCGGTGTGCCCCATAGGACTGGGTTGGGAAACACTGGTCTATACAGTGTGTGTTGGCTGCAAACACCTTCCCCAACCCACACTGCCAGCACTACTGCCAGTATTGGCCTGCCAATGTGCATAATGAGCAGCAAGGTACCATGGGTATAGGTCAGACATGGTGGGCTGGCCAGGATGCATCTGCACAGGGCATAGGGCACTGGCTGTGACATTGTAGTGCCAGGCCACCACCTACACAGACAGGGTGACCTCTGTATGTGCTGCTAGGGGGAGCACTCTCACCCTGAGTGTGCAGTGATGACAGCATGGCTAGGCACCCCCATAGTGCTGTATTGTGTTTCTCTCTTGTGATATATATGGGTTTCCTGTTGGGTTCTCCTCACAGAACTCTCTGCTTGTGTGTGCTGCCACCCCAGTTTTGGGTGCATGCATTTCCATCAGGGCTAACCAGCAGACTGTTTGTAGCTGGTATGTGTCTTGATGGAGTGCCTTGCAGGGTGCAGTGGCTGATGGCTTGCTGCAGGTGAATATCAGATAGTGCTGGGGTGCATCTTTGGATATCCAGGCCTAAAGTCTGTCTGATATTGTGTTATAGATGTGTGTGGTGCTGCTTGGACTGCCCTGTAGGGTGGCTGTTGCCCAGCAGGACTGGGGCTTGAATGGGCCACTTTGCTGGTGTGTGGGGGGGGGGGGGGGTGTGTGTGTGTGCGTGCGCTTTGGCCACCTAGGGGTCCATGGGGGCTTCCCCTAACTGAGACAGACAGATATCCAACATGTTTCTGCAGCAGCACCTTCCTATCTCACAGGTTAGTACTGTTATTGGAGCTCTGTCATGGCCTCATCCAGCCATTGCTGGTGTTGTGGACCTGGTCCTGGCCACCACATCACACCCTCAGGGTGAGCACAGTACCCGCACAATGTGACAGTGTGTAGCTACTCTTTGCTGGTAGTCCACCCGCTCAGGACCCCCTACCAGGCCGAGGTGCTGTGTGGGTGCACATGGACAATTCCCCCTACCAGGCCGGGTAGCTGTTGGGGTGCATTCCCCATCTTGTGTGCATCTGTGGACAGCTGATTTGCATGTGCAGTGCATCATGGGTACGGGTGGCCTAACCCTATCCTGTCTACAACAGCAGACTGTCTGTGGGGTGACGTGCAGGCTCTCTGCAGCCAGCCAGGGGCTTGCTGTCAGCTATAGAGCTGTAGCCCAATGGTTACGTCACTCCCTGTACAGCCAGAGGTCATGGGTTCAAACCCACAGTGGGGCCCTTTGATAGGGCTGTCCACAGCTTTATTTTTATTTACTATACATATGTCTATGCCGGCAAAACCACACACAGCTTACTATACCCATTAGGTGCCTCTGAGGGTGCTTTATAGGGCGCCCTATAGGCCACCTTATGGTTGCCATCCATATAGGGTGCACTATACATTATCCTGTGTCGCAACATACATGGTGCCCTATAGGGGACATTCTAGGGTGCCTTGGCGGACAGTGCACTGTAACATGTGCCTTACGGGCATCCGTATGTTAACACACTGTGAGAGCGGGTTTACTAGTGGTGGGAAATAAAATATAAATGGAAGGCCTCCTACAGCACTCCTCACCATGATACATACTGCCCCAGCCAGCCTTGTTCACTGGGCACTGTGAGGGGTTGAATCCCTGGCCCCTGCACTGTTGGTCAGTGTCTTAACCATTGTGCTGTGGCTCTGTTCCTGTGTTTGTGCATCCGCGCGCAGCCTTGTAGCCATCAGCGCGCCATCTTGTGGCGCACTAAATTAACAGCGCGCCGCCTTATGCCGCACAACATGGGAATGCCCCTAAAATAATGCCTCAGCCAGCTGTCTTCAATGGGCACTGTGGGGAATTGAACCCATGATCCCTACATGAATGGTCAGTGTCTTAACCATTGTGCTATGGCTCTGTTCCTGTTATTTGCACATCAGCGCGCCACTTCTCCCTCCCACTATTGGACTGCCCCCTCACACATCAGCGCGCCGCCTTCTGCCCACTGGCTCACCGCCTTCTGTTGCCCACATTTATCAGCGCACCGCCTTCTGCCGCCCAAACTTACCATTGCGCCGCCATCTGCCGCCCACACTAAACAGTGTGCTGCCTCATGCCGTAATAAAAATAACAGTGCGCCACCTTCTGCCGTCCAAAATTAATATGCCTTCTAACCACTTTTGCCCATAAATGTTGGTGCCTCATCTGGTCTTTTTTGTTGAACGCAATGGGGGTTTGAACCCCTGGCCCCTGCACCATTGGTTGGTGTCTTCACTGTTGTACTACGACTCTGTTGTTTGGTCTTGCAGCAGCACCCCACTTAGCCTTCCCACGCGCTAATGTGGGCCCCGCACATTAGCGCGACGCACACACGTACGGTCCGGTTTTTTGCTTTTTTCTGCCTGGCCCGCCCACTCCTTATATGGCACCAGCACACTAACGGGGACCCGCACAGCAACGGAGTTTAGTAAACATCCCCCTTAGTTCTCTGTACATAGTTATTAATTAAATCAGCTGCTACTGATTTAAGTTAATTCGTCCCTTTTCCCCTTTCACTCCCTGTTAAGATGTTCCATATATTTTTTGTTTAATGTAATGTTCAATCCTTGAGTTCTCTGTAAACCGCTTTAATTCCCGAAAAGCGGTAAATAAGTACTAATAAATAAATAAATTTTACCTGCTGTACATTCTGTATATACCTTTTAATGTAATGTTGCACTATTAAGTGTTTCCTGCATCCCCCCTTTTTCTATTTGCTATTTAACTCCTGTTTAGTTCCATTGTAAACCACTTTGATTTAAAGAAAAGGTGATATAGAAAACCTGTTAAATAAATTAAATAAATAAAACAAACTTTCCTTATTACCAGTTCTTTAGATACATAGCAACATCAGATTTTACAGGGAAGTCATAAGTCTTCTAGATTTTTAAATTTTATTGGCATAACAAATTCACTTATAAAATTGATGAGTTCAACATTGACTGTACACATGAATACAATTATGGAGCATTTAATGCTATTTGAAGGCAGGTGGTCTGTCACAAGTCAGTTACCATTGCCGCAATTGCATGCATTTGACATCAGACTGATATGTTGTGGCTCCCATTTTGAGTTTGTTTCATCAGACCTTTAGAGATGTTGTGACTGCGGTTGGATAGAACCCAAACAGTGAACACATGGCAAGTTTCCTTTATTTTTTGGCTATAGATTGCAAGGTACAAGTTTAGGATTATATGGAGCTTTTTTCCATTTTTGTTGATATTTTTAACTTAAAGCACTACTTCTCTGTTTTTCTGCCAACTCCTGTCTTTTCTAAATAGATTATAAGCTAGTATGTCCACATCCCATTCATGGGACTAATCAAACCACATTGCTGCGATAGCAACAATATCCTAATGCACCTCCACCATTAGGGCATGAAGATCTCCAGTTCTGGTGCGTGGACTATTTGCATTTGTACTCATAGCTTTCCGTCTCTTTCCCCCTGGTTTACTTAACCTCTGTACAGCTTCACATCTAATTTCTTTTTCTGTTCTGTTGCTTTCTGAATTTACCTTACAGTTTTCTTTTGTTTGCTGGTGATGATAGCTTGAATCAATTGCTTATATTTAAAAACAGCAACTTAGAGAGAAGGGCAAATTCATACTTTAAAGTCACAAGCTAGGCACATTCAAATGAGAGAGGAAGGGAGGGAGGGAGGGAGGCAAATTTAGAGAAGAAACCAGTAAAGGAAAAAGCAGTAAATTTCAGTGGGAAGAGCAGGTTGTAGAACAGAACATTTTTGAAGTGGAAAGACTAGATGGATGATACTGGTCTTTATCTGCTGTCATCTGCTATGTTACAATTTATAGAAGCCATTACAGGTTTTCTAAAGAACATTTTTCTTGCAGTCAAATCAAGCTTTCTTCAGACTGCAGCTCAATATCTGCCTAAAGTTCAAAAGACCCGGCTTCATCTGGTTTAAAGTTACTAATTTTCAGCAGCCCAGCCCATGTAGTACACATGTGACACAAAACAATAAACACGAACACACAGAAAGACTCACAGCCAACCAGAACCAAAGTAACCCAGCAGAAACCAGAATACAGATTTCATAATCCCACAAACCAAACCAGTAGAACTCACAACAGAAAGATGAAAAGGCAGCAAGTTATTAACAAGTTAAGGAGTATGTCTCAGAGGAAGAAATACCTTCAAGGCTAAAGTGATATTGGATCACTAAATAGTAACTGGTCGTTCTTCGTGAATGACTACTATAATGTAATGAAACAAACCTCATTCAACAATTAACTAATTAAATTTGTTCAGTATTTATTTGCTGTCACAACCTGAGCCTCAGAATCAACCGTTAGCACTAAAATTCTAGGGATTGTGAAGTCTCCCAGACATGTGCAGGTTTTACATCAATGGCTCGTGTTGATAGGAACAAATGACGTATCAATTATATCTCATAATAAGTTCCAATGGTAAAAGGATACTTAACTTATATTTTAAAGTAGTACATCATAGTTTTCTTAATTTTCTTTCAATTTTCTCTGGTTACTCTCCATCTTTTTGTAACCATTTAGGTAACTTGAAGCGCTTGTTCTAGCAGCTACAATGATTGACCTTTTCTAATCCTCGTTGGAGTTGGGAGTGGTTCCTAAGGACTGGAGAGAGGCTCATGTGGTGCCTTTACACAAAAGCAGAAGCATTGATGTGGTTGAAAACTACAGGCCGGATAGTTTAACTTCAGTGGTGAGTAAATTATTGGAAATGCTGCTGAAAGAGAAAATAATGAGGTTTCTGGAGTCCAGCAAATTACAGGATCCGAAGCAGCATGGATTCACCAGAAACAGGTCTTGTCAGACAAATCTGATTGATTTCTCTGACTGGGTGACCAGGGAGTTGGACCGAGGGAGAGCCCTAGATGTGGTGTATTTAGATTTCAGTAAAGCCTTTGACACTGTTCCTCCCAGGCGACTTATAAACAAACTGAGCACCCTAGGGATGGGACAAAAGTACTTCACCCCCTATACTATATTGCTCCCTTGGATTGCTGCAGCCCAAATGTATGACCTTACATTTTTTAACATTAAATCCCAGCTGCCAAATTCTAGACCATTCTTCAAGCTTAGCTAGATCCCTCCTCATGTTATCTACACCTTCCTGGGTGTCTACTCTATTTCAGATTTTGGTATCATCCGCAAAGAGGCAAACCTTAGCCGACAGCCCTTCTGCAATATCACTAACAAAGATGTTAAAAAGAATCGGACCAAGGACAGATCCCTGGGGCACACTACTGGTAACATCCTTCTCAGAGTGAGCTCCATTTACCTGTACTCTTTGTCCCTTCCCACCCAACCAATTTCTAACCTAAGCAGTAACTTTAGGGTCCATCTCTCAGTATTCTAGGGTGTATCCCATCCGGTCCCATCGCTTTGTCTACTTTCAGTTGAGCTAGTTTCTCACAAATACAGTCTTCTGAAAATTGATGAAGATGTCCCTCACTTCTGTTCCTGTTCGTGGGTGTTTTCTGAGGTCCTGCTCCTGGTTCTTTATCTGTGAACACAGAACAGAAATATTTGTTAAGCAATTCCGCTTTATCCTTATCAGCTTCTACATATTCCTCCCCTTCACCCTTGAGTCTGACAATACAACTTTTGCCCTTCCTCTTCTCACTAACATATCTGAAAAACGTCTTATCCCCCCAGTTTATTGCATTGGCTATTTCCTACTCTTTTTGAATCTTTGCTGTCCTGACTACTTTGCTAGCTTCTCTAAGTTTTTCCAAATATAGAAGCCTGTCTTCCTCTCTGTGATCTCTTGTATTTCATTAAGGCCTCCCTCTTTTTCTTCATCTTTTCAGCTACTTCTTTCGAAAGCCATAGCGATCTCCTTTTCCTTTTACCTTTATTTACCATTTTAACAAAAAGGTTGGTTGCCCTTAGAATATCCCCTTTCAGTTTTGCCCACTGTTTTTCTACATCCCCCGCTGTTCCCATCCCGCTAACGACTCCCTGAGGTATTGGCACATTTTGGCAAAGTTAGTGTTCCTAAAGTCTAAGACCCTCACCTTTGAATGGATTCTAACAGCCCTAGTCCTAATACTGAATCACACCATCTGGTGATCACTGGATGCAAAATGATCTCCCATTATAACATAGAAATGCATTTCCTCTTGTACTGAACAAAACACAAAGACATCAGTAATGCACATTTCCCAAAGCTAACATATTCCAGCTAATAAATTTAAAATGAAATACTTTTTTTTTCTACCTTTGTTGTCTGGACTTTTTATTTTTTTCTGTCTCAATGGTCGAGTCTTTCTTAAGTCTCTTTCCAGTGTCTGCTGTCCATTTGCCTTTTCTCCTTGCTCCTCCTGTCTTCTTCCATTCCCTCTTTATATATGTATCTGACATACTGATCTTTCCTTTTTAGCTTCTTCTTCCATGTCTTTCTTAACTACCTTTCTGTTGTTCTTAAGTGCTGTTGAGTCAATGTTGGCTCATGGCAATCCTATGGATATGTCCTTAACTGTGTTCAGTCAGGTGGCTATCCACTCACATTCCACCATCTGTCCACCCCTCAGAGCCCAACATTTCTCCCTTTGTCTACTTCTCTGTATCCAGCATCTGCCTCTCACTGTCCACTACTCAGAATCCATTTTCTCCCTCTCCATCCACCCCTCAGAGCCCACCATTCCTCTGTCATCCCCTCATAGCTCAACATCTCTCCTCTCTCTTTGTCTCCCCTGCAGTCAGCATCTGTCCAACCCCTATGACAGAAATAGTTTCCTACGACAAAAGTAGATTTCTGAAGTTTGTCTGTGCAATTTGCTTTAAAATGCCGATACTGCATTTATATGTTGCATGCACAAATTCTCAAATGATGCAGTGTCCCATCATCAACTGGTAAAGAAGTTATAACCAAAAGGATTCTGTAGATTAAAAGTTTATTGCATTTCTCTCCCTATAAACAGAGCTAGCTAATGCTTATAGTGTTAAGACTTCACCTCTTGGTAGACAGGCCAAGCAAACAAATCAGCTCCATCTGATTCATTATTTCCCTAAGATGAGTTTCCCTAGAGGTCTGCCATGGTCCTTTACCCAGTTTATCCAAAGCTTGGATTCTGTCAGTGGTGATTTTCCACCAGATCAGCACCCCAGAAGCTTTTTAAACTTGTTTCCTTTTCCTCACTGCAGATTCTGTCCCCATTCTCCTGCTCCAGCTCCCTCTTACTTTACCATTTACCATCATCAAGTTGAAACGTGTACACTAGCAGTGTACACAATGGCGAGTTTCCCCCGTTCCCAAAATCAGGTACATGGAGTATTCATATGTGTGTCTCATAGGAAGTGTCAGGTGGTATCAAGGATTCGATAGATGTGTGTGTGAGTGTGTCATGGGGTGTATCAGGGGTTGTGTGTGTGTGTGGTGCATGGGTGTATCTTGAGGGGTGCATATGAGTGTGTGTATCTTTGGGAGTGTCGAGAGGTGCATGCATCTGTGTGTGTGTCATGGGAAGTATAGGGGGTATGTACATGTGTGCATATGTTATGAGAAGTATCAAAGGCTTCATGCATGCATGGGGCGTGTCAAGTGCTTCATGCATATATGTGTGTGTGTGTGTATGTCAAGGGGAGTGTCAGGGGCTACGTGCTTGTATGTGTATTATAGGAGTATCGGGGCTGCATGTGTGCATCTGTCTGTCATGGGGCATGTCAGAGGCTGTGTGTGTGCATGTGTCATGAGGAGGGTCAGGGGCTGTATGTGTGTGTTTCAAGGGGATTGGCTGGGGCTACATGCATATGTATTTGTCATGGGGAGTGTCAGGGGCTCTGAATGTGTGTGTGTGCATGAGTGTGTCTGTCATAAAGAATATCAGGAGCTGCATGTGTGTGTGTCTGTCATAGGGAGTGTCAGGGGCTGCATGAGTGTGTGTGTCGTTCATGGGGAGTGTCAGGGGCTGCATGTGTGTATGTGCACGTGTGCTTTTCTCTCTCTCTCAATCCTCCAGCCTTCTTCCAGTCTATTATTATCTCTCTCATATCCCCCCCACCCGTCTTCCCCTAATCTGTTTCTCTCTGTCTTAAGGCCACATCAGTCTTCACCCAGTATCTCTCTCTGATAACCCCAATCTCTGAGACTTCTCTCATAACTCCCCCCGCCTTCCCCTAGTCTGTTTCTCTCTTTCTCATGAAAAAGAGCATGCCACTCATGAATGTAGCAAAATATGACCTTGAGAATATACCATTGGAATTTAAAGACTGCGTGCAAAATTGATTTGCTGCTTTAGATACAAATGACAGAGCTCCAGAAGAGCTATGGAGACATCAAGAAGGTTGTGTTGGAAGAAAGTGAGAAGTCTCTACAAAAGGTTAAAAAGCAAAGACAGCCAAAATGGATGATGGAACATACAGTCAAAAATCGGTTTTCAGGATTAATCCGTTCAAAAAAGTCTGACTAAAACCGAAATGTATGAAAGCTGAAGTAATATTTCCCATTAGAAATAATATAAATCCAATTAATCCGTTCCAGACACCCAAAAATATTCACAAAAATACATTTTATAGAGAATGACTATATTTTTCATACAGAAAACAATGAGAAATAAATATAAATGACTAATGAAATGGATAAATGAACATTTAACATCACTTTTACCTTTATTGAAGACTCTTGTTGGCATATGGAAGACGGTGAGGAGGGGAGAGAGAGGAGGAGAGGTTATTGCTTGGAAGGGGAATCCCCCTCCATAAGGACCTCAGGTATCAAGGCCCTATCTGGGGTTACTTCCCTTCTTTGTCTTTTACTGGCACAGGAATTTTTAAAAAAAGAAAAAAAACAAGAAGGATCCACAAAAAAAAGCCTCCAGTAAAGGCACCAGCCACAGCCACAGCCACAGCCACCGGAAACACCACTCTCCCGCTCAGGCAACCTGGAACGCAGAGCTGAGCATGGGTTCCAGAGCCATGTGGCAATGGCTGCAGCAGCACGGGCCCCAGAAGTCTCAGCCAGGCAGTAGAACAGCTCCTGTCACTTCTCTCACCTGCCCGATTGTCACAGGACAGCACACACACACACACACACACACAGATACAGCACTGTAATCTGATCTCCGACTCTCTCACCCACCTCCGATTCCGTCTCAAAAGCAAATTGCAAGCTGGAAGAAATGCTCAGCAGCAAGTTTGGAAGAACCATCAGGACTGGCATGTTTGGAAGACCCATCAAAGTTTCACCGTCAGCAGGGAGTCCTCTAATTGAGCGTGTCAGAAGCATCAGATCAGTCACACTCTCACTCCTTGATTCTTGCTACTGTATTTTTCAAAGGATCGCTGAAAGCAAAGAGGTCTGGATCACAAAAACAAGCTAAGTACTGTACTTTACTGAATGACCCCCCCTGGAACAGACCATTTTAAAATTGTACGAAAACCGAGCAGATGTGCGAGAACCGGGACAAAACCTCAATGAAAAAAGACGTTGAAAACCGAAGCATACGAAAACTGGGGCATACGAAAACCGAGGTTTGACTGTACTCTGAAAATTGCCCAGAAACACAGAGAAGCTAAAGTCAGAAGAGAAAGAGAGGCAATTGCAGAACTCAACAGAGATTTCCAACATGCAGCAAGTCAGGACAAAGGAAAAGTACTACAATGATGCATGCAAGGAAATAGAATCAGAAACTATTAGAGGAAGAACAAAATCGACTTTCCTTAAGCTATGAGAGTTAAAGAAAAAATTCCAGCCTCGAAATGGAATGTTACAAGATGCTCAAGGATCTGTGTTGAATGATGCTGAGAAGATCAAGAAAAGGTGGAAAGAATATACAGAGTTTTTATATGATAAAGCTCAAGCGGATCAACAGCCGTTTCAACCTGTACCTTATGATCCGGAACCATTGGTGATGAAAGAAGAAGTTGAAGCAGCATTGAAAGCCTTAAAGAACAAAGCACCAGGCAATGATGGCATGTCCAAAGAAGTATTACAGCAATATGATTCAGCTGTTACCATACTTACATGGCTCTGCCAGGAAATTTGGAAGACAACATCATGGTCAACTGACTGGAGAAGATCTGTGTTTATACCAATACTAAAGAAAGGTGATCCAACTGACTGTGGAAATTATTGCACAATCGCTCTGATCCCACATGCCCGCAAGATTGCTCTGATCCCACATGCCCGCAAGATTGTACTAAAGATTATTCAACAGAGACTGCAACCATACCTGGAACAAGAACTACCTGAAGTGCAAGCAGAGTTCAGGAAAGGGTGAGGAACGAGAGACATCATTGTGGATGTGAGATGGATCCTTGAAAAGACTAAAGAATACCAAAAGGATATCTAAAGCATTTGTGCTTTATTGACTACAGCAAGGCTTTTGACTGTGTAAACCATGAGAAATTCTATCGCACATTAAGAAGCATGGGTATACCAGAACACCTGATCGTTCTCTTGCACAGTCTGTACACTGATCAAGAAGCAACAGTGAATGGAACAAGGAGAAACAGAATGGTTTAAAATTGGCAAAGGTGTACAACAAGGCTACATATTTTCTCCCTACCTGTTTAATTTATATGCAGAACAAATCATCAGAGAAGTAGGACTGTATGAAGACAACAGAGGTGTGAAGATTGGTGTAAGACTCATCAACAACCTTTGCTATGCTGATGATACCACATTACCGGTTGAAAGTGAAGACGATCTGAAACATTTGCTTCTCAAGATCAAGGAACATAGTCTTAAAATGGGCCTGCACCTTAATGTAAAGAAGACAAAGATTATGACAACTGGCAAAATCAATAAGTTCATCGTTGATGGAGAAGAAATTGAAATCGTGGATAACTTTAACCTACTTGGATCAACTATCAATAAAGAAGCAACAAGCAGTCAAGAAATCCGACGACACATTGCTCTTGGCAGAATGGTTTTGAAGGACCTAGACAAGATTCTCAAGAGCAGAGATGTCTCTCTCCATATAAAGATTTGACTCATTGAAGCCATGGTATTTTCAATAACATCCTATGGATGAAAACTGTACTGTGAAAAAGACAGACAGGAAGAAAATTGATGCCTTTGAATTAGGGTGCTGGCAGCAAATACTACATATACCATGGACTGCCCGAGGTACAAACCAGTCAGTACAAGAGGAGATCAAACCTAAACTTTCTTTAGAAGCTCAGATAACAAGACTTTGACTTTCATACTTTGGACACATCATGTGAAGAGAGAGAGATCATTAGAGAAAGACATAATGCTTGGCAAGGTAGAAGGTCAAGCAAAAGAAGAAGGCCAGCAAAGAGATGGATTGATACAATAACAGAAGCTATGGGTGCCAGTCTATCAACAATGAGCTGCCTGACTGAAGACCGAACACAATTTAGGACAACTATCCAGAGGGTTGCCATGAGTTGACACTGACTCGACTGCAGTTAACAACAACAATATGAATCTGGTCTCGGTTTCATGGGGTGCAGCAAGCTAGTCCTAAGGCAGTAGGGATGAATGGAAAGTCAGTCACCACTACCATTAAAAGATTGGGAGAAGATCTAGCCTTTAGCTATTGCTTGAAGCAGAGGTAGTCTTGAGTTAGATGCTACCCCTCTGGGAGTATGTATGGGGGCTACTCCTGAGAAAGTTTGCTGATATGTGGCGAGGTAACCTGAATGAATGAGTTAACCTTTATACTGGGGCAACCATTGGAAAAGCTATTTGCTCTAGTTGGAAAGAAAGACTGTGAGAGAGTGACAAGTGACAGCAAATCAGTTTAATTAATGATAGATATTTGCTACAGTGTGGGGCCATTCCGTATTCATAACATTCAGAGTCACTGTAAGTTACCGAAACAGATATGTTTTTTAAATTAAAAAAATCACTAAACTGGAAAAAACTAGAATCACTCTGAGTGGTTTTCTCTAATGAAATATTATTTTTGTGAAGCTCAGCAAATTTGTGAAATTTAGCAAAACAACATAGGGTTGCCAACTATTTGAAAGAGAAATCCCGCCATGCCTGCCCCCTCCCGCTCCCTTGCCCCACCACTGACCCAACAATTCTACTACTACTGCCACTACTTATCATTTGTGTAGCGCCACTAAGCATACGCAGAACCAGTGGTGTACCAAGGTAGGTGCAGTCTGCCCTGGTTGCCAGCCAGAAGGAGGTGCATACTCGTCAGGCCCACATAAGAACATAAGATATGCCATACAGGGTCAAACCAAGGTCCATCAAGCCCAGTATCCTGTTTCCAACAGTGGCCAATCTAGGTCATAAGTACCTAGCAGTTTCCCCAAAAGACACAGGTTCCTCAATGCTTGTATTGGGGCAAGCAGTGATATCCCAGGTTCCTTTTAATCACGGTTTATGGACCTTTCCTCAAGGAACTCATCCAAACCTTTTTTAAACCCAGCTACACTAACAGCTCTTACTACATCCTCCGGTAACAAATTCCAGAGTTTGATTACACGTTGAGTGAAAAAATATTTTCTCTTATTAGTCTTAAATAGGTTACCCTGTAGCTTCATTGCATGTCCCCTAGTCCTTTTATATTCTGATGATGTAAACAATCGATCTACATTTACCTGTTCCACTCCATTCATTAATTTATAGACCTCTATCATATCTCCCCTCAGCCGTCTCTTTTCCAGGTTGAAGAGCCCTAACTTCTAGCCTCTCTTCATAGGAGTATCCTTCCATCTCCTTTACCATTTTGGTGGCTCTTCTCGGTACCTTTTCTAATAACGCTATATCCTTTTTAAGATACGGCAACCAGAATTGCACACAATATTCAAGGTGCGGTCTCACCATGGAACGATACAGAGGCATTATAATATCCTTTGTTTTATTTTCCATTCCTTTCCTTATGATACCTAGCATTCTATTTGCTCTCTTGGCCGCTGCTGCACACTGGGCCGAGGGTTTTAACATGTTATCCACAATGACGCCTAAATCTTTTGTCCTGGGTGGTGGTTCCTAATGTGGAACCTTGCATCATGTAACCATAGTTTGGGTTGTTCTTCCCTAGGTGCATAACTTTGCACATGTCCAAATTAAATTTCATCTGCCATTTTGATGCCCATTCTTCCAATTTATCAAGAACCTCTTGCAATTTCCCACAATCCTCTTGGGTTTTAACAACTTTAAATAGTTTTGTGTCATCTGAAAATTTGATAACCTCACTCATTATTTCCTTTTCCAGGTCTTTTATGAATATGTCAAAAAGCAGCGGACCCAGCACAGATCCCTGGGGTACTCCACTGTTCACCTTTCTCCATTGGGAAAATTGGCCATTTAGCCCTACCCTCTGCTTTCTATCTTTTAACCAGTTCCTGATCCACAATAGTACATCACCTCCTATCCATTGACTTTTTAGTTTTGCCATAAGTCCCTGATGAGGGACCTTGTCAAAGGCTTTCTGAAGGTCCAGATACACTATATCTACTGGCTCACCTTTGTCTACCTGTTTATTCACACCTTCAAAAAAAATAACAGATTAGTAAGACATGGTCTTCCTTGTCTAAAGCCATGTTGACTGTCTCCCATTATTTATTTTTTTAGACAGTTTTGTATCCCACCTTATCCTTCAATCAAAGCAGTCACAACACAATTGGTGATACATTTAACATGCAGGGATATGAGACACATACACTAATACTTACAGGGAACATGGGCAATGGAGGGTTAAGTGAGTTGCCCAAGACCACAAGGAGCATCAGTGGGACTAGAAACCCCAGTCCTTCCAGCCCAAGGTTGCTGTCCTCTAGTGGGATTTGAACCCCTGACCTTCCAGCCTGAAGTACCTTGCCCCAACCACTAGGCTACTCTTCCCTAAGCCATGGCTATCTACATACTGAGTAATTTTGTTCTTTATGATGGTTTCTACCATTTTTCCTAGTACTGATGTCAGGCTCATGGGTCTGTAGTTTCTCGGATCACCCCTGGAACCCTTTTTAAAAATTGGGGTTACATTGACGATCCTCCAATCTTCAGGTATTACAGATGATTTTAATGCTAGTTCACAGATTACTAATAGCAGGTCTACAATCTCATATTTCAGTTCTTTCAACACCCTTGGATGTACTGTATACCATCCAGTCCAGGTGATTTGCTACTCTTCAGTTTATCAAATAGTTGTAATATATCTTCCTGGTGTAGCGGTATTTCTTTCAATTCTTCCACAGTATCACCTTTAAATATCACTTCAGTCATGGGTAACATCCCTACATCTTCCTCAGTAAAGACCGAAGCAAAGAATTCATTTAATCTCTCTGCTATAGCCTTGTCCCCTCTTACTGTCCTTTTACCTCTCTATCATGGTCCAACTGACTCTCTCACAGGTTTTTTGCTACTAATGTACTTGAAAAATTCTTTATTATGCATTTTTGCTTCCACAGCAAGTTTCTTCTCAAATTCTCTCTTTGCCTGCCTTATCAATGCCTTGCATTTAACTTGTCAGTGGTTGTGCTGTTTCCAGTTTTCGTCATTTGGCTCTTTTTTCCATTTCCTGAAAGATGCTTTTTTGGCAACAACAGCCTCTCTGACCTCACCTTTAAACCATGCTGGTAGTTTTTTGGATTTCCTTCCACTTTTCTTAAAGCGTTGAATACAGCTGGTCTGGGCTTCCAAGATAGTATTTTTAAACAACAACCAAGCTTGATGTAAGTCTTTAACCTTTGCAACTGTTCCTTTTAGTTTTTTCTTAACTATTTTCCTCATTTTATCATAGTCTCCCTTTTGAAAGTTAAAAAGTAGTAATGTGGATTTCCTTACCATCCCTCCTCCATTAATTAAATCAAACGCAATCATGCTATGATCACTATTGCCAAGTGGCCCCATCACCCTTATCTCTTGCACCAGATCTGGTGTTCCACTAAGGACTAAGTCCAAAATGGCTTCCCCTCTGGTCGGTTCATGAACCAGCTGCTCCAAGAAGCAGTTATTTATTTCATCTATCTTTATCTTTATTTTTATTTAACACTTTATATACCGCCTTTGTCGGAACGTGAGAGCGGTTTACAATAAAAAAAATAAAAATGCTAGCACCATAGAAAGAAAGGAACTCCATTATTAAATAAAAGGAAAGATTGACCAGAGGGGTCACCTAGAGACAGGCAGAAAAACGATTACTAGACAGAACTATTGGGGGGAAGGTCATAAGCCTGTTGAAACAGGTGTGTTTTCAATAAGATTTTGAAATTATGGTACGAGAATTCCAGTCAGAGGGAAGATGGCAATAAATTTTATCTCCCTAGCATGTCCTGCCGTGACACTGACCCAGTCAGTACTGGTGTAATTGAAATCACCCATTATTATTATCCGTAACTTTTGTTAGCTTCTCTGATTTCTTTGAGCATTTCATCATCCATTTGTTCATTCTGGCCAGACGGTCGATAGTACACACCACTGCTATTGCCTTCCTCTTTTTACATGGAATTTCAATCCATAGAGATTCTACAGCGAATTTTGTTTGCTGTAGAACTTTAATCCTTTGTGACTCAATGCCCTCTCTAACACAGAGCGCAACCCCTCCACCAATTTGATCAGCTCTATCATTATAATATAGTTTGTACCCAGGTATCATAGTGTCCCACTGGTTGTCCTCCTTCCACCATGTCTCTAAGATATCAATCATATCTAACTTCTCATTTAGTGCTATATATTCTAACTCTCCCATCTTATTTTTTAGACTTCTAGCATTTGCATACAAGCATTTTAGAGACTGTATTTTATTCATATTAATCTGGTTATCAGTAGGCAGGGGTAATTTGGAATCTTTAAGCTCTGTCTGCTCTATACTCAAGGGCATTTGGGCTACCTTTGTCTTTAATGGAACCTCTCTGCTGATGTGCCCTAACTTCATTTTTTGGTAGTATCCTTCAAGGATACATTGTTTCGAACCATGCGCTCTTGGGCGACTGTGGACTCTCCCCTATTATCTAGTTTAAAAGCTACTCTCTCTCCTTTTTAAAGGTTAATGCCAGCAGCCTGGTTCCATAGCGGAGTCAATGTGGCAAATTTACCTTAATGTGCTGGGTGACTTGTTGTGCTGCTTCTGCTCCAGGCCCAGCGGCTTTTCCCTCCCATGCCAAAGTCTCAGGAACTGCGAGACTTCAGTCCATGAGGGAAGATTTGCAGGGCCTGGAGCGGAGGAAGCACAGCAAGTCACCCACCAAGTTAAGGTAGGTTTGCCATGCTGGCAGTGCCATGTGGACCTGGCAGAGGTGGATGCATTATGCCATGAGAAGGAGATATGTGTCGTGAGAGGGGCATGCATGCCATGAGAGGGGGTGCCCACGCAGTTTGGAATGCCACTGCACAGTTCTATACATATATACATGAGAGGCAGTCCCTGCTCAACAGAGTTTACAATCTATTCAAGATGGAAGCACAACAAACAAGGAACTAGAGTTGGGCTTGACATAAATGGGTGATAAACAACAATAAAGGGCCAGGATCCAAAAGCAACCTTGAAGAGGTGGATTTTTAGCCTTGATTTAAATAGAATCAGAGATGGATCCTGATGCGTTGACTCAGGTAGTCTTTTCCAAGCATATGATGCAACAATCTGGAGTTGGCAGTGGAAGAGAAGGGCACAGATAGTGGAGTTCCCGAGGAGGGGTCTAGGGAGAGCAAAGAGAGAAGAGGCAATGAGGAGCAGCAGAGTGAATGCACTTGTAGGTTAGTATGAGAAGCTTGAACTGGATACGGAAATGAACAGGGAGCTAATAAAGTGACTTGAGGAGAGGGGTTACATGAGCGACCCTAGTGGAAGATTAGCCTTGTGGCTGAGTTTTGAATGAAATGGATAGAAATGATTGATGGGGGGACCAATGAAGAGCAGGTTACAATAAGCTAAACAGGAGGTGACTAGAGAGTGGATAAGGGTCTTTGTAGTGTATTCACAAAGGAAAGGATGGATTTTGCTAATGTTATAAGTTTTAGTTATATGTTGGATATGTGAAGAGAAAGAGAGAGAAAAGTCAAAGGTGACCCAAGGTTGTAAGTTAAGGAAAAAAAGAGGATGCTAGTGTTATCCACCAAACAGAGAAAGGAGAAAGGAGAAAGGGAGGAGGTGGGTTTGGGGGAAAAGATAATGAGCTCCATCTTAGCCATATTTAGTTTCAGATAGCAGTGAGACATCTTGGCAGCAACATCAGATAAGCAAGCTGAGATATGGACCTGGATTCCTGAAGAGATTTCAGGTGTGGAGAGGTAAATCTGAGAGTCATCAGCATAAATATGGTACTGAAAACCATGAGAGGAAATTAGGGCACTAAGGGAATGAGTATAGAGAGAGATGAGGTCCCAAGATGAGGTCCCAAGACAGATCTCTGAGGTACTTTTTCACTGAAAGGGTGGTGGATGCTTGGAGTGCCCTCCCGATGGAAGTGGTGGGGGCAAATACAGTGACAGAATTCAAAATGGCATGGGACAGACACAGTGGATCCCTTTATAGCAACAGGATAAAATCAAAATAAACGTAACTAATTTCTCAACATACGGGGATGTCCTACATGGAGCGATGGGTTCACCCCTAAAACAAAGACGTGGGGAGGGGTGGCCTGCACGGAGCGGCAGGTGCATCTACTCTTGCCATCTTACTGGGCAGACTAGATGGACCATACTGGCCTTTATCTGCCATCATTTACCATGTTACTATGTTACCTACTGAAAAGGGGTGAGCAGTGGAGGAAGATCCACCAGAGGATACACTAAAAAGTGCGATGAGAGAGATAAGAGGAAATTGAAGACAGAACAGAGTCTAAAGCCGTGAAAACAGGGTATCGAGGAGAAGATGGTGATCAGCAGATAGATAAAAAAGGATGAGGATTGAGTAAAGGCCCTTGGATTTAGCCAAAAAGAGGTTACTGGAGACTTTGACAAGGGCTGTTTCAGTAGAATGTAGAGGACAAAAGCCAGATTACAGTGGATCCAGAATGGTATGAGAGGCGAGAAAATCAAGACAGCAGCAGTGAACTGCACATTCAAGTAGTTGAAAGTCAAAGTGTCCAGTCAAAGTAGTTTGGACACAAAAGGGAGAAGGGAGATAGGCCAATTATTGGAAGGACAGGTAGGGTCTAGTTAAAGATTTTTTGAGGAGCGGCTTAACTATAGCATGTTTGAAGGCTGCAGGAATAGATGCTGTGGAAAGCGATAGGTTGAGGATGTGACAAAGGGAGGGGACAACAGTAGGAG
This sequence comes from Ichthyophis bannanicus, assembly GCA_033557465.1. NCBI lineage: Eukaryota > Metazoa > Chordata > Amphibia > Gymnophiona > Ichthyophiidae > Ichthyophis > Ichthyophis bannanicus. The sequence goes on along the minus strand of CM066032.1, from coordinate 30,303,350 downwards.
AAATAGAGGCTAGTACATGGATGGGAATGAGTTCAGAAGAGCAGGTAGTGAAATGAAAAGAAGAGTTGCAGTTTCTTCTTCAATGATTTTAGAAAAGGAGGAAAGGGCGACAGAAGTTGAAGAAAGTCTACGTGAGAAGGAGGACACCAAGGTGAAATATCAATAGGAAGGACACAAAGGAAGAAGAAAAACATAGAAGTGACTGAATGAATGCAGAAATGATTTATGGTTTATTACATCACTTAATATGGCAGCATTTGATAAGGAACATCAATGTGGTTTACAAAAACAGAACATAACAATTTTAAAATATAATACATACAAATGCTAGAAACACATACATTATACTCCAGAAAGGAAAGTATGGAAAAAAGGAAAGGAAAGATGGCACAGTTCAGCAGCTCAAGAAATAACCAAAGCGAAGTGTAGGAACCAAAATCACAGCACGAGTTGAAAACCATGACATGATACTAGAGAGCCCCAGCAGACACAGATGCACCACTAAATCTGATAAAGATTAGAGGATACTAACTTCAACAAAACATAGCAGAGTAGATGGAAGCTTAAAATTATAAGTTTAAGTTGGATGCTTATCTGCAACCAACAGTGCACCAGAGCTCAGGCCAAGCTAAAATGACAATACAGGTAAAGACTCTCACCCTCCAAGTAGACTCTGTTAACCAAATCAGATCAATATTCAGCAGCAATATCCACATTGAAGCTGATGTTGATTATCCAGGTTGAATGGCTCTATCCAGATAAGTGCCAGCACTTTCCTGATCCGTTGATTTTCAGCTGGTATTTATCTGGATAGTAACTTATGCCTGCTTTTCATGAGGCCTAATTTGTCTGGATAAGACATAAAAAATGCCATACAGAGTCAGACCAACAATCCATCAAGCCCAGTATCCTGTTTCCAACAGTGGCCAATCCAGGTCACAAGTACTGTCAGGTTCCCGAAAGTTATACAGATTCCATGCTGATTGTCCCATGGGTAAGCAGTGGATTTCGCTGGTCCTCTTTAATAATGACTTATGAACGTTTCCTCCAGGAATTCTTCCAAACCTCTTTTAAATCTAGTTACATTAACAACTTTTAGGGGTATGTTTACTAAAGCGTCTTAATGTGCGCCTGGCGATAGTGTGCAGGCTGCCATAAAAGGAGTGGGCATTTCAGTCTTAAAGCAGCAAAATGGGAGTATCGCGTGATAACGCGTGCTGCTGCGCACATTATCGTGCAAGGCGCTGCTAAGTGCGTTAACGCGCGGTAATCCTAAGTAGGTGCCCAGACATGCAAACATTGAAACAGAGGTGTAGCACAATGGTTAATACACTGACTGATGATACCGGGATCATGAGTTCAATCCTCCAGTGTGCCTAATACTTAAGGCTGGCTGAGGCATCAGCTTTGACACGTAAGTGTTGTTTCCTGTGGCACTTTATTTATATTTTATTAATTACTGTCAGCAAACACACCCTCACGTGCCGTAACCTAAGGTGCCGCATAAGGCACCCTATAAGGCACTCCATAGGGCACATTATAAAGAGCACAGTGCACGCATGGATATGGTACGCAATACTGGTGGGGGTCACTCCCCAGGGTGGTAAACACTGTCAGAGAACAGACCTGAAGCACACTCCAGAGACATCAGAAAGGTTGCTATGATGGAGCTCAATCAGCAAACTGTGCTTAACGAAGGAATTGCTATCTGCCAGTACTCATAGCAACCTTTTGATAGCTGTGTACCGTATTCACAGGTGTAGGGTGGCATTGCTAAGGTATGCAAGTGCTAGTATTGGGAGATGCACGCAGGGCCCAATGTCCTGCCTCTCCAGGGGGCATTGGCTAATGGAGCCTGTGGGTGTGGGTGTGTCTGCCCCTGTTGGCTGCTGCTTTACGGCAGAGGTTCCCAACTCCAGTCCTGGTGTGCCAAACACTGTTCGGGTTTTCATGCTGTCCCTCATGAATATGCATGAGATACATCTGCATACCATGGGGGCGGTGCATAGATATGCAGCACAGGCATCTTTATTAGAGGCAACATGGAACCTGAATGGTGTTTGGCCCTCCAGGACTGCATTTGGGAGACTCTGCTGTAGGTAATGCGCCTGTTTATGGAGTCTGTGCTCTGTAGGGTAAAATGTAGGTGTTTTGGGCATGTCTACGTCATCTGCAATAAAGGTTCTGTCTGTATTAGCATGTTGTAGTAGTGGGTAAAATATGGGGACTGGGTTGGCAGGCACCATAGCTGGGGCTTGAACCTGTGACCTTCTGCCTCCAAACACACTGGTTGTGTGCACTGCACCACTGTGTTGCCACAGAGACAGTGCATTCCCTGGTGATACCATGACTGTTTGTCCGGCAGGGCCTGTCTGTTGCAGTGCATGGCACCCACCTACACAGGGCTAGGCCATGGTCTGCTCTGGGCAGCTGCCACTGCCCCCCTCCACCACCAGTACCCCTCTGCCACCATGCTGACATGCCCTTCTGCTGGTGGTGCTGGTGGTGTGCAGTCTCAAGCCATCCAGTGTGCAGGTAGGTGGCTGCCTATGGTGCGGGTTCTGGGGTAGGGGTGCCTGCATAGGCATCCACGCTTCCCCCCAACACCGCCTGCCAATGTTCTGTGCCATTGGAGGTACCTGCTGGGTACTATCCCCTGTGACACTGTGATAAACACTCTCATGCCCATGTTGGGCCCTCATCAGTTGCTGTCTGGCTGCTGTTCAGTTTCAGCATTCCTACGTGCCACCTAGGCATCTGCCTAGTCCGCACTGTGCCCCAGCTGCATCACAGCATGTGCCGCCTGCAGCCCTCTGTATCCCCTTTCCCAGCATCTGTCCAGTTGCCCATTCCGACATGCCCGCCCTGCTGTTGTGGAACATGTGCATGCCATAGGTAACCTGTCCAATGGAGAGGGAAACCCTGAGCAGTGCTATTTCACTGTGGGATCATTCACCTTGTATGGGGACGGAGCATAGACCCTTCCAAACTTCATATCTTTGTTTTGGGGCTTTCTTGGGAGTGTTTTTTGATGTTTGCCATTGCTATCACTATTGCCCAGCTTGGTTATGTTGTTTTTACATTTACTTCTGTTCATTTTCAATGTTTATTTGCCCTTTTGTTCCGTGCACATGTATCACACTTATCACTTTTTGTTGGTTTCCCTGGTTTTGCTGTACATTGCTGACGGAAATGGTTTCTTTTCCCTTTAAATCAGCTCTAACGCCAGGGTTTCACTGGCGTTAGTTTTGAGCCTTGGATTTCACAGCGTTGGTGTGCAGGGAGCCTCTCCCCTCCCACTCTCCACCCATTGACCCCTTCTCTCCGCCCCTGGGGAGCCTTCCTCTGCCCTCCAGGAGCCTTTCCCCGCCTTCAGCGCTCGTTTGCACTGCAGCACGCGTTATTGCGCGATATGGTACCTGTGCGCCTTAAAAAGCACCATCATCGCGCGATAAGGTACCTTATCATGCGATAATGTCGCAGAGCGCACGTTAAGACGGTTTAGTAAACATACCCCTTAGTACATCCTCTGGTAATGAATTCCTGAGTTTATGCGTTGAGTGAAAAAATATTTTCTCCGCTTAGTTTTTTTTTTTTAATTTTAATTTTTTATTGAAAATTTTAAATAACAGCCAAGACATAAACATGTGCAGAATAGGAGTTTCACTTTGCCATTATAAAATACAAACACTCAATTCCTAAACAGGATAAAGTTATCCAACCAACTTTAGATTACCCACTAGTCAACTATAATACAATAGACATTACCAACCCCAACATACCCAATACTCCGCCTTACAATTCTAACCCCTCCATCTATACATAGTCCAGCTCAAGGTAATTTAACACCCCCCCACTAATCCCCCCTCAACCCCAAAGGATTGTAATCAAAATGCAATCAACATTGTATTACAATAACCTAGTCAACAATTCAAAGCTGCTAAAACCATGTAGCCCCCCCCCCCGTATACCCTGCTCTGCACTCCGTTCGCCTAGATCCACATAATATGTAATGCTACCAAGTCCATCCCCCCTATGCTTCCCTCTCATACCTCCCTACCCCCTCATCCCCTCATTCCAACCCAACCCCCCTCCCTCCCCCACCCCATTATCTCCCTCCGATATCCACCCCCCGACGTCCTTACTACCCCCCTACCCTCCTCCCTTCCCCCAGGACACGCCAAAGTTTCTCCCACATGCCCATAAACCTATCCACCCTCTCTTTGCCACGCTGCAGTCAATTTTTCCATCATAACAATATTTATTTATTTATTTATTTACATTCTCTTATATACCGCGCTATTCTGCATCAGTGCGGTTTACATTGAACAAACTGAAATTACATTGAACAGGGCATTATAACTTGGAGATAACTATTTTACAGGGAACATGGGCTATGGAGGGTTAAGTGGCTTGCCCAAGACCACAAGGAGCACCTGTGGGACTAGAAACCCCAGTCCTTCCGGCCCAAGGTTGCTGTCCTCTAGTGGGATTTGAACCCCCGACCTTCCGGCCTGAAGTACCTTGCCCCAACCACTAGGCCAATCCTCCCCTCAAATTCCCCTTCTGATGGCACCTCCCGCCATTTCCATGCTGCCGCCAATTCACATCTAGCTGCACTCAAACAAGCCCGCACCATTGGGCCCCCCTCCCCCTGCCCCTCCCTCCACCACAATAGCAAACATACCCCTGGATCCCTCACCACCTCCATCCCCAATTTCCGTTGCACCATTTCAGGACCATTTCCCAGTATATTTTAACCTTCGTACAGCCCCACCAAATATGTCAAAAAGTACACATCTCCCCACACTCCCTCCAGCAACTCGCCGTGACCCCTGGGAAAATCTTATGTAACCTCTCTGGAGTGTAATACCACCGAAACAGAATTTTATACCAGTTTTCTCTAATACTACTCGCCCAAGGTAGCCCTCTCACCCGATCCCAAATCTGCTTCCATTCCACCTATATCAATGCCCCATCTAACTCCCTCTCCCACTCCACCATATACTGGAACTTAACCCCTTCAGACTCCCGCACCCCTTTATACAACCTCGATATCATCCCCTCGTCCCCAATTTCCCATACCAGAGAGCTTCTATCTCCGTCACTTCTCTCCCCAACTCTCCCGCCCCCCCCTGCTCCCCTGCAAGAAATATCTAGCCTGAATATATGGGAACCTGTCCTGATCCTCCAACCCATACCCTTCCTTAACCTCCTCAAATGGCTTCACCTCCCCCTCTTCCGTTAATTGGTAAAAACACTCCAACCCTTTTGCCGTCCACCGGTCAAATCACCCTCCCTTCCACCCTGGTTTAAAGTCCCTCCATCCCCTCCACGGCATCATCAATGAAAATTGCCCTGCCCTCTCCCTGCCCCCCCTTGCCCGTACCCCATCCCACACCCCCACTACCTGCTGCATCGCCAGTGAGCCCTCCCCTAGTACTCTATGGTCCTGTCTACCGGCCCACAACCAAGCCTCCAGTCTACCCCCTTTTACCAACATGTGTTCCAGAGCTACTCATAGTTTTATGCCCCACTACTCCTCCAATCCATAACATGGCGCAACTGTGCCGCCCTATAGTAATCCTTAATATTAGGCACCCCCAGCCCCCCTTCCGCTTTCGGAGAATACATAACCTCCCTGGCTATCCTCGGCGGGTTCTTATTCCAAATATATTGAAAGACTTTCCTTTGCACTCTCCTCAGAACTTCCTCACTGGTGAGGCCTGAAATAAGTACAACAGCCTCGGTAAAACGTCCATTTTGATCCCCGCTATCCTTCCTAACCATGACACCTTCTGCCTCATCCACCCATCCAAATCCCGCTCAATACCTCAGCACACTCGGATAATTGGCTCTATATATATCCACATATTTTACCGGCAACTGCACCCGCAAGTAGCTCATCGAATGTTTAACCCACCGCAAAGGGTAGAGGCCCTTCCGTTGCTCCTCCACTCTCGGAGGCACCTTTACCTGCAGTACCTCCGTGTTGTCCAGATTCATTTTGAAACCCGATGCCACTCCATATCTCCCCACCTCCTCCAAAACCTCCGGAAGAGACCTCTGTGGCTGGCTAAGATATAGAAGGATGTCGTCCGCATACAGGTAGATTTTATGGCTGACTCCCCCCCTTTCCAGGCCCATAATCTTATTATTAGTTCAAATTTTCTGCGCTAACAGTTCCACTCCCATCGCAAATAAAAGTGGGGATAAAGGGCACCCCTGCCTTGTTCCCCTCCCAAGGCTAAAGTCCCTCAAATAGCTCCCATTTACTTTTACCCTCGCCCTTGGCCCTGCATATAACCCCCTTATCCATTTCCCTAAATTTGCCCCCACCCCTATTTTCCATGTAACCTCCATCAAAAAATCCCAATTTACCCTATCGAACGCCTTCTCGGCATCGATGGACATTAAGATAAATTCCTCCTTTCCCTGCCTTGCCTCCCATGCCACCCCAACCGCCCTTTTAATATTATCCGAAACCTGCCTCCCTGGGATAAACCCTGTCTGATCATCCTGTATCACCCCCGGTAACCAGGGTGCCAATCTCTCCGCCAGCACCTTTGCCAGAATCTTTACGTCCACATTAAGAAGGGAAATAGGCCTATAAGAACCACATTCCTTTGGGTCTTTCCCACCCTTCGGCAGGACCGATATCCCCGCCATTAACATTCCTGCTGTCAGTTCCCCCCTTCCTCCAGCATCCCATTATATACCCAACCCATTATCTCTCCAAGCTCCTCATAAAATACTTTATAAAAGATGCTCGTCAACCCGTCTAATCCTGGTGCTTTTCCCCCTGGCATCCCCTTTATAACCTTATCCACTTCCTCTCCCATAATTGGTGCTTCTAGTCCTTCTTGTGCCTCCTCCGGCAACGTTTGCAATTCTATCTCTTCCAAGTACCGGCGTAACTGCTCCTCCCCCATCCCCTCCTCTCTCCTGTACAGATCTCTATAAAACTGTCGAAACCGCTCCCGAATCTCCTCCTCCCCATAATACACCTCCCCCCTCCCCTTTATCTGGTATATTCGGGAAGTCACGGTCCGCCACTGTAGCTGCTGCACAAACATTCTCCCCGCTTTAATACCGAATTCATAATATCTCTGTTTAACCAGAGACAGTTCAAACGCCACCTTATCCACCTGAAAACCCTGCAATTCCCCTCGTATCTTCTCCATAACATTTCTGTCACATTTCCTCCCCGACCTCTGAAACACCACCTCTGCCTCCTTCAAAGCCTTGCCCAGCTCCACCTCCCTGCCATATCGCTCCCTCTTCTTCCTTGCCCCCCACATGATAAACTTCCCCCTGATAACCGCCTTCAACCCCTCCCAAAGCATAACATCTCTGACCTCCCCATTATCATTAAGTGCCAGGTATTCCTTAATCTCCCTCCGAATATCTTGAACCACCTCTGGGCATTTCAATAGGCCCTCACTGAGACGCCAGAATTTCAACCCCCCACCCCTCCATCTCTGCCCTTTCAGCGCAATCTCCACTGCTCCATGATCTGACCAAGCAATCGGAATTATCCCCCCTTCCAGCTCCCCTAACATCCACTCCTGATCCACCAATAGCATATCTATTCTACTCCAACTGTTATGGGGTACCGAATAATAAGTAAATTCCCGCTTCTGAGGGTTCATCACTTTCCAGGAGTCCACCAAATTCAGTTGCCTCATCAGCAATTCCAACCCACCTCTATTTCACCCCCCACCTCAGATCACCCCGGCTCCCGATACAACCCGGGCTGCAACACCACATTAAAATCTCCCCCACCACGCACTTCCCTACCCCCTGTCCCCCCAACAACTTCCTCATCCTCCTCCAAAAATTCATCTGTTTTCCGTTCGGCGCATACACTGACATCAGAATGATAGCCTCCCCTCCCCACTTCCCCACTATCCCCACCATTCGCCCTTCTCCATCCTCAAAACTCCGCTCTACCTGAATCCCACTCCCCCCCTTTATTAATACCACCACCCCACCTTTCCTCCCTCTCTCCTGGTTTCAAGAATAATATTGTTCTGCATATTGTGCATTTCTCATCAACCCTATATCCTTCCAGTGCAGATGCGTCTCCTGCACCAATATCACATCCCACGCATTCTTCATTGCCTCCCGGTACAGCAACCACCTCTTAGAAGGCGAATTCACACCCTTCACATTAATAGTTAGAAACATAGAAACATAGAAATATGATGACAGAAAAAGACCACATGGCCTATCTAGTCTGTCCTTCCATAACAACAACTACAACAGTCCCCTTTTTACCTTTAGAGTTCCTCTGTGTTTGTCCCATGCTTTTTTGAATTCAGTTACTGTCCTCATCTCTACCACCTCACTGGGAGACTATTCCACGGATCCACTACTCTTTCCGTAAAGAAATATTTCCGCATATCACTCCTGAATCTATCTCCCGTCACCCTCGTTCCATGTCCCCTTGTAGCAGAACTTGCTTTCAATTGAAAGAGGCTCTCTCCCTGAACATTTATGCCACGGAGATATTTAAACATCTCAATCATATCACCTCTATCCCGCTTTTCCTCTAAGGTGTACATATTAAGATCCTTCAGTCTGTCCTCATATGCTTTATAATGAAGACCACTAATCATTTTAGTAGCCACCCTGTGCACCGACTCAATCCTGTTCACATCCTTTTGAAGGTGCGGTCTCCAGAATTGCACACTATACTCCAAATGAGGTCGCACCAAAGACTTATACAGAGGCATTATCACCTCTTTTTTTCTGCTAGCCATTCCTCTCTGTATGCACCCAAGCATCCTTCTAGTTTTTGCCGTCGCCTTTTCTACCTGTTTAGCTACTTTAAGATCATCAGACACAACCACACCTAGGTCCTGCTCTTCTTTAGTGGACAAAAGTACTTCACCCACTATACTATATTGCTCCCTTGGATTGCTGCAGCCCAAATGCATGACCTTACATTTTTTAACATTAAATCCCAGCTGCCAAATTCTAGACCATTCTTCAAGTTTAGCTAGATCCCTCCTCATGTTATCTACCCCTTCCTGGGTGTCTACTCTATTGCAGATTTTGGTATCATCCGCAAAGAGGAAAACCTTACCTGAAAGCCCTTCCGCTATATCACTAACAACGATGTTAAAAAGAATCGGACCAAGGACAGATCCCTGGGGCACACCACTGATAACATCCTTCTCCTCAGAGTGAGCTCCATTTACTTGTACTCTTTGTCGCCTACCACCCAACTAATTTCTAACCCAAGCAGTAACTTTAGGGTCCATCCCTAGGGTGCTCAGTTTGTTTATAAGTCGCCTGTGAGGAACAGTGTCAAAGGCTTCCCACCCGCATCATCATTTCTACTTATGTACTCCCCCCTCCCTCCCACTGTCCATGTCTACCACCCCCTCCCTCTTCCCCATCCCCCCATCCTATCCCCTCCTCCCCTCCCCTCCCCCCTCTCCTATCTCCCTTCCAACCCCCTCTTCCCCCCTCCTCTCTTCCTCCCCACTCCCATCTTTCCATCCTCCCGTGTATGTCTGTCATGTCCCGCCTCCTTTCACCACCTCTCCCGCCTCCCCCAGCACCGCCATGCTTACCCTTAACCAACAAATATAACTTATGCTTAACCAAAACCATTCTTTCTCAACTCAACCCCTACCCCGCAATAAACAATATACCATATACAGTATACAATACACCATATACCGTTGCCCCTCTCCCCTCCCCCATGCCCTAAAAGTCCAGTGTCCATCTGGGCCTAATTCCCTGGGCTCCCTGGTGTCTAACATGCTCACCAGCAACCAGGTGCATCCTTCAGTCCTTTGCTGCCATGCTCTTCACTGTCCCACGCTCCTCTGATCTCCACTGTAATCTTCATCCTTTTGCGGCTACCCGTTGCGAGCGTGATCCCACTGGCCTCTGTTCCACCTCTCCACCAGGGTGTAGTGCCGCATTCCTCTCCAGGCCCTTCGGCAGTTGTTCACAGCTCAGCTCCCGCAACACCGCCCAGGCCTCCTCGGCCACTTTCACTTTCCGGGACACCCCATTTACAGTCATTAGCAGAACAAAGGGAAACATCCACCAATATCTCATATATTTCCTTCGGAGATATGCTGTGACCTCTCTCAGCCCCCGTCGTCTGTCCAGGGTTCCCTTGGAAAGATCATTGAATACTTCCACCTTGCTGCCCTTCCAAGCAATCTGACCATACTTTCGAGCTATCTGCAAGATTTTTTCCTTTACTGGGAAGCTACTCATACAGACAATAATGCCTCTGGGCTGCTTGTCTCTCCACGGTCCCAAGCTGTGGTGCGCCCGTTCCACTCCAATCACTCTCCCTTCCTCCTCACCTCCCCCCTCCAAGTTTAGAATATGGATGCATAACTTTTGGATCACCGACACACAGTCATTAGAAGCTTCTGTTTCTACAATCCCCCGAATTTGCAAGTTATTACGGCACGCTCGATCCTTGATCTCTTCCAGCTTGTCTGTGATCTCCTCCTGCTGCCTTTGCAATTTGCTCTGTTCCGCCGCCATTTCCTGTAGCTCCCCCGTACATTCCTCCACATGGTCCTCCAGCTCTGCCACGCAGTCCCCCAATCCATTTAAATCTTGCTGTATGCTCGACAGCGATTCCATTTTTTCTCTCCGCATCTCAGCCAGCTCAGCGTATAGGTCTTTTTAAAATACTTTCAGCCAGGTACGAATCGACACCTCCTCAGCACCTTGCGGCTCTCGCTCTCCCTCCTCTGAGCTCACCAATGCTCCGGTCTCCTCCATGCCGCCCGATTCTTGCTCCTCCGTTGCTTCCCTCTGCACATACGAGGACCGAAACCCTGCTAACTTCTTGCGCGGAGCCAGGGCCATCCCTACTCCTGTATCTCCACCGACGCCGGGTTTAGCAACCCCTCTTCATTTTATGGGACACAGACGGAGCCTGGCTACACTGGCTAGGATTCTCCGCTTAGTTTTAAATGTGCTACATTGTAGCTACATTGCGTGTCACCTAGTCTTTTTCTACATTTTGAAGGAGTAAACAACCGATCTACATTTACCTGTTCCACTGAATTCATAATTTTATAGATCTCTATGATATCTTCCCTCAACCTTCTCTTTTCCAAGTTGAAGAGCTCTAACCTTTTCAGCCTTTTCTCATAGGGAAAGCCTTCCATCCCTTTTACTATTTTTGTCGCTCTTCTTTGTACCTTTTCTATTAGATTGTAAGCTCCGATGAGCAGGGACCATCTTTTACATGTGTCTGTGCAGCGCTGCATATGCCTTGTAGCACTATACAAACATTCAGTAGTAATAGTACTTTTCTTATTCTGCTATATCCTCTTTAAGATTCGGTGGCCAGAATTGCACATAATATTCAAGGTGTGGTCACACCATGGAGCGATATAGTGGCATTATAGTATCCTTTATTTTATTCTCCATTCCTTTCTTAATGTTTCCTAGAATTCTATTTGCTTTCTTGGCAGCAGATGCACACTTTGCAGAGGGTTTAAACATATTGCCCATAATGATGCCCAGATCCTTTTCCTGAGTAGTGATTCCTAATATGGAACCTTGCATTATGTAACTGTAGTTTGGGTTGTTCTTCCCTAAGGGGGTTATTCTGTGCCATGAATAGCGGGGATGCACGTCCAATGGACGTCCATTCCTGCTATTCGTGCCTTCCCCTGCCGGTCTCTAACTTCCCCGCCGGTTGTGCAGGGAAGTTAGACGGGGGCGGGGAAGGGGAGGCTTAGGAGCGCAATCTGGACGGGCGGTGGCCAGCCACCGGCCTTTGACGAACAGGGCCGATTCTAATGTCATCCCTATACATCCAGGGCTAACGACATGTGCAGGGAAGTTATTCCACCTCCATTGTGGAATAACTTCCCTGTACATGTTTTATTTTTTAACGCCAAGGCGCAGATGGGGCTGGGGGGCTGGAGGATATTCCCTGCAGCCTGACCCTGGCTTTAGGAGGCCAGTTTGGGGGTCAAACTGTGGGGAATAAGCCTTTTTTTCTGGTGGCCGGCATCACGGCTTTTAAATGGAGCCACAGTGCCATGACAACCGGACTTCATGGCGCTGTGGCTCCATTTAAAAGCCCTGACTGAGTTAATCGGGTTTGTCATGTATGTGCAGGCCAGACTGAATCGCAGTTCCAGCCTGCAAGTACATGACTGATCGCAATTCTGATAGACGTGCCCCGCGGGATCAGAATTGCGAACCCCTCTGTACATCTGGCTCAGATCGTCTGGACGTCTGGGATGGAATGAGCCCTTAAGTGCATAAGTTTGCATTTGTCCACATTAAATTTCATCTGCCATTTGGACACCCAGACTCCTCTTGCAATTTGTTACAATCCTCTTGTGTTTTAACAACTTTGAATAATATGTGTCATCTCCAAATTTGATCACCTCATTCATTATTCCCCTTTCCAGGTCATTTGTAAATATGTTAAAAAGCAGCTGGCCCAACACAGATCCTTGGGGTTTCTCATAAGAACATAAGAAATGCCATATTGGGTCAGACCAAGGTCCATCAAGCCCAGTATCCTGTTTCCAACAGTGGTCAATCCAGGTCACAAGTACCTGGCATGTACCCAAAAAAGGCACGCCGGCTCCACAATGCTCATCTCAGAGTAAGCAGTGGATTTTCTGGGTCCTCTTAATGGTTCATGGACCTTTCCTCCAGGAACTTGTCCAAACCTTTTTTAAACCAAGCTACACTAACAGCTTTTACTACATCCTCCGGTAACGAATTCCAGAGTTTGATTACGCATTGGGTAAAAAACTATTTTCTCTTATTAGTCTTAAATCGGTTACGTTGTAGCTTCATTGTGTGTCCTCTAGTCTTTCTATTTTTTCATGGTGTAAACAACCAATCTACATTTACACATTCCGATCCATTCGTTAATTTACAGACCTCTATCATTTCCCCCCTCCACAGTCTATTTTCCAAGATGAAGAGCCCCAACCTTTTATGTCTCTTCTCATAGGGGTATCCTTCCATCCCCTTTACCATTTTTGTTGCTCTATTCTGTACCTTTTCTAATTCTGCCATATCCTTTTTAAGATATAGTGACCAGAAATGCATACAATATTCAAGGTGCAGTCGCACCATGAAATGATACAGAGGCATTATAATGTCCTTCATTTTATTTTCCCTTCCTTTCATTTAGGATTCATCATATTCTATTTGTTTTCTTGGCCACCACAGTGGGCGGAGGGTTTCAACATATTATCTATGATGATGCCTAAATCTGTTTCCTGGGTGGTGGTTTCTAAGGTGGTACTTTGAATCGTGCAATCATAGTTTGGGTTGTTCTTTCCTAGGTGCATAACTTTGCACTTGTCCACATTAAATTTCATCTGCCATTGGGACGTCCAGTTTTCCAGTTTATCAAGGTCCTCTTGCAATTTTTTAAAATCCTCCTGCGTTTTAACAACTTTGAATAATTTTGTATCATCTGTCACTTGTTATTCCTATTTCCAGGTCATTTATAAATATGTTAAAAGCAGCGGGCCCAGTATAGATCCTTGGGGTATTCCACTATTGACACATTTCAATTGAGAAAATTGGCCATTTAGCCCTACTCTCTGCTATCTTTTAACCAGTTCCTGATCCACAATACTACACCACCTCCAATCCCATATCTTTTAAATTTTGCCAAGAGTCTGTCATGAGGGCCCTTGTCAAAAGCTTTCTGAAAATCCAGATGCACTATATCGACCGGCTCACCTTTGTCTACATGCTTATTCACACCTTAAAAAAAATATAACAGATTAGTAAGACAAGACTTTCCTTGGCTAAATCCATGTTGGCATTCTCCCATTAAACCATGACTATCTACATATTTAATAAGTTTATTCTTTATAATGGTTTCTACCATTTTGCCTGGGACTGACATCAGGTTCACTGGTTTGTAGTTTCACGGATCACTTCTGGAACCTTTTTTATAAATTGGCATTACAGTGGCATTTTTTCAATCTTCAGGTACTACAGATGATTTTAATGATAGTTCACAGATTACTAATAGTAGGTTTGCAATCTTATATTTAAGTTCTTTCAACACCCTTGGATGTATATCATCTGGTCCAGATGATTTGCTACTCTTCATTTTATCAACTAGTTGTAATACATCTTCCTGGTTTATAGATATTTCTCCAGGTCCAAGCAGGAAGTCAGTCCTCACATACGGGTGACGTCGGCGCCGACGGAGCCCTCGCGGAGCAATTTTCCCCAGCTTTCAAAGAAAGCCTTTGGGAATTGCAGCGCGCATGCGCGGTCCCCTTCCCGCCCAAGGGTGCCATCTTGCTCAGTCTTCTTTTTTTCGCGGAGCCCTACAGACGTTGCCTGTGAATCCCCGCAGAAAAGTTGATTTTTTCTCTATTTTCTCTTTTTTCTTCGGTTCAACGCCGGTTCTTTTCCCGCCCGGACTCGCGACGCCGGTTGCGAGTCCGTCCCGTATTTTTCGGTTTTTTGTCCTTCGTGACAGATTTCGCGCCTTTTTCCCTGGCAGCCCGGTCATTCGACCTCGCAGGGGCCCTTTTTCCCCCGATGGCTGCCAGCGGCTTTAAAAAGTGTGATCTCTGTAAGAAACTCATGTCTCTTACAGACACTCATGACTTCTGCCTCCGCTGCCTCGGCCCAGATCATGACTCCATGATCTGTGTGCCATGCGGCAAAATGTCCTCAAAAGCATTGAGGAGTCGGTAGCATCAGCGGGAGCGTATCTTCTCTGACTCCGGCAGGGCTCGGACCTCGTCAGAGGCTTCGATGTCTCGGGACTCTGGTCCGGAGCATCGTCGAAGTTCCTCTGAAAGGGGGTCTCCTACCCGGGAACATCATCGGAAGAAGAAACCCGCGAGGGCAGGATCGGTGGACGCTCCTGGTTCCTCGAGGGCCAGGTCGCATAGCCCCGATTCCCGTCCCGGGTCCTCGGAGATGGAGAGGCCGTCAAAACATCCTCGACTCAAGGTGGACTTGCCCGTTCACGTGAGTACTGTTGTCGTCGTTGACTCGCCTCCGAAGGACCCGACGTCGGGCCCGATGCCATCGGGGCCCGAGTCGGGGGCTGCTGGGTCTCCTGAGCTCGGACTCAGGTTGACGGCCTTGGAGAGCAGTCTGACTGCCTTCATGGACCAGCAGCGGGCATTGATCGCTGGCCTCGCTGGTGCTTCTGCCCTGACCGCCGGGACGTCGACCTCCAAATCGACCCCGGAGACCGAGCCGATCCTCGAGTCCATGAGGGCTCGAGTCGATCCTCGGTCGAGGTCTCCTTCAGCCTCCCGTTCAGGACCGAGGTCGTCGACGCCGACTCCCTCGGCGTCGGAGCGGATAGCATCGGTGCCCGCCCGACCGGAGCCGCTCGACTCCTCCTCCGAGGAGTCGGCCTGGGAATCTGAGAACGAAGAGTCACCTGGTTCCTTTCGGATTCGGTGTGTCCCTTCGGACTCCCCCGAGTCCGAACCTCGGAGACGGTCCCCCCGGAGGATACCCGGTTCTCGGACTTCGTGAGGGATATGGCCAAGGCCTTGGCCTTCCCCGCGGATCCCGAGGAGGAGCCTCGAGTCGAAGAACTCGATGCCCTCCAATATGACTCTCCCCCGAAGGAGGCCTTTATTGTACCGGTTCCTCCGATGCTGGAACGACTTCTCTTCCGCATGTGGGAGAGCCCGGCGTCATCGCCGGTATTAAGCAAGCGGGTCGATTCCATTTATCGAGTCCGCAAGAGCCCCGGCTTCCAGAAGGCACAACTACCGCACCATTCCATTTTGGTGGAATCGGCCATGCATAGACTTAAGAGTCAAAAAATGCACTCCTCGGTGCCCCCTGGTAGGGAAGCCCGAAGCCTGGATGCCCTCAGTAGGAAGTGCTTCCAGGGCTCTATGCTTGCTTGTCGAGTCCAGACATACCAGCTCTACATGGGCATGTATCTCCGAGACCTGGCTAAGGAAATAGCCGGGTTCTCTGCTGGTCTCTCCGACGAACCTTTGCAGAGGTTCCAATCCTTGTCTACTGGTATTCGGGAGTGCTCCAAGTTTATATCGGAGGCGAGTCAACGACGACAACAGTACTCACGTGAGTAGCTGCGGCCGGCATCGGTGGACGCCGCCAGGCTTGGCTTCAGACGTCCGACCTCGAGCCCTGGGTACAGGACAAGTTGGTCGATGTCCCCTGCCGAGGTGATAACCTCTTTGGCAAGCCCATGGATGAGAAGGCTGCACAAATCGAGATGGAGACTCTCACCAGGACTCGTCTCTCAAGGAAGACCTCTGCCCCTTCTCAAAAGAAGAAGGCCTCGGGGAAAAAGCCCTTTTACCCGAGGAAAGGTGCTGCCTATAAATACTACCCTCAGTATCAGGCCTCAGCAGCTCCCCCACAGGGAAAGCAGGCCAAGGGACGGGGTAATGGGTCCCGTAGGCAGCAAGCCCCCAAGCCTGCACCACCGGCCCCTGCTCAGCAGGGTGGGGGTTTTTGACTTCCTCAGCATAGCCTCTCCCCCTCAGCTGGTTTCTCTCAGCACAGGAGGCCGGCTGGTCCACTTTGCCCAAAGGTGGTCCAACATCACCACAGATACCTGGGTACTTCACATAGTTCAAAAGGGTTATCTTCTTCACTTTCACCAGGTACCTCCCTCCTACTTTCCAGGGGAGCCTCCCAGACTACCTTTACACAGGGACTTACTACTTCAGGAGTTAGCAAGTCTTGTTCAGGAACAAGCCGTGGAATCGGTGCCCCACCACCTGAAGGGCCAGGGGTTTTACTCCAGGTACTTCCTGATTCCAAAAAGAACAGGAGGCCTCAGACCCATCCTGGACTTGCGAAACCTCAACAAGTTCCTTGCAAAGGAAAAGTTCAAGATGCTTACCCTTGGAATCCTGCTGCCCTACCTCCAGCAGGGAGACTGGCTATGCTCCTTGGATCTGAAAGATGCGTATACTCATATCCTCATTCATCCGGACCACAGACAATATCTCAGATTTGTTGTGGGAGGAAATCATTACCAGTACAGAGTGCTGCCCTTTGGCCTATCCTCTGCACCCAGGGTGTTCACCAAATGCCTCGCAGTGGTGGCGGCTTATCTGAGACTTCAAGGTCTGTTTGTGTTCCCATACCTGGACGACTGGCTCATCAGAGCCCAGTCTTCCCAAGAGGCCACTCAAGCCACTCATCGCACTGTGGCTCTGCTCCAGCACTTGGGTTTTGTCATAAACTTCGCAAAGTCCACTTTGCTCCCCTCTCAAAATCTCGAGTTCATCGGCGCCCGGTTGGACACACTTCAGGCGCGAGCCTTCCTCCCTCTGGACAGGGCCAAGCGGCTCATGGATCTCGCCGGCCACTTTCACAGCAATGCGCTGGTCTCAGCCAGGCACTTTCTGCGACTGCTCGGCCATATGGCTTCCACGGTCCATGTGACCCCCAATGCCCGACTGAACATGCGTCCTGCTCAGTGGTGCCTTCGCAATCAATGGCATCAAGCCACGGGGAGCTTAGTGGACTCTGTGCAGATCTCCGACCAGTTGGTCTCCTCTCTGCGATGGTGGCTTCATCTGCCCAACCTAGTGCTAGGAGTGGCGTTTCAGTCCCCTCCGCATTCTCAGGTCCTGACGACCGATGCTTCCCTTCTGGGTTGGGGAGCACATTGCCAAGGGTCATGTACTCAAGGACTCTGGACTCCTTGGGAGTCTGCTCAACAGATAAACTTCCTGGAGCTCAGAGCCATCCGCCTAGCGCTCAAAGCCTTCTCTCACCTGGTGTCCCACCAGTCGCTGCTGATACAGACGGACAACCAGGTTGCCATGTTCTACATAAACAAACAAGGTGGAACAGGCTCCTTCCTCCTCTGTCAGGAGGCGCAACGGCTATGCTCTTGGGCAGTCCGCCAGGGCATCCTCCTCAGGGCTGTCTATCTCCCAGGTCAAGAAAACTACCTGGCCGACAAGCTCAGCAGGATCCTCCAGCCACACGAGTGGAGGTTGGATCCGCTGGTGGTTCGGCGGATCTTTCTCAAGTGGGGCCTCCCCACCATGGATCTGTTTGCCAGTCCTCTGAACCGGCAGCTGCCCAGATTCTGCTCTCGACAGCCGCATCCTCTCCGGGTAGCGGCAGATGCTTTTCTAATTCCATGGTCCACCGGCCTCTTTTATGCCTTTCCTCCCATGCCACTGGTGTCTCGGACGCTCTTCAAGGTTCTCAGAGACAAAGCATCACTGATCCTAGTGGCTCCCCGGTGGCCGAGACAACCTTGGTTCCCGCTTCTTATGCAGCTAGCGGTAGACACTCCTCTTCCACTGGGATTTCAGCCCGACCTCCTGTCGCAGGATCAGGGGACTCTCCTACACCCCAATCTCCGGTCCCTTCATCTGATGGCCTGGCTGCTGAAAGGGTAGTCCTTGCTCCGCTGCAGCTACCTCCAGATGTGGAGGAGGTCGTCTTGGCCTCCAGGAGGCCCTCCACCTGAAAGGCCTACGCTCTCAAGTGGCATCCGTTCTCCGTCTGGTGTACTCAGCAGTCTCAAGATCCTTTCTCCTGTTCAGCATCAGTGGTCTTGCAGTACTTGCTCTCTCTCTCAAACCTTGGACTTAAGTCCAACTCGGTAAAGGTCCACCTCAGTGCTCTTTCTGCGCATCACATGCCGGTGGATGGTAGACCTCTTTCCAGCCACCCTCTGGTGGCTCGGTTTCTCAGAGGCCTCCTTCTCCTTAAGCCACCTTTGCGCCCGCCAGCCCCGGACTGGGATCTTAATGTGGTGTTGCAGCGGATTACCTGTCCGCCTTTTGAGCCTATGGCTACCTGTCCGCTACGTTTTCTTTCATGGAAAACCTTGTTCTTGGTAGCCCTCACTTCGGCTAGACGCGTTAGTGAGCTGCAGGCCCTGGTTTCTGATCCTCCTTACACTAGGTTCTACAAGAACCGGGTAGTCCTACGGACTCACCCTAAGTTTCTTCCAAAAGTGGTTTCCCCTTTTCACATCAACCAGGAGGTGGTACTTCCGACCTACTTTCCCAGGCCCCTCTCCAGCCAAGCTGAAATGGTCCTGCATACCCTGGACTGTAGAAGGGCGTTGACCTTCTACCTTGACCGTATGCGGGAACACCGAAAGGCTGTTCAGCTCTTCGTGTCTTATGACCCCAACAAGTTGGGGCTCCCTGTCTCCAAGCGTACTCTGTCCATCTGGATTGCGGACTGTATCGCTTGGGCTTACGAGGCTGCCGGCCTCGTGCTGGAAGGTAGAGTCACAGCTCATCGTGTTCGGGCGAAGGCTACGTCGGTAGCTTACCTCCGCTCTGTTCCATTGGCAGACATCTGCCGGGCCGCTACTTGGTCTTCAAGCCAGACTTTTGCAGCCCATTACTGCCTGGAGAGGGAGTCCCGCAGGGAGAGTGCTTTCGGACAGGCAGTCCTCCGTAACCTCTTCGAGGTATAGGCAACTCCTACCCTCCGTCCCGGATGTTGGGCTACCGGTTGGAGACATATTCAGAGAAGATTCCTTCCTTCTGTGCTACTGACCTTGAGGGAGCTCATTTTTGTGCTTAGGGTCTCCGGTAGCCTTAAGCTTGGGAGTCCCATATGTGAGGACTGATTTCCTGCTTGGTCCTGGAGAAAGCGTAGTTACTCACCTGTAACAGGTGTTCTCCAGGAGCAGCAGGAATCAGTCCTCACAACCCTCCCTCCTCCCCTTGGAGTTGCAGTTCTATGCTTTCGTTTTTGCTAATTTTTTGCTGTCTTTTAGCTATGTCATCTGACTGAGCAAGATGGCACCCTTGGGCGGGAAGGGGACCGCGCATGCGCGCTGCAATTCCCAAAGGCTTTCTTTGAAAGCTGGGGAAAATTGCTCCGCGAGGGCTCCGTCGGCGCCGACGTCACCCATATGTGAGGACTGATTCCTGCTGCTCCTGGAGAACACCTGTTACAGGTGAGTAACTACGCTTTCTTTCAGTTCTTTTGATACATTACCTCTATATACCATTTCCAGCATAATTTTCCTATGTCATCTTCAGTAAAGAAACAAAGCAAAGAATTCATTCAATCTCTCCGCTATGGCCTTGTCCTCACTTAGTGCCTCTTTTAGCCCTCTATCATCCAATGGTCCAACTGAATTTCTCAGAGATTTTTTGCTATGAATGTACTTGAAGATGTTTTTATTATGTATTTTTGTTTCCATGCCAACCTTCTTTTCAAATTCTCTCTTTGCCTGCCTTATCAATGCCTTGCATTTAACTTGCTAGTGCTTATGTTGTTTCCAGTTTTGGTCATTTGGCTCCTTTTTCCATTTCCTGAAAGATGCTTTTTGGCAACAACAGCCTCTCTGACCTCACCTTTAAACCATGCTGGCAGATTTTTGGTCTTCCTTCTACTTTTCTCAAAGTGTGGACTAAATCTGGTCTGGGATTTTAAGATAGTACTTTTAAACAATGCCCATGTTTAATATAAATTGTTAACCTTTTTAGCTGCTCCTTTTAGTGTTTTCTTATCTATTTTCCTCATATTCTGCAATCTCCTATTTCAGTTCTTTCAGCACCCTGCGATGTATGTCATTTGGTCCAGGTGATTTGCTGCTCTTATTTTATCAGTTATCTGTATTACTTATGTATGATTTATTGGTATTTATTTATTTACTAGTATTTAGCTCATGTCTTTCCAGTAGCAGTTCAAGGTGGGCTACATTCAGATATCAAGCCATTTCCCTGTCCCTGGAGGGCCTACAGTTCCTCTGATATAACAGTTTTAAATATAATTTCTAGCATGAGTAAGTTTCCTACAATTTCTGAAGCAAAAGATATATTCAGTTTCTCTGCTATGGCCTTGTCCTCTTGCAGTGCACCTTTTACCCCTCCATCATCTAAAGGTCCAACCCACTCCCTCATAGATGTTTTGCTGTTAATGTATTTGAAAGGTTTTTATTATGTGCTTTTTTTCAAATTTTCTCTGTGCCTGCCTCAACAGTGTCTTGCATTTAACTTGTCAGTACTTATGCTGTTTCCTGTTTTCGTCAAATGGCTCTTTTTTCCTATTTTCTGAAAGATTCTTTCTTAGCTATAACAGCATCTCTGACCTCACTTTTAAGCTATTCTGGCTGCCATTTGGCCTTCCTTCCAACTTTTTTAAAGCATGGAATACATCTGTACCAGTCTAAGGAAACAAAACAATGTTGAGGAATTGTTGCAGAGATTAATAAAAGAAATTAGTAATAAAGTCTCTTTAAATATCCAAATGAGGGAATTTTATGAAAGGAAGCAGCTGTTGGGAGAAACAGTTCACATATTTGGTTCCTACTTAAGAGAAAAGTAACCAAAATATGTGATAGAAAACTTACAGCTATTAAGGGTGCAGAAGACATCCTTAAAGAACAATTAATTACACAGGTACACTACCAAAAAACTGCCTCCAGTTTTGCAACTAATTCCTATAGATTTTGGGGTGCTGAATCCAGGAAAAATAGCCAAAATGTTCCATCACGTCACGTTTTCTTGCAAAATTAGATTTCTTACCCATATAAGGAATGTTCACATAATTTCTTTTTAGCCGACTGCAGTTTATTTTCTTGGCCCAAAATAGAGGTTGTAATGGTTAACTAACTAGAAACACTCCCTCATGATATTTTAGAGTGTTTTGTATTCATTTTATACATTAACAGGACAATTGGGAGGCGGGGGGCTAAATCCAGTACTCGCGCTGGCGCATGTTCTTTCCTGTTCGCCTCGCCTCGTTCGCTCGCTCAAACACGGTGGTTGCGACATGAACGTTCCTGTCAAATTTCAGTTTCTTGCAAGTTCATTATTACCTTTTGTTTGCTCAGTCGTAATCCAGCTTTATTCCGAAGTGGTTCACTACAGTTGTAGTTTGCAGTGCTGTGTATTTGTGATGGCTCACAGAGCCAGAGGTTGCGTCAACTCTCCGGACAGTTTTTGTTTTATTTGTGGGGAATATACCGTGAAAAAGCGGCAGAGGAACATTTCTGCATTTATTAAAAAAGTATATTTCGCCTATTTCGGTTTGAAGTTAGGCGATCAAGACAAACCGTGGGCTCCTCACAAAGTGTGCAAGACATGTGAGGAAGATCTACGCTTATGGATGAAAGGTAAAAAACCAGCATTTCGTTTCGGAATACCTATGATGTGGCGTGAACAAAGAGACCACAGCAGTGACTGCTATTTTTGCTCTTGCATTGTGAAGGGATACAACTTAAAAAATAAGAACGTAATAAGTTACCCCAAGCTTCCCTCAGCAATTAGGCCTATGCCTCATAGCAACGAAGTACCTGTGCCTGAACCACCAAAATCTTTGGATCATATTTGTGTGGACGGTTCTGATCATGATGAGACTCATCAGATGGCTTTTCCCGATGAGTCCAGTACTTCCGAGTTTGAAACTGAACCAGATCCGAAACCTGAACTTTTCTCTCAAGCTGAATTGAATGATTTAGTCCGGGATTTAGGACTCCCAAAAGATGCTGCCCAACTGCTAGGTTCTCGGCTTAAACAGAAAAATCTATTGTCACCAGGAACAACTTTTTATTGGTACCGCAACCGCGAGACACAATTTTTGAAGTATTTCAGCAAAGAGGAAGATTTGGTATTTTGCAACGATATATACGGAGTGATGGAAAAGTTTAAACTCAAGTATGATCCTGCTGAATGGCGGCTGTTCATTGATTCGTCAAAAGACAGCATAAAAGGTGCTCTTCTTCATAATGGCAACACATTCGCTTCAGTTCCTATTGCTCACTCTGTTATTCTCCAAGAAAAATACGAGAATTTGGCCCTGATTCTTCAGAAGATTCGTTATGATGAGCATAAGTGGATGATTTGTGGAGACTTTAAAATTCTATCCATGCTATTAGGGCAGCAATCCGGTTTCACCAAATATCCCTGCTTCCTTTGCTTGTGGGATAGCCGGGCCCGCGACCTACACTGGGGGAAAAAAAGACTGGCCAATTCGGGAGTATTTGAGACCCGGTGAGAAAAATGTTCTTCATGAGAGCTTGGTACCTCGTGATAAAATTCTATTACCACCTCTCCACATTAAGTTGGGTCTCATTAAGCAATTCATCAAGTCCCTTCCAAAAGATGGTGAGTGCTTTCGGTACCTTTGCTCAAAGTTCCCCCGACTTTCTGAAGCAAAGCTAAAGGAAGGAGTGTTTGTTGGCCCTGATATAAGGAAACTCATTTCAGATGGAGCATTCGCTGAAACGATGTCTGAGAAGAAAAAAGAAGCCTGGGATTCCTTCAAGGATGTTGTTCTCAAATTCTTGGGGAACAGGCGGGATGAGAACTATAAGGATATTGTTGCCAAGATGCTCAATGCCTTCAAAGAACAAGGCTGTAACATGAGCCTGAAAGTCCATTTCTTGCACTCCCATGTGAACTACTTTCCCGAAAACTTGGGGGCGTACAGTGAAGAACAAGGTGAAAGGTTTCACCAGGACATCAAGGACGCAGAGAGAAGGTACCAAGGAAGATGGAACACCACTATGATGGCTGATTTCTGCTGGTTGCTGCTGCGGGAAACCCCAGATGAAAAATACGCCAAGCAGCGCACCAAGAGAAGCATTCGGGGGAAGAAGAAACGGGCCCACCAGGAGATTGATTGACCCAAGAATGACTTTAAAATCTAAACTGTGTTGACAAGTATCGTGTTTTTACTAAACTTTGAAATAAAAATTTGCTAGTTATTACCACAGTGTCGGATCTCATTTATTAGAATTTTATTTTCACACCATCGGGTGTTTGTCTTCATGTATTGCAATGGTGCGGTTTGCGTTTTCTATTCGTACATACATACCTGTACAACATTTTTTGCACATTTCTTTGCTTTGCTTTGTGTCTAACCTCGCTCTTATATGCTCAATGTTTGTGCACATGTATGTGGCTGTTTTAAGTGCAGACAATTTTGCTACCATCACAGTGTGTTTTGTTGACATTACTCTATTCTTATGTGCTGCCTTGTTACAATTTTCTTTATTCTTATTTGAATAACTACTAAACAATTAGTATAAAGAATTCATCCAAGAAACTTTTATCTCGATCGCACTTAATCTGAAATGTTCACCTCAAACTGCTAACCCAATGTAGCAAAAAATCTGTACGTGATGGAGCAAATTGGTTTCCAGATTTGGATTCAGCGCACCAAAAAATGTAAAAATCAATCGAAACATTAGAGGCAGTTTAAAAAAATTTTTTTTAGTGTACCTGTGTTATGGGTGTTACGTGATTATTCTTTAAGAAGGGAAATAGAGAGATATTAAAGAACTAGTTCATTTCAAGAACTGTTAACTGTAGTATTCAATTGGTCCAAAGAAGAAGATTTGTTGACAGATTGGGCTCCAAAATATTAGAATTCTTCTAAGGATGAATTCTTCTAAGGGCAAATGAAAGTTACCCATAAGTAATCCAGTTGTCCTGTTACAAGCCATTCAAGACAAGTGAAGTGGTGAAAAGATAAGAAAAAAAACGAGAAGGAAAACAATAAGTAATAAATCAACAAGTGAAATATAGAACAAGGCCGTATCAAAAAGGCAGATCAAATGCAAAGAAGAACCCAGTAGATATTGCAGAAATGTGACAGTGCCAGATAATAATTACAAAGGAAGACACAGAAAAGAGGAAGCAAAAAAGAAATAGTCCATAGTTCCTCCGAGGTGGAATAACTTCCCTGGACCTTTGGTTTTGTGGCTGCTGGGGTGTGGATGGGGCAGGGAGGGCCAGGGAACTTAGCATTTGTTGCTGGCGGCCGGCATTGCAGCTTTTAAACAGGACGCCATAGGGCCGCGGCTCCATTTAAAAGCCCTTACTGAATTAGTCGTACTGTGCATGTACGTGCAGGCTGTCCTGAATCACAGTTCCAGCCTGCATATATATGCCTGATTGCGATTCTGATCCCACAGGGCTAGACGTGCCCCCCGGGATCAGAATTGCGATCCCTCTGTACGTCCTGCTCAGACTGGACATACAGAGGGGATCTATGTATGGGATGGAATCGGGCTGTATGTGTTTGGGTCAAACTGTACCAAACATAAGTGTATCTATGGCCAGCGATGATTCTTGGAAAGATCATGAAGTTCTGGGCTTTACTGTCACTAATGTATTGAAGGTAATGAAGGGATTTTTCTCCATTAGCTGAGCAAGTATGGATTTTGTCACAAAATGTGTTCTGTGCTAACATGGGAAGTACTAGTAAAAGTGACTTCTAGTATAACTCCACTGGAAGATTTATTAGTAACTAAAGTCTTGGCCAAAGCAGTAGAAAGAAAAGCATCAATCTGTGTGCTTAAAATTGTATGAGTAAGAAAACTGTTCACCTTCATCTGAGAGCAAGAATAGTTGAGACAGCAGCTTTTCCATGTATTGAAGTGATTTATGGAACTGAAATAAACTTCCATAAAGTGAGTCTGATGTTTCAGTTTCTTCAGCTGAAGCAGTAAACCTAGAGAAACCAATCCATTTCCTGCATTGCAAATTAATTGGGAAAATCTGAGTTTCTCTTAGTCAGAAGAGTTAAGAAGTTATTAAAACAACACTGTGTTGCAATAGACGATAGTGAATTCAGATATACAGGGTGGAGTAGTCTGGGGGGGGGGAAGAGTATTGTAATGCTTAGTACTTCTGCTACTACTAAAACGTATCACTTTTATAACGTTGCAATACCTACTGCAGAGCTTATAATCTAGTCAAGATAGAACAAACAGGGGACTAGGCTAATTCTTTAAGGGGAAATATTTAAACTACATATAGGTGTTAAAGAGGAGAATAACGGGGTCAGCATTCAACAACAGCCTCGATAAAGTGGGTTTTTAGCCTGGATGTGAATAGGTCCGGAGATAGAGCCTGATGTACTCACTCTGATTGTCTATTCCAGGCTCATATAGCACAAGATGGAACGAAAGGAGTATGGCGTTGGCAAAAGAAGAAAAGGGAAGGAAAAAGCAATTTGCCTGACAAGCAGAGTTCCCGAGGAGGGATGTAGCAAGACAAGAGAAGTAATGAGGAGCTGCAGAATGAATGTATGTCGGTAGGAGAAGTTTGAATTATATGTGGAAAGAGATAGGGAGCCAAGGAAGTGACTTGAGAACAGGGATTATGTACTGTAAGCATAGTGGCACTGATTGATGGAAGATGAGCAGGGAAATTCAATTCAAATTCCACTGCCTCTCCTTGCGATCTTGGGTAAATCACTTAACTCTCCATTGCTTCAGGAAGAAAGTTAGATTGTTAGCCCACAAAGGGATAGGAAAACATGTACTGTACCTGAATGTATCTTGCCTTAGCCACTCCTTAAAAAGGCATAAGCTAAATCTAAATCTCTAAAACACTCCATCAATATCTAGGATGTGGATCTAATCAAACAGCCATATGAGAGTATGTCCCTGTATATACTGTATATACAGTTGTGGCCAACATTAACGACACCCTTGCAGTTAAACCCCTTAAAGTCCAATAACTCCTAAAGAAAAGTGCCCAGTGAAATGGCTTTGGACTATATATGCACACATATTTGACACATAAAAGAATCAAATAAAACAAAACCAATTAAAAAAGGAAATAGTAGGAAATAGAATACAAACGGAGACATTGCTAGGACATGATTATTGGCACCCTTATAAAAAATTCAAATCAGTTTGAATAGAAGAACCACATTCCCATTGCAGTAAAAGTAGACACACCTGCGATCAATAGTCAATACGCACATGACTTGTATCAGTGAATGATGGCTCTAATGTTTAAAATGGCTACATTCACTCCCTGTTCCATTTTCACAATGATGAAGACAAGAGAGCTTCCTGAGACCATCAGAAAAGCCATGATCACTAAACATCAAACTTCAAAGGGGTACAAGGTCATCTCCAAAGACCTTGAGATTCCTGTGTCTAGTGTTCTCAGTGTTATTAAGTGGTTTTCCACTCATGGAACTCTTCAAGAACCTCCTAGGACATGATGGGAAGAGGAAATTTAATCAACGAAATCTTCAAAAGTTAGTGTGAACGGTTGTAAAAACACCACGTAGAACATCCAAAGAGCTTAACGCTGACCTGAAGCAATCTAGAGTGGTGGTTTCAACCTGCACCATAAGCCACATACTAAACAAAGATGGACTTCATGGGCGAAGGCCAAGAGGACCCCACTGCTCAAAGACAGACATAAAAAGACATGCCTGATCTTTGCCCAACCCAAACTTGAGAAACCAGAATCCTTCAGGGAAAATGTTCTGTGGACAGATGAAACCAAACTTGAGCGCTTTGGCAATGCAGATCAGCGATACATTTATAGGCGAATAAATGAAGCTTATAAGCAAAAAACCATCCTTCCTACAGTTAAATATGGTGGAGGTTTCATAATGTTGTGGGGCTATTTTGCTGCCTCAGGAACTGAAAGCCTGGAACATATTAAAGGAATCATGAAGTCAGAGGACTGCCAAGGTATTTTGGAGTGAAATGTGCTACCAAGTATCAGAAAGCTAGGTCTGGGTTGAAGATCATGGGTCTTCCAGCAAGACAATGACTCAACAGATACATCCAGAAGTACAAAAGAATAGTTAAAAAAGAAAAATGGACTGTTTTAAACTGGCCAGCAATAAGTCCTTATCTCAATCCAATCCAGAAACTTTGGAAAGAGCTGAAATCTGCCATTGGTAAAAGGAATCCTGGAAACATTCATGAGCTGGAACAAATCGCTGTCTACGAGTGGGAGAAACTACCAACAGAAAGATGCACAAAACTTATAGATGGCTACAAGAAACATTTGGAAACTGTCATCATTGCCAAGAGTTGTGCAACCAAATATTAATGAAGGTTGCCATTAATCCTATCCAGATCATATTTTATTTTTTTCTCAGAAATTACTACATCTAAGTTGCACAGACATCTTTCTTTTGTTATATACCTTTGAACATACTATTAAAATATTATGATAACATGCAGTTGGAATATTTCTAATTATTTCTCAAGATATTGTATACAACATACCTAAAATGCGAGGCTGCAAATAATGTTGACCACAACTGTATAAGGAGTTTAAGAAGCATATTCAAAAACTTGTGGATCAGAAAATCTTAGAATGAAGTCGAAAGCTATGGACATTCTCTGCAGTGATTAGGATGGATGGATATGATTTTGTGTTGCTTTATATAGTAAGAAGTTAAATCAGGCTACTATAAAAGACACCCATCTATTACTGCAGATAGAAGAGTCACTCGATGATCTGGGTCAAGCCAGGTATTTTTCAACACTGGACTTAATATTTGGTTATTTTCAAGTGGCAATGGCAGAGGAAGACAAAGCGAAGACAGCAATAACCAATCCATTCGAATTCTTTGAATGGAATCACAAACCTTTTGCATTAAATGATGCACCTGCTACTTTTTTACGTCTGATGGAGTTAGTGTAGTTTAGCCCTTATTGCACCTAAACTGCAAAAGCTAAAGTGCTTCAGGTACAAAGTCTATGCTGTAAACACAGGGGACATGCCCAGCATCTGCTCTGCATTTACTGTGCAGGGTAAATACTTGCCTCATAGGCCCGTTTACATGCCAGGGGTTACTGGTACCATTTTGGATCTCCCAGCAGACAGGGCAGGAGTGGAGAGGGACCACTTTTGCCTCCCCATCACCACTGGAACTATCCGGGGGAAGGATGGGAGTTAGGTCTTGGAGGCCAGCCAGTTGGGAGTAGGGGATTCCCTTGAGAAGTGGCTTTTATTTCTGGAAGGCATTGAAGAAGGGAGTTGCATTCCAATGGGTATTTGCTTTCTGGATGGTGCTGAAGTATAGGGGGTGGGGGTCGGGGGGGGGGGTATGCTGGGAAGGTTGTGCAAAGGGGGTTCTGATTGGGGGCTCAAGGTTGGGCCACGTGGCAGCAACTATATATTTTTTAAATGGCCAGTGGCCATACTACCAGGCTGCTGGTAGAATTGTTGCACTTAACATCACCCCTTTGAGGTGATGTAAGTACAGTCGTGCTATCAGCAGTTCTGACAGCTAGCATGTCACCACCCCATATGCTAGCTATCATCGGCTGACATGCCTACACTTTGCCCTGATCCCACCTCATTCTTACCCCATCATCCTTAAAGCAGTTAGTGTGGGATTTTTACCACGCTTGCTGCTTCTAGCATGTGATGGCAGTTACCACAGGGTTACTCCAGTGGTTAACACATCCTAAAATGCGTGCTATTAGCACCCTTTAGTAAACATGCTCCTATATGTTTAACATCCTGCTGTTATATCTTGGCAATGTATTAATATTCTCATCTTCTTTTGAAGAACATTTAAATTATTTGAAGAAAGTTTTCGTAAGAATGAAGGATCATGGATTAAAACTTAAATCTTTAAGTGCAGATTACTAGGGAGGTAGGTAAAATTTCTGTGACTTGTAGAGGTTTATTCTATAAAAGATGTACAGAACAGGGCATTTACAGAAAGTCTAGGGTTGGTATAAATGGTCATGCCAAGATTAGGTGCATGTATCTCAGCACATACATCCTTATTCTATAAAATAAAGTGCACTCATACTTCATAGAATAGGCTCCACACATGTGAATTTATAGAATTACCCTTCATGTGTCAGAAAATGGAGTTGCCCTAGGTGAAGGTAAAAAGAAAAGTGCTGATAAACTGGCCAACGTCTTGTAATGTGAGAGAACTGAGAACATTTGCTGGATTTACTATTGTTTTGTTCCCTGGTTTTCTCAGATAGTGAAACCCAACGGCTCCAGTAAGGCACCGCCGCAAACATACTTGAACAGATTTGCTGTGCTGTCTCTGCTCTTTTAAGTTTGCAGAAGGCTTGGCGGCTGTTATCCATGGGCCAAAGTTTCATGATAACAGCCATACCGTAAGACTTCAGCTCGGAAGGTAACAGCAGACGGGCCTGGTGGGAACTTGAAAGGGCAGACGCAGCACAGCAAGCCTATTAAAGTAAAATTGCTGCCGTTGCTGTGACAAGGGGGGGGGTGGGGGCGCACTGCCATGACAATGGGGGCCCTCAGTAAAATTTTGCTTGGGGGCCCCTCATTAGAACTTACACCACTGGTGAAGCCTCTAATATAATAACATAACAAATGATGGCAGATAAAGACCTGCATGGAGTGGCTAAAACTGTATTTGCCACTCCATGCAGGTTATCCCCCTCTATGCTTTTCTTTAGGGTTGTATCTTCCCTTCAGTGCAGTTCATTCCCCTCTATGCATTTGTTTAAGTTGTAGCTGCCCCTCCCCCCATGGCTTTGTTCAAGGCTGTACCTGCTGCTCCGTGCAGGTTACTCTCTTTTTTTTTTTAAAGTGAAAAAGTTATTTAAGTTTGCTTTGAAGCTATCCTCTTGCTATATAGGCATCTTTTGTGTCTGTCCCATGTGTTTTTGAATTCCATCACTGTTTTTGCCCCCACCACCTCCTTCAGGAGGGTATTCCAGGCATCTACAACCCTTAACATGAAAAAATATTGTTGCTTTTAAATTTACCTCCTGGCAGCTTCATTTCACGTCCTCTAGTTCTACAGCTTCCCCATCTTTGAAAAGGTTTTGTTTGTTCGTTAATACCTTTTAAGTATTTAAACATCTGTATCATATCTCCCTTATCCCTCCTCTCTAGGGTATATGTACATAGGTCTTCAAGAGGAGAGGAGGAACGGGAGATATGATACAGATATTTAAATACTTAAAGGGTATCACTGTTAGGCAAACCAAAAAAGAAACAAGACATTGTTCCATTTAATTGGACTGAGTGTCAATGGGCTTTTGACTTGCTGCATAAAAAATTAATTACCCCATCAATATCTGATTTCAGCAAACCTTTTATCTTAAACAACAGATGCTAGCTTCTCTACCTTACCCAAGAACAAGAAGGATTAGAAAAAGTTACAGTGGATACGAGTCGTGGATTACACAAGAGGGAAACATTGATAAAAATGATAGCCTTGTGAAGTTAGAACGGCTGCTTTAAATTGGGCTGTTACTGGAAAGGTTCATGACTATCTCATGTATAAATAAGTTCATAGTCAGAACAGATCACAAACCCTTAAAATACTTAAGAGAAAGCAACAATATCAACAGTGGCTGAATTTACAAAACAAGGAACTTTGAATACCAGTGTGGATATTTTATCTCATCTCCCAGAATCAGATCATGAGGAAAATTATTTTGCACCATTGATGATTTCTGAAGATGAATTACAAAAGGGTTTCAAGCTAAAGACAGGAAAAAATTAAATCTTATTTAAAAAAAAACATTTAAAAAGATGCCAAGAAAAAATATATTATGTCCAGTAACATGGGGGGGGGGGGGGGGGGCAGAAGTGGCAGATCATAGAGGGTAGGAACTGTGACACAGCATTGGAGAATTCAGATAAGTGCTGTGTCATGGTTTTAATGCCATTTCTGCAGCTGCACGTCCCAGAGAGGGGCAGTAGCAGTTACAATGCAGCTCCCCTGGAATGTCAGCATTCTAGGCGATGCCTAGTTCACCCATTCGAAGCACCAGTCCTGGGTATAGGGCAGAGGATAGTGTATTAAAATTGATATACCAAAAGTATTTCTGATTAAGGATGAACAAAGGCATACAAAATTGGAATAAAAGTTATGAATGCTTTCTCTTGACAAAAGATGATGCACCAAAGGAAAAGATCCCCTTAAAACATTTTAAAGCAACTTATCCATTGTTGCCCTAGATTATGATATATTAGGACCTGAAGCATGTAGAATGTAAAATATATTAATCATCACTGATATGCTCGTGCAATATACAGTGGTTGTACCTACAGTATGAGAGATCAAACTGCATATACAACTGCAAAAGCCTTAGTTAAAAAATGGGTAATACATTATGAAGTATCTAGGAGGATCCATTCAAATTAAGAAAGAGCTTTTGAGTACTTAAAAAGCCATCCATACGCTCTTCTAACCCTGCTAATTTTAATTCCATCTCCAACCTTCCCTTCCTTTCTAAGGTCTTGGAGTGAATCATCTTCTGGCAACTGTCTCTCTTTCATTTATGGAATCTGGGTGCCCAAAACAAAAAAAAAGAAGACATACTTTACTGAACTGAGTCCAACAAATACTGTGCCATATTCTGAGATTGGTTAGATATTCTTATTACTGAGATTTAAGTAGTAGCATGTAATAAATAAAACTATTAAACTGTTGCTACTGCTACTTATCATTTCTATAGCACCACTAGGTGCTATTCAATACTTTTTAGAGTCCAAACCTACACCATAGAACTTACAATCTATTCAAGAAAAACATACTGGGCAAAGAAGATTTTAGGAATTTTATGTTTTAAGAAATTTATTTATTTTATTTATTTATTTAGACAGATTTGTATACCACTTTATCCTACAATCAAAGTGGTCACATCACAATTGGAGTATTACATTTAACATGAGGGTGCTTAACAGCATTATACAATGGGTTACACAGTATACCTCAATTAATGCCAGTAATCATTTTTGACAAACCTGGTCAGTTACGCTGTGGCAGGCTATGGCCTAGAATAGTCTGCAAATATGAAAGGCCTGTAAGTTAGGCCTGGATTCCAACCCCCACTATAGCTAGAAAAGAACCAAAAATCTGTGAAAAATGAGAAAACTGTTTTAAACTGCTTAATAAGAAGTTTTACATGAATTCATAAGTCTTTCATTATTCTCCTCCGTGTGAAAGATAGAAATGTTTCAATACATGCATTCCTAGAGCCAGAAACGACCTTGCAGTAGAGAAGTATCAAACCAAGAAACTGCACCATTGTTAGAACAGTCCTAAGGGAGGGAGCTGGGTGCTAGGCCCAGGAGGGATCTCTGATTGGACAGGTGCAGGGGGCGTTGGAACCAATAGAAAGTTTGCATGTATCAAGCTGGAACCAATAGAAAGTTCTCATGTATCATAAGAACATAAGAACATAAGATATGCCATACTGGGTCAGACCAAGGTCCATCAAGCCCAGTATTCTGTTTCCAACAGTGGCCAATCTAGGTCATATGTACCTAGCAGTTTCCCCAAGGGACACAGGTTACACAATGCTTGTATTGGTTCAAGCATTGATATCCTGGGTCCCTTCTTAATAATGGTTTATGGACCTTTCCTCCAGGAACTTGTCCAATCCTTTTTTAAACCCAGCTACACTAACAGCCTTTACTACATCCTCCGGTAACAAATTCCAGAGTTTGATTACACGTTGAGTGAAAAAATATTTTCTTTTATTAGTCTTAAATAGTTTACCCTGTAGCTTCATTGCATGTCCCCTAGTCTTTCTATATTCTGATAAGGTAAACAATCGATCTACGTTTACCCGTTCCACTCCGTTCATTAATTTATAGACTTCTATCATATCTCCCCTCAGCCGTCTCTTTTCCAGGTTAAAGAGCCCTAACCTTTTTAGCCTTTCTTCATAGGAGTATCCTTCCATCCCTTTTACCATTTTGGTGGCTCTTCTCTGAACCTTTTATAAAATCGCTATATCCTTTTTAAGATACGGCGACCAGAATTGCACACAATATTCAAGGTGCGGTCTCACCATGGAACGATATAGAGGCATTATAATATCTTTTGTTTTATTTTCCATTCCTTTCCTTATCATACCTAGCAATCTATTTGCTCTCTTGGCCGCTGCTGCACACTGGGCCGAGGGTTTTAACATGGTATCCACAAGGACGCCTAAATCTTTTTCCTGGGTGGTAGTTCCTAATGTGGAACCTTGCATCGTGTAACCATAGTTTTGGTTGTTCTGAAGAAGAGGTATAAATGAGTTTGTCTCTGTAAAAACTTTGCTCAGTTCCTTTTGAAGCTTTGACTGACTGGGCCTTGTGCACAATAAACTGGCTTGGACCCTCTCAATTGATTCCTGGATTTATTCATTGATTACACTTCGCTGCAGCATATTCCTGGTGCGTTGGCCAGGAAGTGCGAGTAGTGAATGGTATTCAAGTGAGTAATCTATGCAATTCACCTCGAGGTTTGGCCCGGTTGGAACCGTGTCTGTCCGACCGCAGGGGAAACCTCAGGCGCTGCCGGCCCTTTTGTGCCGGAGAGGGTTCCGCCTTGCCTCGGCGGGCCACTGGCTCCGGCCGGCCAACACCTCCGAACCGGAGGGGAGTCCAGGATCCAATCCAAGAACGGGTATGGTATCGGGAACCGGATCCGGTGAGTAGACATTTCTTGTGATTTGATAGTCAGTAAGTACAGCCTGGGAAAAAGAGTCTTGCATAAGTGTGCGCGAGACTGATTTGGTATAGACTAACTGAGAAATCTCGCATAAGTATGCGCGAGACAAGAGAGCTTGATCACCTCTCATAAGGGCGGTCCTAGTACGCTCCGCATGAGAGAAAGCGGAATCCGAAGCCATCGACCCTTCTTGTTTGAAATAGTCAGTTAGTCAGAAAACCTGGGCACTTGAAAAATGATTTTTTTTGTGAAAATATGATTGCTTGTGTGATTGAGAGGTCTTGAAATACAGACCGAGCGAAAGCGGACTCCTGAGTAGCACAGTTCCTGGCCAGGCGACCGCGCTCAGGTCGCAAAAAGGAGGAAGTGAGTGGTGTTTGTCCCCCCCCCCAGTGTTCTGTGGGCTGTACGGACCCCTTACCTACAGCCATACTACCTACCCTTACTGTTTGTTGTCTGGTACGTCATTACGTGTACGTAGTTACGATTAGATTATGGGAGGGGCGGAGTCCACACAAACTCCGTTGGAATGTATGATCAAGAATTTCCGTAAAGGATTTTCAGGAGATTACGGTATAAAAATGTCTCCGTCTAGATTAAAAATGCTATGTGATAGGGAGTGGCCTGTGTTAGCTATTTCATGGCCCCGCGGGGGCACTTTTGATGTAGAAAAGGTTTCCCGTGTTCATCAGCTTGTACAAAAAGCGCATCCTGACCAGTTCCCCTATATAGATTCCTGGTTAGATGCTTGCGAAAGGCAGCCTTTATGGATGAAGCACTGCTATGAGGAGCAATGTAGAATATTAGTAGCCACCACTAGGGGGACCCGAAAGGTTGAGGAGGAGAAGCCGCCTGTGTATTCCGCCCCAGAGTCCCCAGACATCCTGGCCCGGTTACCCCAGTACCCACAGAAGTTAGTTCCCCCAGCACCGCTGCCTGAAGCGGAGCCTGATGAGGAACCCCAGCAAGTGCCGCTGCAGCAGCCCAAGAAGCTCCCTCCCCCGAGTGACAGTCCCGAGTCAGGTCCAAGTACGTCGGAGGGGACCCGAGTCCTCCGATGAGGCTGAGAGCGGAGGCTCTCCTGCCAGTTCAGGGTCACCCGCCAAGGAACTTGGGCCCGGGAGCCTTATAATTTAAGAAGTATAACTCCGAAGAAGAAGGAGAAAGCAGGGCACCTAATACCACTACGCCAAGTGCCTGGTGTACCTATTTTAAATGACCAGAGCCAGATGGCGCCAGGACCAACCAGCCTAGTCTACGTACCTTTTTCCACCACTGATTTATTAAACTGGAAAACGTATTATGCATCCTATACAGCAAAACCCCAGGAATTAACAGAATTAATGTCTAGTATTATGCAAACCCACCAGCCTACTTGGGCCGATTGTCGCCAGCTCCTGTCCACTCTCTTTACTACTGAGGAGTGAGGACGAATTGGGCAAGCA
This sequence comes from Ichthyophis bannanicus, assembly GCA_033557465.1. Lineage (NCBI taxonomy): Eukaryota > Metazoa > Chordata > Amphibia > Gymnophiona > Ichthyophiidae > Ichthyophis > Ichthyophis bannanicus. Next base: position 30,267,774 of record CM066032.1, on the reverse strand, counting down.
GCTCTCCGTTGGTTAGAAGAAAACCCCGTAGAAGGAGGAGGAATAAATCTCCCACAAGCTGCCGCTGCAGCTTACCCAAATGAAGATCCCGGGTGGGACCCAAACGATGAAAGGGGGGCAGCGGCCCTAACGAGATTTTGCCAGGCCTTGCTGCAGGGCCTGAAGAAGGGAGGCCAGAGGGCCATGAATATCGGGAAGGTATCTGAAGTCCTCCAGGGTCCAGATGAGAGCCCAGCGGCCTTTTATGAGCGGTTGTCTGAAGCCTATAGACTATATACCCCATATGATCCTGCCACTCAGGAGAATCTATGCATGGTAAATGCGGTCTTTGTCAGCCAGTCCCAGAGAGACATAAAATTGCAGAAACTGGATGGATTTGCGGGCATGAATACAGCACAGTTGATGGAAGTCGCTCAGAAAGTATTCGTGAATCGTGAAAATGAACGTGACAGAGAAAGTGAACGAAAGATGAAGAAGAAAGCAGATCTTCTTGCTGCCGCTTTAGTTGAATGACGTGGAGGAGGTTTTCCTAATCAAAGGACCAGAGAATGTGGAAGAGGCCGCGGAAGTGGCAGGCCTCAATTGGGTGCAAATCAGTGCGCCTACTGAAAAAAAGAAGGACATTGGAGAAGTGAATGCCCGCATCTGGACTCCGCCCCCACGAGGGGAGGAGGGAGTCCCTGGAGAACAGGAGGTCGATTTCGAAGGCGGGGAGAAATGAACCGAGCACAGTTCCAGCAAGAGAGAGAAGAAGCCATTGAAGGAGTGGCAGTAGCAACGGGCTATGACATGGATGACAAGGATGAAGACTAGGCCAGACCGGGCTCCAAGTTTACCCTGGGTCCCCAGGAGCCTATGGTCAGTTTGAAGATAGGGGACCAATATATGGACTTCATGGTAGATACAGAAGCAGAACATTCAGTAGTGGCTAAGCCAGTGGCTCCTCTTTCCTCTCGATCTGTCACCATTGTTGGGGCCACTGGGAACAAGGCCACGAAGTCATTCCTGCAGAACCGTATGTGTGAACTAGGGGGACAGAAAATAACGCACCAGTTCTTGTATATGCCTGAGTGCCCTATTCCACTTTTGGGCCGAGATATGCTTGCCAAGCTCCAGGCACAGATATCCTTCGCTGAAGGGGGAGAAATGAAAATGACTGTGAACCCAAAGCCTGCTGGATTGATGGTGCTAACTGTTCCCTGAGAAGAAGAGTGGCGGTTCCATAGTGCCCCTCCAATCAAGTCAACCAGTTCCTGTATACCTACCAGCCTCATAGCCCCACCCAAAGTATGGGCAGAAGATAATCCACCTGGTCTAGCGAAGAACATAGCCCCTGTCATTGTCACCCTCAAGCCAGGAGCAGAACCAGTGCATGTGAAACAGTATCCTCTTCCCCGACCAGCCATTGAAGGTATCCATTGCCATTTAATGAAACTGCTGAAGTATGGACTTCTCAAGGAGTGCCAGTCACCTTGGTATACTCCCCTTCTCCCAGTTAAGAAACCTGGGACAGGGGATTACCGCCCAGTACAAGATCTAAGGCGGGTAAATGACGCAGTAGAAACTATACACCCCATAGTGCCAAATCCTTATACTCTCTTGGGACTGATCCCCGCTGAGGCTACTCATTTCACCGTCCTGGACCTGAAAGATGCCTTTTTCTGCGTACGCCTAGCCCCCACCAGTCAACTTTTGTTCGCTTTTGAATGGCAAGACCCCACAACAGGAAGGCGGGGCCAACTCACCTGGACCAGATTACCCCAAGGATTCAAGAATTCATCTACTCCCTTTAGTGCCGCCCTGAATCAAGATCTTTCAAGTTACCCAGTGAACCCAGGACAAAGGGTTCTTCTTCAGTATGTGGATGACTTGCTCATAGCCACCAACTCAGAAAGTGAATGTCTACAAGCTACTAGTGTGCTCTTGCACCTTTTAAAAGAGGCTGGGTACAAAGTCTCAAGAGCCAAAGCACAACTATGCCAAACTGAAGTCAAATATCTAGGATTCCAGCTGTCCAGCGGAATACGACGCTTGGGACCAGAACGTAAAGAAGCTGTATGCAGTATCCCTACTCCAACCACTAGGAGGCAAGTAAGAGCCTTCCTGGGGGCCGCGGGATACTGTCGCATATGGATCCCCAATTTTGTGCAGCTAGCAAAACCAGTGTGCCAGGTTACCAAAGGAATGGAAAAGTCTCCACTAGAGTGGGGACCAGAACAGGATACAGCATTCCAGTCCCTGAAAAAAGCTCTGATGTCATCACCAGCTCTAGGTCTTCCCAATGTCCAGAAGCTCTTCCATCTCTACATCTCTACATCCAACTAATAACAGAACCCACCCATGAAAAAGCACACACACTAGACATGGTTTTCACACCCAAAGGAGAACAGGACAATGTTGAGAAGCCCCTGATAGAGATCAATCCACTACCCTGGTCAGACCACCACCAAATCAATATACGGATAAAGCTTCCTAACTTGACTAAAGACACAAAAGCAAAAAGAGTAACACACCAACAATGAAGATTTAACAAACCAAACATGGAAGGTCTCATCAATACTATCAAATCCCACATAGACCTGGGAAAAACAGACCTCGACGAATTAACAAGCAACTGGGATTCCGGAATTCAGACCATAGCGATCCCTAAAAGGAACCAGACACCAAACACATCCAAACACCAATCTGAACCTTGGTACACCATAACACTGACCAGAATGAAGAGAGACCTCAGAAAGCACGAAAGAAAGTGGAGACACACCAAATCCACTGAACTCAGGGCTGTGTACCTTAATCTCCTCTCAAAATACAAAGAAGAAGTAAACACAGCGAAGAGGATACACCATACCAACATCCTAAACAAAGCCATCAACAAACCACGTGAACGTTTTGCACTAGTAAAATCGCTAACCAAAACAGCCCTACCAGAACATCAAGATAGCCCCATCCATCCACAAATACTGGCAGATCACTATGCAAGCAAACTGACTACCGCCGCCCCCACACTCGATTTATGCACACCACACCAACGAACAAAAGTGAAGCAAGAACTAACATGGAGCACGTTCAACAACATTGATGAGCAACCAACCACCAACATTCTAACCTCCATAAATACCACCACCTCACCACTCGACCCCTGCCCAGCCGCATGGATCAAAGCAGCAAAAAAAGAGATCAACCAGCAAATAGCTCACATTGTAAATCAGTCACTAAGTCAAGGAATAATGCCTGACCAACTAAAGCAATCTATAATAAGGCCAATCCTAAAAAACAACTCTCTCAACAAGGAAGACCCGACCTCATACCGCCCCATAACCAGCATTTCATTCCTGGCAAAAATCATTGAAAAGGCAGTACTCCTACAACTCCAAGATCACCTTGATGACCATGATACCTTAGACAAACAACAATACGGGTTCAGAAGAAACCATGGAGTTGAAACACTTTTGATAGCGCTAATGAACAACCTCCTCAAAGGACTAGAAGACAGAAAGAAAATGTTTATACTCATTTTCATTGACATCTCCGCCGCCTTTGACACTGTACATCATGGGATCCTCCTTAGCAAACTGGAATCCATAGGAGTTGTGGGAACCCCCCTCAAATGGTTCTCCTCCTACATATCGAACAGAAGGCCTCAAGTACAATTCAATGGGGAACAAGCTGAACCGTTCTCTCAAACACAGGGCATACCCCAGGGCTCGGCTCTCTCGGCACTACTGTTCAACATTTACATGCAACCCCTCTGCGACATTTTCAAAAGGCATAACATCAACTACCACATCTATGCGGATGATATTATGCTCTACACACAATTGGACGCCGCTGACCCGAAATATACACAGCTCGAAACCTGCCTGGACGAGATGTTACTATGGCTACAGAAAAACAACATGACAATTAACCACAAAAAAACAGAGGTCATGTATATATCCAGTAAACCGAACTTCAAGCCCCCTTCTACAATCACCCTGTGCAACAACACGTATAACGCGAAAGATGAAATCAAATATCTAGGAGTCACACTCGACTGCAACCTAAAAATGGAGACACACCTACGTAAAACAAACAAAGCCATCTTCCATAAACTTAGGGTGATACAACCTCTAAGGAAAATAATAGCACCCTGTGACTTCCGGTCTGTGGCTCAAGCGCTCATTATGCCACACCTAGACTACTGTAATGCCATCTTATAAGGTCTGCCTAAAAAATCTCTAAATATCCTTCAGATGGCCCAAAACGTGACAGCCAGGATTATAATGGGAACAAGCATTTCTGAACACATCACCCCCATTTTAATCGAGTTACATTGGCTTCCAATTGCAGCTAGGATACAGTACAAGATGTTAGTAACCACATTCAAACTTATCAACAACTTAGCCCCCTCATTCCTGTCCTCACTTATCAGCACACAACCTGCAAATAGGGACAGAAGAACCACCAACTAGGGCACCCTGCAGGTCCCCACCAACATCAGAACTGTGAAAACAAGTACATGTCGCAGAGCTTTCTCATTCTCTGCGCCAACTATCTGGAATCAACTCCCTTTTGATCTGCGTTTAATCAAGGACATTACAATATTCAGGAAAGAGCTAAAAACCCACCTATTCAAATGTTACTACAATCAGCCATGACTCTCAAGTCCCGTTGAATCGTAGCAAAACAATCAGATAATTATATGCTTTTGAATCCGCTTCATGTATAAATATGTAAAATTGGGTAATCCAAAAAGGTGTAAATATGTATGTATAAATGTAAATATGTGTAATCCATTCCCCAAGACACTAACCCTGTGTGCTGTGACCTGTCCTCAGATCTATGTATCTACTATCCCCTCCCGGTCCTGATTCGACAACCCCCAAAAGATGAATCGAACCGCTGCTGATCGTTGGAAGCGGCGGTATATAAGTGTGTATTAAATAAATAAATAAAATAAATAAATCCATGAGTCACAAGGAAATGCGTTGGGGGTGCTGACTCAATCTCTTGGATCCTGGCAATGGCCAGTTGCCTACTTGTCAAAACAATTGGATGTAGTTGCAAAAGGCTGGCCCCCTTGTTTGAGAGCTGTTGCAGCAACAGCCCTCCTGGTGGGCGAAGCATACAAGCTCACTCTTGGACAGAGTCTCCAAGTTACTGTGCCACATTCAGTCCTGACTCTCATGGAACACAAAGGAAACTTCTGGCTAACAAATTCACGCATGTTGAAATATCAGAGCATGCTGTGTGAAAACCCCCAGATACAGTTAAAGGTCAGTCAAGCTTTGAATCCTGCTACGTTGTTCCCAATTGGTCCGGGGCCCCCTGATCATGACTGTTTAGAAACCATGGACACTGTATTTTCAAGCCGCCCTGATTTGACTGATGTCCCTCTAGAGGACCCTGAATGGACTTTCTTTGTAGATGGAAGCAGTCTTGTCATCAATGGACATCGTTGTGCTGGATATGCAGTGGTGACCCTTGATCTGGTAGTTGAGTCCTCAGCCCTGGCCCCAGGAACTTCAGCGCAGAAAGATGAACTGATAGCCCTCACTAGAGCATTGACATTAGGAGAAGGACTCCGCTTAAATGTGTACATAGATTCTAAGTATGCCTTCACAACTTTGCACGCGCATGGAGCCTTGTATAAAGAACGAGGGTTGATCACCTCAGGGGGCAAGTCCATCAGGTATGGGCCCGAAATACTGATGTTATTAGATGCTGTATGGGCCCCCAAACAAGTGGCAGTCATGCACTGCTGAGGTCATCAGGCAGGAGCAGGAGAAGTCACCCGAGGAAACAGGTTTGCTGATGCCACAGCCCGAAAAGCAGCCACAACAGGACGAGTTAGGACCCAAGATACCCCTATGCAAGCAGCCCTATTCCCTGTGCCCCTTAGTTCCTGGGCGCCCCGATACACTGCAAGAGAGTTAGACTATTTCTGTGAAAAGGAGGGAGGGGTCCTGACAGAAAAAGGTTGGATAGTGCTGCCACCTTCAGAAGGTATCGTACCTCCAGGTCCCACAGTCATCCCTGAAGCATTAGGGCCAGCTTTTGTTCATGCTTTTCATCAGGCCATACATTATGGGAAAACAGCTATGGAAAAAACCCTGAGGCCCCATTTTTGTATTTCACTACTAGGACCCTTGACCGCCTCAGTAGCGCAGTGATGTTTTACATGTGCCAAAAATAATGCTAAGCAAGGTCCTGTTCCACCCCCAAGAGTTCAGTCAGTAGGGGTGGCCCCAATGAGTGATATGCAGGTGGACTTTGCTGAAATGCCCCATGCAAATGGGTATCACTACTTGTTAGTTCTAGTTTGCACATTTTCCGGGTGGGTAGAAGCCTATCCCACTCAAACTGAGAAAGCCCGAGAGATCACTAGGGTGCTGCTCCATGAGATTATTCCTCGATTTGGAATACCATTGGCTATAGGATCAGATAATGGCCCCTCATTTGTATCCCAAGTGACCCAACAGTTAGCTCGAGCTCTGCAGATACAATGGAAGTTGCACACTGCTTACAGACCCCAGAGTTCAGGGAAAGTAGAACGTATGAATAGAACCCTGAAATCTCAATTGTCCAAGCTTTGTCAAGAAACACACCTAAAGTGGCTTCAGGTTCTCCTTATAGCTCTTCTTAGGATACGTTCTGCTCCCACCAAGTCCCTAGGAGTCTCCCCTTTTGAAATTTTGTATGGGCAACCTCCACCCATTGTACAGGGAATTAAAGGAGATATGAGACAAATAGGATCTGAAATAACTAGACAAGAACTGTTGGCTTTAGGTTCTGTTTTGCAGAGTCTCCATACCTGGGTACAAGATCGATTGCCCATCAACCTAACAGAGCCTCTGCATCCTTTCAAGCCAGGAGCATCCATGTGGATTAAAGAGTGGAGAAAGACCCCACTAGCGCCGCATTGGAAGGGACCCTATGTTGTCATCCTGTCAACCCCCACAGCAGTGAAAGTTGCGGAATTTGAACCCTGGATCCCCCACAGTCGAGTGAAGCCGGCAGCCGCTCCTGACCCTGGGCAATGGACTTCAGTGAATGATCCTGAGACTCCATTGCGACTTACATTGCGGAGACAACCGGCATTGTGAGAATCTTCAGAATCTACAGTTCCCTTTCTGCCACGCAAGGGTGACCATCGAAGCAGAAGAAGAAGAAGACTCTACAAGTTTATCGTACCCAACCTTCCAGTTGACCTCCAAAGACTGTAATCACAATGTTCTTCCACTATTGCCTTGTGGGAGTGGTGGTCCTGGGGTTCCTGGAAAAGACTTTTGCCTTACCTCCTTGTGCAGCTTGCATAACTACTACCCGAGCGGGACAGAATGTCACTCAGACTTTACTTTACCATTCTTACTATACTTGCACTGGTATAGTCAGCCGGTGCATCTATAATGGCACAGAATTAAATATCTGTACGAAGGGGAAAAGTAAGACTTGTTATAACCCCCAGCAGAACCCCTCATATTATGTGCTTGAAATACGCTGGAATGATGAGGATGGAGCCCTCATAAATGCCACGAGCCCACTCCCAGACCCCACAAAAGATGTTATCTTGAACTTTGATGCCTGTGATGTAATAAACAGAAATGCTTACCACAAGTGTGGGTCATGGGAACGAGATTACTATTATGATGATAAATATATGTGTCCGGAAGGAGCCTAAAGATGGGGATGGTGTACTGGAAAGAACTCTCCAACCACCGTCTACAGCACCGCATCTAAAGATGCCTACTTCTGTCCAAAGTGGGATTGTGTATATTTTGCTACCTGGACTAATGCACCTGTAGGGCGGGATGGAGATAGTCGTAAGGGAAGCCTGACAAGAATCAGATTACCTGAACCTAAGAAATGCCAGAAAGGTGCCTGCAATCCCCTGCAACTCCTCATACTCGACCCTAGCCAGTGGAAGCAAGGATACAGATTTGGATTGCGTATAGCAGGAGGAGGCATAGATCCTGGAACAATCCTACACATACAATTGAATACTAAGGCTCATATATCTTCACCCTATCGAATACATCACTCTTTTTATGAGGCCATGAAAGCAGAGCTTGAGGTTCCTTCTGCTTCCCAGAACTTGTTCCTTGAAGTTGCGGGAGCAGTAGCATCTAGTCTCCACATTTCAGACTGTCTTTTCTGTGGAGGAACTAAGATGGGAGACCAATGGCCTTGGGAGGCACAAGAATTGAACTATTCTATTCCTTATAACCAGACTGATATGCATAATACTACTAGTGAGTGGGTACTGGCCCACCCCATTGTTGGTAATTTGTGTTTTGCTCGCTCTGGACCACAGTTTAACATGGAGGTTGGGTAGCTGGTCTGTCTCAATCAAAAGTTCTACAACAGTACTACTAAGAAGACATCTTGGTGGTCCGGAGTCAACGCCTCAGAGCCCTCCAATCCTCTAGTCCGTTTCCCCAAACTTGCCAGCATTTGTTAGCAGCTTATAATGCCTGGCAAGCACCACCTGGACTGTACTGGATTTGCGGAACCCGAGCATATTCTAGGCTTCCTCACCATTGGTGTGGAGCATGTGCATTGGGAACCATACGACCTTCCTTTTTCCTCTTACCTACATCCCATGGAGAACAACTGGGATATCCTGTGTACAGAAGTCAACAGAAATGAGAGGTCTTGAAAATAGGCCAATGGGACAAATGGGGAGAGGAGGAGTGGCCACCTGAGAGAATTATTTCATATTATGGACCTGCTACTTGGGAGCAAGATGGGACATGGGGATATCGTACCCCTGTTTATATGATAAATCGTATAATACACTTACAAGCTGTTGTTGAAATAATAACCAATGAAACTAGTAAAGCATTAACCCTCTTGGCTAAGCAAAGTACACAAATGCGTACAGCTATTTATCAGAATCGTCTAGCTCTAGATTATTTGTTAGCAGCTGAAGGTGGGGTATGTGGAAAATTGAATTTAAGCAATTGTTGTTTGCAGATTGATAATAATGGGAATGTTGTTGAAGATATAGCTATTCAGATGAGAAAGCAAACATTTGTGCCTGTTCAGACCTGGCATAGTTTGAAGCTGGATGGGTGGTTTGGTTCAGCATTTTCATGGTTAGGTGGTCTAAAGACCCTTGCGCTTATTGTGATATTTATACTAGCTATGTGCTTATTGCTCCCATGTCTCCTACCTCTTTGCTTACACATGATAACCTCAGTAATTGATAGTACTATAGAGCGGAAGGCAGCTACGAAAATATTAGCTATGTGGCAATATTCCCCAATACCCCAAGATGAGGCGACTACGCAAGTTTAATGAATGATTTAATTCTCACCCTTTCTCACTAGCGGGTGAGAATAATCAAAGGAGGGAATGTGGCAGGCTATGGCCTAGAATAGTCTGCAAATATGAAAGGCCTGTAAGTTAGGCCTGGATTCCAACCCCCACTATAGCTAGAAAAGAATCAAAAATCTGTGAAAAATGAGAAAACTGTTTTAAACTGCTTAATAAGAAGTTTTACATGAATTCATAAGTCTTTCATTATTCTCCTGTGTGCGAAAGATAGAAATGTTTCAATACATGCATTCCTAGAGCCAGAAACGTCCTTGCAGTAGAGAAGTATCAAACTAAGAAACTGCACCATTGTTAGAACAGTCCTAAGGGAAGGAGCTGGGTGCTAGGCCCAGGAGGGATCTCTGATTGGACAGGTGCAGGGGGCGTTGGAACCAATAGAAAGTTTGCATGTATCAAGCTGGAACCAATAGAAAGTTCTCATGTATCAAACTGAAGAAGAGGTATAAATGAGTATGCCTCTGTAAAAACTTTGCTCAGTTCCTTTTGAAGCTTTGACTGACTGGGCCTTGTGCACAATAAACTGGCTTGGACCCTGTCAATTGACTCCTGGATTTATTCATTAATTACACTTTGCTGCAGCAACGCAAATCACAGGTCCTTGATTCAGTGACTGTGCAGGCATATCCACAAGTCCTACTATGCTTCTGGCTGCCACTTCCACAGGTTACACTACAAAGGGTCCATGGGCTCCAGTCTCCCTCACCATCTATATCTTCTGAATTCAAGAAAATAAAACCTGGACAATTACGCAAATTATAGGTCCTTGATTCAGTGGCTGTGCAGGCATATCCACGCTTCTGGCTGCCACTTCCACAGGTTACACTACAAAGGGTCCATGGGCTCCAGTCTCCCTCACCATCTATATCTTCATATTTTGGCTGCTCTTTGGATTCAAATGTACGGCGAGTAGGTCCTTATCTATTCCACCTGCCAAGAGGGTTTAGGAAGTTACTGTCTTCGGTAGTGCTGTTATATTTGTAGTCTTGGTCACCACTAGTCATATGGGTCAAAGAAATGGTTAAAAATAAGAAGGCCATGATTAAGTGCAAAACAAAGTAGTAGTCTGGAGAAAAAACTGATATTCACTCATGCAGCACCCACTGGTCCCATCACCAGTGTATGCCAGGCCTACCCTTCTAACACAGAAAGAAACAAAACTTTCAATACAGATTGGAATTGAGAAATGGAATGGACCTCCTTAACCCAGTAATGGTTCCGGAAGGCCAGTTTCAGAAAGTCACCAGGTGGCAGCCAATCATATAAAAGTTATTGGCTGGAATGCTGACTATTGTGACTCTCATTACGGTAATTAGCATGAGCAAGTGATGAATGCATGGGATGGCACACTACCAGCATTTAAAGGGATCATCTGTTCACATTTGGCTCATCCACTAGGCGGACTAGGTGGCCATCAAGGGCAGCATATCCCAATGGGCAGCACAGCAACCCCTCCACCATACTTGAAGTGGCAGAGCAAGCCACTTCAGCGCCATGGTGGGCATTGAAGCACCAATGCACATGCACACATTCATGGCCTGCTGTTTACTGCCCCCTCCAATAGGAAGTTTGCTTTGGAAGGGGCTGAAGCAGCAGGCCTTAAGTGTGCACAAGCAGGTGCTTCAAGGCCCACTATGCCACCAAACAGCTTGCTCTGCTGCTGCTTTCAAAAATGGTGGAGGAGTTGTGGTGCTGCTCCCCCTGAAGGTGAGATGATGGATGCTGGGGGTGGGATGATAGGAGCTAGACTGCTCTGGGGAGGGAGTGGGGTGGGCGGACCTGCCTAGGGCATCAGAATACCTAGGAATGGTTCTGCGTTTGCTGTACCACCTTGCAGCCCAGCTCTTTTGTGACCATAAACAGCAGCCTTTAGAGAAGTGGAGGGAAGAGTAGTTCCAACTGTCACTCTTTGGCCTTCAGATATGTCTGTAAGTACAGGGTATAGCTGCATATATGTGTACTGGAATACATTCCTACTCAGAGAAATGCTAGAAGGCAGTAGCCCAATATATGTGAAGGATATAGTTCTGCAGGTAGCAGCGTACTGGATGAAGTGGATTATGTGAAAGCTGAACCTCTTCTATTATGGCCTGATTGCTGGGGATAGATGGTAAGTGATAATAGTGAAGGAGCTCTTGTGTAGGACACATGAGATTCCAGTGCCCAGTGTCACCAGCCTTGATAACCTGTGGGGTGATAAGGTGATGGGGTCATGACAGTAATGCAATGGTTGAGGATTGCCGGTGTATATAATAGTGAGGACTGTGGCTACATTTCAATAAATCCTATCCATTCATGGACAGGACAGCTGTCAGTAAAAAATGGAGAGAGTGATAGGTATTTTGGAACGTGTTGACATGGACTGGCCCTGTATACCAGAAGATCTTGCTGCACTGCAGCTTCTTAAGTCATTCACATTTTATTATTTTTCTCTTTAGCAAGTGGCTTACTATACATATATGAATATTATCATATGCCTCATTCTGTCCTAGGGACTGGAGCATAAATATGTCTTGCAGACAGTCGGCAAATGAGGCAGATTTGCAATTGAAATTTTGGTAGCCTTTTATCTTGGCTTCTTGCCTTTCTTCTGTCATGCTCACTGCTCTTTTTTCACCTTTTTGAAACATATGCCATTGTTAATGGAGTGGCTTCTGCAAGTTCAAAAAGCAATAATGAAAATCATGCAAATTCTAATAAGTCTGATAAGTGGTATGCTTCCTAGTGCATGCCTGACTCCACGCTGTGGATCCTGAAATAAAAGATTACTGCTTTGAGCAACATTTTATTATTATTGACAAGCAAGACAGAAAGCGGATGCTTTCTTTGACTATCATTGAAGTAGCTGTGACTTATGTGCAAATACATCACAGCATTGCTCAGACAAATGGTGATGGAACCTACCAGGAAAGGTTTGATGCTGGATTTAGTACTCACCAATGGAGACAGCATGTCGAATGTCCGGGTGGTGGCCAGGTGAGCAGCAGTGATCATCACACAGTCTGATTTGAGGTAAAAGTCAAGACAGAGTCCAATCACAGCAAACTCATTCAAAAACGCTGACTTCAGTAAAATGCAAAAGTAACTATGTTACTATGTTACCTGAAGGAGAAGTTGGCAGGGTGGGAGGAGATGAAATGGAATTGCAGTGGGCTAAACTAAAAGAGGCAATTTTTGAGAAAAGTAATTAAAAACAAGAGGGAAAGGAAACCTATATGGGTCACCAAAGAAGTGGCTGCACAATAAAGACAAAAACCACGGCTTTCACAAAATTCAGAAGATCACATAGAGAGGATCACAGAAAAGAATATAGGATAAAGCTAAAAGAGACAAAGATACTGCTATCTTTCTCTCCTGATTTTCACTTGGATCCTTTCCACTGAATCGGTCTAATGGTTCTCCTTCCATTCTTCAGATAATTTAGTCCTGCTTCTTAGCTGTTCTTCATGGCTTCATAGTGTGCTTCACTTTTTTTCTGAAGTTTAAGCTTGGTTTCTCCAAAGGTTGGACCTCCCACTGCTCTTCGGATAGTATCTTGGCTCTTTGGCAGTGTGATGCGTGGATACAGGTGGGGAGTCCTTCATACTTCACTGCAATGTGTGTAGTCTGGAGCACTTGGGATGGTCCCTTCCAACTGGGTTCTAGGCAATTCTTTCAGTGGAAAACCTTTATGCAGACCCAGTCATCAGGCTGCAGTTAAAGGCATGGTTCAGTGGCCTTATCAGCAAGTACAGGAATTACTTGGGAGTGAAAAGACTGAACAATCTGGATTAGTTGTTTACAATAAGAAAAAACTTTGGGCCCAATATTCAAAGGCATTTTCATGGTTTATAAACCCGTGAAACATGTAAATGCTGCTTAGAGGGATATTCAAAGGCACTAACATAGTTAGTGCAGCTGAATATCCCCGATTAATGCTGCTATATACCCTGATGCTATCCACTTAACATTGGGGTGTGTGGTGGGAGTTCTGGGGTGGAGAGGAGGCGGTACCTGTTGGTAACTGGCAGCGGCGATATTGCACCACTGCTCGATTAGCGACTCGTGGGTAAAGATAAGCATAGCAAAGCAGGCCTATCTTTACCTGTGGAAGATAACCAGGCAGTGGCTCAATATTGCTGCTGCCCGGTTAGCTTTTGCGGTGTCTTTTGCTGTGTGATGAACCTGGATATTCAATGCTGAGTCTGCATAGGACCCCAGCATTGAATATCCAGGGTTAAAGTTTATTGGTAATGGTTAAGCGCTGTAGAGGCGCATAGCCATCACAAATGACTGCGGACAGAATCATTACTGGAACAGCAAAATACAATCACATAACCCCCATGCTCCAACACCTACGCTGGCTCCCGGTCTCTGTACGCACCAAATACAAAACCTTAATAATAATCTTCAAAACATTAAACAACCTCTCCTCAGCAACCCTCCAACCACTGATCAGGAAGATACCCCCAACCACAACAAGAAGAAGAACATACAACAACAACCTAGAGACCCCACTAAACCAGAAAAGCAAATCAGTCCACCTGCAAGAGAGCCTTCTCCCTGTATGCACCCCAGCTATGGAATAATCTCCCCACCTCAGCACGAGCAATAAAAAGACCTAGTGGACTTCAGGAAGGCAATAAAAACCCACCTTTTCATAGAATACTTTGGAGCCACCCCAGAAGACTATGAGCCCTGACGGAATGGAACACATAACATTGCAACAATTTCTTTGTATACAGTAAATGATTGTTAATTATTTGTAATATCCCAATTAACCTCCAAGTTACATATCCCTGTTCAATGTAAAGCTCGTTGCTGCAATTGTTCCATGTAAACCTCTTTGAATGTATGATAAAGCGGAATAGAAGACCTGTTAAATAAATAAATAAAATAGAAACATAGAAAAATGACGACAGTAAAAGACCACATGGCCTATCTAGTCTGTCCTTCCATATCAACAACTACAACAGTCCACTTTTTTCCTATAGAGATCCTCTGTGTTTGTCCCATGTTTTTTTGAATTCAGATACTGTCCTCATCTCTACCCCCTCCACTGGGAGACTATTCCATGGATCCACCACTCTTTCCATAAAGAAATATTTCCGCATATCACTCCTGAATCTATCTCCTTTCACCCTCATCCCACGTCCCCTCGTAGCAGAACTTGCTTTCAATCAAAAGAGGCTCTCCCCCTGTGCATTTATGCCACGGAGGTATTTAAACGTCTCAATCATATCACCTCTATCCTGCCTTTCCTCTAAGGTGTACATATTAAGATCCTTAAGTCTGTCCTCATATGCTTTATAATGAAGACCACTAACCATTTTAGTAGCCACCCTCAGTACGGACTCCAGCCTGTTTATATCCTTTTGAAGGTGCCGTCTCCAGAATTGCACACAATACTCCAAATGAGGTTGCACCAAAGACTTATACAGAGGCACTATCACCTCCTTTTTTCTGTTAGCCATTCCTCTCCGTATGCACCCAAGCATCCTTCTAGCTTTTGCTGTCGTCTTTTCTGTTTAGCTACTTTAAGATCATCAGACACAACCATGCTTAGGACCCACCCTTCTTTAGTGGAGAAAAGTACTTCACCCCCTATACTGTATTGCTTCCTTGGATTGCAGCAGCCCAAATGCATGACCTTGCATTTTTTAACATTAAATCCCAGCTGCCAAATTCTAGACCATTCTTCAAGCTTAGCTAGATCCCGTCTTATGTTATTTACACCTTCCTGGGTGTCTACTCTATTGCAGATCTTGGTATCATCCACAAAGAGGCAGACCTTAACTGACAGCCCTTCTGCTATATTACTAACAAAGATATTTAAAAAAATCGGACCGAAGACAGATCACCACTGGTAACTTCCTTCTCCTCAGAGTGAGCTCCATTTATATGTACCCTTTGTCGCCTCCCACTCAACAAATTTCTAACCCAAGCAGTAACTTTAGGGTCCATCCCTAGGGTGCTCAGTTTGTTTATAAGTTGCTTGTGAGGAATGGTTGTAAAAGGCTTTACTGAAATCTAAATACATCACATCTAGGGCTCTTCCTCAGGCCAACTCCCTGGTCACCCAGTCAAAGAAATCAATCAGATTTGTCTGACAAGACATGACTCTGGTGAATCGATGCTGCCTCAGATCCTGTAATCTGCTGGACTCCAGAAACCTTACTATTTTCTCTTTCAGCAGCATTTCCAAAGTTAAACTAACTGCCCTGTAGTTTTCAAACACATCGTTACTTCCGCTTTTGTGTAAATGGACCACATGAGCCTCTCTCCAGTTCTTTGGCACCACTCCCAACTCCAACGAGGCATTGAAAAGGTCAGTCAGTGGAGCTGCTAGAACATCCCCAAGTTTCCTCAGTCCCATCCAGTCCCATCCAGTCCCATCACTTTGTCTACTTTAAGTTTAGCTAGTTTCTCACGAACACAGTCTTCTGAAAATTGTTCAAAGTGCCCCTTGCTTCTGTTCCTCTGTGTGGGTGTTTTCTGAGGTCCTGTTCCTGGTTCTTCATCTGTGAACAAAGAACAGAAATGTTTGTTAAGCAATTTCGCTTTATTCTTATCAACTTCTGCATATTCCTCCATTTCACCCTTGAGTCTGACATTACCACTTTTGCCCTTCCTCTTCTCACTAACATATCTGAAAAATGTCTTATCCCACCATTTTATTGCATTGGCTATTTCCTCCTCCTTTTGAATCTTTGCTTTCCTGACTACTTTACTAGCTTTTCTAAGTTTTTCCAAATATAGATGCCTGTCTCTGTGATCTCTTGTATTTCATGAAGGCCTCCCTCTTTTTCTTCACTTTTTCAGCTACTTCTTTCAAAAGCCATAGCAGTCTCTTTTTCCTTTTACCTTAATTTACCATTTTAACAAAAAGGTTGGTTACCCTTAAAATATCCCCTTTTAGTTTTGAACACTGTTCCCATCCCGCTAACGACTCCCTGAGGTATTGGCCCATCTTGGCAAAGTTAGTTTTCCTAAAGTCTAAGACCCTTACTTTTGAATGGATTCTAACAGCCCTAGTCCTAATACTGAACCACACCATCTGGTGATCACTGGATGCAAAATGATCTCCCACTATAACATCAGAAACACTTTCACCATTGGTAAGCACCAAGTCCAGTATGGCCCCTTCACGTATGGGGTCTGTTACCAATTGCCTGAATAGTTCTCCCTGTAGAGAATCCAGGATCTCCTTACTTCTAGATGATACTGCAGCAGGAATGTGCCAATCAGCATCTGGCATATTGAAATTCCCTATCAGTAGCACTTCCCCTTTCCTAGCAATACTGCATATGTCTTCAATTAACTCACTGTCCACCTCTTCCTCTTGTGAGGGAGGTCTGTATATCACGCTAATGCAAATAGATTTCTCTTTCCTTCTTTCTAATTTAACCCACGGTGCCTCCTCTCTCCCTTTTAAGCTCTGTAATTCCAAAGCTTTAATATTTAGTTATTTATTTAACATTTCTTATATGCTGCCTTTCATGATATCAAGGTGATTTATATTGAACAAACTGAAATTACATTGAACAGGGCATTATAACTTGGAGATAACTATTTTACAGGGAACATGGGCAATGGAGGGTTAAGTGGCTTGCCCAAGACCACAAGGAGCACCTGTGGGACTAGAAACCCCAGTCCTTCCAGCCCATGGTTGCTGTCCTTTAGTGGGATTTGAACTCCTGACCTTCTGGCTTGAGGTACCTTGCCCCAACCACTAGGCCACTCCTAAAAATCTCTGCATCTGTCTGCTTCACCCTCTGTCTCAGAGCCATGAAGTCACTTTTGATACGCTTAGAGGGATATCTGGCAGTATCATTTGTTCCGACATGGATTAGCAACATTGGGTAATAGTCAGTGGGTTTGATGAGTCTCGGCAAACTTTCCATAACATCTTGGATTTTGGCACCTGGCAGACAGCACACCTCTCTGGACATCAAGTCTGGTCGGCAGTTGGATGACTCAGTACCCCTCAGAAGAGAGTCACCAACCACCACTACCCTTCGCTTCCTTGTGGTCACTGATTCTGCAACTTTGGGGTACTTATACATGTATAAGTTGTAACTCTGCCCCCACTGTGCACAGAGCCCTCCCCTGAGTGCGCTTACTTGCACTGTGCATACTTTAAGGCATGACCTAATTTTGGAAGAGGCCTTTTAAGTACGTAAATCAGCAACTCATGTGCAACAAAGGTTTATAAAATTATCTCTTATGGGGGTCATTACGAGACACGACTAGAGGGGATGGATGTCTCATCCCCGCTATTCGGTCCCTTTCCCGATCCCATCTTCCTTCCTTGTGCGTTGTACAGGGAAGGTAGACGGGGCGGGAAAGAGGCGGATCGTGGCAGTATTAAGGTGGGCAATGAGCAGTTATCAGCCCCGGATGTACAGGTGGCTTGAATGGATAATTTATTCCACCTCTGAGGTGGAATAAGTTCCCCTAGTCGGTGGGGGTTGGAGGGCCCAGGGCGTAGTAAGGGCAGGGGGGGAAGAGGACATTTCCTGCATTCCGACCCTGGTCCTAGGAAGCCAGATCAGGGGTTGAGCTACAGAAAAAGCAATTTTGCAGCCGACGGCCGGGGATCACAGCTTTTCAATGGAGCCGCAGTGCCATGGCAACCAGACGCCATGGTGCCACAGCACCATTGGAAAGCCTTGACTGAAGTAGCCAGGCAAGGCCTGTACGTGCAGGCCGGACTGAATTGGGGTCCCGGCCTGCATGTACGGGCCTCATCATGATTCTGATCCTGCGGGGCTAGATATGCCCCGCGGGATCAGAATCGCAGCTCCCTCTATGCGTCCAGTTCCGACCAGGCGCACAGTGGTCTGACATGTCGATGTCAGAATCATGGCCTATGTGTCTTTCACTATCTTTTCCATACCATTCTCCTTTCTTCCTTAAGTCATGTCATTTCTATGAAGCCAATGTGATTAAAGCATGGAATACATCTGGTCTGGGCTTCCAAGATAGTATTTTTAAACAACACCCATGCTTGATGTAAATCGTTAACCTTTGCAGCTGCTCCTTTCAGTTTTTTTTAACTGTTCTCCTCATTTTATCATAGTCTCCTTTTTGAAAGTTAAAAGGTAGTCAATCATGCAGTGATCACTATTGCCAAGTAGATCAAACACTCTTATCTCTTGCACCAGATCCTGTGTTCCACTAAGGACTAGATCCATAATAGCTTCCCCCTTTGGTCATTCATGAACCAGCTGCTCCAAGAAGCAGTCATTTATTTCATCTAGAAACTTTATCTACCTAGCATGTCCTGCAGTGACCTTGACCCAGTCGATACTGGGGTAATTGTTCTCACCCATTTATTACTATGTTGTAACTTTTATTAGCTTCCCTGATTTCTCTTGGCATTTCATCATCCATCTGTTGATTCTGGCCCCCATTGCCATCACCTTCCCCTTTTCACATGGGATTTCTGTATATAGAGATTCCACAGTGTAGCTTGTTTCATGCAAACTTCAATCCTGTGTGACTCAATGTCCTCTTGAATATAGAATGCAGCCCCTCCACCAATTTGATCTACCCTATCATTGTGATATAGTTTGTACCCAGGTATCACATTATCCCATCAATTGTCTTCCTTCTACCAGGTCTCTGAGACACCAATCATATTTAATCTTTCATTTAGTGCTATATATTCTAGCTCTCCCATCTTATTTTTTAGACTTATAGCATTTGCATACAGGGATTTTAGAGGTTAGAGTTTATTCATATTCATCTGGTTATCAGTTCATATGGATAATTTAAATAAATATGGGATCTTTCAGCTCTGTACTTAAGGGAATCTGGGTTACCTTTATCTTTACTGGAACCTCTCTGTCAGGATGCCTTTTAGTGGCATCAAGTCAGTGTTGACTCAGCTACCTCTGGGTTTTCTTGGCAATGTATCACCAGAAGTAGATTGCCAGCCTTTTCTTCTGAATCAATGGAGAGTAAAGTGACTTGCCCAAGGTGTGCATTGGGAATTGAACCCTTGATCTTCTGGGTACTAGGCAGTTGCTCTAACCACTAAGGCTATTCCTCCACAAGGATGCCTTAACTTCCCTTTTTTGCTAGTATCCTTCAAGGATACATCCTTACAAACCATGTGCTCTTGGATGACTGTCAGCTTTCCCAAGTTATCTAGTTTAAAGCTGCTCTATCTCCTTTTTAAAGGTTAATGCCAGCAGCCTGGTACCATCCTGGTTAAGGTGGAGCCCATTCCTTTGGAAAAGCCCCATTCTTCCCCAGAATGTTGCCCAGTTCCTAATGAATCCAAACCCCTCTTCTTTGCACCATCTTCTCATCCACACTTTGAGACTCCAGAGCTCTGCCTGTCTTTTAGATACTATGCATTGAATGGGAAGCATTTCAGAGAATGCTACCCTGGAAGTTCTGGATTAAGTTTCCTACCTAAAAACCTAAATTTGCCTCCAGAACCTCACTCCCACACTTTCCTATGCCATTGATACCAACATTTACCTAGACAGCAGACTCCTCCCCAGCACTATCTAAAACCTTGTCTAAGTTGCGTGTGAGGTCCACTACCTTCGCATCAGGCAGTCATGTTACCAAGCGATCCTCACATCCACAAGCCACCCAGATATCTACATGTCTAATGATTGACTTTCAACTATAATGGACATTCTAACCCTTCCCTGATGGGCATATGGCTCTGGAGAAACCTCATCGGTGTGAGAGGGCTTTACATCACCTGGAGGACAGATCCTAGCTGCAGGATCACTTCCTGTCACACCAATGTGAAGCTCTCCTTTCACATGACCTCTCTCCTCCATGGCAACTGAGAGGCTGCCAGATTGGAGGTGGGACTTCATCTGTACACCACTCTGTCTTCATTATGTCCTCCAAGTCTGCCACTCTAGCCTCCAGAGAACAGGCTCATTCCCTGAGTGCAAATATCTCCTTGCACCTAGTGCATACATAAGAACCCTCACCAACTGGGAGAAAATCGTATATGTGACACTCAATGCAAAGGACTGGATAGCCCCCCACTTGCTGCTTGATTTCTGTCTGCATCTTAGTTTTAAGGTTTTGTTTAGCTATTTACGTTGTTTGTACATCTGGGTGCTTGGCCCCTCTCCCGCTCCACCTTCGCTCTGCCCAGCCGCCAACCACTCCTGCCCCCGTCCGGCGCTCCCCATACCAAGGCCTTGTGTGCGCGGGGAGCAGTGGGATCAGAATATGATCCCGAGCCTGTTCGGGGTGTTGGACGTCCATTCTGGATGTCCATCCCCACTATTCAGGGGTCAGAATGACCCTCTTAGTGTTTAAAATTAGGACAGGTGAATGGCTGTCCTAGCTTTAGCTGGTTACATTATCTGCTTAGCAGCTGACTATCACCACTAACCATATAGTGATGCTGATGGCCAGCAAAAGTGGATATTCAGTATTAGAAGCCAATACTGCCTGAAGAACAAACCAGTCAGTACTAGAGGATAATGTTAAGTGCCATGAGTTGACACTGAATCGACGACGATCGATACAATAACAGCAGCTATAGATTCCTCTCTATCAACAATGAGTTACCTGACTGAAGAGCAAACACAGTTTAGGACAAATATCCAGTGGGTCGCTATGAGTCGACACTGGCCTGATGACAATTAAACAACAACAACAACAATGAGCAACAATATAGGAAACAAAACCAGGGAAAGACATTTTGGATAAATATTGGAAAAGGTTGGTTCTGTTAATAAAAAATAATATTAGGGGGCATATTCAGCAGTGGCGGCTAGGCTATTTAAAATCGGCATTTTGGCACTGAAAAATCTGGATTTAATTAAAGCGGTGGAGGTGGTAGCTCTGTGCTTTAAATAGCCTTGCTGCCACTGTTGAATATGCTCCCCCATAATATTTTTTATTAACAGAACCAACCTTTTCTTTCCCTGGTTTTCTTTCCTATATTATTGATCATTGTTGTTGTTGTTGTTTGTCATCAGGCCAGTGTTGACTCATAGCGGCCCACTGGATAGTTGTCCAAAACTGTGTTTGCTCTTCAATCAGGTAACTCATTGTTGATAAAGAGGAATCTATAGCTGCTGTTATTGCATCGATCCATCTCATTGCTGGTCTTCCTCTTTTGCGTTGAACTTCAACCTTGCCAAGTGCGATATCTTTCTTTAATGATCTCTCTCTTCGCATGTTGTGTCCAAATTATGAAAGTCGAAGTCTTATCATCTGAGCTTCTAAAGAAAGTTTAGGTTTGATCTCCTCTAGTACTGACTGGTTTGTTCTTCAGACAGTCCATGGTATATACCGTAGTTGTTGCCAGCACCCTAATTCAAAGGCATTGGGGACTATTTTGAGACATGAATAGCGAGGATGTTGGGATGGGGACGGGGAAGAGGCGACCCAGGGCGGAGAGTGGACAGGCAGTAGGCAGCAGCCAGCCCTGGACATACAGGGCTGACGTCTAGGGCAGGCAAAATGGCCGGGGAAGTTATTCCACCTCCGAGGTGGAATAACTTCCCTGGAAATTGCTTTTTTTTTTTTAGATCAGGGCGCGAATGGGGCTGAGGGGGCAGGGTAGAGTTAATTCCCTGCAGCCCAATCCTTGCCTTAGGAGGCCAGATTGGAGGTTGGGCTGTGGGGAATTAACTTTTTAGCAGGCAGCCAGCATTGTGGCTTTTAAATGGAGCTGCAGTGTCATTGCAACAGGACGCATGGCTCCGTGACTCCATTTAAAAACCCTGGCTGAATTAGCCGGGCTGTGGCTGTACGTGCAAGTCGGGACTGAATCGCAGAATCACAATCTCCTTTATACGTCCGGGTCAGTCCGGATGTACAAAGGAGATGTACGTGCGGGACAGAATCAGGCCCATTGATTTTCTTCCAGTCTATCTTTTTCACTGTCTAACTTTCACATTCATATGACATTATTGAAAATACTATGGCTTGGATAAGCTGAATCTTTGTATGGAGAGAGATATATTTGCTCTTGAAAATCTTGTCTAGGTCTTTCATAGCCATTCTGCCAAGAGCAATGCATCATCGTATTTCTCGACTGCTTGTTGTTTAATATTGATTATTGATCCAATCAGGTTAAAGTTGTCTACTATTTCAATTTCTTCTCCATCAGTAATGAACTTATTGATTTTGCCAGTTGTCAGGATCTTGAAACATAGAAACATGACAGCAGAAAAAGACCATATGTCCTATCTAGTCTACCCTTCCATATCAACTACTATAGTCCTTTTTTTCTTTTAGAGATCTTCTGAAATTGTCCTATGCTTTCTTGAATTGTCTTCTTTATGTTAAGGTGCAGATCCATTTTAAGATTTTGTTCCTTGATCTCGAGAAGCAAATGTTTCAGATCATCTTCACTTTCAGCCAGTATTGTGGTCTCAACAGCAATTGCTCATTGTTATGTTGCCTCTGTTATTCTAATTTTTTGTAGCTATGGAGGACAAATTTCCAAGGCATTTACCTGAGTAAAATAGCCTGAATGAAATTTCCCAAGTGTGGCTGAACATGCACATTGGGTTTCATAGTGGATGTACCTTTAGATGCAATACAACTAGGTGTTTCTGTGGTCTGAGAAGTAACACAATGCACATGCAGGTGATTTTCCACTGAATGCATGCTCTTTTGCCTCTGTTCAGTCACCCACACAAAGAAGAGCTGCAGTAATACATGGCTGCAGATTTTCTGAGGGAAACTAGCACAGTGTCATTTGAAACCAAGCATCCTATTTGAAAATTGCCACATATGGGACGGCTATGAAACAAAGCTCCTCAGTGTAAAGTCCTCACAGACTTCATATCAGTTTCCAAAGGGAAAACGTGTCCTTTGAAAACCAGCTCAAAAAAAGTACACACACAGACCTGAACCCAAATCTGCAGCTGCTAGTTTTGCAGCACTTTTTCTGTGTACACAGATGCACATACTTTTGAAAATACAAAATTATATGCATAGCTGTATGCCCTGTCCCCAGGAACACTTCCCCAATATGCATGTACAATTATACATGTAGTAGCTATATACATATAACGGTGTCCACATATCTGGTGGGCAATTTTCACAACCCCAGTTTCTACACAGAACTCCCCATTTTGTGCACCGAAATGCCTTGAATTGCGCTCATGATGTATACTCATCTACACTGTGGTATCGTGAGCTTCATGCTTGTTTAAATAAATTTCTTATTAGTAGTTATTTCTAGCATTGTCCTTAATTTATTCTCAAGAAGATTAGAAGAG
Source organism: Ichthyophis bannanicus (assembly GCA_033557465.1). Lineage (NCBI taxonomy): Eukaryota > Metazoa > Chordata > Amphibia > Gymnophiona > Ichthyophiidae > Ichthyophis > Ichthyophis bannanicus. The sequence continues at coordinate 30,244,249 of CM066032.1, read as the reverse complement.
CCTAGATTTTAATCTTGTTTATATTGGCCAATGGCCCAGATACCTTTTGGCCGTAGCTATACAGCCTATTATTAAACATTTCAGGTACTGCCAAACTGCAGGATAATGGTGTCAGATAAGACAGGTTTATATTCATTTCCATGTCTATTATGCTACATTTGCTGAAACCTATTTGGAAATCACACAGCCCTGAGTGTGAAGAAAGTTTTCTCAGTGTCAGTCAATTCACTTGTCATGGGACAGGCCTATTTTCAAAGTTGTTTCTGGTAGTAAAGCACAGATATAGGTTATTTGAAAATGGAACTCCCAGGTGTACAGGAGAGCTACTACTACTACGATTAATCATTTATATAGCGCTACAAGGCGTACACAGCGCTGTACAGACACATATAAAAGATGGCCCCTGCTCATCAGAACTTACAATCTAATCAAGACAGACAACACAACAGATGAGAAAAAGGGCATAAAAGGAAAGTAAGGCGTCACAAGGAAAATAGGAGATTAGGATCCAAAAGCAGCCTCAAAGAAGCAAGTTTTTAACATGGATTTGAAAAGGGGGAGAGATGAAGCCTGATGTACAGATGCAGGTAGTTTGTTCCAGGCATAAAGAGCAGCAAGGTGAAAGGAGCAGAGCCTGGAGTTGGAAGCAGAAGAAAAGGGCACAGAGAGAAGTAGACCAGTAGAAGAGCGGAGTTCAGGAGGAGGGGTGTAGGGAGAGATGAGAGAGGAAAGTTAGTGAGGAGTAGTAGAATGAATTCATTTATAGGTCAGAAAGAGAAGTTTGAATTGGATACAGAAACAGAAGGAGAGCTAATGAAGTGACTTGAGAAGAGGGGTTATATGAGTATAATGGGGCTGGCGGAAGATTAGCCGTGCAGCTGAGTTCTGAACAAATTGAGGAGGAGAGAGATGACACAGAGGGAGACCAGCAAGGAGGAGGTTGCAATAGTCTAGACAGGAGTTGATTAAGGAGTGGACAAGAGTCTTAGTAGTGTGTTCAGAAAGGAAGAGGCAAATTTAGCTAATGTTGTAGAGAAAGAAACGCAGGTTTTAGCTATCTGTTGGATATGTGCGAAAAATGAGAGGGAAGAATCAAAGATGACACCAAGGTTGCAGGCAGAGGAAACAGGAAGTAAAAAGGTATTATCTACAGAGATATAGAAAGGAGGAAGAGGGGAAGAAGGTTTAGGGGGAAAGATAAGAAGGTCAGTATGGCTATGTTTAATTTCAAATAGCGGTGAGACATCCAGGCAATGATGTCAGATAAGCAGGCAGAGATGCGAGCCTGGAATGACAGGGAAATATCATGTGTAGATAGGTAGATCTGAGAGTCATTAGCATAAAAATGATATTGAAAGCCATGGGAGGATATGAGAACACCAAGGGATTGGGTATAGAGAGAGAAAAGGAGAGGACCCAGCACAGAACCCTGGAGAATACCAACTGAGAGTGGGATAGCAGTAGAGAAGGAACCACCAGAACAAACACTGAAAGAATGATGGGAGAGATAAGAAGAGAACCAAGACAACACAGAGTCCCTAAAACCAAATGAGGACAATGTGTTGAGGAAGAGATGGTGGTCAACCGTGTAAAAAGCAGCTGAAAATTCAAGAAGAATGAGGATAGAGTAGAGGCCCTTGGATTTAACCAGGAACAAATCGCTGGAGACTTTGGCAAGAGCTGTCTCAGAAGAGTGAAAGGGACAAAAGCCAGATTGAAGAGGATCTAGCAGGGCTTGAGAGGAGAGAAATTCAAGGTAATGGTGGAGGATAGCACATTCAAGAAGTTTGGAAATGAAGGGAAGAAGGGAGATGGGTCGATAATTAAAAGGACAAGTATGGTCAAGTGAAGGTTTCTTGAGGAAAGGTGTGACCGCAGCATGCTTGAAGGCAGCAGGGACAGTAGCAGTGGAGAGGTATAGGCTGAGAATATGTGAGATGGAAGGGATGACAGAGGAGGAGATAGAATTAAAGAGACAGGTGGGGATAGGATCAGAGGAACAGGTGATAAGTTTAGAGGAGGAAAGAAGCTGAGAGGTTTTATCAACAGAGATCTGTACATTGTTCCATAACACACATGCTTTGACCCCTGGCCTGTGCGGGTTTATTGGGCACCTTTGGCAAACGTTCAGCCACAACTTTAAGCAAAGGCATAGAAGGGAGCAACTTTCATAGAGCAGAAGGTGCAACTCTACAACTCTGGTCATCTTATCAGGCAGATTGGATGGACCATGCTAGTCTTTATCTGCCATCATTTACTATGTTGTTACTATGTCCACCACCCCCCCCTTGTTCCCCAAGATTTTGATAATTAAACTCGACATTTACGATAATCAAAACCCCACACCTCTTGCAACAATCCTGTAAAAATGCATAATTGGACATCATACTTTTAAATATTAACCTTTGCTTTATATGTATGTGTAAGCCTGCTCTTCCTGCGGGTAGAAGAATGTGCTGATGGCACTTTGAGCTTGTGGGATATCAGGGTCTATTGTTTTGCTTTGACTGTTGCTGCTCTTTGCTAACCCTCAGAATCTGCTGCCCTAAACAACACCTAATGGTTACCTAATAGTTGGACTGGCCCTGCTTTGAGCAGGTGTCCCCAGGGTGGGGGTTTGGGCAGGGATTGCTACAGCATGCCTACCATTGTATTTCCAAACTACAAAGGGACATGCAGAAAGTGCAGGTACAAGGAGCAGTACCTTAGTGGTTAAAGCAGTAGGGTGAAACCAGGGAAGACAGGCTTTAAATACCACCGATGCTCCTTGTAGCCTCGAGCAAGTCACTTAAACCTCCTGTGTCTCAGGTACAACCTTAGGGACATGTTTACTAAAGTGTGCTGCAGGGGTAGTGCGTGTTTTTGGTGTTGCACTAACAAGTACCATGAGGCCCTGTGTTAAAAACCATGTGCTACCCAGGTAGTGCACACCTGGGTGCATGGTGGGGAACAACTACTGCCAGCACAATGGGTAGTGGTAGTTGCTCCCCGTGGTGAGCTGCGATAAATTCAGGGGGATGACTGTCTCTGTCCCCCTACATCTAATACTGCACCACGCTAGTGAGAAGTCTGCTCAGTAAGGTGGCTAGATTGGTTGTAACTGCAGCTCTGTGCAGATCACCTCCCCCTCCCCCCCCACACTTATGTCTGTGTTTAGGTTTGTATCTGCTGCTCTGTGCAGGTCAGCCCCCCTCTATTAAAGATATTTAAGTTTGCTTTGATTTCATCTTCTTGCTATAAAGGGATCCACTGTGTCTGTCCCATGCCATTTGGAATTCCTTCACTGTATTTGACCCCACCACTTCCATGCATCCACCACCCTTTTAGTGAAAATGTTTTTCCTGATGTTGCTTTTAAGTTTACCACCTTGCAGCTTCATTGTATACCCTCTAGTCTTACAGCTTCCCCTTCTTTGAAAAAAGTTTGTTTGTTCATTGATAACTTTTAAGTATTTAAAAATCTGTATCATATCACCCCTGTCCCTCTTCTCCTTTAGGGTACACATAAAGTCTTTTTATGTCCTTTGTGACAATACTCCAAGTGAAGCCACCAGCGACTTGTATGGTGCATTAATACCTCCTCCTTTCTGCTGGTTATTACTCTCTGTAGCAGCCCAGCATCCTTCTGGCTTTGGCTATTGCCTTGTTGCATTGTTTTGCCACCTTGAGATCCCCGACCCTAGCACTCTGTGGTCCCTCTCCTGGTCCATGCACACCAACCTCTCTCCGCCTATTGCATACATTTCCTTTGGATTTCTGCATCCTAGGATTTCTACATCAATGCTGACTACTGGCGACCCAGCAGCTCCTTGGTTTTCTTGGCAGTGTGACTGGTAGTAGATTGCCAGGCCTTTCTTCCGAGGCAATGGAGGGTTAAATGACTTGCCCAAGGTCACAGTTGCCAGTGTGGGGCTTAGTAAACAAGACCCTTAGATTGTAAGCCCTCTGGGGCAGGGAAACACCTACCTTACCTAAATGTAACTCACCAACTAGCACTTAAAAGGCATGAGCTAAATAAATGCTTATATTTGGATAGTTTTTGAAGTGAAAGTACTTGCATAGTTTCCCTTTGAAAAGTGACACAAAATGCAAAGATCAAAAAGATGCACATACTTTGCAAAAATGAAGGCAGTGTGAAAATTGTCTGCATGAAGAGCAATAGACATTTTAGAACCTCTTTGGTTTTAGGGAGCTATACTGTGAAAAACAGCAATTCAATGAATGGATTAGACTACGAAAGTAATTGAAAATCAATGCAGAAAGTTCATACAGTAAAATGCACTTATCCTAATGAGGTCAGCAGGATAAACCTTACTGATTGCATTCCTAAAGTGAAACTACAACTTGAGCACAGACAGTTCCTGTTATGTAGGTGGATCAGTGAGACTGCCTCTTGGTTGCAGTTTCTGTCTTCAGCAGGATCCCAACAAAAATATCACTGGTCTTCACGGGGTGAATTACAATCCTAATTACAAGAAAATAACTCCATACAAACAAATAATCCTAGTGGAAAATTCTTTTACTTGCGGGGGCAACTGGAAACACTGTTCTAAATGCAGCGAATTAGAATTTATTAACTCACCAGCAGGTTTCAGACCAATACTGTGCTACAAACTAATGCTCACTTGTGAAAAAGCATCAGCGCATAGGTAACATCAATAACCAACCTGGGATTTTTCCTTTCAAAGTTGCTGACATAAAACACCAGTTCTCCACCACCAATGTGTCAGAAGCTATTGAAAAAATGTTTTGTAAAAGAGAAAGTCGTAGCTTTTCATCTTGTGTCTCTTCCGCCTCTACGCTTCCCCCGGTACCCTTGTAGCGTTTCACTCCGCATAGGAGTTTCTTCAGGAGGGTCTGTGGATGTAGACACAACAATAGCACTAAACTTTAACCACCTCTCCCACTGTGATTACAAAAATGCATTTTAACTAATAATTCAAAATGTCAGGCATTTATATGTATCTTAAAGACACAATTCAGTATCACATAAATGCTGCTGCCCGCATTTTCTCAAGCTATGAACTGATGTTGCAAAAAACGCCGCGCATGCGTACTGATAGTCACAGTCTGCTCTTTATACGAGACGCTGCCTCTTTTCACTATGTAGAAACAGCCAATGGTGACTCTCTCTGGAGTCAATCAAATATTAAAGGCATACCTGCCACTCTATAGAGGAGTTCAAACCATAGGGCTGTAAAGTATTTACTGAAAAAATCCATCGCTGTTCAAAAAATAGCAGAGTTTCTTCCAAGGTTTTACCTCTCAGTGGCCGTCGAATATGGTCGATACAAAAACAGCGTAATTGATCAAAATCATGCCGTAACTCAACACAGTGTTGAACTATCGGGGCTGTCAACACCTTGCATCGTAGTCGGCTCTTACGTTCCAGTATCAGTCTTTAACGATCTAATGGTTTTGCCAATGTACAATTTACTACACGGGCATTTGATAGCATAAATAACCAAGGTGGTGTTACATGTTGTAAATTGTTTCAGAGTGTAGGTTTTCCCCAAATAAGTAAATTCTTTGATATCTTCCGACACATAACAAATCAAGCATTCTCCACACCTCATGTGCCCCCGTGCTATACAAATGTTATCACTGTTGGTGAGAGGCCGTAATACTCCAGTCCTGGTGGGCCAAACACTTCATGCTGTCCCTAATGAATATGCATGAGATACATCTGCATACCATGGGGGCGGCACATAAACATGCAGCACAGGCATCTTTATTAGAGACAGCATGGAACCTGAATGATGTTTGACCTTCCAGGACTGCATTTGGGAGACTCTGCTCTAGGTAATGCGCATGTTTATGGTGTCTATGCTCTGTAGGGTAAAATATAGGTGTTTGAGGCATGTTTATGTTATCTGCAATAAAGGTTCCGTCTTTATTACCACAGTTTAGTAGTGGGTAAAATATGGGGACTGGGTTGGCAGGAACCACAGCTGAGACTTGAACCTGTGACTTTCTGCTCCTGAATGCACTGGCTGTGTGTACTGCACCACACTGTTGCCACAGGGACTGTTCATTTCCAGGGGATACCATGACTGTTTGTCAGACAGAGCCTGCCTGTTGCAGTGCACAGCACCCACCTAAACAGGGCTAGGCCACGGTCTGTGGTGGGCAGCAGCCACTGCCCCCTCCACCACCAGTACCCCTCCGCCACCATGCTGACATGCCCTTCTGCTGGTGGTGCGCAGTCTCAGGCCATCCAGTGTGCCGGTAAGCGGCTGCCTATGGTGCGGGTTCTGGGGTAGGGGTGCCTACATAGATGTCCACGCTTCCCCCCAGCACCGCCTGCCAATGTTCTGTGCCCTTGGGGGTACCTGCTGGGTACTATCCCCTGTGACACTGTGGGAAACACACTCGTGCCCATGTTGGGCCCTCATCAGTTCCTGTCTGGCTGCTCTACTGTTTCAGCATTCCTATGGGCCACCTAGGCATCACCCTAGTCTGCACTGAGGTCCAGCTGCACCACAGCATGTGCCGCCTGCAGCCCTCTGTAGCCCCTTTTCCAGCATCTGTCTAGTTGCTCATTCCGACATGCCCACCCTGCTGTTGTGGGACATGTGCATGCCATAGGAAACCTGTCCAATAGAAAGGGAAAACCCTGATCAACGCTATTTCAATGTGGGATCATTCACCTTGTATGTGGACAGAGCATAGACCCATCCAAAATTAATATCTCTTTTTTTGGAGCTTTCTCGGTAGTGTTTTTTGATGTTTGCCATTAATATCACTATTGCCCAGCTTGGTTATGTTTTTTTTACATTTCAATGTTTTTTGCCCTTTTGTTCCGTGCACATGTATCACACTTATCACTTTTTGTAGGTTTCCCTGGCTTTGCTGTACATTGCTGACGGAAATGGTTTCTCTTCCCTTTAAATCTGCTCTAACGCCAGGGTTTCACTGGCGTTAGTTTTCAGCCCTGGATTCCACAGCGTTAGTGTGCAGGGAGCCTCTCCCCTCCCACTCTCCACCCATGGACCCTCTCTATCCGCCCCTGGGGAGCCTTCCTCCGCCCCTGGGGAGCCTTCCTCCGCCTTCAGCGCTTGTTTGTGCCACTGCGCGTGTTATCGCGCGATAAGGTACCTTATTGCCCAGTAAAGCACCATTATCACACGATAAGGTACCTTATTGCCCGATAACGTGACAGCAGCACAAATAGCGCCTTTTAGTAAACATACCCCATAGTGCTAGCGTGGCATGAAACGCATGCTAGCTATAGTTGTGATCAATATTATTGGCACCCTTGCAATTTAACCCCTTAATGTCCAATATCTTCTAAAAATAAGTGGCCAGTAAAATGGCTTTGGACTATATATGCACACATATATGACTCATAACAGAATCAAATCAAGCCCAATTAAAAAAGGAAATAGTATAAAAACTGGGACATTTTCAAGCCATGATAAACAATTCAAATCAGTTTGAACAGAATAACCACATTCCCATTGCAGTAAAAGTAGACACACCTGTGATCAATTGTCAGTACTCACATGACCTGAATCATCCAATGAATGATGGCTCTAATGTTTAAAATGGCCACATTCCTTCCCTGCTCCATTTTCACAATGGTGAAAATGAGTTGCTTGAGACCATCAGAAAAGCCATTATCATCAAGCATCAAACTTCAAAGGGGTACAAGTCCATCTCCAAAGATCTTGGGATTCCTGTGTCTATAGTTTGTGATGTTATTAAGAAGCTTTTTGCTCATGGAATTATGAAGAACCTCCCAAGAAGTCTTCAAATGTTAGTGCAAACTGTTGGAAAAACAACATGTACAACATCCAAGGAACTTAAGGCTGACTTAGAGCAATCTGGAGTGGTGGTTTCAACCTGCACCATATGCCACACACTAAACAAAGAAGGACTTCATGGACAAAGACCAAGATGGATTCCACTGCTCAAAGGCAAACAAAAAGTCACTCCTGATCTTTGCCCAAACCCACCATGAAAAACACAATCCTTCTGGGAAAATGTTCTGTGGACAGATGAAACCAAATTTGAGATCTTTGACAATGCAGACCAGCGAAACATTTACACGCGAAGAAATGAAGCCTATAAGGAAAAAAAACACCCTTCTTATATTTAAAAATGATGGAGGTTCCATAATGTTGTGGGGCTGTTTTGCTGCCTCAGATATTGGAGGATTGGAACGTATTAAAAGGTGAAATTAGTCTTACCTGCTAATTGTTGTTCCTGGAGTGGAACCAGCCTAGTCCCGGAATCTCTGGGTTGCCTATCTTATCCAGCAGCTTGGAGACTGAGAAACTCCTCTTTTTCTGTGACATCACCAGTATATCTCCTCGGTGTCCGCCCCCTGTCACCAGTGACCTATTGACAAAGCAGACTCCCCGGAGAAACAATTAAGCATATCAAAACAATGAAACTTATCTACGTCTAAAGGAGAAGAACCCCGGAGAAAACCCCCCAGGCAACTCCGAGATTGTAAAATCTGTAGAGGCCATCCCTTCTTCCCCAGAAAGTACAGAAAGGAAGGAAAGGAAACCCCCCAAAACAACAAACAATTATATCGCTTCACTCGATCCGCGACCCCCACGGCAACCTGCCCGCCGAGAGGACATGCACTGATTAACACTGAAGCATTCCCATGCCCCGAACGGAGACATGACTCACCTGTTACAATAACGCTACTTCAGGCTATCGCCAGCCCCATACTGGGAGGGATACGGGACTAGACTGGTTCCACTCCAGGAACAACAATTAGCAGGTAAGACTAATTTCACCTTCCTGATCGTGTCCCCAGCCTAGTCCCGGAACCTCTGGGTCAGTACCAGAGCAGTGAACCACTTATGCACGGGCGGGACCTGGCAGAACAGCCTGAAGTACTGCAGATCCGAAAGAGGACTCCTCTGTCCTTTGCACATCCAGCCGATAGTGCCTCGCAAAAGAGTGCAACGTCGTCCACGTCGCAGCCTTACAGATCTCTTCCGGAGAAATCGACCGGAATTCCGCCCAGGAAGCCGCCTGAGCTCTGGTAGAATGGGCCCGCAACCCTTCCGGGACCCTCTTACCGCACAACACGTAGGCCGACGAGATAGCTTCCTTGATCCAGCGCGCAATGGATGCCTTCAACGCCGCTTCCCCGCGGCGCGGCCCCGCAAGGAGAACAAAGAGCCGATCCGATTTCCGAAACGGCTCCGTCCGGCGTAAATACTTTTTCAAAGCTCGCCGGACATCCAACAGATATAGCCCTCGGGACGCTGCCCCCCTATCTTCGGAAAACACTGGAAGAGAGATTTCCTGGTTCACATGGAAGGCCGAGACCACCTTAGGTAGAAAAGCCAGAACAGTCCTCAAAACCACCTTAGTCGGAAAGAAGGAAAGATAAGGCTCCCTGCAGGAAAGGGCCTGCAGCTCAGACACTCGCCTTGCCAAACAAATCGCCACTAAAAAGACCACCTTCAGTGTAAGGTCCTTGAGCGTCGCCCGAGCCAGCGGCTCAAAGGGGGGCAGTCGCAATGCATCCAAGACTAAGGGAAGATGCCACTTAGGAAAAATCTGCCGAGAGAGGTCGGCCGAAGAAGAGACACCGCTCTGAGAAAACGCTTCACATCTCGTTGACACCCCAACGACTGACCTGCTATGCGACCCCTATAACAGGCCAATGCTGCCACCTGAACTCGTAACGACGCCGCCGCAAGGCCTTTGTCGAAGCCATCTTGTAGAAAATCCAAGATCTGGGAAACAGAAGCCTTCAAAGCTGCGCACTTCCGTGCCCCACACCATGCCTCAAAGATTCGCCACACACGCACGTACGCCAAGGACGTGGACCGCTTCTGGGACTTCAAGAGTGTGGTTATAACCACCGACGAGTAACCCCTGGCCCTCAATCGAGCCCTCTCAAGAGCCAAGCCGTAAGCGAGAATCGGTCCATGTGCGGCATTACGAGAGGACCCTGTGTCAGAAGATCCGGCCGGCATGGGAGCCGCCAGGGTTTCGCTACCAGAAGCCGCACAAGGACCCTGTACCAGGGGCGCCGCGGCCAGTCTGGCGCTATGAGAATCACGCGTCCGCGGAACCTCTCTATGCGCTGCAGCACCCTCCCTATCAGCACCCAGGGAGGAAAGACATACAACAGCTGTCCCTTTGGCCAGGCCTGCTGAAGAAGTGGTTGGCTTTTGCGGAGGCGAAGGTTGTCATAAGATCCATGACCGTACAGCCCCACCTGCGAATCACCATTTCGAACACTTCGGGATGCAGGACCCATTTGCCCGGGTCCACCTCCACCCTGCTGAGGAAGTCGGCCTGCACATTGTCTATCCCGGCCACATGCGCTGCCGACAGATCCGAGAGATGCGCTTCCGCCCAAGCGCACAGGGATTCGGCTTCGGCCTCTAGCGCCGCACTGCTGGTGCCGCCCTGCTTGTTGATGTAGGCCACCGCCGTCGCATTGTCGGACAACACCCGGATCGCCTTCCCTTCGAGGAGCGACCCCAACTCCTGCAAGGCCAGGGCCACCGCCCGGAGCTCCAACCGGTTGATGGGCCATGTCTGCTCCTGCAGATTCCAACGCCCCTGCACAAACGTGCCCTGGCAGTGAGCTCCCCAGCCCAGCAAGCTGGCATCCGTCATCACCGCCAACCAGTCCGGAGCCTCCAGCGACCTCCCCCGCTCCAGCGACTCGGGGAGTAACCACCAGCGCAGAGAACTATTGCGTCCTCCGGGCAAACAAGTCGTCGGGACAAAGGGTCCCACTGATGCGACCAGCGCCGGAGCAACGCTCTTTGCAGAGGCCGCATGTGCGCTCTTGCCCACGGCACTGTCTCGATCGCAGCCGCCATGGTTCCCAGCAACTGAAGGTACCGCCACGCGGAGGGGACCTTGAGCTCCAAAAAACTCCTTACGAGCCTGCGAAGACTCTGAGCCCTTTGACCTGTCAGAAACACTCTCCCTGCCTGAGTGTCGAAACGTGCTCCCAGGTACTCGAGACTTTGAGAAGGGCGCAAGTGGCTCTTCGTCAAATTAACAATCCACCCGAGGCTTTCCAAGAACGCTATCACACGGGCCGTAACCCTCTCGCTCTCGGCCCTGGATTTCGCCTGAATCAGCCAATCGTCCAAATAAGGATGTACCAGGATCCCTTCCTTGCGCAGGGCCGCCGCGACTACCACCATCACCTTGGTGAATACTCTCGGCGCCGTCGCTAAGCCGAATGGAAGAGCTTGGAACTGAAAATGACCGAACGGAACCGCGAATCTCAGAAACTTGTGGTGTTCTGCTCTTACCGGGATATGCAGATATGCCTCTGACAAGTCTAGGGACGAGAGAAACTCGCCCTTCTGTACAGCCACGATAACGGAACAAAGAGTTTCCATGTGGAAATGCGACACCTTCAGACGACGGTTGACGCCTTTGAGATCGAGAATCGGTCGAATCCCGCCGTCCTTTTTCGGGACAACGAAGTAAATAGAGTACCGACCGCAATCGTGTTGGTCTCCGGGAACTGGGACAATTGCTCGGAGGTCTAGGAGCCATTGAACCGTCTTCCGCAGCGCCGCACACTTTGCGACAGACTTGCCGGGAGACAGTACAAAGGAGTCCCGCACCGGGCTCGAGAACTCCAGAGCGTAGCCCTCTCGAATTATCTCCAGAAGCCATTGATCGGTTGTAATGTGGGCCCAGGCAGGATAGAACTCCCGTAGTCGCCCCCCTACCGGTAGCGGAGGCGCCTGGGCCCCCCTCACTTCATTGTGGTTTCTTGAAACTAGTGGAAGCGGTGGAGGAGGGACCAAAGCCCCTGCCCGCCTCCCTGAAGCCTCGAAACGCTTGTGCTCGGTACGAAAGCCGCCCTCGCGACCCGGACCCGAAACGCTGGGAACGAAACCGTCGAAAATCCCGGGACTGCCCGCGTCCCCCTGGCGCACCCCGGGATGGCTTAGGCTTATCCTTGGGCAGCCTGCCACCCTTGGTCTCCCCGAGGTCCTTCACAAGCTTCTCCAAATCCTCTCCAAAGAGTAATCGACCCTTAAGGGGGAGCTTACTCAACCTAGCCTTAGAGGAACTATCCGCCGCCCAATTGCGGAGCCACAGGTATCTCCGTGCAGCGACTGCCGAGGCCATACTCTTAGAAAGGCCCCGCATAAGGTCATAGTGAATATCCGCCAGGTAGGCTGCCCCTGACTCCAAGCGGACAGCTTCCCCTGCCAGCGGACTCGGCTGATCCTGCTGCACCTGCTGTGCCCAGCGAAGACAGGCTCTAGCGACCCACGCTCCACAAACGGCAGCTTGAAGCGAAATAGCATTGATGTCAAAGACCTGCCGCAATAAAACATCCAGCTTCCGGTCCTGAACATCCTTGAGGGCCGCACTGCCCTCAACAGGAGTCGTCGTCTTCTTGGTCACTGCCGAAACAGCAGCGTCCACCTTCAGTGATTTGAAAACCTCCTTATCCTTATCCAATAACGGGTACAGACGACCCATTATCCGAGCACCTTTCAAGGGCGCCTCCGGGAGGTTCCATTCCTTCTGAATCATCTCTTGGAAAATCCTGTGCACTGGAAACGCCGTTTGGGTCTTACGGAACACCTGCAAGAGAGGGTCTTCCAGAGGCTCATCCACGGCAGCCCCCGGCACGGGCATGTTGAGTGCCTTTAGCGTCTCGGTAATAAGCGCAGGGAGTTCCTCCCTCCGGAATACTCTAACCACCCGAGCCTGTTCCTCCCTCTCTGAGATCTCTCCCTCTTCAAGGTCTTCCTCCAATAGCACACTGCGCTCCTCCTCATCCGAAAGAGGTGCTTCCGAAACCTCCGAGGGGTCCTGCAAGGTACCCTCAAGGCGAGGCCTCTTGTCTCCACACAGAGCAGTCACCGAAGGGGAGGACGCCGGGCGTTTCCTAGCCCCACTGCGCTCGGGAGACAGACTCTGCTGAGCAGGACCGCCCAACACCGCCTGCTGCAGAAGAGCCACAAACTGCGGAGAAAAAATGGCTGAGAGGTCCGCAGGAAGCGCCGTAGGCGCAGAAGGAGAAGGCCCCACTGAGGAGGGCCTCGGCGCAGGATCCTCCTGAGCTAACTCAGGGGCTGTAGAAAGAGCGGGTTCAGAAGCGCCCTCAACGGCGCCCGACAGAACCCCCGAATCCAGTCGTGAGCCTTCCGCTTGCCCCGCGCAGGCTTTATAAACCCCCGCGCTGGAGAACGTTTTAGAACCGCATACCACACACTGCGGTTTGGAGGGCATTGCAACCACCTGCCCAAACGGACGCCCGGCCTCAGTAACTCTAAGGGAGCGCAGACTAGGCCCACAAGATCCTGCCCGGAAAAATACTGAACCAGGCAAAGCTGCCCGCCCCCCCAAAAAATCAGGAGGGCACAGGTAGACTGGAGCTTTCCTTTCCTGTTTTTTTTTTTTTTTTTTAAACGCAGCGGTAAGGGAGAGCCAGAAGCAAAAATGACGCAAAAATGAAACAAAAATGAAGCCGGGGCGCACGCGGCCGCCGAGCGACTAGGCCACCACGCTGCTGGGCCGCCCATCAAAAGCGGCCAAAATGTGCCCCGTGACTGAAAAAACAGGCCGTGTGTCTCAAACGCTTACCTCCGGCGTCGAGAAGCGCTGCCCGATATTCTCCAGTGTCCGGTATCGCCGCAGACCAGGAGAGCAGAAGCGGCTCCGGTAAAGATCTTCCTGCCAGCTCAAAAGGCAGGATCAGAGCTGTCGCGGCGTAGTTATGCCCAGGCGCGCGAGCAGGCAAAGCGTCTGCGTGGCGCCGTCAGCCTTTGTAGAGGCAATGGTATGCTGAAGCCTGTCCCCGCTATTCAACAACTGCTACTGCCGGACCGGAGGCCCGCGGAGGCAGGTATCTGCAGGACTCAACCCAGCCCCAGCACACAGCGGGAGGGGAGGAGAGAGAGAGAGGAACCAGCACAAAAGCAAGAAATAGGGGGAGAGAATCTGGCCTGCTGTAATCTGACAGTCTTCAGAGGCTTAAGGGCACAGGACACTGACCAGCCAACACTATTACCCCAAAATAAAAAACTACACTAATCCTGGTGATCCTTAATGGTTTCTCAAACGAGCCCGGACCCCCCGGGCTCCCATCTATCCAGCTGCTTGAGGAGATATACTGGTGATGTCACAGAAAAAGAGGAGTTTCTCAGTCTCCAAGCTGCTGGATAAGATAGGCAACCCAGAGGTTCCGGGACTAGGCTGGGGACACGATCAGGAAGAATTATGAAGTCAGAGGACTACTAAGGCACTTTGGAGCAAAATGTGCTACCTAGTGTCAGAAAGCTAGGTTTGGGCTGAAGGTCATGAGTCCTCCAGCAGAACAATGACCCAAAACAAACATCCAAAAATACAAAAGAGTGGTTAAAAAGGAACAAATGGACTGTTTTAAACTGGCCAGCAGTGAGTCCTGATCTCAATCCAACTGAGAACCTTTGGAAAGAGTTGACATCTACCATTGGTAAAATGAACCCTGGAAATATTCATGAGCTGCAACAAATCATAGTTGAAGAGTGGGAGAAACTACCAGCAGACAGATGTATGAAACTTATAGATTGCTACAAGGAATGTTTGTGGCTGTCATCACTTCCAGGGGTTGTGCAACCAAATATTAGTGAAGAATGCCATTAATTCTGTTCAGGTAATATTTTATTTTTTTTCCCCAGAAATTACTACATCTAAGTTGCAGGCATCTTTTTTTGTTGCATACCTTTGAACATACTATTAAAATATTATGATGACACACAGTTGGAATATTTCCAATTATTTCTCAAGATATTGTACACAACATACCTAAAATGCAAGGATGCCAATAATGTCAACACAACTGTACATGGGGGACATGTTGGGCATGCCTCCATTTTTAGGGCAGGTCCAGGGCCACCCCCATGCTCATTTTTGGGGCTAAAGGCACGGTAAGCACCGGTGTTTTACTAAACATGCCCTTTAATGAGGTTTTTACCAAAAAGCTGTGTTTAGTGCATGGTAACCATTAGTACGGGCCTGCACTAACAATACACAGAAAAACCTGCACTAACTGCTGAATGCACTTTAGTAAACATGCCCCAAAGGAATGCTTGCTAATGAATTTGCTTCCCTGCCTTATAATCTTTTTTATTGACTCTTTAAAATGTATCACAACCTACTAATATCCCAGTTTTTCCGTTTACTAAAGCAGTAACACATTATTATTCAGGCAGAGAGGTTGAGGTGCAACTTTGCAAATGCCATCATTAATATTAACAGGTTTGGAGTTGTTACTGGCGGTAGTACCACTGAATTTTGGCGTTGCCTTCCTTTGATTCAGCAGAGCCTGTGCAAGAAGAGAGTCTTGTGCAAGCCCTTAATAATTTGTTTTACAGGCCTTCATATGGTTATAAAGAATGAGAAAGAAGAAAGATATATTTATATATGATTTTTAGAGTGAGAAAAGGCTCAGTCTTATTGTTGTATACATCAATAAAACCTACTCAGTGATCTATTACTGCTATATGACGGTCAATTTACCATTTGAATATGTAGGCTGTGCTTAACAAATAGCAAATGTTTATTTGTGATATAATCATAATAATGTATCATGGAAAATATTGATCAAACTAATACTCTCTTCTTACAATACAACAAAAAGAATAAGGACTCCTTTTATTAAAGCTCACTAGCTGGTTAACGAGCGCTTTAATGTGCAGCAGCAGGACATCGGGAACACTAAAGCATGAGCAAGTTTACAGTCGCATAGTAACATGCTTATTAATCACCAGTCATGTGATTTGGCAGGCGATGGATGGAGCGAGAGTGTGGAAATTGCATTACTGCAAGAGCCTGGGCTATTGCCACGCATAAAGTGGCAACACAGCTCTTAATGTGGTTTATCTAATGACTCCTCTATGGGAGTCACTAAGTGAACCTGGATGGAGGAGTAGCCTAGTGGTTAGAGCAGTGGTTCTCAACCTTATTTGTACCGTGACCCCTTTTACCATTGGTCAACTTGTGGTAACCCCAATGATAAAATCAAATGCGTCTCTCTTCCTTTACTGTTAACGCATTGTCGCTGTAATCATTTGTTGAATTATTAATATATTATAGGCCTTTGAAATGTTTTTATTTATAAAATTTACTTATTTAAACCACAATAATTAATCACAATGACAAGTAACAATATTTGATTTCAAACTTATGATGATTTTGTAGTCAAATCACTAATATGAAATAAAATTATTTTTCTACCTTTGTTGTCTGACCAATTTATTCTCTGATCATGCTGGTCCCGATCTGAGGCTTCTGCTTTCCTGTCTTCTCTTAGCTCTCTTTCTGTGGTCTATGGTCCATCTGCCATTTCTTATCTCTTCTTTCGTTTTCTTCACTTCTTTCAGCCTACTTCCAGTCCCAGTAACCATCCCCAATATCAGCCCCTTTCCAGTCCTCACTCTCAGTATCTTCCAATGTCAACTTGCATTCCCATGACTGACACTGGTGTCCATTCCCTTCCAGTCCCCCTCCTTCCCCACTGAGCAGTCCCATCTAGTACAATTACCATGGCAGCCCCTCTCAGATCCACTCCCTTCCAGTTCCATTCTCCCATCCCCTCGTATCAGCCCATTTGTAGCCTTAGCCCCCAGTTTTCTTCCAGGGCCAGCAGCTCTATCCTCCCCTCCCCACAATCAGCCAATTCCCAGTCGAAGCCCCCCAATCAGCTCGCTTCCAGTGCTAGTCTCCCCTCAACCCCATTACCAGTGCTAGCCTCCCCTAATCAGCCCAATACCAGTCCTACCCCCCATCATCTCATTACCAGTCCTAGCCTCCCCTAAACAGCTCATTTCCAGTGCTAGTCCCTCCTCAACCCCATTATCAGTGCTAGACTCCCCTAATCAGCTCATTTCCAGTGCTAGTCCCTCCTCAACCCCATTACCAGTGCTAGGCTCCCCTAATCAGCCCATTACCAGTCCTACCCCCCCCCCCCATCAGCCCATTTCCAGTCCTAACCTCCCCGATCAGCTCATTTCCAGTGCTAGCTCCCCCATCAGTCCATTACCAGTCCTACCCTCCTATCAGCACATTACCAGTCCCAACCCCCCCTTGATCAGTCCATTCCCAGTCCTAGACTTTCCTAATCAACCCATTACCAGTCCTAGCCCCCCCATCTGCCCATTATAATCCTAACCCGCACTGTCTCTCCCCTCTGTCCAGCATTTATTGCCCGTCTGTACAGTATGTCCCCCTGTCTCTTCCCTTTGTCCATGTCAGCCCCCCTCCCTCCCTCTGTCCATCCATCCATCTGTCCATGTCAGCCCCCCTCCCTCCATGTCATCCCCCCTCTGTCCATGTCAGCCTCCCTCCCTCCCTCCCTCCATCCATCCTTCAATGTCAGCCACCCCTCCCTCCCTCCCTCCCTCTCTCCATGTCAGCCCTCCCCTCTCTCCTTCCCTCCATCCATGTCAGCCCCCTCTCTCCATGTCAGCCCTCCCTCCCTCCATCCCTCCATGTCAGCCCCCTGTCCATGTCAACCCTCCCTCCTTCCATGTCAGCCCCCCTCTGTCCATGTCAGCCCCTCCCTCCATCCATCAATGTCAGCCCCCTCCCTCCCTCCATTCATATCAGCCCCCCTCTCTCCATGTCAGCCCCCCTGTCCATGTCAGACCCCTCCCTCCCTCCCTCCATGTCAGCCCCATTGCAGGTTCCCTGCCCCCTCCTCCCCTCTCCCTGTCTGCCTGCTGCTGCCCTGATGTTCTTCTACAGCTGCAGCTCCCTGTCTCTTAGGGAACCGCGGCTATACCTGTAAAACCATTGCAGAGCATTCCTGTCTCTCGACGGGCTCCGTGCAGCATTGTCCCACCTCCAAAGGAAGTGGTAAACAACTTCCTTTGGAGGCGGAACAATGCTGCACAGAGCCCGTCAAGAGACAGGAAGGTTCTTCAGCGGTTTTACTGGCATAGCCGTGGTTCCCTAAGAGGCAGGGAGCCGCGGCTGCATTAGAAGGGACTGGGAGGCAGTGAGTTTGCCGCTGCTGAGAAGCAGACTCAGCAGTGGCAGCAACTTGGGTGCTTTTTTTTTTAACAGCGGAGTGAGGTGAGGCGAGGCAACCCCCGCTAAATCCTGTGGCGACCTCCGTGGGGGTCGCGACCTCTGTGGGGGTTGCAACCCACAGGTTGAGAACCGCTGGGTTAGAGCAACTGCCTACTACCCAGAAGATCAAGGGTTTGATTCCCACTGGCACTCCTTGTGATCTTGGGCAAGTCACTTTACCTTCCATCCCCTCAGAAGAAGAGGCTGGTAATCTACTTCCGGTGATACATTGCCAAGAAAACCCAGAGATAGCTGGGTTGCTATGAGTCAACATTGACTTGATGGCACTAATAAAAAAAAAAAAGTGAACCTGCTGCGGCAGAGCCACACTTTAGTTGCCTGTTGAGGAAAAGCTGCTGAGAACGTCCTGGTCATATTCTGACAGCTTTCATGTAGGCTTTGCAATTGTGCATTTATTTAACGTGTGAATTGCAAATCCTTAGCAGGCTTCAGTGTAGGCTTAAGACTTTCAGAGGAACACAGGCCAGGAACAAGAATTCCTTAACTCATAAAAACATATCTCCATCTCAGAAAATACTAGACAGAGGAAATGCTAAATGGATATATGAAACATTTGACATTGGTATTCTCATTCGTCTTGGTGTTGAATATAAAAATTACATTTTAGTTGTCATTCTGTCTTGAAAAGTGATGCATATCTCACTCCCCAGATGGTTCTAGGTACTCCACCTAATTTAAGAATTTTTCTTATAAGTTTATCCAATTGACCACTGAAGGGACCACTTACTTACACTTAAACATATTTCAGAGCCACACCTGTGTGAAGGAAGTGAACACCGACTATTAAGACAGGAATGCAAATGGGGGAAATCCCACCTTCCCTCGGATGAATCACTTTACATGACCCTACTAA
This sequence comes from Ichthyophis bannanicus, assembly GCA_033557465.1. Classification (NCBI taxonomy): domain Eukaryota; kingdom Metazoa; phylum Chordata; class Amphibia; order Gymnophiona; family Ichthyophiidae; genus Ichthyophis; species Ichthyophis bannanicus. The sequence continues at coordinate 30,225,343 of CM066032.1, read as the reverse complement.
GAGAATATAATCTTGCCAGAAATCACTCCTACCACACAAAACTAATTCAACATTCACTCAACTGACCAAGAGAATTATTCTCCCTAGTAAATGATCTCACAAAACCATCCATCGACAACACTTCTGCTGTCTCCATCACCCCATAACAGCTGGCCAACTACTACTCCTCTTGTCAACTCCAACCCCATGCTCAAACGAACCCACTATCACAGACAACACTGCAAAAAATCCCTCCAGTTCACATATGAACCACCTTCAACCACAAAACCAAAGTCAACATAGAAACCACCATATCATCTCTCAACACCACAACGTCCCCCCTGGACCCATGTCTAGTGAGCTGGATCAAAGCAACAAGGACTGAGCACTCCACATTCTTAGATAAACTCACCAAAATAGCTCTACAACATGGAGAAATACCCACCTGTCTAAAACTCTCCTCAATCTGCCCCATACAAAAGAAACCCCACATGGACCCCACTGATCCTACAGACCCATAGCAAGTGACCAATGCAGGTCAAAAATAACTGGGAGGATCCCAAAGGTTAGATAGATTCCATACTGCTTATCCTAGCAATAGGCAGTGGATTTCCCCCAGTACACTTTAAAAATGATTTATGGACTTTTCCTCCAGTAATTTGTCCAAACCTCTTTTAAACCCAGCAAAACTAAGAGCTTTTTACCCGGCAAAGAATTCCAGAGCTTATTTATTTATTTTCTTTATTTAACTGGTTTTATATACCATTTTTCTGCAAGGCAAAATGGTTTACATTGAACAAGGCAAAACAGTTTTCATTGAACAAGAAGGAACGTTTGCATGGAACGGAACTATAAATAAGTAACTTTGGTGTAATTACAGTGTTACAATAAACAGAAGAAGAAGAGTAACTATTTACTGATGGCCTGGAGGCTATGCAGTGAGGCGTTGAGTTTGCCTACTCGGGGGAAGGGCTGGGGGGAGAGTGTGGGGGGGGGGGGTAATGGGGAGGGTGGTGCTGGAGAGTTAGGGGGGTGAGTAGTGGAAGTGGTGCGGAGGGGTAGGTTGTAGTCTTGTGGGGGATTTGTAGCAGTGGATGCGTTGAAATGTTCTTCGAAGAGATAGGTCTTGAGTTGTTTTTTGAAGAGGGTGTGGGATTGGAGGGCCCATAGGGTGGGGTGTAGTTTGTTCCAGTTGGTAGGGGTGTAGAATTGGAAGGCTCTTGTGCTAGTGCGTTAAGGTTTCTTGGAGCTCTGTGCAGGAAGAAGGAGGAGATTTGCTGTGTTTTGGCACCGGAGTCTGCTGTTGTTGGGGCGCTCAATTAATATTTATAGCTGTTCCGCCGTAGTGTTGAAAAGGGCTCTGTGTGTAAGGACAATGGTCTTAAACTTGATGTGGAATGCGACTGGCAGCCAGTGTAGGAATTTCAGTATGGGTGTGATGTGTGAGTGCCAGGTTGCTCCAGTTGTGAGACGTGCAGCTGTGTTTTGTGCCAGTTGTAGGGGGGCTTGGGTAGTCCTTGTGTAGGATGGAGTTGCAGTAGTCGATGAGAGGGATGATGGAAGCTTGACAAACTGTGTGGAAGCTATCATAGGGTAGAAGAGGGCAGAAATTATGAAGAGTTTGATTTTGTAGTAGATATTTTTGGTGGTGTTTCGGATATGAGACTGGAAGTTCAGGAGGTGGTCCAGGGTTACCCCGAGGTATTTGATTTGCGGTTTGACTTTAATTTCAGTGTCGCCCAGTTTGATGCTCTGTGGAGGGTTGAAGTTGGGGTCTCTAGAGATGTGATGAAGTTCTGTTTTGCTGAGGTTGATTGTGAGATTGTGCAATTGTAGCCATGCGGTAACTTCTGTAAAGCAGGCGGTAAGGATGGAGTAGTCGAGGGAGGTGGTGTTGAAGGGGATGAATGAAAAAAGTGGATGAATGAAAAATGAGTGAAAAAATATTTTCTCCTGTTAGTCTTAAATTTACTACTTTGTAGCTTCATTTTGTGCACCCTAGATTATGTTCCTCTTCATCCAATGGTAGATGATATGTGAAATACTCAAATTTATTAGAAAGGATTCAGGATTCAACAGGGGAATCAGAATTAATACTGTAAAGACAACAATAGTTAACACAGTCAAAAGTTACTGACTCTGAGAGGAACAGCTAGCAACTACCTGTTCGTAAACTAAAGAGTGGTTAATGAAATGACAACAAAATCTAATATATACTGGAACACACTATCTTTGTTTTATTTTGCATTTTTTATAGCTGGATTTTTCAATTTTTACTTTGGAATGCTAATAGTAGTAAGTATAATAAGTATATACCAACATACACAGAAAATACATGATCAACATATCATAAAGAGAAAATCTATTGATTTTTATTTTTAATGGAATCCTCTCAAATAATGATAAACATAATACATAAGAAAAATGTAAACTTCAGTCCCTAGAGATATTGAAATCAATTCTGGGATCCAGGATATGTGGCTGCCGGACTGTCAGACTGCGAGCATGGCTGTTGGTGGGGTTTCCGGAGGTGTTTGCTTTCCTTTCTGTTGAGACATGGGGAGGTCATGATCCAGCAGTTGGCCAAGCTGTCTGCTGATCATGCCTAGGACATAGACATGCTGGAGACAAGTGTGTGGGCCTATGCAGCCTTGCTGTCAGCTGCTGTGGTGATTGCATGGCTGCTGCGGATTGTTGGGGGTATTTGCATTATTGGTCCTTTCTCCTTATTGGTGGCTGCAGTGCAGAAGTGCTTGGGGCAAGTGGAGTGGCTGGCATGGCCTGGCAGTCAGCTGCTCTGTATTTGTATGGGAGCCACAGAGGGCTGGGCTGTCTCACATGGGTTGGCACTTTCTTTTAGCTGGAAGTTGTGTTGCTCCCGTGCTGGCTGGAGATGCACATGAGGTGAGTGGAACAGGCTGACCCTGCCTTTTAGCAGACAGCAGCGGTCATGCTCTCATATTGCCTGAGGATTGTTGGGTGCCATGTGATGGGTTGGAAAAGGGAGCTGAGGTGGAGATAGGTAGAGTCAGGGTGGTGGCTGGCTGTGTAGGTCATTTTGGGATGGGGTGGATGTGGTAGGGAAGAAGATTTGTTTTTGGGAGTTTCTGATATTCAGGGATTTAATGGGGAGTCAGGGATGGTAGGTGGTGCTGTTGTGACTTTGGAGCGAGAGGATAGTGAGGGAGCTACAGAAGAGTGTGGCTGGCAGTTGGATTACAGGGCCAAATGCTTGTTGGCGCTTCAACAAAGGGGGGCAGGGAGTGGCATGGGGAAGTGGGTGTGGCTAAACCCAGATCAAATAACAGAGTGTTGGGCTGTAGGGTTGGCTGCTTCTGCTGGTGAGAACACTGTTGATAGGTCCCTCTACTGAATGCCAGTTCACCACTTGTTAATTTGGGGGAGGGACAGAATTACCATCTTTTACCCTACACTAGGTACTGTATGAGGAGTAGGGTATCAGCCTCTCAGACTGGCTGCTACCACTAGCCACAGCCCTTGCCATGTCAAGGATAGAGATTGGCAACTGGATGGATGGGTCAGGTGTCGCTCTTGGCAGTGGCTGGATTGGCATATTGGGTTTTATCACATGACATTCTGATTTGAATCAGGGCCTTTTAGGTGATCGTCTGTAGTGGTGGCTATAAGTAGCAACAATCTGGGTGACTCGATAGATTTGGGTGGCCCCATTAATGCTGGGAACCTTGGGTGCATTCTCTTAATTGTGGGGAGTGTTGTTATGCATATGCATGCCAAGCTATATTTGACTTTGACTATGTTTCCTAAATATGCAATCAATGGGATGGTTGAGAGGGAATGGCTGGCTCTGACATTGTGGAGGGGAAGATGACACTAAGCTTTGGCCCTGCTTCCAGTGACACTTGGCTTACCAAAAGTGTTCCTTGTTATGGATCGTGGTATACCTTCTGTTGGTGGGCATAAATGGTTGCTCTGCTTTTAGTGTCTCCTAGGCTGGGGACTAGTCTGTTCATTTGGCTGTTCTCTTCTGTCATTTCTGGATGCTAGAAGTACCTGCTCCCATGCTATTGGGTGGGTCCAGGGAAATGGCTGCTGTTGCAGGGCTGGATGGGAGGTCTTTGGCTGACAGTGGGTGGTATAAATATGTTGTTGATCTAGCCATTGGGGAGCATCTTTTGCCAGTGTAATGTTCTCTGTCACCATGAGCGTTTTGATTCCCTGGAGCATGTTAGGTGGGGTCACCCATTTTTGTTGGAAACATTTATGAAGTGGAATGTCCAGGGGCAGTTTCCCAAAATGAGTTAGGTTTGCACACTCCATGACAGTCATGAAACTCACTTCTAAGCCAGGGTTTGTGGAGTATGATCTCAGTCTCTCAAATTTACTGCTAATGCTCGGCGTAGTAAACATAGAAATATGATGACAGAAAAAGACCACATGGCCTATCTAGTCTGTCCTTCCATATCAACAAGTACTTGCATTGTGCCAAAGAGAGCTTTCTTCTGGCGCTCATAAGATGTAACAGGTATGGGTATTTTGTCAAGATTGGAAGTTCTTCTTTATCAAGCCTGTGGCTCCCAATAAAATGGGAAATATTTTTGTATCTTTCTGCCATATTTTCTTGGTCTCTGACTGCATTTCTTGGTACTTCAGAATCTTCTGCCTTTCCATGCGATTCACAGAATAATCACTTGGAACTAACACCCCTATTACCAATACCATTCTGGTGTTTTTCCTCTTTACCACTATGATGGGTTTCCTCGCATCCAGTTTCTTATCTGTCAGAATGGGAATGTCCCAGGTGATCATAACCTCTTCATTCTCTGTAATTCTCTTAAGGTCATGATCCCAGTGCTTTTCAGGGACAGTGATGTAGTGTTTGCAGAGTTTCCAATGGACAAGATGTGTTTGTTTTATTTTTCTGTATACATTTTCTTTCATCAGACCTTCACAGCCAGCTATGAGGTGAGTAACTGTTTCCAGCTTTGCTTATAGAATTGACATATTTCTGTTTTGCCTGTTTTTTCGATGCTCGCTGTAATCCTTCTCACCCGTAATCTGCTGTCGTGGGCTGCAACTATCAATCTCTCACCTTCAGTTTCAGTTCACCTCTCCTTAACCATTCATGTGTCTGTTCTTGATTGACAAACAGTTCCTGGAGTAACACTTTGTATTTCCAACTGCATTTGTGCATTTGCCACTTGTTTTTCCTTGTCTGCTGATCTTTGAAGTCTTTGAAGAGCTTTTTCTCTTGTTCTGCAAATTCTATTGCTTTCTTTCCTGTGTGTGCTTGTGGATTCTCACTCATTCTTTCTAGTTGGAAAGCTTATCCACGTTTGATGATGGAAACAGATTCTGGATGTTTACTTTCATATTTCAGCACCTTTTGTGTATTTGGATCCAGTGATGCTGTTAGGTAAGCCTGGAGGCCTAAGATAATAGCTCTATAGGTGTAATCAATCTCTATAAAGCCTAGCCCTCCTTCAGCTCTAGGAATGTACAGTCTTAGCATACACTGATTCTTGTAAATTACTACATGAGCATGGAGGCGTTTTCACATATCCAGTTTTTCAAGATCCTTAAGAGGCCAGTCCACAATCCCAAAGCTGTAAGTACAGGAATTGCCAGCTGATTAAGAACATAAGAACATAAGATATGCCATACTGAGTCAGATCAAGGTCCATCAAGACCAGTATCCTGTTTTCAACAATGAGCAATCCAGGTCACAACTACCTAGCAGTTTCCCAAAAAGACATAAGGGTTCCACAATGCTTGTATTAGGGCAAGCAGTAGACTTCCTGGGTCCTCTTTAATAATGGAAATTGTCCAAACCTTTTTTAAACCCAGCTACACTAATAGATTTTACTACATCCGCTGGTAACACATTCCAGAGTTTGATTACGCGTTGAGTGAAAATATATTTTCACTTACTAGTCTTAGTTAATTTAATTTAATTTAATTTAATTAGCAAGTTTTTATATACCGCATCTTCCATTGATCAGTTGCGGTTTACATGGAACAACAGTAAACAGCCAAAGCTGTTTTTACAGATAACAATGTGAAACTACAAAGAAATTAGATGGGTTACAATGTAGCTTCATTGCATGTCCCCTAGTCTTTCTACTTTTTGATGGTGTAAACAATCAATCTACGTCTACCCGTTCCACTCCATTCATTAATTTATAGACCTCTATCATATCTCCTCTCAGTCGTCTGTTTTCCAAGTTGAAAAGCCCTAACCTTTTAAGCCTTTCCTCATAGGCATATCTTTTCATTCCCTTTACTATTTTGGTGGCTCTTCTCTGTACCTTTATATCCTTTTTAAGATATGGCAACCAGAATTGCAGACAATATTCAAGATGCGGTCGCACCATGGAACTTTACAGAGGCATTATAATATCCTTTGTTATATTCTCCATTCCTTTCCTTATGATTCCTAGCATTCTATTTGACTCTTTGGCCACTACTATACAGTGGCCAGAGGATTTAAATGTGTTATCCATGATGATGCAAAATCTTTTTCCTGGGTGATGATTCCTAATGTGGAACCTTGCATCGTGTAACCATAGTTTGGGTTGTTCTTTCCTAGGTGCATAACTTTGCACTTATCCACATTAAATTTCATCTGCCATTTGAAGTCCAGTCTTCCAATTTATCAAGGTCCTCTTTCAATTTTTCATAATCCTCTTGGGTTTCAACAGCTTTGAATAATTTTGTGTCCTCTGCAAATTTCATTTCCCGGCCATTTACGAATATGTTAAAAAGAAGCGGACCCACCACAGATCCCTGGAGTATTCAACTATTCATCTTTCTCCACTGGTAAAATTGGCCATTTAGCCCTACCCTCTGCCTTCTATTTTTTAATCAGCTCCTGATGCATAATAGTAGTACACTGCCTCCTATCCCATGACTTTTTAATTTCGCCACAAGTCTTTCATGAGGGACCTTGTCAAAGGCTTTCTGAAAATCCAAATACACTATATTGACCGGCTTACCTTTGTCTACCTGTTTATTCACACCTTCAAAAAAATATGACAGGTTAGTAAGACAAGACCTTCCTTGGCTAAATCCGTGTTGGCTTTCTCCCATTAAACTATGACTATCTATATGTTCAGTAATTTTGTTCTCTACAATGGTTTCTACCATTTTGCCTGGTACTGACGTCAGGCTCACCGGTGTGTAGTTTCCCAGATCACCCCTTAAACCCTTTTTAAAAATTGGCATTAATTGGCCATTCGCCAATCTTTAGGTACTACAGATGATTTTAATGATAGTTCACAGATTAGTAATAGAAGGTCTGCAATCTCATATATCTGTTCTTTCAACACCCCCAGATGTATACAATCTGGTCCTGGTGATTTATTACTTTTCATTTTATCAAATACTTGCAATACATCTTCGTGATTTATTGATATTTCTTTCAATTCTTGCAACACATCACCTTTAAATGCCATTTCAGGCATGGGTAACTTCCCTACATCTTCCTCAATAAAGACTACAGCAAAAAATTCATTCAGTCTCTCTTTATTGTTTATTGTTTACATTGCATTTACTATACCGCCTCCCATAACATCGAGGCGGTTTACAAATAAAATCAATGTTTAACAGAAAGAAAAGAAATTACAATAATTAATAGCACAGAGAAGAGTCAAGGCAGAGAACACACAGACAGAAAAACAGAGAAGAGGTTATCAGGGGGGGAAAGCTAGTGAAAAAAAATGAGTTTTGAGAAGGGAACGGAACTTGGGATAGGATTCTTCTGTACGGAGGTGGGTAGGGAGAGAGTTCCATAGGGAGGGTCCTAAATAATAAAATGCAGATTTTCTGGTGGATTGTAAGTGAGCTTTGGAAGGTGCTGGAAGGTGAAGACGGTTAATGTGGATAGACCGAAGACTACGGGAGGGGTTGTGGTAAGTCAATAAATCTGAAAGGTAAGCAGGAGTTGAGTGATAAATGGCTTTGCATCCTCTTAGTGCCCCTTTTACCCCTCTATCATCCAATGGTCCAACTGACTCTCTCATGGGTTTTTTTGCTACGAATATACTTGAAAATGTTTTTATTATGCGTTTTTGCTTTCATGGCAAGTTTTTTTCAAATTCTTTCTTTGCCTGCCTTATCAATGCCTTCCATCTAACTTGGTAGTGCTTCTGTTGTTTCCAGTTTTCTTCATTTGACTCCTTTTTCCATTTCCTGAAAGATGCTTTTTTTAGCTACAATAGCTTCTCTGATCTCATCTTTAAACCATGCTGGCAATTTTTTGGCTTTCCTTCCACTTTTTTCAAAGCATGGAATACATCTGTTCCGGGCTTCCAAGATAGTATTTTTAAACAACATTCTTGTTTGATGTAAATCTTTAACCTTTGCAACTGCTCCTTTTAGTTTTTTCTAAACTATTTTCCTCATTTTATCATAGTCTCCCTTTTGAAAGTTTAAAGGTAGTACTGTGGATTTCCTTGCTGTCCTTCCTCCATTTATTGAATCAAATGTGATCATGCTATGATCACTATTGCCAAGTGGCTCCAACACCTTTATCTCTTGCACCAGATCCTGTGTTCCACTAAGGACTTGGTCCAAAATAGCTTCTCCACTTGTTGGTTCATGAACTAGCTGCTTCAAGAAGCAGTCATTTATTTCATCTATAAACTGTATCTCCCTAGCATGTCCTGCCATAACACTGATCCAGTTGATACCGGGATAATTGAAATTACCCATTATTATTACTGTGTTGTAAGTTTTGTAGTTTCCCTGATTTCTTTTAGCATTTCATCATCTATTTGTTCATTCTGGCCAGGCGGTCAGTAGTACACCCCGACTGCCATTTCCTTCCCCTTTTGACATGGAATTCCTATCCATAGAGATTCTACAGTGTATTTTGTTTCTTACAAAACTTTAATCCTGTGTGACTCAATGCCCTTTCTAACATAGAGAGAAGCCCCTCCACCAATTTGATCTACTCTATTATTGCGATATAGTTTGTATCCTGGTATTGCAGTGTCCCATTGGTTGTTTTCCTTTCACCAGGTCTCTGAGATATCAATCATATCTAACCTCTCATTTAGTGCTACATATTCTAACTCTCCTATTTTATTTTTTAAATTTCTAGCATTTGCATACAGCCATGTTAGAGGTTGTATTTTATTCTTATTGATCTGGTTATCAGTAGACATGGGTAATTTGGAATCTTTCAACTCTGTCTGCTCTGTTTTTAAGGGCATCTGGGTTACTTTTATCTTTTTTGGAACTTCTCTTTCGGGATGCCCTAACTTCCTTCAAGGATACATCCTTCTGAACCATGTGCTCTTGGGCGACTGCCATTTTTCCCATATTATCTTGTTTAAAAGCTACTTTATCTCCTTTTTAAAGGTTAATACCAGCAGCCACGTTCCATCCCAGTTAAGGTGGCGTCTATCCCTTCGGAAAAGCCTCTCCTTTCTCCAGAATGTTGTCCAGTTCCTAACAAATCCAAAACCCTCTTCCTTGCACCATCATTTCATTCATGCATTGAAACTCCAGAGCTCTGCCTGCCTTATGGATCATGTGCATGGAGCAGGAAGCATTTCAGATAATGCTGCCCTGGAAGTTCTGGATTTCAACTTCCTACTTTAAAGTCTAAACTTGGCCTCCAGAAACTCCCTCCCACACTTTCCTATGCCATTGGTACCAATGTGTACCAAGACAGCAGACTCCTCCCCAGCGCTATCTAAAACCTTGACCAGGTGGAGCGTGAGGTCTACTACCTTCGAACCAGGTTATATTGACGCAGAACAAATCCTGGACTGTACTATGAGTTTATGGAAGTGGACCTAAGTAGAAGAGGGAGTGATCCTACAGGACAATAGCCTCCTAGCCATAGCTGGTCCCATCCTAGAACCCTGTAATTCTAAGGGTGGTAGTATCGTGCCAGAGGTGCCGCCTTCCCTAAAATATGTGCCTTTTGTCTCCCTGCAGAACGAAGTGTCAGGTGAAGTGCTCAAGACCTGGGGCTACATAGCAATAAAGAGCATCAAGTTCTTTTGAATTATTTTGCATTTGTCATGCATTTGGTGTTGACTTATATTTTGGATTAGTTGGTTCAAGAAAGGTAAACAAAGCCACTATTCTTTTCATCTACAGTATTAGTGACTGCTGTATAATTAGTGATACAAGATATAAGGGCCATATTAGAGCTTTTTTTGGGTGGGGGAGGGTACCACATACTGTGCTTCTCAAATACTCCTCCCCCATTCCCAATGAAACCTATAGGAGAAACGCAGTAGATCACCCATACAGGATAAAAGTGGTACATTGTTTGACACTATTCTGTACATATTTTAATTGAAATGTCTTTGAAAATAATACAACTTTTCTCAGATATCAAGCAGTGTTATGTAAAGTTGAATAATATCCCTCTCAATACTTTCTGATAAAATGAAATTCTGGATCTGTAATTTTCTTCTTGGGAACTATGTTGATATAAATAATGGGTCCGATTTTTAAAGCGATTAATGCTTTAAATAGAATAGTGGAGTACCCCAGGGATCTGTGCTGCATCCGCTGCTTGCTAACATATTCATAAATGACCTGGAAATGAGAATAACGAGTGAGATAATCAAATTTGCAGATGACACAAAACTATTCAAAGCTGTTAAAACCCATGAGGATTGTGGAAAATTGCAAGAGGATCTTGATAAATTGGAAGACTGGGCTTCAAATAGCAGATGAAATTAAATGTGGACAAGAGCAAAGTTATGCACCTAGGAAAGAACAACCCAAACTATGGTTACACAATGCAAGTTTCCACATTAGGAATCACCACCCAGGAAAAAGATTTAGGTGTCATCATGGATAACATGTTAAAACGCTCTGCCCAGTGTGCAGCGGCAGCCAAGAGAGCAAATAGAATGCTAGGTATCATAAGGAAAGGAATGGAGAATAAAGCAAAGGGTATTATAATGCCTCTATATCATTCCATGGTGAGACCGCACCTTGAATATTGTGTGCAGTTCTGGTCGCCATATCTTAAAAAGGATATTGCGGAATTAGAAAAGGTACAGAGAAGAGCCACCAAAATGGTAAAGGGAATGGAAGGTTACCCCATGAAGAGAGGCTAAAAAGGTTAGGGCTCTTTAACCTGGAACAGAGACAGCTGAGGGGAGTAGCCTAGTGGTTAGAGCACTGGCTTGGGATCCAAAAGACCAGCATTCAGTTCTCACTAGCACTCCTTGTGGTCTTGGGCAAGTCACTTAACCCTCCATTGTTCAGAAAAATCCAGGTTATCAATATCCCTGTTCAATGTATGTCACCCTTTTTAAGTTACAATGTAAACTGCTTTGATTGAAATGATAAAGTAGTATAAAAAACCTGTTAAATAAATAAATATGACAGAGGTCTATAAATTAATGAATGGAGTAGAACAGGTAAAGATAGCTTGATTGTTTATGCCATCAAAATATAGAAAGACTAGAAGGCATGCAATTAAGCTACAGGGTAACCTATTTAAGACTAACAAGAGAAAAATTTTTTTCACTCAATGTGTAATCAAACTCTGGAATTTGATGCCGGTGGATGTAGTAAAAGCTGTTAGTGTCGCCGGGTTTAAAAAAGGTTTGGATAAGTTCCTGGAGAAAAGGTCCCTAAACCATTATTAAAGGGGACCCAGGATATTCACTGTTTGCCCCAATACAAGCATTGTGGAACCTGTGTCTTTTAGGGAAACTGCTAGGTACTCGTGTCCTAGATTGACCACTGTTGGAAACAGGATACTGGGCTTGATGGACCTTGGTCTGACCCTGTATGGCATATCTTATGTTCTTATGTTATGATTGGGACATTCAGCAGCTTTAATGCATTTAGTCCATTGACTATCTCGGTGTCACCGCTAGGCACTCTATTACTAGGTGGCTAGCATTGTGGCATTCTGGGGGGTGGAGTAGGGATGACATTCAGGGATTACTGGGCAGCAGTGATATTCAGCCCAGTTATCCTTCCATGGCAAACGTTAGCACAGTAAAGACTCTCCTTACTTTTGCTGTGAAGCCTAACCGGGCAGCAGCTGACTATTGCCGCTGTCCGCCTAGCTTCTGTGCTATCCAGATGGGCTTGATATTCAATGCCAGTTGCCACACACTTTAATAAACATGTCCCTAAGTTTGTATCTGAGATAATGGAGGGTTAAGTGACTTGTCCAAGATCACAAGTTGTGGAATTGGTACACCATGCCCTATCTCTGGCCATATGAACACCCAATCTAAATAGTCACCTTTATGAAACTGCTTTTAAATCTTGACTACTTTATTTTTTTTTCATTCCCTGTATATTTTTGTCATATCTCTTTGCTTTGACTAGTTGTAAGCTCTATTGAGCAGACCATCTTTCTGTGTATCTGAACATTGCTGGGTGTATCTAATAGTGATTTCGATTCTTGCTATTAGTAGGAGTAATAGTAGTATCTTTTAAGGAAATATAATTATTCATGTACAGTATTGTTACCTAACAGGGCTCTGCAATTTTTTTCACGATTATATACAATTTTATGTTTTAGATGAAATCACTGGAGTTAAAAAGAAATACGTCTTCTGATTGACATGTGAGTGCTAGTATTAAAAATCATATGTGGTGCAATATCATTTTTAAAGTGGAGCCGAGCTGGATAATTTTTTTCTTGCTCAGTGGCAGGAAGATATGACTAAGACAGATTGCTGAGACAACATTCACAGAGTCTCGCTTTTTCTGTTTGTTTCTCTCACACACCTGCCTACTTTATAAGGATCAGAGAGAGAGAAAATGTTTATGCATTTCCTTTGACATTTACTGTATATTTACAAAACTGCTGTATTTATATTGGTTAATGGGGAATACGTTGTATGCAGACTGCAAACCAAAGGAGTGAAATGCAAACAGAGCCACTTCTGCAAAATGGAATTTTATCTACTAATGTACCGAAAATATTATCCATCAGAGTTCTTCCACCTATTCAATAATCTCTGAGTGAGTAGCAGAAATTATGCCATTTTCTTCCAATTATAACAAAATACCTTTGAGTCATTGACCAAGAGGATTCAATGGAAAAAAGTAGTGCCTTCCTTGATGCTTAAAGACCCATGTTAATGAGTCACAAATGAAGTCTGCATTCATTCAGTAGCTGTACAATTAGCACATTAATATAGACATTATTTCAAAATCTTAACTACACTTAGGGCATGTTTACTAACACACCAAATTCACATACTACTACTGTGCCATAGCCCAGCGGCCATGGTAGACACAAGGGTGGTGGTATGTTATGTTGAACAAGTTGCATCACTAACATGGTAGTAGCGAATGCACAGTACTAATGCACATTGTGCATGGCCTCAATGTGTGTTGGGAAGTAGAAAGCTATAAGCATGATATTGGGGTATCTTTGGGTCTCGGATTCACTGGAAGGTAGCAACTGGCCAGCCCAGAAGAAAAGAATGAGCAGGAAATGGCTGAACAGCCTGCACAGCTCAGAGGAGAGGGGCTAAGTATAAGATGGCTGCTAATGTGTTATTTTTTAGCATGGTCACCTTTGGGTCATATGTTCCTTACATGGCCCAAATGCATGGCCCAAATGCACGTAAAACCTGTGCTAAATCCCATGTTGCCGGCTAGCACACTTAGGGGCATGTTTACTAAACTGTCCTAATGTTACTGGCACTAGTTGCAGCATTAACGTGAAGAATCCCATATAAGGAAGTGGGCGTTCCGGCGTTAAGTTAACAATGGCTGTATATCGCGCGATAGAGGGCGCCTTGCCGTTATTGTGCGATAGTGTGCGGCGTGGCACGTTAGCGCACTGTACGCCTAATTACATAGAAGCGCTGTGCTAATAGCTGCAGAGGTGTAGTGCACTGGTTAATACAATGACTGCTAAAACAGCAGTCATGAGTTTGATCCCTATGAGCCATATAATATGGCAGTCTGAGCCAATTCCTTTTAATGCGTTGTGATGGGGCCCCTGTGATAGAGCCCCGGTGAACCCTATTTAGGCGGCTGCCTAGGGTTTTGAGTTTCAATCTGCTCTTCTATTAAAACAGAGTCTTTTGGTCGAGTGGTAAAGTAAATAAATTAGGGCTTTATTCCATTTCCCGAAACAGATATTCTTAGGAATGCAAACACAACAAACAGCATCAAAACAAAAGACGGCTACAGAGAAAAATATCTTCTTTTTCTTTGTTAATGTCACAAGGTTATTTTCTTCAAGGTTAACACAAAGAAATGATGTCATCCGAAAAACATATCGTACAGTCCATGGGAATTGGGTCTGAAGAATAACTGCTCCTGCTGGGACTCTCTCTAGGACTGCTTCTGAGTCTCTCCTCTCCAGGACTGCCTTCTCCAAGACTGCCCTCTCCCAGACTGCCTCCTCCAGAACTGCCTCTTCCTGGTTCTACTGAGCTTTCCTGTTCAGCCAAATCTGAGGTAAGTTTCTCATTTTCACTAACCTCCATGGGCTCTGTATTATCCACTGTGTCACATATCCCCCCCCCCCCTTAAGATATTCCGGGATGGGGAACACCCATTCTCACAGCCCGGAATCCTGGATAAAGCATCTGCATTTAGATGTAACTTGCCCGCCCTGTGGTGTATTGTAAAGCTAAATGCCTGTAATGCTAGGTGCCAGCGAGTGAGGCGGGGGTTGTGATTTCGCATAGTGCCTAACCACTTCAAAGGTGCGTGGTCTGTAATCAGTACAAAGTGCCGGCCGGTGAGATAAAATCAGAGCGCCTCAATTGCCCACTTAATGGCCAGGCATTCCTTCTCGATGGTCGAGTAGTTGCCTTCAGCCTTGGACAATTTTCTGCTTAAGTACAGAACTGGGTGTTCGGTACCCTCGAACTCTTGGGAGAGTACAGCTCCCAGCCCAGACTCTGATGCGTCTGTCTGCAGGATAAAAGTGCGTCCAAAATCCACTCCATATAGGACCGGAGCCTTACATAGTTTCCCCTTCAGCAATGCGAAGGTGGCCTCCACTTCTGGTGTCCACCGTAGACTATTGGGCGCGTTTTTCCTCAACATATTGGTCAATACTGCACGCTTCTCCGCGAACCTGGGTATGAACCGCCGGTAATACACTATTAAACCTAAGAAACGTCTGAGTTGTTTCTTGTTTATCGGACGCTGGAAGTTCTGTACACTCTCTATTTTATTACGCAGGGGTCGAACCGTCCCCTTCCCCACCATATGCCCTAAATATTTGACCTCTGTTCCTGCGAACAGGCATTTCCCGGGGTTTAAGGTCAACCCGGCCTGCCATAAGGCCTTCAACACGGCTTCGACACGGGGAAGATGTTGTGCCCAGGTGGTACTATGGATGACAATATCGTCCATGTAAGCCACCGCATAATTTTGGTGGGGGCGTAGGACTTGGTCAACAAGCCTCTGACATGTTGCCGCGGCACCATGCAAACCAAATGGCATGCGCCGGAACTGAAATAGGCCAAGAGGAGTGCTAAACGCCGTCTTAGGTCTGGAGGCACGGGTCAACGGTATCTGCCAATATCCCTTGGTAAGGTCAAGGGTGGTCAGATATCGGGCCTGTCCCAGTCTGTCCAACAACTCCTCGATTCGCGGCATTGGATATGCATTGAAGAAGGATATGGCGTTAACCTGCCTGAAGTCAATGCAGAACCGAAGGCTGCCATCAGGCTTAGGGACCAGGACTACTGGGCTGCACCAGGGACTTTTGGATTCTTCAATTATGCCCATGTGTAACATCTCCTGGACTTGTGAAATAACCTCTCTCTTACGGGCTTCTGGTAAGCGGTAAGGCCACTGCCGCACAATTTTCCCGGGAGGGGTGAGAATTTCATGGGTGACTAGTGCGGTTTCCCCTGGTATCGGCATAAGGACGTCCTTAAACCGCGCAAGTAACTGGGCTAACTGGCGCTGCTGTTGCATCGACAGTTCCGTGCCTATTTTGGGAGCTGAATCCGCTCTACAGTCCTCGACCTGGGGATCTAGATTGTCCTCTATCTTTTCCCCTGAGGTGGCGGTGAGTCCCTGTACCTCCCTCTGCCCCGTGGAGCCAAAACCGCCGCTTCCCCGGCTAGTAGGGGTCAATTGGGGCACCTCCTTCACCTCTGGAGACCCAAATCGTTCACAAATGATCTGGGCGATCCTATCCCCTATTTTTACTTCAAAATCTCGTTCCCCAAAGTTAAAGAGCAAAACCTTGACCCCTCCCCTGTAGTCAGGGTCAATAACCCCGACCCCGACATCGATAAAATACTTCGATGCCAGTCCGGATCGGGGAGCTATTCGCCCATAACACCCTGTATGCAGTTGAATTTGCAACCCCGTATCAATCAGGGCTTTTCCCCGTTTGGGCACTATCTCTGCCACCGCACTAAAAAGGTCATACCCTGCTGAGGCTGCAGTCGCTTTTTGCGGGCTCTGGGCGTTAGGGGATATTTTGCAAAATTTTAATATGAAGCCTCCCTTACTGGGCGTTTCTGCTTCTACCTGGGGTTTTGAATAAGGACTTATCTTTGTGGGTTTTGCAAACAGAGGCTCGGGAACCAAAGTCACCATAGCTTCCCCTCCATCACTGCTCGCTGGCTCAGGCCTCTCTTCCATTTCTACCCTGCAGGGATACCCAAGGGACCTCTCCCCTTCCCGTCCATCCCCTTCCTCTGGAGGTTTTTCTTGGTTCCCGGGAATTTGAAGCTGGGACCCTTTTGATGTCCTATCCCCTTCTAGGTGCAGACCTTCCCTTAGCCCCTTGTCAAATGGGGGCCAGTCCCTACCCAAGACTAAGTCGAAAGGTAGTTTTGGCACTAGGGCTACTAGGGCTTTCTTTCGGACTCCTAATCCTTTTATCATTAGGCTGAAAAGAGGATAACAGGTGGAGGACCCATGAATGCACCTTATTTTAGCTATCCCTTCGGTTTGACTCAGGGTGGAACCATTTTGGGCCTGTATGGTTTGCCAGAACTTTCGGGAGACCATACTCTGGTCCGCCCCCGAGTCAAGCAAAGCTCTTGCAGGGACTCCTTGCACCTCCACATCTATGTGGAATCCCTCTTGTACATGCTTGTTATCATTTGTTATCAGTGCAGTTCGGTAGATGCAATCTTTCTTCATGTGCCCTAGCTTTCCACACTTAAAACATTTTAACAAAGCATTCTTATCCTCCCTCTTGGGCAAACACTCTCTTGTATACCGTGCACCCATTCGAGGCTCTCTATTTGCCTTTCCAGAACTAGCCAATCCCAACTTACTTTCAGCGCCTCCTGGTATCTTTTTAGCCAATTCGGCTTCAAGGAACCGCTCTGTTAACTGCGCTGCTTCAGTTGAGGTTTTGCAATTCTGTAATGTTAAAAAGGTTTTCACCTCTACAGGAACTGCCTCATAGTACTGTTCTAGCACAATCGCATCTATTATGCTATCCAGAGTTTTTCCCTCTGGTTCAAGCCACTTCAAAACCAGACTGCGCACCCTATGGCACAGTGCCTTTGGTGTTTCCTCTGCTTGAAGCTTAGTTGACCTTAACATATGTCTATACACAGCAGGTGTTAGGCCTAGCCTGTCACGTATTGCTCTTTTTACCTCTTCATACTCTGCTGCCAGAGCGGCAGGCATGGCTCTATAAGCCGACAAAGCTTCTCCTGTTAAGGATGAGGCCAGTCTGACTGCCCACTGCTCTTTAGGCCAGCGTGCATTGAGAGCTACCCTCTCAAATGACTCCACATAATCATCAAAATTATCATTTTTAGTCATTTGTCCAAATGTCCACACCCCACAATTCTGTGGGCCTACCCCACAGAAGTACTCTTGTGGTGCTGTCTCTTTCCTTGGTTCCTCCAGTAGAGCTTGCAACAGGTCCGTTAGGGGCTTCTGCTGGGCCTGTAGGGCTGCAGTGGCCTGCTCCTGGCTCAGCTGAGCTAGCTCCCTCTGTTTGTCGAATTGTAAGCTCATCCAGCGTAAGATCTCCTGGACCTCCATTTTCAGGCTCACACACTCAAATAAACCAAAACACAACCACCAAGTGCGGTACTACTAGATTAAAAAAAATAATTCCTTTTTTCCCCCCCCTTTCTTTCTTTTTAAAAGCAATTCCTTCTCACTTGAATCCTCCCAGCCTGTGCCCATATACCCTTTACCTGAGCCAGGTGGAGGTTCGCACTTTGAGAAGGTGCTTGTCTCTGCCACAGGATTCGGATCCTTCCTGGCGTGCCAACGTCCGCTCCTTCCGCGCTGTCCTCTGCTGCGTCGTGGTTGTTCACTCCTTTTGAATGATCCGCAACAACTATGCCATTTTGTGATGGGGCCCGTGTGATAGAGCCCTGGTGAACCCTATTTAGGCGGCTGCCTAGGGTTTTGAGTTTCAATCTGCTCTTCTATTAAAACAGTCTTTCAGTCGAGTGGTAAAGTAAATAAATTAGGGCTTTATTCCCTTTCCCGAAACAGATATTCTTAGGAATGCAAACACAACAAACAGCATCAAAACAAAAGACGGCTACAGAGAAAAATATCTTCTTTTCCTTTGTTAATGTCACAAGGTTATTTTCTTCAAGGTTAACACAAAGAAATGATGTCATCCGAAAAACATATCGTACAGTCCATGGGAATTGGGTCTGAAGAATAACTGTTATTTTCCCATTGCATTACTTCAGGTTCATTCCCAATACTACCCGAGTCACACTCATTACATGTGCTGGCTTCTGACAAACTTTCCTGTGGCACACGAATACCTTTTACTTCAAAGTGTTCTTTAAGCCCAGGGCTATAACTGCCTGGTATACGAATGGCTCCTTGCGGGGTTTTCTGTCCCTTCCCACCTAGTGAGAACACTGGATATCTTTCAGCTTTATGGTTATGTCCAGGGCCACGCCCTTTAAAACATATAGAGCTTTTAACCCCTTCTTTGGAAAAACAAGGTTCCCACCTTTCTACCTTGTTCCTGGCTTTTGCTTCTGGGTTGTTGAGGACTTTCTCCCGGGCTCTCCACCTCCCTCCGAGCTAGCAAGTTCCTGGTTACCTCTCCAGCTGTTCCTTGCTCTGAAGTCACGCTTAGAATTTCCTTCTACTGGCAAACTTCCTTCAGCATGACCTGTGCTCATTGGCCGTTTGCTCAGTCCTCCTGAGTTGCTGCCCCTCCTCCTGCTCCTGCTGGGACTCTCTCTAGGACTGCTTCTGAGTCTCTCCTCTCCAGGATTGCCCTCTCCAAAACTGCCCTCTCCCAGACTGCCTCCTCCAGAACTGCCTCTTCCTGGTTCTAACCAGGAACTTATATGCTTCCCTTCCCTGCACGTTACGTGGGACTTTGGGCACAGGTGCTCCTGATGAGCCTTTCTGTTTCTCCCTGCGTCACAACTATTACAGGGAAAATTCCTTCTAATGTCTTTTGGCTTTTCTTGTGCTGGAGGCATTTGCTGCTCAGCTGTTTCTCCATGTACTGAGCTTTCCTGTTCAGCCAAATCTGAGGTAAGTTTCTCATTTTCACTAACCTCCATGGGCTCTGTATTATCCACTGTGTCACAGCGTGTAACAGACACAGTCCAACAATCTGTGCTGCCAACCAAAACACCCTCGCTGCTGTGCAGTAACCTAATGCGCATTGTAGGGCGGACACCCTAAGGCGCCCTATGAGGCGTCGTAGGTTGCCACCCCCCAAGGCACCATATAAGGCACCCTATTAGCCTGTGGAACCTAAGGTGCAGCTAAAGATGCCCAAAAGATGTTAAGGTGACCCATGAAATGGTGACCAATGGCAGTAAGGTGTCCCAAGTTGACAAGTATGAAATATATGGCCCAAACACAGATGTATCCCTAACACTGCACAGAGCACCAAGGAAAGGCAATCAACAGGTGATGGAAGGAAGCAGATGGCGAAGCTGACGGACCTGCCAAATCTGCATGCAGCCCATGTGGCAGCTGGTAAACTGGACAAACATATTGGAGGCAGCTGAACCGATGCACAGGGTGATGTTAATGTAAAGTACAACAATGACAGTGTATGGCAGAGGATGGGAATACGTGTCCACCAGAGCAGGTAGAGGTGGCAGGATAAGTCCAATGACAGGAGGACAAAGGAGTAGCAGTGCCATGCAGAGCAGACACATAAGAGGCAAGCATGAAGAGCCACAATGCAGAAAATGGTTCCAGTGCAGGACATGGGGTAGTAGTAGCCTGCACAGTAGGGCAGGACGCCACACAGCTGCCAGACACAGATACATGGACAGAAGGATGGTTACCAACTGTGATGAGGCTATAATGTGTTGGCACACAGAGCTGCACAGATATGACTGCAACAGGAAGGAAACGTCGTTGTGTAGGACAGGCATAAAAAAAAAAGGAGAACACAGAGGAATTGAACCCATGACCACTAGCTGGGAAGTCAGTGAACTAACCACTGTGTCAGGCCTCTATGACATCAATTATAGCAATGGCTGGCTACACAACAACTGCAGGTTACCGCACAAACATTCTACTGTGCTTACCGGGATAGGGTAAAACCACAGCTAAGGCACTGTACAGGCCACCTTAGGTCAGGCAACTGAGGTGAGGGTGTTTTGTGGTTGAAACCCTGATCTCCGAAATATGTCTGGCTGTTATAGCCATAAAAGGGAGTTGCTCCGTACATTCGTACTAAAGGATGCCCGCTGTGGGACTGAACCCATGACCATTAGCACAAAAGTCAATGCATAAACTGGTAGGCTTACACCACCAACATGAGTCACACAGCAAAGGCTGCATACATCAACACTGCAGGGCACCACACAAAAGCCTGCTGTGTGCTAGGATAAGGCAACCCCAACAGTAACCATGATGCAATGCACATGCAGAACAGCTGTGTACAGCTCATATTACAGTCTGTAATTGGGATGAGAGCCCCATATAAACACATGCACACACACAATGAAATGTTATGCAGCGGAGACAGCATGCAAAAGAGCAAAGAAAAGAAACCCAAAGGGCAGCAGGGGATGCTCTGTGGAGCAGGGAAAAATGGGGAACAAAACAGAAAAGGAGCATGTGAGAATTGAACCTCCAAACCGAGGCTAACCCAGATCAGCTCAACAACAGTAATACCAATCCCCCAAGCCTACTGGCCACATGGACAGTACAAAAAAAAGAGGCACATTCTTTTTGTGCAGGACCATTCCAGTTCTAACCTTAACAGTAGGTGCTTGTCATCTTGCTGTAATATTCCCCTCTTGGGATTGCTTGTTCTGCCTGACCTCTATATACCATGTACACAGAAGGAGTAGGAGAGAGCCCGGGATAAATTGTTCTGTGTCCTGTCCCTAAAAGACCAGCTTGCCCCCTAGGGTAAGGGGAAGTTAGACATATAAGATAAGATAAAATAAACACTGATCCTGCCCCAATTCTGCCCATCTTCTATCCAAGGAATGCATACATGTAAGATATGCCATACTGGGTCAGACCAAGGTCCATCAAGCCCAGTATCCTGTCTCCAACAGTGGCCAATCTAGGTCATAAGTACCTAGCAGTTTCCCCAAAAGATACAGGTTCCTCAATGCTTGTATTGGGTCAAGCAGTGATATCCCGGGGCCCTCTTAATAATGGTTTATGGACCTTTCCTTCAGGAACATGTCTAACCCTTTTTTAAACCCAGCTACACTGACAGCTTTTACCACATCCTCCGGTAACAAAATCCAGAGTTTGATTACACGTTGAGTGAAAAAATATTTTCTCTTATTAGTCTTAAATAGGTTACCCTGTAGCTTCATTGCATGTCCTCTAGTTGTTTTATATTCTGATGACGTAAACAATCGATCTACGTTTACCCGTTCCACTTCATTGATTAATTTATAGACCTCTATCATATCTCCCCTAAGCCATCTCTTTTCCAGGTTGAGGAGCCCTAACCTTTTTAGCCTCTCTTCATAGCTTCATAGCTTTAAAAGTATCCACTGTATTTTCTTACTACCTACTTTAACGTGTGGGCCAGTTTTATAAGAACCTATTTGACCATGTAAGACAAGTCACTTGTAAAATTACCCCTCAGTTCACATCCAGCTCCCTTTACCTTTCCTATGTCTTACCACAAAGCTTTGTATGGTCAAAAAAGCTAAGCTACTCTACTTTGTAGGATCATATGTTCGGACCGTGTTAGCCATAAAGAATATTCCAACCTACTTATATGTATACTAGTCTTGATTTTTGTAGTACTGAATGCATGTGTTGAAACATCTTCCTTCAGTAAAGTGATTTGCTGCTACCCTGTTTAATATGATCCTTATTATTACCAAGTACCAGAGGTACTGCTGCCTTAAAAGCAAAATTGCACAGGGGTGATTGTGAAGCTGCACCCCTGTCTCTTAGTTTAGAAACTGCAGCCATATTTCATCTTGAAGAACTCTGATTGTTCTGCCCACAGCAATAGGACAATCCTGAGGGAGATGGTTGCAAGACCACATTGGGAAGGGAAGGAGGACTAGTCTGTGCAGGTGGAAAAGGGGATAAAAGCAATCCCTTGGAATAGCGGAGGAGGAAATAAAAATGGGGAGTAAGGTTGAAAAAGAAGAAGCTGGGGAATGAGGGAGGGAACAGGAAAAAAACTGAAAGGATGGAGGATGAAATAAAGAGAGGATCCCATGAGGAGGGGGGAAGCAGGAGGCAAATCTGTGCTACACTATCTGTTTTCTTCTACAAGCTGAAAGGAAAGGGGATAACCAAATGCACAGCTCCTTTGATAGCACATTGATAGCATGGGGTTAGTCTCGTTCTTTTCTGGGCAAGTATTAGTGAAATTTACCTACTTATTATAGGTTCCCACTTGTATATGCGTAAATGCCTAATCTAATCTTTCACTCCAGTATCACAGCATATACAGTACAGTAATGATAACATAGCAAACATATTTAAACTGTGTGTAGATATGAAAGGAGGTGGGCTTTCAAGTTTCTCAAATGCCCATTCAGGCTCATGCCTTAACCATGTCATCTCTCACCAAGTAATAATGCACACTTCTCTCTTTCTACTCATTTCTTGCTGATTTCTTGATCCCTTTAATTAGCCATCTTCTTCTCAGTGGTATCTTTCTGGCTACTTAGTTCCATCTGTCTACTTCTTTTCTAGCCCAGGTTGGATAGAGCTGGTCTGGGTGGAACAGACCTGATCTGAGCTAGGTTTCTCCACCTTCTGAAGCCCCATCCTAAGAATGCCATTTCCAGTTCCTGGGGTATAGTATTTCCCACTCACCATTTGACTGTTATCCATGGGGCCTTTTCTGCAGCTATAGCTATCCTGGTTTGCCAACCTTTTTTGTCTGTTCCCATTGCAAGATAAGGAACTCCCCTCACAGTGAGCATCAAAAACAACTGTATTTTGCTTAAACAACTGTCAATTAACCATGCGGTTAGGCAACAGCTTTAGTTTTCATTTCCCTTCAGAACTTTAAGTACTGCTCTGGAATTTGGAAATGAATGGAATGGCACAATAGATCATGTGTGAACAGTCAGACATGATTAATGTTATAAAGGCAGCTGCTTTCACAAAGACCGAAGGCATCTAAAAAGAGCTTGAGAGCTACATGTAGGCTTAGACCAAATATCAGATTTATTGGGAATTAACTCAGAAATATAACAACAATAAAGACCACCAGTCCCAGTTAATCTTCCCATTATCCTTTCTCTTTGAAAACTAGCATAAAATATGTGCATTAAAAGCACCAATGTGGTTTGCATCTGCTATTCTGAGGGGCTAAAATAGCACCCAGTGTTGAAAATGCCATGTATGTCCATTAGTTTCCCTCCTCAGCCTAAATATAACCCTGAAAGCATCTCACAGTACAACTAAAGGTATGTGCTGTGGAAACCCATGAGTAAATTTAGCCAGGCTGAGAAGGACATTTTTTAGACAGGACAATCCTTTAATCCTTAAACACAACCACATTGTTTCGAGAATTTGCCTTCAATAAGGGGCCAAGTCAGTAAAGTCCATAATTCAAAAAATTATAGCTTGGACACCAAATATGTTTTAGTTTACAAACTAAAATTTTGATTAGCAGCTCAGTCATTGATTAAGCTAATAATAAATAAGGCACATACACATTAAAAGGTAGATTTGATGAAGCAATTTTCACATGTAAAGCATGTTTTACGCAAGGGAAATGGCTCTTATAAAATTGAACATGGGATATACAAGTGTGAAAAGAAGACATATAAAAGCACATTTTACAAATGATGATCAAGTGCAATCTGGGACATCCAAGCCAGAATGTCTGGAAAAAAAGCAGCACGTCCAAGTACAGGCACGATTTCACAGACGTGAATGTGCCCAATATGGATGTCTGTGGGGCATCTACATAGACATCCCCAGAATAGCATTCTAGGCTATGAACATCTAGAAAAAGCCTAATGGTTAGCATAGTGGGCTAGGACTAGTGAAGCCAGGTTTCAAATTCCATTGTTGCTATCATTGTGATTGGGAATGGTGGAGTGCCATCTTTTTTACACCCTCTGGATGTTTTATGGCCAAATCAAGCACTTTCCCGATGGCTATATGCGCCTAAAGCAGGTCTAAACTTGGATGGGGCCGCAGACATCCACAATATTTCTGTAATCAAGCAGGAACATCTAAGCCTTTGTACTGCCCCAGACATGCCTCCACCATGCCCCCTGTCTACTTCTATGTCCCTGCATCGGAGACATCTTTAAAAGCCATTTATAAAATGGCTCTGGGGACAGTTCCGTGATTTGAACATTTGCATACATGTTCTCGAATGTCTAAATCATGATTAGGGCTTTTAAAATGACAAACATATAGTAGCAACCTAGCATCTACTTTTACATGATCTGGGCATAAGAACATAAGATATTGTATGCTATACTGAATCAGATCAAAAGTCTATCAAGCCCAGTGTCCTGTTTCCAACAGTGGCCAATCCACATCACAAGTACTGCTAGTGGTGTCAGCTTGATCCTTAATGATAGTATCACAAGACTAATCAACCACCAAAAAAAGACCAAACCACAGTGATACTCTTAACTAAACATCAAAAAATAAATCACACCCCCTCCAAAAAAAACCAAATCCCTTCAAAAAAAGCCTAACACAATTTCCAAAAAGTTGTATATTTTCCATAAGAGGTATACTTCACTCAAAGAACAAGGCAAAAAGATCTCAGAGATATCCCTTTTAAAACTGAAAGCCAAATAGCTCACCAACTGGAGTCTCAAACAGTCTTAAGGACTCACCCTCATAAAAACCCCTCATGTACATAGTCCTTTATGTACTTCAATCGTATTATTCAATCAATATTTTTTTGCTTAATAAATAACAAGAACTTACCGTGAAGCATAACTTCCCACAGAGCGTTGGCTTGTGAGAGCAGGAAGTTATGCGGCACAACCAGTATCAATGCCGTTTTGAGGCATTGATTCTGTAGTGCTTTTACAAATGATACTGAAAGTATTTTTGCAAACAAATTGATTTTTTGATAACATACTCCTGATGTAGCTCCTCAGTGAAACACGGCCATGTCGAATATGAAAATATAGGTTGAATGATGCTACATGATAAGTTCTTGTTATTTATTAAGCATAAAAATATTGCTTGAATGATACAATTGAAGAACATAAAGGACTGTATACATGAGGGGTTTTTATGAGGATGAGTCATTAAGCCTGTTTGAGATTCCAGTTAGTGAGCTATTTGGCTTTCAGTTTTAGAAGGGACTTCTCTGAGGACTTTTCACCTTGTTCTTTGAGTGAAATACATCTCTTATGTAAAACACACACCTTTTTGGAAATTGTGTTAGGCTTTTTTGGGTGATCTGTTTTTTTGGGGGAGGGGTGATTTATTTTTAGTTGAATTTATCACTGTGGTTTCCCTTATTTGGTTGTTGATTAGTCTTGTGATACTACCATTAGGAATCAAGCTGACACCACTAGCAGTGCTTGTGACCTGGTTTTGCCACTGTTGGAAACAGGACACTGGGCTTGATGGACTTTTGATCTGATCCAGTAGAGCATTTTTTTTCTTTAGTGCCATCAAGTCAGTGTTGACTACCTCTGGGTTTTCTTGCCAATGTATCTCTGGAAGTAGATTGCCAGCCTTTTCTTCTGAGGCAATGGAGAGTAAAGTGACTTGCCCAAGGTCACAAGGAATGCCAGTGGGAATCAAACCCTTGATTTTCTGGGTACTAGGCAGTTGCTCTAACCACTAGGTTACTCCTCCACTCGTGTTCTTATGTCCAGATCATGTTAAAGTAGGTGTTAGATTGCTATGGGTGTCATTGTAAAAGCCTTAGGAGTATGTTTACTAAACCGTCTTAACGTGCGCTCTCCCACGTTATCGCACGATAAGGCGCCTTATCGCACGATAATGGCGCCTTAGCGCGCGTTAACGCATGCTAAGGCGCAAACGAGCGCTGAAGGCGGAGAAAGGCTCCCGGAGGGCGGAGGAAGGCTCCCCAGGGGCAGAGAGAGAGGGTCAATGGGCGGAGAGTGGGAGGGGAGAGGCTCCCTGCACACTAATGCTGTGAAATCCGGGGCTGAAAACTAACGCCAGTGAAACCCTGGCGTTAGAGCTGATTTAAAGGGAAAAGAAACCATTTCCGTCAGCAATGTACAGCAAAACCAGGGAAACCTACAAAAAAGTGATAAGTGTGATACATGTGCAAGGAACAAAAGGGCAAAGAAACAGTGATAATGACCAGAAGAAAATGTAAAAAAAACATAGCCAAGCTGGGCAATAGTGATATCAATGGGAAACATCAAAAAACACCCCCAAGAAAGCTCCAAAAAAAGATATGAATTTTGGAAGGGTCTATGCTCTGTCCCCATACAAGGTGAATGAGCCCACAGTGAAATTGCGCTGATCAGGGTTTTCCTCTCCATTGGACAGGTTTCCTATGGTGTGCACATGTTCCACAACAGCAGGGCAGGCATGTCGGAATGGCAACTGGACAGATGCTGGAAAAGGGGACACAGAGGGCTGCAGGCGGCACATGCTGTGGTGCAGCTGGGGCACAGTGCGGACTAGGGTAATGCCTAGCTGGCCCATAGGAATGCTGAAACGGTAGAGCAGCCAGACAGCAACTGCTGAGGGCCCAACATGGGCAAGAGTGTGCTTCCCACGGTGTCACAGGGAATAGTACCCAGCAGGTACCCCCAATGGCACGGAACATTGGCAGGCAGTGCTGGGGGAAAGCATGGACAGCTATGCAGGCACCCCTACCCCAGAACCCGCACCATAGGCAGCTGCCTACCCGCACACTGAATGGCCTGAGACTGCGCAGCACCAGCACCACCAGCAGAAGGGCATGTCAGCATGGTGGCAGAGGGGTACTGGTGGTGGAGGGGGCAGTGGCAGCTGCCCAGAGCAGACTATGGCCTAGCCCTGTTTAGGTGGGTGCCGTGCACTGCAAAAGACAGGCTCTGTCTGACAAAAGGTCATGGTATCTCCAGGGAAGGCACTATCTCTGTGGCAACACGGTGGTGCAGTGAGCACAGCCAGTGTGTTCAGGAGCAAAAGGTCACAGGTTCAAGTTGCAGCTGTGGTTCCTTCCAACCCAGTCCCCATATTTTACCCACTACTAAAACGTGCTAATACAGACAGAACCTTTATTGCAGATAACAGAAACATGCCCAATAAACCTACATTTTACCCTACAGAGCAGACACCATAAACATGCACATTACCTAGAGCAAAGTCTCCCAAAGGCAGTCCTGGAGGGCCAAACACCATTCAGGTTCCATGCTGCCTCTAATAAACACGGCTGTGCTGCATGTCTATGCACCGCCCCCATGGTATGCAGATGTATCTCATGCATATTCATTAGGGACAGCATGAAAACCCGAACAGTGTTTGGCCCACCAGGACTGGAGTTGGGAACCTCTGCCCTAGAGCAGCGGCCAACAGGGGCAGACACACCCTCACCCACAGACTCCATTATCCAAAGCCTCCTGGAGAGGCAGGATGTTGGGCCCTGCGTGCATCTCCCAATACTAGCACTTGCATACCTTAGCAATGCCACCCTAAACCTGGGAATATTGTACACACCTATCAAATGGTTGCTATGATTACTGGTAGATAGCAATTCCTAAGTTAAGCACAATTTGCTGATTGAGCTGCATCATAGCAACCTTTCTGCTGTCTGTGGAGTGTGCTTCAGGTCTGATGTCTGACAGTGTTTACCACCCTGGGGAGTGACCCCAACAGTATTGCGTACCATAGCCATGCCTGCACTGTGCCCAGGACTGGTGCGGTGGCCAGGGCTGCCAAGAACCTCTATATTTGCACAATGCTGGCATAGGTGTGGGAGCGTGTGTTTGTCTATCCAGTGTGTGGTGTCTGCCAACACCTTCCTCAGCCCACACTGTTGCCAGTGTAAGCCTGCCAATGTGCATAATGAGGAGCAAGGTACCATGGGTATAGCTCGCACAGGGTGGCCTGGCCAGGATGCATCTGCACAGGGCATAGGGCAATGGCTCGGACATTGTAGTGCCTGACAACCACCTGCATGGACAGGGTGGCCACAGCATGTCCTGCTGGGAGGTCACTCTCACCCTGACTGAGCAGTGACCACGGCATGCCTAGGTTCCCCCATAGTGCTATATAGTGTGTTTCTTATGTGATGTTTGTGGTTCCTTTTTGGGGCCTAATCACTGGCTTATCTGTTTGGTGTATGCTGACATCCCAGTTCTGGGTACATGCATCTTCTCCAGAAACATGCACTATAGACTAGCTAGCAGACTGTCTGCAAATAGTATGTGTCTGGGTGGAACATCTTGCAGGGTGCAGCAGCTGGAGAATGTCAGATAGTGGTGGGGGGCAGCTGAGCATTTCTAAGCCTTCTGTCTGCCTTACCTGCCCTGTATGGTGTCTGTTCCCCAGCAGGACTGGGGTTGATGGTCCTCTCTACTGCCACCATTGCGGAGAGGTAGAGTGTGGCTCTGTTGGGGGGAGATCCTGTTTCCCACCCTGAGCCACAGCGAGTGGGTTGGGTGGTGATACATCATGTGACCGTGGTACTAACACAGGATATGCACTATTTTGGATGCATCATAGCCCATAAGGGCTAGACATGACTGAGAAATACAGATGTGCCTGCAGGAACTACCTATCATACACACTAGCACTGATGGGGACCTGCAGCATAGTCTATTGCAGTCATGAAAGGTGCTGTGGACCTGGTGCTGGGTGCCCCACCTCACCCTCAGGGTGAGCACAGTACCCACACAATGTGATGGTCTGTAGCTACTCTGTGCCAGTAACATACACGGTCAGTACCCCCTACCAGGCTGAGGTGCTGTGGGGGTGCACACGGTCAGTTCCCCCTACCAGGCTGAGGTGCTGTGGGGGTGCATACCCCATCTTGTGATCATCTGTAGTCTGCTGATTTTCATGTGCAGTGCATCATGGGTACGGGTGGGTTGACCCTATCCTGGTAACCACAGCAGACTGTTTGTGTGGTGACATGCAGTCCTTCTGTAGCCAGCCAGGGGTTTGTTAATAGCTGTAGCCCACTGGTTACTTCACTGCCTGTGGAGCCAGAGGTCATGGGTTCAAACCCACAGTGGGGTTATTTGATAGGGCTATCCAGAGCATTGTCAATTTTTAATGTATATTAGTGCTGCCAGAAAAAACACCCTCAGAGTACTGTAACCATAAGGTGCCTCAGAAGGCGCTTTATAGGGTGCCCTATAAAGCGCCTTCTGAGGCACCTTATGGTTACAGTCCATATAAGGTGCCTTATAAGTTGTCCTATGGAGCATCTTATAGGGTGCCCTATAGGGGACATTATAGGGTGCCGTGGCAGACAGTGCACTTTATAATGTGCTCTATGGAGTGCCTTATAGGGTGCCTTATGTGGCACCTTAGGTTATGGCACGTGAGGGTGTGTTTGCTGGCAGCAATAATTAAAATACAAATAAAATGCCTCAAGAAACAATACTTACATGTCAAAGCTGATGCCTCAGCCAGCCTTATGTACGCTGGGGATCAAACTCATGACCCCTGTATCATTAGTCAGTGTATTAACCATTGTACTACACCTTTGTTTCTGCTGTGCATGTCTGGGTGCCTACTTAAGATTACAGCGCGTTAACATGCTTAGCGGCGCTTAGCCCGTTAATGTGCACAGTAGCGCGCGTTATCGCACGATAATCCCATTTTGCTACTTTAAGGCTGAAACACCCACTCCTTTTATGGCAGCCTGAACACTATCGCCGGGCGCACATTAAGATGGTTTAGTAAACATACCCCTTAGTCATGATTTGGAAGTCCGAAAACGTGGTTGCAAACATCCAAATCACAGAACTGTCCCCAGAGCCGTTTTATAAATGGCTTTTAAAGAAGCCTTCAGTGCAGGAACATCCAAGTAGGCAGGAGGCATGGTGGAGGCATGTCTGGGTTGGTCTTTTCACCTTGTTCTTTGAGTGAAGTATACGTCTTATGGAAAACATACAGTTTTTTGAAAATTGTGCTAGTTTTTGGGGGTGATTTATTTTTTGATGTTTAGTATTGTAAGACTACCATTAGGGATTGAGAGGCACCATTTTGAAGCAACAATCAACAGGGCAGCAGTGACTGGAAATCCCTCCTGCTCAGCCACTAGTCACTAGGGGCCCTCTCCCAGGTAGCTGAAAATGGGGTTCAGGGGTTGTGGGTGGTAGGAAAGGTTGTTGATCCTGAGAGAAATTTGGGCAGGTGAGGGAATCGATTTGATTCCAGGAGAAAAGGGGTGTGGCAATGATTATTTGATGCCGTGAGTGACTGTAGGAGTCCATTTGAAGCACTGCCCCCTCCCCCTTAAGAGATTCTGTGGGAGTATCAGACCATGAATTAACAGTCTGATACTCTTGGAAAGGAAAGGAAATATCAGTTCAAAGCTGACTTTATCTTTCCATGAATAATCCAGTTGACATGTACAGTGCAAGTTGTGTTATTCAACTTGCATAATCATGAGATGCTTTATGTGCATTTAAATGTTTTACATCTGATTATTTAGCTTGTGCTGCATTACAAAACCTGCATTAAGGGCACCCTTGCTGACTTTCTGTACTTCAAATTCATGCTTCTCTCATTCCAGTCAGCCATAGCACTCGCCAAACAAGACTATTGTGTCCATCTGACTAACTCTTTTGCCTCTGATCCTCGCTGTCTCTTTACAACTCTCTTCTCAAGATGCCTCCACTTCTGACCCCTCCCACCCTTTCTGCCCAAACCCTGGCTGACTACTTCCATGACAAAATCCACAAGATTACATTCAAATTCTCCACAAGGTCAGCTAATCCCGCCCCTCCCCCTCTTCACTCGCAACTCCCCCCCTACCTCTGCTACCCTTTCTTACTTTTCTACGATCTCTGAGGAAGAAACCACTCACCTTCTTTCCTCATCCAAATACACTACCTGCTCCTCTAATGTTATTCCCATCCATCTCCTTAGCTCCATATCCTCCACTATAGTCCCTTACATCTCTCATATTCTCAACCTATTGCTCTCCACTGCAACTTTCCCTGTAGCATTCAAGCATGTTGTGGTCACTCCACTCCTCAAGAAACCTTCACTAAACCCTACCTTTCCTTTTCACTATCGACCCATCTCCCCCCTCCCCTTCATTTCTAAACTACTTGAGTGTATGGTTCACTGCCATTGCCTTGACTTTCTCTCTTCTCAAGCCCTTCTGGATCCTCTAAATTCTGGCTTTCATCCCTTACATTCTACCGAAACACCTCTTGCCAAAGTCTCCAGTGACCAGTTCCTGGCAAAATTCAAGGGCCTTTACTTGATCCTCATCTTTCTTGACCTTTTTGCTGATTTTGACACTGTTGACTACAACCTTCTCCTTGCTACCTTGTCCTCACTTGGTTTCAAGGGCTCTGTGCTATCCTGGTTCTCTTAGCTCTCCCTTCACTCTTTCAGTGTTTGTTCTAGTGGATCCTCCTCTACTGCTATCCTGCTGTCAGTTGTTGTATACCAAGGATATGTCTTGGGTCCACTCCTTTTCTCTCTCTATACCCAGTCTCTTGGTGCGCTCATCTCTTCCCATGGCTTTCAGTACCATCTTTATACTGATGACGCCCAGATCTACCTCTCTACACCTGAAATCCCTCTGTCATCAATAAAATTCATCCCTTCCGCTCAGAACACACTCTTATGTACTGAAAGACTACTGCTATGGGTCAAGAAGTGCCATGTTTAAGCTGCAGTCAATATGGCAGGGGCAACTGAACATCACTCCTGTCCTACTAGTAGCCACCAGATAATCCTCAGTAGGTGCTGGAGGAAGGTGGGTAGAATTATTATTTTTCCAAGGGTTGGGATGGGGTGATTTGGCAGTTGGGGATGTTGGGGCATTGGTTGGTAGGGGAATGTAATTGCAGGTGATGGAAGTGGGGAGTTAATTTATTCTATCACTGGCTCCTTTGCAAGATAGCAGGCCAGATTAGAGCCCATTATCTTTGCGTTGCTGCATCCAGGCACATGCAATATTCCTAGCTGTAGCAACGCAAATTTATATCTACCACACAGATTATTAACCTGTGGTACTGATTTACCACAGATTAGCAATGTGTGTGGTAAATATCACTGAAGTAAAATGAAATGTTTTATTGGAGCTGTAACTACTGGATAGACCCTCTCCACCACTTCATCAAGAATGTATCCTTCTCTTTTCTCCTTATTGTGAGTCCCAAGCTGGCTACACCAGACTCTTGGGGGTCTAGTTACTAAGTGTACTAATATTAACACTCATTATTAGTATGTAGGCCCCACTGAATAACCTGTGTTAAAACAACATACATTAACATTATTGCACCTGAGTAATTAGACCACTTGGTTCTTTTTCTGAAAGACATTCATAAAATTTAAGCGGCGTCCCTGCGGGGCGTGCCCACGCCTGGCAGGCCCGCGCCTGAGGGCCTCGCCAGAGGGTCCTTTGGCGTGGCCCTTAGGCGCTGGGCAGTAGGCATGAGAAAAAGAAACAAAATCAGCCAAGACCGCACCAAAACCTCAGGGGTCAACTGACAGGATCAAACTCCCTTCCGCATAGAACACCAGAGACACACCAAGCAAGGTCCATGAGAAAAACCAATCAGAATTGGTCAGCGGGAAACCTTGAGGGCTCGAGTCATGAAATACATCTGACCTACACCTACTCGCTGAAAAAGCATACTGGAATACAAATTGAGCAAGTCAACACAGTCACGCATGGCCTGAGCTCCCCTGGCTGGGTCTGAGCTCGCCAACGGCAGATACCGCCGACAACGCAACCAATCAAGCTATAAACCACCATTGTCGTTGAACTCTGAGACTACAACTACATGTGGCTTGAGCTCCCTTATCCAGGTCGAGCTCGCCAGCCCCTGCTATCACCTCCAGAGCACCCGACCAGGTAAACGCTTCACTGCGGGACTGTACACAAAGCAATACCACAATAACTGCTAACCAAACGATAGACACTAAAGCTCACTCAAAAAAAAACAACAAAACTGACGCTTTAACACACTAATCAGATGCATGTACATAATTCTACTCTATCACTGCAACCCCCACCTATATGTTAGAACATAAACCACTTTGTATCCTAACACTGTGTATTGAATGCATTTGAAACCTTTTAGAGCATAAGCAACATTGTATCCTAAACACAGTCAAAACTTTGTACCCTGCCTCATGATGATGTACACAGCAATCTGTCTGTAGCAGCTAGAATTTTTAAGCAAGTGATAGCATGAGCCTTAAATACAGGCATTTACTAAAAGCGTAATCATAGATAAATGCATAACTGTGATTAATCTTATACGTGCCTATCTTATACATGCCAATTCGATTACGTGCTTAACTTATATGTACATAACTTATACATGCATTATTGCAGACAACTCTCATAAAAGCAATATTAATCCACTAGTGAAATTTAGCATTGTGTGGATCAGATCAGAACCTCCAGCCGGAGAACCTCTTCACCGACATACTTGCTCTCTTCTTTCTGTGAAATTTAGCATTGTGAAATTTAGCATTTGTGAAATTTAGCATAGTTAAATTTAGCATTGTGTGGATCAGACCAGAACCTTGTCCTTTTGTCCCATGGCTCTCTTCACCTACAAACTTGCTCTCTGCTTTTGCCTAACACTATCCACATATGCATACATACCACAATTTCCAAACCACCAGACAATATCATGGCAACCAATATTTATACACAGCCCAATACTGATACCGATAGTTCCTCTCCTATGTCCAACTTACCCTGCTCATGGTGCAGCAATTCCTAACCCAGACCAGAAAACAGTCATTAAGATCACAGGCAAACCCCGTAATAAACGCAGCTCCAAACTAAAGAAGCACAGGAAGATGACAGCTGCAGCTAAGAAAAGCAAGCTCCAGCAACCAGGCCCACTACCGCAATCCACTATCACGATCTGCCTAATCAACACTAGATCCATTAGAAATAAAACACACATCATCCACAACATCATTACCGACAATAAACCTGATATCCTCTGCATCACTGAAACATGGCTCACTGACACGGATCCAGCAATAGTAAACCAGTTATCTAAACCTGGATACATAATATTTAACTGCCCGCGCCCTAACAGGAGAGGAGGAGGTGTCCTAATACTTGCCAAAACCTCCCTACATTTGGCAAACACGTCCCTAACTACAGCAGAGGGCATCGATATACTCAAAGTTGAGAATAAAACGATAAGCATCTGTTTAATCTACAGGCCCCCCCTCATCCCACCACGAAACCCTGGCCACTGCACTAGAAATCATCTCAACCTCTGCAATCAAGAAACAGCGAATTATCCTGGGCGACCTAAACTTACCATCCGTCCCTCCCCTACAAGCGGACACTTTCCTTGAAGCCATGAACCAGCTCGGATATGATCAAATTATTCAAGAATCCACCCATAACAAAGGCAACACCTTAGATGTGGTGTTCATATCATCTGAAAATCAGCTGAACGAAATACCAAAACCCAAAACTCAGATAACTCAGGTCCCCTGGTCAGACCACCACCTAATTGAAATTGAAATATACCTACCCTCCATACAAGAACAAACTCAAACCGACCCAAATACACGTCTCCAAAGGAAGTTCCAAAAATTCAACAGTGAAACATTAGTAACATCTATATCTTCACGCTTTGAATGCAATCTTTTGGACCTAGATAAACTGGTAGACATATGGAACGCAGCGATCAAAGATGCAGCAAAACCAACCTGCAAAGCCGCTAACACAGCAACGAGAACCAAAACCGAACCATGGTACACTCCTACTCTATCCAGAATGAAAAGGGAGCTACGTAAACTGGAAAAAAGATGGAGAAAAACACAAACAGATGAACGCAAGCAACTATACCTAACTCTCCTCATAAAATACAAGAATGAGGTCAACCTTGCAAAAAAGACCACCACACTAACATACTCAATAAAGCGCTTAACAGACCCAGAGAGCTTTTTGAACTTGTTAAATCACTCACTAAAACCGCCCAGGACATTGTCTATGCAGGTGAAATAAAGGCTCAGACACTTGCAGACCATTATGCCAAGAAACTACACCCGCTCAGCATTTAAGGAACCACCATCACCAAGCAAGACACTTCGGAAGACTCCACCCCACAAGAAACAGACTCCGCCACTAAATCAGAGCCTACCGCAGTATGGAGTACTTTCCAGCAATTAGAGGAGCAACAGATAGTAAACATCATAACCAATTTAAAATCCACCACCTCCCCTCTTGACCCATGCCCAGCGGCCTGGATAAAAGCAACTAAGAAAGAAATCATACAACCAATCTCCTACATTGTAAACCAGTCCCTCCAACAAGGTACAATGCCAGCACATCTCAAAAGATCGATTATAAGACCCATCTTAAAAAACAAAACCCTCAACAAAAGTGATCCTGCATCCTATCGCCCAATCTCGAGTATATCCTTCCTTGCCAAAACAATTGAAAAGGCAGTGCAACAGCAACTGCAGGATCACATCGACGACAGGAAAGCCTTAGATATGCATCAATATGGGTTTCGTCAGCATCACGGAGTAGAAACCCTCCTGATGGCACTCCTTGACAACCTCATCAGGGGCCTCGAAAACAGAAAGGTGATGTTCATACTTATATTCATTGACATCTCTGCTGCATTTGATACAGTGCACCACGGCATCCTCCTAAACCGCCTTGCATCCATAGGTATAACAGGGACCCCATTGAAGTGGTTTTCATCATACATATCAAACAGGATGCAACAAGTGCAATTCAATGACGAAAAAGCCGAAGCCTTCCCCCAAACCCAGGAGATACCTCAAGGGTCCGCCCTATCATCTCTCCTGTTCAACTTGTATATAAAACCGGTCTGTGAAATCTTTCAAAGGCACAACATCAATTAACACACATGATACTGTGATGCTGTATACGCAACTTGACATAGCACAACCGGATTTCACCCCACTGGAAGAATGCCTCAACATGCTCCAAACTTGGCTTCAACAAAACAACATGTCGATAAACCACAAGAAAACAGAAGTCATGTTTATCTCCAAAAAAAACGATTTCATCCCGCCCACCACAGTAACCCTTAACAAAAACATATATCATACAAAGCCTGCAATAAAATATCTAGGGGTCCTACTGGACAGCAACCTAAGGATGGATAAACACCTCCGAGCAACCAACCGAGCCATTTTCCACAAATTGAAAGTTCTACAACCACTTCGCAATATCCTTGAGAAATCTGACTTCAGAACTGTTGTGCAAGCCCTCATCATTCCTCACCTAGACTATTGCAATGCCATTCTGAAAGGCCTTCCCAAGAGCACCCTAAATATCTTGCAAATGGCTCAAAATGTTGCTGCAAGAGTCATCATGGAAAAAAGCGTCTCTGAACACATCACGCCAGTACTAATGGAGCTACATTGGCTCCCAGTTGCCGCCCGCATCATATTCAAACTTCTCATAACAAATTTTAAACTCATTCACAATATCGCACCATCCTACCTTGACAACCTAATCACTATCCAACCACACAACAGGAACAGAAGAACCATAAATAGCAACACTCTCTGTGTACCAATCAGCATAAGAGCTGTCAAAGCAGAAACAAGCAATAGAGCATTCTCATATGCAGCACCAATCCACTGGAACCAACTCCCTCACGAGCTACGATCAACGACTGATTTGCGAGACTTTAGGAAAAAACTCAAAACCCACTTATTCCAGGTTCACTACCACCTGACTTAGATTGCGACACCACTATGCTCGCTGAACCTAGATGGTCTCTGTCTGCCGCGAAGGCATTTAGTAAGCCGGTATTTAGTAAGCCGGTCTCTGTCTGCCGCGAAGGCATTTAGTAAGCCGGTATTTATCCTTGTATATTTGTATATTCCTGCCCCCCACCCACATCCCTATAATTAAATGTATATTTAGATTTGTGAGTTCTCATCTAATGTATATTGAAACCAATTGATCTTCCTGTGATGTGTAAATCAATACTCAATCTAACTGTATATCTTAAAAATTCACTGTATTGCAATACATTATGATTCTGTAAAGTAAACCACTACTGATCGTAGGAAGTAGCGGTATACAAATGTTTACTAAATAAATAAATAAATAAATAAATAAATAAATAAAAATACATTCCTAAAACAAAGACTTTATAGTAATTGTTTAGATACCTGAGTCTATGCTATAGTCCTTCTAGAAAAACTCCAGATTGATATACATCAAGCAGGTACCCTTTAAAAAGGTTCGAAGGGAGATTACTGTTATATTACCAAAATTTAAATAAGTAAAACACTCAGTTGTCTCCTTACTATGGGGTATGTTTACTAAACCGTCCTAATGTGCGTGGCACGCAGTAGCGTGCGCTAAGGTACCTTAGCGCACGCTACTGATGCTTTACGGGGCACAAATGCGCATTAGTGTGCGCTCATGTGCGCTGCGGCGGAAATGTGAGCCGAGGGCGGAGAAAGGCATCGGGAGGGCAGAGGAAGGTCCGTTCAAGGCTCCCCAGGGGCGGAGAGAAGAGGTCAAGGGGAGGATAGTGGGAGGGGAGAGGCTCCCCGCACACGAGCGCAGTGAAATATCTGGCTAAAAAATACCGTGAGTGAAAACCTCGCGCAAGAGAGCATTTAAAGGGAAAAGAAACCTTTTCTGTCGGCAATGTACCTGAAAACCAGGGAAACCTACAAAACGTAATAAGTGTGATACATGTGCACAGAACAAAAGGGCAAATAAACATTGAAAATGACCCCAAAAAAATAGAAAAGAAACATAACCAAGCTGGGCAAAAATGATATTAATGGGAAACATAAAAAAACACTCCAGAGAAAGCTCCAAAAAAAAGATATGAAGTTTGGAAAGGTCTACGCTCCGTCCCCATACAAGGTGAATGATCCCACAGAAATAGCACTGATCAGGGTGGGCATATCTGAACGGGCAACTGGACAGATGCCGGAAAAGGGGACACAGAGGGCTGCAGGTGGCACATGCTGTGGTGCAGCTGAGCCACAGTGTGGACTAGGGTGATGCCTAGGTGGCCCATAGGAATGCGGAAACTGTACAGCAGCCAGACAGCAACTGATGAGTGTCCAACATGGGCACGAGTGTATTTCCCACAGTGTCACTGGGGATAGTACCCAGAAGGTACCCCCAAGGGCACAGAACATTGGCAGGCAGTGCTTGGGGGACGCGTGGACAGATATGCAGGCACCCCTACCCCAGAACCCACACCATAGGCAGCCACCTACCCGCATACTGCATGGCCTGAGACTGCGCACCACCAGCACCACCAGCAGAAGGGCATGTCAGCATAGTGGCAGAGGGGTACTGGTGGTGGAGGGGGCAGTGGCAGCTGCCCACAGCAGTCCAGGCACAGTCCTGTGTTGGTGGGTGCCGCCCACTGCAACTGACAGGCCCTGTCGGATGTACAGTCATGGACTCCCCAGGGAATGCATCATATCTGTGGCAACACAGTGGTGCAGTGCACACAGCCAGTGTGTTCAAGAGCATAAGGTCACAGGTTCAAGTCCCAGCTGTGGCTCCTGCCAACTCAGTCCCCATATTTTACCCATGAAGAAAACATGGTAGCAAAGACTGAAACCTTTATTGCTGAGAACATAAGCATGGGTCAAACACCTATATTTTACCCTACACAGCACACACACCATAAAAATGCGCATTACCTACAGCCGAGTCCCCCAAATGCAGTCCTGTAGGGCCACAAATCAATCAGGTCATATGCTGTTTCCAATATAAGGACATGTCAGCATGTTGGCGGAAGGGTACAGGTGGTGGAGGGGGCAGTGGCTGCTGACCACAGCAGACAGTGGCCTAGCCCTGTGCAGGCGGGCGCCGTCCACTGCAACAGACAGGCTCTGTCGGATGTACAGTCATGGACTCCCCAGGGAATGTGACATAGCTGTGGCAACATGGTGGTGCAGTGCCCACAGATAGTGTGTTCAAAAGCAGAAGGTCACAGGTTCAAGCCCCAGCTGTGGCTCCTGTCAACCCAGTCCCCTTATTTTTCCCATGAAGAAAACATGGTAGTAAAGACTGAACCTTTATTGCTGAGAACATAAGCATACCCTACACAGCACAAACACCATAAAAATGCACATTACCTACGGCAGAATCCCCCAAATGCAGTCCTGGAGGGCCACAAATCCTTCAGGGTTTATGCTGTCTCCAATCTAAGGATGGAGCGGTACTGGTGGTGGAGTTGGCAGCGGCTGGTGCCCACAGCAGACCATGGCCTAGCCCTGTCCAGGTGGGTGCCGTGCACTGCAACAAACAGGCCCTGTCAGATGTACAGTCATGGACTCCCCAGGGAACACAGTATATCTGTGGCAACAAGGTGGTGCAGTGCACACAGACAGTGTATGCAAGAACAGAAGGTCACTTGTTCAAATTCTAGCTGTGGCTCCTGCCAACCTAGTCCCCATAATTTTCCCACTAAGAAAACGTGGTAGTAAAGACTGAACCTTTACTGCTGAGAACATAAGCGTGGGTGAAACGCACATATTTTACCTTAAACAGCACACCCACATAAACATGTGCATTACCTACAGCAGAGTCCCCCAAATGCAGTCCTGGAGGGTCACAAATCACTTAGGTTGTATGCTGTCTCCAATAAAGATGCCTGTGCTGCAATTCCAGGTACCACCCCCATGGTATGCAGATGTATCTTATCCATATTCATCAGGGACAGCATGAAAACCCGAACA
Organism: Ichthyophis bannanicus; assembly: GCA_033557465.1. Taxonomy (NCBI): domain Eukaryota; kingdom Metazoa; phylum Chordata; class Amphibia; order Gymnophiona; family Ichthyophiidae; genus Ichthyophis; species Ichthyophis bannanicus. Next base: position 30,185,230 of record CM066032.1, on the reverse strand, counting down.
GTGTCTGGCCCACCAGGACTGGAGTTGGGAACCTCTGCTCTAGAGCAGCGGCCAACAGGGGCAGAAACACCTGCACCCGCAGGCTCCATTATCCAAAGACTAATGCAGAGGCAGGATGTTGGGCACTGTGTGCATCTCCCAATACTAGCACGTGCATACCTTAGCAATGCCACCCTAAGCCAGGGGATACGGTACACAGATATCAAAAGGTTGCTATGATTACTGGCAGATAGCAATTCCTAAGTTAAGCACAATCAGCTCATTGAGCTGTATCATACCAACCTCTCTGATGTCTGTGGAATGTGCTACAGGTCGTGTGTCTGACAGAGTCCACCACCCTGGGGAATGACTCCTACAGTATTGCCTACCATAGCCATGCCTGCACTGTGCCCAGTACTGGTGCGGTGGCCAGGGCTGCCAAATACCTCTACAGTTGCTCAATGCTGGCATAGATGTGGGGAGTGTGTGTCTGTCTATCCAGTGTATGGTGGCTGCCAACACCCTCCTCAGCCCACACTGCTAGCACTGTTGCCAGTATTGGCCTGCCAATGTGCATAATGAGGAGCAAGGTACTGTGGGTATAGACCAGACAGGGCGGCCTGAGCAGGATGCATTTGCACAGGGCATAGGGCAATGGCTGGGACATTGTAGTGGCCAGCCACCACCTGCACAGACAGGGTGTCCACAGCATGTTCTGCTGGGAGGTCACTCTCACCCTGACTGAGCAGTGACCACGGCATGGCTAGGTTCCACCATAGTGACATATGGTATTTCTCTCAAGTGATGTATATGGGTTCTTTAATTTTGGGGCCCAATCACTGAGTTATCTGCCTGGTGGTTGTGCTCACATACCAGTTATGGGTGCACACATTTCTCATGGTAGCATGCACTATGGACTAGCTAGCGGACTGTCTGTAGTTAGTGTGTGTATGGCTGGAGTACCTTGCAGGGTGCAGTAGCTGGGGACTCACTGTGCTCGCTGCTGGAAAATGTCAGATGGTGGTGGGGCAGCTGGGCATTTCAGGCCCTACTGTCTGTCTGCTCTTGAAGTATGGATGCGTACAGAACGGCATAGGGTGCCCTGTAGGTTGTCTGTACCCCAGCCGGACTGAGGCTGATGGTCCCCTCTGTCGCTGCCACCATTGCAGGGATATAGAAAGTGAATCTGTTGGGGGTTCCAGAGGGCAGGTTCGGTGATCCAACACACTCCGCTTTTGTGTCCAAACAGCTCCTTTCCTCACCCACACCCCCCACATATATCATGTGGCCATGGCACCCACACAGGATATGCACTATTCCATGGGCATCATAGTCCACAAGGCCCAGATGTGACTGGGATATACAGATGGACACAGGTGTATCATAAGTGTGTCTGATGGGACAACCTATCAAACATCAACACAAATGGTGACCTGAAGCATAGCCCATCTCAGTTACAACAGGTGCTGTGTGCCCCACCGCACCCTCAGGGTGAGCACACGACCCACACACTGTGACGGTCTGTAGCCACTCTGTACCAGTAACACACAAGGTCAGTACCCACTACCAGGTCTAGGTGCTATGGGGGTGCACACCCATCTCCGGATCATCTGTAGACTGCTGCTTTGCATGTGCAGTGCATCATGGGTGCGAGTGGATTAACCCTACCCTGGTAACTGCAGCACACAGTCTGCAGAAGTTATTTTGTAGCCAGCCAGACATCTCTTTAGAGCTGTAGCTCACTGGTGACTACAATGCCTGTGAAGTAACAGGTTGGTGGTTTGAATCCACAGTGGGGTGATTTATTTAATTTACTTTATTTATTTACATTCCCCCATATACAGCGCTATTCTGCATCATTACGGTTTACATTGACCAAACTGGACATACATTGAACAGGGCATTGTAACATGGAGATAACTATTTTACAGGGTACATGGGGGGCTGTCTGGGGCAGTTTGTGCGTAATGTCAAGTAGTACTGCCAGCAGAAACACCCTCACAGTGCTGTAACCTTAAGGTGCCCTATAAGGTGCCTTATGGGGCACCTGACGATTACAGCACTGTGAGGGTGTTTTAGCTGCCACTACTAATTTAAATTAAAAAACCTGACATCGGCTGCACTCATAAATAACCCCACTGTGGAATCTAACACACAACCTCTGGCTCCACAAGCAGCGAAGTAACCTGTGGGCCACAGCTCTATAGCTGAGAACAGATGCCTGCCTGGCTACAGAGGGAATCCTGCAGACTGTGTGCTGCAGTTATCAGGGTAGGGTTGATCCATTAGTAACCATGCTGCACTGCACATGATGTTTATAGCACTGTGAGGGTGTTTCTCCTGGCAGCACTGCTGTAATGTAGAAAGGAGACTGCCGCAGGTAACACTGTTGTAACGTAAGAAGACATATGCCTCACGCAGCACTGATGTACAATAAAAAGCACTATGCCTCATTCGTCACTGCTACACCTCTGCCACTAGGGCTGTGTGTCAGCACACATACTCATGGTTAAGGTGCATTAAGGTGGCATGCCGACCTCCATTGCCTCATAATGTGCACCATGCAACCTATTGTGCATGTCCTATGTTCAGATATGAAGCCCCCCCTACCCCCTTATGCCAACCTGCACATCATTGCTGGGCTCACATCGAGATGGACTACTGAACATACTCCATTGGCACACACAACCCCATATCACCAGGGTGACTGATAGCCAACACTGATGGGCTGTCAGGACCCCTTGTTGTAAGTGTCTTGGCAGCCACTGCTATGTGAAAGACATAGCACACTGCATCATACAATGCACTAGGAACCAGTGGAGAAGTGTCTATAGGTTTGAGACCAAACTGTGTAAACAAGAATAATCCATAATAATGTAATTGTTGTTTTGTACATGTGAGACACATCGGTGCTATGTGTGTCTGCAGAGATCTGTAGAAATACTGTTGGCGACCCCATAACCTGTGCGGTCAAAAGATGGACGCATTTGCAATTTGATTCATGCATGTGCGTGATTTGCGCTCGCGCATGTGCATGCTTTGCGGCGTACACATGCGCGCCACGCCATTTGCGGTTGCTTTGCGCATGCGCGAGAGTTGCGTTGCGTGCGTGCGTTGGTTCATCTGAACATACATCAAAATGGCGACCAGAACAAGGAAGCCAGCTTTTAGCCTCCGCGAGCTGCACCACCTGGCTGCTCTGATTGGCCCAAAGCAGTACAGGCTGTTCCCTGGGGCCTCCAGGTGACAGGACATGGGGAAGGTACGCAGGGCCTGGGAACGTGTCAAACGAAGATTCAATCGTGTGGCAGACAACCCACGGGAGGTAAGTGTATGGGCACAGGTCATTATAACCATATACACAGACAGGGTTGATTGCAGCTGTCCATGCTGCTGTGTGTAGGTAGTCTATATCAGTAATGTGTAGCAGGTGAAACCACATGCCATATTATTTATGTATCACATCTGAGTGGTTTGCCCTGTACCCAGGTGGTGACGGATGTGGTCACAGAGGTCCTGATGCCATTCTGGAGTCATGGCAGCTGCTGCTGTTGATGTGCTACAGCACACTGTAACACAGCTAGCCCATTGATCTGCCTAAGGAGCTTCCAGAAACATCATGTTCTTATGGTGGGATCTGCATTTGCAGGGTAACATATATGGCCCACCATCAGGGGTCGTGAAACGTGCACCAAATGGTATGTTTGTCACCCTGGTGATATGGGGTTATGTGCCAATGCAGTTCAATCCATTCTCCCTATCTCCAGGAGTCCTGACAGCCCATCAGAGTGGGCTGTCAGTCACCCTGGTGATATGGTGCAGTGTGCCTATACTGTTGAATCCATGCTCCCTATCCCCAGGAGTCTTGACAGCCCATCAGAGTGGGCTGTCAGTCACCCTGGTGATATGGGGTTGTGTGCCTATACTGTTCAATCCATGCTCCCTATCCTGTGTGTGCTCTGCATAGCACTGCTACTCCACTGTCATCCTGATATTTCACCTATCCTGCCATTTCAGGCTCCTCTGCTGCACACATCTTCCCATCCTCTGTCACACACTGTCATTATAGCATGGTACATTACCATCACTCTGTGCATAGCTACAGCTGCCCCCGATATGTTTGTCCATTTTTCTAGCTGCCACATGGGCTGGAGCTGATTTGTGTGGTCCATCAGCTCTGATCTATGTCCTTCTTTTACTTATGCATTGTCTTTCCTTTCTGCTCTGTGCAGTGTTTGGGTTACGTGTGTGTTTGGCACATACCTCTCTTGCCCTTCAAATTGAGGGACCTTACTGCTCTTGGCCAACGTTTTTGGGTTCACCTATACATCCTTGGGGCATCTTACGCCACACCTTCGATTCAGGCAGCTTATGGGGTGCCTACTATGGTGCCTTGGGAGTTGGCAACCTTTCAACATGGCCTCTGGGGAACATTATAACTCGCCTTCGCTGACGTGGTTGTTTAGGATGTGCCTTCTGGTGCACCCTAAAAGGTGCATTAATTTATGGCACTAGGGTGGGGTTCATTTTAGATGGCAGCACAGATTGTTGTACAGTTGCAAACAGAAAAAGGAATTATCTCAACCAACCTTATTCATTAGGTACACTGGGGATTAGAATTCATGACCTCTGCACTATCAGCCAGTGTCTTAACCATTGTGCTACACTGCTGCTCCTTCTTGTATGTCAGCGCACCTACTTAAGATTTTTAATGCATTAAAGTGCACAGTGCTGCCATCAAAAACAGTGCTGTGACCTTGCGGTGCCTCATAGGGCACCCTATAAAGTGCCCTATAAGCAACATTCTAGGGTGCCTGGGTGGACAGTGCACTTTATAATATGCCCTCTGGAGTGCCTTATAGGCCGGCTGATGCGGCACCTTATGTTACAGCACTTTGAGAGTGCGTTTGCTAGCCGCAGTAATTAAAATAAAATTAAAATGCCTCATAATGCAATATTACACATAACAGGTAGTGTCTCAGCCAGCCTTATTCATTGGGCACTGTGGGGGATTGAATCCATGACCCCTGCACCATCAGTCAGTGTCTTAACCATTATGCTACACTGCTGTTGCTGTTTGTATGTCAGAGCACCTACTTCAGCTTACCACACGTTCACATGTGCAGTGCTGCCATCAGAGTAACCTTGCCGTGCCTCATAGGGCACCCTATATGGCGTCCTATAGGCCACCCTTTACGCAACATTGTAGGGTGCCTTGGCGGACAGTGCACTTTAAAATGTGCCCTCTGGGGTACCTTATGGGGCACCTTATGCAGCACCTTATATTACAGTGCTTTGAGAGTGCGTTTGCTAGCAGCAGTAATTAAAATAAAATTAAAATGCCTCATAATGCAATATTACACATACCAGGTAGTGCCTCAGGCAGCCTTATTCATTGAGTACAGTGGGGGATTGAACCCATGACCCCTGTACCATCAGTTAGTGTCTTAACCATTGTACTGTGGCTCTATTCTTCTGTTTGCACATCAGCACGCCTGCTTATGCTTTCCGCGCGCGTTGCTCATGCGCTAATGTGCGCGGCGCACATTAGAGCACGATAATCCCGGTTTGCTTTTTTCAGACTGAAACGCCCACTCCTTATATGGCATCCTGCACACTAATGCGGCGCGCACCTAACGGGGGTTTAGTAAACATACCCCTATGTGTTTGGGATGCACCATGGTCTGATCCCGCACATTGTAGTCTGAACTATTTAAGATGTGAGTCCCAGCAACCTCGCAAAAAATACTATCAGTGGACGGAAACAGAGGCACCAACTGAGACTCATCTAGAGCCTCCAAAACAATACAAGCTATGACAAAGTATCTGTTTAGTTTGGCAGTATATCAAATAATAAACTAAACTAATCAGGCTGGTTGTAGTCCATCATGGTGGTTAACAATATTTAAATAAAATTAATAAAATTAGTACATTCATATAGCTGGAAGCTCATCAACAAACCTCTCCTATGTCTGTCCTCCTCTTTTATTCCTTGTTATTTGGACACGATACTCATTTGGAGTGTCATGTACAATTCTGGAGACTGCACCTTCAAAAGGATATAAACAGGATGGAGTTGGTGCAGAGGGTGGCTACTAAAATGGTTAGTGGTCTTCATTATAAAGCACATGACCTTAATATGTACAGTATACATTAGAGGAAAGGCGGGATAGAAGAGATATGATAAAGAGGTTTAAATACCTCCGTGACATAAATGCACAAGAAGAGAGTCTCTTTTGATTGAAAGTAAGCTCTGCAATGAGGAGACATAGAATGAGGGTGAAAGGGGATAGACTCAGAAGTAATATGCGGAAATATTTCTTTTTAGAAAGAGTGGTAGATGCATGGAACAGTCTCCCAGTGGAGGTAGTAGAGACGAGGACAGTATTTGAATGTAAAAAAACGCATGGGACAAAAACAGAAGATCTCTAAAGGGAAAAAGGGGACTATTGTAGCTGATATGGAAGGGCAGACTAGATAGGCCAGAGGTTCCCAACTCTAGTCCTGGAGGACCAAACACCATTCAGGTTTTCAGGCTGTCCCTAATAAATATGCATGAGATGCATTTGCATGCACTGCCCCCATTGTATTCAAATATATCTCATGCATATTCATTAGGAACAGCCTGAAAACCTGAATTGTGTTTGGCCCTCCAGGACTGGAGTTGGGAATCTCTGAGATAGACCATGTGTTTTTTTTTTCTGCCGCCATGTTTCTATGTTTCTATGCTTATTGCTCTCTGGCTGAACAGACCAAGCTAGCCTAGAGAAACTGTTCTCTTTTTGTAAGACCTAGATGATCATGATAAAAATCAGCTCCCTGCATTTTCTTAGCAGCCTGGAATCCCCAAGGGTTCCTTCAGCTTTACTCTATGGTGGGTAACTGCACCAACCCAAAACCGTGCAACGTCTTAAGCAGAGTTGTTTGTAATTCCTTACAAAACCACAAGATAGAAACACTGTCTAGCATCACCTTAAACACATGAAGGCATACTTTAGAAAGGTAAAATCTTGCCTGTCTAAGTCAAGATGCAATGCGAGTCTGAAATGCAATGCGAGGGGCAGCAGAGAAAGTGGACATCGTTATTATTAGACTATCTTATGTTGTATGTCATGCCGGTGCTTTCACATTTTAATCATATTTTAACTGTTTTTTAATTGTTTTTATTAATTAATGTTTATATAATTTTTATTTATTAGTGTCATTCCCCCTGAGGAAGGCGTTGCCGAAACGCGTTGGGGTTCCCTTTGCATAATAAAGACCCTTTGCTCTTCCAATATCTTCTGCTCCTTGTGTCTGTCTAACACGGTGGCGCAGTGCACACAACCAGTGTGTTTGGCGGCAGAAGGTCACAGGTTCAAGACTCAGCTATGGTGCCTGCCAACCCAGTCCCCATAACCCACTACTACAACGTGCTAATACAGACAGAACATTTAGTGCAGATGACGTAAACATGCCCAAAATACCTACATTTCACCCTACAGAGCAAAGACACCATAAACAGGCGCATTACCTAGAGCAGAGTCTCCCAAATGCAGTCCTGGAGGGCCAAACACCATTCAGGTTCCATGCTGCCTCTAATAAAGATGCCTGTGCTGCATATCTATGCACCAACCCCATGGTATACAGATGTATCTCATGCATATTCATGAGGGACAGCATGAAAACCCGAACAGTGTTTGGCACAGCAGGACTGGAGTTGGGAACCTCTGCCGTAAAGCAGCAGCCAACAGGGGCAGACACACCCACACCCACAGGCTGCATTAGCCAATGCCTCCTGGAGAGGCAGGACATTGGGCCCTGCGTGCATCTCCCAATACTAGCACTTGCATACCTTAGCAATGCCACCCTACACCTGGGAATATGGTACACAGCTATCAAATGTTTGCTATGATTACTGGCAGATAGCAATTCCTACGTTAAGCACAGTTTGCTGATTGAGCTCCATCATAGCAACCTTTCTGATGTCTGTGGAGTGTGCTTCAGGTCTGGTGTCTGACAGTGTTTACCACCCTGGGGAGTGACCCCCAACAGTATTGCGTACCATATCCATGCCTGCACTGTGCCCAGGAATGGTGTGGTGGACAGGGCTGCTAAACTCCTCTATAGTAGCACAATGCTGGCATAGGTGTGGGAGTGTGTGTCTGTCTATCCAGTGTGTGGTGGCTGCAAACACCCTCCACAGCCCACACTGCCAGCACTGATGCCAGTATTGGCCTGCCAATGTGCATAATGAGGAGCAAGGTACCATGGGTATAGCCCGGACAGGGTGGCCTGGCCAGGATGCATCTGCAGAGGGCATAGGGCACTGGCTGGGACATTGTAGTGCCCGGCCACCACCTGCACAGACAGGGTGGCCACAGCATGTCCTGCTGGGAGATCACTCTCACCCTGACTGTGCAGTGACCACAGCATGCCTAGGCACCCCCATAGTGCGATATAGTATTTCTCCCATGTGATATTTATGGGTTTCTTTTTGGGGCCCAGTCACTGACTTATCTGCTTATTGTGTATGCTGACATCCGTGTTCAGGGTGCACGCATTTCCACCAGGAACATGCACTATGGACTAGCTAGCAGACTGTCTGCTGCTGGTATGTGTCTTGATGGAGCGCCTTACAGGGTGCAGCGGCTGAAGGCTTGCTGCAGGAGAATATCAGATAGTGGTGGGGTGCAGCTTAGCATATCCAGGCTTAATGTCTGTCTGCTATTGCGTTATGGATGTGTGCAGAGCTGCATTGACTGCCCTGTAGGGTGTCTGTTCCCCAGCAGGACTGGGGTTGATGGTCCCCTCTACTTCCACCATTGCAGGGAGGTAGAATGTGGATCTGTTGGTGGGAGACCCTGTTTACCACTCTCAGCCCTGGAGGAGGGTGGTGGTATATAATCCTCCTAGGGGTCCATAGGGGCTACACCTGACTGAGACATACAGATATATCCAAGGTGTGTCTGCAGAAACTACCTATCGCACACATTAGCACTGCTGGGGACCTGCAGCATGGCCTATCTCTGCTGTGGACCTGGTGCTGGGCGCCCCACCTCACCCTCAGTAAGCTATATTCAGATTTTATTTAAATTATAGCACTTTGCTGCTGCTAGGCTCTAACTTATTATGAAATTAAAACTACAAGCTTTCTGCTGGGTTCTAAATTTAATCAGAAAGCTCTCTTTTGTGTTTTAAATTTAAACTAAAGGTACTTTGCTGATGCTAGTCCCTGAGTGACTATTAAATTTAAACTACAAGCTCTCTGCTGGATTCCAAATTTAACCAGAAAGCTCTCTTCTGTGTTTTAAATTTAAACTAAAAGTACGTTGTTGATGCTAGGCCCTGAGTGACTATTAAATTTAAAATACAAGCTCTCTGCTGGGTATGAAATGTAACCAGAAAGTTCTCTTCTGTGTTTTAAATTTAAACTTAAACTGCTGCTACTAGGCCCTGACTGATTTAACAAAAAATAGTGGTTCACAGATTAATTACCTTTAATAGAAAGAATTCCTTTCAGAAAATTCCCAGTGGTATATACTCACAATTGCAGATCTCTCTCCAGAAGTAACAGTCCCCTTTTCTAGTCCTTCAAGACTATGATTATGATTATGGCCATAGAGGCAAAAAACACTGGTTAATGCAATGACTTCCCAGCCAGAAGTCATGGGTTCAAATCCCTAGTGCTACCACATCAGGAAGAGTGTCAGAGACAGACCCCTTTTTCATGGCTGTAACACTCAGACACATCTCTGTAGTCTGTGTTCAAAGCAAAATACACCCTCACCCTAGTCCTGTACCCCACGGTGGCGCAGAGCATGGGCCAGCAGAAGGCACGTCACAAGGCGCCGTAAGCTAAGGTGTCCTATGATTTGTCTGATGCTCAAACGGCGGAAAGCCTGCCCCGCCGTAACGTAAAGAGCTAGTCAACAAATTAATTAAATGGGGGCGTGGGTTGCGAGATCGGGCATATGGGGATCGTAAAAAAGGCTCATACCATTTGCGCTACGTATCACTGTTCTGCTACGAATAGTTTGCCGTGTACTGGGCGTGACAATGCCACGTGTGCTGTGTGCTGTAGTAGTGCGAGGTAGCATGTAGTAGCATGAGATAGCGCATGTAATTGCAAGCCACGGCACATGCGAGACGTGCGTCAACAAGCTATGCACAACAGAAAAAAATGGACAGCCGTTCAAGACAGCCTGCCTTTACACGGAGGGAGCTGAGAGTGCTGGGCAAGATAATCTGCACAAGGCAGAGGTGCCTTTTTCCTGGGTCATCAAAGCGGCAGGACCTTGGCAGGGTGAGGAGGGCATGGATGCGTCTCACCAGACGCTATAATCGAGCTGCCGACTACCCACGTGAAGTAAGTGTATGGTGACAGGTCACACAATGGCAGTTGTGCAACACAATATACAGCAATCATCACATATCATACATGCAGAACATGGTAGAAATACCAGTCTGTGGGCCAACCTGTGGCCAATGTAGGTGCGTATGGTGTTGTTTGCAAGTCTGCCCAATCCACAGAAGCCCTTCAGACCTGATTACATGGGTCTATTATACATCCTGGTGTTATGGTACCTGCATCTGTTGCAGTTTCACAGATCTGCCCTATCTCCAGGAGGCCTTAGACCTGATTATAGAGGTCTAATATACATCCTGGTGTTATGGTAGTTGTTCCTGTTGATGTGTTTAATACCACCCTATCCCCAGGAGTCCTTAGACTTGATTACAGAGGTCTAATATACATCCTGGTGTTATGGTACCTGCTTTTGTTGCAGATTCACAGATCTGCCATATCTCCAGGAGGCCTTAGACCTGATTACAGAGGTCTAATATACATCCTGGTGTTATGGTACCTGCTTTTGTTGCAGATTCACAGATCTACCCTATCCCCAGGAGGCCTTAGACCTGATTACAGAGGTCTATTTTAGCTCCTGGTGTTATGGTAGTTGTTCCTGTTGATGTGTTATCTCCACCCTATCCCCAGGAGGCCATAGACCTGATTACAGAAGTCTATCATACATCCTGATGTTACAGTAGGTGCTGCTGTTGATGTGTGTAAGTCCACCCTATCCCCAGGAGGCCGTACACCTACATACAGAGGTCTGTTATACACCCTGGTGTAATGGTACGTGCCTCTGTTGCAGTTCCACAGATCTGCCCCATCCCCAGTGGGCTATAGACCTGATTACAGAGGTCATGTATATATCCTGCTGTTCTGGTTGGCTCCCCTGCTATTATGGAGGTCTGGCTAAAACCCAGGTGTGCCTCTGTAACACAGTGAGTCTGGAATCACATCCCCTAGAGACCAGCATGCCTACCCCACACATGGCATGGTGCTGCCATGTCATGCAAGGAGAAGGCAGGAACCTGGAATGTGGTGCATGGGGGGCATCGCATAAGACACGTAGGTGGCACACGGCGCATGCCCAGACTCACACCCACACATGCAGGCGGCAGTGGCAACAGGTAGCAGCACACCCACTGGCCACTGCCGCAGAAGCCCCCTGCTGCTCACAGCAATGTGTGATATGCTAAGGCCTTGGCCAGACATATCCGGTCCCTAATGTTCCAAACCTTGCATTTCCCCCCAGGTGGAGGACCTAAGGAAGAAGGGCCGTGAGCTGTGGCTGCGTCGGACAGATTTCCTGCACCAACAGAGGGCGATGGGCCATCGTGATGGTGAGTGTTGCAACCACTGCATTGCACTACAGCATGTCCCAGTGGCCCAGCAGTCTGTGTGCGCACATACTATGTTTCTGCGATGTGGCTAATGCATGATGCCATGCTAATATTTGGTTTCCCCCACAAAGGATGCAGATGCTGGGGAGGGCCCATCCACACCAGCAGCAGACACCCAAAGCCCAATGTTGATGGCGCAGATGGTGGAGGTGGCGGAGGGCGATGGAGCGGAGGAGGACCACATGGAGGGGGTGGAGGATGTGATGGGGTGGGAGGGAGGAGAGGGGGAGGGTGTGCGTGAGGCGGCGGGGGGGAGGACGAGGTTGAGGAGAGTGGGGAGGGGGCAGGGATGAGGGTGAGGAGAGTGGGGAGGGGGGTGAGGACGAGGGTGAGGGGGTTGGGGAGGCAATGGTGGGGGAGGAGGAGGGCGAGGAGGGCGTGGAGGGTGGGCCTGTGGTTGGGAGGGGCCACAGGACAGCACAGGGTACTGGGGGTCCCTGGCACATGTCACATGTGTGCGGCAATGGTGCCCGTCTGTGTGTCGCCATGGTACCCATTGCCATAGACAGGAGCCATGCAGATGCCACCACACAGACGGTGGCAACATAGTGCGGGTGTGGTGGCCACTGCGTGCGCTACCTGGCTATGGCAATGGGTACGTTGCTGCACCGCCAGCGGGACCATGACCGCAGCATCCGATGGCTGGCAGGCGCCATAGAGCGGATGGATGCGGAGATGCGCATGCAGCATGGGCTTGGTATGGGCCGTGCATCTCCGCACCCATCCGCTCATGGATGGTCCCATAGTGTGTAAGGCGCACAATGCCGCATCACACATGTGCCCTGTGCTGTCCTGTGACCCGGAGCCAACACATGTGGGCAGCTGTAAAAAGCCCAGATTGTAAATAAACTCACGTGTCATGTTTTTTAAGACATCACAATGGTCATGTGTCTCCCTTACAGACAGGATGCTGATGTGAGTGTGAGACATGTGTGCATTCCCCCGTGTGTATGTGTGGTGGACATAGGTAGCATACATGGAATGTTTCCATCATCAGGTGTGGGTGATGGCTATATGGGCAGGCAAATGTGTCCCCTGGTGCCCCTTTGATGTATCCATGTGCTGTGGTGTCCAGCAGCCATGGACACATGCATGGTGGCTGTGATGTGTAGGCCACATATCTGATGCATCATAATCTGAGGAAGATGAAGGGAATAGCTAGCAGTAGGAGCAAATCACTCAACTAAAGAAACAAAAATCGCTTTATGAGGATGAGGAAGTTCTTGGTTCAGCAATGGATTTGCCACCTACCATTCTGGAACTGAAAGATTTGCATAAAAAATTATTACGTGCTAGCCTTCATGGTTCAGCCATGGCTCAGTATTTGAAGTCTTCTATAATCCCAAGGGGGCTCAGGATTATAAAACCACCTAAACAATTTACGGATGATCAATCATTTTTGGCTAAGTGGAATGCTATACTTAGTAAGTGTAGTTTTGATCTGATAGCACTTTTGTTGGAACGTTCCATTTCTGAACAAGAAAAACTGTCTGCGCAGACAGCAGACCTGAAGAAAAATATCTTGGATGCATTGGAGCTCCATAGCTTTCAAACTCAATGGAGTGAGATTGAGAAACAACTTGCATCCTTGCGGGATCATGTTCGTAGTTTAAAAATTAATAAATTTAAAAGGGACAAGTCTGACTATGTTAACGATTGTGTTTACAAATGGCCATTGCGGATTAATCAAAACCGCAATAAAAAGGTTTCTTTTGCCTCCGGCTCGGAAGATTCTTCTGATGTGGATTCTGGTGACTCAGATCTGGGCACCGCTAATACTAACAAAAGTAAAAAAAGTTTTCCTTTTTCAGAATATCAACGAGGAAATTCTTTTCGTGGTCGTAGACCTAGAGGATCTTACCATCAGGATTTTCTGGAGGGCCTAGACACCAGATCAAAAACCAGGAATTGACAGTTGTAAATCTTTCAGGCCATGTGTTTACGCATGAGCAATTAGAGCTTTTTGAACTGGGGCTAACATTTGTCCCTTCTACAAACTATGATGGTATTGAGGTGCGGGCAGCGCTATATAGGTTTATCCGAAAGTTATGTGCTATACATCACTTCGCTGATCGGGATAATCCTGTGGACATGTCTTTGATCAAGAGACCCTCCAAATGGCAACCTCCGGGACAAATGGATGCGGCTATTTCTACTTATCAAGATCTTATTCTGAAAGAGCTACTTCAATTGGAGAAAACGAATTTCCCTTTTCATCACAATTTATCTCATGACCAGCATAGAATTTTGAAGCAACTGTCACAAGCTGATTTGGTCATCAGACGGGCTGATAAGGGTGGTGCTATGGTGGTGTTGTCTACAGAACAGTATGAGAGGGAGATGCATATTCATTTGGACAATCATAAATATTATATTCCAATAAATGATCCTACGATGGACCTCTTGAATCACATACAAGAATTTGTTTCTCAAGCTTTTTTGAATAATTGGATAACTAGACGTGAATCAGAATCCTTGATAAATAAACATCCGAAGACAACCATTTTTTACCTGGTGCCTAAAATTCATAAGACATTGATTGATCCTCTGGGCCGCCCTATCGTGTCCTGTAGGGATTCGGTTTTAGAACCGTTATCTAAATTTAGTGACCTTTTCCTACAACCTGCAGCAACAAAGGTGTCTTCATTCATAAAAGACACGGGTGATTTCTTATAACAATTAACTTCTTGTACAGCATGGTCTACATATTCATTTATGGTTTCTCTGGATGTTCAATCACTGTACACTAATATAGATCAAAAAGAGGTACTAGCAGGTTTATTACATCACCCACTATCATTGCCGGAATATATCCCCCGAAATTTTATTCTTGATCTGTTAGATTTGCTATTAAATAACAACTATTTTCTTTATCAGCAGCAGCATTACCTTCAGATTTTTGGTATAGCCATGGGTGCTACTGTGGCTCCCTCTATAGCCACCATTTACATGGCTTGGTTTGAAGATACATACATTTATTCTCACCCATTGTTTTTTAGGGTTTCTTTTTGGAAAAGATTCCTCGATGACATTTTTTTCTTATGGACAGGTACGAGAGAAGATCTTGAGATATTTTTAAATTCTCTGAATTCCTTTAAGGAAAACATTAAATTCACAGCACAAGTTGAGTCTCGAAAAATCCAATTTTTAGATATTACTATTGAATTTCCACAACTGGCTTTTTGACATCATTGTATCGTAAGCCGGTTCAATGAAATACTCTGTTACGTTATGACAGTTTTCATCCTCCAGCACTGAAGAAAGGTTTGCCATTCGGTCAATTTTTGCGCCTCAGGCGTAATTGTACCCGATTGTCGGATTTTAAAACGAATGCAAAAGATTTAAGTCTTCGCCTGTTGACTAGAGGCTATCCAAGTAAGGTGATTAAATCAGCGTATATACGTGCCCGTTTTACGCACAGAGAATGGCTTATTGAACCTCAATTTCGGGCATTGTCATTAGAAACAGCGGATGACAAAATTACAGGTATACTTCCTTATATGAGAGGTACTTCAGCAGTCACAAGGCTGTTTCATAAATAATGGCCTATTTTAGGGCTTCATACTTGTTTTAGGAAACTACTAAAGATAGCTTATTCTCGAAAGGCTAATCTGCGTGATCTTTTAGTTAAGACTATGGCATCTATTGATCGCCCTCCTGCCTTTCATGAAAATGCTGGTCATTTTGTATGTGGTTCCTGTAATTTTTGTTCAACTACAATTTTGGGTTTGACATGGCTTGATAGCCACACTATGAAGGTTCATACAGCTCGCTGGCATACTAGCTGTGTTTCAGCATTTGTGGTGTACTTGATTATATGCCCATGTGGCCGTTATTATGTGGGTCGCACATCAAGATCTCTCAAACTTCGTCTGGGAGAGCATGCCTCTAGACTTCGCACAAAAACTTTGTCGGCCCCGTTGGTAGATCATTGTCTTCGCATGACACATACTTTTGAAATGCTTCAGTGGCGAGCGCTTGACTTTGTACCTTTGAATCCTCGAGGAGGGGATCGTGTCCAATCTTTACAGAATCTGGAACAAAAGTGGATTTATAGACTGGATACGGTCTACCCGAGGGGGCTCAATATGCAGCTGGAGTGGCACACTGTTTCCTAAATTTCAGATTTCAATTCAATTTTGGATATTATGTAGCCTGTCGATGAAAAGGTAGTAGTCTGGTTGGTGGCTCCTCACTTGTCTGTTCTGATTGGCTCTTCATTTAAAAATCCGTTGAATAGACGGTTGAAACAGCTGAGTAAATGTTGGTGTTTCCTGGGTATAAAAACCGTGGTCTTTAATAACGCTTGGTATGGCCGAATTCTCGTCGAACAGCAGTGTTTAGACCTGAAGCAGGGGGAGAAATGTGCAAACCCCGAAACGTGACACGTCGTTGTTTGGAGTACTGCCGTCAGTGATGTTTTGAAACAGCCTTCGTTGGATATATAGCTAAGTACAAACATTGTCAAGAATAAAAAACAACAAAAAAAAGAATCCTTCTCTTATTAAAATGGAGAGGTCACGATAGTGAGAGAAAATTTACTTTTCACCTAGCTGACCATTCCGACAAAAAAATTTCCTTTTTTTTGGGTACTGAATTATTGAAGAACGCGGGTTATTATTATTTTCTAGGTTGTGTTATTCTGGTTGACATGTTTTAACCTAGTTGGGGGTATTATTCTTTTGTGATTATTAAGCAGTAGGTATGAGGCAGGAAGGTGAGAACGGACTGCCAAATCCATGAGCAGGACAGGGTGGGATGGTGGTCTAGAGGAGGGGCAGAGGCTCTCACAAAGTGCTAGGGGGGAGTAATCAACTGACTGTAGCTAGGTACCCTTGCCTGTCCTGTGTGTCTCCCAGTCATCTGTGGCTATCGGTTCACGTAGACCCTGGTGTGGGGCAGACATGCAGATAGACTAATGAGGAGTATATTTATTTATTTATTTATTTACATCTCTTATATACCGCACTATTTGCGATCAGCGCGGTTTACATAGAACAAACAATATCCGACAATAAACAAGAGTCAGGTCATTACAATGAACAGGAGCAGTAAATTTGGATAACAGGGGAAACTATCTACATATGTGGAACATTGAACAAGGTAACTGTATATATGAGAGATGGAGTTATTGTGTGTTGCTCATATGCGGTGTGAGAGAGTGGGCAACCCTCACAATGTATATGACCCACCAGACATATATTCCAGGTGGATGGGGTGGAGGGGGTAGACCCACCTGCATACGTATAACTGTGCACACGTGGCACAGTGCAGGGCACAAAGGGCATGGCAGAACACTCCCCCCCCCCCGGTGTAATGGTAATGCTCATGTGACCAGGGTGGCCACATGGGGGACAGGGTAACCATGGAATGACAGGGACAAACACTGGACATGTGCACAGAGGTATAAAAAAGGTAAACTGTATTACTGTTGAAGATACATGTCCCTGTTGCCCTCACTCATGACCTGCGTGGGCGCCTATGTCCACACCCACCACGCCCCCACTCACCCCTCTGTGCTGGTGCTGCTGCTGCCTCCGGCCCTGCTGCTGGCTGCTGGGGGCAAGCAGCCATGGCCTCAAGTGCTTCAGCCACCCGGACTATGCCTGCTGCCATTGCGTTGGCCTACCACGTAGGTTGCGCATCTCTGCCTGTAGGCCCCTAAGTGCCCATGTGTGGGCCCACTGCTGCACCCTCAGGCCACGTACCTCATCCCAAATGGACAGCAGCACCTCATGAGTGCCTGTGGGTGAGAGACAATGTGACCTATCAGACATGTGTTGCAACTCCCACCGTGACTCATGCAACAGGTGCGGGACGTAGCACATAGGGTGCCAGCAAAATACGGGTGTGTATACTCATATCCTGGTATCACATTGTGGCCTTATGTCATACAGCTCAAATGTTAGTTGCACAAGGCCACGTGTATCAGGGCGACCCACCTGGAAAACATACTGGTCACCCCCATGGGGAAACCATTTACCACACAAACAGACTGTCTGGTGCTATTGCTGCTGCTGCTGCAGTATCTGCAGCTGAGTCACTGTCCAGCAGAGCCACATTGCCTGCCCAAACAAACCCCTGAGCAACCCCCTCTGCATTGTCTGCCAGGCTCTCATGGATAGTCTGTGCCCCTGAGCCTCTGCTATGCCTGCCTCGGGGGCTGGGGCACAGGCATATCCTTTGTCTCAGTGGTCCCGGTGGTCCACACACACCCCTGGGAGGGTGACACCCCCATTGTTGGTCTGGGAGGCCGTGCAGGGGTAGTGGCATTGGGGGTGCTGATGGGCAGGCTAGGGTGCGTGGACGGCACATGTGTCTGTGGTTAGCACAGTGGCAGCAGCTGCTATGTTTGTAGCCATAGTACATTCCCCTGTGCTCCTGGGGGGGGGGGCTGACAGGCACACTGGGCGATGGGGGGATGTGACCTGGTGCAGGCTGATGGGGGGCTAGGACTACTAAGAGGCTGTGTGGGAGGGGTACAGGGATGCACATAGCTGCTGGGGAGGGGGTTCATACTGGAAGGACTGTGTGCGTGGGGCAACCTATGATGGGGGCTGTGGGCTGGTTGGGGGCCAGGGACTGGATAAGGGCTATTGGCGGGACGAGGTGTAGAGTGGACATGGGCAGGTGGGGGTTGCCAGGCACAGTCAGGGCCTGTAGTGGGGCCTAGGTTGTGATAGACACATGGAGGGGCTGAAACTGTGGGTAGCTCATGGTGCATAATGAATGATTCTGGGATGACTGGGCTGGTGCTAGGATATAACATGGGCTGATGTTGTCTGTAGGACATGACAGTACAAGGGTTGTTGGGGTGCTAGTATGTCACACGTGCTGGATCAGAGATCAGGAGGGCGTGTCCCACCCCCACCACCAGGTGCCAGTAGCTTAGTGCCCCCTAGCAGAACCTGTCCCACCCCCACCGTCTACCCATGCATGTTGACCCATGATCCTGCTAGACACCTGTGCACATCTTCCATACCCTCCCCTATGTGTCTGACATGCTGCCTCCCCACCGTGACATTCCACAGCTCCCAGACATCACCATGAGGGCACATGTCTGTGGGGAGGCCCACTGTCAGTCTGCGGTAGTGTGCCCCCACCGCTGTGTCTGAGGGGTGGTGTGCCACACCTCCCCATGCAACCACCCTGTCAGTTACCTACCCTCAGCATTCTGCTGAGATGAGGCGGTGGATCACACCCATGCCGGTGGGTGGTGTGCTTGATGGGCATGGTGTTGCTGTTTGGTGGCTTTGTTCCTGGGTCTCTGTGCCCTCCACAGCCACTGTGCCACTGTTGCTGCCCCCCACTAGTGTGTGCACGTCCGCTGCCCCGTCCTCTACCATGTGTGACACATTATCTTCTGTGGATGCGGCAATGGTGCTGGGGGCAACCTCTACATCTGGAACCCCTGGCTGGTCTGCAGCCTCTGGCTCAGCCACATCCTCCTCCTCCTCTGCCTCCATGGCCTGGATGTCACCTGGGGGGTGGAAGAGGGTGCACAGTAGAAATGGGTTTGACCAGACCATATATATACAGCTCCAACATTATCCTACCGTTATCTTTCCATTGACATCTCTTATCACGCTCACACTGGAGGTAACAGAGTGGTTTACAATAGGAACATGACTGCTGAAAGGAAACGACTGCCACAACATAGAATAAACAGGAGAGGGTTAACAGACAGCAAGGTAGAGACTAAGCAGAAGGGCATGGTGTTAACAGGGGTGAAGAGCAATTGTGGACAGCAGGGGGGGGGGTGAAGGGGTAGCACAGTGAAAGGTGCGGTTGACTGCAGATCAGTATAGGTGTGTCTATAGCTTGTCACCGCCTATAGGATCACACATCAGCAGAAATAGGGAGTGCAGCTATGTTACGCCCATGAAAGGGATGAGGGAGAAGGGCCAGATGCATGGCATGGTAACAGAAGGGCCTAGTGTGAATGTACACACTAGAACAGGGCAGACCTCATAATGCTTTGGGAATGTGCACCCCAATGTTTGGGGAGGGTGTATTGCTGATTCCTACTGTATGTTGTCGCATGACAGAGTAGTATGTGTCTGCTATCTGTGTGAGATGGTCGTTAGCTTCCGTTTGCCTCTACCTCATAATCTCACTGACATAGGCCGTTCTCCTTCAGTGTTCTGGGATCTGTATGTGGGGAGGTAACATGCAATGAAGCTACAGGGTAAACTCTTTAAGACTAATAAAAGAAAATATTTTTTCACTCAATGTGTAATCAAACTCTGGAATTTGTTACCGGAGGATATAGTAAAGGCTGTTAGTGTAGCTGGGTTTAAAAAAGGTTTGGACAAGTTCCTGGAGGAAAGGTCCATAAACCATTATTAAGAAGGGACCCAGGATATAAATGCTTGACCCAGTACAAGCATTGTGGAACCTGTGTCTTTTGGGGAAACTGCTAGGTATGTATGACCTAGATTGGCCACTGTTGGAAACAGGATACTGGGCTTGATGGACCTTGGTCTGACCCAGTATGGCATATCTTATGTTCTTATCTTCCTTTTTACGCTTTGTCAGTAGTATTGCTTTATATTTATCATTAATATCACTATTGGCCAGCTTGGTTATTGGGATTTCAGATGTGGTTCTGCTCAATTTATATGTTTAATTGCCTTTTTGGTTCCTGCACATGTATCACTACTATCACTTTTCTGGGTTTCCCTGCCTTTGCTGTACATTGCTGACTGAAATGTTTTCTCTGTCCTGCAAATGTGCCTAGCGCGAGATTTCACTGACGCTAATTTTCAGAGCTTTATTTCATGGCGTTAGTGTGCATAGATCCACTCCCCGCCCACTCTCCGCCCATTGACCCCTTCTCTCCGCCCCTGGGGAGCCTTACTCCACCCTCTGGGGTGCCTTTCTCCTCCCTCTGCGCACCTCACCGCCGCCAGACACGTTATCGCGCGATAACATCGCCACTGCTACGTTAAGACGGTTTAGTAAACATACCCCTAAAAGACTGATAAAAACAGCTAATAAGACCAACTATAAAAGACAAGAAATAGAACATATCCCTCAAACAACAGACCCTAAAAACAAATACCATCTGAAATCCTTGAACATCAGATGTATAAATTGCTTCCAAAGTATATTCAACACCACCATGCAGCCTTTGCACCAGCAGCATACCCTGAAACGCAAAACAAAGGAACCCACTAGGAGAGCACAGTAAAAATAAAAATAGCTGAAAACCATTGTGCCCACCTATCATTCAATACAAAATTCTAAAAGGGGCAAAAAACAGTCTTTAAAAGAAGAACTTAAGATAAACAGTAAATAGCCCATATGGGCAGTGTATTAACTACATATTAAAATAAAAATGTCATATTAAAGTAAAATATGAAAATAAAAATTCCATTAATAAAACTAAAGCTAAAAACTAACATAAAACTAAAACTTACAGTAAAAACCCCCCACAGATAAACTAAACAGCACTAAAAACACAGTTTTCCACAAAAACAAGACACCCTGACACTGAAGACACTTGATTAATGAGAGACACCCCTTAAATAAGCTGAAAAATCAGACCAAAACGCTGCCACAGAAAATGGTGAAAAAACAAATTCCTGTAAACTTACCTGGATCATACTGAATTTGTGCTCAGAAGTCAAAAGACAAGGAAACTGAGCAGAAGACTGCCCTTTAAATTGGCATTCCCACCAAAGATGCTCAGCTGGACAGTGGGACCACAACGAGGCTGCTAACCCAATTGCCATCAAAATACCCGATGCCATCAAAATACTGTCAGAAGGCTAGTACCCCCAACACTGACACCCAACAGAAACCAAATCCTGGTGGCCCAACAGCTCAGAACCCCTACCCATTCAACCAGTTAAAAAAAACCCTGATGGCCCAGCGGTCCAAAAAGCCCCCCCCCCCACCCTGTACTTTTACGATGGAGCGGGAGCATTGCCCATGCGCTCCAGTCCCTGTGCTTCCATCTTGAAAAATGGTAGCACCTGACCCCATGCGGTGCATCCTAGGAATTTTCTACCTTATATGGCAGTCTGACTTCGCACGGTGCATCGCAGGATGCAGTGCATGGGGCTAGGTACTGCCATTTTTCAAGATAGCAGAGCAGGAGTGGGATCACAGGGGCAACACTTCCTGTCCATTGTAAAGGAAGGTGCCGGATGGGGGATGGGGGTTCGGTACTGCTGGGTCACCAGTGTTATTTTTAATTGTGTGGGTGGGGGGATCGAGGCCACTGGACCATATTGGTTGGGTGGGTGGATTGGGGCCACTGAGCCACCAGAGATTTAGTTTCTGTTGGAGGCCCCTGAACAATATTTTGATGGCATCGGGGACTTTCCTCAATGCTTGGATCATCTGAGGGGAAGTTTGACATTTCACGTCAGATGATCCAAGCATCGAGGAAAGCCCCTGATGCCATCAAAATACTATTGGGGGCATCCTGTTTCTCTGGGATAGCATGCCAAACTTGCGCCGACTCCTGTGCGCATGTGTTTGGCTTGATCTCCTTGTTTAACGCTGTCATTTGTGCCACAGTTTAACGCATGTCTAATTTGCATATGCACCCCTTTCTGCATGCCATTGCTGAAGTTGTGTGCTATCGATGCGCTCCATAGAGGTGTACATAGTTACTAGCATGTGACTTCTGAGACGGTTTTCTGCATCAGCCTGTATTTGCGCATATGTAAACAGTGTTTGCTATTGTACAATTGTGCACTCTAATATGCAATTGGGTGCACTATTTCAAAATGAGAGCACATCCCTGCTCTAAATTAGTTCTTACTAGAGGCTTTTACAAAGGCACTATCACCTCCTTTTTACTGCTGGTCATTTCTCTCCCTATGTACCCAAGCATCCTTCTAGCTTTTGCTATCACCCTTCTACCTGTTTGGCCACTAAGATTATCTGTTATTATCATCTCCAGATCCTGCTCTTCTTCACCTCCTATACTGTACTGCTCCCTTGGGTTTTTGCAGCCCAAACGCATGACTTTGTATATTTTAGCATTATTTCAGCTGCCACATTCTCAACTATTCTTCAAGCTTCTCTAGATTCTTCCTCATATTATCCACACATCTTTTATAGTGTCTACCCTGTTGCTGATTTTGATGTCATCCACAAAGTGGCAAGCCTCTCCTGACAGACCTTCCACAATATCACTTATGAAAATGTTAGAAATAACAGGACCATTCATTGTAGAATGCCATTGCAATCCCCTGTCTTCAGAGTGAACTCCATTTACCACTATCTTCTGTCACCTCTTACTCAACCAGTTTCTACCCCAGCCTGTTACTTTAGGGTTCATCCCAAGGTCACTCAGTTTATTTTTAAGTCACCAATGAGGAATGTTATCAAAGGCCTTGCCAAAATCAAAGTATAAAGTGTCACATCTAACACTCTCCCCCAATCCAATTCTCTGGTCACCCAATCAAAGAGATCAAGCATATTCATCTGACAAAACCCGTCTCTAGTAAAGCTATGCTGTCTGGGATCCTGTAATCTCTTGGATTTCGGAAACCTCACTTTCCTTTGCTTTATCAGCATTTTAATTAATTTATTCACCACAGAGGTCAGACTCAGCAGTCTGTAGTTCCCAACCTCTTCCTTACTTCCTCTTTTATGGACAAGAGTCACATTCACTCATCTCCAATCCTCAGGGATTGCTCCCAACTCTAAAGAAGCTTTGTAAAGATCAGGCATCAGAACTACCAGTACTTCCCTAAATTCCTTCAATAGTCCTGAATGAATCCCGTTTAGCCTCATCGCTTTGTCTACTTTAGTTTAGCTAGCTCCTCACAGGGTCTTCTGAAAATCAATCAAGATCTTCCTCACTTCCATTCCTATTTGTGTTTGTTTTCTGAGGTCCCATTCCTGGCCCTTGATCTGTAAACACAGAGCAGAAATATTTGTTAAGCAATTCTATTTTATCTTCACCAGCCTCTGCATATTCCTCACCTTTACCCTTGGGTAGCACAATGCCACCTTTGTACGTCCTTTTGTCACTAACATATCTAAAAAAAATCTTGCCCCCATTTTTACTCTATTGGCTATTGTTTTCTTCCATTGCCTCTTTGCTTTTCTGACTACTTTACCAGATTCCCTTAGCATCTCTAGATACTTCTTTGTCTTCCTCTTTCTGTGATCTCTTTTTCCTTACCTTTACAGCTACTTCTTTTGAAAACACAGCAGCCTCCTTTTTCTCTTACTTGTATGTACTTTCTTGAAAAAAAGGTTTGCGGTCCTTAAAATATCTCTTTAAAGTTTTGCCCATTGATATTCTACTTCCTCCAGATGTTCCTATACTGCTAAGGACTCCTTAAGGTATCACAATCAGCATCTGGAAAATCGAAATCTCCTATCAATAACAATTTCTCTTTCATAGCAATATTGTGAATGTCTTCAATTAAATCTCTATCATTTTCTTCTGCCTGTGAAGGATGTCTGTAAATAGATTTTCCATTCCTCTTTCCAAACTAACCTATAGTGCCTCCTCCTTTACTTGTAAGCAGGGCCAGTGCTAGGATTTATAGTGCCCTAGTGCAACCTACCTGCATCCCCCTCTCTCATTACTATTAATGGTAGGCTGCACCCCCCTTTCCCAAAATTCCTTTGTGAATTCTATTCACATAATGCTTTTTTTGCCTTCAAAACAAATACTGTAGCAAGAAAATTGCAGTGAAGCGGCAAATGCCTAGCTGGAATTAAAACAAGCACTGAGGAGTAAATATTTAACATTGTATAAGCAGGCTTGCTGGGCAAAGGGTTAATGTGATCAAAGCAAACAAAATCAATGTATTTATTTATTTATTTAACAAAAAAAAAGGTCTACAAAAGTTACAACCGCTGAGCTTTTCATGCCTCATCTCACCTGTTATTGTTGCTGCAGATACTATCACCACTCTCTCTCTGCCTGTACAGTTGCACAGCTCTTTTATAAATCTGACAAAAAAGGAGAAGGTGATTAAAAGCAGTGTAGATGGGTTTAAAAAAGGTTTGGACAAGTTCCTGGAGAAAAAAAAAATCAATAGACTATACTAAGACAGATCTTGGGAAAGCCACTGCTATCCCTGGTTGTAAGCAGAATGGAAGCTACAGTGAGCATTACAAGGCAAAACTCAATCCTGTTGCTGATGTCATTAGTCCCAACAGTCAACGGTGGCAGCATTAATGGGCATGATGCTAACCACAGGCTTCAGGTCCTGTGCTACGACACACGTGTGTCTGACTCTGGCCGACCAACACGCTGCACCCAAAGCTCCCCCCACTCTCTCTATTTTCAGTGTCTGGCTGCCTAACTGGGACATAAAGGTAAAGGTTGTTGTCACCTCCTCAACTTCCAGAGCTGCATATCCTTTCCTCAGTTCTAGAGAAGGTGGAGTCAGGGTGTTAATTCTGTAGGTTCTAGTGATCTTTGTCCGGCAGTTAACTTCTCATACAGTGTCAACTTTCCTTCTGCAGGAGATCTGAGATACCTCTAAGAGCATTTCATTAATGTACTTCTCATTATCATAGATAATTCTTAGTCGTGCCACCTCCTCTCTCAGTTCTTCAACTTGTTTCTCGAGGGATTCAGTCTGCAAGCATCTTGCACACTAAATTGGTTTCATGCCCTGGATCTGGCTGTCCATCTGGACAGATGCAGAAATGGTAATAAGGGCAACAGCTTGGTACCACAAAACCTTTAATCTATTTAAGACAGACAAACAGAGTGAACAGGGGTCTAAGGTATTTTTTTAAGGGAGATGACTAAAATATACTTATTTTATTTATTTATTTGATTTTATATACCACACTCTTTTGAAATCACTGTGGTTTACACAGAACAAGAATAAACAGTTTACATTGAACAGGCATCACAGAACAAAACAATAAACAACTAGCATTGCACAATAAACAATAAACATATTACATTGAACAGGGGCGTCAACTTGGGTAGTAACAGGGAGAACTAAATTACAAGCTGGTATGTGGGCCATAAGCAGCTAGGGTGGTTGGAGCTACTGCTGGCCGGCAAAGTCTATAGCTATGGTATATGAAACATAGAAACATAGAAATATGATGACAGAAAAAGACCACATGGCCTATCTAGTCTGTCCTTCCATATCAACAACTACAACAGTCCCCTTTTTTCCTTTAGAGATCCTCTGTGTTTGTCCCATGCTTTTTTGAATTCAGTTACTGTCCTCATCTCTACCACCTCCACTGGGAGACTATTCCATGGATCCACCATTCTTTCCGTGAAGAAATAGTTCTGCATATCACTCCTGAATCTATCCCCCTTCACCTTCATCCCATGTCCCCTCGTAGCAGAACTTGCTTTCAATTGAAAGAGGTTCTCCCCTGAACATTTATGCCACAGAGGTATTTAAACATGTCTTTAGTGCTTTCCTGAAGGCTGGCAGGTTGGAAATGGATTGATTTCAGGCAGGGAGGGTGTTCCAAAGATT
The DNA here is from genome assembly GCA_033557465.1 of Ichthyophis bannanicus. Taxonomy (NCBI): domain Eukaryota; kingdom Metazoa; phylum Chordata; class Amphibia; order Gymnophiona; family Ichthyophiidae; genus Ichthyophis; species Ichthyophis bannanicus. The sequence continues at coordinate 30,159,080 of CM066032.1, read as the reverse complement.
TGGTGCATATAATGAGAAAGCTCGGTTCCTAGCAGCTTGGGAACTCTTTCTTATTGTTGATGGGGTAGTGAGTGTGTTTATCATCTTTGTTCTTCTCATTCTGTTGTTTGGTGTTCATTGTATGATTTCTGCAAAGAGGTTTGTGGAGAGGTATTAAATGGAGATCCAAAGCAGCCTCGAAGACGTGAGTTTTTAGCTTGGGTTCAGGACTAGAGATGGTCTGATATATTGACTCAGGTACATAAGAACATAAGATATGCATACTGGGTGAGACCAAGGTCCATCAAGCCCAGTAGCCTGTTTCCAACAGTGGCCAATCTAGGTCACAAATACCTAGCAGTTTCCCCAAAAGACACAGGTTCAACAATGCTTGTATTGGGGCAAGCAGAGGATTTCCTGGGTCCCCTTTAATAATGGTTTATGGACCTTTCCTCCAGGAACTTGTCCAAACCTTTTTTAAACCTAGCTACACTAACAGCTTTTACTTCATCCTCCAGTAACAAATTCCAGAGTTTGATGACACGTTGAGTGAAAAAATATTTTCTCTTATTAGTCTTAAATAGGTTACACTATAGCTTGTCACCCACTAACGTACCCAGAGGCTAAAAAGGGCTTGGGTCGTTTGATGGGGCAGTATTTTTATGGCTAGAGCTCTTATGAAGGCTTTAGCAAGGCCTTCTGGATCCTGTAGTTTTCACCGTTAGCCAAAGAAGTGTAGTTGAAGCAGAGGGTAAAGTTTAAACTCAGGCTTTATTCCCCGTCCGGGGTGGATTCATAACAGTGGAACTTAAAGCAGGTCAGACCCTTTGTCTGATAACACAATTAAAGAAAAATACTTTCAACAAAACTTAGCTTTCTTCAGCATTAAACCAGGAACAAAAAGTAACAGAAAACAGTTCCTTTTACTCACGGAACTCTGGCACCTGTTTCTTCTCATAAACAGTTCTGGCTGCTTTTAACATAGAGATGCTATACAATCAGATAATGTGTACGTGCAGTCCATCTCATTTTCCTCTAAAGATTCCTCAAGAGTTTCAATCTGCATCTCCTCTTCATCAGAGTAAACCTCTGGCGCCCAATTGCCGTTAAAGTTATAAGGTTCTTGTCGGGGAGTTAAAACACTCTCCTCCCCCACTATACCAGTGGCCCGTGGGTAACTACCGTATTTCCTGTAGTTGGGTTCCTGAGAACTATAAAGCTCCTGGTACGTGCATAGAAAGTCAGGGTATTGCAAACCTCTCTTATTAGGGTAAATACGCCTACCTTTAGGCACTGCTGTTTTCCTGCTCTCTCGGATAAGCACAGCTCTGCTTTGAAGCCCCTTTTCCACGGTGTTTCTCTGACTCATTCAAATGTGCTTCAGGGTAAAAGTTTTCCCCTTCTGCATTTCTGGTGTTAGGTAATTTATATCTTAAAGCCTTGGCTGTTGGACTGCCTTCTCTGCTTGCCTCACAGCAACGCTCCTGGGAATATTGAGAGGCTGTGCACTGCTGTTCCCAACAGCTTCTCTGAGAATCACCAACCTCATGTACTCTGGATAATCCCCTTGGCTCCGTCCTCACAGCTCCACGGATACTGCTCTCAAGCTCAGCAGTTCCTAACGGTTCTCGCGTAGTTCCAACTACAGCCCTTGTAGTTCCTACTACTTCTCTCTCCGTTCTACTTTCTCCTTCAGTTCCTCCTCTACCTTCCGGTAAGTGATTTTTAAGTACGTTCAAACTGGTGTTAGCCTGGGCTCCGCCCCCATGCAGGTGCTCTTCATTTTCTAATGAATCCTGTGCTCCCTTTCTGTTCGCGGGCGTTCCCTAACACCTCGTGGCTTTGTTTTCATCTGTTGCTCATAGCAACCTTCCCCCATGTGTGAACCTGAGCTGTCAGTTTCCCTTACATTTTGCTCACAATCCCCTACTTCCATGGGTTCTGATGGCGCTACCTTATGACAAGCTTCATTGCATGTCCCCTAGTCTTTCTATATTTTGATGGTGTAAACAATCAATATACATTTACCTGTTCCACTCCATTCATTAATTTATAGACCTCTATCATATCTCCCCTCAGCCATCTCTTTTCCAGGTTGAAGAGCCCTAACCTTTTTAGCCTCTCTTCATAGGAGTATCCTTCCATCCCCTTTACCATTTTGGGTGGTTCTTCTCTGTACCTTTTCTAATAATGCTATATTTTTTTTAAGATACGGCAACCAGAAGTGCACACAATATTCAAGTTGCGGTCGCACCATGAAATGATACAGAGGCAATATAACATCCTTTGTTTTATTCTCCATTCCTTTCCTTGATTCCTAGCATTCCATTTGCTTTCTTGGCAGATAGTCGAATGGCAGGCATAGGTGGAGCAAGATGGAACAAATGGAATCTGGAGTTGGAAGCAAAAGAGAAGGACACAGGTAACGTGATTTGCCTGATGAGTGGATTTCCGAAGGAGAGGTGCAGGGAGAGATAAGAGTGGAGAGATAATGAGGAGCTGCAGAATGAATGAACTTGTAGGTCAGTGCATTTGTCTGCTCCTCTACAATATAGGTATTACAGTATTATCTGTTTTAGTCTCCATTCCTTTCCTAATAATTTCTTATATTCTGTTTGCTTTTCTGTCTATTGTCACATGCCAAGCAGAGGATTTTAACATATTTTCACAATGATGCTTAGATTCTTTTCCTGGTTGATGACTCCTAATGTGGAACCTGCCATCGTTTAGCCATAGTTTGGGTTCTTCTTCCCTATATGGATCACTTTGCACTTGTCCATATTACATTTCATCTGCCATCTGGATGCCCAGTCTCCCAGTCTTGCAAGATCCTCATACAATTGCTCACAGCCTGCTGGTGTCTGAATAATTTAGTGCCATCTGCAAGTTTGATCACCTCATTCATTGTTCCCGTTTTTAGATCATTTATAAATAAGTTAAATAGCACAGGTCCCAGTACAGATCCTTAGGGGTCTACCAATATTCACCTTTCTTCATGGAGAAAATTGACCATTTAGCCCTGCTCTTTCTTTTCTATCTTTTAATCAGTTCCCAGTTCACAATAAGACATCACCTGACTGTTTAATTTCCTCAGTAGTCTCTCATGGAGAGTAACTAAAATGATATGTGGTTTGTGCCAGGAGCCATATGAGAAAAGACTTAGGGGTATGTTTACTAAACCGTCTTAGGGGCTTGTTTACAAAGCTGCGGTAGCGGTTTCCGATCGTTATGGGAGCCGTGGCCCCATTGAAATCAATGGGGCCGCGGCTCCGATAACGATCGGAAACCGCTACCGCGGCTTTGTAAACAAGCCCCTTAATGTCACCGGTGTTAGTTGCAGTCTTACTGTGACGAATGCCATATGAGGTAGTGGGAGTTCCGGTCTTAAGGTAGCATTTCAGGTTATCGCGCGAAAGAGGGAGCCGTGGCACGTTAACGCGCGTCAGCCTTAATTAGGCGCACTGACCTGTGAATGCAACAACAGAGGTGTAGCACAATAGTTAATACGTTGACTGATGAAACAGCAGTCATGAATTTGATCCCCCAGTGTGCTTAATGAATAAGGCTGACTGAGGCTTTACCCTTTACTTTAAATCAGTGCTGTCTGAGGCATTTTCTTTTTTAATTTAAATTAGTGTTGCCAGCAAACACACCCTCACAGTGCCGTAACCTAAGGTGCCGCATAAGGCGCCCTATAAGGTACTCCAGAGGGCACATTATAAAGTGCACTGACCGCCAAGGCACCTTATAATGTTCCCTTTAGGGCGCCTTATAAGGCGCCTTATAGGACACTTTATAGGGTGCCTTATGAGGCACCTTAAGGTTACAGCACTGTGAGGGTGTTTTTGCTGACAGCACTAATTTAAATTAAAAAAGGAAATGCCTCAGACAGCCCTATCAAATAACACCACTGTTGGATCAAACCCATGACCTCTGCCTTCACAGTCAGTAAAGTAACCAGTGGGCTACATCTCTATAGCTACTAATAAACCCCTGGCTGGCTACTGAAGGACTGCAGGTCACCACACAAACTGTCTGCTGTGGTTACCAGGATAGGGTTAACCCACCTGTACCCATGATGCACTGCACATGCAGATCAGCAGTCTACAGATGAGCACAAGATGGGGTATGCACACCCACAGCACCTCAGCTTGGTAGCGGGAACTGACCGTGTGTGTTACTGACATAGAGTAGCTACAGACCGTCACATTGCCATCACCTTCCCCTCCATAGAGATTCTACAGCAAATTTTGTTTCCTGCAAAACTTTAATCCTTTCTGACTCAATGCCCTCTCTAACATAGAGCGCAACCCCTCCACCAATTTGATCAGTTCTATCATTACGATATAGTTTGTATCCAGGTATCACAGTGTCCCACTGGTTATCCTCCTTCCACCATGTCTCTGAGATTGCAATCATATCTAACCTCTCATTTAGTGCTATATATTCTAACTCTCCCATCTTATTGTTTAGACTTCTAGCATTTGCATACAAGCATTTTAGAGACTGTATTTTATTAATATTAATCTGGCTATTGGTAGGCATGGGTAATTTGGAATCTTTACGCTCTGTCTGCACCATACTCAAGGGCATTTGGGCAACTTTACTCTTTTTTGGAAACTTCACTGCTTTTGGTAGTATCCTTCAAGGATACCTTCTTCCAAACCATGCGCTCTTGGGCGACTGTCGGCTTTCCCCTATTTTCTAGTTTAAAAGCTTCTCTATCTCCTTTTTAAAGGTTAATTCCAGCAGTCTGGTTCCATCCTGGTTAAGGTAAAGCCCATCCTTTCGGAAGAGCCCCTCCTTTTCCCAGAATGTTCCCCAGTTCCTAACAAATCCAAAACCCTCTTCCTTGCACCATCGTTTCATCCATGCATTGAGACTCCGCAGCTCTGCCTGCTTTTTGGGTCCTGCATGTGGAACAGGAAGCATTTTGGAGAACGCTAACCTGGAAGTTCTGGATTTCAACTTCCTACCTAAAAGCTTAAATTCAGCCTCCAGAACTTTCCTACCACATTTTCCTATGTCATTGGTACCGACATGTACCAAGACAGCAGACTCCTCCCTAGCACTATCTAAGATCTTATCTAGGTGGTGCGTGAGGTCCGCTACCTTCGCACCAGGCAGGCATGTTACCAGGCGATCCTCACGTCCACCAGCCACCCAGCTATCTACATGCCTAATGATTGAACCACCAGCTATAACAGCTGTCCTAACCCTCCCCTCATGGACACATGGCTCTGGAGAAATGTCCTCAGTGCGAGAGGGTTTTACATCACCTGGAGGACAGGTCCTAGTTACAGGATCACGTCCTGCCATACCAGGGTGATGCTCTCCTGTCACGTGACCTCTCTCCTCCATGGCAACAGGGATGCTGCCAGACTGGAGGTGGGACATCAGGACTATATCCCTGTAGGTCTCATCCATGTACTTCTCTGTCTTTCTTATGTCTTCCAGGTCTGCTACTCTATCCTCTAGAGAATGGACTTGTTCCCTGAGAGCAAAGAGCTCCTTGCACTTAGTGCATACGTAAGACCTCTCACCAACTGGAAGAAAATCATACATGTGACACTCAATGCTAAAGACTGTAAAGCCCCATCTCGCTGGACTGTTGTCTGCATCTTAGTTTAAAGCTTGTGTTTAGGTCTTTAAATTCTGTACTTACTAAGGGTTGATGTAGATGCTTATACTAATAAAAGTGTATCTAATACCTCTAATATACCTTGTTCACCTAAAGTTTAATTAATCTCAGGTCCTCAATGTATGACTGATTTGGATAAAGAGCTGCACCTGAGTGCAGCCCCTTTCCTCTAAGATGTGTAAGTACCTATAAAGCTACAATTACCCCAGAGGTGGGTGGGTGTAGGGGAGGGAGGGAAATAAGACCTATTAAAAGAGGGCTGTTACGAGGTACCCTGTCCTGTACCCTCAGCAGGGGGGAGGGGGATAGTCCCTCAGGTAGGCTAGAGCAGGAAAAAAAGATTAAAATGCAGCAGGTTCTGGGGACAGAGCAGGGAGAGATAATTAATTTAAAGTAACAGTTAATCTGGCTACCACACAAAGGCCAGTTAGTTGAGAGAGGCAAGGTAAGTTATACAGCTGAGAAAGCTGAAGTTCAAAACTAAAGGGAACAGGGAGGTGAAGTAGCACACCAATAAAGACAACAATAAATAAATAAATAGACAGCTAGAACTCACAGCAAAGTTGTCACAGGAGTTAAATATCCACCTCTCTAGCAGACCACTGTGAGGGCACTGCTCTTCCCAGAGCAGAGGCAAACAGAACAGACTATGCACACGTGGGAGGAAGAGACAGGAAGAATGGCTACACAATACCTCAGCGGGAGTTAAAACGCAGCAGGTTCTGGGGACAGAGCAGGGAGAGATACTCTGTCCCCAGAACCTGCTCTTTTACAGTACCTCATTTGTAATTTCTGCAATATTATTCAGCTTATCCAAGCTCTCTCTCTTTCTCCTCCTCTGCCTTATTATCCCTCCCTCCCACACCTTGCCCCCCCCCCCCCCATGGCTAGAATTCCCTTATATCTATCCTGTGCTCATTAACAGTAATACTCACAGGTGCACTTTAATCCTTGGAGACCTCTCACCTTCCTATCCTTCATATATTTCTACTGACTACTGTTGTTCTCTCCATTTCTTTCTTATGGCTCTACATCACTTTCTCTTTCTATTGTTAACTCTTTCTAATCTTCTCCCCTCCAACCATCAACATCAAATCCCCCTTACATATCTCCCTTTTGCCATCCACACTTCTCCCAGCATCTTGTCATCTACCCTTTCATCAGCTCTTGAGCTTCATCATTTTCTCCCTCTCATTCAGCCTTCTACTCTCTCTCTTAAACAACCTCACCCTCATTTCCACCATGCTGTCTCCTCTTTGCCCCACTCTCTTCAATTCCTTCTCCTTCTGTTTTCTGGTGACATCAAGCCTAACCCTGGCCCGTCTAGACTTTTCTCACACTCCCATGACAGATCCTCGCACAATTGATCACATCTTATTCATATCAGGATAAGATTTGATCTCTCTTCAGGAGTGGAGGAGTAGCCTAATGGTTAGAGCACTGGCTTGGGAGTCAAGAGACCAGGGTTTGATTCCCACTAGCACGCCTTGGGCAAGTCACTGAACTATCTGTTGCTCAGAAAAATCCAAGTGATCAATGTTTCTGTTTAATATATGTTACCAAGTTTAAGTTATAATGTAAACCACTTTGATTGAAACAATAAAATGCCATAAATAAATAAATATCCCCTTTCTCATGTGCCTTGTGGAACACACACTCCATCTCAAATAAACTCACCTTTACTCATGATTTCTTTATCTCCAATGCTCTCCATCTCCTTGCCCTATCTGAGATCTAGCTCCTCCCAGAGAACTCTGCCTCAGTCACTGCTCTCTGTCATGGTAGCTATCAGTTCTCCCACTGGCTGTGGTATGGTGGGCTTCTACTCTCTCCTTTCTGTCAATTGCAACCCTTCTTCTGCCTCACTCCATTTCCTCCTTTGCAGTCCACTATCTCATCAATTAGCTGTTCTTCATTGATCCCCTGACAAGTCCACCTTTACCTGTCTCTCTGACTCTTCCTTTCACTCTGATTGAATCATGGCTTTCCTTCTTTCTGGATTCATCTTCCCCCTGCCTTATTCTCTGGGATTTTAACATTGATGTTGATAACCACCCTGACCCTTATTCTTTAAAGCTCCTCTCCCTTATCTCATCATTCAACCTCCAGCTTTGCTCTACTGACCCTACTTATCAGCAAGGCCACTGCTTCAACCTTGTATTATTCTCTAATTGTTTACCCTCAAATTTCTGTACCTTACTTCTTCCCTTATCGGACCATCACCTGCTAAACTTTACTCTTCACCATTCACTGCCTCAACCTCATCCTATTTCCCCCAACCTGTTTAGAAATCTTCATGCTATTGACCCATTGGCTCTCTCCTCCACTGTCTCATCACCTCTTTCCTCTACTATGTCATCTGAGTCTGTTGATTAGGCTTTAGCTTCCTATAACACTGCACTCTCTTCTGCTCTGGATGCTCTTGCTCCGCTCATGCCACATCTTGTGAGGCATACTCTACCTCAACACTGTCTTCTACTACCTGCTATCTTTGTTCTTGTGCCCACTGAGCTGAGCATGCTTGGCTCAAATCCCACACCCTTGCTGACTTTCTATATTTCAAATTCATGCTTCTCTCTTTTCAGTTAGCCATAGCACTTGCCAAATAAGATTATCATGTCTACCTGACTAATTTTCTTGACTCTGACCTTTGCCATCTCTTTACAACTCTCTCCTCAAGCTACCTATGCCTCTGACCCTTCCCTCCATCTCTACACCTGAAATCTCTCCGGCAATCCAGGCCAGGATCTCTGACTGCCCTTCTGACATTGCTGCTTGGATGTCTCACTGCCACTTGAAATTGAACATGGTCAAAACTGAGCTTCTTATTTTTCCCCCTACACCCTCCTCTCCCCTTCCTCCTTTCTCAGTCTTTGTGGATAATTCTCTTCTCCTCCCTGTCTCCTCAGCTTGCAACTATGGGGTTGTCTTTGATTTCTCTCTCTTTTGTGGTATGCTGCCCCCTGTACAGTGCACATGCCAGTGCTGCTGCAATGAGCCGACTGCAAAGAACTGCAATCACTGGAATGGTGCTGTAGCAGAGTGGTTCTGAACACAGCCTCACAACCAGGGTTCAGTCCCTACACAGGACCCATGTAACCAGAGGCAGCACACAGCACAGTATGCTCCCACCAGTCCCCCCCCCTCAGCACCTATGTGTGCCATTTGGCACAGGTGTGTACTGCAAAGTAGATCAAGCTAGTGGTCAAGGGTGCATTGTGGTGGTGCATATCCAATTGATACTGTAGCTAAAACCTGCTGTTTCTTTCTCTACAGCAAGAATAAAATTTGCCCTTTCTTTTCTGAACACACTACTAAGACACTTATCCACTCATTAGTCACCTCCCATCTAGACTATTGTAAACTACTCTTTGCTGGCCTGCCTTTCTGGTCTCTCCCCTTCAATCTGTTAACACTCTGCTGCGCGGCTAATCTTCTGCCAACCTCGTCCTGCTCATATTACCCCTCTTCTCAAGTCACTTCATTGGCTCCCTATCCATTTCCACATCCAGTTCAAACTTCTCCTGCTGACCCTTAAGTGCATTTACTCTGTAGTTCCTCTCTAACTTTCCTCTCTTATCTCTCCCTACACCCCTCCTTGGGAACTCCACTCTTCTGGCAAATTGTTTCTATCTGTGCCCTTCTTTTCTATTGCTAACTCCAGACTTCACCCCTTTTACCTTGCTGCTCCTTACGCCTGGAACAAACTTCTTGAGTCTGTATGTCAGGTGCCTTCTCTGACCCTTTTCAAATCCAGGCTGAAAACTCACCTCTTCTCTGCTGCTTTCGGATCTTGATTCACCTGATTTCCCTCGTGTTTCCTTACCATTCCCACTAGATGTATCCCATGTTGTCTGTCTTGACTAGATTGTAAGCTTTGATGAGCAGGGACCATCTTTTACATATGTCTGTGCAGCACTGTGTATGTTTTGTAGCGCTATACAAATGTTCGGTAGAAGTAGTAGTAGTAGTAGTACCTTATCCTCCATTGCCATAGACGACATGGCCTGGCAAGCTACTACCAGTAGAACACTGCAATGCCACCCAAGAGGCAACTTTGTCACCAGGGGCAGCACTGATGTGCCAGCACAAGGCAGCCTATAAACAGTATGGATCGCCAGAGGTCTGGTCCGCACCTAACACATATCAATATTGCATAAATCTGCCCCCTAGATCATCACCAGAGGAAGTTGGGGCCCTGTACAGGGCAACTTTGAACACCACCAAAGGGTTTAGATGGGCAACCTTTATGATAGCAAATGCAGAGGGCAACCTTTTATGACTGTATGCAAATGCAGAGGTTCAGAGGAGAGCACAAACACCTGTAGGTGATATCAAAGACAACAAAGAACAGGTGCACAAAGACAGTGGTAGGTATATAAGACATTTTTTAAGAAACAGAGGCTCTACATCACCCTTGGCCTTCCCTTGCCTGCCCCATCGTCCATCTAGCCACCACCAACCAACCGGTCCCCAGGGCCCTCATCCAGCACTCCAGTGCCCTAACACCCTCGGGCCACCAATCTCCAAACCCACTATGCCCCACCATCCCCCGCGCCCCCCTGATCATGCCCTCCCAGCTCACCCCCCAAACCCCAGCTCAACCCATCTGTAGTCATCAGGGTCAGTGTACCTCACACAAAGAGTGTTTACACAAGGTTTTGGCAGGTTGCCACACCCCTCCTGTATGCCACACCACTGGTGGTTGTGGGGCCATGCTGTCATCATCTTGGTCCTCAGGGGGTACGTCCACCCAATCAGGCATGGACTGCCTCCAGCGTAGTGTATAATTGTGTAACATGCAGCAGGCAAGGAATATCTTGCACATCTTCACAGGCTTGTACAGGAGCTTGCTGCCTGAATGGTCAAGGCAGTGGGAGCAGCTCTTCACCTGCCCGAACGTCCGCTTGATGATGGAGCAGGTTCTCTGTTGGGCCCGGTTGTATCTCTGCTCTTTTGGTGTGTGTGGATGGATGATTGTGGTCATCAACCAGTCCCGCAGTGGGTACCCTCTATTGCATGCAGAAATAGGGGGTGGACAAAGTCGTCACAGTGATATGTATCAACTCGCCATCCCATTCCACCATGCCCACATGCATGTGTTTCACACTTGTGCTATGCTGTCTAAGTGCTGGGGAGGGGACCTACACCTGTTCACCCAAACAGCTGTGTGGCGCTTGCTGTGGTGCTGTGCAACCCACCCACCCATCTGTGTGTGTTATGTGTGCAGCCTCATCCTGCCATTGTGCAGTGGTGGGGGTACAATTGGGACCTCTGGGCATAGTTAGGGCATTATGCACCCGTGGACTGCCAACATAGGGGGAACAGCCTGCCTGCAAGCACATGGCAAACCATATTCCTGTGCTACTGATGGACACCTCATGTGAGTGTGCATGTTGCTAGGGCTGTGTCCACCTACCTAGTAGCCAGCCACCAATGATGGCACCACTCTCAAAGGCAGCATGGATCCACGATTGGTCTATTATGTATGCATCATGGCATGAGCTAAGGTATCATGCCACGACATCGGTGATCTCTGTGCATCACAGACGACCTGTATGTTCATTGAATGGTAGGACTTCAAGTTCCTATATGTTTCCTCATACTGGTGTGGTGAATGGTGGGCCACATGTGTGCAGTCTGTGGCCCAAAGGATAGAATGGAAACCTGTCACATCATGGAACTGTTCCATGACCTGTTGCCAATGCTGTGGTGTGTGCAGTAGGGAGATGTACTGTGCAGCATATCCCACAAAAGCATCCAGGAAGTGGGTAATGCAGCATGACACTGATGCCTGCCTCAGACCTGCTGCCACTGCCATCACTGCTTGGAAAGAACCTGTCCCCAGGAAGCCCAAGGCTGTGAGCATCTTCACATGGAGAGGCACAGCTTCCTGTTTGTGTGTGAGGGACGCCTGGTATGGCTGCAGCTGCTGGCACAGGTCATGGGTAGCTGCACAGTTGAAGCTATAATGGGTCACATACTGTTCATCAGTCAGGTCCATGTACTGGCTCCTCAGCCTGGGGATCCTGGCATATGGGTATTTGTGTATTGTCCTCTGATGTTCACAGACTGCACACTCCAGCAGGGCCATGGCAAACCAGGTGTTGGTCTCCTATGGGACATCTTCATTGTAGGGCACCACAGCCTCTCACACCTTTGGGGCAATGTGACAGGTCAGTGTGTGTGTGCAGGTGTCTAGCAGGCATCATCTGCTGATGCTACACATCGAACTCTGATCCTGAGGTGCACCAATCAAACTCACACATCAGATATTCCTGGATGTATGTATGCTCTACCAGGGTTATATGTAAGGGAGCAAGCATGATAAAGCAATATTCAACCACAACCTCCACAGATCATCAAATGCTCCAGTCTGTGTTTGGGATCAGAATGGAGCTTGTTAATGTGTGTAGCTGGCATGGATGATATTATATAACTGATGCTTGCTCCTTTGGATGTTCTTGTGGTTATTCAGAGCTTATTCCAGAGGTTTGTGATCTGTGACTGTGCACGTCAGCTGCCATGCATTCCCCTTCCCTTGTGCTGGCACAGTCATTGCCAGATATACACATAAAAAGATGCTACATGCATCATGCATGTCTATGGACAGACACATGGATCATCCTTGTGCAGACAGCCCACACCCATCTATAGGCAGCTTATCACCACCACAATGCACCCTTGGCCACTAGCTTGATCTACTGTGCAGTACACACATGTGCCAAATGGCACACATAGGTGCTGTGGGGGGGACGGGACTGGTGGGAGCATACTGTGCTGTTTGCTGCCTCTGGTTACATGGGTCCTGTGTAGGGATTGAACCCTGGTTGTGAGGCTATGTTCAGAACCACTGTGCTACAGCACCATTCCAGTGATTGCAGTTCTTTGCAGTCGGCTCATTGCAGCAGCACTGGCGTGTCCACTGTACAGGGGGCAGCATACCACATGGTTCTCATATCTGCCATTGTGTGGGGGCATGGGGTCTTGGGGTGCTTTCAACAGCAGGCCCTGCTTCATCCTGTTGCCTGCCACCAACTCTCTGGTTCACCCATCCCCCTGCCCACATGTGCCTGCTCTGTGGTGTGGGTCTGTGTAGGGTACTTGGCCTCTGCCGTTGGACTCTTGCCCACCACTGTCACCCATGGGCACCTGCACTCCACACCCAGCATCTGAGGCACTGGGGCACAGGCACTGCCGCACATAGCATCGCATTTCACCATGACTCCTTGGAACCTACTTCTTCTGTGACAGCTCACTTGCAGGATCCTCCAAATGTGTTCCACAGGGTCCAGGGCACAGGTATCACCATCATGGCAGGGATGCCATTGCAGCCGTGTTTGGAATTTATGCATCTGTGTGTCTGCATGTACATGCACATCACATATTCGGGTCATTTGGATGTCTCTGCTACTGCACGTCCACGTGCTATAAAATGTGTACCCCATCAGTGGACATGCCCGCATGGTTTATGCGTTTCCCTGCACTCAGTAGTTTGTGCCATAGCTCCCAAGTCTCCACAACTTCAGCAATGGGGAGCTGACAAGTCTCATTGTTGAGATCCTGGCAGACTTTGAGATCCTCATGGATGCGGAGGAGACTAAGGTGGGTGCCTATTAGTGGCAGCGGAGGTAGCTTTCTATTTCCAGGAAGCTAAATGCTATCTTCCACAATAGCTGTGATATTGAGAATGTTATGAGGAAGTGGCGGCAGGTGCACAAGGACACCTGCAAGAAGGCACGCTATGTAGGTCCAGATGGGCAGGGAGTGCAGCTAGCTGACCTGGAGCAGCGGGTCCTGGCAATGGTAGACCCCACAGCCATGGATGGCATCAGCCAGCTAGATACCTCATGGTGAGTGTCTGATCTCTGTCATACATCTACCCACATGGGTTCTGTACCAGACCTGTGTCGCTGACTGAGGCACCACTTCCACCACCCATTGCACTCTGCTTGTTTGTTCCTTCTGGGTGGGCTTGGGGCATGCTTGGGCATGCTGTGCTGCTGCCTCATCAGGGGGCTCTGTGGTTGTGGGTCTGCACTGTTGTGTGTGGCTCAGTTCCTGTATCACACTTTTGCATGCCTCACTGGGATACCTGACCTCACCTGACACTGTTCTCCCACCTCTGCGGTGCCATGTCTCTATGGTTTTGTGCAATGCTGCTGCTTGTGTGTGTGTGCTGGATACATTATTCATTGTTGGGCACTTCTTTCCTCCTTCTGTCAACGGGTGCCGATGTAGCTGCAGGACCCAGCACTGCCCATGCCTGCCTCAGCATCCATTGCTCCTCCGCTGCTGTAGTCTCCTCTACTACTACTACTACTACTATTACTGAGTCAAAGACAACCCAAAGGTTGCGAGCCAAGGAAACAGGGAGGAGTAGAGTTATCCACAGAGACTGAGAAAAGAGGAAGAGGAGAGGAGGTTTTAGGGGGAAAAATAAGAAGCTCAGTTTTGGCCATGTTCAATTTCGAGCGGTAGTGAGATATCCAAGCAGCAATGTCAGAAAGGCAAGCAGAGATCTGGGCCTGGATTGCCAGAGAGATTTCAGGTGTAGAGAGGTAGATCTGGGAGTCATCAGCATAAAGTTGGTACTGAAAGCCATGGGAACAGATGAATGCACCAAGGGACTGGGTATAGAGAGAGAGAGAAAAGGAGTGGACCCAAGACAGATCCTTGGAGTACACCAACTGAGAGTGGGATAGCAGCAGAGGAGGATCTACCAGAACAAACACTGAAAGAGCGATAGGAGAAATAAGAGGAGAACCAGGATAGTACAGACCCCTTAAAACCAAGCAAGGACAGGGCATCAAGGAGAAGATTGTGATCAACAGTGTCAAAAGCAGCAGAGAGATCAAGAAGAATGAGGATTAAGTAAAGGCCTTTGGATTTTGTCAGTAACAAATCACTGGAGACTTTGGCAAGAGCAATTTCAGTAGAATGTAAAGGACAAAAGCCAGATAATAAAGGATCCAGTAGTTCCTGAGAGGACAGAAAGTCAAGGCAATGACAGCGAAATGCACATTCAAGTAGTTTAGAAATGAAGGGGAGAAGGGAGATGGGTCAATAGATAGAAGGACAGGTATGATCAAGTGAGGGTTTCTTGAGGGGAGATGTAAATACAGCATGCAAAAAGGTTGCAGGGACACTTGCAGTAGAGAGTGACAGGTTGAGAATACGAGAGATGGAAGGAACAATAGTGGAGGAGAAGGTGTGCAGTTTCCTCCTCAGAGATCATAGAAAAGGAAGAAAGGGTAGGAGAGGTAGAGAGGGAAAGTTGGGAGTGAAGAGTAGCTGACTTTGTGGGGAAATGGAGGGTGATCTTGTGGATTTTATCATCAAAATAGTCAGCCAGGATTTGGGCAGAAAGGGAGGGAGGGGTCGGAGGCAGAGGCACCTTGAGGAGAGAGTTGAGAGTAGTAAAGAGACAGCGAGGGTCAGAGGCAAGAGAGTTAGTCAGATTGACATAATAGTCTTGTTTGGCGCGTGCTAGGCAGAATGGAAGGAGACAAGCATGAACCTCCCCAGGATGCACCCTCTGTGATTACACCAGAGGGGGGTGATCCTCAGCCTGTGGTCCCTTCCGACATGCCACCGGAGCTCAATGTGCAGTCACACCATGGAACAATATAGAGGCATTATAATATCCTTGGTTTTATTCTCCATTCCTTTCCTTATGATTCCTAGCATTCGATCTGATGTCTTGGCCACCGCTGCACACTGGATAGAGGGTTTCAATGTATTCCACAATGACACTGAAATCTTTTTTTCTGGGTGATGGTATCTAAGATGGTACCTTGTATCATGTAACCAAAATTTTGGTTGTTCTCTCCTAGGTGTATAACTTTGCACTTACCCACATTAAATTTCATCTGCCATTTGGATCATGATTTTATAGGCTTCAGTGGATCATAGTTCTCTGGATAGGGTGTAGTTTTGGATAAGTTTATACATATTGAATCATGCAGTGCTCACTGAATTTTGAACATGAATAATTGAAATGTAAAATGGATTCTCCCTGCTATGGGAAGCCAGTGAAGTTTTCGAAAATAGGTAGAGGCACAATCCCATCTAGAGGTTCTGAATATTAATTTGGCCACCATGCTTTGCAAGGATTGTAATTAGATAATCTGCTGTTTAGGCAGGCCTAGTTAGACTATGTTACAATAGTCGAAACTGGGATTGATGGTTGCTTGGACTATTTTCCAAAAGTGGTCTACGATGAAGAAATCTCTGATTTGACGTAGCAGTTTTAAGGTTATGAAAAGCTTCTTGGTTAGTGAACATAAGAACATAAGATATGGCATACTGGGTCAGACCAAGGTCCATCAAGCCTAGTATCCTGTTTCCAATAGTGGCTAATCCAGGTCATAAGTACCTAGTGATGAAATCTGTGGGTTAATCGTGAGATTGGAGTCAATGAGAATGCCTAGCAACTTGATTTTGGTACTATATGTCACTCGGATACCACCCAGTATTGGAAATTCCTGGGGGATGCTTCTGTCCTTAGAGTTAACCCACAGTAATTTACAAATATGACTGTCTAGCAGTTTCACAGTGAACTCTGTAAGAAAATGGAATAGCCAGTAACTTCTCATTGTGAGAATACAAGGAATGAGTAGTTTGGTAGGGAATTAAGTCTTTGTTAAGAGGATATGGCAAGGCAGTATGAATAACCTTATAGTACAAAACCAGAATTTTAAATTTGCATCTGTAAATCATTGGCAATCGATGATAGTCTCTCAACAATGGAACTACATGACTGAATTCTTCTAGCAGAACAAATTAACTTAATGCAGTATTCTGCACAAACTGTAAATGTTTGATCAATGGCAAGCATATTCCATTACATAAAGAATTGAAATAGTCAATATAATTAAGAATTAAGGCATGCACTAGCTTAATCAGTGCTCCTTTATCAAAAATTGATCTAATAAATCTAATTTGCCTTATTGCATAAAAAAAGATTTCACCACTGAAGCTGCTTGAGAACCCATGATCAGGTCATTATTAAATATTAACCCTAAATTAGTCAAGGCAGGAACTAAAGGAATAGAGTGCACTGAATTAGAGGTTGTGGTATCAGGAAATAAATTCTTGCCAGTAACCCACATGGCATAAGCTTATCCAGATTCAGTTTCAGTTAGGGAGAGTCAAGCCAAGTGGAAACTTCTACAAGGCAAGACTCTAGTATGCTTAAGTTTAACTTGTCAGGATCTATATAGCAAAGTAGTTGAATGTCATCAGTGAAAAAAATGGGGTAAGAGTTGCCAAAGGGCTGACAAAATTATTAAATAAAAAGGGATTCATATTGTACTCACACAGATGAAGTGAGGAACATGTTGTGTTAATGCTTATCATTAAGGACCTATCTTTTAAATATCCACCTGACCAACTTGACCCCTGCACCACTTAACTTTTGCTACACACCAGACCAACCATAATCCCACTCCTACCCATTACTGAAACCTCTATGCCTACAATAAAAATCGAAAGATTTATGATTGTAAATAGTTCTCATGTTTAACTGTTTATTGTAAATAGTTCACCGGTTACATGATGTTCATTGTATTATGTTTTGTTCCTTTGTAAACCGCCCCGATCGCTGAAAGGGGCGGTATAGAAAAGCATCCAAATAAATAAAAAATAAATAAATATGAAGTAAACCAAATTACAAAAATCTAGCCAAAAGGAAATCATGATCTACTAGATCAAATGCATAGGAAAGATCCAGGAACATTAAGATAGTAAATTTCCCTGTCTCAAAGTATTCTCTAACTCTACTCTGATATGCTAAAAGACATATCTCGATGTTGTGATTGTCACAAAAGTCAAATTGGATAAATATAGAATATTAGCTTTATCTAAATAATTTCTTAATTGAAACAATACAACCTACTTTAAACTTTTGGAGGGGTACATTAAATTGACAATGGGCTTATAATTGGCTGGATTATATGGATCAGTGTTTGACCTCTTTAAAATAGATTGGATGATGGGATGAAAGGGAAGAAAGAGGGGAGACAGTGGACCTAAAAGAGAAAAAGGAAAAGAGGGAAGACATAAGGGGCTGACAGGAAAAGAGAGAGGGAAAATGCTAACCATAATGTGGGAAGGGAAGAGAGAGGGAGATGGAAAGCTATAGAGAGATACTGTAAAAAGAGGTGAGTTTGAAAACTGACTGGTGAGAAGGAGTAGTGAACTGAGTTACTTACCTGTAACATGAGTTCTCCAGGGACAGCAGGATAAGTCAGCCACAAGTGGTGACGTCATCCGACGGAGCCGAGACGGAAGTACTCTCAATAGCCCAGAGGGCTTTAGCCCCCTGGGCATGACCAGTAGCCCCGTCTCCCGATCCGCCCCTAGCTAGCCAGGATTTCTCTAGCTGAGGCACGCCAGGAGCTAGGTGGCGGATTGAGGAGTGCCCTATGATCTCCCCCAAGCCGGGGAGGAGGGCGGGAAGGTGTGGCTGACTTATCCTGCTGTCCCTGGAGAACTCATGTTACAAGTAAGTAACTCAGTTTTCTCCCAGGACAAGCAGGATGAGTCAGCCACGAGTGGTGCCTCCCGAGCTGTACTCACGGTGGCGTGGGGGGAGATGTCCGAAGACAATAAGCAGGCGGGCATAAGTGCAACAGGTTAGGTTTAATGTGCAACACCGCAGGCAGTAACATAATGTGCAAGTGAGAGACAAGGCAACAAGCCGTGAACAATCAAGAGTGCAAAGACACCGTAATCGTAATCAATAATCGTCAACAGTGCAAGAATAGAGGTGCAATAGGTAACAGGGCCAGTGACCAACTGGGTCGCTGGAGAATAACAACAATAGTGCAATAAGACATAAGTCATTAGAGAACAGCAATGCAATCGTCATTGTAGGTAATAGTCATAGGCCACCAATGTGGCTGGCAAGTAGATAGTGGGCACTCTGAAGCTTAGACTTGCCCAGGGGCTGGTACTTGCTTGTTGGCCGCGGACAGTACCGCTAGGCCGAAGGCGGAGCCGGCATGCTCTGTCATATCCAGGCAGTAATGGCGTTGAAAGGTGTGGATGGAGGCCCAGGTGGCTGCTCTGCAGATCTCAGGGACAGGGATGGAGCGGAGATTGGCAATGGTGGCGGCCAGGGCCCGCAAGTGGTGAGCCCGGACTCCTGAAACGGGCGGTGCTCCTGCGAGTGAAAGGCAGAAGGAGATACAAGAAGAGATCCAGATGGACAAGGTGCGCTTAGACACAGGACGACCAGGATTGTTGGGTTCGTACGAGATGAAAAGCTGTGAGCCCTTGCGTAGAGAGGTAGTCCGCTCCAGGTAGCACCGGATGGCCCTGACACAGTCAAGGGTGTGAAGACGCTGCTGTTCCAAGTCAGAGTGTGGGCCCGGTAGGAAGCAGGGCAGTTCAATTGTCTGGTTGAGGTGGAAGGCGGTGGCCTCCTTCGGGACGAATTTAGGATGTGTACGTAGGCATGCACGGTCTTGGTGGAGAATGGTATACGGTGGGTAGGCCACAAGGGCTTGCAGCTCGCTGATCCGTCTGTCCGAAGCGATGGCAACAAGGAACAGAGTTTTCCAGGAGACGAATTTGAGATCAGCCAGGTGCAGCGGCTCAAAGGGGGCCCCCGTGAGCTGGTCCAGGACGAGGTTGAGGTCCCAAGCAGGCACTGGTGCCCGGACGGGTGGGCACAGGTTGTGCAGGCCTTTCATGAAGCGGGTAACTAGAGGAAGGGCGGCAACCGAAGTGTCGCCGATGTGATGGTGAAAGGCCGCAATGGCGGATAGGTGGACTTTGATGCACTGCGTCTTGAGTCCAAGCGAGGAGAGAATAGAGAGGTATTGAAGGAGGGATGGCACCAGACACAAGAAGGGGTCCAGGCGCTCCGTCTTGCACCAGATGCTGAAACAACGCCATTTGAGGCTATAGGATTTTCTGGTAGAAGGGCGTCGGGCTGCCAGGATGACTTGCTGCACTTCAGATGAGAGATTTAATGGTGCCAGGGCTAGCCTTTCAGCTTCCAAGCCGTTAGCGATAACATCTGCAAGTTGGGATGGAGGATGGTGCCGTTGTCCTGAGTGAGTAAGTCCGGCCTCAGGGGCAGGCGAATGGGGGATTCCAGCGCCAGGCGATGTAGGTATGGGAACCAGACCTGGCGGGGCCAGTACGGGATCACCAGGATGGCTACTGCCTTGTCCCTGATCAGGTGTTGGATGGTCCGTGCGATGAGGGGGATGGGTGGAAAAGCATACACCAGGAGCCATTGGTCCCACGTCACGTCGAAGGTGTCTGCAGCCACCCTGTGCTGCGCGGGTCTTTTGGAGCAGAACAGACGGCATTTGGCATTCTCCTGAGACACGAAGAGGTCGATATCCGGAAGACCCCACTTCGTGAAGAGGGACTGCGACACTTCCTTGTGAAGAGTCCATTCGTGTGGGTTCAGCTGTCTGCTGAGGCGATCGGCTATGACGTTCTCTTCTCCTGGTAGGTAGCATGCGTGGAGGCTGCATCTGTATGAACTGGCGACACGCCAGGTGCATAGAGCCTCCTTGCACAAGGGTCTTGAGCCCGTGCCCCCTTGTTTGTTTATGTAGAACATGGCCACTTGGTTGTCTGTCAGGATGCGGACAACTTTGCCCTTTAGGCGTTCCTGGAAGGCCATGAGTGCGAGGCGGACAGCTCTGAGCTCGAGGACATTGATGTGGAGCTCTTTTTCTGAAGGCGACCAAGAGCCTTGAGTGTGGGCGCCGGCACAATGCGCACCCCAGCCTAGATGCGAGGCATCTGTGGTCACTGTGGCTTGGTGAGCAGGTAAGCGTAGGGCTCTGCCCTGCGACAGGTTGTGTTGGCTGGTCCACCAACTGATAGCCTTGGCCACGAGGGGATCGATGGGGATCAGTGTAGTCAAGGGTTGCGCGTGCTGGCACCAGTGGGAGCGTAGGTGCCACTGGAGGACATGCATGTGCAGCCTCGCGAGGGGGATGACATGGGTGGTTGCCGCCATGTGGCCCAGGAGACGTAGGAGGGTCCTTGCCGTGGACTGGGGAGAGCAGAGCACCTGGAGGGCTAGATGTATGATGGTGCCCATCCTGCCCTTGGGGAGGAAGGCCTTTGCTCGTGTGGTGTCTATAAGAGCTCCAATGAACTCCAACTGCTGGACAGGAGATAGGTGGGACTTTCCGTAGTTGATTAGGAAGCCCAGGGAGGTTAGCAGCGACGTGGCTCTTTTGACTGCTCTCTGAAGATCTGAGGGAGAGGTTGCGGTGATCAGCCAGTCGTCCAGGTAGGGAAACACGCACACTCCTAGTTTGCGGAGGTGAGCGGCCGCTACTGCCACACACTTGGTAAAGACTCTGGGGGCAGGAGAAAGGCCGAAGGGTAGGACCTTGTATTGGTAGTGCTTCTCCGCCACCTTGAAGCGAAGGAATTTCCTGTGATGAGGGTGGATAGGGACATGGGTGTAGGCATCCTGGAGATCCAAGGAGGCTAGCCATTCTCCAGGTTGGATGAGGGGCAGAATGGATGAGAGAGAATGCATCCTGAACTTCTCCCTGGTGATGCACTTGTTGAGTTTTCGCAGGTCGAGAATAGGCCTGGTACCCCCCGATTTTTTGGGGACGAGGAAGTATCTCGAGTAGAACCCTGTATTGACCTCGTTGGGTGGAACGGGTTCGATGGCCTTGGATTGTAGAAGGGCTGTGATCTCCGAGTTCATGGCTGGGAGATGCTGGAGGGGTGTGTTGTTCGCCAGCGGCGGGCGCTGAGGTGGTAGCGAAGAGAATCTGATTCGGTAGCCCTGCTTGAGGATAGTGAGCACTCACCGATCCGTCGTTATATTCGCCCAGGAGCGCTGGAAGGCAGACAGGCGACCCCCCGTCGGAAGGTGGGGGCAGGGCGAAGAGTCAAAAACTAGGAGTGCTTTTAGCCGGAGAAGATGTGGTTTTCTTCTGAGCGCGCTCGCGCTGGCGCGGATTCTGCCTGTAAGGCTGTTGATATGGTTGCTGTTTGTATCGCGGTTGTTGCCATTTCCGGTAGGAGTTGTAGCGCTTGTGAGTTGAGTAGCTCTGCGAGTTCCCCTTACGGTAAGGACGAGGGCGATCCGTACCCTCCTCGAGGGTTTGAAGAGTGGTACAGCGTTCCCTCATATCGTTGACGGTGTCCTTGACTTTATCACCAAAGAGGGAATCCACAGTGCAAGGGGTGTCAGCAATCTTATCGTGAGAGTCCGTACGTAAGCCAGAGGCCCTAGGCCAGGCAAGGCGACATGCAGAAATGGCAGACCCTGCGATTCTCGCAGCTGTCTCGAAAGCGTCGTGGGCAGCTTGTCCCTGATGTCTGGTGCAGTCTTCAAGGTCAGTTAAGGATGTAAGGAGAGCCTGCGGGACTTTGGCAAGCAGGGCGACGGAAGACTTGATGTTGGTCACCAGCAAATCCTGGTAGATGGCGTGTTGAAATTGGTGGGCCGCTATCCTGGCGTTGAGCGTGTCCCCTTGGTAAATCCGCTTTGCCACATCATCAAGGAGTTTGTTGTCCTTCCCCGGTGGCGCATTGCTGGAGGTGCGTGAGTTTTTGGAACGCTTGATGGCCGACTCGACCACAATAGACTGATGTGGGAGTTGTGGCTTATCAAAGCCTGGTAGGGGCTGAACTGCATATTTAAGATCCAGTTTGCGTGTGCAGGTCAGATTGGAAGCAGGAGTTTGCCACGTCTTGGATAGGTTGTCCTGGAGGAGCTGGTGCACCGGCAGTGCGGTGACGGTTTTGGGGGTGTCCACGAATTTGAGAGCGCTTTGAACTTCATTGCGCTGGTCCGGGGTATCCAAGGGAACGATGGATAGTGAGGAAATAACCTTGCGGACGAACTTGTAGTATGTCAGGTCCTCCAGAGGGGCGGGAACCTCAGCAGGGTTATCAGAGGCCTCCGTGGAAAGAGAGAGCCTGAGAGGCAGAGCTTGTGCCGAGGGGGTGAGCTCCGCGGCGCTTCCCTGTGCAGGATTGAGCAAGGGTGCCGGTGTTTTAGGGGTTGGTGCTTCCGGCAATAATGGAGTGGAAGCCATGCTGGACAGTTTGGAAGCCCATTCCTGCAACATGTCTGTAAGGCGCAGGATGGATTCAGGAGGCTGATGTGCAATAGAGGGCTGGACAGTGGGGGCAGGGTTTTGATTGTCCTCCTTTGGGGAGGGCAAGTCCTCTAAGACTGAAGAGGATGAGGATGACGCCAAAGAGACAGCTCCCTGACTGGAAACTGAGGAGTCAGAAGAGCGCCACGACCTCTTTTGTGGTGTAGAGATGTATGCTCCTGAAGAAGCGCTCCTGCAACGTTTATGCCCTGCAGAGCTCCCGTCTAGGCTGCGCGATTCGTCACTGTGCTGTGAGAGGGATCTGGCGCGTGAAGCTGTGTCCCTTCTGCTGTTGCGATGGTGATGAGCACTGCCGCGCAGTATGCAGGGACTCCATGCGCCGCGCCGGCTGCGAGATCTGCGCCGGGTTCTGGATGCAGAGGTACGACTGCCGCTCGAACTGTGCCTGGATGAGATGCGCCGGCTCCGATGAGATCTGCGCTGGCTGTGAGAGACGCGTCGGCTCCGATGAGATCTGCGCCAACTGTTGGATCTGTGGCTCCGATGGTGTCTGCGCCGGCTGATGGATCTGCTGCTCCGACTGAGGGGTTTTCGGCAGTTGCTGGCTCGTCTGCGGCTGCGGCTCCGGGCCCGTCTGGAGCGGCTGTGGGAAGCACTGGTACGCTGAGCCTGAGTGCGAGAGGGCCTGGCGCTGCGCTGTCCTTCAGAGATCCTGTGAGAGCTGGGAGTCCTGTGCTGGAGCCGGTCTGCGCCGAAGCAATCCTCAGGGTCGAAGGTCAGGATGGCAGGAACCGGAAGAGCCGCCGGAAGTGGGGCGAAGTCAGGCTGAGAAATGGCTGCTTCCATGGGCAGACACGCGGCAGGCAGAGGCACGCTTTCGCGGCGGGGGACAGAGGCTGAAGCAGGCTCGTCCCCGGCCGGGGTGGAAGCAGAAGAAGGCTTTACAGGCGCAATGCTCGGGAGCGAAGCAGCAGCGGGGTCTGCTGAGTCGAGGAGGGTATATCTACGAGATTTCAGGGCCCGAGGAGACATGCGGGTACAGGAGAGACAATCTTCGACGGGGTGCTCCTTACCTAGGCAGCGGACGCAAAGTTGATGGGAGTCTGCGTTGGCCATTTTCCTGGAGCACCCCGGACATTTTTTGAAGCCCGTGTTCTTCATGATGGTCGAGGTATGTAGAGAGAGTAGAAATCACGTCTTGCTGGCAAGGCGGAAGACAAAAATCTGGCTAGCTAGGGGCGGATAGGGAGGTGGGGCTACTGGTCATGCCCAGAGGGCTAAAGCCCTCTGGGCTATTGAGAGTACTTCCGTCTCGGCTCCGTCGGATGACGTCACCACTTGTGGCTGACTCATCCTGCTTGTCCTGGGAGAACTGCTTTTACCTATTTACAAAAGGGGCCACTGCCTTGGGTCTCTGTGCAATGAGGGTCCAGCTGCCTTGCTGCCAGTAGGTAAGCACAGTCCCAAAGAGTTTAGCATCTACTGTACTATCCACGTTGCCCAATGTCTTTTGCACTGGATTTGGTTCTCGTTTTTCTGCTCAGAAGTGGGCCACAAGCAACATGTCTCCGGTCTGTTCACAAAAGTGCTGCTCACTTCTCTTGCAAGGGGCCCGAGGGAACAGAAAAAAGAGAAATAAGCTGACTGTACTGTGAACAGGGGTGGGGGGAGGGGAGGGCTGAGAGTAGGACAACAAGATGAGGCAAAAAAAGCTCTTCTTCTTCCTCGGGAGATGGAGGGAAATTGTGTGCAACAACAGGAAGGAAAAAGAGGAAGCACACTCTGTCCAGTGGTTTCTTCCTCGTCAGGATTGCCCAAAGAAGGTCAGGTGGAGAAGGGATTTTAACATCAGACTGGGGGGGTGGGGGGGCAATTCTTAAAAGTTTTCCCAGGGCCCCATAAGAGGTTGGACCTGAGAAGGAGGGGTAAAATTGGGTGGATAGAAAGGTGGAAAAATAAATGGAAGTAAGCAGGAAGGAAAAGATCAATGTCAGAGATGGATGTAGGAAAGGAAGTGAAGAAGGCAGAAAAGAAATGGCAACTGGATAGGGCACCCTAGAAACAGAGTTAAGAGGAGAGAACCAGAGACTGGGACCGACATGATTAGAAAAATACAATTACTGTACTGTGAGTGCTGGCTGATACAGATTTTGGGGTGAGGGGATACACGCATGAAGTGGTCAGCCACAGCCCCAGAAGGGAAGGATGACAGGACCCAGAGTGGGGAGGAAGGTTGATTGAAGGCAAGGACACTAATTGGCATTTTCTTCCTTGGAGATCAGCATGCTGCCATGACACCAAATAAGGATATGGGGTTACGACCCACAGTTTGGGAACCGCTACTCTAGGATCTCAGGGACAGGGCCGGCCCGTCCATTGAGCAAGAATGTTTTTTGCACAGGGCCCCGCGTTTCAGGGGGCCCCGCGCAAAGAACATTCTGCTTTTTTTTAAAATTACATAAAAAAAAAAAGCTGGCTCTCGCTGCTGCCGCTGCTGCTGCCGCCGCGGCAGCGGCAGAATGAAGTGTCCCGTGGGGCCTCCTCTGCTCGTTGAGCCCCTCTGCAAGGGCTTTCAGATTCGCGAAGGGAGAGTGTCTCCCTCGCGTCTCTGTTAAGCCCGCAGGGGCTAATGGGAAATTTCCCATCAGCCCCTCGTGTCTAAAGGGGCAGATGGGAAATTTCCCATTAGCCCTGCGGGCTTAACAGAGACGCGAGGGAGACACTCTCCCTTCACAAATCTGAAAGCCCTTGCAGAGGGGCTCAGCGAGCAGAGGAGGCCCCGCGGGACACTTCATTCTGCCGCTGCCGCGACAGCGGCAGCAGCCAGAGCCAGCTTTTTTTTTTTTTTAAATTTTGCCATAAGCCGATGGGGGGGGGGGGTTTAGGACTGGTAATGGGCGGGGCGGGGCGGGGTTTAAGACTGGCAAGTGGCTGTGGGCGGATGGGGGCTGTCTGGAAATGGGGCGAGGGGGGGTTAGGACTGGTAAGGGGCGGTGGGGGGGGGCTAGGACAGGAAATGGGCTGATGGAGAGGGGTTAGGACTGGTAATGGGCTGTGGGCTGTTGGGGGGGCTAGGACTGGTAATGGGCTATAGGGAGGGTGTTAAGACTGGTAATGGGCTGATGGGGGCTGTCTGGAAATGGGGTGATGGGGATTAGGACTGGTAATGGGCTATGGGGGGGGTTAGGACTGGTAATGGGCTATGGGGGGGTTAGGACTGATAATGGGCTATGGGGGGGTTTAGGACATTAAATTGGCTGATGGGTAGGGGGTATGACTGGTAATGGGCTGTGGGCTGTTGGGAGGGGTTAGGACTGGTAATGGGATATGGGGGGGTTAGGACTGATAATGGGCTATGGCGGGCGGCTAGGACAGGAAATGGGCTGATGGGGAGGGGTTATGACTGGTAATGGGCTGTGGGCTGTTGGGGGGGGGGGTTAGGACTGGTAATGGGCTATGGGGGGGTTAAGACTGGTAATGGGCTGTTGGCTGATGGGGGCTGTCTGGAAATGAGGTCATGGGGGGTTAGGACTGCTAATGGACTATGGGGGGGTTAGGACTGATAATGGGCTATGGGGGGCTAGGACAGGAAATGGGCTGATGGGGAGGGGTTAGGACTTGAGGAGGGCTGATGTGGTTAGGACAGGTAATGGGCTGTGGGCTGATGGGAGGGTGGTTTAGGACTAGCAATGAGCTATGGGGGGCTGACTGGAAATGGGCTGATGGGGTTAAGACTGGAAGTGGGCTGATGGGGGGTTAGGACTGGTAATGGGTTATAGGGGGGGGCTTAAACTGAAAATGGGGTGATGGGGGGGTTAGGACTGGAACTGGGTAGATGGGGGGCTAGGACTGGTAATGGGTTGGGGGTTGCTATGACTGGAAATGGGCTGAGTGAAAGGGGAGGCTTGAACTGCAAATAGCTGATGGGGAGGGAGCTTGGAATGGAAATGGGCTGTGAGGGAAGGGAGCTAGGACTGAAAATGGGCTGATGGAGCAG
Organism: Ichthyophis bannanicus; assembly: GCA_033557465.1. Classification (NCBI taxonomy): domain Eukaryota; kingdom Metazoa; phylum Chordata; class Amphibia; order Gymnophiona; family Ichthyophiidae; genus Ichthyophis; species Ichthyophis bannanicus. The sequence goes on along the minus strand of CM066032.1, from coordinate 30,132,394 downwards.
CTAGGATAGGACTGGAAATGGGCTGTTGGGGGGAGCTAAGATTGGAAATGGGCTGTGGTGGGGGCTTGAATTGAAATGGACTCATGGAGGGGCTAGAACTGGAAGTAGGCTCATGGGGGGGCTTGGACTGGAATTGGGCTGAGTGGAGGGGAGCTAGGATTTGACATGGGCTGATGGTGGGGCTAGGAAATGACTAGAAATGGGCTGATGGGGGCTAGGATTGGAAATGAGCTGATGAAGGGACTCAGACTGAAAAAGCATGGGGGAGCTAGGACTGCAAATGGGTTGATGGGGGGCTAGGACTGGAAATAGGCTGATGCAGGGACTAGAAGGGAATGGATACTGGGTGAGACTGGAACTAGAAGGGAGCTGATGTTGGGGGAGGATTAGAATGGGATGGGGCTGGGAGAGTAAAATGGAGAAGGGAAAAATATTTTGTGTGGGAGGGATGAAAAATCTACAATTGGCCGGGTATTGGGAGAGTAAGTGGGGATTGAGGATGGAGGGGTAAAATTTGTATGGATGAAATAGGAATGAGGAAAGAGCAAATGGAGAAAGATTAGTATGTCAAAGCAGATGTAGAGAGAGAGAATGGAAAAAAAAACAACTAGAAGAGAGAAGAAAGAACAAATGGACAGCAGACGATGGACAGTTAGCAGAAAACATGAAGAAACCAGAAGAAAGTGGCTGGAGCAATTGCAACTGAAAAAAATGCACAAAAGGTAGAAAGATATCTCTTTATTTTGAATTTATTAGCTGGAATATGAAAGCTCTGGGAAATGTGCATCTTTAACGTCTGCGCTTTGTTTGGTACAAGAGGAAATTAATTTATAGTTTTATTTCTACAGTGTTGTTGTACATTCCAAGTTTGGCTTTTGGGGTTCCCAGTTTAATTATTGCCTTCCTGTTTCTAAATTGTGATTCCTTGTTTGGTGATGGTCTATGTTCTGCATGTGTAACTGAGCTGAGGTATTCTATTTATGTAATTCCTATTTGACATTGCCACTTGTTCTCTTTCCCCAGTATTCTCTGAAATGTATTGGTTTAATATTTGCAGTTTTGCCTTTTGATAGGTAGGGTATGGTGCTTTGTGAGTCCTGGTAATGCTGTCAGGATACGGCGGGTTTGCTATGGGTTCTAAATGGGCAGCGTTTGTAGTAGTTCCTAATGTGCCTGGCGGTTGGCACTGGATTATAGTAATGAAGAAATCTTTTAGTCTTTCTTTATCCATACACTCATTAAGAGACATGTTTACTAAAAGTTAGTGTATGGTAACATTATGCAAATATTTATGCAAATAAGGCCACTTATGCAAATGAGGCCCCGCACCGAGTCTCCGCACAAGGCCCCGCACCCCCCTTGGGCCGCCCCTGCTCAGGGATTATATATAAGCAGCTATGACCAGTGCAGCCATCCTGCAAAGGGTACGTCGTGATCGGATAGCATGCACCTACTGAATAAGCTAAGATGGTACAAATGCTGAAAGGCTCTCTACATATTCACTGTACTGTCCCCCCTCTTCTTGCAGCTCCTTAGCCCTCTTTTCTCCTTTCCTCTACCTGTGGAAAATGTTGCTATGAGCAAGGGCAACTAGCATCTCCCATCCAACCTTACAGTTTGATACTCCTTCCTGCGGCGCCAGCAGCCTGACTTCATGTCGCCTCTCCATCACTCTCTAGGCCAGCCCTTTCTCTCTCTTCCATGGCTTCTGGCATCCCAGGGCCAGACTTCTCTATATACGTCGTCTGATGCTGCAGAGCACAGGACAGTGTCTAAGACTCTTCTCTGCACCTCATGACATGACACGGGCTGAAAAATGGTGGGGATTTTTTTCTGGCGGGGGGGGGGGGATGTCTTATACTATTTCACAATGTGTCTGGTAATAGAGAGATTTATATTGTTCTGACTGAGATGATATGAGAATCGAAATATTTTTTGTATGATGAGTTTCATGGAGAAATGCCCTAGTTCTGCTCTGCACCTGTTGCTGGGAGGGGGGAAGTGGGAGGGTTTTGTGGATACAGACTATGTTTGCATTTAATTCATAAGAGCATAATTTATTTATTTAACTCCTTTATATACTGCTTTCTCATTGGTCTGATCCAGTATAGCATAAGAGCTGCTATACTGGGTCAGACCAAGCAAAAGGTTTATGAGCATCACGTGTGTGGTTGTTACATATGCAAATATTGTCCTGATGGAAAGGAGGTTGAGAACCATTGCTCTAGACCAGGCGAGGGCATAAAAATCAGTCTTTAGCAATTAAAACTGGTTTGACTTAGAAATTAGAAAATTTGCATAATTTTATTGTGGGCAAGGGGATTTTGTTTCTAGGGTTAATTCCATATACAGATTGGGTTTTTAAAATCATTTTGTGGAGATGTGATTGTTCTGGGGACTGAAAAGGATATTTCCTGATAGTATTTCTCCTATGTAATTAAGAAGAAAAAGCTTTCTGGAAATGTGTGAAGAATCTTTGAGTGGGGTATGCTGTATATCTCGTGACACTCATTTACAGGTAAGTGTTCAATCAGACATAAAGGTGGATCAGGAGCATTTGTCTATATAGCTCCTGGGATTTGTGGTGCCTCACTGGGTGGATTACTCTGTGGAAAGGCATGAAAGGCAGCATGGGCCTGTATAAATTCACTACCCATGGGTTTGCAGGGTTCTGGGATTGAATCAGCTACTGGAATCACTCATTCTGCCTCTTGTACTCCAATAATGTAATCCATTCCAGAATTTGGTCTGAACCACTAAAGTGGAACAAGCAGAAAGTTGGTAAAGATGTAAAATATAAAATAGTAAACATCAGTCAATTCTTGCTCTCTACACTGGGATAGCAAGAATCCTGTTCTCCTCTGTCTGTGATTCTCATAGGTAAAAGGGAATCCATTCTTCTCCTGACCCCAGTCAAAGTACCTGGCAGCTTCAGGAGACTGGATGCAGATACAGGCAGGAATAGGGTTGCCAACTTTTTCACCGAAAAAAACCCGACACCTGTGACACGCCATGCTCCACCCCTGCCCCGCCCCCGCCCCACCCCTGCCCCGCCCCCTGCCCCACCCACAAAAATTGTCGAGGATTCAGTCACACCCCCCCTCAGTGCTGGTTCACTCACCCCCTCCCCTCAGTGCTGGTTCACTCACTCACCCCCTTCCGGTTCACTCACACCACCCCTCCCCTCCCTGCTGGTTCACTCACACCACCCCTCCCTTCCCTGCTGGTTCACTCACCCACCCCCCTGTCACTCTCACCCTGTCCCCTGCTTGTTCACTCACACCAACCCCCCTCCCCTGCTGGTTCACACCAACCCCCCTCCCCTGCTGGTTCACTCACACCACCCCCCCCCCCTTCCACTGCTGGTTCACTCACCCACCCCCCTGTCACTTACTCACCCCTCCTGCTGGGTCACTCACTCACACCATCGCCCCCCCCCCCCTTGCTGGTTCACTCACACCTCCCCCCTTTTGTTGGTTCAATCACCCCCCCCCCCTTGCTGGTTCACTCACACCACCCCCTCCCCCCTCCACTGCTGGTTCACTCACACACCCCCCCCCCCCCCCTTGCTGGTTCACTCACACCCCCACCCCCTTGCTGGTTCACTCACACCACCCCCCCTCCACGGCTGGTTCACTCACACTCCCCCCCCCCCCTTGCTGGTTGACTCCTCCATCACCCCCCCCCTTGCTGGTTCACTCCACCATCACCCCCCCCCCTGCTGGTTCAGTCACACACACACACCCCCCCTCTGCCCAAGCCGCTGCTTCTGCTTTGTACAGAGCAGCGGCTGCACTAACCTTGAAAAGTAAAGAGAAGCTGTGTCAGGAGCCCTCCGATCATCGCAGAGCCCAGGAGGTGATGTCATGGGGGCGGGCTCCTCACAGGCTGTCTTTCCTTTTCAAATTAACTTTATTGCAGCTAAAGTTAATTTCAAAAGGAAAGACAGCCTGTGAGGAGCCCGCCCCCATGACATCACTTCCTGGGCTCTGAGATGATCGGAGGGCTCCTGACACAGCTTCTCTTTACTTTTTAAGGTAAGTGTAGTGCAGCCACTGCTCTGTACAAAGCAGAAGCAGCGGCTGCACTGCTATAGGGAACCGCGATCGCGTTCGCGCCGCGGACTTCCTCACAAAAGCCGTTTTTTTGCTCTGGCAGCTCCCGATCTTGCGGCCAGAGCAAAAAACCGGCTTTTCAATGGCCGGTTTTACAACTGTGCCGGCAGCCGGCCTGGCCATGGAAAAACCGGCCAGGCCGGCTGAAAACCGGCCGGTTGGCAACCCTAGGCAGGAAGCACTTCTTTCCCGTTGAACCCTGGGCTTCTTTGTCTCAGTTCATGGAGTTGATCTCTGAATCCTCTCCTTTCAGGATCAGGGGTCAACTTTGCTTCTGCTTTCTCTAGAGGCCTATCTATATCTTTGAATCCTTAATATATGCAATTAACAGTAGTGTCTTAGCTTTATAGCATATAGAGGTATGATGGTTTAGTCTAAAAAAACATGAAACTGCCTTTGGGCTGAATATTTATACCTTTCAGCTTTTTCTCCAGTTTGAAGCCTCCTACTACCACAACTTCCCAATCCTGGAAGGTACTGAGTGGCTTAAAAAGGTAATCAGTTACATTTAGTAGGGCCAATAGGTGTCTCTATACTCTATAGCTAGCACAACCGTAGGGTCTCTACATCTGAATCTCTTAAGAGTAAATCTAGAAAGCTTTACTAATATTTCTAATAATTCATATTTATTGGATAATTAATCATTTTGATCAGATAAAGAATCTTTCACTATGGGCCCGATTCTGTCCCAAGACTAGCGGGGAAGGACGTCCATCTCCGCCCTTCATGCCCTCCCCACTGGTGTCTCTTCCCCAGCCGGTTGTAGGGGGAGGTTAGACAGGGGTGGGGAAGGGGCGGATCGGGAGCGGAGTTAGAGAGGGCGGTGGGCAGTCGCCAGTCCTGGACATACAGGGCCGATTCTAATGTTGGCCCTGTATGTCCAGGGCCGGCGATTTGTGCGGGGAAGTTATTCCACCTCTGAGGTAGAATAACTTCCCTGGATGTCTTTTTTTCAGCGGGCCCGGGAAAAAGATGGGGCAGGGGGCCCGAGGACATTCCCCACAACCTGACCCTGGCCTTAGGAGGCCGGATCGGTGGTCGGGCTACAGGGAAGACTTTGTTCAGCTGGCGACCGGGATCGTGGCTTTAAAATGGAACCGCGGTGCCATGGCAGCCAGACGCCATGGCACCATGGCTCCATTGTAAAGCCCTGACTGAGTTAGTTGGGCTTTCCCTTTATGTGCAGGCTGGGCTGAATCGCAGTCCTGGCCTGCACGTACAGGGCTGTTCTCAATTCTGGTTCTGCGGGGCTAGATGTGCCCTGCTGGATCAGAATCGCGACCCCCTCTGTACATCCTGTTCAAACCAGATGTACAAAGGGGCTGACATCCAGGATGGAATGAGCCTGTATATGTTTTGCATTGGATATCTGGATTTTAGGATTTGCGTTTTGATGCTTTTATCCTTTTCTTGTTATGTGGTGACTCTGATTTCATCTTGGAATGTGGTATGAAACTGACCAAGAACAATTATATTATTTTTCTTTTGTTATTTTTTCTGTTATTGTTGCTTCCAAATTTTTTTATGTGATTCTTTTGGAAAAACTTAGAAATAAAGTTTATGTAGCTCACACCTTTCCAGAAGCAGATCAAGGTGAGTTACAAACAGGTACTTAGGCATTTCCCTGTCCCCAGAGGGCTTACAATCTAAGGTTATACCTGAGGCAATGGAGGGTTAAGTGACTTACCCAAGGTGAGTCAATAGGACTTGAAAGCTGCTTTCTTTGACTCCAGGTTGCTGCATTAACCACTAGGCTGTTCCTCTACTCCACTTGCTGTTCTTAAAACGTTAAGAATGATTGTCCTGATCCTTAAGACCTCTGATATGTCTCCTTATTTCTGCATTTTCTCACTGTTGTTTTTCTAAGATTTTTCTCTTTTCTTTCATAAGTTCCTGTTTGTGTGTAGCACACCATCTTTGTACTATCAATAATTATATGGTTTCAGTTACTGCTCCACATTACATTCAGCTCAAAATATTTCAAGGGACAGCATATTCTAATATATTTATTAGGCCTCCCAGAGGAAGTGGTGGAGTCAAATTATTCAAGATAACTTTGCATAAGCACCAAACATCCTCAATTGCAATGTCAATTGTTTGATAGAATCATACACAAGAGATACTTAGTCATGCAGGAAAGTCAGTAGGTTATACCTAGGTCAAACCTGAAGAATGTCTAATGCAAGAATTCAAAAGCAAGCATGATCTTGAAAGCAACAGACAAGTCTAACGAGAAAAGGCCAAAGGAACTTTGGCATGTGGGCCAGTTTGATGAAAGGGCACAGGGGAGCAATAAGATTGTGTTCGTTGTGTTTTATTTTATGTATTTTAGGAAAACTGGCAAACAGTCTCTTAATAGGTAATTAAGGAAGGTAATTAATTTGCATATTGTGTATACACCCGAGAGCTATATTTCCATGAAAAATCTGCAGAGGATAATACAAGTCTGTGGACTCTTTCATTGATTATGATGCCATTACTGAGAGCTTCCCATAGCTATCAGCTTCTTTCCAACAGAATGTAGGGCAAAAACCAGGTATCCTATAATGCCTCCAGCTCTTCTATACTAATAAACTGTAAAGACATAGGTAAGCAGTGTATATATATATACAGTATATATACTATCAAGACAAAAAGAGAGGGGGTGAAAGAGGGTAAAACAGAGAAAGAACTTCCAGTAGCAGAAAGGGGGAAGAGAGGGAAAAGGATTTTCAAAATGAAGGAGAACTACAAATCCTGGAAGACCGAGGGGTGGGTATTCAGCCTGAGGGATTATGGGAGCAAGTAGGGAAAGAGGAGGAGCCAGGAGACTGATAAAAATAAGTTGGAGCAGGATGAGGCACTTTCAGTCTAGAAGAGGTTCTCTAAATGAAGCTACAATGACAAGCCAGCGACCTACAGATAAAAAAAAAAATAAGGTCACCGGACTGCTAAAGAAACTGTTTGTGAATTCACGGTTTGGATTTTGAGCGCTTGATAAAGCCTGTGAAGAAATAGAACTGCTAAATAAACTATTCTTGGAAGTTTAAAAGCGTCGCTGTCAATTGTTTGACAAAGCCTGTGACTCAGAAACAGGACTGCTAAGGAGAATGGTCTGGAAATGTAAAAGACTGGTGCTTGAGTACTCAGGCAGTCCCGAGCATCGAAGGAACAGAATGGAAGATAGCCAACTGCCTAAATGAAATTAGAACAGGCTGAAGGACGAACAGGCATCTGCCAGGCTGGCTAAATACTGTAGTACTGTAAAATAAGCTATTAAAGCCAGAAAGGCATTCTTTAAATGATGGAAAGTAAAATCAAATGAGGACAATGAGATGGCATATAAACACTGGCAAATTTGGTGTAAAACTTTGATAAATCAAGCCGAGCAAATCTGGGGAGAGACCTGCTAATGAGGCACATGTTAATAACAAAACCTTTTCCAAGAACATTAAGAACTTGTCATTTGGGCCAAGGAGTAAAAGGGGAGCTCAGGAAGGATAAGGCCATAGCTGATAGTTTTTGTACACTTTGAAAGAGTAACGGTTGATTTGGGTTTACCTATTCCACTCCGTTCAGGATTTTACAGACCTCTATCATATCTCCCCTAACCTCTTTATCCTTTCCTTGTAGGAGAGCCAGTCTATACCCATCTAATGGCAGAGAAATTTAAAATGTACCTGCTGGCTATGGTTCTTTTCTTTTGTCCCAGGTCTGGGGCTGTTCCAGTGCTGCAGGGAGGCAGGGGAGCATGTTTGCTGGCTCCCCAGGTCTGCCGCAGCACCGGAGGTGTTGCTGAGGGCATCGCCGTGGCGATCGTGGGGCTTCCTGCAATTGTAATGTCACCCAGGGGCCCAAATATGGTTTTGAGGGCATCAGGCATGCACAGGGAGGTGATCCCGTGGATCCCTGCATTGTCACGGAGCTTGGCCACCTGAAATGTTAAAATATTTTGAGTTTGGCCTGAACTCGGAAATGCACATGCGTGGTAGCACTCAGGGTAAGGGAAGGGGCCAGCAAGAGGAACAGAAGCATAGAGAAATGAAAAGAAAAAAGAAAAAAGAAAGTATAAATGTGGAGGAGGAGCTTAGTGGATAGAGCAGTAGCCTTGTACCCAAAAGAGCTGGGTTGAATTCCCACTGGCACTCCTTGTGACCATAGGCAGGTCACTTTACCCTACATTGCCTCAGAAGAAAAGGGCTGTGCAATCTACTTCTGGTGTTACCTTGCTAAGGGAACCCAGGGGCTGCTGGGTTGCCAGAAATCAGCAATGACTTAACAGCACTTAAAAAGAGAGTAAAAAAAAAAAGCTTTGTTATGACCTGGGTTAGAAGGACATATTGATCCCTCAGAGGGTAAACATTGAAAAAAAACTGGAGTGGAGGAGTGGCCTAGTGGTTGTGGCAAAGTACTTCAGGCCAGAGGGTCAGGGGTTCAAATCCTATTAGAGGACAGCAACCTTGGGCCGGAAGGACTGGGGTTTCTAGTCCAATAGGTGCTTCTTGTGGTCTTGGGCAAGCCACTTAACCCTCCATAGCCCATGTTCCCTGTAAAATAGTTATCTCCAAGTTATAATGCCTTGTTCAATGTAATTTCAGTTTGTTCAATGTAAACCACCTTTATATCATGAAAGGTGGTATATAAGAAATGATAAATAAAGAAAAGTGCCTAAAGATAAAAAAAGTAAAAATGAAGGGTGAGCAGCAATAAACATTAAAACAAAGTGACAGAAACAATAAAAATAAATGACAAGTGTCAGAAAAGGTCAAAATAAAAGAAATGAACATGCAATGAAAGTAAAATATAATAAATACTAGTTTGTGCCTATATAAGTGTGTTGTACTGTATAGTGTGTGCAAGGATTAGTGTTCACATGCAGGGTGCAGAGAAACAGCTGAGACTGAAGAGCTCACAGGAGACTCATGTCCATGACATAGTTTAAAGACATAATACTGATACCCAGTGAACTTTAAAGAAAATGGCTCATAAAATTACTTTTATGTGTAAAAGGTCTGTTAGGGGCTTTAACCGAGTGTTTTGTGAGTTGAAATAAAGCTAGTAAAAGGGAAGTATTTTCAAAGAGAGCTAGGTGAGAGAGCACTTTTACAGTGCAAATATAATACTGGTGCAGGCACTTCAGAGAAAGATTGGGAAAGAAGATTCTGATGGGGTAAGGTGTGCCGGAGTGAATGTTTGTGTGGACGAGCTGGGAAAGGATTTATAGTAATTGGCATCAGAGTTGTAAGTAAATTGAGAATTATTTACAGGAAAAAAGTGTGAGAAGCTAGAATGAAAGCTGAAGAGGAAATTTAAAGTTAAATGTGGAAACGTTTTTCTTGGTAACAGGAATAAGGCTGAAGAAGTTCTGTAACTCATTCAAGCAGTTTTAAAGCCAAGTTGAGTGAGGATTTGAAGTGATTTATCTGAGAGTGAGTTTAGTCTGCACACTGTTTTGATCAGTGCGTGCGACTTGTTTTCAACAGCACTGGAGTCCTTCAAATGCTGAAAGGAAAGTAAGACTGAAGGTATATAACTTTCAGTGCAGTGAAAAGAAAAACTTTGAAAGTGAGTTGTTTTAAAACCGTGTACTGCTCAAAGGATTTGCTTAATCCTGAGACAGCTTGAACTGTTTCAGGTAGGAAGCGTGCAAGTGAGAGAAAGACTGAAGGGTTGAATTTGTTCTTAAAGATAGGAAAAAAACCCTTTGCCATATTTTAAAGAACTCAGTTTATTGGCAATTGGTATAGTTCTCCAGAACTGGTTGGCAGTTTTGAAAGATTAGCTCTGGCACACAAAGGAAAAATAAATTGGTTTTGGCACAGAGAGTTCTGTGGGAAGGAAAAACAGGGAATCTGCTTATCTTTTATATTTTTGGGAATAGCAAGCCTTACAAGTCATAGTAAGAAAGAAATAGAAACAAGGACTGCATACTTTTCTAGATAGCACAAACAGTTTTTTTAAAATGGATTTTTAAAGATAGGTAGTAGGTACCCTGACTGCAACTGGACATTGCTAGAGCACAGGGGATCCTAAGGCACCCAACACCCAAGAATGCAGCAAGATCTGAAAGAAGATTGAGGTAAGTGACTCACACCACGGTGACTATTTTTTTTGAAACACACTAGTGCACTAGTTGAATTTTTTTTTAAACAAAAGGTTCCCATACCTGAAGGGTTAATGCCCATTCACCTGCAAGTGTATATATAAAAGACGGTGTTAGAATTTTTCTACTACCAAGGATTAAAAAAAATCAAGGTTTTTTTCGAACTGTGTTTTTTATTCCAATGAAGTACTGCCTGTTGTTGAAAGGGTCCATATTGTACCACTATTGAATAGTAGAAACTTTTTAAGAATTGTTCATAGAATATAGTTGACTATATTATATTATAGTAAAATATACTAATGTGCTGGTGAAGACTGGTTGTTGTAGAGACTGAATCTACTTGAAAGCTTTATAAAGACTGTTGTTTGTTTACAAAAATGGAGTTTACACTATTTTTTTTTTCAAATTAAAATTGAAAAATATTTCAAAAATTTAATTTGTTCAAGTGATTCATTGTGGAGAAGTTCTCATTCCTTGGTAAATTTCCTTACTTGAAATTTGAGATTCAAGAAGCTGTAGTGTGCACTGTTGAAAAAAATATTTTCTCTGTAAGCTGGGAGTTTCCATTGGTGGTTTACCTGAGGTAACTCAGTTATTTGTGACACTCAGAACATCAAGGTAAAGTAGTGTAACGCTCCCGTGGAGCCCCCAGTTTACCCCTCTTATCATTTTGGTCACCCTTCTCTGTGTCTTTTCTAATTTCACTATTTTTTTGAGATGAGACAACCCGAACTGCACACATTGCTCAAGGAAGCATATTTACTAAGCCCTGCACCGGTAACGCACAGGTGGGCTGCATTGCTAGCATGGGGAATCAGCAGTAACTTCAGGTGGTGTGGGCTTCCATCCTCCTGTACCTTTTTTGCAAGGAACAAAAAAACAGTAACAACAAAAGGGATGGCCTGCAACAAATAAGAATAAAAGAAAAACAAAGAGTGCGGAGAGGGGTGTAGAATTAACAGCGGCATATTTTATTGGACTCAATAAAGTGTGTCACTGTTAATTGTGCTCCCCCGCTCTTTGTTTTTCTTTTCTTCCAGGACTATGCAAGCCAGTACGCGCTAATCAGGCTTATCACCCTTAGTATGGGTTCACTTAACAACACATTTAACGCCACCCATTGAGGTGACATTAAGTGAACCCATACTAAGGGTGATAAGCCTGATTAGCATGGGCCACTAATGCTCACATTCACTACAATGCACCAGTGACACTTGCGTTCTGTCCCCTCCCACCCATGTGTTAAACCTCATGCTACTGGCTAGCATGGTTTAGTAAACATACCCCATAGTGCACTCATACCAGGGAGCGATATATGGGCATTATGACACTGTCTGTTTTATTCTCCATTCCTTTATAATGCAAACTACTTTTCAAATTCTCTCTTTACCTGCCCTATCAATACTTTGTTTCTAACTTGCCAGTGCTTATTCTGTTTCATATTTTTTCCATTCAGATCTTTTGCCAGATTTTGAAAGATGTTCTTTTGGCTATAATAGCATCTCTCATCTTACATTTTAACCATGCTGGCAGTTGTTTGGCCTTCCTTCCACCTTTTTTTTAATGTGTGACATACATCTGTTCTGGGCTTTTAAGATGGTATTTTCAAACATTGTCCAAGCCAGATGTAAACATTTAGGACCCGATTCTGTTCCAGACGTCAATCCCCTCTGTAGGTCCGGTCTGAACTGGATTACAGAGGGGATTGCGATTCTGATCCCGCAGAGCACATCTGGCTCCACAGGATCAGAATCGTGAACAGTCCTGCACGTGCAGGCCAGGACTGCGATTCAGTCCAGCCTGCATATGCAGGACTGTCTCCGGCTAATTCAGTCCTGCATATGCAGGCTGGACTGAATCCTGAATCCTGGACTGAATCCTCAATGGATCCGTGACGTCATTGCATCATGTTGCTATAATACCTCGGCTCCATTGAAGAGCCACGATGCTGGCTGATGGACTGCAGGACCTCATTCCCCTGATCCAGCCTCCAAAGGCCCCCCTGCCCACTGCAAGCCCCGGGCCCACTTCAAACTGACTTGTTGGAAGTTATTCCATCTCAGAGGTGGAATAACTTCCCTGTATAAGTCGTCGGCCCTGGACATACAGGGCCGACATTAGAATCAGCTCTGTACGTCCAGGGCTGGTGACCAGACTCCGCCCCCGAGCCACTCCTTCACCGCCCCTTCGCCGCCCCATCTAACTTCCCTCCACAACCGGTGGGGAAGTTAGTCACGAATAGCAGAGATGGATATCCCTTTGGGTCATCCATCCCCGCTATTTATGGCACAGAATAACCCCCTTAACCTTTGCAGTTTCTCCATTTTGTTTTTTTCTAACCATTTTCCTCATTTTATCATAGTCTCCCTTTGGAAAGTTAAATGCTAGTGCATCTAGCTGTCCTCACTCCATTTATTAAATCAGATTTGATCACGATTGCCAAGTGGCTCTAAGATCATTACCTCTTGCACCAGATCCCATGCTGTAATAAAGGCTAGGTCTAAAACAGCTCCCCCTCATGTTGATTCTTGAACCAGCTGCTCCATGTTCATCTAGAAACTTCGGGGCCCTTTCACTAAAGTCTTCTAACAGTTAATATGCACTTTAATGCATGGTAAGCAGTTAGCATGGGACTATGATAACTTACTGTACTTGTATGACAGTTACTGTGCACTCTTTTCCTGCATTAACACTTTATTGTGCAATGGGGAAGATTAATGGCAGAGAGTAGGTATGGACTGCACACTGCAGTTTGCACATGGTGCTTATTGCACGTTGTCAATGTTGTGGTTAACACTGGTACACGTAGCATCACCTCAGTATGTGGCATTAGGTGCATCCGTGGTAATTGTGAATGAAAATGCTCAATAAGGGACCTTTCAGTGTGGTAAGTGCTGGGAACATGCTGGGCACGCCCCTGACAGTGTGGGGCGGTTGCACTAACCAAGCATTAGGTTTTGCTCCTAACGCGTGGTAAGTGCAGCCACTTACTGCACTTTAGTAAAAGGGCCCCTTAATCTCCCTAGCATGTCCTAATGTGACATTTACCCAGTCAATATTGAGGTAATTGAGATCACTCATTATTACTGGGTTGCCAGCAATGTTCCCTCTAATTTTCTGTAGGCTGTGTGCGCATAAAATATCAGCTGTGTGCAGCTTTTGAAAGAAGGTTAAAGTTTTGTGCGCCACATAACGACACTCGGAGTTATATACTTTAAAATTTGACTACACGTCAAAATACAGTATGTACACCACACTGATTTTAATCAAATTAAATGAAAATAGACGATTACTAAATGAAGCAGGAAATTTCTAGTAATTACAATCATAACTTTTAAATTTTAAAATATTGTAAGTTTTGTGCGCTCTGTTGTAAAGTATGTGCGCTCGCTCGGCGAGGTGTGTGCGCGCGCACACGCGCACAGCTTAGAGGGAACAGTGGTTGCCAGTTTTGTTAGCTTCCCTTATTTCTGTTAGCATTTCATCCTCTGTCTGTTCATTCTGGTCAGGTGGAGGACAGTACACTTCCACTGCTATTCTCTTTCCCCTCTCTATCCATAAAACTTCTACAATACATTTTGTTGACTACAGATCTTTTATCCTGTTTGATCACTGCTCTCTTTAACATATAGAACCACTCTGCTACTGTCTCACTGTAGTTTAATTTGTATCCAAGTGTCATTATCTTCCTTCCACCAGGTCTCTTAGATACCAATTATATCCACCTCTTTATTCAGTGTCATATATTCTAACTCTCCTATCTTGTTATTTAGACCTCTAGCAGTTATATACAGGTATTTCAAAATGCAGTTTTTGTTCATATTCTTCTTATCAATTCACAGGGGCAATGTGGAATCTTTCAACTCTGTTTTCTCTTTGCTTAAAGGCATTTGGGTTACTTTTATCTTTATTGGAAGCTTTCTATTGGGATGCTTTAACTTCTCCATCTTGCTAATATCCTTCAAGGGTACATCATTCTGAGCCATGTGCTCCTGTTGGCTTTCCCCCATTATCTACTTTTAAAGATATTCTATATCCTGGAGCCCATCCTTTTGAAAAAGGCCCCTCTGTATGGATCTTATTTTGTACTATCAAGTCAATGCTGTCTCCTGGTGACCCAGTGGCCCCTGGGCTTTCTTTGCAAGGTATGAATGGAGGTAGATTTCCAGGCCTTTTCTTCTGAGACAAGGGGGTGCAAGGTGACTTGCCCAGGGCCACAAGGAGTGCTGGTGGGAATTGAACCCTGATCTGCTGGATGTTAAGCTGGTACTCTAACCACTAGGCTACTCTCCTACTTGTATGGGCAGACATGACTTAATGAGAAACAGCGAGTATGAACTGAGAAAAGCGAAATTGCACCTTAATAATCGATTGGAATTCTTTAGGTGTCAATAAGCATGTGGATAAAAGAGAACTGGTTGACATAATGTATGTGGATTTTCAAATTGCAGAATAGAGGAGTAGCCTAGTGGTTAGATCAGTAGGCTGAGTATGAGGACTAACCACATTCAAATCCCAGGTACAAATTTATATTATAAGCCTTCTGTGGACAGAGAAATACCAACTGTCCTTTAATATATTGAGCTGTGAATTTCAACTAAAAAGGTATGTATTAAATTAAAGAAAAATAAAACATTTGATATAACCCTTCATGAAATATTCCTTAGGAAATTAAAGCAACCTTGTATAGGAGGTGATGTCTAATTGAATTGTCAGTTGCTTAAAGGATAGAAAACAAAAAGTAGAACAAAATGGTTAGCTTTTTCAAAAGCAGAGTGCCTCAGGGATCTGTGCTGGGGCCACTGTTCAACAAATGCACTAACAATCTGGAAAAGGGAACAACGAGTAAATTGATGAAGTTTGCAAATGACACAAAGGAGCAGTGCTAACAGCTTCTGTGCGAAATCAGAGCTGCGGCCCCACTTTATTCCATGGGGCTGCGACTCCAATTTTGCACGGAAGCCACTAGCGCCGCTTAGTAAACAGACCCCCAAAATATTGGCTTCTAAGTAGTTAAAACACAAGCTGAGTGTGAAGAGCTACAGAAATACCTCAACAGACAGGAAAAGTGGGCATCAAGATTTGGGTTATTTTAGAAATCCATACGGACAAGTGCAAAGTGATGCACATTGGATTGTTTTGTTCCTCTTTATATTTATACAGTACAATATTTAGGTTCGAAATTTAGAGTCACCACCCAAGAGTCACTGTGGATATTACCATAAAATCTTCAGCTTAGTATCTGGTGACAAACAAAAATGCAAATAGCATGTTAGAAATGATTAGGAAAGGAATAGAGAATAAAACGCCGGAAGTGGTGTTGGAGGAGAGTCGTAAATGGCATATTGTGAAAAGAAGGAGACTGTGATGCAGCGCTGGAGTGTTAGTAAGTGATGCACCATGACTTGAGGGCTATTGCTATTGCTCCATGCCCTGGAGAGGGGCAGCAGTGGGGCCACAGGGGACAGCAGAATGGAGGGCCCCACCTAGGGCACTTCCAATCCTTTTGCCAGCCCTATTTCTAAATTTGAACTGTTCCAGGAGTAGGGGACATGCCATAAACCTAGCAGTTCTCAAATTTAAAAGAAATTGGAGAAAGTATTTCTTCACCCAATGAACAAAAAAGCTGTGGAATTTGTAGCCAGGTGATGTAGTCAAGGTATCTAACCTGGCTGGGTTGAAAAGGGGGTTTAGACAAATTCTCAGAGTAGGAGTCCATCAATTTATTAGCAAACTAGTCCTCAGAATGTTACTGCTTTCAGTATCTCTGTAAGGGAATTGCAAGAAATGGGTCTACTCTTTGGGAAATGCAAGAGATGCCCTAATGTCCTGGATTGGCAACACTTGGAGAAAGGATGTTAGATTGATGGACTTTTGGTCTGACTTGGCATAGCGTACCTTATGCTCCCATGCAGTTTTACGCATTCAATTAATTTTGTTGCACTGAATGCTCATGGCCATTTTTCATAACTGTTTCACAGAAAAAGTTTATAATTGAATTTCTGCTTAAACTGAGGAACTTCTGTAACCCAAAACTCGCATCCTCTGTCATAAACTAAAAGTACAGTTGTACTTACCCATTAGCTACAGACAAAAGTTTGGATGGGGGGTAACCAATGAACAATCAGCTTCACAAAATATTCTATTGTAGTTTAAAGAAGAAAAAGTAGCCACAGAACATTTGAAGTGAGAAAACTGATCTTTATTTTTTTTTCATTAATGCTGGTTTAGCAAAATATAAGTAGACCCAGGATAGTTGGTTGCTTTGGCAAATTTAGGACTATTCCACTTTAGCACACCATGTCTCCAAGCTCCTGATGTTTATGATTTATTGCAAGCCACATGGATTAGTTCAAAAATACCACTTTGCCAATGCTGCCTATTTTCCACTGTTAGTTGGTCCAAGCATTTAATAAATCACAGTATAGTTTTCAAAGGGATTATGATGCCCATCCTGGCTAGACTTCCTCTGTAAAAGCGGATGAGATTTCTATTTTGTTCCTGTCTTTGACAAAACATGGCATCTTAGGCATGAAGAAATATATGTAGCTGACTTGCAGTTACTTGGTACTTTCTTGCCCTTCTTTTGCACTTACCCTTTGTAGTTCTATGTTGCAAATCTTGCATTTGAAACAGTTTAGCAGGCCAGCTGGTAAAAGTTTAACATACCTTCTTCCTTTGCACTCCGCCATCTTGGGTAGAAGAGCATGCAAGCACTTAATGAACAATGCAATACAATTTAGCATTTGCACAATGAAAAATGCCCCTGCGAGTGGGTTAAATAGTATGACCCACTTACTTACTGAGAGGAAGTGAAATAGTACAATCATGCTAAATTGAGTATGCTCAGTTCCTCTTGGATCCTCCTGCTTACTTTCAAAGTGAAAACAAATAATCCTTGCATATGCTTTTTCAAGCTGAAGGAAGAGGTGAAAGAACTACTTGACTTCTGTAGAGGAGGTGAAAGGAGAGCTATCTATCTATCTTCTGTGCCAGGAAGGGTCTTCAGAAATTAGCATTATGTAGAGGGCATGGTTGAGGAGAGAAGAGAGCAACCAAGGGAGGAACCTGGCCACTCTGACTCAGAAAGGCAACGCAGTATGATCAATTCTCCCTTGAAGTATAGCCAGCAAAATGACTAGACCACACATCTGGACAGAAAAGAGCTCTGCATTCAAATCAAAACAATTGGTGATCTCATAGAAGCTTTAGAGGCTCAGACCGTAGTTTGGCATCAAGTTGCATAACATTTACTATGGTCTTGGTTGCACAAACAATGTCAGTAACAGCAAAGACTATTGTCCTCTAGGAACGTATTGATTAAAAATAATTTTTTCTTGTTTAAATAGAGATTTATTTATTTTTAAGTCATCATTCATTAAGGGGGTTATTTTAGAAGCCCTATTTGTGCTTTGGATGTCTGAAAACAGGCATAGAGATGTCTCCAAATAGAAGCCAGTTCTGTGGACATCCAAGTCTGAACAGGGGCATGGTGGAGGTGTGGCCAGGGTGTTCCTATGAACCTGGATGTCACTGCCTGATCTCAGAAACATCGTGGATGTCTGGAATCATGTCTAAAGTTATATCTGCCCCCAGACAAAAATAGGCATCAAAAAAGTGCTCATTTTAGTCATAAGACTGCTTAAAATCTCCTCCGGTGCGGTGCACTGCGCCGCGGAGGTGCTCGCTGAAGGTGCGCACCCAAGGAGCAGGACGTGCTCCTTGGGCAAGCTCCTTGGGGCAAGCTCCGGGGTGAGCATCCAGAGTCTACCCCATTGGCCCTCACCTCTGATGCACGCCACCAGAAAGTATATTCCTACACCTGCAGCAATGGTGCCCCAGGCTTGTTACTCCTCCTTCCTGGGCCTTACAGTAAGTTACTCTGCTTGGTCACATTTCTTTTCCTTCCATCTCTGTTATTCCTCATCCCTTCCCCTATGCCGTCTATACCTGTTTGTTGGGACTGGCGGCCTGCCCCCAATGCCTTTGTCCCTTCAGACCTCTCTGCGCGTAACCTCTCCAACCTGACTTATTGTTCCCTGCATCCCCCGTTTTCACCTTCCCCTCAGTCACTCTTATTCCTTCAGCTTGCTCTCCTAAACTGTCATTCTCTCCGCTCCAAAACACTTTTGGTTCATGACATCATTGCACAACATGCCCTAGATTTGTTTTTCCTGACTGAAACCTGATTGACAGATGGTGAGGAGCCCCTCCTCAACTGTTGCCTGCCCCCAGGCTATTCTGCCTTGTCTACTACCCGTTGGGGTAGGAGCGGTGGAGGAGTTGCAGCTCTTTATCGCTCCTCTCTCCCTCTCCAGGAACAGTCTTCCCCTGCTCTTCATTACCCCAAATCCTTACTTCTTCATTTAGGTACCTCCCCCCTCTACTTTCTCCTTATCTATGCCCCCCTCTCTTTCGGCCCAACTGTGGGACTCTCTTTTGTCCACTTTTTCCGAGGCTACCCTTCTCTATCCCCACCTCCTGATTTTGGGGGATTTCAATATCCATGTTTATTTATTTATTTATTTAATAGTATTTCTATTCCGCTTTATCATATAATCAAAGCGGTTTAACAAAAAAACATACAATAGAACTGAAAGTGTAAACAAGCAGTGAATGTAGATTCATAGTTTGATATGGTAAAGTGTAGTGCTTTGGAGAAAATTGATCTATATACATTGTGTACTATTATACAACATGAGCTATATTACATACTTCTATATAATTGGTCATTCCTATTAAATGAATTAATTATTTTACATGACCATAGTGTTCTATAAACAGCATAGTTTTCAGCTGCTTTCGAAAGTCTTTGAGGTCCAGTGCTGCTCTCAAGTCACTTGGGAGAGTGTTCCAAATAGTTGGGGCAGCAAAAGAGAATGCCCTTTCTGAAGTGTCCTTACGTGATGTTCTAAAGTCACTAGAAGTGCTGACTCTGTTGGAAGTACCTTTTCTTCTTGGTCTTTTGCTGATGTCCGTCTGAATGAGAGAGGTTAGGTTGTTTGCTGAAAAGTGTTGTTTGATCTTGAAAATGTATATTATAGTTTTATATTTTACGTGAGACGCTATAGGTAGCCAATGAAGTTCTTTCATAATGGGTGTTATATGTTCTTGACTTGACAATCCAAAAATTATTTGTGCAGCGGTGTTTTGAGCGAGCTGTAACGGCTTGAGTGCTTGCTTTGTTAGACCAAGGTAAATAGGATTACAGAAGTCGAGTAAGGGGGTAATTAATGCTTGGCAAACATTACGGAAGTGAACGGTTTCGAGGAGGGGCCTTAGTCTTCTGATAATTTACATCCTGTAATAAGCATTTCTGATTGTTTTACTTATATGTGCCTTAAGATTCATTTGATTGTCCAGGGTAACACCAAGATATTTTACTTCTGATTTTATAGATACTATTGAGTTTTCTATCATGATGTGAGATGGATGTGTGAAGTCAGGGTTACGAGAGACGAATAGAGCCTCAGTCTTGCTGAAATTAATTTCCATGTTGTTGTTTTTACACCAGGTAGACATTTATGAGAGACAATCTATAATTCTAGAATGGTCAGGGTTATCAATTGAGACAGGTGTAAATATCATAATGTCATCTGCATAAATAGTATATTTAATATCATTTTTCATCGGAATGTTGCAGATTGGCTGTATGTAAATGTTGAACAACAGAGATGAAAGGGCAGATCCTTGTGGAACCCCTTGTATAACTTTTATAGGTTGAGATGTTTTGTGACCTATCTTTACTTGTATATGTCTCTCTGTTAAATAAGAGTGGAACCATTTTAAGGTGGTACCATATAACCCAATCTCCTCTAGTCTATCCAGTAACTTTTTGTGATCTACAGAGTCAAATGCAGCAAAAATGTCAATGAAGATCATTATTATAAGAACATAAGAACATAAGATATGCCATACTGGGTCAGACCAAGGTCCATCAAGCCCAGTATTCTGTTTCCAACAGTGGCCAATCTAGGTCATATGTACCTAGCAGTTTCCCCAAGGGACACAGGTTCCACAATGCTTGTATTGGTTCAAGCATTGATATCCTGGGTCCCTTCTTAATAATGGCTTATGGACCTTTCCTCCAGGAACTTGTCCAACCCCTTTTTAAACCATACTTAATGTTGTCTATAGTACGGAGGATGCTGTCGAAAAGATAAATCATTAGAGTTTCTACTCCATGGTTCGGTCGAAAACCATGTTGGTTGTCATCCAAAGGTGTGTGATCATCAATGTGTTCTTGAAGTTGCTGTTGAACTGTTTTTTCAATGATCTTAGCTAAAAAGGGTATACTGGATATTGGCCGGTATGCAGCTGGGTTGTTCTTGTCTAATGTTGTTTTCTTTGGGATCGGCCTTACAGTGGCAAGCTTTAATTGTTCTGGCAACAAACCTTGAGTGAGGGAGATGTGCACCATGTTGTGTATGATGTGAATGAAGCTGGATTTTGTTGTTTTGATCCATGATACTGGGCAGGGATCAGTGGGAGAAGTGCTTGTATTTATTGAGGAAATGATGTGGGAGAGTTGCTCAGTTGACGGAATATTGAATGTATCCCAAATCCTGTTATGCGTGACTAACTTCTTGTGTAAGCTATATTTAGCTTTTTCTGCAGAATGGAACTTTTCTTTGATATAGTCTGCAAAACTCTGCAGGTCAATTTGTGCTTCACCTTCTGTTCTTTGCTCCTTTGTAAGAATCTTCACAATTTCAAAAAGCTCTCTGGGCTTATTGATGGATGTGTTTATTAAATTTGTGTGATATTCTCTTTTTGAGTGTTTAATGTATTTGCCATATTGTTTTTGCTTTGTTAAATATAGTTGCTTTAAATCTGTTGTATTGTGCTTTCTCCATTTACGCTCTATCCTTCTGAGTTCCCTTTTCATCTGACATATGGCTATTGAGTACCATGGCTTGTGGTGAAGTCTATTATTCCGTGGCTTCTTTGGTCTCATATCTGTTGCTTTGGCAGCGTTATATATAATGCTGTTCCACTTGGCTATTTGCATCTCGAGGTCAACTGAACAGTTGAGGTAATGTAACTTGAATAAATGAATCTTTGTCGAAGTTCTTGAAACGTCTTTGAACGCTTTTGTTGTCTAATTGAACATTTGGATTGTTCTTTTGTAATAAAATCCCTATCTTGATTATGAAATGATCTGACCATGGAACTTCTTCTGCCCGGAATCTTGCCTTTTGTTACCTTTCTCTCTGACCTCTCCCTCCGC
Organism: Ichthyophis bannanicus; assembly: GCA_033557465.1. NCBI lineage: Eukaryota > Metazoa > Chordata > Amphibia > Gymnophiona > Ichthyophiidae > Ichthyophis > Ichthyophis bannanicus. Next base: position 30,110,967 of record CM066032.1, on the reverse strand, counting down.
CAGTTTGTTTCCTTCCTCACACACTAAGCCGGACATTCACTTGATCTTCTTATCTCCCCCCTCACTTCCTCTTTTCTTCCCTCTTCCCTCCTCTCTCTCTGTCCCTCCCCTGGTCTAACCATCTCTGCTTCTTCTTCTCCCTTCCCCTCCCCCCCAAAGCCCCCTCCCTAGGCTCTCCCCCTAGCCCTGCTTTACCTACATACTCCCGTAGAATTAACACCAATACCCTCCTTCAGTTCCCCCGTTCTGATGTCCTGTTCCCTGCTAACTTCCACCTACTTTCTGTCGACGCTCAAGCTCATCCCTGGACCTCTACCCTCTCAGCCGCCCTCAATACTCTTGTGCCCCTTCAACCCCGTCCCACTCATCCCCACCACACCCGCCACCCTTGGTTCCATTCTGATCTCCTCCACTGTAGATATCTCCGTCGTGCAGAACGACTTTGGTGCAAACATCCCTCCTCCATTAAGTTGAACCACTTCCATCATTGTTATCGTCACTACCGTTACCTTCTGCACTCAGCCAAACAAACATACTACTCCAATCTCATCTCCAATTCTGCTAACTCTTCTCATCAGCTCTATTCTATCCTCCGCTCTGTCTCTGCTCCCCACTCCTTCTCATCCCTCTCCCCCCTAATCTCCCTGACCCAACCTCCCTAGCCTCCTATTTTGCCTCTAAAGTCCTTTCCCTTCGCCTCACCTTCCCCTCATGCCCGCCTCCTCTTCCCCCTTCTCCCGTGGCATCATCCTCTCCCTCTCCCCTTCCCTCCCCTCCCTCATCCCCCTCCCCTTCTCTTTCCCACCTCTAGTCCACCTTTGAGCCCATTTCCCTTCCAGTCCTGTCCAAAACCTTTCTTTCCACCCGAAAAACCACCACTTGCCTCGCTGATCCTATTCCTTCCCACTGGCTTTTGGATTCCTCTCTAGCTCTCTCCTCTTTCATTCTCTCTATCTTCAATTCTATTTTATTTACCGGAATTTTCCCCTCACCATGGAAGCATGCTTCTGTCCGTCCCATCCTGAAGAACAGTTCCCTGGACCCCTCCTCTCTTTCCAACTGGTGCCCTATTTCTAACCTCCCCTTCCTTTCAAAGTTCTTAGAGAAATTAGTCTTCACTCAACTCTCTTCTCACCTTGAAGCCTCACTCATCCTCCACCCATGGCAATCTGGTTTCCACCCCGGCCACAGCATGGAATCTGTCCTCCTCTCTCTTGTTAACCAACTGCACGCTGTTCATGATCATGGTTCTATTTCTCTCGCTGTCTCTCTTGATCTATCTGCTGCTTTTGATTTGGTTGATCATCACACACTCTTGGTTCATCTTGGGGAAGCCGGCCTTGCCGGTTTGATACTTCAGTGGTTCCACTCTTTTCTTTCCTGTCGATCTTTCTCGGTTCTTTTGGGGTCTTCTTCCTCCCCTTCCACCCCCCTCCCCTGTGGTGTTCACCAGGGTTCGGTCCTCGCACCCCTTCTCTTCAACATTTTTCTCGCCCCACTCACCCTTCTGGTCCAACAACACGGTATCTCAGCATATTACTACACAGATGATATCTTTCTTCTACATCATACTGATTCCTCTGCTCCTGACATCACCCATCTTTCCTCTGTGGCATCCTGGCTTTCTTCCAATTTCCTTCACGTTAAACTTGCCAAATCCTCTGCTATTTTTTATTTATTTATTTAACATTTCTTTTATACCGCGCTCTTTATGATCAGTGCGGTTTACAGTTAACAGAACGACTCGAGGACCGCAGGGCACTCCTGAGTTTACATCGAACAGGGAAAACAACTTGGAGAAAAACAGGGAAAACTATGTACAATTTACATACTGCTGTGTCAATAATGTTACAAGGGTAGAACAGGGCATGAGAACCAGTGTGGACCGTGTTCCATTTACGGGCCACTTCCTCTTATGAAAGTTGTGTATGCTGTTAAGCTATCAGGTTGAGGGATGGTATGTGTGAGGGTGTGAGGCGTGAGGGGGATTGTTGTGTTGTGAAAAGTACGTAATGAACAAATAGTGCTTGAGGGCCTTTCTAAATTGAGTGATGGTTTATTTGGTTTACTTTTGGGGACTCTCCCTCTCCCTCTCCCCCTCCCCCTCCCCTCTCACTCCTTTGCTTTCCTCCTTGCCCATCCCTATGGTTTCTTCTCTTCGGTACCTCGGTGTCACCCTTGATTCGTTTCTTTCTTTCAAAGCTCACATTTCCTCTGTTGTCCAGCGTTCTTTTTTCACCTTGAAGCAACTCCGTGCCATTCGTCCCTTTCTTTCCTCTTCCTCCCTGACCACACTAATTCTTTCCCTCGTGGTATCCCTTCTTGATTATTGTAATGTCACCTTAGTCGGTCTCCCTCAGTCCCAGCTCCTTCACCTCCAATGTGTCCAAAACACCGCTGTCCGCATTTTAACCCATGCCTCACGCTTTAATCACGTCACTCCCCTCCTTCTACGTCTGCACTGGCTCCCTGTCTCTTTCTGGATCCAATTTAAGTTTCTTATTTTCGTCTACAAATCAATCCACACAGGTACCCGCTCTATCTTGCTGATCAGGTCCACCTCCACACTCCTCACCGTTCCATTCACGCCAACCGCATGTCACTTCCGTCCCCTTCCCAGGCCCACCTCGAGTCCACCCGCTCCTCAGCTTTTTATTTTCTTGGCCCGAGGCTCTGGAACTCGCTCCCCCCTGCCCTCCATTTAGAACCATCCCTTACTGCCTTTAAAGCTAAACTGAAAACCCACCTTTTCTGCCTGGCCTATGACCTACCCCCTTCCCTTTCCCCTCTCTCCCCTCCTCCCCGTTGACATCATTACAGCTTCCCCTGCCCCTCTTCCTGACTGTTATCCCTCTGTCCCCTTCTCTTACTCTATTCTTATCTTTCTGTCCTGTTTCTAAGATTTAATGGCACTCCTTTTACTTTTCCCTTTCTTGCAGCTTTTTTAATTTTTAATTTTATAACTTTTATTGTAAACTGCCCAGATACTTTTGTTATGGATGGTATATTAAGTTTTAAATAAACATAAGACAGTCAGAGGGTATACAGATGACACTCCACCATTCCCAATACTCTGCACAATTACAGTGATAGCAGTAAGGAGATTTGAATGCCGACTTCGCATGTCCTAATCTAGTACTCTAACCATTAGGCTATTCCTAGAGATCCACAGATTAGAATGCTATTCTGGGGATTTTTATGTAGATGCCCATGCAGACATCTATATTGAGCATGTCCACATTTATGAAATGGTGCCTGAGCTTGGATGTGCTTGCTGTTTTTTTCAGACATTCTGGCTTGGATGTCCCAGATTGCACTTGGATGTCATTTGTAAAATTCTACTTAAACGGGCCATTGCAGAAAGACCAATCCCCCCTTGCGCAAAGACAAAGCAACTTATAAGCACAAGTTATAACAGGACAAATGCAGAAAAAAAGACTAATGCGCATGTAAACAGCAAAGGAAAAACAAGTGCACACAGTAACGCCAAATGTATTTAAATTATAGGCAAATGAGCTGTGCATATTAAAATGGCATGCTAATATTGTCTGCACCCAATTCAGAGAAATGTGTAGAGGAGTACGTAACCAGCCGAAGCACCAATATCTCTATGCCTGAGTCTGAAGTGGATTAAAAGTCTTGCGTGTGCCCCCGACAGTATTTTGATGCCATTAGGGGCTTTTCCCAATGCCTGGATCATCTGAGGTGAAGTGTCAAAACTTCTCAGATGATCCAGGCATCAGGGAAAGTCTGAGATGCCATCAAAATACTGTCAGGGGGCCAGTCCCCTGACACTGACCCGCAAAAGAAACGAAATCCTTGGTGGCCCAGTGGCCCCAATCCTCCCACCACCCACCCACTTAAAAATAACCCTGATAGCCCAATGGCCCCCAATCCCCCCACCCACCCTATTAAAAATAACCCTGGTGGTCCAACGGCCCACAATCCCCCCACCCACCCTATTAAAAATAAGCCTGGTGGCCCAATGTCCCTAAACCCCTATCTCCCACTTGGTACCTTTTCAATGGAGCAGGAATGTTGCCCTGCACACTCGCTCCTGCGCCATAATCTTGAAAAATGGTGGCAACAAATGGAGTCAGACTTCCATATGAGATAGAAAATGCCTTATATGGCAGACTGACCCTTCCTCATGAATTCCAGGATGCACCACATGGGGCCAGGTGCCTCAATTTTTCAAGAAACTGGTGTGGTCTACAGGCCTCCAACTCAAACCAAAGAAATGGATAGCAAATTGATTGTTGATATTGCAAAGATAGCCATGAAGGGGGAAGTGATCATATTGGGTGGCTTTAATCTACTCAATGTGGATTGGAGTGTTCCTTCTGCAAATCTGGAAAGAAGTAAAAAAATTGTAGATGCCTTTCAAGATGCATTACTTAAATAAATGGTGATGGAACTGACCAGGGAGAGCTCCGCGCTAGATTTAGTGTTCACCAACGGAGATAGCGTGTCAAATATCCAGGTGTGTGCCCATGTGAGCAGCAGTGATAATCACACGGTGTGGTTTGAGATAAAAGCCAAGGTAGAATCCAATCACAGCAAGCTCAAAGTCCTAGACTTCAAAAACACTGACTTCAGTAAAATGGTCAAGTACCTGAAGGAGGAGTTGGCAGGGTGGGAGGGGATAAGGGAAGTGGAATTGCAATGGGCTAAACTAAAGCAGGCAATAAAAGGGGCAACAGATACATACATAAGGAAAATAAATAAAAGAGGAAAAGGAAACCTATTTGGTTCTCCAAAGAAGTGGCTGCACAAATAAAGGCAAAAAACACAGCTTTCACAAAATTCAGAAGCTCACAAACAGAGGAACACAGAAAAGAATACAAGATCAAACTAAAAGAGACAAAAAGAGAAATAAGGATAGCAAAATCAAAGGCAGAAGAAAAGATGGCTAATATGTGAAGTGTAGTGACAAAATGTTTTTCAGGTATATTTTGGAGAGGAGGAAAAACAGAGATGGAATTGCAGGAATCAAAAATGCTGGGAAAGGATTCATGGAAAGTGACGTTGAAAAAGCAAAAATGCTAAACAAATCCTTCTGCTCTGTTTTTGCTAGAGAAAATCCTAGAGAAGGACCACTTGTGATTGACAAATATACAAATGGGAATGGAATAGATTCACCATTCACAAAAGATGATGTGTTAGAACAGCTTGCAAAACTGAAAGTGGACAAGACTATGGGACCAGATGGGATACATCTCAGGATACTGAACAAGCACAGAGAAGTTCTTGCAGGGCCTTTAAAGGATGTTTTTAATAGATCCTTGGAGACAGGAGATGTTCCACAGGACTGGAGAAAGGCTGATGTGGTACCTCTCCACAAAAGTGGTAATTGGGAAGAAGTGACATATTACAGGCCAGTAAGCCTTACCTCAGTGGCGGGAAAAGTAATGGAGGTGCTTCTGAAAGAGCGAATAGTGGACTTCCTCGAAACCATAAGGTTGCGTGATCTGAGGCAACATGGTTTTACCAAAGGACGATCTTGCCAAACAAATCTGATTGAGTTCTTTGACTGGGTGACCAGATAACTAGATTAAGGGCATGAGATGGATGTGATCTACCTAGATTTCAGTAAAGCCTTTGATACTCTTCCTCATAGGATGCTTATCAATAACAGCTTGAGGATGGGTCCCAAGATAGTGAACTAGAGCAGAAATTGGCTGACTGATAGACAACAGCGGGTGATGGTAAACGGAACCCACTCGGATGAAAGAAAGGTGATTAGCGGTGTGCCCCAGAGTTTGGTCTTGGGATCGGTACTGTTCAATATATTCGTAAGTGATATTGCCGAAGGGCTGAATGGAAAAGTCTGTCTTTTTGAAGATGACACAAAAATTTGCAACAGAGTGGACTCCCCTCACAGAGTGGAGAACATGAGGAAAGATCTACAAAAGCTGGAAAAATGGTCTAATGCTTGGCAGTTAAGATTTAATGTGAAGAAGTGCAGTGTCATGCACTTGGGAAGCAGAAATCCAAGGGAATTGTATGCGATAGGAGGCGAGAGACTGATGTGCACGAACCAGGAGAAAGACCTCAGTGTGATTGTTTCTGATGATCTCAATGTGGCGAAACAGTGTAACAAGGCGGTGGCAAAAGCCAGAAGGATGCCAGGTTGCATACAGAGAGGAATTACCAGCATAAAGGAAGAGGTACTAATGCCACTGTACAAGTCACTGGTGAGGTCTTACTTGGACTATTGTGTTCGGTTTTGGAGACCATATCTTGCAAAGGATAGAAAAAAGCTGGAAGCGGTTCAGAGGAAGGCAGCCAAAATGATTTGGAGCCTGCATCAGAAGACTTATGAAAGAGACTTGAAGATCTAAATATGCACACTCTGGAGGAGAGGAGGGACAGGGGAGATATGATTCAGATCTTTAAATGCTTAAAGAGTATTAATGGACAAACTAACCTCTTCCAAAGATGGGGAAGCTGTAAAACTAGAGGGCATAACATGAAGCTGCAAGGGTGTAAACTGAAAGGCAATGTCAGGAAATACTTTTTCACTGAAAGGGTGGTGGATGCTTGGAATGCCCTCCCGATGGAATTGGTGGGGGGTAAACACAGTGACAGAATTCAAAATGGCATGGGACAGACATAGTGGATTCCTTTATAGCAACAGGATAAAATCAAAATAAGCAGAACTATCTCTTATATCTGAACAAATAGGGGTGACCTATACGGAGCGGTGGGTACACCCCTAAACAAAGGCATGGGGAGAGGTGATCTGCAAGGAGCGGCAAGTGCACCTACTCTTGCCACCTTGCTGGGCAGACTAGATGGACCATGCTGGTCTTTATCTGCTGTTCTATACTATGTTACTATGTTACTTTCATTCCAAGCCACCCATCAGCCCATTTCAAATCCTAGCTCCCCATCAGCCCATTTCCAGTTCTAGGCTCCCATCAGCCATTTCTAGTCCTATCATAGCCCCCCATCAGCCCCTTCCAGTCCAAGCACCCCAACCCATTTTGAGTCCTAGCCCCCTACCTGCCATTTTCAGTCCTATCCTAGCCCCTCCATCAGTCCATTTCCAGTCCAAGCTCCCCCATTTCAGCCTATTTCCAGTCCTATCCTACCTCTCCTGAAGAGCCCCATGCCTGTCTGAGCGGCTATCTCTCTTCCTTTGCTTTCCTGTCACATTTTGGTGTTCCTTTCTAGTCTTGTCCTGCAGCCATTGTGCTTTTATTTTAAACCACTCCAAAGTCACTGTCACCTGCGGCGGTATATCAAGTGCAAATAAAGATAAAGAAAGCTGGGGAGGCCCAAAGCGCCGGTTCACCTCTGCACAGTGTTGGAGTGAAGAGCAGCGTGTTCCTTCACTCCTGCTGTGTTCTTGTGAAGTGCGCTGAGTGCCGGGACCACATAACGTAAGGAAGCTCTCCCATAATGCTCCCACCATAGAAGGATGCTCCTAATGCTGACCAAAGAATTTGATGTTGCTCTTTGTTCTCCTTCCTCCTTCCTCCTCCCCTCCATTTCTTTACCCCACCCCTCCTCTCCCTCCACCCTTTCCCTCTTAGTTTACCCTTTTACTTGTTGTTTGGCACCCTCCTTGATACTAAGAAATATTGTTCTTGCCTGTTAAAGTTAAGTTACTGATTCTGATGTTTTATGCCTGTTTTATTTGTTCCCTGTAAAGTTGTCTGTTGCTTGATTGTAAATGTTCCTTGTAAACCGCTCTGATACTAAATAGTGCGGTATATAAAAGCTAATAAATAAATACATAAATTAAAGGTTATTTCCTGTTTCCCGGCAATCAGCTCGCTTCATGAGAGCACAGCTGCCGGAGAAAGGAACACACCGCTCTTCACTCTGGCAGCTATGCAGAGATGAGCTGGGGCCTCGGGCTCCTCGGCTCCCTCTAAGTCAGCCCTGCAAACCGAGCAGAATGATGTTTGTGCAGGGTCCCCTGAAACGTGGGGCCCTGTGCAAACAACATTCTTGCACAATGGATGGGCCACCCTGTGCAGCAATACTGTATTTTAAAAGCATTTTTGCTGCTTCTTTGCTGTGACACCGATGTTCTCTTTAAGTAACTTAAAGCTGCTCTGGAGTCCTCCTCTGGTATTCCTGTCGGTGGGGGGAGGTGAAACGCGATCGCGGTTAGGGTTGCGCAGCATAGGCAGTTCCCTCAGGAGCTGCCTATGCCGCTCGATCCTAAGCGTGATCGCTTTGCATCTCCCCCCACTGTCAGGAACGCTGGAGGAGGACTTCAAGCTGCTTAGAGGGAACGTTGTGCAACACTGGTTTGCTGCGCTTCTTTTTCAGAAGTGTCTCTGTTGTGAGAAACCCATGCTACATTGTATTCATGTTTCCAGTGCTACCATACCTTGGTTTAACTCTATCTGAACCTATAAGCTATCAGGAGACTTTTAGGGGTATGTTTACTAAAGAACGTTAGCTGTCTTTGCGGTACTGATGCGGGATCGCCATGCTGCGAAGTTAGGAAACATGGGAGGAATGCAGCTACCACAGGAATTTTTCTGCAGTAGCTACATTTCCTACAGTGGCTCCTCGAAAGGATGGAATGTGGGTGAAGAGTGGCAATTTCTGTTTTGAGCACTTACCTTCGGTGTACACATCGCATGGTAGCAGCTCTTTCTGCAGGCTTCGCGGATGCAGCTATCACTACCTCAAGGGGTAACGATAGCTGCATCCATGAAGCTGGCCCCCTCACAATCTCTGAGCTTTCTCCATAGTATCCACTGGGGAAATGCTGGCAATGCCCTTGCACATACCATGGGACTTTCGCATCTAATGCCAGCTTTTTGCAGCTATTGCCTGTGTTAACAGCAAAAGCCATTTGCGCTTTAGTAAACAGACCCCTTAGCACTGGCCCATCTTTAATGTAGAGGACCAATGTTACCCAAACAGCTTTGCTTAGGGAAATAAGATGGCAAATGTTTTCCTAGACATGGAATAGTATGGCTCCAAAATGCTTCATGATATAGTTAGCACCAGCCAATTCCAGCCTCATTTATTTGGTCTGCTGCGTATCTTCTGCTCCAATTTTGAGTAGTTTTGTTCGTCTCAGCCTCCTTTCTAGTGAATTTCCCCTTTCATTATACCTTATTCCTTTATAGTGTATTTATTTGTAATGGAAAAAAGATGGAGTTTGCAATTTTTTCCTTCATATTCTATAGTTCTATGTGTTTATTTGGAATGAGTAGACACTAGCCTGTATTTCAGCCAATCCTTGAACTCAATGCATTGCAATTCAAATGTTAAAAGTCTGGGACAGTGACACTGGGAAGCAGATGGAAAACTGTTCCCTGCCAGACTTTGAGAAATTCATATTTGAGGTTCATATAGTTGACATAAGTTCCCGAATTTCAGTCCCAGAGGATAAAATTAGTTAAAAGAAAACCAACAAAACAATTGGATAGAAATGATACCTTAGTCCCCAAAGACTGAGGGGCATGTTTGCTAAAGTGCATTATAGAATTCAAAGGCTCGTTACAAAGAATTTGCACATATTAAGAACAGTCCCGGGGTTAACAGATAACACTATCAGATGCGTCTGGCAAAGAAATAACAACTTGAAAGAACAACTGAAGTCCAATAATGTATCTATTTCTCAAACACAGAACCAGGATCCACACATAGCAGGTCACACAGCATGTGGACAATGCACTATTTGTCAAATCACGGAAGATGTAAATGAGTTTACCCATTTAGGAAAAACATACATTCTTAAAAAAACCACCACATGCACTACAACTTCAGTGGTATATGCAATCAGATGCCCTTGTCACAAATTATACATCGGCAAGACCAGTCGAATGTTTAAGGTTCGCATACAAGAACCTAAGAGCCGGTTGAAAAATAAAATTATGACGGCACCTTTAGTGCAACATTGTATGCAGATGAACCATGATTTTTTACAACTCGGTTGTTTTTGCATCGATCGGATTTTTAAACCTAAAAAAGGCAAAACGCTAGATGAAACTCTGTTATTTTATGAACAACGTTGGATTTTTTCATTAAATACGGTTCAACCATCAGGCCTAAATGCATCTATAGAATGGCAAGCATGCAAATGATTTCCAATCTGGATAGATCAGCAGATAGTTTTAAAAGGAGTTGTGGAGCACAGGTCCGCATGCGCGGCGTTTTCGACAAGGAAAATCACAGAGAGACGTGGGCAGCAGTTAACAGAGAGCCAGTAGAATAAGGATAAAACAGGTTTGAATTGTTGACTAGCTGTTTTTATAACATAGTTTTTATCACTTTTAATGGCAGCACGTTTAGATTAGTTTTTTAAGACAGTATGAGAACCTATGTGGATGAGCATTTTCAACGCTACTTTTTTCTATACACAGATCTCCTGAGGAAACTCTCTCAAGAGAGTGAAACGCATAGGCGCCATGTGAGGCGTTGAGAAAAGACAAAACATTTCATTTCATCAAGGAGAAGAAGTAGCACCACTAAATAATAGTGGATTCGGAAACATCAAAAGATAAGCTTATTAATAAGAAAATATTTTTGTCACAAGGGAAAAGAAATATAGGGGGTGTTATTAGCATCACACAAAAAAAGTCATTTTATATACCCATAAAGAAGAAAAAGGTAATAGACCCAGTAGTCATTGATGTTTTCAAGGCACGTCGATTTTCATTGAATCTAGTGACTATCAGTGCCGTGGTAATCTGAGACTACATATTGGGCAAGGAAAGTTCTATGGGAAATATAAGTAAGAACACCCAAGATTTAGCTGTAAGTTAGAGTGGAGCAATTTAGATATATTTATTCATTGAATTTTTCGCTCCAAAAAGACCATATATATTTAAAGTGCATTATTTGGCAGCATAGGGTTTTGGCACATTTAGGCCATGTGGTAGCAAGGAACATGTGGCCCAAAGGCAACGGCGCTAAAAATCCCTTGCTTCCAGCACAATGTGTGATAGGCAGGGTTAAGATGGAGAGAGGGCGGAATCAGGACACACAGCTGGGGTGGGCACAGCAGTCAAGCACAAGCTACACAACCACACTGCTGGAGTGGGCACAGCTGTCTCCAGCTTCTGATCAGGCTCACGTGTTCCGACCGTGCGGTTCGGACGTGTGATTTGGATGAGAGGAAATATTCAGGGTAGAAACAGGGCAAACACATAATAATAATATAGGGGCGATTAGAGATGTGAGGTGAATATCAAGGTTCCTGCCTAGGCCACCTGTTTGGAGGGGCTGCATGATGCAGCTGCCATGGCAGTGGATCATAACATCCTGACTACCACAACCAGAGTCTGCAGGTCAGAGGTGACCCTGCTGGGACAGTGGGCAAATGTCAGCATACGCAGTAGCTAGTTGTCAGAGGGCTGCTGGTGTTATGTGCTCTGGAGGTGTAAGGACATAGGGCCTGTGCTCTGTGCTGCAGTCAGAACTGGCCTGGTAGCCTGAGTTGGAGCCAGAGGAGTACAGTGGGGAGGGACATGCAAATTAGGTGATGTACTTACTGGCAGCATGATGGCGTAGCAGCACAAGATCTGTCTGACCCCTTCACCCCAGCTCCAGGGAAGGCAGAATACTGTTTGCCAGCAAAAAAGCCACCGCTTTTAGAAATACTACTACTGCCCACCTCCATCTCCCAAGGCAGAGTTGGCAGCAGCTGGAGGGGGCCGATGCCTATGCTCAGCTCTGAGCTGTTGCATAATACTTCTGTCAATGGATGTAGGCCTCCAAAGGTGAAATTCATTGATGTGCGTCCCCTGCCTGGCTCTCCTGCCCAGGAGCAGAATCAATCCATGGACTTGGGGAGCTCTTTTCGTTTTCCCTGGTCTGGTGGGCTGTTGTTTCCATGGCAGCTGGGGCTATTTAGGATTCACCTCCTCCATGTGGTGTTCTCCCAGAACTCCTCTCAATAGGAGGGAGCATGAGGGCCCTCTGTGAGTGAGTGGGTGGGTGGGTGGATGTTTGTGCCCCCCCCCCACTATAATGTTCAGGAGGCTTCCTGACCCTATGGTCCTCATGTGAAGGCTTCCCTGAGCATGCATGCTGATTGTGCTTGGTCTCTAGACCCTCCTGGCCCTTGTACCCGTCTTCCTCCAACATGGGAGACACATTCCACAATGGTTATGGTATTGTCCAAGTCATAATCAGAGAAGGGAATGAGCTCTGAACTCCACCCCTCCCCCATATTCCAAAGGCCTTGTACTGTGTTCTCTGCAGTCTAAATGAACAGGCACCTCAGGGTGAGGGGGTTCATATCCCTGTCCCCCATGATGGACACTGTGGACACTCTACCTAATCCCATAAAAGGTTCCCTTCATTTCCATATATTTTTGCACCCTGTCTCCTATAGCTTGAGATGCAGCACATACTCTCGGCATTTCTTTGCTTTGCTGATTTCCATGCCCCATCCTCTTATACTTAACCCCCATGCTCCAAGTTTTGCAGGCATTTAAACCCATTCTTGGTCATCCTTCTGCATCTAAATTGGCCAGTTGATGCCTTCCTGAATATGTTACCGTTCATAGTGAATCCGAAGCCCGCTTGTAGCTTTCTATATACTTTTATGTTCTTGATATGTGCCTGGGATTTTCGGTCTAAGGGTTTTGTTTTCTTTATCTCCCCCTTCCTAAAATGTCGTGAAACAATGTGACAAGGCAGTAGCCAAAGCCAGAAGGATGCTGGGTTGCATACAAAGAGGAATAACCAGCAGAAAGGAAGAGGTATTAATGCCTCTGTACAAGTCATTGGTGAGGCCTCATTTGAAGTATTATGTTCAGTTTTGGAGACCATATCTCACAAAGGATATAAAAAGACTTGAAATGGTTCAGAGGAAGGTGACCAAAATGATTTGCAGCCTGCACCAGAAGACATATGAGAAAAGACTTGAAGACCTAAATATGTATACTCTAGAGGAGAGGAGGGACAGAGGCAATATGATACAGATGTTTAAATACTTAGAGGGCAATTCTGTGCTGTACATGCCTGGCCCATCTGGGCGTTCAGAATCGAGATGGCCAAGAGTTGCACCTGATTCTGATCTCGTGGGTACTAGAAGTCCCTGCAGGATCAGAATTGGGTGCAACTGGCCTGAACATGCAGGTCGGGCCCTATTCAGGGCTCCCGGATGTCTGGCTCACTACCTGGCTAACTCAGCCAGGCTTCTGTATAGAGCAGCTGTGGCATGGCATCCCGTTGCCATGCTACTGCAGCTCCATGCAGGAGCTGTGATCGCCAGCCGCTCACCAAACCCTTCCTTCCCCTCAGCCCGACCCCAGATCAGGCCTTCCATGGCCAGGGTTGGGCTGCAAGGAACCCTCTGCACCCCATCACCTTTCCTCTGTACCCCAGTACCACCATCCCCCGACATCTAGAGGAACCTATTCCACCACTGAGGTGGAATAAGTCCCACAACTATCCTGGTGGACCCAGACGTATAGGGCCATGACCGGAGTTGGCCCTGTAAGTCCGAGTTGTGTGTCCTGGCCCGCCCACTCTTCTCCCTGTTGCTGCCCCTGCCCGCCCACATCCACATCTCCCCGTACATCATCCATCCACTGTGTCTGTCCCAGGCGTTTAACGGGGATGGACGTCTGAATTGGATGCCCATCCCCATTAAATGCGTCTTGGAATATACCCCTTAAGAATACTAATGAAGAAATAAACCTGTTTCAAAGAAGGTGAAGCTGTAAAACTAGAGGACATAAAATGAAGCTGCAAGGAGGTAAACTTAAAAGCAATGTCAGGAAATACTTTTTCACTGAAAGGGTGGTAGATGCTTGGAATGGTGGTAGGGGGATATGTAGTGACAGAATTCAAAATGGCAAGGGACAGACCCAGTGGATACATTTATAGCAGGAGGATAAATTCAAAATAAACTTAAATATCTTTTATACCTCAACAAATAGAGGGGTGTGACCTGTACAGAGCAGCAGGTGCTACCCTAAACAAGGGCATAGAGGGGATGACCTGAATGGAGCGGTGGGTACAACTACTCCAGCCACTTTACTGGGCAGACTAGATGGACCATACTGGGTTTATCTGCTGTCATATATTATGTTACTATGTTGCCCCCAAACAAACATACCAAAAATGAGTAAAAACTTAGTACAACCTCAGGCACACCAATTGCACCTCTTTGAAGGAAAACATACTGCAGCCCATGTCAAGGGCATGACAAGGGATTGGTCCTGCTGATCCATGGTGGTGACTTGCAGCTGTCTCAGCTGAACTCCAGAAGATAACACACAAACTGTTGTCACTTTCCCACTCTGACAGGCAATAACAGTCTGAAATACAGCAGCAATGAAATGACAACACAGAATCCCAGCTGGCGTTTAAAGGGCTGGTGGTGATGCCATCAATACACTCCAGTCCGTGGCTGTGACTGGCAGCGTTCTCAGCTGCATTTCTTTCTTAGAACTTTCTTGACGGGGCTGCAGTCATGTTTGCTGACTGGGGGGATTGTTTAGGGTGGTCTATCAATGGTAGGCTGAAGTGCTGTGTTTCTGCCTCTGCTTTTGTAGGTAATAGTTTTGCAGTGAGCACTTGCTGGCTCACAAGAGAATACAAGACTGGATCAAAGAGCAGAAATACTCTGGTGCTGTCAGTGGTGGCTCCTACTTGGGACACTGACAGAGCTGTCAGCATGGGGCTACCTGCAGGTTCAGCAACATGGTACACAACCTTGCAATTCATGCACTATCTGCCACGATAGCAGCTAACATAGTTTAGTAAACCGTCCCCTTTTTTAACAGACTATAGTTATTTGCTTCTTTAAAATATTTTTTGTGTAAATCATTTTTGTGTTCTAGTTATATAATATTTTAATATGCATGTAACTATTTTATTGATTTAGGTTAAAACCCTGATGACTACAATATGTTAAAAAGCTAGTGTATCACTATTAAAAGTTCGTATCCATATAGCAGCTGCTGCTCCATGGATAAATTCCCTGTTAATTTTCAGCAGCCTTATCTAGATCGTACTGCTGAAAATTCTCATATACTGCTCCAGCACTATCCAGACTGTGCTGGGGTGGAGTGAGGGAGGAAGGTTGGTGTTCCTCCTAACTATAATCAGCAGCTGTCTATATAGATATGTGGTTTAATTTAGGACAGCAAAAAAAGTTGTCCTAACTTAAAGTGCATAGCTGAATCTTGTTGCTGTCCAATGAGTGCTGGCAGTCATTGCTTTTCCCATATATTTGGTGCCAATTGCTTTCCAGATAGTGGTGTGGAATATATGGATAATTTAAACATCATGGCTAGTGTTAAAAGAAAATGCTTGACATGTAGGATTTTTAAAAAAAATGAAGTAAAAATTACCCATCATGCAAATTTGTTTTAGAAGGACAGATAATGCTCCTGTAAAATTCAAATATATGCATACCAGTTTATATATAGCTGGCTGTCACTAGGAGGTGAGGGTAGCCCCAGAGGTGCCTCACAAAAGGAAATTTATATGGGGTGCCTGTTGCTTTGAATGGGGAAAACTAAAAAAGGACAGCGAGAAGATTAGCTGAAGCAAAATATAATGGGACCTGGCAATGGGGGGACAGAGCTCAAGGCCTAAACAGAAATAAATTAAATGACACAAACAAAAGGCAAAATAATATTTTTAAATAAAACGCCTTTGTTAGGTGATTCCCATAAGACCACCTCAACCCTTGACCCCATTCCTTCTGCATGGCCTGCAGAACCCTCTATCGGACTGCTACCGCTTATCTGTGATATTTTGAATGACATCCTATCTACTAGGCTTGTCCCTGATAGATGGAAGGGAGCTATAGTATGGCCTATTCCGAAAGATCTTAAGGGAAACATCTCTGACCCTCAAAACTATGAATGAAAGTTTGTCTAGAGTGTCTCACATCCTGACCTGAGTAAAATCAAGCTTGTTCTGATTAGATGAATGGAGTGACCTAGTAGTTAAAGTTAAAGAACCTACCATTCAAATCCTTCTACTGCTGCTTCTAGGGCAAGACATCTTATCTCCCATTGGCTCACTAAGTTGTGCTAAAATTAAAACAGGAATCTTCTTTGTAGTCTCCAAGAATACATTGTAGCTCAATGAAGCTACAATGTAGCCCATTTAGGACTAACAAGAGAAAATATCTTTTTGCTCAATGAGTAATCAAACTCAGGAATTCTTTACCAGAGGATGTAGTAAAAGCTGGTAGTGTAGCTGGGTTTAAAAAAGGTTTGGACAAGTTCCTGGAGCCAAAGTCTATAAACCATTATTAAAGAGGACCCGGGAAATCCACTGCTTACCCTAGGATAAGCAACATGGAATCTGTATACCTTTTGGGAACCTGACAGATACTTGTGACCTGGATTGGCCACTTTTGGAAATAGGATACTGGACTTGATGGACACTTGGTTTTACACTGTTCTTACACTATTGAGATCCCACAGATAGGATAAGTGAGGGACCAGAGGACCCAGGAGTGTTTTTTGGGGGGTCATTTATGTTCTTATGGGGGGGGTTTTGTTCTTTTTTAAATTTGATACTTATTTTGTACAACAGAAAAGAGGGAAACAAAATGGGAAAACAGAACCAAATGAACTTTGTTACAATGCACACTCTTACTGATCCATAGGAGGGTAATGTGCTTTTTCCAAGATATGCAGGGAGGGCAGCTTAGGTGCATTACTACAACATTGGATGTGATTATTTATAGCCACCAAGACTGGAAAGTGCCTTGACCGCACTTTTTTCCTAAGTTCATATTTGGGTGAGTCACCTCCCAAAGAATGAAACTTGACTTAGATGATGGATGTCAATGCATGTGACTCTGCTTTTGTAACACACAAACACTGACACTTGATAAACAGCAAACCTGAAAATGTGCAGTATAGTTACATTAATGCCAGTGGCAAACACTGCACTGATCATATCTAAGCACTTAATTCTTGTGAAACTCCTTCGGACAAACTGCAGACTAGAAAATGCACAGTGTATAGACTAGTTTGCCATTAATGACAGGAGAGGACCAATGGTTTTGAAGAAGTGATATGTAAAGAACAGAAGAATGTAAAGGTGGCTGCTTTTGCAAGAACAAACATGCAAATAAATGTTCTGATAAATGGTGTTATGGTACGTTGACCTTGTATCTACAGTGGTGTGTATGCATATGCAAAGCTGGAAGCTGTTTGCTTAAAATTGACCTGGCCAACTTGGCCAGAAACCAGCAGAAAGACTTCTGAGATGATTCATCTGGCATTTTCTGAAAACTGCTAAAGGGCAATATTTAGAGAAGGCGTCTCTTGATTCAAAGCCGGGGATGCCAAAAGGGTCATTTCTTGGGCGGCTTCTGTGAAGGCTGAAAACTAGAAGCACAATGCTCATTTGGCTTTGGAGCAGAAATAATTGTTGAACAATACTTTGTATAGTACACTTTCTAAAGCCTTGATGCATGAAACAAGGCGTTCTGCATGCAGATTGGCTGAACTACACATACTACATGCCTTCCGCAAATTTATGGGAGCCATTATATGTGTGTACATTGCCTCATGCATTAAAATGACTTTATAAAATTACCCCCAATATGTGTAATTTATGCCATTTTTCAAAGGATTACATTAGAGACATACATTTTGCTGCATAACGTTTAAATAGTAAACACAGTTTATGTAGGTAGCTTGTCCTTGAAAACCAGTGTTTTGTTGGCGCTTAAAACTACACATATAATTTTGTAATAAAACAACCCACTTAATAACAATAATAAAACAGTTCAAAACCCCCACCAACATCCCATCCCCCTAAAATAACCTCAGGCCCTTCCTCCCCAGTCATCATACTGAAACCCTCCATCTTGCTCCCCGCAACACAACCCCACGCCCTTCATTTCCATCCATCCCTTTCCTCCCCTTCAACTCTCTCCATATTTCAGCATAAATAACCATGTTTTCAGGGCTTTACAGAAGTGAAGATAATTTAACTCATCCCTTAACTCCAAAGGCAAAGAGTTCGACCACAAAGGACCCATATAACTAAAAGTGCTATTCATTTCTAATTGGAGAAGCTCCAACAAATTCTTCTGGGATGAACAAAGATTCCTAGCAGGGATGTAGGAGCAGAGCCAGCCCAATCATTAGACAAACTAACTGCTGACTTAGGATGGAAGCTTCTGGGGAGGTAGAAAAGAACAAGGCCTTCAGAGTTAAAAAAATAGATTCTGAAAGCCGGGAGGGGGAGAACATTAGTCTTAGGCCCCCCCCCCCCCTCCCAGCTAGGGCACCAACACTTTGAACCAGCTCTAGGGCTACTGGCTGACTCCTATTCCAGTGCAGCTGCCATAAGAGCATGGAGATATTTGCACACTGATGCTTCCCCAGTAGTAACCTGGGGCTGTATTTTGCACCAGCATCAGCTGATAGATACTTGCCCGAGGATGCCCAAGCAGCAGCAAATTGCAATAGCCTAACTTCCCCAAAATCAGGGTGGTTAGCTGCATCGCCAATTTATCCCATTCTAATAATGCACACAATTTCCATTATCATTCATAGCTGATAGAAACAGTACCATACCACAGATCCTATATACATAATGACACATCCAATGTGGGGTCAAACAACACTCTCAGACTTAGGGACTCGCATATCTGCATGAATCATTGTCGCACTGTGATAGGTACAACAGAACTGATCCTAGTCAACCACGTAACAGATTTTCCTCTGTTCAAAAGTAAAGCTTTTATCTGTAGCCAGTTGGCTACCATATTTAAATGAGTATTGAAACTGTCATCACAAAATTCCTGATCCCCTCGTCTCCTTTACTAGCATTTAAATATCATCAGCATAAAAATAAAAATCCGTCTCTACCCTACTCAACAACCATGCAAGAGGGCCAAATAGAGACTGAAAAGCACTGGAGAGAACAGGAATCTTTGATGGACTCCTCTGCTGATAGATCATACCCCATACTGAAGCTGCTGTTGGAGGTAGGAGCACCTTCCCACCAATCCCTACATTCTCCAAATGCTGCAAAAGCAAACCATGGTGGCAGTGTCAAAGGCAACACAAATCTCTTATTACACAACTCTTTTTCACCACCATTTCTGTATTATATGCTTCTCAAAACCCAGATTATATTGGGTGAAGGGTTTCTGCTACCTCCAAAAAATCCAACATCTGACCTAACACTGTTGTTAAGTGCTGCTGAGTGGGTGCCAACTCATGGCAGCGCTCTGTATAGTTGTCCTAAACTGTGTTCAGTCTTCAGTCAGATGGCAAATTGTTGATAGAATGACACCCATAGCTGCTGTTACTGTATCCATCCATCACATTGCTGGCCTTTCTCTTTTGTGCTATCCTTCAACCTTGCCAAGCATGATGTCTTTCTCGAATGATCTCTCTCTTCACATGATATGCCTAAATTAGGAAAGTCGAAGTCTTGTCATCTGAGCTTCTAAAGAAAGCTTAGGCTAGATCTCCTATAGTACTGACTGATAATAACTTGAAGGCATCAATTTTTTTCCTTTCTTCTTCACTGTACAACTTTCACGCCCATATGCCATTATTGAAAATACCATGGCTTCGACAAGTCAAATCTTTGTATGCAGAGATACATTGCTTCACTTCAGAATTTTGTCGAGGCCCTTCATTGTTGTTCTGCCAAGAGCAACACATCAACAGATTTCTTGATTGCTTGTCATTTATTGATTATATTGATCCAAGCAGGTTAAAGCTGTCTACTATCTCTATTTCTTCTCAATCAAGAATGAAATTACTGAAATTGCCAATTGTCAGCATCTTGTCTTCTTCATGTTAAGGTGCAGGACCAGTTTAAGACTGTGGGGGTCTTTTACTAAAGGGCGTTAGCTTACAATGTGTGTTCTGGTGCATATCAAATGCACATTGGGACATGTGTTGCTAACTTGCGTAGCATCATGACAGTGTGGGACAATTTCTGTGCTGTATAACTCACGTTAAGGTAACGAGTGGGTGGATTAAAGGGTGGAGAGTGGGTGTGGTGTGCAGTTCGCACTAGGTTCACACCAGAGGATCACCTAATGCCACCTCAATAGGTAGAGTTGAGGGCACCTGTGCTAATGTGGCATGCATTAAGGGACATGGCTCCATGTTAACTGCTGGGTAAATGCTTTCCATGTCCCCAACAGTTAACACAGTGATGTTGCACCTAATGTGTCATTGTTTTGGCACTTTTGCTACATTAGATGCAACACCTTAGTGCCCTTTAGTAAAAGGGCTACTATGTTCCTTGATCTTGATAAGCAAATATTATAGGTCATCTTCACTTCCAGCCAGTAACATGGTATTATCAGCATAGAGAAGGTTATTGATGAGTCTTTCACCAATTTTCACATCTCAATTGTTTTCATACAGTCCTGCTTCTCTGATGATTTGTTCAGCATATAAATTAAACAGGTAGGGGGGGGGGAGTATGCAGCCTTCTCATATACCTTTGTTGATTTTAAGCCATTTTGTTTCTTCTTGTTCCATTCGAACTGTTGCTTCTTGATCAATGTAAAGGTTGCTCATTAGAACTATCATGTGTTCTGTATACCCATGCTTTTTAATAAGGCCTGGAGATTCTCATGATTTACACAATCAAGGATCTTGCTGTAGTAAATAAAACACAAATATTGGTATTCTTCTGTCTTTTCAAAGATCCATCTCATATCCATGATGAGGTCTCTCGCTCCTCACCCTTTCCTGAACACTGCTTGCATTTCAGGCAGTTCTCGCTACAGGTATGGTTGCAATATCCACTAAATGATCTTGAGTAGAATCCTGCTGATGTGTGGGATTAGAATGATTGTGCGATAATTTCCACAGTCAGTTGGATCACCTTTCTTCAATATTGCTATGAACACATATCTTTTAGAGTCAGTTGGCCATGATGTCTTCCAAATTTCCTGGCAGAGCCTTGTAAGTATTGTAACAGCTGCATCTGATTGCTGTAATACTTCAATGGGAATGCCATCATCGTCCAGTGCTTTGTTCTTTGATAATGCTTTCAATTCTGCTTCTACTTCTTTCATCACCAAAGGTTCCTGTTGGTCTCCTTGGTATTTATGATATGATGACTCTGTGTATTTTTTCCACCTTTTCTTGATCTTCTCAGAATCATGTAACATGGATCCTTGGGCATCCTTTATCATTCTAATCTGAGGATGGAATTTCTCTTTAATTCTCGTAGCTTTAGGAAAGCCGATCTTGTTCTTCCTCTAATAGTTTCTCATTTTACTTACTTGCATGCATCATTGTAATACTGCTCCTTGTCTTATCTTGCTGCGCATTGGAAATTTCTGTTCTCTGACTACCTCTCTTTGTCCTCTGGCTTTCACTTCTCTGTGTTTCTGGACAGTCATCCATTTTGGATATTTTAGCTTTTTCACCTTTTGTAGAGACTTCTCACTTTCTTTGAGCACAACTTTCATGATGTCATCCCATAACTCTTCTGGTGCTCTACCATTTGTATCAGGCTACAGGCAATCTTTAAATTCTAGTGGTACATTTTCAAGATCATATTTTGCTACACTTATGAGTAGCTTGCTGTTTTTCAATGCTAGCTTGAGTTTGCATACTAGGAGTTGGTGATATATACCTCAGTCATCTCCTGGTTTTCTCTTTTTTTATGTTACTGAGCTTTTCCATTGTTCACTTTCACAGATGTAGTCACCTACTGATAGGTGATTTCAATATGCAGATGTGGATTGGCATATCCCTGCTGCAGTGTCATCTAGAAGTAAGGAAATCCTGGATACTCTATAGGGAGAACTATTCAGGCAACTGGTAACAGAACCCACACATGATGGGACCATATTGGACTTAGTGCTTACGAATGGGAAAAAGTGTTTCTGATGTTACAGTGGGACATCATCTCACATCCAGTATCACCAGGTGGTATGGTTCAGTATTAGGACTAGGGATGATAAAAACCATTCAAAAGTGAGGGTCTTAGACTTCAGGAAATCTAACTTTGCCAAGATGGGACAATACATCAAAAAGTTGTTAATGGGATGGGAACAGCTGGGGGAAGTAGAAAAACAGTGGGTAAAACTGAAAGGGGATATTTTAAGGATAACAAACATTTTTTGTTAGAAAGGTAAATAAATGTAAAATGAAGAGGAGGTCATTATGGTTCTCAAAAAAAGTAGTTGAAAAGGTAAAGAAAAATAGGGAGGCCTTCATGAAATATAAGAGATCACAGAGACAGGCATCTATATTTGGAAAAACTTAGAGAAGCTAGAAAAGTAGTCAGAAAAGCAAAGGTACAGAAAGAAAAAGAAATAGCCACTGCAATAAAATGCAGGGACAAGACGTTTTTCATAAATGTTAGTGAGAGGAGGAAGGGCAAAAGTGGTATTGTCAGACCCAAGGGTGCAGGGGAGAAATATGCAGAAACTGATGAGTATAAAGCAGAATTGTTTAACACATATTTATGTTCTGTGTTCACAGATGAAGGGCCAGCAGCAGGACTCAGAAAATACCCACAAATGGAAACAGACGTATCATGGATCTCAAACAATTTTCTGGTGACTGTGTTTGTGAGGAACAATTTATTTATTTAACTAGGCTTATATATCATTTTTCTACCAGTCAAAGCGGTGTACACTCAGGTACTGTACATATACTATCAAATATCACCTCTTCCTCCAATACTACCCAGCCAGCGATGATTCCAGATAACACCAACTAAGAAACACAGCCAGCGTTGTTTCTAGATAACACCACCAAGAAACACTGCCTTTCTTACAGCCCATCCTCACAATGTCTTTTGTATTTGAAAAGGACTTATTTTATACTGTTCAAATCAATTCACGACTTATTTTATACTGTTCAATTCAATCATGTTATAGGTCTTTTACGTCATGCTTTTGACCTATTTCATGTTTATATTTCATGTTTATATTTCATGTATATAGTTCATGCATATAGTTCAACCCCCCCTGTTATCCAAGTTTATACCCCTGTTCGATGTAAAACCAAACAGAAGTGTGTTTTGGTCATTTTGTTATACTGTGAACCGCGCTGATGCCGAATAGTGCGGTATATAAGCAACTGTAATAAATAAATAAATATAAACATATATATATTTTTCCCCTTGTCCCCAAAAGGCTCACAGTCTATGTTTTTGTACCTGAGGCAACAGAGGGTTAAGTGGCTTATTTATTTATTTTATTTATTTCAACTTCTTATATACCGCACTCTTTGACATCAGCGCGGTTTACAGATAACATAAAGAAACCAGAACAACAGGCTGTTTGGTATTACATATAACAGGAGTATCAACTTGGATAACATGGGAGAACTATTTACATGGAGTATATAATCTATTAACTAGATAACATGCTCGAACTATTTACATAAAATTAGCAGGAATGCTTGGAACAAGGAGAGAGACTGTGGATTGTATTAGGGTGGGGCTATTATGTTACGCTTCATGTGGATTGTATTAGGGTGGGGCTATTATGTTACGCTTCATGTGGGGTAGTATTTGATGAAATGGTGCAGTTTAAGGGCCTTTCTGAACTGGGTTAGGTCGGTTATGGCGCGGAGATCAGGTGTGAGAGAATTCCAGCATTTTGGTGCGCTAAACATGAAAGCTCTGTTTGACGTTGATAGGCTGCACGTTGTTATAGCCTTTGGGGTTGTTAGTGAGTTTAATGCTGCCTGTCTCCTATTTCTGTTTGATGGGACGGTTTGGATGAGTTTAGAAAGTGATGTGGACGATAGACCATTTATGGCCTTAAAAGTGAGGCTTGTCTAAGGCCACAAGGCTTGTCTAAGGCCACAAGGAGCACCTGTGGAACTATAAATCCCAGTCCCTCTGGCGCAAGTTTGTTGTTCTCTAATGGGATTTGAACCCCTCAGGCCCGAGGTAACTTACCCCAACCACAAGGCCACTCCTCCCTCAACTAGCTAAACTAAAAGTCGACAAAGCCAGGGGTCCAGATGGGAAATATCCAAGAACACTGAGGAGACTTGGGGACATTCTAGCGGATCCACTCTTTGACCTTTTTAATGCCTCTTTGGTGTTGAGAGTAGTGTCAGAGGACTGAAGAAAGTCACATGTGTTCTCTTTACACAAAAGCAGACATAAAGATAATATTGAGAACTACAGGCCGGTTAGTCTAACCTCTGTGGTTAGTAAATTATTGGTAAGGCTGCTAAAAGAGAGAATAATGAGGTTTCTGGAGTCCAGTGGATTGCAGAATCCGAGGCAGCAGGGGTTTACCAGAGGCAGGTCTTGTCAGATAAATCTGATTGATTTCTTTGAGTGGGTGACCATGGAGTTGGACCGAGGGAAAGCCCTAGATGTGGTGTATTCAGATTTCAGGAAAGATTTTGACACCGTTTAGCACAGGTAACTTATAAACAGAGAACCCTAGGTATGGGCTTAAACTTACTGATTGCTTTAGAAAGGGGATAGAGTGGGGGATGAAAAATGGTACAGGTAAATGGAACTCACTCTAAGGAGAAGGAGGTTACCATTGTGGTGCTGCAGGGATCTGTTCTTGGTCTGATTCTTTTTAACATCTTTGTTAGTGATATTGTAGAAGGGCTGTCGGGTAAGATTTGCTTGTTTGCAGATGATACAAAAATCTGCAATAGAGTAGATACCCAAGAAGTAGTAGATAACATAAGGAAGGATCTAGCTAAGCTTGAAGAACGGTCTAGAATTTGGCAGCTGAAATTTAATGCTAAAAATGCAGGGACATACATTTGGACTGCAAAAATCCAAAGGAGCAGTACAGGGTAGGGGGTGAGATACTTCTGTCCCTAAAATAAGAGCGGGACATAGGCATAATTGTGTCTTTAAAGTAGCTAAACAGGTAGAAAAGGTGACTGCAAAAGCCAGAAGGATGCTTGGATGTATAGGGAGAGGAATGAAAACAGCAGGTGCTCAGACAAGTGATAGAAGGCTCTTTATTCACCAAAGAACTTGTTTTTCTTTTGCTTTTAGTTTGTTTTAATTTATCTGTTTATTTATCATTTTACTGTAAATGACATTAACTAATGTTTTATTATTTATTTATTATATGATTGATTGTTTGTTGTTGTCTTCGAGGTTTGCACCCCCTGAAGAAGGCCTCCTGGTCAATACGCGTTGGGGATTTTGCTTTAGTGAATAAAGAGCTTTCTATCACTTGTCTGCGCACCTGCTATTTTAGTTCCTTGCTCCTGTGTGGGTATTTGCTTTCCGTTGGACTTCTAGGGAGAGGAATGACTATCAGAAAAAAGGAGGTGATAATGCCTCTGTATAAGTCTCTGGCGCGACCTTCTTTTGGAGTATTGTGTGAATTTCTGGAGACCGCACCTTCAAAAGGATATAAGCAGATTGGAGTTGGTGCAGAGGGTGGCTACTAAAATGGTTAATGGTCTTTGTTATGAAGCATCTGAGGACAGGCTTAAAGATCTTAATATGTATACTTTAGAGGAAAGGCAGGATAGGGTCAATATGATAGAGACATTTAAATACCTCCGTGGCATAAATATACAGGAGAGTCTCTTTCAATTGAAGGCAAGCTCTGCTACGAGGGGGTATAGCACGAGAGTGAAAGAGTATAGACTCAGTTGTAATATGCTGAAATATTTCTTTATGGAAAGAGTGGTAGATGCATGGAATAGTCTCCCAGTGGAGGTGGACACGTGGACAGTATCTGAATTCAAAAAAGCATGGGACAAACACAGAGGATCTCTAAAGGTAAAAAGAAGACTACTGTAGTTGATATGGAAGGGCAGACTAGATAGGCCATGTGGTCTTTTTATGCCATCAGGTTTCTAATTTGATTTTTGTACAATCCATTGGGTGAAGTCCATGTGTACAGTCACTGCTTGTGCTGCTGGAAGAAGGTGTTTGAGATGAATAGATCATTAGTCTTGCAGAATGCTATCAGTCTTTCTCCAGCTTAATTTCTGTTGCCAAGCCCATACTTTCTAACCACTTTGCCTTCTTCTTTGTTGCCAACCTTTGCATTCCAGTTACCCATGACTATCGGGATATCTTGTTTGCATGTTTTATCAATTTCAGCTTGTACTTGTTCATAGAACTTATCAACCGTTTCCTCTTCTGCAGCTGTTGTTGGCACATATACCTGAATAATAGTTTTGTTGATGGGCATTCCTTGTATCCAAATAGAAATTAGATGTTCACTGTTTGCATTGTATTTCATTACAGTTCTTGTAAGTTTCTTCTTAATTATAAATGCAACACCATTTCTTCTTTGTATTTCATTTCTGAAAAAGTATACCATATGATCATCAGATTCAAAGTGCCCAATGCCAGTCTATTTTAGTTCGCTGATACTCACAGGTCGAGTTGTACATGTTCCATTTCATTCTTGATGACCTCCAAATTATCTTAGTTCATTCTTCGTACATTCTGTGTTCCAATATATAAGACATCTTTGCAGCTTATGAATCTCATTTCATGCACAACTACATTAGCAGTCAGACTTCCCAAGGGCTTTGATCCAACTACATCAGCATGAGCAGTATTCTCTATCAACTGCAGCTGATGGTGAATAACTAAACTAACTTTTACATATGATGAGAGGGCAGCCTGTACAACTGAAAATTGTCCTCAACCTTAATTATAGATGAATTATGAACAATCAGTCTAGCATTCTGCTTGGCCAATTTACCCACAACTTACTCAGTCCAGGTAATCACTTGCCAAATGTCCAGGATAGAAATTATCTTAGGAGCCTCAAGCTTGTCAGACACTATAGGAAAGTCAATAGGCAATGATAAAGAAAAAGAATGACATTGATTAGCTCCTGACTTAAACAAAGAAGTCTCCATCTGGGAAACAAGCAATGAGGAGACCTTACCACCTTGTAGCAAGGTAGGGAATGCTACACCCTCAATCAAATTACCATACTGACTGGGCAGGGTAGAACCCAATTCCATGTGGGGTGAAGAAGATGAAAGACTACTCACAGTGGAAGATGCCTTCTCACCACCACAAGCCTATTCTTCCGGAGTCACCATTTTCAAGAGGTGATCCATTGGGCCAGTCACTTTGGCCGACTTAGCAAGTAATGCCTGCAAGCCCTTCTTCTTTCTTTTCTCCATAGGAAAAATAAAACACCAGCTCCAACTCCTTGAAACTCTGAAGGGTCTCCAAAGGGGCATGACCAGTCACTTTGATTACGCCCCTTCAGGCACACACCCAAGAGCACGTGCCTGCGGCCGCATCCTTCGGCAGGCAAAGGAATTTTATAGGCCCCTGGGATGATGTTTTCAGCAACGCCTCCTCCCTGCAGCTGCCAGAGATCTTTTCTGCAAGAAAACAAAATAGGCAAAAGATCCCCCCAACCACAGCCTGTTTTAAGGCAGCTGGGATATAACCATCTTCAAATGACTAATCTATTCCACCCACAATGGGGAGAGTTGCTCATATAGGGCAGTCAACATCCTCACAAGGAGGAAATCAAGTTGGTATGCAGTTTATCTTAACTTGCCCAAAAACAAGTCATTCAAAAGGCACTCCAAACCACTCCCTTGCTGTTCAAACAATGACCATGTTGTTGTTAAGTGCCATCGAGTGGGTGTCAACTCATGTTGACCCTCTGGATAGTTGACCTAAACTATCTTCAGCCTTCAGTCAGGCAGCTCATTGTTGAGAGAGTGGCACCCATAGCTGTTGCTATGGTAGCGATCCATCTCATTGCTGACTGGTTTATTCTTTGTAATATAGCAGTAATAAAAAGTCACTTCCAGAGTGCCAATTGACTTCTTCTTAGAAAGAAGAAAGAATGAAGTTCAATTGATTCTGTTCTTTGCTATAAAATGTGGTTGAAATATGTGGAGTGCTGTTTATAGGTTTTTGATTGGTTTATTCTTTGGGCAGTCCATGATATACACAGTATTCATTGCCAGCACAATAATTCAAAGGCATTGATTTTCTTCCTGTCTTTCTTTTTCACTGTCCAACTTTCGCATCCATATGATGTTGTTGTAAGTATTATGGCTTGGACAAGTCTAATCTTTACTCATCTGTTTTCTTCAGCTTACCACTCCCTACCACACTCATCCTATTATTAGATCCCATCAACATTCTAGGAGCCATATATACATAATTTGGTCATTTTTTCTTCAAAAAACTCTGCAAAATCTTCACAAAAAATTGTAGCAATTGCCGACACATTCTGCTCTCTTCCATTTCCTGTTAAATCCTTCAATAACTTGAACAGCTGCCTTGGCTTATTTTCTGCAGATTGATGGGATCTACTTACATAATTCCATTCTGTCTCACAAATTTCTGATGTTACTTCTGTCATCTGGCAATACATAACTGTCTACTGTATCATATTGAGATATACAGTAAACGTTCACCAGTGCTATACATAGTGCCTGAGTTGCTCATGAAGTATATGTAATTCCTCAGTGAACCACTTCCCAGCCATCCCAAATTGGATAATCACCTTACACTGTACCTTTAAACTATCTACAAACTCTTTGATGTCATCTAACCAATCCTATAACTGTGCCTCTGAGCCAACGCAGAACTACCACCCGTCACTGCAGCCCTATAACCCTTCACCAAATTGTCATCATTTATACACTTAAAACATTGGTGGATAAAAATAACCAAAATATATAATGGAAAAGGGCTGGCCGTGCTGAATAATAAGCATTCTACAGGATCAATGTCCCTAATCCCAGTCATCAAACAAACCAAGGAGTCCATGTAAATCACTGCAACCCCTTCCACCATGCCCAATACCTAACATACTATTTAAAACCAGATGAATATGCTGATGTGAGGGTTACAGTGTCCCCTTCTCACAGCCATATATCAGTTATACCAAACACATGGAATTGTACTGTTTAATCCACTAGCTGGTCTACCTTGTTCTGATTAAGGGGATAAATAAAAAAATCAACTGTTCTTACCACCTGCTGAGAATACAAAAACTATGGCTGGAATTCTAACTGGTGTTCAAAACGCAACACTATGTTGGGCAGTTATTTGTTGGATGATGATTCAAATAAGTATTATATTCAGTTGTGAAAGTGGAGGTGGTAGAGATGAGGACAGTATCAGAATTCAAAGAAGCATGGGACAAGCACAGAGGATCTCTAAAGGAAAAAAGGGGATTGTTGTAGTGGTTGATATGGAAGGACAGACTAGATAGGCCATGTGATTTTTTTCTGTCGTCATGTTTCTATGTTTCTTAACTAGATATATACAATGAACCACTGCCACTACCATTAGACATGGATATTCAATACCAGGGCCATATCTGGCATTGGAGCTAGTTCTGCTGAATATCCAGATGACTGTGATAACATTAATCCCTCTGAATATCCCCCCCCCAATGTATTTTTTTTAGTTCACATAGTTTTATTAAATTTTATAATAAACAAACCATACACAACAACAAAAGAAAACAAACTACGACTAGGAGACCTTTAAAATCATACAGAGCACTAATAGAAACCAAAGTACAGTACAATCCACTGGAGATATGTCTGGGTGGAGAGTGGAGAAGGGGATCATCAGGCCTGAGAGTCTGAGTCCTGGAGGAATATTTCCAGGGGCTCCCACAAGAGTGAATCGCTAAACATTTTTCATATCTATGTACCAAACATACAGAATGGCACTAATAACGAACTGAAATGAGAGAGACATTTTTCCAGTTTGACAATATCACTTGAAAAGCAATAGCAATTAACAAGTCAAATGATTTACAATGAGAGGCATGCAGGGAATCAGATACTTGTAGGGAATGAAATATGAACTTGTCAACTGACAGTGGTGTGGAGATGTGGAAAATTCTTTGCAGCCTCCCCAAAACCTCCTGCCAAAACGGTGAAGCAAGGTGCAATCGAAAAGTATATGACAATGCCAACAAATATTGCTGGCCAATAGACCAGCCCACTACTTCTTCCAAGGCATCCAGATAGCCCTGTGGGCCACATAGAACAGGAATTGCACTAAGCAAGCAGAGCGAGAGGGCTTATTCACCCACGACCAAAAGTGCTCCCATTGTGGTGGTTCCAAGCATATGCCCACATCATGGGACCAGAATCTCCATCGACCCCACCCAAGCATAATATTTTGCATCCTAAAGGTGTCAATAGATATGGGACACCACATGACCCTTCTCCATCACCCACATAGTAAAATCTTTTAGACCTGGGTTGTCAATTAGTTGGCTCATGTCCACACGAGATCACTGGATATAATGTCAAAACTGCTGCCACAGAAAAGTCTGTGAGTCAGGAAGATGGCATCTGGCCTGCAACTCTGGGAAGGTGAGCAGTTTGCCACCTTTGGTGACATGAGCAATAGTCCAGATCCCACAAGTTTGACACAAAGGCCATGAGACCACTTTCTGGTTGCACCAGAGAGAGAGCCACTAAGAGTTTACCTAAGGTATCTCTTGCACCCCATCCATGGCTTGAAGTGCCACCTGAGTGGCCTGGATTGGAGCTAATGCATGAATTTTGTCTGCTAATGTCATATCCACAAGTCCATGCAGGGGGCCAATGCTCATTCAAGAGGAAGTCAGGTCTGTTGATCTGAGGCCGATTCGTCCAACTGCAAGCAGAACATGCCATATTGAGCCAAGAAAAAGAGGTGATAAAGATAAAAATCAGGAAAGCGGACTCTCCCGTCAATCTTTGCCACTATCAAAACCTTATGGGTGATATGAGGTCAGCGATTCTTCCAGAGATATTTAAGGAGTAAAGACCCAATACGTCTATCAAAAGTCATGGGGCAGAGACCAGGCACCCAATACGTCTATCAAGTCATGGCCAGAGACCAGGCATCATGTTGAGTATATATAGTTAATTTGAGGGGAAAGCATCATTCTAATGGCCTCTACCACTCCGACCAAGAGACAGCCAAGGGGGACCACCTTAATGAGAGAGATTATCCTCTCCATGTTCAACAGTTGGTCTTGCTCCAGGTCACAGTTATATTGAGAGCCCAGATAGGATATACTATAGGGTGTCAGTTTAAGATTACAGTCTCAAAGATCAGCCTGAGTAGTGTTCAAATTTAGAGGCATAAGCTCTGACTTGTCCCAATTGATCTTATATCCCGAAAACTGAGAAAAGGAGCCAATAAGCACAAACAGTGCAGGGATAGAAGAGGCAGGTCTTTGAAGAAATAACAAAATAACATCGGCTTAAGCCACCAGCTTAAAGGTAAAACTTCCATAGATAAACCCCTGGATAGCGAGGGTCTGGCATATAGCCAGTAACAAAGGTTGCAAAGCAAGGTTAAATAAAATGGGGGACAAGAGGCACCCCTGTCTAGTTCCACGTGAAATAGTGAAGGGGGATGATATTTGGCCATTAACGGCTATCTGAGACATAGGGGAAGAATATAAAACCCCCACCCATTTCATAAAATATCCACCACATCCCATCCAGTCTAATACCTGAAATACGAATGGCCACTCGTAACAGTCAAAGGCTTTCTCAGCCTCCAGGGAGAGAGTGACCATTGGGTCTGCTCTGCCCCGTATGCTGAGAGAACAAATGCGAACAATTAACCATTATCCTCAATATATTTATTTATTTATTTAGCAGGTCTTCTATACCACATTTCTTAAATTCAATGCGGTTTACATCAAACACAAATGGATACATTAAACAATGATTGGACATGAAGCCTGTTTGGTCATGATGGATCAGTGACCCTAAAAACAGTGTAGGGTCCTTCCTCACTTTGGGCAAGACAATAATCCTTGCCTCAGTGAAAGAAGGAGATGGGGGTTATCCGTCAAACATGCACTGAAAAAGCTGACGCATATGTGGGCCAAGAAGTACCTTGAATTCTCTATAAAACTTGACAGTAAATCCATCTGGGCCAGGGGCTATTTTAGCTGAAAGGGAAAGTAAAAAGGTTAGTAGTTCAGCTTCAGTTATTGGACTGCTTAAACTAGCACTGGCCAAGGTAGAGAGTTTGGAACCCAAGAGAGAATGCAGAAAAGCACCACAATCCCCCTCCGGAGCCTGATCCTCACACCAATATAGAGTGGAATAAAATTATAAAAAGGCATCCACAATCTCTCGGTCCTTGCAGCATAAGCCCTGCTGTGATGTATGAAGAGCAGAAATGTTCTGATGCTGTCGCCTCACCTTCAAATATTATGCCAACAGCTGACCTGCCTTATTTGAGGTCGTATAATAATGGGCATTACGGAGGAAAAGATCTTGTCATGCAGATTCACTACATCTACTGTTGTACTCATATTTCAGCTTGCACAGCTGAACTAACATTGCGGGGTCACCCCCTTGAATATGTTTACTCTCCAAGGCGGTGATTTACATTTCCCAGGAATGCATATGGGAGGATGTCTCTTTCTGCTTTCAAGCTGAGTAGCTGATGATTTCTCTCCTTAAGGCAGCCTTATAAGCCTCCCATACTTGAAGCCCTCCACCCACTGGAGAAATAGGGGATCAGCTAACCAACTATTGTTTAGTCTCCACGAAGTGGTTGGTGGCTTCTCCATATCACACCAAAGGACTATGGAGACTGTCGCATGATCAGAGAGATGAATTGGAGTGATATGCACTTCTCTAATGGAACCCACCAAACACCTACTAAGTAGAAAAAATAACTATCCTAGAATAAGAAGCCCGCACTTGGTTTGCAGGTTGTGATGCTGTGAGGGCTTGTGTGCATTACTGTTGCTGCGACTTTTTCCCTGGCTGCCATTTTTTCCAACATGAGTGACCCAGTTTTGCAATTTTTCAATGTGAAGGAAACAAAAAAAGAGCTTTCCTCTTTTGCCCCCTTGCTAGCTGCCATCTCAGGAAGGGATGTCAAATCAACTGGAGGTATGAGCAACCTGAAATAAAACTATAATAGTTCCGAAAGGCCCAAATCAGCCGGAGCACCTAAAACATGCAACAGCTCCGCTCAAGCCCACAGCACCCCTCCCCCAATGGAAATATAGGAACATGATGGCAGAAAAGGCCACATATAGTCTGCCCTTCCATATCAACCACTACAACAGTCCCATTTTTTCCTTTAGAGATCCTCTGTGTTTGTTCCATGCCTTTTTGAATTCAGACACTGTCCTCATCTCTATCATCTCGACTGAGAGACTATTCCACGGATATATCACTCTTTCTGTAAAAAAATATTGCCTCATATTACTCCTGAGTCTATCGCCTTTCACTCTCATCCTATATCCCCTCATAGCGGAGCTTGCTTTCAATCAAAAGAGGCTCTCTTCCAGTGCATTTATGCTACGGAGGTATTTAAATGACTCAATCATATCATCTCTATCCCACTTTTCCTCTAAAGTATACATATTAAAATCCTTAAGTCTGTCTTCATATGCTTTGTAACAAAGACCACTAAACATTTTAGTAGGCACCATCTGTAACGACTCCAACCTGTTTATATCCTTTAGAAGGTGTGATCTCCAGAATTCCACACAATACTCCAAACGAGGTCGCACCAATGACTTATACAGAGGCACTATCACCTCCTTTCTTTTGCTGGCCATTCGTCTCCCTATGCACCCAAGCATCCTTCTAGCTTTTACCATTGACTTTTCTACCTGTTTAGCTACATTAAAATCATCAGACACAATCATGCCAAGATCTAGCTCTTCTTTTGTAGACAGAAGTACTTCACCCCCTATACTATATCGCTCCCTTGGATTGCTACAGCCCAAATGCATAACCTTGCATTTTTTAACATTAAATCTCAGCTGCCAAATTATAAACAATCTTCATTGTATAAACAATTATAAACAATCTTCATTGTATATAGTTCCCCTGTTAGCCAAGTTAAATGTCCTGTTCATCTGTAAACACAAAGTACTATTGGAAATGTGTGATTTCATTGTTTATTGTAAACCGCGCTGATGCTGAATAGCGCGGTATAGAAAAGACTATAAATAAAATAAATAAATAAATAAATAAATAAATAAGCTTAGCTAGATCCCTCATCATGTTATCTACATCTTCCTGGGTGTCAACTCTATTGCAGATTTTGGTATCATCCGCAAAGAGGCAAACCTTACCCAACAGCCCTTCCGCAATATCACTAACAAAGATGTTAAAAAGAATCAGACCAAGGATAGATCCCTGGGGCACACTACTGGTAACCTCCTTCTCCTCAGAGTGAACTCCATTTACCTATATCCTTTGCCGCCTCCCACTCAACCAATTTCTAACCCAAGCAGTAACTTTAGGGTCCATCCCTAAACTTTAGGGTCCACCCAACTTTAGGGTGCTCAGTTTGTTTATAAGTTGCCTGTGTGGAACGGTGTTAAAGGCTTTACTGAAATCTAAATACGCCACATCTAGGGCTCTCCCTTGGTCCAAATCCCTGGTTACCCCGTCAAAGAAATCAATCAGATTTGTCTGACAAGAACTGCCTCTGGTGAATCCATGCTGCCTTGAATCCGGTAATCCATTGAAATCCAGAAACCTCACTATTTTCTCTTTCAGCAGCGCTTCCAATAATTTACTCACCACCAAGGTTAAACTAATCTGTTTATAGTTTTCAACCACATCCTTACTTCTGCATTTGTGTAAAGGGACCATACGTGCCTCTCTCCAGTCCTCTGGTACCACTCCCGACTCCAACAAGGTATTGAAAAGGTCAGTCAGTGGAGATACTAGAACGTCCCCAGGGTTCCCTCAGTATTCTCGGGTGTATCCCATCTGGTCCCATCACTTTGTCTCCTTTAAGTTTAGCTAGCTTCTAACGAATACAATCTTCTGAAAATTATTCAAGATGCCCCTCGCTTCTGTTCCTATTTGTGGGCAATTCCTGAAGTCCTGCTCCTGGTTCTTCATCTGTGAACACAGAACAGAAATATTTGTTAAGCAATTTTACTCTATCTTCATCAGCTTCTATATATTCCTCCCCTTCACCCTTGAGTGTGACAATACCATTTTTGCCCTTCCTCCTCTCATTAGCATATCTGAAAAATGTCTTATCCCTCCATGTTGTTGCATTGGCTATTTCCTCCTCTTTTTGAATCTTTGCTTTCCTAACTACTTTGCTAGCTTCTCTAACTTTTTCCAAATATAGATACCTGTCTTCCTCTCTCTGTGATCACTTGTATTTCATGAAGGCCTCCCTCTTTTTCTTCACCTTTTCAGCTACTTCTTTCGAAAACCATAGTGGTCTCCTTTTCCTTTTACCTTTATTTATCATTTTAACAAAAAGGTTGGTTGCCTTTAAAATATCTCCTTTCGGTTTTGCCCACTTTTTCTACATCCCCCAACTGTTCCCATCCCGCTAACGACTCCCTGAGATATTGGCCCATCTTGACAAAGTTAGTTTTCCTAAAGTCTAAGACCCTTGCTTTTGAATAAATTTTAGCAGCCCTAGTCCTAATACTGAACCACACTATCTGATGATCATTGGATGCGAAATCATCCCCCACTATAACATCAGAAACACTTTCACTATTGGTAAGCACCAAGTCCAGAATGGCCCCTTCACATCTGGGTTCTGTTACCAGTTGCCTAAATAGTTCTCCCAGTAGTGCATCCAAGATCTCCTTACTTCTAGATGACACTGCAGCAGGGATGTGCCAATCAACATCTGGCATATTGAAATCCCCTATTAGTAGCACTTCCCCTCCTAATGATGCTGTGTATATCTTCAATTAACTCTCCATCCACCTCTTCTCCCAGTGAGGGAGGTCTGTATATCATGCCCAAAGTGCCTCTTCTCTCACTTTTAAGCCCTGTAGTTCCATAACTTTAATATTATTTTTTACATATAGTGCCACTCCTCCTCCCCATATTCCTATCCTGTCCTTTCTGAATTAAGTATAGCCTGGTATAGTTACATCCCAGTCATGGTTGTCCGTGAACCATGTCTCTGTTACTGTCACTAAATCCAAGTCAGCCTTTCCCATTAAAGCCTCAACATCTGGGATCTTAATTCCCATGCTACAGCATTTATACACACTGCTTTCAATATGTTGCCCATTTTACTCATTGCCATAAAGGTATTGTTTCACTTACTTGGGGGCTTTCACTTACTTGGGGGCTTTATTCACCCTTCCCCAATGAATCTAGTTTAAAGCTCTCTTCAGTAGGTTAGCCAGTCTGCTACTGAAGACACATCGACTCTTGGACAGATGGATGCAACCCTTGGAACAGCAACCCATTGTCCAGGAAACCAAAACATTCTCACTGACACCATCCACACAGCCATGGATTTATGTCTAGCTTCTCTACCTTGGCCTCTATCCTCAACAGGGAGGATTGAAGAGAACACCATCTGCACCCCTATCTGCTTCACCCTCTGTCCCAGAGCCATGGAGTCATTTTTGATACACTCAGAGGGATACCTGGCAGTAGCATTTGTGCTGACATGGATGAGCAACATTGAGTACTAGTCAGTGGGCTTGATGAGTCTCGGCAAACTTTCTGTAACACCTCGGATTTTGGGCACCTGACAGACTGCATACCTCTCTGGACATCAAGTCTATTTGGCAGATGGATGCCTCAGTAACCCTCAGAAGAGAGTCACCAACCACCACTATCCTTCACTTCCTTATGGTCACTGATTCTGCAACTTTGTGGAGTTTGAGCTCTGCTTCTTCACTTTTCACCTCTTCCACTTCCATGGCTGCATAATGGTTCTTCAATTCAAGGACTGGAATAGTTGGATTGGTGATTCTGCAGGCCCTGGTGACTTGTGTCCAACCTTCGTCATTCTGTAGGCTCCCATCTTCTTCTCTGCTGGAGAGCTTGGATGTTTCAAGAAGCATCTCATTAATGTACCTCTCACTTTCTTGGATGCTCCTTAGCCTCACCACCTCTTCTCTGAGCTCCTCCACTTGTTTCCGGAGAGATTCAGCATGCAGGCATCCTGCACATGGAGCTGGTCCTTCAACTGGCATTGGGACCTCTGTCTGGAGAGAGGCAGATGCTGTAACAGATGCAACGGCTTTGGCAATATGGTTTTTCCCAGCCATTGTTCAGTTGGTGGCACTTCGGTACCTCTTGAAGCAAAAGAGAGAAAGACCTACCAAAATTCCAGCCAGTTTCCCAGCTGTGCTTTCAGAGAAGAAGCTGTCAAATCTCATTTACGTGTGTTCTAAATATGCTATTCCAGGTCCCTGTGTGTAGCTAATTGGAGAGGGGCCTATAAAGCAAGACTGCTCACATGGGGTGAGTGGGAGTTGGGGGTAAGGAGGGAACTAACACCCGATGAGGTGTCAGTAGCCTCAAAGAGCTGAGAAAGATACTGAAAGCAGAGTTTTAAACCTACACCACTAAAGAAAATATTTCCCCTTTTGAACTAAAGCACCACAAAGAATGTAACTTTTTATAAAAAATGTACCAAAACCCTTTTAAGAACTTTCAGGCAGAGAGCTAGTAATTAAAAAGCCACACACTGTTGCCTTTGCTTGAAAGTACCATTTGGTGAAAATTGGCCCAAAAACATTATGAATAAACAAAAATAATAATAAATCATTTATCATTATATCATTCAGGTGGAGGGACTTTCAATGGATGAAAGTATACTTTTATTTTGGGCACTCGTCACTGTGGCATAGGTAATGCATGCGATCTGATGTATTGCCTACTGGGCCAATATATGCCACAGTCAAAGAGCCATTTTTATTTATGTTTTATTTAGCTGTTGCTAAAACAAGTGTCAAATGTACAGGGCATTTTCCCCCACAAATTATTTACTATTTATTAATTTGTAAAATTTAATATACGGCCTATGGCGTCTGCTTCATGGCAGTTTACAATATCCAAAAAGTTTATTTCCGCTCAAAACAACAAAAAAAGGAAGAGATGAAAAACTTAGACACAGGAGGGAGGGAAAGGAAGTAGCACAACAATTCAAAAAAGGAAAGTAAATGTTTTGCATGACACAGGAGGGTATGAATAGTGCTGAAAGAATGTGGGAGGAAAACATTTTCACTGAAAAACCTGTGGGAAGAACCAAGTTTTTAGAGCTACCTTGAATTTCTTATAAGATGATTGAGAGCAAAGGCCATGGCTCTACAAGGCTCTGAACATAACACACGTTTGGTTAGGATAACTAAATAATTCTCATTTGCAGAGTGAAGTGTACAAACAGGACAGTAAGGGGTGAGAAGTGAATAAAAAGGTAGTCCTGTATAGAAGGCATGGTGTTCCAACAGAAGATTGGAAGCCAGTGTTGTTCATAAAGAACTGTGGTAGCATGATTGTAATGGGAAATATTGTAGAAAAGTTTAACTGTGGTATTCCCAGGCGAAGACCGACGATGGACATCATCCAGACCCCAGCCTCATACTACAAAACCATGAACTCAACATCCAGGAGGGCACTATTGCAAGCAGCAACCTCCCTCTGGAACTCCCTCCCTCAGGACATCAGAACTACTACAGACGCCAAAGACTTCAAGACAAGTTAAAGACCTTTCTATTCACCGACTACTATGGAGCCATCACTTAACATACCCCCTCCCTCCCCCTACCACCAGTAAAGTCCTTAACCCTACGAACCCCCTTGCTGTATATAGCTCACTCCTCTCATTGTAAATAAGGTCCCTTGAATCCTCTTCAAAGCCCTTTAACTAACATTCTTCCCTCCCTGTAAATAGCTCACCCTTCTCAATAGCTAACAAAAAACTCCCTCCTCTCCTCTGGTGCTCCCTTTCCACCCAAAGCTCTCACACAGAGACCCAATGCAATCCTATGTTTACTGAAATTAAGTGTTAGATATATCTGATGTTTAGATGTAAGACTCTGTATCTTTGTAAACCGCTTTGATTAAAGGATAAAGCGGTATATAAAACCTGTTAAATAAATAAATAAATACATTCTGAATTATTTGTAGGTATTTCAGTTGAAGTTGGGGGGGGGGGGGACACCAGATAATAAAGAATTAAATAAACAGTAACTTATTGATAACAAAGTTATGAAGAACAATGTTTAAGGTTTGATTATCAAGAAAAGGCTTCATTGACTTGATCCATCTTAAGGAGAAAATGTAGCTTTGTATTAAATTGGACATATGGGGGCTGAAAGTGAGATGTTCATCAATCAAAATTCCAAGTGAATGGATTGAGCTTTTAAGCATGATAGGAGTAGAATAATGCATGGTTGTGAGGGTTGTGATTTGTGACCATGAGAGTTCCAAATGGCTTCTGTCTTGGTAGGGTTGAGTATCATTTTATGAGCTTGAAGCTAGGATGCAATAGAGTCTAGTTTTTTTTATCTAGTTCGGCTTGAAAGAGAGGGTCCAGATCTCATGTGTGATGATTAATTGGATATCATTAGCACAGAAATAAGCACTTACAGTTAGGTCTTGGATGAGTACAGCGAGATGGGATATTAAGAGATTAAAGAGAATGGGAGCAAGAATATATCCCTGAGGAACAACAAAAGACGGAGGGAATGAGGTGGATAGGTGACCATCAGCTGAAACTTGAAAGGTACAGTTTGAGGGATATGAGAAAAATCAATGTAAGGCAACAGAGATTATACCAAAAGTCCTTAAGCAGTCAAGAAGGAGGGAGTGTTCTATGACATTAAAAGCAGAATTGAGATCCAGTTGAATAATCATTACATCATTGAGATTGTCAAGATGAGTAACAATTTAATTGAGCGGTCTCTGTAGAATGTTGTGGACGAAATCTGGATTGTCTGGATGAAAGGAGTTGTTTGGTTCCCAGAAGTGAGAGACCTGTTCATAGAATGCCTTTTCTAGTAGTTTAGTTAAGAAAGGAAGACTAAAAATTGGATTGGGCAAAGATGGATCTAAGTTGTGTTGCTTTAGTAAAGGGTCAACAATATGTAAACTGTTTCCATTTGGAGGGAACAAGTCCACTAGAGAGGCTAGCAATTATAAAGTTTTTGGACTGTTGGCGTGAAATAATCCCAGTATTCTTTTAGTAGGCGAGGAGGGATGGTATCGGCCAGAGAGCTTGTTTAATTAAGTGATTTTAAAGGTTTTGTGAGGTGTAGTGCATTAGAATAGCAAAAGATTGAAAGCAACTAGAGAAAATTCCTGGAGGATCATTAGGATTATGTTTTTGGAGTGATAATGGAAGGGGAGAAAATTGGTGGGCTGCTACATCTTGTTCACCATAAATTGCTAAGATCTTGAGTGTTGTCAACCACGTGGCCAGCCCTCCGCCTAGGGAGCAGAGGGTTGGTCTGCCATGATAATTTCTCTATGCAGAAAGTGAGACTACAGCTGTGGCTTTTGCAAGGCCTCTTGGGAATTGTAGTCCCTTTTAAAGCTCTCTGATAAAGAAGCAATTGTAGTCCAAGTGTTTAAGGCAAAATGACAAGGATTTATTCCCCTTACAAATAAGACTTTGGTGCAGAACAAAAATAGGACGGTTTCCAGGAGTTTAGCATGAGGATTTTATACAATAACTAAGGTAATTGTTTCTTCACTCTCTGGTCCCAAAACATGCAGTGCTCGTTACAAGTACAAAAAAGGAAAACAAACAGCTTCTCTTAGCAAAGCAAAACAGTTCCTTTTTCTTTGTTGTGTCTCAGCACTTTTCACTTCAAGGTTTAACACAGTGACTCAATGTTGTCAGCCAAACAAAGCATGCAATCCATCTGCATATCTGCTACGTCATCAACATTAGCGTCTATTTGCATATCTTCTGCTTCAGGACTAACAGCGTATATCTGCAAACTGTTACTGTGGGATTTCAGATAACTTCCCTCTATAAGCTCAGGTGTTTTCCCTTTACACACCTCAAAACAGTAAGGGTTTAAAATACCTGTTGCCCTGGAGTTTCTTCTTTGGCTCTCCTCTAATCCTTGGCAGCTATAAGGAAATGCTTTTGTGCTGGGCTTCCACCTGTGCAAACTGTGAAGGCTTCCTGACTGAAGGGTTCCCTGCTCTCTCCGTTCCAGCCAATTCCTGGTCACAGGGCGTGCCTTCCCTCCTCCTAGTCTGCTGGCTTTTCTCCCAGACCTGTAGGTAATTTCTTTACCCGGTATCCAACTCTCTGGAGCTTCTGAGCCTCTCCCAGCACATCTTACAGGAATTCTCTCCTCTCTCCTGTCTTTGCTGTCCAGGACTCCTCTTTCTCTGCTTCCACGGCTCCAACTGCCGTCCGAACTGCAATTACCGCTCCAGCCTGTACTCGAGCCTGCTTCTCCTTCTCCTGCCTTAATTCCAAATCTCAATCTGCAACTGCTCTTGGGAGCTAATGACGAGGTTTTATTTTTTTTGAAACTTTTATTTTCATTTTGCAACAAACAAAAGAAACAACACACCAAAAGAGACAAAACAAGTATACAATAAGGAAAAGTAAACCCATTACCCCCCACCCCAGTGCTTCTTCTCTACCCGTTTGTATCAGCATGTGAGCGCTTCCAATTAACAGTGATTATACATCAAACGATCAAAAAAGTATCCACAATACAGCATGATCATGAGACAGAGATATATACAAAGTTAGACAGTCAGATGAGAGCATTTAGCAAAATGTACATATTCATTGAACATCTTCCATTAAGACCAATGAGAAGGAGTCTGAACGGAGGAAGCGCACAGACGAGGTATTTGTTCATATTTACTGTAGAGACAGGCATGATTCCACCATTCATTGAGGCTCAGATGGGAACTAATTTCCCAGTATTACTTAATTAGGGAAACAGCAATGCCAAGCATAAAGTTCAAAAGGAGATAAGCCATTTCTTGGGAGAGAGGGGATCCCCGCAACTGGGCGAAGTCCCACTATCCTCCAAGAAAGGGACTCCTGAGAGTGCAATATAGACTAAATACGACCCCAGACCCGACGCCAGTTATACTGTAGTGCGGGATATTCATGCATAACATGAAATGAAGTAATAAACCAATGGCCACAGGACGTGTCCAGCAACCA
Source organism: Ichthyophis bannanicus (assembly GCA_033557465.1). Classification (NCBI taxonomy): domain Eukaryota; kingdom Metazoa; phylum Chordata; class Amphibia; order Gymnophiona; family Ichthyophiidae; genus Ichthyophis; species Ichthyophis bannanicus. Next base: position 30,069,213 of record CM066032.1, on the reverse strand, counting down.
TTACCCTGAGTAGTGTTCCATTTGTCTAAACTGTGAGGAGTGTAAAAACACCGGTGGGCTAGAAAGAAGAGGGTCTGAGTGAGTGAGGCGGGTCGGGAACCCGTGTCCCTCTGCTCCAGATAAGGCTCCATTGCTCCGAGGTTAAAGTCACATGCAATTCTCCCTCCCATACTTTCTGCGCTATAGAGGTATCTCTAGTGATAGCATTACATAAGGTTTAGTAAAATTGGATGCTACACCCGGTGAACTACCGAGAGATCGGAAGTTTCCAATCAACCTTATGCAGAGAGTGCCGATGGCGGGAGTACTCTAGTGCTCCGAATGCAATGCTGAAGTTGCACTGACCAGAGTCGGGAGTCGAAAGGTTGCATAGGAGTATTAAAGGCACCTAAAGTGTCGAAAAACATTGGTGGATAGTGGGAGTCTAATGGGAGAGTCATACCAGGGAGTAAGGTAAGAGGAATCGGTGAGCAAAGGCCCGCTACTATATCTAGCCACACAGGTCTGCTCGGTACTGGAGCTTCCAACCAACGAGCACCTTGTTTGAGAAGAAAAGATTGAGGGAACACTTGAGTAAAATCGCCACCAAGTATTAATGGAGCATTGGCGGAGGCCGAGGCCAACTGCGCAAAACTTGCATAGTAAGCAGGGTTGTCCACATTCGGGACATAGTGCAAATACACGTGAATTCACTATCTCCAACCTCAAGGTGTACACGGCCCATCTACCCTCAATGTCAGCGCTAATATCAGGTACAGTAGCGTGCAAAGACTTCTTAACCAGAATGGCTATCCCGTACCATTTGGAAACGGTGGGAGAATAGGCAGCTACCATGTGAGGCCTAGCATTGAGTTTCAGTGTTTCAGCAGAGTGTAATGCGTTTCCTGAAGAAACACCTAATCAACGTGCTCGTGGCTAAGATAGCTAAGGATTTTCTTTCTTCCGAGTGGACCAGCAATGCCTTTGACGATGAATAATAAGATTTTACATGAGGCCATTCAGAAAAGTTAAAATTCTGAGCATGATAGCACACATAATTTCACTGTGTCCCTCAAACTGACTGTATCTGGCTGTACACATGACATAGGAAAAATAAGCTAATATAATACAATGAAGCGCCCCACATTAACAAAGAAAACCGCAGTACGGTAGAGGAGAAGCAAAACCCCAAAATTACTGGCGACCATGTGTCTGCGGGGAGAAACCCCAGAGAAGGCCGAAATTGAAAAAACATATAACCTGTAGGACTGTGCGTGCTCCGAATCCGACCGAGGCACACATCATGAAGGGATAGGAGACCAAAGACAAAAGTCATACAGAGAAAGAAAGAAAGTCCAGGCTATTTCTGTGCTGGGCTATGACCGCCGCATCGGGCCCTTCAAAATGGCGGACAGAGCCGGCAGATAAGAGTCCAAGATTTGGGATTAGCGCATCTGTTCTGCTTCTTTAGAGTCCAAAAATGTTGATAATAGATCAGGATCCTCGAACGTCCTGGTCTGGTTGTGGAGAGTCACTCGGAGCTTCGCTGGATACAACAGGCCAAAGCGAGCCTGTAGCTGTTGAAGTCGAGGGCGAAGAGCAAGGAGTTTCTTCCGACGGTCAACGGTAGGCTTTGCCAAATCAGGAAAGAAGGAGACCTTACGACCTTCATATTCCAAATGATGATTCGCTCGGGCAGCATGTAAAATTTGTTCCACTTGTTGATATCGTAGCAAGCTAAAGATAATAGGCCGGGGGGTCGTGCGGTTGAGCGCCATGCGGGCAGGAACACGGTGTGCTCGATCGATTTCCAGTTCTCTGTGAAAAGTGATCTTCAGCAAGGAGGGAAGAGTTTTGAGCAAGAATTCTCTTATATCTCCTGCTTCCACCCCCTCCGGCATTCCGAGGAGCCTCACATTGTTGCGACGGGCGCGATTATTGCTATCTTCCAACTCCTTTTGAAGATTCTGTATCTGGCGCTCAGCCTTGTCCAGTTTGCCCAAGCGCACCTCGTGCGAGTCGAGGACCCCCGCCATATTGTCCTGCCGTAATGAAAGACCTTCAAGTCGGTCCTGGAGCACTCCAAAGTCTTCTCGCATGGCTCGAAGCGCTTCTCCATTAGACTGCACCAATTCCTTCACGCCGCGTATTTCCTCCAAAATCTCCAGGTGCATTGCGGGGTTTTCACGAAATGGAACCATCTTCTGCGGGGAGGATACCTCTGTTTTGGAGCGTTTTCCGTGAGAAGAAGAAGGAGACCCGAAGTCCAAGCGCGCTGGTTTATGGGCCGCCATCCCCCCCGAGGTGCCCCGGTCAGCTCGGAGCGAAATAGTAAATTTATATAGGTATTAAGTCAGGATTCTGAGTAGGCCTCTCGGGAGCTTCAACGCAAAGCGTCCTACCCGCTGGACATCAGGCTCCGCCCCCAATGACGAGGTTTTATAATTCTGTTCCCCTGGGCTTGGCTCTGCCCTCAACCTGAACAGGTATGATTGATCAAGCTCTAAGCTTGCTGCTGCGTCAGAGCTTGGGCATGTCAGTTCAGCTCCTGACTTTCTCTGTTTTCCTTTTCTTTGTAAACAGTGAGCCATGTGTTCTAGCTGCCTGTCAGTTATAAAGGTGGAATCTTCCTTTCTCTCTATTTCCATGGGCTCTGTAGGGGTCTCTACATCACAGTGTCCAGGATGAAGCTGATTTGGACTGATGGGGATGCAGTCACAGCTCTGAAAGGTTTTTGGTACTAATTTGCTGAAAACAAACAAAAGATGTTTTGGGAAAGTTTTGTCTGTGTATCAAGGTGGAATAACAAAGACTTTGGGACCAATATTCGAAGGGCAGTTACATGGTTTATGGACTTGCAAACCATGTATCTGCTGCTGAGAGAAATATTCAGTAGCACTAACAGTTAGTGCCACTGAATATCCACAATTATCTCCCTTACATGCCCTGATGCTAACTGCTTAGCATCGGGTGTGTTGGGGGTGTTTCAGGGAGGAGCAGAGGCAGCGACAGTCCCTAACTGGGCAGCAGCAATATTATATGCTGCCCAGTTAGCGATCTGTGCCTAAAAGATAGGCGAGGAAAACCCTTGTCTAACTTTAAAGTACAAGAACTAGTTGAGCAGCATGCAATATTGCTGCTGCCCAGTTAGCTAATGTGACTTCCGGCATGTGCGACAAAACCAGGATAATCAATACCGTGGCTGCATATGACCCCAGCATATCCGGAGTTAGGGGTCGGCGGGCATGGCTATGTGCCATAGTGGCACATAGCCTGCCTAATTGAATCAAGCCCTTTGTCTTTAAAATGAGTTGCTTATACTCTTTCTGAAGAGAAAGACATGAGACTTTATTGAGGGCAGTGGGAAACTTATGCCACTTAAGTTCAGCTCACTGAATCTTCTTTCTAAATTCTTTTAATTCTTGAGAAAACAATGTGTGGTACTTGCATTTATCCTTAACCAGCCTAGTGGGAGCATGGAGATCCAGAGTTGCAACTAACAGGGAATCCCACGAAAAAATCTTGCAGTCCAGAGGAAGAGTAGGGAAAGAAGATGGAAGGACTAAACAATCTGCAGCAATTTTATGTGTGTAAATATTTTTAATGTTCTCTGCTGTTCGGAACTTAGGGGTATGTTTACTAAACTGCAGTAAAGTTACATACTGCGCGTTATGTAATGTTAGCGATCATTATGTAACGTTAGCGATTGTTAGGTAACATTAACACGCGGTATGTAACGTTAACGTGCGTTATGTGACGTTAACGCGCGTTAACGTTACATAACGATCATTAACGTCCCCGGCTGCGGTAAACACCGCAGAAGGTGGAGAGAGGGCGGAGAGAAGGGGGTCAATGGGCGTAGAGTGGGCGGGGAGAGGCTCCTTTCACACTAACGCGCTGAACTGAAGGGCTGAATCCTACCGCAAATGAAAACCTGCCGTTAGATGCACATTGGCAGAAGAGAGAAACCATTTAAGTGTCAGCAATGTACAGCCTAGGCAGGGAGCCCAAAAAATGTGATAGTAGTGCTCCATTTTCAGCAACACCATAGTGCCAAAGTATGAATGGCCACTATGGCGATGGTGCAAATGGGGCATAGGGGGCCGCAGGTGGGACATGTAGCATGGGCAGCTGGGGCACATGGTGGACCAGGTGGGCACCTAGGTGGCACATAGGAACATAGAAACTGGAAATCAGCAAGACAGCAGCTGATCAAGGCCAAACACAATCCACCTATATCTACATGGTTCACCCTAGCCAATAGTTGCTAGGGCATTGATCTGACATCCCCCAGCCATCACGCCCCCATGTGGAAGGGACATAATATTGGTAGGCAGTGATGGGGGGGATGTGAGGATGTCCATGTATGCCCCCCCACCCCGGAACCCGCTCCCTAGGCGGGCGCCTACCTACACAGTGGATGGCCTGGGACTGCGCACTATCAGCACCGACAGCAAATGGCCATGAAAGCTTGGCAGGGGGGAGTGTGCCCATGCTGGAGGGGGCAGTGCTACTTCCCTGCAGTGGACATAGGCCATGCCCTGCATCAGTACGTGGTGTGCAGTACAACATAAAAGATCTGACTGAGGAAAAGTACAGGTAGCCCCAGGGACTACCATGCATCTGTGGCAACAGTGTGGTGCAGTACACCCAGCCAGTGTGTCCAGGAGCAAGTCCCAGCTGTGGTTCCTGCAGAGCATGTCCCTATATTTTACCCTACAATGCAGATACAACAGCAACATGTGCAAAGCCCAAAGCAGCGGCGAAAAGGGGTACAAACACCCACTCACACAGGCTCCACAATCCAAAGATGCATGGAGAGTCAGGCTGTTGGCCCCAGCATTGAGTTGAAGTTATCACCAGAGCACTACTACTACCCCCTGCACAGTTCAGCAATGTCGGCACTGTGATCAGGACTAGTGTGGCAGGCAGGGTTGCCAACCACCAATGCTGCAATAGGAGTGAGCATGTGTGTATGTCTATCCATTGTTCTGTGGCTGCCCACCCTTCACTGGGCCCAAAATTTCCTATTGTTACCAGCGTTAGCCTGAATAGGTGCATAATGAGGAGCAAGGTATTTTGGGTATGGCCCAGACAGGGCAGATTGGAAAGGATGCATATTCACAGGGTGTGGGGCAATGGCTGGGACACTGTAGCGCCTGACCACCACATGCATGGACAGGGTGGCCACAGCATGGCATGCTGGGGGGGCACTCACTCTGACCGAGCAGTGACCATGGCAGGTCTAGGTTCCCACATAGCGTAATTCGCTATCTGTCTCCAGTGATATATTTGTGTTCCCCAGTGCTGGGGTCCCAATCATTGAGATGCTTTACAAAAAGTGTGATGTGGGCCCTTTGTGGTATGTAGTGTATACCACTGTGACCTATAAAGGCACTGCTACACACACCTCATGCAGTTCTAGGGACTCCTCTGCCCTGATAACAGCTGCCCATGTCAGACAGACCCTCACATGGGGTACACACTAATCCGGCTGGTGTCTGGTCCCACAGGGCCACATGTGACTGCAGGATACAGATGGACACCAAATTACCTTCAGCTGCACTGCAAGGAACACCTGTCACACACTGGTAGTGATTGGGATGTACAGCAGGACCTATTTCTAGCACCACATGTACTGCGGACCTAGTGCTGGGCACTCATCCTATCCCTCAGGGTGAACACAGAACCTGCACAATGGCATGGTCTGTAACTACTCTGTGCCAGTATCACGCACTGTAAGTTCGTCTTTCCAAGCTGAGGTACCGGAGAGGTGCAGACCCCATTTGCTGATCGGCTGTAGACAGCTATTCAGCATGTGCATTGCATCATGGGTACTGGTGGGGTTACCCTATCCTGGCACTCAGAGCAGACAGTTTGTGCAGTGACCTGCAGTCCTTCTGTACCCAGCCATTGCTGTGACATACACCATGGAGGTATAGCCTACTGGTTAATACAATGCCATTCCTGGCAGTATTCATGGGTTCAGTCCCTCATTGTTCCCTTCTCTCATGCCTCTCCTACTCAAATAGTGTGCATGCCTGTAGGGGCCATATTTTTGCAGATCTGTGCTGCCAGCCCATAATACCCTCGCCACAATTGCCAACATTCCCTCGGTCCGTCTATCTGAGTCTGTCAGCTGTGTAGAGTCCTGTCTGCCCGTGCAGGCTGCCACCTCATGTCATGCACTGCTACCCTTTCCTGCATTGCGCCTCTTCATACTTGCCTCGCCTGTGCCTGATCTGCATGGCACCACCACTCCTCTGTCCACCCATCAGTGTAATTATCCTGCCACCTCCACCTCCACTGGGGACACATATTCCCATCGTCTGCCACCAACTGTTTTTCCAGTACTTTACATTGCCAACACCCTGTGCTGTGGTACAGCTGCCCCACCATGTTTGTCATCAGTACTGACAGGCACATGGGATGCTCGCAGATATGGCAGGTCCAGCGGCTCCCACCTCTCCCTCCTTCACTCATCTGTTCATTGCCTTTCCAGAGTGCTCTTTCTAGTGTTAGGGCTACATCTGTCTCTGTTCCGCACAGGTCATGCATGCCATCCTGAAGACCTTGACACACTCATATAAAACTGGAACAAAACAATAGGCAATATAGCAATAAAGGCGCACACATCCATAGTTCACCGAAAACAAAATACAACAACATGGTACTCCACCCACGTGAGAGACATGAAATGCAATATCAGAACTATAGAAAGAAGATGGAGATGCTTCAAATTGACATCCACATAGCCAAACTACATGAATATCAAACAGCAACAAATAAGGCAAAGAAAGAATACTATGCCAAACTACTACTCTAAAGCTCCTTAAACCATTCCAGAGAGCTCTTTGATCTGGTCAAAATGCTAGTAAATGCCCCCCACCCCGCCAACAGAAAGAAGAAATAACTCTAACCCCACAAACTATGGCAGACCACTTCCAAACCTTTACCTGGCCTCAAGGCAACCAAACACATGCTGCTGCAGCCTACCTTAGCCACAACCACACACTTTCTCAGCCATCTCCCTTGAACATTTAGAAAGAATCATCACAGGCATCAACACCACCATGTCCCTACTAGACCCATGTCTGGTCAGCTGGATTAGGGCTGCCTGAACAGAACTAATCCTTACAATACTCATGATCACTCAGCTCTCACTACAGCTAGGTTACATGCCTCCTGAGTTCAAATTGGCCTCCATCCACCCAGTAAAGAAAAACAAGGAATTGGACACTAACCAGCCAAGCTCTTATCGACCTTTCACCCTTTCCTGACAAAGGTAACAGAAAAAAAATCATACAGACTCAACTCCAGGACCACATAGACACCAACTTCCCTCTTGACTCCCAACATCTGATCATCCAATGTCTACATACACTCGGGCTAAGAAGTACCGCCCTAAACTGGTTCAAGTCATACCTATCACAGTGACAACTCCAAGTAAAAATGGTCATTGAAAGATCAACTCCACATGTGCAACACCAAGGAGTCCCAGAAGGGTCTGCATTGTCCTCCTTATTGTTCAACATCTTTTTTAACCAATCTGTGCAATCATGAAGACCCATAACATACTATACCACATGTATGCAGATGATGTTATGTTATATTCTTCAATCAACACTGCTAACCAACCATTTCCTACATAAAGAAATGTTTCACATCCATTACATATTGGCTTGCAGAACATAATATGGCTGTAGATCACAAAAAGACTGACATCCTATACATAACAAGGGACACCAACATCACCCCACCTTCCCACTTAACTTTTGATGGAACTCAGTTGCAGGTCACATCTGAAATACGCTACCTAAGAGTCAGTCTAGATCAACACTTCACCCTAGCTCCCCACATAAGCAATACTACCAGAAGCGTCTACTATAAGCTCAAAACTGTTCAACATCTTAGACCACTCTTGGATCCATACAACTTCCATACAGTTCTACAGGCACTTACCTTCCCCCACTTCAATTAATGAAACCTTATACTTCAAGGTTCCACAAAACTACAATCTGTCCACTCCAACTAGCCATGAATACGGCAGCACACATTCTCTGCACTGCCCCATATAACTCCACTTCTCAAGCAACCACACTGGCTACCCATTGCTGAACAGATCAAATAAAAATCCATACTCACAAAGTCTCCCATGGCCTGTCTTCCACCCACCTCCAATCCTTGTTACAGAGGATACCCAATGACAGAAACAGAACAAGTTCCCTTAACACTCTTTACACACCAACACTCAACAACAAGACCAACTGCACAACATCGAAGAGGGCCTTCTCCCTCTTTGCACCGGTCCTATGGAATGCATCCCAGACAGACTCCATGCCACAAATGACCTGACAGAATTCAGAAAAAACCTGAAGACACACCTGTTCCTTGAGTACTTCCCTAATGTCAATACAAAACCCATAACCCCTGGCGAACTAAGAGCCACCTGTGGATCCCTCCTCCCTCCCTCGCCCCCCTCCACATACCCTTCCCTCTCTGGAAACTGTTACTCTGAGATGTTCACATAAATGCTAAAAGTTTACTGTCAGGAAATTTACCTTTAACTTTTTATTCCTTTTCTAATGTTTACTGTTCCATGTAAGGCCAACTCGGGCCATGTTGTTTCATGTAAACCACTTAGATTCTCAGATTTAGTGGTATATAAGCATAGCTAAATAAATAAAATACATTACCATCTGTAGTCTGACCCATCACGAAACTGATGCTGGGTCGGGCTACAGATGACAATTGAATTGCTGGGCATAACATGTATATTGAAAAAAGTTTGCAGTTGGTGATATTTGAAAGGCATTTACATGGTTTACAGATCAGTAAACTGTGTAAATGCCTTAAACTGGGATATTCAACAGCATTTACATGGTTAGTGCTGTTGAATATCCCTTTCTATCCCTGCTACATGCCCTGATGCTAAGCGGTTTAACAGTGGGGTGTGTTGGGGGCGGAGACTGTAGCTAACTGGGTAGCAGCGATATTGCATGCTGCCAGGTTAGTGACCTGTGCCTAAAAGGTAGGCGAGAAAATCCTTGCCGATCTTTAAGGTGCAGGAGATAACTGGGCAGCATGCAATATCGCTGCAGTCCGGTTAGTTACTGTGCTTCTGGTGTGTGCGGCGATCCCTAGATATTCAATGCTGGGGTGCATATGACCCAAGCATGGAATATATGGGGTTAAGGGTCGGTGGCCATGTTTATGTACCATAGCAATACATAGCCTGCCAAAATCAATATCGGGATCTTATCATTTTTGAGGAAGCAATTACAGAACACACTTTTATCCTGGGAGCAATATGTGTACTGAAGAAAGTTGGCTGGTTTAGCTAAGCCATCTAAGTCTCTGAGAATGTAAATGTGCAATAAACCTTTTATTAAAGATAGCAGCATTTCTACATGTAACTGTTAAAGAAAGAGTAAAAAAGAATAGTGAAGCATTTTTTGGGACAATGAGTAACATTATAGGTCTACTATAAAACAAAGAGAACTGGCTTGGACCGTCTTGTTCTAGTGATTCCTTTTCCACAGACATTTAAGTGAAATTTTTTTGATACAGCATTGGGTGTTGCATTTTTGGTACCTTTATAACATTTTCATGAAGTAGGTGCCTTTTTGGGTGTCCCATTATAAAATTACTCCCTCCCCTTCCCCGGAGGGGTGGGGGGTCTAAGGGAGAAAAATTCAGCAAATGTTTGTGGAACTTGGAGCACTGAAGCTTGGCACACTACATGCAACTAAAGCAAAATTAGGTCATTAAAAAAAAAAAAAAACACCTCCCAGGAAATACCGAACATCGTAACTCATAATGATAGGATATTGTGAAATCCTCCCACTTATAGGCGATGTAATTTCATGGCAAAAACAGTAGCCCTATTAAAGGAAGACATGCTGAATAAGCTGTTTCAGACAGTGAGATGCGGACATAGGCTGGTTCAATAATATAGGTCGTGGATTACTCCAATTTTGGATATTGCACATTCCAGTGTAGGTGTTCAGTTCTTACAGATGTTTTAAATCCAAAGTCTTCATGTGTTAACATGTTCATTTCTTAATGAGGCATTATAGAGAGAAACTGAACTGGTTCTAAACCAGCAATACTAGTACAGCTTCCAACATAACTTCAGCTCTAATGCTAGAAGCTGAAGAAAGGAGAGGTCAGCTCTGTATCTCTTCATGGGATTCTGAATGAGGACAGTGCAAAATGTCACCTCATAACTTCAGTTTCTGAATTCTATTAAACAGAACTTACAGAGCCTGTGGAAAGACAAGGGATACATTAGTTTCCTAAATTCGTGCCTGAATAGGAGTTTGCAGGTATGAGTTTTGTCATTCCAATTTTTTTTTGCTTGTTCTTAAAGCATCTGATTTTATAATAGGACACTGATATGAGAAGTCCAAAAAAGTGTCTATTTTACAAATACTGCATCAAGCAATCCTTCCGTCTTTACTTAGCAAATTTGATGTTATGGACATCTAAAGAACAAGTGGATACATTTCCAATTGAGTGTCTCATCAGTAAGATTTCATTAACTGTCTCTATATCCATTTAGCAAGTCTTCATATTAGTTCAATAGTTTCATAACTGAATAATAAATACAACTCATTCTTCAAAATGTCACTTCATCTTCAATATAAAACTAAATAATAAATAAAAAAATATCAGAGTATTAAAAGGCATTTACCTGCATTCCACTACTGGTATTCAATCCACTCTCAGTCTTTAATGACATCATATTTCAAAATTTATTTGCATCCGGGATGTGCTCTTACACAGCCTAAAAATATTTTATCAGTCCACCATCAGTACTTTTCGTAACTTGGCTCCTTCTTGCATCTAACAAAAAATGGCATCTGCATTTTTTAAGAAATGTTATTGTTGTTAAGTGCCATCTAGTTGGAGTCGACTCATGGCGACCCTCTGGATAGCTATCCTAAATTGTGTTCGGTCTTCAGTCAGGCGGCTCATTGTCGACAGACTGGTACCCGTAGCTGCTGTTATTGTATCGAGCCATCTCATTGCTGGCCTTCCTCTTTTGCATTGACCTTCTATTTTGCCAAGCATGATATCTTTCTCTAATGATCTCTCTCTTTGCATGATGTGTCCAAAGTATGAAAGTCTAAGGGGTATGTTTACTAAACGTGAATAACACGCGTAGTATGACGTTAACGACCGTAAGTGCAGTGTAACGCGCGTAAACACGCGCCAACGACCGGTAACATTGTACTACGCGCGGTAACCGCGCTTAACGATCGTAAAGCCCCGCGGCGCGTTAAAACAGCGCAGAAGGTGGAGAGTGGGCGGAGAGAAGGGGTCAATGGGCGGAGAGGGGGCGTGGAGAGGCTCCCCCTCACTAACGCACTGTAATTCTGAGCTCAATTCCAACGCGAATGAAAACCTGCCGTTAAAGGCATTTAAAGGGAAGAGAAACCATTTACGTCAGCAATGTACAGAAAAACCGGGGAAACACACAAAACGTGAGCAGTGTGATACATGTGCACTGAACAAAATAGCACATAAAACGTTAAAAATGACCACAGGAAACATTTTAAAAAGCATAATACAGCTGGGCAACAGTGATAGCAATGGGCAACAAGGAACAACACTGCCTGGAAAGCACCAAATAAAAAAGAAATGATGTGTGGAAGGGTCTACGCTCCACAGACCCTTTTAAAGATAATTTCATTGTAATGGATTGTCCTGGGAGTGTTGTGTAATGTTTCCCAATGATATCATTGTTGCCCAGCTTGGTTATGGGTGTGTGCCCCTTTTGTGAGGTATTCTCTGAGGTTTATGTGCACCGTTGTCTGCATACAAGGTAAATGAGGTCACAGTAAACCTGTTGCAGAGCAGGGTTTCTTACTCGTCAGGCCGGTTTAACTAACTCCAGGGACTGCACTGTATCTGTGGCTACAGTGTGGTGCAACAGACACAGCCAGTGCCTGTAAGACCAGAGGGTCACAGGTTCAAATCCCAGCTGGGGCTCCTGCCAACCCAGTCCCCATAGCTTTACCCACCACTAAACATTGATAGTAAAGACACACCTTTATTGCAGAGAACATACGCATGGCCTATATTTTACCACACCAGAAACAGGCACATTACCTTAAAGCAGAGTTCCGCAAATGTAGTCCTGGAGGGCCCCACAACATTCCGGTTTCATGCTGCCTCCAATAAAGATGCCTGTGCTGCATAGCTATGCACCACCCCCATGTTATGCAGATGTAGCTCATGCATATTTATGAGGGACAGCATGAAAACCCGAACAGTGTTTGGAACACCAGGACTGGAGTTGGGGAACTCTGCCGTAAAGCAGTAGCCAACAGGGCCACACACCCACCCACAGGCCCCATTGGCCAATGCCACCTGGAGAGGCAAGAAATTGGGTCCTGCCTGTATCTCCCAATACTAGCAGTTGCATACCTTAGCAATGCCACCCTACACCTGGGTATATGGTACACAGCTATCAAACGTTTGCTATGAGAACTGGCAGATATCAATTCCTCTGTTAAGCACATTTTGCTCATTGAGCTCCACCATAACAATCATTCTGATGTCTGCGGTGTGTGCTGCAGGTCTGGTCTCTGACAGTGTTCACCACCCTGGGGAGTGACCCCCCAACAGTCTTGTGTACCATATCCATGCCTGTACTATGCCCATGACTGGTGTGGTGTGTATGGCTGCTGACCACCTCTATAGTAGCACAATGCTGACATCGGTGTGGGGGTGGTTGTCTGTCTATCCAGTGTGTGGTGGCTGCAAACACCTTCCACAGGCCACACTGCCAGCAATGTTGCCAGTATTGGGCTACCAATGTGCATAATGAGGAGCAAGGTACCATGGGTATAGGCCGGACAGGGTGGCCTGGCCAGGGCGCATCTGCACAGGGCATAGGGCAGTGACAGGCACATTGTAGTGGCTGGCCACCACCTACACAGACAGGGTGACCTCAGTATGTGCTGCTGAGAGATCACTCTCACCCTGACTGTGCAGTGACCACAGCATGGCTAGGCACCCCCATAGTGCTATCTACTATTTCTCTCATGTGATATATATGGGTTGCCTTTTGGGGCCCTGTCACTGATTTAACTGTGTATGCTGACATCCCAGTTCTGGGTGCAGGCATCTCCACTGGGCACTAACAGACTATTTGCAGCTGGTATGTGTTGTGATGGAGTGGCTTGCAGTGGCTGATGGCTTGCACCAGGGGAATATCAGATAGTGGTGGGGTGCAGCATGCTATATCTAGGCCTAATGTCTGTCTGCTATTGTGTTCTGGATGTGTACAGAGCTGCATTGACTGCTCTGTGGGGTGTGTGTCCCTCAGCAGGACTGGGGTTGATGTTCCCCTCTACGTCCACCTTGCAGGGAGGTAGATGTTGTATCTTTTGATGGGGGACCCTGTTTGCCGCCCGGGGGAGAGAAGGAGAGAGTGGTGGTGGTGCATGGGCCCTCCTAGGGGTCCATGGGGGCTACACCTGACTGATACAGACAGAGATGTCCAAGGTGTTTCTGCAGAAACTACCTGTCTCACACTATAACACTGCTGTGGATCTGCACCATGGCCTCTTTCAGCCATGGGCGTTGCTGTGGACCTGGTGCTTGGCGCCTCACTGCACCCTCAGGGTGAGCACAGTACCCGCACGCTGTGACGGTGTGTGGCTACCCTGTGCCGGTACAACACACGGTCAGTACCCCCTAACAGGCCGAGGTGCTGTGGGGGTGCACATGGTCGCTTCCCCCCTACCAGGCCGAGGTGCTGTGGGTGTGCATTCCCCATCTTGTGTTTATCTGTGGACAGCTGATTTGCATGTGCAGTGCATCATGGGTGTGACTGGCGCAATCCAACCCTGGGGGAATCCAGCGCCTGCTCACAGGCTTTGATAACCCATAGGCCATCCCACGTACATCTGTTAGCATTGTGCGTAGGTGCAGGACACCCTACCGAGTCTGTCATATAAGGTACCCACACAGGTAAAAACACACACACCCACGCACGATTGTACGCGCGTCGCTACGCACGCCCCAACGTACATTGTTACGCACACTGCGAGGGTGTGTTTCTGTATGGAGTACTCGACGTAAAGCAAAACATGCCTTCTCACGGCACACTGGGGACTCAAACCCATGCTGCCTGTAACAGTGGTCAGTACACTAACCATTGTGCTACAGCTCTGTTTGGGTCAGGTATGTATGCTAGCAACCCTACAACACATACAGGATATATACATGCCCCCACACTCACTATATAATGTGTGGGTGTGTTTACTTGCACCCCAAAAGGGAAGGGAACATAGACATGCCCCCTCACTCACTATCTAATGTGTGGGTGTGTTTGCTTGCACCCCTCCAAAACAAAACAACTAAATGCCCCCTCCCTCACTGTATCATGTACAGGATGCTACATCAGCCAGCCTTCTGCAACTGGCACCCTGCGGACTCGAACCCATGCTGCCCATATTAGCGGTCACTGCAGTAACCATTGTGCTACAGCTCTGTATTGATAGTGTATGTCTGAGTGGCTTCTTATGCTTAACGCACGGTGACGCCGCTAACGCGCCATGTAACGCTCGTTACTTTAGTAACGCGCGTTAGGTGTTCCGCTGTCCCGCCCATCTCCTTATTTGGGGGTTTGTCTTATTAACGCGGATCCTAACGCGAACTGCAATAACGCGATTTAGTAAACATACCCCTAAGTCTTGTCATCTGAGCTTCTAAAGAAAGCTTAGGTTTGATCTCCTCTAGTAAGAAATAAGAAATAGGGCTTGTGATATATACACAAATTAATCAATTGGTCTTTAATCAATCCTAAATCAATGGTAGTCACTCAATTTTAATTTAAATTAGAATTCAGTATCTCTTCAATAATAACTAAAATGCCATGCTGAAGGTTTTATGTATTTAGTGACATAACATCTAATATAAGCAGCCATGTCACCTCCTTTGGATCAGTCCTTTTATTTAACATTTTCAAAAATGAGAAGTATCTAGGATATAAGACTTCAGTCATTAATCACCCTAACCCAACACTTCCAAATCCTGTAGAGAAGATATATTAGTATATAAATAGTATATAAATAAATAGTATATAAATAGTATATAAATAGTTTACCCCTGTTATCTAAGTTACTTGCCCTGTTATCTGTAAACTCATACATGTTAACTGTACTGAGCGTTTCTGTTCCATGTAAACCGCGCTGATGCTGAATAGTGCGGTATATAAGAGAATGTAAATAAATAAATAAATAAATATTGATGGAAATTCTCTTCTAGTCCAAAAAGGAACTGAACCGCTCTGCAGTATTTAAATAAGTGACCAAACATTTGCAGGGACAATGTAAGTGAAAAGTCACTCCATTGAGAGGGTTTCTTGCCTCATAGTCAAGAAGGAACATATCCTCTCCTGGGTGGAATGAGAAACATAAGGAAATATTCTGACAGTCTGATCCAGAAAAGTAATTCCATTTTCTTAAAATGCTAGAAAGGCTAATTCCAAAATAAAATTCACAAGTAAAGTAGACCTGTCCTTCACATCTACGTCTGAAGTTTCTAGAAAGGTAGTAAAATTGTCTGTAGGATCAGCCTGTTGTCATTTGCCAATAGGCAAAAATATACTGTATTCAATGGAGGTAAAGCATACTCAGGGACAGAAAGTACTTCAATCAAGTACTTCTTAAAAATATCAGTACGCAAAATATTGGGCCAATGCAACACCAGTTTTTAATAAGACTTTCAAGAGTTATGTAGGACGTTACAGATTGGTGAGCTTGATGTCAGTATCGGGCATAATGGTGTTAATCATCATCAAGAAAAAAATTACTGAACATATAGATAGTCATGGTTTCATGGGACAAAGTCAACATGGAGACAGGAGAAGTTCCTCAGGATTGGAGAAGGGCTGATATGGTACCTCTTCACAAAAGTGGTAACAGGGAAGAAGTGACAAACTACAGGCTGGTAAGTCTTACATCAGTGGCAGGAAAAGTAATGGAGGTGCTCCTGAAAGAGCAAATAGTGGACTTTCTCAAAACCAGTGGGTTGCATGATCCGAGGCAACATGGTTTTACCAAAGGACAATCTTGCAAACAAATCTGATTGAGTTTTTGACTGGGTGCCTAGAGTACTAGATCAAGGGCATGCGATGGATGTGATCTATCTAGATTTCAGCAAAGCCTTTGATACTGTTCCTCAAAGGAGGTTTATCAATAAACTCAACTGCTTGGGGATGGTTCCCAAGGTGGTGAAATGGATCAGAAATTGGTTGACTGACAGATGACAGATGGTGATGGTAAACAG
Source organism: Ichthyophis bannanicus (assembly GCA_033557465.1). Classification (NCBI taxonomy): domain Eukaryota; kingdom Metazoa; phylum Chordata; class Amphibia; order Gymnophiona; family Ichthyophiidae; genus Ichthyophis; species Ichthyophis bannanicus. Next base: position 30,052,926 of record CM066032.1, on the reverse strand, counting down.
AACTCACTCAGATGAAAGGAAGGTGATTAGTGGGATGCCCCAGGGTTTGGTCCTGGGACCAGTACTTTTCAATGTATTTGTGAGTGATATTGCTGAAGGACTGAATCAAAATATCTGTCTTTTTGCAGATGACACAAAAATTTGCAACAGAGTGGACTCCCCTAAGAGAGTGGAGCACATGAGAAAAGATCTACAAAAGCTGGAAGAATGGTCTAATGCTTGGCATTTAAGATTTAATGCAAAGAAGTGCAGTGTCATGCACTTGGGTAACAGAAATCCAAGGCAAATGTACACGATAGGAGGCGAGAGGTTGGTGTGCACAGATCAGGAGAAGGACCTTGGTGTGATTATTTCTGAGGATCTCAAGGTGGCAAAACAATGCAACAAGGCAGTGGCAAAAGCCAGGAGGATGCTGGGTTCCATACAAAGAGGAATTACCAGCAGAAAGGAAGAGGACTAATGCCACCGTACAAGTCGCTGGTGATGCCTCACTTGGAATACTGTGTTCAGTTTTGGAGACCATATCTCGCAAAGAATGTAAAAAGACTGGAAGCGGTTCAGAGGAAGGCAACCAAAATGATTTGGAGCCTGCGTGTACTCTTGATAGAAGTGGTGGGGGCAAATACAGTGACAGAATTCAAAATGGCATGGGATAGACACAGTGGATCCCTTTATAGCAACAGGATAAAAACAAAATGAACTTAACTATCTCTTATATCTCAACAAACAGGGGTGCCCTACACGGAGCGGTGGGTACACCCCTAAACAAAGGCATGGGGAGGGGTGTCCTACATGGAGTGTCAGGTGCACCTACTCTTGCCACCTTGCTGGGCAGGCTAGATGGCCATACACGTCTTTATCTGCCGTCATATACTATGTTACTATGAACGTTTTGTCTCACTAATCTGCTATATTTTTTTGAAGGTGTGAATAAACAGGTTGATAAAGATGAACTGGTTGATATAATGTATCTGGATTTTCAAAAACCTTTGACAAGGTCACTCATGAGAGACTCTTGAGGAAATTAAAAAGTCATGGGATAGGAGGCAGTTTAACTATTGTGGATTGGGAACTAGTTAAAAGATAGAAAACAGAGAGTGGGGCTTAATGACCAATTTTCTCAGTGGAGAAAAGTGAATAGTGGAGTACCACAGGGATGTGTGCTGGGATCACTGCTTTTTAACATATAGATAATCTGGAAATAGGCATAATGAGTGAGGTGATCAAATTTGCAGATGACACAATATTATTCAAAGTTGTTAAAACACAAGAGGATTGTGAAAAATTGCAAGAGGACCTTGAGAAATTGGGAGACTGGGTGTCCAAATAGAAAAATGGAAGAACAATCTGAACTATGGTTACAAGATGCAAGGTTCCGTAGAAACATAGAAACATGATAGCAGAAAAAGACCACATGGCCTATTTAGTCTGCCCTTCCATATCAACTGCAATAGTCCCCTTTTTTCCTTTATCTTCTGTTTGTCCCATGCTTTTTTGAATTCAGGTATTGTCCTCATCTCTACTACCTCCACTGGGATAGTATTCCACGCATCTACCACTCTTTCCATAAAGAAACATTTCTGCATATTACTCCTGAATCTATCCCTTCTCACCCTCATCCTATATTCCCTTGTAGCAGAGCTTGCTTTCAATCGAAAGAGGCTCTACTGTTATGCATTTAAGTCAAGGAGGTATTTAAAAGTTTTTATCATATCTCCTCTATCCCTCCTTTACTCTAACATATACATAGAAACATAGAAATATGATGGCATAAAAAGACCACATGGCCTATTTAGTCTGTTCTTCCATATCAACTACAACTGTCCCTTTTTACCTTTAGAGATCTTCTGTGTTGGTCCCAAGCTTTTTTTGAATTCAAATACTGTCCTTGTCTCTACTACCTCCACTGGGAGACTATTCCATGCATCTACCACTCTTTCCGTAAAGAAATATTTTTGCATATTACTCCTGAGTCTATCCCCTTTCACCCTCATCCTATGCCCCCTTGATGCAGAGCTTGCTTTCAATCTGTCCTCTTATGCTTTATAATGAAGACCACTAACCATTTTAGTAGCTACCCTCTGCACTTACTTCATCCTCTTTATATCCTTGGGAAGGTGTGGTCTCCAGAACTGCACACAATACTGCACATGAGATTGCATCAGAGACTTATACAGAGGCACTATCACCTCCTTTTTTCTGCTGGCCATTCCTCTCCCTATGCACCCAAGCATCCTTCTGGCTTTCACCATTGCCTTTTCTACCTATTTAGCTACTTTAAGATCATCAGAAACAATCATGCCCTGATCCTGCTCTTCTTTCCTGGACAGAGGTACTTCACCCCCTACACTGTACCGCTTCCTTGGATTTTTGTAGCCCAAATGTATGACTCTGCATTTTTTAGCATTAAATCTCAGCTGCCCCATTCTTGACCATTTCTCAAGCTTAGCTAGATCCCTCCACATGTTATCTACTCTTTCCTGGGTGTTTACGTTTTGAAGATTTTGGTATCATCCACAAAGAAGCAAACTTTATCCAACAGCCCTTCCACAATATCACTAACAAAGATGTTAAAAAGAATTAGACCAAGGACAGATCCCTGTGGCACACCACTGGTAACCTCCTTCGCCTCAGAGTGAGCTCCATTACCTGTACACATTGTCTCTCAACTAATTTCTAAGACAGTCGGTCACTTTAGGATCCATCCCTAGGGTACTCAATTTGTTTATAAATCACCTATGTGGAATGGTGTCAAAGACTTTACTAAAATCTAAGTACACCATAAGAGCATAAGAAATGCCATACTGGGTCAGAACCAAGGTCCATCAAGCCCAGTATCCTTTTTCCAACAGTGGCCATTCCAGGTCACAAGTACTTGGCAGTTTCACAAAAAGACACATCTAGGGCTCTCCCTCAGTCCAACTCTCTGGTCAGCCAGTCAAAGAAATGAATACAAGACCTGCCTCTGGTAAATCCATGCTGCTTTGGATCCTGTAATCCATTTGACTCCAGAAATTCACTATTTTCTCTTTTAGCAGTGTTCCCAATCATTATTTATTTATTTTATTTAGCTGTATTTATATCCCGCTTTTCACCGGGTCATTTACTCACCGGGTCATTTACTCACCTGGTCATTTACTCACCATAGAGGTTAGATTAACCAGCCTGTAGTTTTCAACCTCATCCTTACTTCTGATTTTGTGTAAAGTGACCACATATGTACAGGGGTGGCCCAAGGGGGGTGCGGGACCATGTGCGGAGACTCGGTGCGGGACCTCATTTGCATAAGTGGCCTTATTTTAATAAATATTTGCATAATGTTACCATACACTAACTTTTAGTAAACACGTCTCTTAATGAATGTATGGATAAAGAAAGACTAAAAGATTTCTACATTACTATAATCCAGTGCCAACCGCCAGGCACATTAGGAACTACTACAAACACTGCCCATTTAGAACCCATAGCAAACCCGCCGTATCATAATAGCACTACCAGGACTCACAAAGCACCAGACCCTACCTATCAAAAGGCAACACTGCAAATATTAAACAAATACATTTTAGAGAACAACAATACATGACCTACTGGGGAAAGAGAACAAGTGGCAATGTCAAATAGGAATTACATAAACAGAATACCTCAGCTCAGTTACACATGCAGAACATAGACCATCACCAAACAAGGAATCACAATTTAGAAACAGGAAGGCAATAATTAAACTGGGAACCCCAAAAGCCAAACTTGGAATGTACAACAACACTGTAGAAATAAAACTATAAATTAATTTCCTCTTATACTAAACAAAGCGCAGACATTAATGATGCACATTTCCCAGAGCTGACATATTCCAGTTAATAAATTCAAAATAAAGAGATATTTTTCTACCTTTTGTGCATTTTTTTTTCAGTTGCAATTGCTCCAGCCACTTTCTTCTGGTTTCTTTGTGTCTTCTGCTAACTCTCCATCGTCTGCTGTCCATTTGTCCTTTCTTCTCTCTTCGTTTTTTTCCATTCTCTCTCTCTATATCTGCTTTAACATACTAATCTTTCTCCTTTTGCTCTTTCCTCATTCCTATTTCATCCACTTAAATTTTACTCCTCCATCTTCAATTCCCACTTACTCTCCCAATACCTGGCCAATTGTAGATTTTTCATCCCTCCCACACAAAATATGTTTCCCCTCTCCATTTCACTCTCCCAGCCCCATCCCATTCTAATCCTCCCCCAACATCAGCTCCCTTCTAGTTCCATCCTCACCCAGCATCCACTCCCTTCTAGTCCCTGCATCAGCCCATTTTCAGTCCTAACCCCCCATCAGCCCATTTCCAGTCCTAGCCCCCATTCCATTTCCAGTCCTATCCGAGTCCCTCCATCAGCTCATTTCCAATCCCAGCCCCCCATCAGCCCATTTCTAGTCCTTTCCTAGCCCCACCATCAGCCCATGTCAAATCCTAGTTCCCCTCCACTCAGCCCAATTCCAATCCAAGCCCCCATGAGCCTACTTCCAGTTCTAGCCCCTACATGAGTCCATTTCAATCCAAGCCCCCAACACAGCCCATTTCCAATCTTAGCTCCCCCTACAGCCCATTTCCAATCCTATCCTAGCTGCTCCATCAGCCCATTTCCTGTCCTAGCTCCCTCCCCTCACAGCCCATTTCCATTCCAAGCCCCCCTCCCCATCAGCTATTTGCAGTTCAAGCCTCCCTTCCACTCAGCCCATTTCCATTCCAAGTCCCCGTCCCCATCAGCTATTTGCAGTTCAAGCCTCCCCTTCCACTCAGCCCATTTCCAGTCCTAGCCCCCATCAACCCACTTCTAGTCATAACCCCCCATCACCCCATTTTCAGTTTAAGCCCCCCCATAGCCCATTACCAGTCCTAACCCCCATCAGCCCATTTCCAGTCTTAGCCCCCCCATAGCCCATTACCAGTCCTAACCCCCCATCACCCCATTGCCAGACTTAGCCCCCCCATAGCCCATTACCAGTCCTAAGCCCATCAGCCCACCTCCAGTCCTAAGCCCCCCATCAGCTCATTTTCAGTCCTAGCCCCCCCCAATAGCCCATTTCCAGTCCTAACCCCCCATCAGCCCACAGCCCATTACCAGTCCTAACCCCCCCTTCCCCCATCGGCCCAAGGAAAATTTAAAAAAAAAAACGCTGACTGCTGCTGCTGCCGCTGCCACCGCAGCAGAATCGACTGTCCCACGGGGCCCCCCCTGCCCGGCTGAGCTCTCTCTGGCCGGCTGAGCCTCTCCGTGACGGCTTTCAGATCCGCGAAGGAAGAGTGTCTCACTGTCTCCCTCGCGGCTCTGTTAAGCCTGCAGGGGCTGATGGGAAATTTCCCATCAGCCTCTGCGGGCTTAACAGAGCCATGAGGAGACACTCTCCCTTCGCGGATCTGAAAGCCGTCGTGGAGAGGCTCAGCCGGGCGGGGGGGGGGGGGGGAGGGGCCCGCGGGACAGTCGATTCTGTTGCTGCTGCGGCGGCAGTGGTAGTAGCCAGCTTTTTTTTTTAAATTTAATTTATTTTTAAAGCAGAATGTTCTTTGCGCAGGGCCCCCTGAAACGCGGGGCCCTGTGCAAAAAACATTCTTGCTCAATGGACGGGCCGGCCCTGCATATGTATGCCTTTCTCCAGTCCTCTGAGACCACTCCTGACTGCAAAGAAGCACTGAAAAGGTCAGTCAGGAGCCACTAGAACATCCCCAAGTTCCTTCAATATCCTCGGATGTATCCCATCTGGTCCCATCACTTTGTCTACCTTTAGTTTAGCTAGTTCCTCACCAACACAGCCTTCTGAAAATTGTTCAAGATCCATGCCACTTCTGTTCCTATTTCTGTGTGTTTTTTGAGATCCTGCTCCTTTCCCTACATCTGTGAACACAGAACAGAACAATTTGTTGAGCAATTTTGCTCATTCTGTATTAGCTTCTACATATTTCTCCCCTTCACCCTTGCATCCTTCAAAAGTAAAGGGGAGGGAGGAGCAGCCTAGTGGTTGGGGCAAGCTACTTCAGCCCAGAAGGCCAGGGGCTCAAATCCCACCAGAGGATAGCAACCTTGAGCCAGAAGGACTGGAGTTTCCAGTCCCACAGGCACTCCATGTGGCCTTGGGCAAGCCAACCAACTGCCCATGTTCCCTGCAAAACAGCCACCCCCAAATCACAATGCCCTGTTCAACATAATTTCAGCTCATTCAATGCAAACCACCTTGACATCATGAAAGGTATCATATAAGAAGCATTAAAAAATAAAACACCACTTTTGTCCTTCTTCCTCTCACTAACATATCTGAAAAATGCCTTATCCCTCCATTAGCTATTTCTTCTTTTTGTTTCTTTGCTTTCCTGACTACTTTGCTAGTTTTTCCAAATATAGATGCTTATCTTCCTCTTTCTGTGATCTCTTGTACTTTGTGAAGGCCACCCTCTTTTTCTTCACCTTTTCAGCTACTTCTTTTGAGAACCATAGTGGCTTCTTTTTCCTTTTACATTTATTTACCTTTCTAACAAAAAGGTTTGTTTCCATTGAAATATCCCCTTTCAGTTTTGCCCATTGCTTTTCTATATCCCCCAGCTCTTCCCATCCTGCTAACAACTCCTTGAGATATTGTCTCATCTTGGCAAAGTTAGTTTTCCTCAAGTCTACAGGGTGGCCCAAAAAAAGTGAGAACATCTCATAGCATGTTATTTAAAAATTCAAAAGGACAGATGTAAACGATTGACAAATTAAAAAAACAAAGATGGCAACAAGAAATTGTCAAAATAAAGACATTTTATAGCTAAGAAAGGTAAATAAGTAAACTATTTAAGCTTTTAATTTACAAGATATTATCACTTTTTTGGGCCACCCTGTACAGCTCTCACTTTTGAGTGGACTTTATCAGCCCTAGTTCTGCAGCTGGGTAGCCTTAACTATGCAATGGGTGCTTCACTAGGTGAGTTTGTGCATGCTCTACAGAACATAGAAGAGACTATGGAGCAGCTGCAGGCCTATGTGGTGAGGGTGGCAGATAGCCTCCACTTTCTGGAGGAGATAAGGCAGCATTGGGGCCATTTGCCATCCTCACCTAGGAGGGATGTGCCACATCCATGAAGCTGTTGGCCCCAGTCTCCATGCTGGCTCTCTTGGAACCAGGGCTATTGCGGTATCTGCCAGCTCCCTCCTTTCTCTCATCCCCACACACATGTACAGTGAATCATGTTTGCCTGTTTTTATTGTGTAATGAATATAGTTTGTCAAAATATATGTGTTTTTGGTTTATTCTGTCTCACGTGTGTATTTATTTGTGTAGAGGTCTAAGCCATGGTTCTGTAAAATGACAACTGTATGGAAGATAAAAGACTTTCTTATTTAATGAACACTTATCAAATGTTTCAATTTAATTCTCAGATTAGATTTTTCTATTATGCCTTTACTATAATTTTTGTTTTGTTTTTTACTTTCTTTTAATTTTGTTCCATGTAAGCCTTTGTCATGTTGTTCACTGTAAACTGCTTGGACTCTTAGATCCATGGTATATAAAATTAGTTAAATAAATAAATGAATAAAATAAATGTCTACTCACACACCTCTAGGTGCCCTATCAACATGCCTCTCAGTAGCTGGCTGCATATTGCTGGTTTCCACAAACTCTGTGATCCAAGTATAGGCATAGTGACATGCTCCAGTGGGAGTGAGTGACCTCTATCAGACCATCTCTGCACATCTGCCTATATTGACTCTTCAACCCAACATTTATACACCATATGAAGGAACATTACCTAAGCACTAGGCAGGCCAGTTTTCTCATGAAGGTGCATCATGTCCATCACAATTCTTTGCACAACAGCTATATGAGATGCCTATCCTGCAGATGGACACATGGGCAGCACATGACCTTTCAGCAATAGATAGCTGTTATCTGCACAAGGGCCTCACAATGTGTGGCTTCAACTGGGCATCCCTTGCATCCCTTGCACAGTGGTCCAGGAGCTTGATCCTTACACACACCACACCACTTTGATCGATGCATCCTCCTAGTACAGATGAACTCAAGGCAGCATGTTTTATATTATCGCGAGGAGATGCTTTATGGTGACTTCCTACATTACACTCCAGCACATGCCGTCCTATTGACTATTATGGGAACATTCATTACGCATGTAGACATCAGCCCTACCCAATTAAACTATGTTGCACACTGCTCTGTGAGCAAATTTAGTCTTGACCCATTGGGATGTTGCTTCCATTACTTCCAGCAGCAAGACTGAGCAAGTGTATGTAAAGAGGCTTAATTTGTCTCACCCATCAGCAATGCTTTGCAATTGCAGGCATTAAGGATACCCTCTGCATGTGCTATCACCCAAGGTTTTTTGACAAGAATGTGGTGTGATGTAACAGTGCATGGAAAGATGTGATATTTGCCATACACCTCAGCAAGCGGATCACGAGCAACCACAACATCTATGGGCAGTGCATTCTCAGCACAGAGATATGGCAGTTGGGGGAGCTATGATGAATATAAAGTAGGGATATGTGGTATCAGTAAGGTGCATGATTGGCCAACAGCTTCAATATGTTTTGTCATGGAAACATGTACAACAATTTTTTATATATACTAGCACTGTCCAAATGTGTGACCCATGTCAAAGCATTGCACGACACAGTAATCTATATGATGGTCCATTTCATGAAGCCTAGCATTCACAATCATATAGTTCAAAAATTGTGCTCTTTACAAAGCCTAACACTTATCTAAGAACATAAGAACTAAGATATGCCATACTGGGTCAGACCAAGGTCCATCAAATCCAGTATCCTGTTTTCAAAAGTGGCCAATCTAGGTCATACGTAGCAGTTTCCCCAAAAGACACAGGCTCTACAATGCTTGTATTGGAGCAAGCAGTGGATATCCCGGGTCCACTTTAATAATGGATTTTGGACTTGTCCAAACCTTTTTTAAACCCTTTTTTACTACATCCTCCAGTAGCAAATTCCAGTTTGATTACACGTTGAGTGAAAAAATATTTTCTCTTATTAGTCTTAAATAGGTTACCCTATAGCTTCATTGCATGTCCCTAGTCTTTCTATATTTTGATGGTGTAAACAATCGATCTACATTTACCTGAATAACAACTTCACAGTTACAAGTGAGACTCTCTCCACTACACAGTTCCAAGTGAAACTTGCTCCAACTCAGTGCTGGATTTTGAATCTAGGGTAATAACCCAGTTGTGCATCAGGGAGATGATTTTATAGCTGCATAGAGATATTTTTTTATTTTACTTCATTCATTTATTTATTTATTTAATTAACATATTTTTATACTGTCTTTCTACTAGTTAAGACAGTTTACATATAACTCAGCGCGTAGAGCAAAGACATTTGAACAGTAGGGTGCATATTAAAGTAAACATGTAGTTTAACAAATAATCATCAGCAGGCAGATTAATATATAACTATTTACATTGTGTTATTAGGTTACGAATGAAGTTCCGGGAACTGTTCCTAGATCCGTATCTGATCCATAGTGTTCTATGAACAGAAGATAAACCTTTTCACAAGATGTCTTACTTCAAACTTCAATACAGGAACACAATTTGTCTCCCCGAAGCGGAACCAGGTTATCAGCCTATGTTGGAAACCCTACACTGAATTGAAGCACTTCTCCTTGTAACTGGGAAGTGAAGAGAGTGTAACTTTGAACTATGAAGTTGTTAGCCAGAAAGGTGTTTTGCATTTTTGAGATCACAGTTTGAAAGTTATATGCTGACGATTACTGTGTTTCATGAAATGAGCCATCAAGTAGATTACTGTGTTGTGCACTGTCTTGACATGATGTAATTTATTTGGTCCTACAGATATCTCTATTGGCCAATTCTAGTAGATGAATTGGAAGAACAGCCTACAACCCAAGAGATTTGGGTTCAATTCCCACAGGCATTCTTTGTGACCTTGGGCAAGTCATTTTACCCTCCATTATCTCAAAAGAAAAGGCCTGGAAATCTACTTCCAGTCATACCTTCCCAAGAAAACCCAGGGGCTGCTGGGTTGCCAGGAGTCGGCATTGACTTGAAGGCCCTGTAAAAAAAAAAGGTATATTCAAATAATTTGGGTACCGATTTCCATGGACCAGACATTGTTTTATTAGCTTTCATACGGCACTGACAGAACATATGTCCGTGCATTTTTTGGAGTGCACCTTCCCATTTCACACCAGCTATGTGTGGACATGACCTAGTATCCTCTGTCACTTCATAGCAGTTGGCTAGAGTGATTAGCTGTGGTTGTTATCACACACTACAGAGATGGAACTGATGTGGTGCTCCAATGAGTTGCTATGTGCTTATGTATCTATTGACCTTGTGGTGCTGATCAGACCTATGAGACCCACCAGACTTCAGCTAGCAGATTGTTTCATGGAAGGGACTGCTACAGAAGAGACAGTTGTGAGAAACCTCCACTGCTGTAAGGCTGGACACACCTCCACCAGCAGATTGTCAGCCCTGGCCCACATGGTGCAAGGCTCCAGATCCTGACAGCAGGTTGACATGACATGCTCATCTCATACCCCCGATGTGCAGGTATATACGCAGTTTTCCTAGGCCAGGGGTTGAGATTGGGCAACCTCATACACCTAGGCCCCATGTGGTTGTATCTCTTGCTACTCACAGGTATACGTCAATGTTTCACAGGGCTACTGGTAACAATTGCATGACAACTGCAAGTAGCAATGCCATCTGTCATGCACATGCTATTGCATGGCAGGGGTGTCCCACAAACAGTTCACATGTAAGGTGCACACATAGTTCATGTCTGCTCCATATGCATTCTGCAAGTGTTAGAGTAACATGCTAACAATGCATAACAGTATATGTCCTAGACAACAGCTATGTATGTGCTCACAGCAAGTGAACTGTAGAACGGAGACAGGCAAGCAAAGTATTTACATGTGTGCCCTATCTGTGCTTCTATCTGTGCCCTTCTCTTCTACTGCTAACTCCAGACTTCGCTCCTTTCACCTTGCTGCACCTTACGCCTGGAACAAACTACCTATGTCTGTACGCCAGGTGCCTTCTCTGACCCTTTCCAAATCCAGGCTGAAAACTCACTTCTTCGCTGACGCATTTGGATCTTGACTCACCTGATCTCCTTGTTCTTTACCATTCCTTCTTGTTTTATCCCAGTCTATACCTTCTGTTTTGTCTGTCTTGACTAGACTGCAAGCTCTGATGAGCAGGGACTGTCTCTTACATGTCTGTTCAGCGCTGCATGCGTCTTGTAGCGCTATACAAATGCTTAGCAGTAGTATTTATTTATTTATTTATTTAACAGTATTTCTATACCGCCTTATCCTACAATCAGTAGTAGAGTGGAGGGGATGTTTGAGTTGAGAGGAGGGGCATGCTGCAACAGTGTGTATCCCACGTTTCATGGACATGAGAGAAACAGGGGTCTACTAGTGGGGAAACTAATGAGCCAGAACACCCATATCAGCAGGACAGCATGCGTACACCTCTGTGCCAGCTCTGATCTGCACCACACAGTGACATGTATGGACTGACATACTGTCTTTTCATAATACATTTGGTCTGCAAGTGCACACATTGTGATCAGACCTGATTTACTGCGTGACTTTATTGGCTATGTTACAACACTGTGCCAAGGATCGTACAATTTCATCTAATAGATGCATGACACATGATTTTGACATGACTGTGAACTTTATTGATAACCTTGAATGCATATCTGTTGCTCCATCACATATTAAATGCAGTACATGAAGCCAAGTCACACTCCTGGGATGACCACCTGCATAGGTCATTACACTTTTGTACATGCTTCATATTGGCAATATGAGACCCATATCAATTCACAGATGTGAGTGGACGATGGGTGTGTTATATCATGTGAGGGACTTTGTTTCATTGTACAATCTGAGTGTAGACCTATCAGAGGAACATTCCAATGTGCTCATAGCCTTATCTGGACAGGTGCACTTTCCAGTTACATGCAGCTTGTAGAGATGTGTGGCTCTTATGTACTTGGATCATAGACAAGTTATTTGTCCAGTTGTTATATGCATTTATGTCAGGATGATTGTAGGGTCTTTATATCAGATGAGAGAGCTGTGAAACCAATATAGATGTTCGCAGACGTTTCCTGTGGCATTGTGGCAATGCAACTATTTATCACAGACACTGCAACAGAAGTTATCTGCATTTGGAAGCTCACAGCAGGGACACCTGAGCAGGGCAGAGCTAGGCTGAAAAGGGGCCAGGGTCCTGCCTTGTTGGCAAAGTGTACACACAGTGAGGTCTCCTCATGCGCAGTGTAAGTAGCATGCATTGATTCAAGAGATTAGCAGAAGATTGTAGCAGCCTTTGTAGTCAGACAGGTAAATATCAACATATATAGTCAAAGTTGATATTACTAATATGTCAAAGTTTTCCCTTTGTTTTGCTACTCTTCTTCAACTTGCTTGTTCCATATGTGCTTTTCTGCAAATGGCATTTAATGGATTTGTAGTGGACACATGGATCTTTGTCTCACTCCACACTATTATGACAAGTTGTGGGCTTTTTACATGATAGCAGGGATCCCCTTGGGGACATCTGGTAACCCTACACACAATTGATATGGTCAGTGGTGGGTTTTGAACTCTCAACCTTTGATGTATGGGAGTGATTATCTTTTCAATGTGCAAGCACAACTGCCTATGAGTGATCTGTTATTGCATTAGATATGACTGACATATTTGCAGATGCAGCACCAGCGGTGGAGGGATGGAGACATTGCACCTAGCATAGGGAGGGCCTGGTGTGTGTAGGCGGAGGTATTGGTTGAGGTTGGCTCATTTGTGTGCTTTGGGACTTTGAGGCCACACATGTGCAATGATTCTGAGAGTGTTATGTGCATTGGCCATTGAGTGCAGCCTTCACAAAGTGGGCCTGTGGGCTGCAGTTCCATGTCCGTATTAGAATCATTGCTGGCATTCATCATACACTTTCAGCCCATCCCATAAAGTACAACCCTTTGCTGTATTTCCTCCCCTTTTGCTGGCACGTGACCTTGTTTGTGTATAACAGTGCTTCAAACAGGAAATTGCTGCTTCTATGCGACTCCTTAGCCTTCCTCCTGCCCTTGAGTGATGTGTGGCTAAATGTCAGATGCTGCCAAACCATCTTTGTAGCACTGCATCACAATGTGTGACAGGTGCAATGCCTGCTTATATCATCTGGGTGAGTCTACACAGAGTTTCAGTGGGATTCAGACTGTCATCCCTTTAGTAACAATACTGCTTCTCAGACCATGAGGCTACTACAACTGTCTGTGTAAATGAGGCTCCTGCTACCCAACTTGTTTTTATCTCACAGTATTTGGGGCCCATACTTGCTGCCATGCACATTGATGCCGAGGTGGTCACCAAGCCGTTCCCAGAGCAGCCAGGTATTGACACATACTGTAGCACTGCACTTTCTATGGTGGCCTGATGCATCTATCAAGCCATGATTATTGTCCATCCTTTCTGTGATCATGATGAGGGGATTATTTAGACATTTTCCATTTCCCACTCCTGCTGGGATTCAGAGCACAAACCTCAGACCTCAGTGTCATAGAACACATATCCAGAACACATACATCTTTCTCACCTCACCACACACACACACACAATCCCACATTCTCTGTATCCACCAATCCTTAAGCAAAATGGGTCATCCCTATGCATACAGCAAACAAGTGGAAACCCTATCCCACTCTCTCATTCAATCATAAACACTCCATCTATCCAACATGCTTTTCATGCTGCCCCTCATATATCATGGGTCTAACCTCTAGCCCCACAAGGGGAGGATGTAATGATTCAGCAAATGATGCAACCAAACAAATACCAGAAACCAAGCAGACAACAAAAACAAGATCCATATAGGGGTCCTTCAGACATCATTGAAAGTAGGTAGCCATAGGTGATGGCAAACAAAAGCTACTACTAGTTCCTATAACTGGGCCATGTGCCCATTGCCGAGAGTAAGTGGTACAACAATGGGGCCAACATCCATACAAAGTCTGCCAAAGTAGGACATTATATTCCAGCTGAAACTGTTCTCCATAAATAAGATGCAGACATCCATCCTATTGTATATATCATAGCATGCAGGTGCAGTAGAAAAAGTTGATGCATCTACTATGAGTTGAGGAATTCACACAGCCTTCCAGACTGGATTATTGAAAGTCACTCTCATTAAAGCAGGGTAAAGGAGGCTGAACTGGATGTTTAGATCTTTCAGTGATTATTGCATTGATAGATACTCCTTCCTCTTTACAGCAGTGCTTTTGGCCAAACATGGCACAATCAAGAGCTTCCAGCTTTGATAGAGTAGGAATGGTTGCTTCTTAGCAGCCTGAAGGTCTGAGGGTGGCATAGAATTTTAGTCACTATAGGTTGTGGGTGCTTGGCATTCAGGATGGGTATGAAGGCACTTTGTGTGTACAATCTATCTCAAAGACTGCAACAAAAGATTTTCTCCTCCAAAGGTTAAGTCGTTCAATACAAACTGTAGGTGATTAGAGTAAAACCTAATCACTTCCAAAGAATATATCAATAAGTAAATGCATAAGTATTGTAGCAAGCTTTGCAATGTCAAGAAGGTCTCAGACTCAATTCGGCACTTAACTCAATGGCTTACGCCTACAAGCATTTATGTGCCTTATTTTGCATCAACGACCTTCTCATTATAGGTGAGGAGCAATACCACCTGGCCTATGGCTTAAACAAATGCACAAAACTGTACAAAAATTTTTCACTCAGCTCATAGCTCCCCGCTTCTCGTTACATTCATTGCACTGTGTTGATCCCATTATAGGCGAGGAGCAATACCACCGGGCCTATGGCTTAAACAAATGCACAGAACTGTACAAAAATTTTTTACTCAGCTCATAGCTCCCCGCTTCTCGTTACATTCATTGCACTGTGTTGATCCCGACGCTTGCCTAAGGTACCACTTGCGTTTCACAATCTGTTTCCTCAGGGGACTTAGCTTTACTTTATCCCGTGCTTTATTGCTGCCCGCATGTTTCAAAATACCTCCAGTATGCTCCGTATACTAAAACTTTTCTCTACCGGTCCGCGCGGCGTCTGAGACCTCGGACCGGTAGAGAAAAGTTTTAGTATACGGAGCATACCGGAGGTATTTTGAAACACGCGGGCAGCAATAAAGCACCGGATAAAGTAAAGCTAAGTCCCCTGAGGAAACAGATTGCGAAACGCAAGTGGTACCTTAGGCGAGCGTTGGGATCAACACAGTGCAATGAATGTAACGAGAAGCGGGAAGCTATGAGCTGAGTGAGACATTTTTGTACAGTTTTGTGCATTTGTTTAAGCCATAGGCCCGGTGGTATTGCTCCTCTCCTATAATGAGAAGGTCGTTGATGCAAAATAAGGCACATAAATGCTTGTAGGCGTAAGCCATTAAGTGCCGAATTGAGTCTGAGACCTTCTTGACATTGCAAAGCTTGCTACAATACTTATGCATTTACTAATTGATATATTCTTTGGAAGTGATTAGGTTTTACTCTAATCACCTACAGTTTGTATTGAACGACTTAACTTTTGGAGGAGTTAATACTCATCGTTCATAACCGTGACCAAGGAAGATAGTGGACACAAAAGATTTTCAGCAACTGTGGAAGCAGCTACTCAAGAATCTCAGGAACATCAGAGCCTTCAGCATCCTCAGGTATTCCTAGAAACCAAATGTTGTTCCTTCTATTTTGGTTTGATAAGTCTTCAAGATCTAATTACAGCTTGTAAATTGCTGCAGTATTAGGTTCCACTTGTGGTGCAATTCCTTCAAGATGTTCTGTTTGAAGCTCCAGAGATTCCATCCACTACTGCAATTGCTGAAGCTGCACAGTTAGAAACTCCAATTCTCTCTGTACCTCTTTCATAGCAGAGAGCGGGGGAAACATCATCTCTTAGTTCTTGAAGCTCTTTAAATACTGAGTGTGTGACCTGGTATCTTGTTGAGCATCAGGGGATCAATGTTATGCTTCTTTAGTATTGATGAAAGCACAAAAGAGGAACACTACAGGTGAAAATGTATGCGCTGTTCTGTTCACAGCATATGTACTTTTGTAAAAATACAATGTGTGCCTTTGAATCAGTGCAGACTTGTGGCAACCCAGCAACTCCTGGGGTTTCTTGACAGTGTGACCAGAAGTAAATTGCCAAACCTTTCTTCCCAGGAAGTGGAGGGTTAAGTGACTTGCCCAAGGCCACAAAGAGTACTAGTGCTCTAATCACTAGGCTATTCCTTTACCAGTCCATAAAGCAAGGTGAGGAGTGGTCAGGAGAGGAAAAGGTAGGTGCAGGGCTTTCATTCTTGAAATTCCCATGTGTACTTTTGTTGCAGCCATTTGCTATTGTTTCACATGTAAATGTATAAGGTGCAGTTGCATGATGCAAAATCCAGCCCCACATTACAGGTGGCCTGTTTTGCAACATGTGAAAGGAAGCGGAAAGATCTATTATCCTTGCAAGAAGGTCAGACCCACAGCAGCCTTACTGAGAATGACTGTGCTGTAGATGGCTCCTACCTGCAAATAACTGATACATTTAGCACAGTATTTTCTAATATTTACTAGGAAACATTACAGTGAATGTTTCTGGGCAGATTATACATTTTCAAGTTCCACAAATTCTGAGCTAATCTAGTTTCTGCTAAGCTGTTTGCAGTACAGTACATTTTCCGAAGATTGAATGACGTTTTGTGGAAAGTTGCTGCTTTGCATAATATTCTACATGCCATTTTAACTAAGCCAAAATAGGTAATGAGCTGATTTACAAGATCCATCAGCTCATTACAATTTTGTATGAGCTTTGTGGCTAACTTTGCAAACATAAATTACATGTGCAATTCTGCATGCTACTTGCCGTTTTTCCATACTTTATCTAAACTGCAAAGCCATTCGCAGTAGTTCACTGGCCTCTCTGTGACCAATGCGTTTTAATCTTTTAACTTCTACTGCACCTATTTTCATGTTTTTTATTTCCTGACTCAAAAAAATGTAAGAGAGATAAGTATCTTATATAGAGCATTGTTAAAAGAAACAGAAAGCAATGATAAACAGTGCCAAATTTGTGAAGCACAAAGCACAGAAGATTCCTCTTGAAAGAACACCAGATAAAATTGTTTTGGAAAGCAGACTGTTCTTTTGAGAAAAATAGCTTTCATGAGACAGAACACATTGGGAAAGTAAAGTGCTGTTCTCAGAAGTAAGACACACTAGATTAGTCGAAATGAGAGAATTCCATTGACATGATGTACAAGATCAGCTGATTCCTAGAAGGGAGCATCAGGATTCATCCCTGATTTCTGTACTTGAGGTTTTAAGTTCTTTCCTAGTGTCTTGGGAGATTTTGTGGAATTTAATTAAAAACTACTGTCCAGAGGTCTTAAAAGTATCTAGGCCTATATTCAAAAGAACCTTTCCATTAGGTGGCCTTTGCTTTATGGGTAAGTCTCCTGTGCATGAACTTGAAATAGTTTGAAAATTCTTTAAAATCGCCTGCTAGAATCAGAGGAGTCTCTGGCAACTGCTCCACCCGTGATCCCAAGCTTGCATAGAGCGTCCGATCTAACACATTTGGACTATATAGATTCCCCAGCACCACGGGCCTCCCCTCCAGCGTACCATACAAAAGAACAAATCTGCCCCGTGGCGGGTACAATAAGAGGACATTGGGGAGGAAGCTTTCCGCTTAAGTGGGCAGGCGATTCATTTGTGTATTTGGGGATTCTCTTGACTAGAGAGCCGCAGGAGTTGTATAGAAAAAACGTGGAAAGAATCCTTGCAAAAATTAGGTCACAACTCCAGATGTGGACTCCACTGCCCCTGTCCCTGTTGGGCAGGGCGGCGGCGTTGGGGATGGTGATTCTGCCTCGGGTGCTTTACTGGCTGCAGACTCTCCCAGTGTGGTTATTGAAGCGTGACTTAAATGCTATAGACTGCAAAATTAGGAGTTTCCTTTGGAGAGGGGCAAGAGCTCACATTCCGCTGCATAGATTGAGAAGGAGCTGGAGGAATGGGGGGATTGGAATCCCAGACCTAAAGACTTATGCCCTGGCATTCAAAGCGCGGCATATTGGAGACTGGTTAGGGAATACGGAGGTGTATACCCCGAGAGCACTGGAGGAGGCCCTTGTGGCTCCGCACCCCCTTTTGGCAGTGCTTCACCAGGAAGGTAGGCTCTTGCCTAGTAGAGTGCTTAGTAGTGGACTTATTTGCCCGGCACGGCGGACATGGCAACATTTGAATAGGCTCTGGGGGGAACCACCAGGGGTTTCATGCTGGCTACCAATACAGGGAAATGATCGGTTTACTCCAGGTTCAGAAACGCTGGCGTTTGCACAATGGAGGAGACAGGGCATAAGGAATATTGGACATGTTGTAGATCAAATGGGGCAGTGCAAGTCTTGGGAGGTTTTGCGTAAGGAGTATGGGTTAAATAGTCGGCATTATTACGCTTACATTCAGCTTTCTCATTACGTGTCTTCCCTCCCACAGAATGCGCTACGAGTGGAAAGGTCGGCACAGATATTAGAGTTTTTTGCATTGAGTGAGGAGTTACCACCCACAATCGCACAGCTGAAAAGAAGGTTGGATGGCTATAGTAGATTGCCTGATTATGGAGTGGAGGAGGCTTTGTGGGCCCGAGAGCTGAATGTGTTGGTGCCTCCGGGTTCACTCCTTCGGACCTTGTGTAGGATTGCAGGTCTGGTGAGGGGAGCCAGTTGGCGGGAGATACAGTTTAAATGCCTCCTACGGGCACACTTTTCTCCGAGACGGGCATTACGATCCCATCTCACGGAGATGGGCAAATGCCCAAAATGCCCCTGTCCCTTGGCAGATTTAGGACATATGTGGTGGGGATGTCCGGTAGTTCGCTTGTACTGGAGGAGGATAGGTGATTTTATGAGTAGAGTTATATTGCAACAGGTTTGTTGCACGGCAGCGCTTGTGGTGTTAGATCAGCTTGGACCACTCCACCCGAAAGGGAAATGGGAACGCCTCTTAGTCAGAAAGGCATGTCTGGTAGGTAAGGGACCGATACTTCATAGATGGAGGGAAACGACTGGTCCCACCTTTTGGGAATGGCGTAACAGCTTTCACCAGCTGATGCTCATGGACAGGAGGGGGGCTAGAGGAAGTACTCAATGCTGGGCCGTATTCCTGCTGATATGGGAGCCATATATTCAGTTATTGAGGCCCCGTGTCCGGAATGAAGTGCTTCAATTGGGTTAGGATGGGGAAAGGGATAGGAGGAGTGGGATACTTTTGGAACAAGGGTGTTTTAATCATTATGTATGTTCACTGAGGGGGGTCTGATGCCAAAGGGAGAGGCTGCGGGGGTTAGGGGATTGGTGGGGGTTGGTGGGGGGGGGAGGTGGGGAGGAGGGGGGAAAATTGTGAATGCTGTATTTGTATAATTGATCTGTTGAGGTTCCTGGTTTGTATATTGTTTTGCATGATTTGCACTGTGTGGACTTTAATAAACAGAGTTTTCAAAAAAAAAAAAAAAAAAGAAAATTCTTACAAACCGCCCCAGATCTATCTGGGTAGTGTCAGGGTTGAGTGAAGGTGGAGTGTGGGCATTCAACCTAGCTCCTCGGATACTCAGTGATATGCAACTACTATCTGTGTAGTTCTGGCAGTTTAATTAATCCTAAATTAATCCACATATCACTGCTATCTATAGAGTGGAAACAGTCACAGCTCTCCATTTATATTCAGCACGACCTGCTATCCAGATAACAGCACTGAATATACTTGGATGACTTCAATGTTGCAGATAACATTAAAAAAAAATGCTGATTGAGATATTTGGATGTTGAGCTGATTATTGTTGCTATTAGCATCATGATTTGTGGTGTGAGGCATAGCAGGAGGATAGACTAGTGCCATGCTGGGCTTGAGCCTCCCTTCCTTTAGGAGGAGTTGTTCCCCTCTCTTGTGTGTAGGGTCAGCCTAAGGGTATCTTACACTCTAGGCACACCTTCAACCCTTCACCCCCTCCATAGTGCAGCAACTTCCATTCCCTGCTGCCTCCCTCACAGTGCAACAGCTCCACTTCCCTACTCTCCCCCTGGTGTCCAGCATCTCTCCTTCCCAATCCCCCCCCCTCCCCCCCACTGTGTCCAGCATCGCTCATCTCTTCTTTCTGCCACTGCTGTCCCTTAAATCCATCCTACCACAGGGCTGAAACAACTTTAGAAATTGAAACTCAGCATGGTGGCAGGCCTTGCAAGAGCCATGCATGCTCAAGGCCTGACCCCCCTGACGCTTCCTGATGGAGAGGGCGCAGTACAGCTGGTCTACAGGCCCACCACCACTCTGAGTTTCCTGGTTTGAAGGAGCCTCGGCCAGGAGGCAGGATGGAGTTTAGGGGCAGCAGCAGCAGGAGCAGGGGAAAAGAAGTAGGTGATGCTGTCACCTTTCCCTGCTGCCTCCAAATTCTGCCATTTGGCTGGATCTGCTTGTGTGTGTTTGTGGCATGGGTGTGTGTTCTTGTGTCTTCCATCTTTGTCCTTGTTCAGTGTGGGTCTTCCTGTATCTTGTTGGTTTTGATATGTCTTGTCTGGACTGGCCCTTGTAAGGTCAGCCCAGGGTGCTGAGGGGTCTAACTACCCTGCCTTTGGGTTGGCTCTGCTCAGGTCATTGATTGCATCTGCCTCTGTGATAGTATTCTTGTTTGCCCTCTTGTTTCCTGCCTTAGATCCTGCTGAATGTCCTGCTTCTTGCCTTGTTCAAACATCCAGTATGTTCCTGCTCTTGTGTCGGATTTCTGCTCCAGGTTTTGTCTTGCTTTATCTTGTTCTCGCAAGCCTTGCCTTAATGTTTCATTTGAATTCTTGTTTTGAACATTTCTTGGGTACTTGCACCGGTGAATGCTGTGTTTTTTAATTTAATGTTAGCCTTCGGACTAATGCTAAAATAAACTGGCCTATAATAACCTCTGTGGATCTGCCCTCATTTTTGTTTTCTCCCAAAGGGATCCCTTTTCATTAGCTGCCCCATCCCAGACAGAGTCCCTGACATATCTGTCAGATATATGCAACACTGTGCAGAGACAGATCCAGGGTGACCTATTATAAAATCTTGTTTTAGCCTATCTTGTAAAAACACAAGAATCTATGTGTTTCTGTAAAATATTAGAGGCAAACCAGCAGAAATCATGGCAAGACTGAAGCTGTGGACACTTAAGCTGCTCGGGAGCAGGCGTGCATATTTGCAAGTAAAGTACATGTGTGCATAAGTATCTTTTTTTTAAAGTGCTGTCAAGTTAATGCTGACTCCTGGTGACCCAGCTGCCCGTGAGGTTTCTTGGCAAGGTATGACTGGAAGTAGATTGCCAGGCCTTTTCTTCCAAGGCAATGGGGGGTGAAGTAACTTGCTTGAGGTCACAAGGAGTGCCAGTGGGAACGAAACCCTGATGTCTTAGGGTAGTAGATTATTGCTCTAATCACTAGGCTACTCCTCCACTATCTTAGAAACACTCGTAAATTGCAAATGTGTGTTTGTTCTGCTCCAGGTTTGCCCCTGAACACACCACCCATGAGTTTTGTAAAGGTATGCTCCTTCATGGCACAATGCGTAATCCCTGGAGTCATTTCATAAAAACACTTTTACCCCTTTATATAATTAGCCCCATGGGGGTAATTTTATACAGTCATGCTAGTGCATTTGTGGCAATCTATGTGCATAAAATGTCTCTCAAAAATTTATTTATTTTATTTATTTATTTATTGAACGGTTTTCAAATCAAAGCGGTTTACATAGAACAAAACTTGAACATTACATTGAAACGTATTCAAACAATTGAAATTACAATGCTGAGTAATAGGGCATTCAGCTTCAATGCTCCTTTAATATGGAACGCTCTGCCGGATAAACTCAGAGATATCACAGATCTTTCAGCATTTCGAAAAGATCTTAAAACTCATCTATTTATAGAGTACTTTGGAGACTCATTCCCAATAGATGAAATATTTCCCACTTAAACTCATGTATACTCATATTCATCAATTCACAACTTACTTTTTCCTTTTTCTTACTCTATCTTACAATACCCAATTCTCCACATTATCACATTTACTCTTTACACTAATAATTCTAGTGAACTACAATACATTTTTCCTTGCTCAGATAAGATGATAACATTTTTGAAATTTGTAAATATTTAAATCTGTATATATGTTTAAACTATCTATATACCTAATCAGCATTTTGTTGTAGTTTTATTGAGTTTTGAAAAGTTGTTTGGAACAAGTAGTGTGTTCAGATTCCTTTGTCTCACTGTTCTGGTCCTTGAATGAATTGTCAGTAGATCAGTTAGATATGATGGGGCTATATCTCTTATCAGTTTGAATGTTGTTATGATGACTATATTTTATCCTACTTTGTATAGGTAACCAGTGAAGTTTGTACAGTATAGGGCAGCGATGGCGAACCTATGGCACGCGTGCCAGCTGTGGCACGCGAAGGCCTTGCAGCTGGCACGCGGGAAGTTCCCATCAGCCCCCGCGGGCTTAACAGAGCCGCGAAAGGGAAACTAGTTCCCTTCGCGCTCTGAAAGCCGGCGCGTGTGACAAGCTGGAAACAGGAACTGATACCGGGGAAGGCAGGATCTGGAGGGCAGGCTCTGCCAGGCACAGGGGGGGGGGGGGCCCGCGGCACACTCGATTCTGCCGTGGCGGCCCCGGAAGCGGCAGAAGACAGCTTTTTTTTTATTTTAAATTTTGGCTGGGCTGGGCTGGACTGGGGGGGTTAGGAGTGGTGATGGGCGCTGCGGGGGGATTAGGAGTGGTGATGGGCGCTGGGGGGTTAGGAGTGGTGATGGGCACTGGGGGGGTTTAGGAGTGGTGATGGGCTATGGGGGGGTTTAGGAGTGGTGATGGGCTATGGGGGGGCTTAAACTAAAAATTGGGTGATGGATTAGGACTGGAAATGGGCTGGTGGGATTAGGACTGGAAGTGGGTTGATGGGGGTTAGGACTGATAATGGGCTATGGGGGGCTTAAACTAAAAATTGGGTGATGGGGGATTAGGACTGGAAATGGGCTGGTGGGATTAGGACTGGGAGTGGGCTGATGGGGAGGTTAGGACTGGTAATGGGCTATGGGGGGCTTAAACTAAAAATTGGGTGATGGGGGATTAGGACTGGAAATGGGCTGGTGGGATTAGGACTGGGAGTGGGCTGATGGGGAGGTTAGGACTGGTAATGGGCTATGGGGGGGCTTAAACTGAAAATGGGGTGATGGGGATTAGGACTGGAAATGGGCTGGTGGGATTAGGACTGGGAGTGGGCTATGGGGGGCTAGGACTGGTAATGGGTTGGGGGGTTGCTAGGACTGGAAATGGGCTGAGTGGAAGGGGGCTTGAATTGCAAATAGCTGATGGGGGACGGGGCTTGGAATGGAAATGGGCTGAGGGGAAGTGGGGGGCTTGAACTGCAAATAGCTGATGGGGACGGGGCTTGGAATGGAAATGGGCTGAGGGGAGGTGGGGGGCTTGAACTGCAAATAGCTGATGGGGAGGGGGACTTGGAATGGAAATGGGCTGAGTGGAAGGGGGCTTGAACTGCAAATAGCTGATGGGAAGGGGGGCTTGGAATGGGCTCTTAGGGGAGGGAGCTAGGACAGGAAATGGGCTGATGGAGGGGCTAGGATAGGACTGGGAATTGGGTGTTGGGGGAGCTAAGTTTGGAAATGGGCTGTGGTGGGGGCTTGGATTGAAATGAACTCATGGAGGGGCTAGAACTGGAAGTAGGCTCATGGGGGGCTTGGATTAGAAATGGGCTGAGTGATGGTGGGGCTAGGAAAGGACTAGAGATGGGCTGATGGGAGGCTGGTATTGGAAATGAGCTGATGAAGGGACTCGGATAGGATTGGAAATGGACTGATGGGGGGCCAGGACTGGAAATGGGCTGATGTGGGGACTAGAAGGGAGTGGATACTGGGTGGGGCTGGAATTAAAAGGGAGCTGATGTTGGGGGAGATTAGAAGGGGATGGGGCTGGGAGAGTGAAATGGAGAGGGGAAAAATATTTTGTGTGGGAGGGAAGAAAAATGTACAATTGGCCGGGTATTGGGAGACTAAAAAAGGAGAAAGATTATTATGTTAAAGCAGATGAAGAGAGAGAATGGAAAAAAGCTAGAAGAGAAGAAAGGAGAAATGGACAGCAGACGATGGAGAGATAGCAGAAGACACAAATAAACCAGAAGAAAGTGGCTGGAACAATTGCAACTGAAAAAAATGCACAAAAGGTACAAAGATATCTCTTTATTTTGAATTTATTAACTGGAATATGTCAGCTCTGGGAAATGTGCATCATTAGTGTCTGTGCTTTGTTTAGTACAAGAGGAAATTAATTTATAGTTTTATTTCTACAGTGTTGTTGTACATTCCAAGTTTGGCTTTTGGGGTTCCCAGTTTAATTATTGCCTTCCTGTTTCTAAATTGAATGAAATCATTAAAACATTATAAATTGCCAATAAATTGAAATGAAAACCAAAGGATTGTGAATCAAATTGATTCTCTGACAATACAAAGATTCCAAACTTTACAAATGATGTTACATAGTTCAGGCAACTTTATAAAGAGTTTTTAGATACTAAAATCTTGTTGTTAAGGTTTAATTGACGTGCTGGCACTTTGAGGAAATTCTTTGGTTTTGTGCGGCAGTTTGGGCACTCGGGCTCAAAAAGGTTAGCCATCACTGGTATAGGGGTTATGTGTTCAGTTGGACCTGCATTTATAAGCATTCTTGCAGCAACATGTTGTGCTACTTTTAGTTGGTGTAAAGCATGTTTTGGAATACCTTGAAGAATTATGTTACTAAAATCTAAGTGAGGCAGGATCAGGGCTTGAAGGACTGATCTGAAGTCCAGATTTGATAATAATGGTTTTAGATTTTTAAGATATCTTAATTTATTATATATTGTGTTTGTTGTATTCCTGATGTGTGTTGTTAGACTTAACGTTCTGTCTATGATAACGCCAATGTATCTTATTTCATCTT
Source organism: Ichthyophis bannanicus (assembly GCA_033557465.1). NCBI lineage: Eukaryota > Metazoa > Chordata > Amphibia > Gymnophiona > Ichthyophiidae > Ichthyophis > Ichthyophis bannanicus. The sequence goes on along the minus strand of CM066032.1, from coordinate 30,027,863 downwards.
TTCTAGTCCCACAGGTGCTCCTTGTGGTCTTGGGCAAGCCATTTTACCCTCCATTATTTTATTTATTTAGTATACATTTGTATACTGCTACTTCCAGCGATCAGCAGCGGTTTTGATTACAGATTGGAAATTGTCAAATCATGACAGGAAATTTTTGAGGTATAAACACATTGATTAGACAGGAAAACACAGCACACAGAGAACTATTTTACAGGGAACATGGGCTATGGAGGGTTAAGTGGCTTGCCCAAGACCACAAGGAGCACCTGTGGGACTAGAAACCCCAGTCCTTCCGGCCCAAGGTTGCTGTCCTCTAGTGGGATTTGAACCCCCGACCTTCCGGCCTGAAGTACCTTGCCCCAACCACTAGGCCACTCCTCCACTCCATAGCCCATGTTCCCTGTAAAATAGTTATTTCCAAGTTATAATGCCCTGTTCAATGTAATTTCAGTTTGTTCAATGTAAACCGCACTGATGCAGAATAGCGCGGTATATAAGAGAATGTAAATAAAATAAATAAATCTTTTATGGAGATGCTTATGTTTTCAATTTTTATTTCTGTTGGGGGGGGGTAAATTTTTGATTTCTAGAAACAAATAATGCTTCTGTTTTCTTGAAGTTAATGTGTAGATTGTGTTCATTTAGCCATTGCGTCATTTTAGTGAAGCATGATTTGATATTGGAGAAGTCCAGGGAGTCTATGTCCATAGGGAGATAAATCATAACATCATCAGCATAAATTGCATATTTTAATTTGCACTGTTGAATGATGTGGCATATAGGTTGTAAATATATGTTAAACAGTAGAGCTGACAATGCAGAACCTTGTGGGATTCCTTGTTTTTGCGTATAGGTTTTAGATGTATGGTTTCCTATTTTTACCTGTTGCGATCGATCAGTTAGATATGATTGGAACCATGCAAGAATAGTGCCATGTATACCAATCTGTTTGAGTCTTTCAAAAAGGATACGATGATTAATTGAATCAAAGGCAGCCGATATATCCAAAAATATAAGTAATACTGCTTGTTTTGATTTGTCAATGTATTTTAGAATATCATCAAAGATAACTGCAAGAAGTGTTTCTACACTATGGTATGGTCTAAAGCCGTATTGGTGTGAATCTAAGGGGGCATGAAGTTCAATGTGATCCTGAAGTTGATTATATACTATTTTTTCTATAATCTTTGCCATAAATGGAAGGCTAGAGATAGGTCTATATGAAGAGGGATCAAGATTGTCTAGTTTTATGTTTCTCAGAATAGGTCTAATCGAGGCTCTCTTTAGGATGGTTGGCATAGTACCATGTGTGAGAGAAAAATTTGCTATATTTAGAATGTAGGGTGCTAGGAGTGGTTTAGTATTTTTGATCCAGCTAACTGGGCAGGGATCAAGACTAGAAGTGGTTGTGTTAATATCCGAGATCACCTTATCCGGTTCTTTTAGTGTTACAATATGAAATTTATCCCATATGTGTTCAGGCTTTGGGTTGGAGCAAATTAGTGGAATTGGAGGGTCTGATAGTGGAGAGAGCTTAGTTATGTAATAGTCAGCAAGAGTTTTTGGGTTAATAGGGGTGACATTTGTATTAGGAGGGTTTGATACTTTTTAAACTATTTCAGATTAATCGATGATGTAAAAAAGGCATGTGGTGACATGAACGTACATGTCTTGATTGCAGGTAATGCTGGGGGCGTGGTCTAGGTGGAGCATAGGTGGGGTCAAAAAGTGTGTGTGTTGATTATAAAATCCATTAATTTATGCGGTACTCACGTACTCTCTGTGCAGATAGTTATGTCTGCTCCCAGACAAGTGTAAATATTTACGATCTCAATGTAACCATGATTGCTGTGGGTCTGCATTAGCATTTCATAGAGACACATAAGCATCTATGTGCCTTTAGAAAATACTGCAAAAATAACACCTTCTTGCCCTCTAAATTTAAGCACCCTGTTATAATAGACAGTCCCTGCCCCTTGGACCTTTATGGAAAATCATTTTTATTAGTATTTCTGTCCTGGACAATTCCACCACATTGTACAGACACTCCGCATTGTATTGACAACACATATACAAAAAAGGTACCAAGTAAATTCCATCACATAGACAAATAAATTCCTTATCTAGAAACAATTATGAAGGGGCTAGCTCTATTCTCCATACCCTTCCTCACATCATCGGCCTATCACCTCCCTCTTTGCCATGTCCAAATAGCCATAACAGTAATATTAGAAAGATAACATTAGAACAGTAACATTATTATCCCAACAACTCCCTGGTTATTATTAATCCTTTTATCTTCCATACGGGTAATATCCCTCAACAAATACCCGCAGTTTCCTTATTCAGCATCCTACTAGCAACTTCTTCAACCCCCCTCCTCCCCCCATTCCCCCCTCCCCTTCCTCCTTTCCCCTCTTCTCCCCCCTCCCTCCATACCTCTTCTCATCTTACTTTAGGGCTGCCGTCCTAACTCTAGCCTCATTTCTATCCTCACTTCTAGCCTCAGGGGCTGTCTTGACTACTGTTTAGAACTGGGGCCCAAATCTTTCAAAACATATCAATTTGTTTTTCCCACCATCATTCGAGCTGTACTTTTCTCCATACTCATTAAGTTTCTCATTATCCTCTCCCACTCTTCCACTGTTGGATCCTTGACCTCCACCCAATGCCGCAATATAGTTTGCTTAGCTACAAGGAAGCCTTTCTCACAGAGCTGCCTTTTGCATCCTTCTAATAATCCCCTTGCTTCATAAGAACCAAATAAACAACATTCTGGGGCCAGCTTCACCTGACTGCCTGTCCACTCGTGAAGTTTCCCTCCCACCCCCTCCCAGAAAACTTGAACACAAGTACATAGCCAAAACTTATGAGCCAGCGTGCCTTTCTCTACTCCACATAACTTGCACACATCTGTCAAGGACAGACCCGCTCGTGCCGCCCAGTCGTCACGCACATACACCCGTACAGAAATTTGTATTGTAGTTCCTGCAATTGTACTGACTCTGACACCACCTTGATTTTTTGAAATGCTCTATGTAGGTGCTCAGCCATTCCTTCCGGTATATTATCTTCCTGCCATTTCCACGCTAGGGCCTCCAAACCTTTTCCTTCCCCTCCCGGGTTGACTTTTTCCCGCAGAGCACGTACTGTGATTTTCCCTTCTAACGCTCGGAAGAGATCCAGCATCCCCCCTCCACTCAGGATGGAGATTTCTTGTTTAAGGAGACTCCTCACATAGTGCCTTGCCTGTAAATAGAAATAGAAATCTTAAGTTCTTAATTGGTATCGTCTCTGTAGTGATTGGTAAGTATCGATTTCTGGTACATGTTCCATTCGTAAGTGCCCGATACATTCCACTCCCCTTATGGCCCATTGCTGTGCTACAGTTCCCTGCCGACCTGGTAGGAATTCCTCATTCCCCACCAAAGGGAGACAGTCAGAACACCTCCAGCAGATCCTCCTTTGTTGACACAAAGATTTCCAAGCTTGCCGGATCGCCATTAGATATACTGATCGGCTCCACGCCCGTGGCAGCTCTCTGCTTGGTCTGTGCAACAGAAATATTCTGTGTTTCGACTCCGACATACTGTCAATCAACTCGATTGGCGCTGTTTCCTGGGTACCCACAATTAAGTCCCTTAGGGGTCTCATTAAGCTAACCAAGTTATAGTCCCTTAGGGATACTAACCCAGCCCCCTCTTCTTCTACGGGCTTCATCAATGTAGTTAGCGCTACCTGAGCCCTCTTCCCCTTCCATAAAAATTTGGATAGATGTCCCTTTAACTTCTTTAAATCCCTTCGCAATATCCATATAGGAGCATTCCGAAAGAGATATATCCACCTTGGCAATTCCACCATTTTAAAAAGGGCTATCTGCCCCTTCAATGAAATAGGGAGTTCTCTCCATTTTTTCAGCCTTCCTATTGTTCTGTCCATCATTGGTCCTACATTCATCTTGTACAACTGATTCGACACTACTGGTATTTTAATACCCAAATAATGTATTGATCCTCTTGCCCATACCAGTGGGAAGGTTCTTACCCATTTTCTCTTGACCTTGTCCCCAATGTCTACCACAACTGACTTAGCTCTGTTTATTCTGAGTCCAGAGAATGATCCAAACTGTTCAATCTGCTGCAAGGCGAATTTCAGAGAGTTTTAAAGGTTAGTCAGGCACAGCAGCATGTCATCAGCAAAGGTGCTCAATTTAATTCCCCCATCTCTCCACTTTATCCCCTGTATCTCATCTTTTTGTATTAGGGTTCTCAACAAGGGTTCCAGTTGCAGCACAAACAGCAGGAGTGGCAGTGAACACCCCTGTCTCGTGCCTCTTCGCAACTCAAATGGCTTGGAGCATTGACCGCCAATTACTATATACGTCAAGGGCGCAGCATAGAGCACCTATATCCAGCTCATGAAAGCCTCCCCAAAGCCAAATCTGTGAATCACCTCAAACATGTATTTCCAAGAGACCCTATCAAAGGCCTTCTCTGCATCCAGGCTTACCAATAGCAGTGGGGTTCCTCGCTGTTCACACATCTCCAAACCAAACAAAACCCTGCTTATATTTAAGAAGGCCTCCCTGCCCTTGACAAATCCTGTTTGATGGGAGCCTATGATCCTAGGGAGAATCACTTGCAATCTCTTAGCGAGGACAGAAGCTAAAAGCTTCATATCGTAATTAATTAGCGATATCGGCCTATATGAGGCCGGGTCTTCTGAGTCCTTTCCTGCCTTATGAAGCACTGAAATAGAGGCCGTCCACATATCTCTTGGAAATCCTCCAATATCCAACACCTTGCCATATAACACAGCCAGGGATGGCACCACCTTAGACTCCAGCATTTTATAAAACTCTGCTCCGTAGCCATCTGGACCCAGAGCTTTGTGCGGCTTTCCCTCCCTTATTATCTTCTGAATTTCCACCCCCTCTATAGGCTTATTCAGCTCTTCAAGTTCTGATTTGGAAACCTGTGGGAGGGAAATTCCATCCAAGAATGTCTCTTCCCGCTCCCTATCTTCTTCCTCAGGGGTATATAAATCTTTGTAAAACTGTCTGAAGATCTCCACCACCTTTTTGGGATCATTTTTCCTGAGTCCTTCTTTGTCTCAAAGAATCGTTACCACTTTTATGCTCCCCCACTCCTTCACCAATCGAGCTAGCAATCTGCCCAATCTATTTCCATATCTAAAAAATTGATGTTGATAGTAATGTATGCTATAAACTGCTCTTTCTTGAAGTATTCTATTTAGCTTCTGCTGGGCTTCTAAATAGCTTTTTATATGCTTCCCCCTGTACTTCTCCACCATTAATTTCTTCAAATCTTGTAGTTCCTGCGTCAGCTTCAAAACCTCCTCATTGATTCTTTTCTTTTACTACATATGCTATAATATACCCCCTCATTACTGGTTTCCCGGCCTCCCAAAAGAGAGTCTCCGTTCTTGCATGCAATTCATTAAACTGTAAGTACTCCTCCCACTTTTGTTCTAAACACTTTTGAAAATCTTTACTTTGCCACATGTGTCTGGGGAATGACCACCGACCTCCTACGAATCCCCTCCCTCTCCATTCCATCCGCACCATCGCGTGGTCTGACACCGACATTATTTCAATCTCCATATTTACTACCCTTCCAAAATCCCTCTTTGCTACCAATATATAATCAATTCTGGACCAGGTCTGGTGTACCCTTGACAGATGCGTGAAGTCTTTTTCCCCCTCATGCAGTGTCCTCCAAGTACCTACCAAATCCCCTATCCGACACAAATAACTCACCCCTCTTTTACTCCATCCTCCTTTCTCTCTCACATTGGACTTATCTAATTCAGGGTCATGGGGGCAGTTGAAATCTCCCGCTATTATTATTGGTATTCTTGGTGCATTCCCAATTCTCTGAAGGATCTTCTTTAAAAAATTATGATCATACACATTAGGGGCGTATATATTCCCAAGGAACACTTCCTCCCCATTCAGTTTTACATGCATAAACATAAATCTTCCCGAAGGATCGAGTTCTTCACCCAACACCTCTACCTGAATCCCTTTTTTAACTAGAATTGCTACTCCCCTCTTCCTCCCCCCCGAAGAGGCTGCATATACTTGCCCTACCCAATCTTTTTTGAGCTTCGCATGTTCCCTCTCATTTAGGTGTGTTTCTTGAAGCAGCGCTATTTAGGCTTTCCCCCTTTTCAGCGCTTGTAAAATATTTGTCCGCTTCACTGGCGTGCCAACCCCTCCCACGTTCCAAGTTATTATAAGTAGATCATGTCCCATTCGTACCCTGTGCTTGGACCTTCACCCTAAGATTTCTCTACATCTTTTCTGCTCGGGGTTGCCCAGCCTCAACCCCCAGCATGTTTCTTCCTTTTGATATGAATCGTTCAAAGCTTCTTTTCCTGAGACCCCTCCATATACTGCCCCTAATTAACATCAGCCTCTTTTCCCTTCCACTCAATCCCTTTCCCCACCCCACTCCCCCCCTTTCTACCCTTCCCCCCTTTCCCCTTCCCTTCCCTCCCCTCCCCCTTTCCCCCTCCTTCCTCTTCCAGACCCCTTCTCCCCTCCCTCCCCTTAAAAGAAAAACTTTAAAATTCTATCCTCAGCCCACTCAAGCCAAGGTCTACATCCCTTATGGGTACTGCAGTGCCGCCTCAGCCCCCTTTCACCTAGTGATCTTATCATTCCCCCCTCATTGAGCAATAGTGACCCTTAAAACATTTATCTCTCATTTCCCCTATTCTTCCACAGCAGCAGAATTTACACTTTAACCCTAATAGTTTTTCTTTATCAGACTAACATTGTGCTATCTCTTGTCCCGACTCACATTACTACACCAATCAGTATAATGCCTCGTAACAGACTGCAGACACTCTACCCCTTGCTGCTCTCCACCCTCAGGCCTTAAGTCTCTCGCTCTCTTTTCTCGTCGCTCCTCTGCCCTTGCATTTGACCGCCACACTCCTCAAGGACTTGGGCTCAGCACCTGCTCCGATGTCTCTTGGTCTAGTCCCGCCAGGAAAGTCTTGGCTGCTGCCACTGATTCAAAAACATGGTTCTTCCCCATATTGGAGACTCTGAGCATGGCGGGAAATGCCAGGGTGAATCGCATTTTCTTCTGAAACAACGCCGCACATACTGGAGTAAATTCCTTTCACTTCGCCGCTACTACCGCCAAATAATCCTGAAATATTAACAGTCTATTGTTGTCTAGAAGTAAGTCCCATTTCCATCTGTACGCTTGAAGGAGTTGCACCTTGTGTTGGAAGTTCAAAATTCTCACAATTACCACTCTCGGCGCTGCCTCGCCACCATTTTTGCTCCAAGTCTATGTGCACGCTCCACTTTGAGTTCCCCAATTAAAGAGTCCAATCCCAGCTCTTTCAGGAGCCATTTCTCCATTACAGGTATCAGCATTTGATCCGTAGTCGATTCTGGCACTCCCACTAGCCGCAGATTGTTTCTGCGTGATCTGTTCTCTAGATCATCTATTTTATTTTGTAGGGCCTCAAGCTTCGCACGCTGTCCTTCATTTTCCCTTGCCTGCCATCCCTCGTCATCCTCAATCGACGCCACTCTATGTTCCAGCTCATCCATTCTGTGGCTCATTTCAGTCAGCGACGTTCCCATCGATTCCAGCTTCGTCAATATCTGGTCAAATTTGGGGTCCAGCAGTTTTACCACCTCTCTCGCTAGGTCTTCTGTATTTGAGTCTGCACTTTCCGTGGATACTGGCTGTGCTACTGCAGGCATCAAGGCCCCAGGTTTCGGCACCTTCTCCCTTTCTTTTCGCGTCGGCAGTGGCATCCTTGATCTCTTTTTTGTCACCAAGCCCTCTGCCCTTCTGCCGGTGCCTTCCTTCCTTCCATTCTTGAGGATTAGATGAATAGTTTTTTATCGATTAATCCCGAGGCGGCCCCGGAGCAAGTAGAGAGACGTCCTCACTCGCTCATGTGTCACGTGGGACACCCCCCCCTTGGACCTTTAAGTTTAGTCGAGATACACAAATATGACACACAACAGAAACGTTTAGAAGCCTTGGTGGTAAATCTGCTGCAAAGGTTTGTTGACCTGATTTCTGACAAAACAGGCAACCCCAAAAAAATCAAAATTGGTCTTTAAGAAGTGGATTCAGCCTTTATTTCTTAATGGATTTAATAAGGAAAGATTTAAGATATTTTGGCAAACTAGGCTATTCATTTTTCTTTTAAATATTGTATTATAGATACAGGGCCGTACCGATCGTGAAATACGCCCTGTGCGACTTGCACATTGGGAGCATGCCCCCTCCCCCGTACCTCCATCTAGCCACTTTATGGGGGCGGGAGAGAAGAGGCGCACCCGATGTGCAAGTCACCGGCACGCTAATCAGGTCTTGTCCCTCTGGAGGGACCAGACCTGCTTAGCGTGCCGCAAGAAGGCTTAAGGGGAGCATTTCAGCTGTCTGCCATTGCCTGCTGCCGCTGAGAAAAGAAAAAGTGGTAGCGGCAGGCAACAGCAGACAGCCTAAATGCGCCCTTTAAGCCTTTGCACCCTGTGCGGCCGTACTACTCCCACAAGGCTAGGTACGGTCCTGTATAGATATGGTACTGCGTAGAAACATTCAGGCCAATATTAAACCTTGATGGTTTTCATTTTGTTTAACTTTGGCCCCTGCAGCTAAAACAAATCCTATTATTCTGTGCCCGTATCTAGAAAGTGGCTGGTGCTGAATATCCGGATAGCACCGGCACCGTCTACCCTATCTGGATAAATTAACAAAGCCGGATATTGCTGCTATCAGATAATTCACCACTCTGCCCCGCTCCATCTATAGGCCACTACAGCACTATCCAGATAGTGCTGAGGCAGTCTGTAATGATGTTCAGCAGCACATTCATATAGTAGTGCTCAATATCCCAGTCAGTCACACTTATCTGGTTAGCGGCAGAAAAGTGCTGTTGAATATCAGCTTGATCTGTTCCTAATTTCCATGGCATCTACAGATAACTAAAGTATGGGCTGCAGTACTCTAAATAAGGATCTTCTGGTCTTGGAGGAGATGAATACAATATGACATTGGCCTTCTGATCCTTTCACCTCACTGCGTACATGCTTTTGTCTAGTCTGTGGGCTATAGCTCCTGAACCAGAAAAAAGTAGATTAAGATCAATGCATTTAAGTTACATGACTCATGAGAATTACCAGCTCCTTAACGGGAAGAAACCCACCTTCCATTCCCTGTGGTTTATGTGTCCATTCAAATGACCTGGATTTTTAAAAATGAACTTATGTGGTCAGTCATGCCACGGACTGCATAAGTGTTTCTAAAAATAAATACGGTATCTGTGTTTTTAAGAGTTCAGGGGGGGGGGCGGAGCCTGATGTCCAGCGGGATGGTCGCATAACGCTGAGGCTCCCGAGAGGCCTACTCAGAAACCTGAATTAACACCTCACATACTTGGAACTTCTACTCTGATCTTGCCGGGGCACATTGGTGAGATGGCGGGGACCAAACCAACGCGCCTGGAATTTGGATCTCCAGCGGCTTCTCACGGCAAACGTTCCAAAACTGAACCTCCGTCCCCGCAGAAGGGGCCGGCCTTGTGCGAGGGCCCCGAAATGCAGCAGGAAATCCTCGTAGAGATTAGAGGGGTCAAAAACCTCGTGCAGGCAAACGGTGAAGCACTCCGAGCGCTGCGGGAAGATTTTGGTGTGCTGCAAAGCAAGCTAGAAGGGCTTTCTTCGCGTCAGGACAAAATGGAGAGCATATTGGACTCCCATGCGGCCCGGTTGTCCAAACTCGACAAAGTTGAACGCCAGGTGCGGGCCTTGCAGAAAGAGGTGGAAGATGGCAATAATAGAGCGCGCCGCAACAACCTACGACTCGTGGGCATACCGGAGGGAGCGGAATCGGGAGACATGAAAGAGTTTTTATGCAAAATCCTCCCTTCCCTGCTCCAAATCACCTTTACCAAAGATTTGGAGATTGATCGCGCTCATCGTGTACCCACAAGCATAACGCTCAACAGGAAGACCCCGCGGCCTATCATTTTTCGACTTTTGAGATATCAACACGTGGAGCAAATTCTAAGTGCCTCTCGGGCAAAGGGCCATATGGAGTTTGAGAGCCACAAGATCTCCTTCTATCCCGACTTGGCTAAACCCACGGTCGACCGCCGAAAGCGCTTTCTGGAATTCCGGCCGAGGCTTCAACAACTACAAGCACGCTATGGCCTGATGTACCCGGCCAAGCTTCGAGTCACGCTTCACAATCAGACAAGAACATTTGAGGACCCTGATCTACTAGCGGAGTTTTTGGATTCCAAAGAAGCCGACTTGATGCGCTGACTTCCAGAATATTCCTGCAAGTCTCCTCATGTCCGCTGTACCTGCCATATTGGATCTGCCGCAGCCTAGCAAAGAGTCTGGCGTGGGCAGTCTGTTGCCTTACTCTTGATGGTATCTGTGACCCGACTCCATCTACCCACAGTAGCCTCGATGAGTATCAGAGACAGTGTTAATTATGGACTCTGGTGTTTCTTTTCTTTTTTTAGATGTCTTTCCATTTCCTCTCTAGGGCCTCCTCCCGCAGACATATGGTCGCCATATTCTTTGGGGGTTTTGCTTCTTCTCTAAGATACGTTGGTACATACTTTTCAATATGGGGTGTATTAGCCAGAATACTCGGTGATTATGACATTGTTGTACAGATTCTGCTTATGTTATATGTTATCAGGCGCCCTTACCTAAAATGTCTATTACCGACTGATGGCACCATGTAAGATTTTCTCATTGAACGTAAAAGGAATCAATAATCCGATAAAACGGAAGAAAATCCTAAGCTACCTCAGTCAGGAAGCAGCGGATCTGATTTTTCTCCAAGAAACGCATTTAAATTCGAAGGAAACTCTTAAACTCAATATTAAACCTTACATGGTGGCCGCCTATTCCCCAGCCGTTTCTAAGAAATGTGGGGTTGCCATACTGGTTAGGAAATCTTTGCATGCTACTATTATTGCGACTAGCTCAGATACAGAAGGTAGATGGTCTAGAGTTCACCTCAAGATAGGTAGCCTTGAAGTTACATGTATATGCCTTTACGCTCCTAATGTTGATGACCCTGCCTTTTTTGCTACCATTGCTCAGGTTGCGCAGGCTTCTGCTAATACTTCATTGATCATTGGGGGGGATTTCAATCTAGTCCTTGATCCCCTGATTGACAAACAGCCGCCTAGGTCGAGTGGTCCCCCCAAGAGTCACGCCACGCTTACCTCCTTGATCAAGGATCTTGCTTTAGTTGATCTATGGAGGTTACTACACCCCAATGAGCTTGACTTCACCTTCTTCTCCTCCCCTCATAAATCTCAGTCTCGCATAGACTTCTTTCTAATCTCAAAACTGTTAGTTCCTCAGGTGGACACTGCAAAGATTCACTCCCAACATATTTCAGATCATGCTGCCATTTCCTTTCAATTACACACTACTGCACCCCAGGGGAACTCGGGAGCCTGGTTCTTTGATAGAGCCCTGTTAACTCAGCCAGAGTTCCAGTCAGAAATTCGAGCAGCCATACAGGATTATTTCCATTTTAATCTACCCCAAGATACTGCGAATTGGGCTTGGTGGGAGGGCTTTAAAGCGGCCATTCGGGCAACGATCACTAGCTATCAAATCCGCCTGCGGAAACAACGCAAACAGCAGCTGCTCATACTAGACCAACAAATAAAAGCAGGCGAACGAGTTCTAACTTCACGTACTGACCCATGTGTATTAATTCGATTACAGCGTCTCCGTTTTCAATATAATTCAATCCTCTCAACTGCAGCTTCTAAGAGTATTGAGCTTCAGCGAGGGACATATTATCGTGAAAATAACCGAGCCGGTCGACTCTTAGCCAACGCCTTGAAAGGTCAAAAAGAAGCCAAACGCGTAGCGGCCCTTCGAGCTCCACAGGGAGGGGGCATAGTGACCACAGACTCCGACATTGTAGAGCTCTTTCGGGATTTCTATACCCGCCTATATCAATCTGAATGTGAGTTCTCGTCAGAGACATTCGAGCGATTGCTCTCTGGCATTCAGCGGCCGACCCTCTCTGAAGATGGTAGGGATGCGATGGATGAACCCTTCTCTACTTCAGAGATCCAATCTGCCCTAAAACGAACAGCCTCGGGCCGTGCCGCAGGGCCCGATGGTCTCCCGACCGAATTCTACAGAACGTTCAGTGCAGATTTAGTTCCCTATTTAAAACTCTATTTTACTGCCCTTGCGGTAGATACATCCTCTTTGGGATCCTTCTCTGCAGCTAATGTGGTAGTATTTGAGAAAGAAGGCAGAGACCCGCTACTGACCGCCAACTACCGTCCAATCTCCCTACTTAATGCCGATTATAAGATCTTCGCAATGATCTTGGCCACTCGGCTATCTGACATGATGGCTACTCTAATTCACCCCGACCAATGCGGTTTTATACCCGGCAGATCAACTGCTGACAATGCTCGGACCTTGTGCCATGTGCTATCCAGTGCTGCCAATCTCGACCATCCCTGGGTGGGTCTTTCCCTGGATGCCGAAAAAGCCTTTGATCGTCTAGAATGGCCCTTCTTATTTGCAGTTCTCCGATGGTATGGCTTTGGAGAGGGCTTCCTCCGATATCTTCAAGTCATGTATACTCAACCCGTCGCCAGTATTTGTGTAAACGCCATCAAATCTCAGCCATTTAACCTCCAAAGGGGCACGCGTCAAGGTTGCCCCCTATCACCAATGCTCTTTGATCTCGCTCTTGAACCCCTAGCCCTCCTTATTAGACAGTCTGCACGTATTCGAGGTGTCCCCTTTAGTCATAGGGAGATTAAACTCTCCGCATATGCAGATGACCTTATGCTCTTCGTATCCCTCGATTCGGTTCCAGCTGTCTTGGATCTGATTGACGGATACTCACAATTATCGGGCTATAAAATTAACTGGACCAAATCTGTAGCATTCCCACTGAACCGCTGGGTACATGAGGCTGACATGCAGGCCTTTCCCTTCCTTTGGCAATCCCGCATGGTGAAGTATCTCGGGGTCCATTACTGTTCTCCTTTAGAAGACACTATCAGTTTTAATGCCAAAGAGGTAGTCTCCAAAGTCCGTGAACTCACAAATCGTTGGTCTCCCTTATCTCTCACATGGTGGGGCCGCTTAGAAACTGTGAAAATGATGATAGTCCCCAAAGTGAACTACATTTTAGAAATGCTGCCATGCTTACTTCCGTTACATACTTATAAAGATATTGAGGGCCTTCTCGTCCGTTATCTCTGGCAGGGCAAGCCACCAAGGATAGCTAAACATAAACTGCAGTCTGCAAAGGAACGAGGGGGTACCAGATTTCCTGATTTTCTTAGATATCATCAAGCCTTCCTACTTAAGCAAGGTGCCCGATGGCTAGATGCCTCAACAGACAGCAGACCAGTTTGGCTTGACATAGAAGAGGAGCTTAGTAGCCCAATTCCGTTGACCCATCTCCCCGGTATGTCCTATCAAGTAGACACCCGCCATCCACCAATGATTGTCGATACTCTTGCGGCCTTTAACACTCTCATTCTATCACTGGGCCCGAATGTATGTCCTCAGGACGGACTCCCGCTATGGAATAACCCCAGAATTCAAGTCCTAAATAGAACAATAGCCTGGAAACCCTGGTACTCCAGGGGGATCTGGACACCCCAACAGCTTTTCTCTGCAGCTCGTTGGAAAACCTTTTCTGATTTACAAAAGGAATTTGCGTTACCAGCGAAACACTACTTTCAATTGATGCAGCTTCAACACTGCCTCAAAAGTGCTCGAATCATGCCGCCCTCTGCCCCTACTGAGGATGGGCTATTAGAGATAGTTCACTCTATTAGTAGTACACATGGGGTAGCCTCTAATTTTTATAAAATAATATGTCAGGGTACAGACACGGCCACTTTTAGAGCCCAACAAGCCTGGGAGCGCGAACTGCAAACCACTTTAACCCCTGTGCAATGGAGCGTTTTCTGGAGCAAAGTAGTGCGGGTTTCCCGGTCTGCCTCTGTTACCCAAACTCTCTTTTTTTTTGCACACAGATGCTTTTATACCCCAGAAAAAATAGCCAAATGGAACCCAAATGCTAGGGACCTGTGTTGGTCTTGCCATACTGCTGTGGGAACCTTCGCTCATGTTATTTATGAATGTCCTCAACTACAGGTCTACTGGGGGCGGGTCTGGGGTCGTATTCAATTTATCTTGCACTTTCACGAACCTCTCTCTTGGAAGGTCGTGGGACTCCGCTCTGTGGCGGAGGTCCCCTCTCTTCCTAAGAAGGGTCGCTTTCTCCTTGATTTCATGCTGGGTATAGCCGTATGCTTAATCACGAGGAATTGGAAGGATAGCTCTCGACTTACTGTCAATGAATGGTGGAACCTCGTCTGCTTATATAGTAAATATGAGCAGATACCTCGGAGAGCCTTTCCCCATGTCCAAACTCACTCTCGCTTGTCTAAATGGCAGATGCTTAATGATTATGTACAATCTGCTCATTGCTCCAACATGCCTGTATAATGTGCACTCATCATGTTTTAGATCACCGTTAGGTTTTGTAACACAATAATGTAAGTACACGCCCGCTTCGGGAATGCTTAGTTTTCTAGAGAAGAAGCAGGGGGGAGGGGGGTGGTAGGGGTTTACTTTGGTGTATGTATTACACGTTATGTATCTGTCTTTTAGCTGTATGTCTTCCTTTTCCTCTGTTGTTATAAAACGAAAATAAAGAATTTAAAAAAAAAAAAAGAGTTCAGGCTATTACTGTAAATATTCATTATCTGGAAACACAATGGCTCAGGAAAACTCTTTGGAGATATGTTTTTGAAATCTAAGTGCTTGATATTTAAAGGATTTATTGGGAGAATTTTCAACTGCGGCAGCTAACTGATTTAATGCGGCTAGCTGCCACAGCCAAACTTTAAACCCAGATATTCAGTGCTGGGGCAATAACCTTTGAATATGCCCCTCTATATTTTTTCTCTTTATTTTTTAAGCCACTTTCTTAGAGAACCATACCAATTTCCTTCCCCTCTTGCTTTTATTGACATTACCAGAGGATGTAGTGAAAATTCTTAGAGGCTGATTTGTCAGGACATCCAAAAAATGGATGGGCCTAAATTGTACCCGATTCTGCAACTGCGGGAGCTAGACATTCCTGCAGTTGAAGAATCAGACACTTAGATGACCCGGCATGCCCCTGATTCCACCGCAGGAGAGGTCCTCCCTTCTGCTAGGTCAGCCCACCCTATGCTCCTGTTGATGTGCTGGTGCCGTAGTGTCCCATCAAAATGGCAATGGGATGCTCAGCAGGAGCACTGAAAACCTGATACAGATAAAAAGGTCTTTTCCCCGCCATCCAACCCTCGGTGGGGTCTGCAAGGATCAGGATTGGGCGGAGGGGCCTTACCTGCCGTGGCTCCTTGGCTGGTGAGAGGCTGCTGGGCCTGATTGCTGCCTTTGATGGGACTTATTCCACCTCTGAGGCGGAATAAGTCCCACGTCCATCTTTCCATAGCCAGACATACAGGGCCCTGATCAGAATAGATCCTGTATGTCCGGGTTCTGTGGCTCACTCATGCTCTGCCCACTCTCTGCCTCCATCCCGCCCCCCTCCAGTGCTCCCCATCCAGTGGCTCTGTGCATGCGGGGAGCCCAGGCACCAGAATATGGTCCCTGTGAATAGCAGGGGTTGCACATCCAACCCAGATGTACATCCCCGCTATTTGGAGGTCAGAATGACCCCCTTAGCATTTAAAAGAGGTTTGGGCAAATTCCTGGAGGAAAAGTCCATAAAATATTATTAAAGTGGACTGGGGAAATCCACTGCTTACCCATTGGACAAGCAACATGGAATCTGTCTATCTTTTGGGAACCTGACAGGTACTTGTGCCCTGGATTGGCCACTCTTGGAAAAGTGACTAAGATTGTCAGCTCCACTATCTAACCTCGAGATTATATTATTTTTTTTTTAAATGAACCGAACTTTCTACAATCACCTTTCAGGTTTGCAACAAGGTCTCAGACTAAAGTTGGGCAATTGTCTATACTTTATTTAGTTTTAGACTTTTTGCTCCTTTTGCCTCAATGACCTTATGATGTTGCCTGAAAGGATTCTTTATAAGACGATGTTTCATATAGTAAATCAAAAACTTAGCTTATCATCTCTATATTCCTCCTGTAAGGCAGTACTTTATATGATACACTTGAATTTTTCACGGAAATCAAAAACTTAGCTTTTCTGTTTTTGCTCCTCCCGTATTCTTGAATTCTTCACGGAAATCAAAAACTTAGCTTTTCAGTTTTTGCTTCCTCTGCAATCCTCCCTACACCAGACTTCGGTGCCGTTGCATTTCACTGAATGAATGTTTCGTCAGGGGTTTTCAAATGCGGTCATAATGTACATACCAAGCCTGTGAATTTTAGTGAAATTAGACAGCACTTAACAACAACAAGCAATAAGACTTTTCTGTTTTGTGATGCTTTGCCAGTGCGTTGGGGATTTTATTTGCACTGAGTAATTCTTGTCAACTCTGACTCCACTCCAGCTTTCCCTGCTTGAGCATTATAATGAATGCCTGTGTGCCACAGGTCATAATCTACCTGAGCCCACTGTAATCTCACTATTCCTGGGTTGTTTTATTCTCTGTGGGAGTGGGGGTAAATCGCTTGGATGCAGTATAGTTTGGGAGTAACTTTTAATTGCAGCTATTTCCTGTTTGAGTTGAGTGAACTCATTTTTCATAGCAGAGAGTTGTAGACAGATGGGACAGGCTCTAAGGGCCTGATATTCAAAAGGCATTTACATGGTTTACAGTCTAGTAAACCATGTAAGTGCTCTAAATCAGCATATTCAACGGCATTTTAATTTGCATCAGGGCGTTTTGGGGCGTTTCGGGGTGTTTTGGGGCAGAGCAGTTGCGGAGACTGCCACTAACTGGGTAGCAGCGATATTGCACCGCTAGTCGGTTAGCGATCCATAGCTAAAACTAGGCCAGCTTTTGGCTCATTTAGTTTTGGCCACAGATGCTAATCAGGTAGTGGTGCAATATCGGCGCTACCTGGTTAGCCTCAATGGCTCCAGGGCATGCGTGGCGATGTTGGATATTTAATGCTGTCACAGAGGCATTGAATATCCAGTGTTAAGCCCCCAGGCAGTTTGCCTTAGGACTAAGGCACCACAGTGACTTCATTTAATTATACTCATGATAGGTTGACTGGTTGGTTGATATGAATTAGAATAGCTATCTGGTAATGATTTCCAAATAGCGAGATTACTTGATTGTCAATTAATACCAAAAATTTGATTTTGTGAATTGGGAATCCTATGTAAGAAAAACAAGCTTTGGAATAGACGAGGACTAGGCTAGGCAGGGAATTAAGTGGCAAATTCTCCCGGACCCTCAAAATATAACTGAAAGAAAAATGTTAATAAGCTGTGCTTGACCTCCTTAGCCAGACAGCCCTGATGGGCAACTATTAACAACCCTGTTACTGTAGTAAAGGCCAAAGCATATATTTTAAGAAACTATTTCAAATGGCTGAAAATGTGAAAAAGTTTTCTATAGCAACAGATTTATGGAAGTCATAAAAGAGCTGGGTAATCTCTATGAGGTATGTTTACTAAACCGTCTTAATGTTACCGGTATTAGCTCCAGCGATAATGTGACGAATGCCATAAAAGGAGTGGGCGTTCTGGTCTTAAGGTAGCATTTTGGGTTATCGCACGATAAATTCTGTTATTGCGCGATAGAGGGAGCCATGGCACGTTAATGCGCGTTAACCTTAATTAGGCGCGCTGACCTGCAAACACAGCAACAGAGGTGTAGCACAATGGTCAATGCATTGACTGATGAAACAGGGGTCATGAGAGCAATCCGCCAGTGGGCTTAATGAGTAAGGCTGTCTGAGGCATTACCCTTTACTTTAAATCAGTGCTGTCTGAGGCAGTTTCTTTTTTAATTTAAATTAATGCTGCCAGAAAACACACCCTCACAGTGCCGTAACCTAAGGTGCCGTATAAGGCACCCTATAAGGCACTCCAGAGGGCACATTATAAAATGCACTGTCCGCCAAGGCACCTTATAATGTTCCCTATAGGGCCCCTTATAAGGTGCCTTATAGGGCGCTTTACAGGGTGCCTTAAGGTTACAGCACTGTGAGGGTGTGTTTGCTGGCAGCACTAATTTAAATTAAAAAAGGAAATGCCTCAGACAGCTCTATCAAATAACACCACTGGGATCAAATCCATGACCTCTGCCTCGACAGTCAGTGAAGTAACCAGTGAGCTACATCTCTATAGCTACCAACAAACCCCTGGTTGGCTATAGAAGGACTGCAGGTCACCACACAAACTGTCTGCTGTTGTTACCAGGATAGGGTTAACCCACCCGTACCCGTGATGCACTGTACATGCAGATCAGCAGTCTACAGATGATCACAAGATGGGGTATGAACCCCCACAGAACCTTGGCCTGGTAGGGGAAACTCACCATGTGTGTTACTGGCACAGAGTAGCTACAGACCGTCACATTGGGGGGGGGGGGGTACTGTGCTCACCCTGAGGGCGAGGTGGGGTGCCCAGCACCAGGTCCGCAGCACCTGGCTTAGCTGAGATAGGCTATGCTACAAGTCCCCATCAGTGCCAGTGTGTGATAGGTAGTTCTTGCAGACACGCCTAAGATGCACCTGTGTCCATCTGTATTTCCCAGTCACGTCTAGCACTTGTGGACTATGATGCACCCAGAATAGTGCATATCCTGTGTGGGTGCCATGGTCACATGATTTAAGTGAAGGGGGGTGTTTGGACCCATAGGTGGATTATATAGCACCACCCAACCGCCCTCTGGGGCTTAGGGTGGGGGACAGGATCTCCCACCAACAGATCAACATTCTACATCCCTGCAATGGTGGTAGTAGAGGGGACCATCAACCCCACTCCTGCTAGGGAACAAGCACCCTACAGGGCAGTCAATACAGATCTGTACACATCCATAAGGCAATGGCAGACAGACAATAGGCCTGGAAATGCTCAGCTGCCCCCCACCACTATCTGACATTCTCCAGCAGCAAGCACAGTGAGTCTCCAGCCACTGCACCCTGCAAGGTTTTCCAGCCATACACATACTAACTGCAGACAGTCTGCTAGCTAGTCCATAGTGCATGTTCCTGGAGAAGATGTGTGCACCCAAAACTGGGGAGTGAGCACACACACCAAGCAGATAAGTCAGTGATTGGGCCCCAGAAAAGAGAACCCATAATTATCACTTGAGGGAAATACTATATAGTACTATGGGGGAACCTAGCCATCCTGTGGTCACTGCTCAGTAAGGGTGAGAGTGACCTCCCAGCAGGACATGCTGTGGCCACCCTGTCCGTGCAGGTGGTGGCCGGGTACTACAATGTCCCAACCATTGCCCTATGCCCTGTGCAGATGCATCCTGCCCAGGCCACCCTGTCCAGGCCATACCCACAGTACCTTGCTCCTCATTATGCACATTGGCAGGCTAACACTGGAAACAGTGCAAGCAGTGTGGGCTGAGTAAAGTGTAGGCAGCCACAACACACTGGATAGACAGACACACTCCCACACCTATGCCAGCATTATGCAAATATAGAGGTTTTTGGCAGCCCTGGCCACCACACCAGTCCTGGGCACAGTGCAGGCATGGCTATGGTACGCAATACTGTTGGGGTCACTCCCCGGGGTGGTAAACACTGTCAGAAACCAAACTGAAACACACTCCACAGATATCAGAAAGGTTGCTATGATGCATCTCTATCAGCAAATTGTGCTTAACTTAGGAATTGTTATCTGCCATTAATCATAGCAACCTTTTGATATATGTGTAATGTATTCCAAAGTTTAGGGTGGCATTGCTAAGGTATGCAAGTGCTAGTATTGGGAGATGCTGCTGCGCACAGGGCCCAACAGCCTGACTCTCCATGAGGCTTTGGATAGTGGAGCCTGTGGGTGTGGGTGTTTATGCTGCTGTTGGCCGCTGCTCTAGGGCAGAGCTTCCCAACTCCGGTTCTGGTGGGCCAGACACTGTTTGGGTTTTCATGCTGTCCCTAATGAATATGCATGAGATACATTTGCATACCATGGGGTTGGCGCATACAAATGCAGCACATGCATAGTTATTGGAGACAGCATGATGAAACCTGAATGGTGTTTGGCCCTCCAGGACTGCAGTTGGGAAACTCCGCTCTAGGTATTGCACATGTTTATGGTGTCTGTGCTCTGTAGGGTAAAATATAGGCATTTCAGGCATGTTTATGTTATCTGCAATAAAGGTTCCGTCTTTATTTCTGGGTAAAATATGGGGACTGGATTGGCAGGAGCCACAGCTGGGTCTTGAACTTGTGACCTTCTGTTCATAAACACACTGGCTGTGTCTACTGCACCACACTGCTGCCATAGGGACTTTTCATTCCCTGGGGATACCATGACTGTTCGTCAGACAGACCCTGTCTGTTGCAGTGCACGGTCCCCACCTAAACAGGGCTAGGCCATGGTCTGCTGTGGGCAGATGCCACTCCCCCATCTGCCACCAGCACCCCTCTGCCACCATGCTGCCATGCCATTATGCCGGTGGTGCTGGTGGTGTGCAGTCCCAGGCCATCCAGTATGCTGGTAGGCAGCTGCCTATGGTGTGGGTTTTCGGGTAGGGGTACCTACATGGACATGCGCACTTCCCCCCCCCCCCCCCACACCTCCTGCCAATGTTATGTGCCCTTGGGGGTACCTGCTGGATAATCTCCCCTGTGACACTGTGGGACACACACTCATGCCCATGTTGGACCCTCGTCAGTTGCTGTCTTGCTGCTTTACAGTTTCAGCATTCATATGTGCCACCTAGGCATCTGCCTAACATGCACTGTGCCCCAGCTGGACCACAGCATGTGCCACCTGCAGCCCTCTATATCCAATTTCCAGCATCTGTACAGTTGCCTTTTCCTACATGCCCACCCTGATGTTACTGCACATGTGCACGCTATAGCAAACCTGCCCAATATAGACGTGAATAAACCCTGATCAGCGCTATTTCAATGTGGGATCATTCACTTTGTAGGGGGACAGAGAATAGACCCTTCCAAACATGATATCTTATTTTTTGAGCTTTTTCAGTGGTGTTGCTTTATGTTTATCATCAATATCACTTTTGGCCAGCTTGGTTATTGGGATTTTAAATGTGGTTCAGGTCATTTTCTGTGTTTATTTGCCTTTTTGTTCCGGGCACATGTATCACTACTATCACGTTTTTGGGTTTCCCTGGCTTTGCTATACATTGCTGACTGAAATGGTTTCTCTTTCCTCCAAATGTGCCTTAACACGAGGGTTTCACTGGCTTTAGTGTTCAGACCAAGATTTCACAGCGTTAGTGTGCCTGGAGCCTCTCCCCTCCCACTCTCTGCCCATTGACCCCTTCTCTCCGCCCTCTGGGAAGCCTTACTCCACCCTTCAGAGCCGTATTTCACAGCGTTAGTGTGCCTGGAGCCTCTCCCCTCCCACTCTCCGCCCATTGACCCCTTCTCTCCGCCTTCTGGGAAGCCTTACTCCACCCTTCAGAGCCGGATCTCACAGCGTTAGTGTGCCTGAACGCCACCGCTGCGTTATCGCGCGCTAAGTGACGTTATCACGAGATAATGTTACATTATCGCGCGCTAACGTCACTTATCACGCGATAATACCACTGCTGCGATGTTAAGACGCTTTAGTAAACATACCCCTAAGACAATTTAGTAAACATACCCCTATGTCTATAAAGCAACAGAAATCTATACAAGTGGACTGTTAAGCAATGTTCAAAGGAACAAGGTTAATCAAAGACAGTAAATAAGGCAATTTTTGAGCAACTTATTGAAGAGACAGAAAAGGTACAGGCAGCTAAAAACAACTCACAAAGCAAGCAGAAAGAAAAAGAAAAACTTAGTCAGACTGGTCCACTCAGTGCGCCTCTACACCAGTGTTCTGTTGTTTTAATAAGCATTGTGCTGACACTGTATTATATTATTGTTGCTGCTATGATTTATTTGCCAAGTTCCAAGTGTCCTTTGTTATTCTAATTGTGCACCATGCTGATATTTTGGTGTCTTATTATGATCTACTGTCACTAACACTGTAAATTATATCTAGTTAGATTTGCTGTACACTCTCTTAGATTAATTTCTTCTAAAGGGTAGGTCAAAAAATCCCAATTAATAAGTAAATAAATCTGAAAAGAAACTTAAATCAATAAATAACTAAATGATAATGTTATCATAAATCAACCATTTTAAGAAAATCATTCAAGTACTCAGGAGCTATGCATGTGAACAATCTCTCATACATTCTTACCAACTCAAACTCATTTAAAGAAGAGTTACTTGAGTGGGCATCCTGAGTGGAACTTAAGGTCCAGGCAGGATTATACCAAGTAAGATATTCTTTGAGCATGTGCTCACAAAACATCTCCCAGGGCCAGGGTTACATTGGGTGCCTCTTTCCCTTTTGGGCTTATTTGTTCACAGTCTCTCAGACAGACTCAAAAGAGTAGTGTGGTATCCCCCACAGCTAAGAATATAAGATATGCCAAACTGTCAGTATCTCATTTCCCAACAGTGGCGAATCCAGGTCACAAGGTCCTGTCAGATTCCCAAAAAGGTACACCAATTCCATGCTGCTTATCCCAGGAGTAATCAGTAGGTTTCCCTGGTCCTCTTTAATAATGGTTTATTGACTTTTCCTCCAGAAACTTGTCCAAACCTCTTTTATACATAGCTATGCTAAAAACCTTTGCTACATTCTCTGGTAACAAATTCAAACGTTTAGCACCTGGGGTGGTTATCCTGACTGTTCAGTCCTTGCAACATCTGTATGGGTCTTATATTCCCTCCCTCCCTCCCCAACTCCCACCCACCCCTGGGGTAATTGTAGCTGTATAGGTACTTACACATCTTAGAGGAAGGGAGCTGCTCTCAGGTGCAGCTCTTTATCCAAAGCAGTCACACATTGAAGACCTGAGATTAATTAAGCCTCAGGTGATCAAGGTATATTAGAGGTATTAGATACACTTCCATTAGCATAAGCATCTACACAAACCTTAGTAAGTACAGACTTTAAAGACCTAAACACAAGTTTTAAACTAAGATGCAGTCAGCAGTCCAGCAGCGAGATGGGGGCTTTCCAGTCTTTTGCATTGAGTGTCACATGTATGATTTTCTCCCAGTTGGTGAGAGGTCTTACGTATGCACTAAGTGCAAGGAGCTCTTTGCTCTCAGGGAACAAGTCTGTTCTCTAGAGGCTAGAGTAGCAGACCTGGAAGACTTTAGAAAGACAGAGAAGTGCATGGACGAGACATACAAGGATATAGTCCTGAAGTCCCACCTCCAGTCTGGCAGCAGCCCTGTTGCCATGGAGGAGAGAGGTCACGTGACAGGAGATCATCACCCTGGTGTGGCAGGACGTGATCCTGTAACTAGGACCTGTCCTCCAGATGATGTAAAACCCTCTCGCACCGAGGATGTTTCTCCAGGGCCATGTGCCCATGAGGGGAGGGTTAGGACAGCTGTTATAGTTGGTGATTTGATCATTAGGCATGTAGATAGCTGGGTGGCTGGTGGACGTGAGGATCACCTGGTAACATGCCTGCCTGGTGTGAAGGTAGCGGACCTCATGTGCCACCTAGATAAGATCTTAGATAGTGCTGGGGAGGAGTCTGCTGTCTGCTGTACATGTCGGTACCAATGACATAGGAAAATGTGGTAGGGAGCTTCTGGAGGCTAAATTTAAGCTTTTAGGTAGGAAGTTGAAATCCAGAACTTCCAGGATAGCGTTCTCCGAAATGCTTCCCGTTCCACGTGCAGGACCCAAAAGGCAGGCAGAGCTCTGAAGTCTCAACGTGTGGATGAGACAGTGGTGCAAGGATGAGGGTTTTGGATTTGTTAGGAACTGGGGAACATTCTGGGGAAAGAAGGGGCTCTTCCGAAGGGATGGGCTTCACCTTAACCAGGATGGAACCAGACTGCTGGCATTAACCTTTAAAAAAGAGATAGAGCAGCCTTTAAACTAGATAAAAGGGAAAGCCGACAGTCGCCCAAGAGCGTATGGTTCGGAAGAAGGTACCCTTGAAGGATACTACCAAAAGCAGTGAGGTTCCAAAAAAGAGTAAAGTAGCCCAAATGCCCTCGAGTATGGAGCAGACAGAGCTATGTTAGAGAGGGCATTGAGTCAGAAAGGATTAAAGTTATGCAGGAAACAAAATTTGCTGTAGAATCTCTATGGATTGAAATTCCATGTAAAAAGGGGAAGGCGATGGCCATGGGGGTGTACTATCGACGGCCTGGCCAGAATGAACAAATGGATGATGAAATGCTAAGAGAAATCAAGGAAGCTAACAAAAGTCACAGCAGAGTAGTAATAATGGGTGATTTCAATTACCCCGATATTGACTGGGTCAGTGTCACGGCAGGACATGCTAGGGAGATAAAGTTCCTAGATGAAATAAATGACTGCTTCTTGGAGCAGCTGGTTCATGAACCGACCAGAGGGGAAGCCATACTGGACTTAGTCCTTAGCGGAACACCAGATATGGTGCAAGAAATAAGGGTGTTGGGACCACTTGGCAATAGTGATCATAACATGATCGTGTTTGATTTAGTTAGTGGAGGAGGGATAGTAAAGAGGATTCCACAGTACTACCTTTTAACTTTCGGAAGGGAGGCTATGATAAAATGAGGAATATAGTTAAGAAAAAACTAAAAGGAGCGGTTGGAAAGGTTAAAGACTTACATCAAGCTTGGGTGTTGTTTAAAAATACTATCCTGGAAGCCCAGACCAGCTGTATTCCACGCATTAAGAAAAGTGGAAGAAAGTCCAAAAAACTTCCAGCATGGTTTAAAGGTGAGGTCAGAGAGGTTGTTGCTGCCAAAAAAGCGTCTTTCAGGAAATGGAAAAAAGAGCCAAACGATGAAAACTGGAAACAGCACAAGCACTGGCAAGTTAAATGCAAAGCATTGATTAGGCAGGGAAAGCGAGAATTTGAGAAGGAACTTGCTACGGAAGCAAAAACATGAAATAAAGACTTTTTCAAGTACATTCGTAGCAAAAGGCCAGCGAGAGAGTCAATTGGACCATTAGATGATGGAGGGGTAAAAGGGGCAGTAGGAGGAGATAAGGCTATAGCAGACAGACTTAATAAATTCTTTGCTTCGGTCTTTACTGAGAAAGATGTAGGGATGTTACCCAAGACTGAAGTGGTATTTAAAGGTGATACGGAAGAGGAATTGAGAGAAATATCGCTACACCGGGCAGATGTATTACAACTATTTGATAAACTGAATAGTAGCAAATCACCTGGACCGGATGGTATACATCCAAGAGTGTTGAAAGAACTGAAATATGAGATTGCAGACCTGCTATTAGTAATCTGTGAACTTTCATTAAAATCATCTGTAATACCTGAAGATTGGAGGATTGCCAGTGTAACGCCAATTTTTAAAAAGGGTTCCAGGGGTGATCCAGGAAATTACAGACCGGTGAGCCTGACGTCGGTACCGGGGAAAATGGTAGAAACCATCATAAGGAACAAAATTACACAGCATGTAGATAGCCATAGCCTAATGGGAGACAGCCAACATGGCTTTAGACAAGGAAGATCTTGTCTTACTAATCTGATATGTTTTTTTGAAGGTGTGAATAAACAGGTAGACAAAGGTGAGTCAGTCGATATAGTGTATCTGGACTTTCAGAAAGCCTTTGACAAGGTCCCTCATCAGAGACTTTTGGCAAAACTAAAAAGTCATGGGATAGGAGGCAGTGTACTGTTGTGGATCGGGAACTGGTTAAAAGATTGAAAGCAGAGGGTTGGGCTAAATGGCCAATTCTCCCAATGGAAAAAGGTGAATAGTGGAGTACCCCAGGGATCTGTACTGGGTCCGCTACTTTTTGACATATTCATAAATGACCTGGAAAAGGGAATAACTAAAGAGGTTATCAAATTTGCGGATGACACAAAACTGTTTAAAGGTGTTAAAACCCAAGAGGACTGTGCAAAACTGCAGGAGGATCTGGATAAATTGGAAGACTGGGCATCCAAATGGCAGGTGAAATTTAATGTGGACAAGTGCAAAGTTATGCACCTAGGAAAGAACAACCCAAACTATGGTTACACGATGCAAGGTTCCACATTGGGAACCACCACCCAGGAAAAAGATTTAGGAGTCATCGTGGATAACACGTTAAAACCCTCTGCCCAGTGTGCAGCGGCAGCCAAGAAAGCAAATAGAATGCTAGGTATCATAAGGAAAGGAATGGAAAATAAAACAAAGGATATTATAATGCCTCTGTATCGTTCCATGGTATGACCGCACCTTGAATATTGTGTGCAATTCTAGTCGCCGTATCTAAAAAAGGATATAGCGTTATTAGAAAAGGTATAGAAAAGAGCCACCAAAATGGTAAAGGGGATGCAAGGCTACTCCTATGAAGAAAGGCTACAAAGGTTGGGGCTCTTCAGCCTGGAAAAGAGACGGCTGAGGGGAGATATGATAAAGGTCTATAAATTAATGAATGGAGTGGAACAGGTAAACGTAAATCGATTGTTTATGTTATCAGAATATAGAAATACTAGAGGACATGTAATGAAGCTACAAGGTGATCTATTTAAGACAAATAAGAGAAAATATTTTTTCACTCAACGTGTAATCAAACTCTGGAATTTGTTGCCGGAGGATGTAGTAAGAGCTGTTAGTGTAGCTGGGTTTAAAAAAGGTTCGGACAAGTTCCTGGAGGAAAGGTCCATAAACCATTATTAATAAGGGACCCAGGATATCAATGCTTGACCCAGTACAAGCATTGTGGAACCTGTGTCTTTTGGGGAAAATGCTAGGTACGTATGACCTAGATTGGCCACTGTTGGAAACAGGATACTGGGCTTGATGGACCTTGGTCTCATCCAGTATGACGATGTTAAGTTGAATAGTGCTCTAAAAACAAGTAAAAGAATTTAAAACTGGGAATGAAATTTTATAGGCAGCCTATACATGTCTTGAAGAATTGGTAGGATCTGATCCTTGAAACCACATCAAAAAACTATTAATGCAACTGCATTGTGAACTAACTGAAGTTTATGAACAGCCCACTTTTGCAGGTCTATAAATGAGACCTTACAGTAATCCTCTTGGGAAAGAACCAACAGATAGCTCAAGTAGGCTAGTAGTTAGAACAGCAACCTACTACCCAAGTAAATCTGGGTTTGATTCCCACTGATGCTCCTTGGCCAAGTCCCTTAACCCTCCATTGCCTCAGGTACAAACTTAGATTGTAAGCTCTCTGGGGACAGGGGAAGGCATACATACCTGAATGTAGCTCACCTTAAACTACTGCTGGAAAGGTGTGAGTTAAATACTAATAAATCACCATTTTGCAATCTGAGATCTGCAAAAAAAGTATTCAGCTAGCACACTAAACAAAATTTAGCACATGCTTTTCTAGAGGCATCTGCTATGTGCTTAGTAAAATTCATATCAGAACCAAGCAGAGCACTTA
Organism: Ichthyophis bannanicus; assembly: GCA_033557465.1. NCBI lineage: Eukaryota > Metazoa > Chordata > Amphibia > Gymnophiona > Ichthyophiidae > Ichthyophis > Ichthyophis bannanicus. The sequence continues at coordinate 30,000,312 of CM066032.1, read as the reverse complement.
AACTGCTAATGCTTTGTATGATTATCTGTTTTTGGTTGGATATTCAACACTGGAATGGGTCTTTTACCTAGCCTTCAAGCCTCTGTCTTCTCAGGATTCATTTATAATATATTCTTCCTCATCCAGCTGGCAATAGTCTTGAGACATAAATTTAGCAGTTTTATTAATTCTGCTTGATCTGACCTTAATGGGCAAAAACGTTGGATATTATCTGAGCAAGAATCATAGCAGTCATTTCTAAGAATGGCTTCCAAGGGAATTAAACAGTATGAGAGAGAAAATAACTTTTTGTAGCCCCCAACAGGTTAAAGTTTGTGGTGTTGAGTTTTTATTATTACAAACCACTTGCTGAAATCCTTCTAAGAATTATTTGAACTATGTGAAGGCAACAGCCTGACTCCCAGATTTGTCAGCCAGCTCAACTAAACAGAATGATCCATCAAATCAAAGGCATAGACAGATCAAGAAGTTTTACGAGGGCATTAGCATCTTTATCCAGTTGGCAGCCAATATCCATCAAGGCAACTACAATGATCCCATGGCTCAAACCCTGACTGGAAGAGGCCCAGGAAATGTTGTTCTGTCATGCCTCGCAGCTGTGATATTAAGACTCGTCCAACCAACTTTTCAAATTGGAGACAAGTTTATGGTTTTCAGATTTTTACATGTACAAATTTTTTTACAGGTATAGAACAATAGGGTTTTTTTCCCAGTGAACCTGGCATAACTCCATCTGTAACGGAGGCATTAATTATCTTTGTAATTACATCCAGCCAATCAACATCAAGGCATCTTATTATCCAGGAAGAGCAGGGATCTCCTTGATAAATAGTGCATCTCGTATTTCTTAGTTGCCGCCCTACCTCTCCACAGTACTAATGTTTGCTGGAATAGATTAATTTTCTATTGAACCTGGAACAGGCACAGGCTGGATGTCAGAATGAGTTTCATATTTACACTCACACACCCCACCTACCCACTCAAACACATTTGTGTAAAATGCATAGCGTATACACATTTCAGTTTCCTGACATTCCTTCAACAATATCTGAATCTGAATGTCTGAAGCAGAATTGATTAAAGGAAGAGCTATATTAGGATTTAAATTTAACATAAGAGCTGAAAATGGATAACACTTTGGGAGAAACCACAATGTTGCTTATTTTTCTTCTGGAACCACAAGGCAAACTGGATAATCACATTGTTTTTTTGGAACCAAACATCTGTTTTTCTATGCCAGAAGATCTTTGTGTTCCCTGGTGTCCTTTTCTTCCTGTGTCAAGCTATACTACAGTTGACTAATAAATTTATTCAAAAATATCTGGGTAAATGTGTAACAAAATCTTTTTGATACCATTGAACTTGTTGATTTTCCTATGGGGAAAAATAAGTTGATGATCTATGGGCCTGATTCTAGAAGGGGAATAGTGGGGCAGCACGTTCCTTAGGGACGTGCTGCTCTGCTATTTGCCCTAGCAGTATTTTGCTTGGTTCCCCCGCTGCATGCACAGAGCTGTGGTGCATCCATCGGGGGACGTGGGCATGATGGGGGAGGGAGGTGGAAGTGCCTGACCCCTGGACGTAAAGGGTTGATTCCATTGATAGCCCTGTACGTCCAGGGGTCACCAGGGGGATGGCCTAGTTATTCCACTTCAGAGGTGGAATAAGGACAGGCCGCCCCCGATTCCACCTGGCAGCCCCCCATGGGAGTATGGTGCCCACTATCGGAGCAACAAGCCACCAGAAATGTGTCCCCACTGCCCAACACTGCCCAACCCAGGCTCTGGCAGCCCTCATCGGGGGTCGGGCAGTGAGGTAAGTGATAAGGCACTACAGGCATGCACGGGCCTGTGGAGGGCCCGATTCTGTATGAAACGGGAACCTTTTGCTCCTACATTACAGAATCGGGTCCAAATGGGTCCGTCCTGCTCGGGGCTATCCAGACGGCCCAGACGTGCCCCTTCCTGAATCGGGCTCCACGCCTCCTTTGAGTGCATTTCCATACTTGTTAATGAATTATGGGCACATTATTCTTCTGGGTAAGCTAAGCGCTATTACGGCACATAGCTCTGCCTGCCGATCCTTAACCCTGGATCTTCAATGCCAGGGTCATATGCTGCCCCAGCACTGAATATCTGGGGATCGCCACACACGCTGGAAGCCACATTAGGTAACCGAGCAGCGGCGATATTGCATGCTGCCTGGTTAGCTCTTGCACTGAAAGATAGGCAAGGGGTTTCCTCGCCTATCTTTTTGGCGCAGATCACTAATCGGGCAGCATGCAATATTGCCACTATTCTGTTATTGCTTGTCGCCGCCTCCGATCCACCCCGGAAATCTCCCGACACACCCCGATACTAACCGGATAGCATCGGGACACATAGGGGAGTTAAAGGGGGATATTCAATGGCACTAACCATGTAAGTGCCATTGAATATCCAAATTTAAAGCATTTACATGGTTTTCTGGGCTGTAAACCGTTTAAATATCTGGCCCTAGATTTTTAATTTTTCAGCTTCTTTTCCCTATTACCCACTAATTCCTCTATAAGCTTTTTCTCAGGGCAATTTCTCCAGTTGGGTTAGTTTGACAGTCATTTCTCTTTGAGGTAATTTTATAACTGTAGTATGAGCATATTTTTCATTCTGGATAACTAGCAGAAGTTTCAAAGTGAAAAGTACATGCTAACTTTGAAAATGACCCAGAGAAGCTACACATGCATACAATATAGCTATGAATTTTGGAAAGTATATAAGTACCACCCTCTTTCCAGCACAGTCCCAGGAGTGTCTCTTCAAAATGCAGGTAAACTGTGCATATACAGGCACTACATACATAAGTTTACCAGGACATAGGATGGACACTTTTTTAAAAGACCATTTGTGCAGGTAAAGCATTATCTACACATGGAAACCAGTTTGAAAATTACTCTCCCAGTTGAAGGCATTTTTTGAGATAACTTGAATCCAATTTAAAGACCCTATTTACAAAGCTCTATGCCAATAACCTGTGTTATTTATCAATTAACATCCATTATTTGACAATAACATATGTCATTTTGCAATAACACTGAGTAATGTAAGACTTTTTATCTTAATACATCTTAAATAATAATGAGAGGCAAAGCATACAAATACATAGAAATCAGGCCATTACAATGCAAAATGAATAACACAGCTTAAGTAAAACCTCGCAAGTTGCATTATTCCTGGAAAAATAACTCATGGTTAGAGGCTTCTGGACAGCAACTTTTTTTTAAGTTGATAAATTCTTTCCATTGTCAAAAACAACCCAATTAAGAGGAGCCCTCCTGAATATTCAATAATCAGGAAATACCTGGCAAGCAACTTAAGGGGGTTAGAGCTTTCAAAGAATCCACCCAACTGCTCTGATCCGATTTAAAAAATGTCCCCAATCTCCCATTCCTGATCCCTGCTGCAAAATAGGCACCTGAGTCCCCTACACCTGGATCCTATTTAAGAAATAGCCCCAAATCCCCAGTTTCCGCACCCTAATACTATCCCCTGTGCATACCAGGGTTTCTCTGGTGTATAGTGGGGGAGGTAGGAGTGAACCTTCAATGTTTCTGCCCTAGCAGCTTCCAGTTTCAAAAGGGATGTCTCGGCTCCCTAGTATGGTACTACCACTAAGCGGTTGGGCTGCCAGATAAGGGAGTGCTTTCTTAAAATACAAAGATAAATGATTCCAAATTACCCCTGCCACCTCAATGGAGGTTGAGAATCCAAATGAAAAGCACATTTTAAATCATCTGTATGTGAATGCCTGAAGTCTAAGAGGAAAATACTCTAGATCGAATCCTTTTTAGAATGCGGGAACACTATGAGAGATAATGATGGTGACAGTAGTGATTACAATATATTAAAATTTCTTTCTATCACTGAAAGGACCACACTGAAGAAAACGTCCATAGCATTTAACTTAGAAAAAGGGAGGAAATTGTAAAAAACAAAACAAAAATCTAAAATGAGTGACTGCCAGAGTCTAAAGTCTGCATAATGCATAGAAATAATTTAAAAATATCATTTGGGAAGTCCATAAAATATACTGTATTTTATGTATTAAAAAAGGTTGAAAGGAGACCAATTGACTGCCAGTTTATTTTAATGGGGAGATAATACAGAGTCATTATACCATAAAGATCAAGTGTAGCAAGAGCCACTTCAACTTGTACCTTATGATCAGGGATCATTGGTTATGAAAGAAGAAGTCTAGGCAGCACTAAAAGCATTATTATAGAACAAAGTACAGGGCATTGATGGCATTCTCATCAAAGTATTACAGCAATCAAATGCAGCTGTTACCATATTTGCAAGGCTCTGACAGGAAATTTGGAAGACAACATCATGGCTAATTGACTGAAGAAAGGTGATCAGGCTTGGAAATGATCACAGAATCACTCTGAATGAACCCACATGCCAGCGAGATTCTACTCAAGATTATACAGTGGAGAATGCAACCATACAACCAAGCAGGATTCAGGAAACGGCGAGGAATGAGAGAGATCATTGTGGATATGAATATGGATCATTGAAAAGATAAGAATACCAAAAGGATATATATATGTGTTTTATTGACCTACAGCAAGGCTTTTGACTGTGTAAATTATGAGAAACTCTGGGCCACATTAAGAAGCATGGGTATACCAGAACACAACCTTCACATTGATCAATAAGCAACAGTTCGAACAGACCAAGGAGAAACAGAATAGTTTAAAATCAGCAAAGATGTACAAGAAGGCTGCACATGTTTGCCATACCTGTTTAATTTATATGCAGAAAAAATCATCAGAGAAGCACTACTGTATGAAGACAACCATAGAGTTGCCAAGCGACCAAGATCCAGAAATGAGATTTTTTTGCCAATTCTGGTTTTAAATTTGCCTTGCAATGCAGTATGGTATTTGTAATCCCTGATTTTACCCATTGGAAGCAGTGCTGATGGTGCCCATGAAGGTCAATTCAGAGTGGGGGATGTCCAGGTTGTCCAGACGGCCAAAAGTTTGACCGGGCCATTTTGTTCCCAGTTCTGCAAACATGGGAGCTATACTTTCCCGTGCTTGCAAAATCAGGGCACTTGGTGTGTCCCATATTCTGCTACCTGGGATGCACATAGCCCTGTCTGTCCAGCCCTCAGAGCACTCCTGCTGTTGTCCTGGTGCCATGGCATCCCATTGCCATGGCACCGGGATGTCCAGCAGGAGTGCACAATGACCGACAGCTCCTCCAAATCTTTTCCCTGCCACCCGACCCTTGGCGGGAGAAGCCAGGGCCAGGATCGGATGGTGGGGGGCTCTCTTGCAGCAGCCCCATTATCCTGGGGGGGCCTAAAGCCCTGAGCCCATCCAGTGCTCCATGCACAATGGCTATGGGTGTGCAGGGAGCACTGGCAGCTGAATACGGTCCCAGCAAATAGCGGGGGTTGTATGTCCAACCCAGATGTACAACTCCGCTATCGCTGTAAGAATCTACCCCATCATGTATCAGAATGCGATTGTCAGAAATCCAGGACTGGCTTAAAATCTCAATCCAGGAAATGGCTAACTTGGCAACTCTGCAGTCAAGGTGTGAAGATTGATGGAAGACTCAGCAACCTTCATTATGCTGGTGATACTACATTACTGGCTGAAAGTAAAGATGATCTGAAACATTTGCTTCTCAGAATCAAGGAACATAGTCTTAAAATGGGCCTGCACCTTAACATGAAAAATACAAAGATACTGACAACTAGCAAAATCAATAAGTTCATCGTTAATGGAGAAGAAATAGAAATAGTGTACATTCTTAACCTGCTTGGATCAATAATCATTAAAGAAATGAGAAGCAGTTAAGAAATCGAATGCCACATTATTCTTGGCAGAATGGCTATAAAGAATCTAGACAAGGTTCTCAAGAGCAGAGATTTATTTTTCTATACAAAGACTCTACTTGTCCAAGTCATGGTATTTTCAATAATGTCATATAGATGCAAAAGTTGAACAGTGAAAAAGATAGACAGGAAGAACATTGATGCCATTGAATTATGGTGCTGGCATGGACTGCCCAAAGAACAAACCAGTCAGTACTAGAGTAGATAAAACCTAAGCTTTCTTTTGAAGCTCAGATGACAAGACTTTGACTTTCATACTTGACACATCATGAGAAGAGAGAGATCATTAGAGAAAGGCATTATACTGTACTTGGCAAGGTTGAAGGTCAACTCAGAAGGGGAAGGCCAGGCAATGAGATGGACTGATACAATAACAGCAATGGATGCCATTCTATCAACAATTAGCCACCTGACTGTAGACCAAACACAGTTTAGGACAATTATCTTGAGGGTTGCAGTGAGTTGGCATAAACTTGATTAACAACAACAACAAATAAACCAGTGAAAGCCACAAGAGGATCGTTCAGAAGAATGGAAAATGAACCCTGATAAGGAACTTAGGGATGAGCATAAAAAGGCTAGGCCAAGAAATACTTTGAAAAACAAAAGCCCCGGGGGGGGGGGGGGGGGGGGGGGGGGGGGGGGGGAGGGCAGTGCTTTGACAAAGATGGCGGCAGCCGTTTGTTCGGAGTAAGCGTGTTTTATTTTGGAGCCCTATGGGCAGGAAACGTAAGGGGAAAGGTGGGTTGTTGCCTTCCTAGCCCCCCCCTAACCTCTACTCCGGTTGCTTCGGGACCACTTGATTCTTTTGTTGTGCGCGCTGCCCGGGACCCGGTTGTTGGGGACGACCACCGAGCTGCAACCCTGCCGGAGTCGGGGGACTCGGCGGCTGCTTCGGCTATATCTGGCTCCCCATTGAGCCCGGCGCTGAAAGTCTTTCGTGGGCAATCCTTGCCCGAGGGCTTCCTGGAGCTTGGTTCCCCTCTGTTGCAGAGTGAAGCTGGTAGCTCGAGAGGGCCAGGAGTGGAGAGTCCGTGGAAGCGTGAGAGTGAAGTCTTAGGGCTGCATAGCTCTGTTTCAGCTTCGGCACCATTGAGTGAGGTTGGTGCAGAACAGGAGTTTTCTGTGGCGTATGGAGGAGAGATGTCAGCAAGAATGGAAGCCCTTTTAACATCTGCTGATCCAGGGTCAGTTTTCTCTCTCCAGCGACTGGTCAGCTTTACTTTGGAGGCTATCTGGCAGGCTGTTTTATCCCTGGGAGAAGCTTTGGTCCCACAGATAACATCGTTGGATCGGAAGGTGACTAATTCAGTGGCTGAAGTTAAGGAGGTGGAGTGGAAGGTTATTGAAGTGCAATCTGGGCTGACTGAGACCCGGAGGAAAGTTTCTCTTCTTGAAGATCAATCAGATGCATTTAAGAAAAGTTTTTCCTCTGTACAAGTTAAGTTGGAACATTTGGACAATTTGTCTAGAGTTAATAATTTAAGATTAATTAATTTCCCTAGGCTTCTTACTGTGTCCCCTAGAGAAATGTTCAAACAATACTTGATTGATGTGTTGGGGGTTTCCCCTGAATTAGTACCGCCATTGGTTAAGATTTACTATTTACCTAAGGCTAAGATGTCATCTGGTTTGGTTCATTTGTGTGTGTGTGGGGGGGGGGGGGAGGGGGAGCAGGAGCAAGGGAATGTATTGAATGTTACTGACTTATTGGAGCATTCAGACTCTGAAGTGCCAGTTCCCTCTACTTTATTGGTTACCTTTGCTTTACTCTCTGATAGGGAGTGGCTTTTAAAGCTTTTCTTTAGGAAGCAAAATTTACTATTTAAAGGATTAATGGTTCATATTTACCTGGATTTAGCTAGGAAAACCCAGAAACGCCGCAGGGATTTTCTTCTGCTGCGTCCTGGTGTTTTACAGTTGGGAGGGCTCTGTTTCTTAAAACATCCTTGTAAATGTTTGGTGAAATACCACTCTGTTTCCTATATTTTTTATGAACCCTCTCAACTAATTGCTTTCATTAATGCTAGACGCCTGGAGTCCTCCATTGGTGCCTCACCTGTGCTCTCTTAAATTTAGGAATCGGGTCTGGCTTGCCGTATATATTTCTTTTTTTTTCTTTTGGTTAATGATTTTAAAAAATAGCGTATTGTCCCCCTCTTTTTGTGGGCTAGTGTGAGTAGATACTTTGTTTTGATTTTGTATTACTTTTCTTTGTTGCTGATAATATTATGATTGCTAATGTATCTGCTCTTTTCTCTGCAAGAATGTTTTGTAACTTTCTTGATTTAATTTGAAAATTTCATAAATAAGTAAAAAAAAAAAGAAAAAAAAAGCCCCTGAGGGAATTAGTTGGACTGGTAGGTGATCAAGTGGTTGAAGGTACAAAAACATATGTGGATAATGGTGAACCAGTTGATAACAGTGTATTTGAATCTAATTTAATTTAATAATTTATAATATATCTTTTCACCAAAAGATATACATGGTGCAGTGTAATAAATTTATTCACTCTGGAGGTTATTTTAGAAGCTTTATTCATGGTATGGATGTCTGAAAATGGACAGACTTCTAAATCACAGAGGTGACCATTTTAGAAAGCACGGTATATAGATGTTTTTGGCTTCAGGATGTTCATGTGCCATGGCCACATAGTGGAGGTGTGGCCTGGGTGGACCAATAGAGATGCACATCGCAAATGTGATTTCATAACAGCACAAACATTTCTAGCCCTGGTTGTTACAGTGTCCATGCTTATGCCTGCTCCTGACCATGAATAAGGTGCAATAAAGTGTTGGTTTCATGGCTGCAAACTCTTCCAGAGGGAAGTGCAAAATGCATTGTGGTCACAACAGTTAAAATTCCATGGACAATATTACTAGCCCACAACCACACGTATGATTATCTGACATGGCCAGCTGGAACGTGCAAGTCTTATAACATAATCGCCTCCATCGTGGAATACCCCTGCTGGCACATGCAATTGCTTAGTTCTGCAGCTGTGCAATTCGGGGACATCCACATATGTGAAATGATCTACACCTCTGCATGTGCCCAGCCTTGCTAGGTGCTTGGGCCTATCTCCAGAACCGGTTACAGATTATTCATCTTTTGGGGTGGAGACAGAGGGATTTCAGAAGGAACTTGATATGCCTCCCTTCACTACTTCCACTCTCCCAGATTTTTTAACATGTAATTTAATTTAATACATTATAGTCTTTATAGCCTGCCTATGCTGTACCTTCAGGTTTTGGGCAGCTTCAGCAGTTAAACGGGACACTTCTTCCACAATACAGTCTTTTAGAATGTGTTTACATAATTTTAATCAGAATTACTATCTAACAAAGATCTCCTAAATAGGTTAATTTTGAGGGACATTCAGAATTAGGCAGGGCGCGGGCAGGGTCCTGGCGCCCGAGAGTAACCGGGTGCCGGTTAGGCGCGGGACCCTGCAAGCGTCAGGCGGCGGGGACGAGCGCGCCAAAGGGGAGAGCGTGCATCTTTTAATTTGATTGGCTCCGCGGGTGCACGTGCCGGGCGGAGCCAATCAATCGGGCCAAGCGGGCATGTGCTCCTGCCGCTGTTGCGAGCCTGGAGCACATGCTGCTGGCTGTCGGCGCGGCGTCTTCCTCTGTGGCCGGTCGTCGGTGGTTTTTCTGAGCGCGGGGCAGCTCCGACGCGGTTTTCCGGCGGCGGGACGGTGCTTGCTGCAGTAGGCAAGTTTTTTCTTGATCGGAGGGTCGGTTTTGGTGGCAGCTTGCTTCCGGGGGGCAATAGCGATACCGAGGAGTTTGGGCATGGCAGGGGGGGGTCATGGGGCAAAAGGGGGGCCGGCAGTCAAGCAGGGGGGGCCTTGAGGGGGCGGGGGCGGCCCGGAGGCCGCAGTCAGGATGGGGAGTTGGGGGAGGGGGGCTGGTAGGCCAAGGGGAGGCCTGCATCCGGTCCGGGTGGTTGGGGGGTCCCCTTCCATGCCGCGGGCTGCGGCTGGAGGCCGAGTTGCTTGTGGCCGGTGTGGGGGGAGGGGGTCTCTGGGTGAGGGGGCTGTTGTGGCCCCGTTGGCCACTCCATGGGGTAGGGCCCCCATGCGGGGGGTGCGGGGGGCGACGTCAGTGGGGAGGAGGGGGGCAGGCGTTCGTGGGGAGGGGGGGGTCGGTGTTGGGGGTGGGGCTGCCTCCGGGGGCCTTGCGGTTGAGCCCTCCCTTTGCGATCGGGGCACTGAAGGTAGTCCAGGGCATGGGGGGCTGGTTATCCTGCCTGGGAGTGTTTTACCACCGGGCTCTTCCCCCCTTTGGGACCAGTGGGCGGCTGGGGGGCAGGGGTCCTCGCGGGCGGAGTGGTTGGGAGCTTGGCAGCCTTGGTCCCCTGGTTTCTCGCCTCTCTGCCCCCCTTTTTTCTCTTCGCAGGTTCCTTGGTTGTCCGCGCCTTGTGTCGTGTCGGCGGCGGGGGCTACGGCTGGTCTGGCGAACATGGATCCTGTTCCTGGTGCGCCCAGCGGGACGACGGCGGCGGATGGCGCTGCGCAAGGGGCCGGTCTGCAGCTGCTGACGGAGGATCCCCCAGGACGGTTGCCTGCTCCTGCCCCTGCGGGTTCGGCGGGAGGTGCTTCTGGTGAGTTGACTGCTTTGGGCAGAGCTCCGGGGGGGTCGGGGGCTGCCCGGTCGGGAAAAAGGGGTCGGAAGCGGAAACATGCGTGTCGTCGGAGGCGTGATTCGGACTCGTCGTCCTCTTCGTCGTCGGCGGACTCGGGGTCCTCAAGTGCGGAGGATGGGAGGGCGGCGACCCAGGGTGGCGATGCGTTGGCTGGGGCGGGCGCGGCGGTGTCCTCCGTTGCCTCCCTTTCGGAGCTGTGGGAGGGGGTTCCTCGGAAGTTACGGCGTCGGATAACGCGTAGGCAGTATATTGACATTTTCCGTTTGCTCGAGGGCAGGAAGCGCTCGGGTGATAGTAAAAAGAAGCGGAAAGAGGAGGAAAAGGCTGGGCGGCTTCACCGTGTTTTGCGCAATGTGGTCAATTGGGTCCGGGCTTTTTTGCGATTGGCGAGCGTTTGGGGGCGTCGTTGGCCGGACCAATTCGGTAGTCTATTGGCATATGCGGACTCGATCTTGGAGGCGTCGCAGGTGCACGAAGGTTGGTCATGGCTTAATTACGACGAAAAGTTTCGTGACAAAATGGAGGAGAACCGTTTGCTGACCTGGAGTACGCAGGATATTAGCCTTTGGTTAACGCAAATGTCGGTGAAAGGGGGTGGGGGGGGGTAGGGGGGTCAGGGCGGGGTTGGGGGCGGCTGTCGGGGCGAACCGGTCCTTTCGGGGGGAGCCCCCCGCGGGGCAGGCACGTGCTGCCGTCGGGGTGGGCGGAGACGTGTGCTGGAGGTTCAACAGAGCCTCGTGCCCTTTCCCGGACTGCAAGTTCCGGCATGCGTGCTCCGTCTGTGGGGGGTCCCATTCCGCTTCCAAATGTGTTAAAAAAGGGAGCCCCTCCCTCCCGGGGTCGGTCCCAAGTAGGCCGGCCGATTCGCTCCTGGCGCCCTCCCCTATTCGGGTCCCCGTTTTGCGTAGGTGGCTTCGCGGGTACCCCAAGGTGCATGACAAATTATGTTTGGAGAAGGGTTTTCAATTTGGCTTCGTTATTCCGGTGCGGGGTCGGGCGGCGGGCGTGGTGGCTCGTAATTCCCCCAGTGTCCGGCGCTGGCTCGAGGTGGCCCGGCGGAAGTTGTCGGCCGAGTTGCAGCTGGGCAGGGTGGCGGGGCCGTTCAGTGGCCCGCCTTTTCCGGATTTTGTGGTGTCCCCCTTGGGTGTGGTGCCCAAGAAGGAACCAGGGAAGTTTCGCCTCATTCATAATTTGTCTGCTCCGATGGGCTCCTCTGTCAATGAACTTATCCCGCGGGAGTTTTGTTCGGTTCGCTATGCCTCTTTCGATAGGGCGGCGGAGCTTGTGTCTCGGTCAGGTCCTGGGGCGTTGATGGCCAAGGTGGATTTGGAATCGGCTTTCCGACTGTTGCCCGTCCACCCTTCGTCTTTTCCGTTGTTGGGTTTCCGATTTGAGGGGGCGTATTACTACGATAAATGCATGCCGATGGGCTGTTCGGTGTCGTGCGCCTACTTTGAGAAGTTTAGTACCTTCCTGCATTGGAAGTTGGTGCGGGCGGTTGGCTGTTCGGGGGTGGTCCATTATCTGGATGATTTTCTGTTTGTGGGGGGGGCCGATTCTGTGCAGTGTGGTGCTTTATTAAGCGGTTTTATTTGCTTGGCGGCCGAACTGGGGGTGCCTCTAGCGGAGGGGAAGACGGTGGGCCCCGCGACAACGATAGTGTTCTTAGGCGTCGAGTTGGATTCACTGCGGATGGTGGCGCGGCTCCCCGGGGAGAAGGTGGGGAAGCTGCGGGTTCTCATGGCCAACCTTTTGGCTTCCAGGAAAGTCACCTTGCGAGACGCGCAGGTTCTTCTTGGTTCCCTCAACTTTGCTTGTAAGGTCATTCCCATGGGGCGGGTGTTTAGTCGGCGGCTGGCAGCAGCGACGGCGGGTGTGCGCAAGCCGCATCACCATATCCGAGTGACGCGGGGTATGCGTGATGATTTGCGCGTTTGGGATGTCTTTTTGCGTGACTTCAATGGGGTGACGGTTTTGCGGGGCTCGGCAGTTACCTCCGAGGAGTTGCAATTGTACACGGATGCAGCTGGGGGAGTCGGATTGGGAATCTATTTTAATGGGGCATGGTGTGCTGACCGGTGGCCGAGCGAGTGGGCGGCGAACGGCTTGGTTAGCAATATTACTTTCTTGGAGCTCTTCCCGATTTTGGTGGTGCTGGAGTTGTGGCCCGATAGGTTAGCCGACCGCGGGGTGTTGTGGTGGTGTGACAACGAGGCGGTGGTGCATGTGGTTAACCGTTTTTCTCCACGCTGTGGGGCAGTGGCGTCACTGATGCGCCAGGTCGTGCTGGCGTGTTTGCGCTTAAATGTGCACTTGCGTGCTCGTCACATACCAGGGCGTACTAATGATTTGGCTGATGCTCTTTCCCGTTTGCAGTTGGATCGGTTTCGGGAGTTGGCTCCGGATGCCGACCCGGTCGGGCTGACGGTCCCTTGGCACGTGTGGAGCGATGGCCTGCTACGATGAGGTGTCTTCTGCGGAGCTCGGTGGCGGACAGGACCTGGGAGGCGTATCGGATCGGTTGCGAGCGAGTGCAAGAGTTTTTGCAAGTGCAGGGATGGGATGGGGGGGTGGTCCCGGATCAGTTGCTGGGGGGATATGTTAGCTGGGCTAAGGAGCGGGGGGTTTCGCGATCGTCCGTGCGCTGCCATCTGGCGGGTTTCTTGTTTGTTGGCCACGGCGACGGGGTGGGAGGTGCCCGGGCGGGGTTTTTTGGCGCGACGTTTGCTTCAGGGCTGGGAGCGTTCTCAGCCGGGTCTCCGCGATCGTCGTCGTCCGGTTACGCACGACCTCCTGGTGCAGCTGTGCGCGGTGCTACCGGAGGTGGCCCGGTCGCCGTATGAGCGCGCGCTCTTTCGTGCGGCTTTCTGCCTGGCGTTTTTTGGTGCCTTTCGTGTCGGGGAGTTGGTGGCCGCGTCGGCATCGGCGGGTCCCGGGAATTGTTTGCTCCGGCGGCATGTGTGGATGGTGCATCCGCGGATGCGCGTGTTGCTGGCTTGGTCCAAGACGGACCAGCGGGGTAGGGGGCTTTGGGTGGTCCTCAGATTTACGGGAGGGCTTACCTGCCCGGTGGCCTCCATGCAGGGCTTCCTGGCCCTGCGCCCGGGGGGTGGCGGTGCGCTTTTTACGCATCAGGATGGTAGGGCATTGACGCGTTTTCAGTTCACGGCGGTTTTGCGGCTCGCGCTGACTCGGTTGGGCGAAGATCCTCGGCTTTTTTCGGCCCATTCTTTTCGCATCGGTGCGGCTACCAGCGCGGCGGCGGCAGGTTGCTCGGGTCTTCAGATTCAAAGTATTGGCAGGTGGCGGTCGACGGCATTCGAAGGGTACGTCCGTCTCTGACCTGGCCATTCCTGGGGGGGGGGTGGGGGTTACTAATGTGGTTATGTTTTCTCTTCCAGATGGGGAGCCGAGAAAGCTGGTCTGCTGGATTCTGGGCCACTCTTTCGTTTACTGGGCGGGCCAGCGAGCGGCGGAGCGCCCCTTTGGGCCGAATCTCGGGCTGGCTGCGGACGAGGTGGCGATTTCATGGCTGGGCGAGCGGGGTCTGCGGTGGGAGCAGCTGCTGCCTTTGCTCCGTCACCATGGCCGCGTCAGGCAGCATCCAGCGATTCTCATCTTGCATCTCGGGGGCAACGATTTGGCTGCGTGGTCCTGCAAGCGGTTGATCAGGGCTGCTAAGCGGGATTTTGAATTGGTGCGTCGCCTGCTTCCGGGCGCTGCGTTGGTCTGGTCGGATATTGTTCCGAGGCCGGCGTGCTGGGATCAGCGGCGCTGGTCTCGTGGGCTGGCCAAAATCAACCGGCAAATTGGGAGGTGGGTGAGCGATCATGGCGGGTTTCAGGTGCAACACCCTTGGGCAGAGGTGTCTTGCGGGGGGTTGTTCAGGGGGGATGGAGTTCATTTGTCCCCTGTGGGAACTGATCTCCTCCTGAACGATTGGCAGGAGTTGTTGGAGCATCTCCTGAGGTCCCGGTAGCAAGGGTCGCAGCTTTCAGCAGGGGGGGGCGGCACAGGTGGTGATAGTGCCTGTGCCGGTGGCGGGATCCCGGAGGTTTCCGGGGTCCGGAGCCTTATCCCACTTGGGGTGGGGGCGGGGTGCCCTTGCCCGGATAACCCCTGGAAGACTTTTGCTAGTAATATGGCGAAGTCGGATAGGGGTTGGGTGAGCTCGGCCGTTGGGGGGTCCACGGCTGCAGCGGAGGCGGGGCCGCTTTGCTAGTAGCATGGCTGGCGGTATACCGCTCCGCTGGGTTGGGAGAGTGATGTACTCTTGGCATTACTGTTAATATGTTGCTGTTAAAAATAAAGCTGCGACCAGTTTGTTACCATGAAAATGTTGTCTGTGGTTTGTCCCATTGGGGGTGTAAGGGGGGGAAGGGGAGGGGGGGGCTGGGGTTTGGAGCTGGGGAAGCGCCGTGTCCGGCTACCCGGTTATTAGGCAGGGCGCGGGCAGGGTCCTGGCGCCCGAGAGTAACCGGGTGCCGGTTAGGCGCGGGACCCTGCAAGCGTCAGGCGGCGGGGACGAGCGCGCCAAAGGGGAGAGCGTGCATCTTTTAATTTGATTGGCTCCGCGGGTGCACGTGCCGGGCGGAGCCAATCAATCGGGCCAAGCTCGCATGTGCTCCTGCCGCTGTTGCGAGCCTGGAGCACATGCTGCTGGCTGTCGGCGCGGCGTCCCACCCGCCCGCCCCCTTTTTTCCTTTTGTGGTTGCGGGGGGAAATTGCGGGGTGTCGCAGCTGGGGGGGGCTGTTTTGCGGGATCCCGGAGGTTTCCGGGGTCCGGAGCCTTATCCCACTTGGGGTGGGGGCGGGGTGCCCTTGCCCGGATAACCCCTGGAAGACTTTTGCTAGTAATATGGCGAAGTCGGATAGGGGTTGGGTGAGCTCGGCCGTTGGGGGGTCCACGGCTGCAGCGGAGGCGGGGCCGCTTTGCTAGTAGCATGGCTGGCGGTATACCGCTCCGCTGGGTTGGGAGAGTGATGTACTCTTGGCATTACTGTTAATATGTTGCTGTTAAAAATAAAGCTGCGACCAGTTTGTTACCATGAAAATGTTGTCTGTGGTTTGTCCCATTGGGGGTGTAAGGGGGGGAAGGGGAGGGGGGGGGCTGGGGTTTGGAGCTGGGGAAGCGCCGTGTCCGGCTACCCGGTTATCTCATATTATATGGGAGCTTTCTAATCTCCATTGATAAACCATTTCATTCCATGGCAGCGACATACTGTAAGCAAATAATCTATTCAATAACAGTTTAACCTTGCAATTCTTCAATAATAAAGAAAACTCTTTCCTGACCAAGAGATTCTGAAACAAGTGTTAAAGGCCAGGATATAAACATGTATAGACCAGGATATAAACATGTATTCTCAAACACAAAACATACAGTAACTGTTTAAAAGTAGTTCTGGCTGTTTTTGGCAGCCAGTGTAATTGCTTAAGATAGGGTATAGCAATGCCTAAATAAAGGATATTACAATAATCCAATCACAACAAAACAAAAGCATGTGCAAAAAGCTTCATGTGGTCACTTTCAAAGTTTGATCAAATTTATCAAAGATCACGCAGTTTAAAAAAATGCCTTTCTTGTCAAAGCTTTTATCTATTCATCCATGGACAAAATCGAATCCAATACAATACCCAGAATTTTTACTAACTTCAATAATGGGATTTATTTATTAAAAATTTTAAGAAAGGTGGTAGGAAAAAAGGTCATGATCTGTCCTACCCAAAGTAATTTTGTTTTTTCTGGGTTTAATTTCATCAGATGTCTTTTCATCCAAAACGCAATTACTTGAAAGCATTCCGTGAATCTCTCATAAGCAACCCTTAGGTCACCTTGAATCAGAATAATAACAATAAAATTATTGGTGTATATAAATATAGGCAGACCTAGGAGTCAGTTTACTAAGCGGCGCTAGCAGCTTCTGTGCTGCGGCCCTAGCGCCACTTATTAAACAGATCCTCTAGTTTTTGTAAATTTATCCCTAAGGTACTCATATAGACATTAAATAAGATTGGCATTAAAGGCAAACCCTGCAGTACCCCGCATTCCATCCTTCATGGTGCTGATAATTCATTTTCCCACTTGACCTTCACAGATTGATTTTTCAGAAATTCACTCATCCATTCCCAGACTTTATCTGAGATACCAGTCTCACTCAATCGTTCTAATAACAACTATCCTCAGTCTTGAGTAAACTTCTCTCTTATTTATTTATTCTTTTTATATACCACTTTTTATATTCAAAGTGGTTTACATTTAACTATAACTTGGCTATATGGTTATATAAGGCATCACATTTTTTCCATTTGATCATTTTATTAAGTATTTAGTATCATTACAAACATCACTTAACATGTATCAAACTACACATAACATTTATGTATCAAACTTCCCTCAACTTTTGTATTTATTAACAAGTATATATTCTATTTATTAATTCATATACTATTACTCTAAATACTCTTTATATCATTCCCTTTCTAACCACCCTCTCCCACCCTCCCCCGCTCATCCATCCTCATCCATTATTGAATTAATATCCTCTCTCCTTTCACCCAATCACCATTTATCCTTCCAGTAAAATTTTATTTAAATTTTGTATAAAATCCCTCTCATATTTTCTCTAGCACTCCCACTCATTCTTCCTTCCATTTTTCCAACCACTTACACACACTCTTCCATTGTTCCACAACTTTCTCACCTATCCCCCGCCTCATCTCCGTCAATCTATGCATCAAACACATCTCTGCCACTCTTTTCACAAATCCTGCCTTATGTGACATGGATTTCCCCAGCCAATGTTGTGCTATTTCATTTCTAGCAGCTACGATACAGTGATGTATCACTCCACTAACTCTCTTTGGAATGTCCACATCTAATTGATGTAGTAAACAAATCTCTGGCTTTCTTTGTATTTGATATCCTGTCATGTTATATATCAACTCCAAAATCTCAGTCCAAAAGGCTTGTATCCACTTACAATTCCACCACATATGCAACCAATTCCCTTTCTCATTACATCCCCTCCAACATTGATCATTAATCCCCCTTCCAGCTCTTTTTTTACATACTGGAGTCCAATACCATCCGAACAACAATTTATAAGCATTCTCTTTTACCCTTGTGGCTATAGATATACTTGCCACTGTTTGTATTATCTTATCCCATTCCTCCTCAGAGCATCTTATCTCCAAATCTTCTTCCCATTTTATCATGTATCTCAATTTGTTATTCCCCCATTCCATTTTGCCTTTATAAATTTTGGACAAAACTCCTTTCTGCCCCAAATTTCCTAAACACAATGCTTCAAATGACCCCCTATTTTCTCAGAGATCATGCCACACATTCGATTGTTTCAAAAAGTGACTCACTTGTAGATAAGCATAATAATCTCTATCTCCTAATTGATATAGATCCTTAATATTTTCAAATTAAAAAATGCCCTCTTTATTCACTATTTGTGAGATATATTTTAACCCCGCCTTATCCCATCGATTCAAAATGCCCATCTCTGGTCCTTGTCCGCTTTCGAAACAGGCTTCTAGAGTCACTGTGAGTACCTCTTATTTTTTGAATGGTGGTATTGTATGGTTTTGTATGACACATAACAATTTTAAAACTTAAATATGTATAATAATCTCAAACTTGAATATACATAACAATTTGCTTGCAGTGTTGGGGGGTACTGGAGTGAATCAACTTGGGAGGGAAGGTTGAGGAATGTGTTGCGTCATAAACTGTACTGGGTGTGTTTTGCAGTTAGACGATGTGGTTTGTTATTTATGTTACAGTTCCAAAGTGCTCTTGGAACAAGTGTGTTTTCAGCTCTTTGCGGAAGGTGAGTTTGGTGCAGGCATATATTCTGTTTGGGAGTGTGTTCCAGAGGCTTGGTTCACACAGTGAGAATGCTCTAGAACAAATTGTTGGTTGTGACAGGGATGGTGAAGGTGTTTTGGGTACTAAATCTTCTGGTCCTGTCCTGGGGTTACTTGTGTATGATAGTTTGGAGGTAGCTTGATGAGAGGTTGTGTGAAATTTTAAACATCATTGTTAGAATTTTGTATTTGGTGTGGCTGGCCATGGGTAATCAGTGAAGCTGTTTCAGGATGGAAGTTATACGTTCTGATCTTGTGGCCTGGTGTAGGATTTGGGCAGCTATATTTTGGGCTATTTGTAGGGTATGTAGTGATTTTGGTAGACCCTGGTAGATGATATTACAGTAGTCAAGGTGAGGGAGTACTATGGCCTGGAAGACTGTACGGTAATTCTGAGTGTCAAGTAGCGGACGGAGTCTGTGCAGAATTCTTATCTTTTGGTATACGAAGTTGGTGGTTATTTTGATGTATGGTATCATGGAGAGTTGTTGATCAAAGGTGATTCCAAGATATTGTTCCTCTGATTTTACTTCCAAGTTTGCAACATTATTTTGTATATTTTTAGGTGGAGTGAAAGCTGCATCTCTGGTGATGAAGAGGACTTCTGCTTTTTTGTAGTTGACTGTTGTGTTCCGTAAGTCATTGTGATTCCTTGTTGAAGCACTCTATTATTGTGTTGTAGTTGGGGTTCATTGTGGAGAAGGGTGAGCAGAGCATGATGTCATCTACATAAATATGATAATGAGTATCGTGTGCATGAGTGAGCATATTGGCTGTGTATATATGTTGAATAGGAGTGATGATAGTGTTTATCCTTATGAGAGTCCTTGATGTTGTTCAAATGGGGAGGATTTGTTCAGATCCATTTTTACCTGCTGTTGGCACCCAGTTAGGTATGATTTAAACCAGTCCAAGGCTGCATTTTGTATTTCTATTGCATAATTTGTACTGATGTACTTGTAGCATTTTGTATTTCTATTGCATAATTTGTACTGATGTACTTGTAATTTCTACTTTTTTAAAGTCAAAATCTTGAGTAGATCACCATATATGCTCAGTCTTCATTGGCTCTGTTTTCAAAGCAACTAATTCTGAATTATACCATGGTGCATTCTTCGTTCTTCTACACGTTACTTCTTTCAGTGGAGCAATCTCATCTAGAGATCCCTAATCATATCAACCCATAAAATAATTCCACCATATTTACTGGGGGTAGGTCTTTTCCTATATCCAATTTTCTTACAACAGTTTTCCATAGTTGGGCTGGATCAGTCCTATTGTGAATAAAAACTTTTGTTGTAATCCCTCTTTACCCTTTTGCTTTACTTCCCAGTGTATCACAAATTCTAGCAGATAATGATCTGACCATGCAGTAGTACTTGTTCTACCATTGTGCTCTAGACGTCCCAGATTTCTCCTAGATGCCACTTCCAAAATGCCGTTTTATACATTAATAAATAAGGAACACTTATGTCAAGAACCTCTTTCTTTTTTTTACATTTATATAAATTATGTTTAAAACAAAATTTTTGTCGGAGCTAGGCCGTAGGAAGGGCTGGGGGAATCCAGACCTCCACCAGGCTGTCAGCTTCTTTTATTTTATTAATGGTTCTTTACCAAAAAAACTTTTTCACTTATCTCAATCCTTTGTTGACCATCCACAAAAGCGTCGCTCTTCAGAAATGTATATCAGCACGACGTGCACGTTTCGGGGAATTAAACCCTGTGTCAAGTGCTTTTCCAAATTGCAGAAATTAAGGCAACAAAGAGACCAAAAAACGCCGTCATAGCAGCTAAGGCCTAGCTCCGGCCTAGCTCCGACAAAAATTTTGTTTTAAACATAATTTATATAAATGTAAAAAAAAGAAAGAGGTTCTTGACATAAGTGTTCCTTATTAATTCGTTACCTAATTTGTTTCACTTGTGGGGTGGATTTTGTTGGTTTTATACATTAATGGCAGAATTAATAGAGTCTAAAATTATATATAAACTGCATCAAATATCAAATTATAAGCACTACATTTAAACAATATATACTAAGACCCCATTCGATGTAGCACACAACAGTCAAAATTGACTATATTACTCCATCCCTCTGAAACCAAATCTCCAATCTCAAACATTTACCCCCAACATAACTGCTATTACAAACTTTAACCTCTTTATATGTTAATCTGGCATCATCTATTCTATGTTAGAGAACAATCAAGTCAAATTTGTAATATTTTTAATCTCAACTAGGAGCTTATTTCATAGTTCTGCAATTGCTCCAGAGAATGTCCTTTTCCAGGTTCTCACCCAATGGTAAATGTTAACTAGTTGCCAATCAGAGTTAAAACTTTGACTCAACATAAAGTCCAGGAAGGTCGATACTTCTTTAACGTATTACTTAGATAGACTGGGCTAGGACATGAAAAGCAGGAAAAGCAAAACATAAGATGAAGATTACCCAGTATAGCACTATTAATAAAAAGGGTATTCCTATGCTAGCTGACATTAAGTGTAACCAGTGCTGCTGTATTTTGAACTAACTATAATGTATTTAATGTTTTATTTGATAATCCTTGGTAAAAAAAAATACTACAGTAGCCGTTAATAAGATTTATCAATGTGGCACCCAAGATGATGGAAAATATCTCCGTATCCCTCTGCCACATTTTCTTAGTCTCTGAGCACATTTCTTGAAACTTGAAGATCTTTTCTTTCTCCACTCAATGCACATAATTATTGCTTACCAATGAAAACCTCTGTTATCAATGCTGTTCTCATGCTTTTCTCCTTCACCACAATGTCTGATTTTCTTAAACCCAGCTTTTTATTGTTTGGAATGGAAATGTCCTAGGTATCATAACCTCTTCATTTTCCATAATTCTCCCTAGGGTCATAATCCCAATGCTTTTCTAATGCAGAGATGTTGTAATGTTTGTAAAATTTCCAGTGGATTAGGTGCACCACCTTATTGTGCCTTTCTGTATAGAAATTTTCTTCTATAAGAATTTTGCTACCGGTTATGAGATGAGTAATCATTTCCAGCTTCCTTATAGAATGTATAGATGTCCATTTTCTCAGTTTTTTCCTATGCTTGCTGTGAACCATTTCAACTGTAATCCACTATCCTGGGCTGCTACTATCAATCTCTCTTCATTAGTTTTCAGTTTGCCTCCCCTTAACCACTCAGATGTGCTAGAGTACAGTAACTCTTTGTTATTTTCTACTCTATTTGTGCATGTGCCCTCTGGCCTGAAGTACCTTGTCCTAACCACTAGACCACAGGAGGAGTGGTCTAGTGGTTAGGACAAGGTACTTCAGGCCAGAGGGCTGGGAGTTCAAGTCCCATCTGGGGACAGCAATCCCAGGCCAGAGGAACTGGGATTTCTAGTCCTATAGGCACTTCTTGTGGTCTTGGGCAAGCCACTTCACCCTCCATTGCCCATGTTCCCTGTAAGTATTAGCATATGTGTCTCATATCCCCTTGTGTTAAATGTATCCCCCAATTGACTGCTTTGACCCAGTGAAAAGTAGGATATAAATACAGCTAAATAAATAATGTGCCACTTGCTCCTAGTTTGCTGATCTAATTCTTTGAAGAGTATTTTTCTCTTGTTTGCTAATTCAGTTGCCTCCTTCCCTATGTTTACTGGTGGATTCTCATCAATTCCTTCTGTTTGTTGTATTGACTATCCAAGTTTGAGAATGGAGAAAAATTCTGAATGTTTACTTTGATATTTCACACTTTTTGCATATTTGGATCTGTCGACATTGTTAGGTAGACCTGGAGGCCTATGGTAGTAGCTCTGTACATTTGGAGCCTGATTCTGAAAGGGGCACATCTGGGCCATCCAGACATCCCCATGCAGGACGGGCCTGTTAAAACCCAATTCTGGACCGCGGGAACAAAATGTTCCTGTGGTACACAGAATCGGGCCTGAGGACGGCCCGGCGTGTCCCTTCCTGCCTCGAGGAACGTCGTCCCTGCAGGCTCCCTTGGCTGCTGCACCTTGGCCCCCCCTCTTCCCCCCTGCCTGACCCATGGCTGGCCAGCCAGGGCCTGGATCGGGCAGGAGAGACCTCCGCACCAGGACCCGAGGAGGGGATCCCCAGGCCTGATCACTGGTTTGGTGTTGCTTAGTCCACCTTCGAGGTGGACTAAGCAGCACATCCCCTTTGACCCAGCAAGATGTACAGATCCCGCTCCACACAGATCCTGCCCCCTCCTGCCCCCTGCCGACTCTCCCTGTCCTGCCACTCAGGACATGCGGGAAGAGCCAGAAGGGGAATTGGACCTGGATGGCTTGGGGCGTTTTGAATATTGGCCACTTAGGGCCTGATTTCCATCTGGGCGTTGCAATACACTGTGCTGGCGCATAGCCCCCCCCCCCTTCCGCCTAACCCGGATTTTCAATGTTTGTTAGTCAAACTTGCCTATTTTTAAGGTGCAGAGGGCTAAGCGGGTAGCATTGAAAATCAGTGCTACCCGGTTAGCTCTTTCCTCCACACTCCCTCCACCCCAGCATGTCCCTAATATGCCCCAAAGCTAACTGCATAGCATCTGGGTGCGTTAGAGACATGTCCAGAATTTTCAAAGGCACTACCCACGTAGGTGCCCTCTGAAAGTCCCGGATATGGCATTTACACAGGTAACTAGGGCAGTTACTTGTGCAAATGCCTTCAAAAATCGGGCCCTTAGTGTTTGCCACCTTGCTGAACAAATGTTTTAGATTCAAGTTATGGGGAATACAAATGTTCCTTTCATGGTAGCATTTATTTAGAAAGGAAAAAATCCTTATATATTAAAATGGAAACATCTCGCTTCCTGGATGATATATGCTGAGGTTCCAAATAATAATTCCCATTAATGTGTCTTATCCCACTGACAGCAGAGTTCTCAGATTTGTATTATTTTTAATCCTTGAAGATGATTCTGATACGTTTGCATCTCCTGAGGCTGCAGAAAAGTGTCTTAAGTAATCTTATATGACAGATATTCAGTTAAAAGGCTGCCTTGATGTTTCCACTACAACTCCCAAGCAGAAAATTTATTTAAAAGAACATTGAACAGGTAGGCTCAACAACATTAGGATATCTGGAAAATTGTGTAAACGTATTACTACATTAAGAACCATGTCGTACTAGCAAAAAAAGATATATTGCTTGTAAGGAAACTATGCCCCTTCCCCCCCTCCATACACAGTATTGCCATTAGGTTCCTTACTACCAATGCTCTTTTTCAGTAACCTAATGGTTAGAGCAGTGAGCTGAAGTTATGGTTCAAATCTCAGTGCTCCTCCTTGTAACCTTGGGGCCTCCATTGCCTCAGGTACAAACTTTTGATGCCTGGAAAAGAAAGGGGAGGGTGTGGTAATTGCAATGGAGTTCTGTTTCGTCTATCACTCTTTTTCTAGCAGCAATCTTCTCTCTGATTTTTAGTAAACCGCTCTAGTGTCCATGGTGTGGGCAGTATATCAAGAAATAAATAAAGATAAAGATGGCTGCATGAGCAGGAGCTCTGTTTGCTTGATGTCTAAACACAAAGGAAAGGTGAAGAATTACCCCTTGGTGTCTCAGTCTGTGGTTATCGGTCCTATAGATTGATATGTTGGAGTCTCTGAGGCTATGAGGCAGGGGATTCATTCGGGCTTTGCTTAGATGGGCAAGGAGGAAGTCCCACAGCTATTTGGCACTGATACATCTTTATCCTTTGATACACTGATGCTTCCCTCACACCTGGGAGACTCCCTCCCCTTGCCTATTGCTCTTCAGCCTGCCCTGTCAGAATGCAATGTTGTGTGGGGCTCTCTCTGAGGGGGTCCGTTGGCTTAAGGGTGGGAGAACGCCTCTAGAGGTTCAGAAGATGCCTCGGTTGGATTGCCGGTGGCATGGACACCATTGGCCAGCGGCCCAGATGTTGATGAACAAGTATCTGGAATTTTCCCAGCTGTGTCATATATTCCAATTGCTCTGTCTCTCCCACAGCCCAAGAAAATAACTCTTGAAACTCTCTGAGGCCATAACTATTTTATCAAATTCTGTATCCAAACAAACATTTGATATCTCAGCAAGAGTTCTACAAAATTCAAAGAGGATCGCTGCCTCAGTAAGCGTTGTTGACAATTTAAAATTGAAAGTTGAAGAACATGATTGACAGCTTTCTACATTTTGTGATATGAATTTGGCTCCTGTGAAAGATAACTTTGTGATGAGACAAGCTTGAATTGTTGGAAAAGTTTGCTTGCACTTTCAATTTGTGAGTGTTGAATTTTCCTAAAACAGTGGGGGTCTCTGCAATAGGGATGTTTTAAAAGATATCTATTGGAGGTTTTGCTGGTCCCCCAGGAACTTATGCCACCTTTGACTAAAGCCTTTTATGTACTTGTGAGCAAATAAGAGCCAATTAGTCCTGTGATAGTAATGTGTCTGAATTACTGGATGTATCTGGGCGTGAAACCAGCTACCTTACTTGTTTCATGTGCTCGCAAGGGAGACACAAAAACACCGTAAACAGTTCCTGTTACTTAAACCTGGGGTGGTAGAACTGGCTGCTTCATTTTATTTAAGATTTCCCTGTAAATGCTTGATATTGTTTAAACTGGTGAGATATGTTTTTTTCCAACTGAGTGATCTTGTTGTTTTTCTTGGTGCCAGATTACCTGTGTTATCAATTACCGCTAACCTAACTGAGGTGCCATAATCGTGCTATAATTGTAGTATGCCCTGGCCACTCTGCAGAAGAAGTTTTTCTGTGTAATGTAATTTCTGTATGGTGTATTGTTGTTCTATACATTTCCTTTTCTGTATAAGTCATTGTCTTGATTATTATGTGAAATTCAATAAAAATTAAATTAAGAAAGCTTAGATTATAAGCCCCCTAGGGATAAGAAAGTAGTTACTGTACCTGAATAACTTAAGCTTCCAAGAAAAAGTGTGAGGTAAATCCAGTATGAAAAGGCAAAATGGCAAGTAATTTGCAAAACTACCAAATGTCAGGTGTTTTGCGCTAAGCACACTTTTGCAGTCACTTCACAAAAGTACACTTTGCAGTAGTAAACTTTCAGACAAAGTCGGTTTCGTATGAAACCTCAACTAAAATTTCAATTAATGAGCTGCTGCAATGCAAAATCATGCAACGAAACTCATTAATGCCAAAAATTGTGAAAATGAGCATTAAAAAGTGTTTTGTGCGCCTGTTTTAGCAAAAAAAAAAATCTGTCTGTGGAGGTGTACATGTAGTTATTTTTCTATAACTGCAAAAGAAAAGTAAAAGGTTTCTTCTTCTGGAGGTGTGAAAAATTAAGAGTTGACATGGAAGATCGAGAACCATGCAAGGATGAGGTGTCCTAGGTGAATCTCTTGCACCTCCTCTCTCTCTCCGGACCCCATGGCTGTTACTGGCACCCCTCTATGGAGCCAACAGCAGTGCCAATGGCCTCAAACAGCCCTTTGGTGCTTAACTTGAAAATTTGACACTGTAGGGCTGTTTGCTTCCACTTCTGCCAACAACCAATGCCGACTTCTTGTTGTATGGGGTGGAAGCCATTTCTGCCCCCTTTCAAACAGGAAGTCGGCATCGGGCATTGAAGGGGCCAGAGGTCAAACAGCCTTATGGCACTGAAATTTCAAGGTAATTGCTGGGGGGCTATTTGAGGCCATTGCCACTGCTGCTGGCCTCAGAGAAGGACGGCAGTGGCAGCAATGGCTCACCCCTGGATCACTACTGCTCTTGGCGGCTGCCTAGTTTGCCTAATGGTAGTGCCAGCCCTGGGAAGACTCCAAAACCCCCCTAGTGAACATTGCCCTTTAAGTAAAGAAGTCTGAGGGTTGGTTTGCATTTGCTGGCCCTCTCTCTTTCTCCCTCCTCCTCCCCCCAGGACCCTGACTCATCCCAACTCTTCCAGGAAGCAATGGAGACAGGAGTGTAATATAGTACATGACAGCAGATAAAGACCAGCATGGTCCATCGAGTCTGCCCAGTAAGGTGGCTAGAGTTGTAGAGCAGGACCTGCGACTCTGTGCAGTATAGCCCCCCCCCCCACCCTCCATGCCTTTGCCTAAGGCTATACCTGCCATTCCAGGCAGACTATCCCTCTCTGTTTATGAAGTTATTTGCATTTGCTTTGATTCCATGCTCTTGCTATGTAGGGATCCTCTGTGTTTGTCCCATGCCTTTTTGAATTGTGTCACTGTTTTTGCTCCCTCCCTCTCCTCTGGAAGAGCATTGCAGGCATCTGTGGATGCCCTCCTGAGCCAGGACTCTCCCCACAGATGCTTGGAGATGTGGACAAATGCTTAAGGATAAGGTTAGGCCCTCTCCCGCTGGTGTGCTCAGGTAAAACGTTTCCAAAGTAAAATGTTAAATACCATTATAAAAATGATGTGTTATAGAGAAAATTAGATTTAAATAATGACAATTTTCTTTACTAAAAACCATTAATTAGTTATTAAATGGGTAACATTTCTCTCTTTGAATTATTATTAATAATCACACAATATAACAAATTTCCTTTTCTTTGAAGATTTTCAACAACAAAACTTTAAATTATTAAGATAAGTTTCAACCAATTTCTTCTTCCAAAGAATTACCTTGTGATACTAAGCACTTAATGTTGTTAAGGACTAATACTTTGGGTACAATTTCTCTCAACAGGTGTTCCCCAGATTATCAAAACCAACACCTACTCCAGGAGCAGGTAAGCATTAGCTCAGTCATAACTATGTTGTATCCTCATCCTCCCTATGTTTCTTGTGTTCTTTCAAATTTCAAATGTCCATACCTCAGGCCAGGGCAACAAACGTTGGTGCACTGATGTCTTCTTGTCCTTGAGTCATCAGCCTTGAATTTCATCCTCCCATTCCTTCGGCGAAGGCTCCTGTCACTCCCTTGTGGAACCTACTATTCTGAAAGGGTTCCAGGGGTGATCTGGGAAACTACAGACCGGTGAGCCTCACGTCAGTACCGGGAAAAATGGTAGAAACCATCATAAAGAATAAAATTACTCGACATGTAGATAGTCATGGCCTAATGGGAGACAGCCAACATGGCTTTAGACAAGGAAGATCTTGTCTTACTAATCTGTTATGTTTTTTTGAAAGTGTGAATAAACAGGTGGACAAAGGTGAGTCGGTTGATATAGTATATCTGGACTTTCAGAAAGCCTTTGACAAGGTCCCTCATCAGAGACTTTTGGCAAAACTAAAGAGTCATGGGATTGGAGGCAGTGTACTACTGTGGATCAAGAACTGGTTAAAAGATAGAAAGCAGAGGGTTGGGCTAAATGGCCAATTTTTCCAATGAAGAAAGGTGAATAGTGGTGTACCCCAGGGATCTGTGCTGGGTCCGCTGCTTTTTTTTTTTTTTAATTCTTTATTTTCGTTTTATAACAACAAAGGAAAGGAAGACATACAGCTAAAAGACAGATACATACATAGAATGTAATACATACACCAAAGTAACCCCCTACCACCCCCCTCCCCCCTGCTTCTTCTCTAGAAAGAAAACGATCATCCCCGAAGCGGGCGTGTACTGACATTATTGTGTTACAAAACCTAACGGTGATCAGAAACATGATGAGTGTACATTAAACAGACATGTCGGAGCAATGAGCAGATTGTACATAATCATTGAGCATCTGCCATTTAGACAAGCGAGAATGAGTTTGGGCATGGGGAATAGCTCTCCGAGATATCTGCTCATATTTATTATATAAGCAGACGAGGTTCCACCATTCATTGGCAGTAAGTCGAGAGCTATCCTTCCAATTCCACGTAATTAAACATATGGCTATACCCAGCAAGAAATAAAGGAGAAAGCGACCCTTCTTAGGAAAAGAGGGGACCTCCGCTTCTAAGCGGAGTCCCACAATCTTCCAAGAAAGAGGCTCGTGAAGGTGTAAGATAAATTGAATACGACCCCAGACCCGCCCCCAGTAAACCTGTTGTTGAGGACATTCATAAATAACATGAGCAAGGGTTCCCACATCAGTATGGCAAGACCAACACTGGTCCCTAGCAGTTGTGTTCCATTTGGCTATTGTTCTGGAGTATAAGAGCATCTATGTGCAAAAAGAAGAGAGTTTGGGTAACTGAGGCAGATCGGGAAACCCGCACTATTTTGCTCCAGAAAGCGCTCCATTGCACAGGGGTTAAAGTGGTTTGCGGTTCGCGCTCCCAGGCTTGTTGGGCTCTACAAGTGGCAGTATCTGTACCCTGACATAATAGTTTGTGAAAGTTAGAGGCTACCCCATGTGTACTACTAATAGAGTGAATGAGTTCTAATAGCCCGTCCTCAGTAGGGACAGAGGGCGGCAGGATTTGAGCACTTTTGAGGCAGCGTTGAAGCTGCATCAATGGAAAGTAGTGTTTCACTGGTAACGCAAATTCCTTTTATAAATCAGAAAAGGTGTTCCAACGAGCTGCAGAGAAGAGCTGTTGGGGTGTCCAGATCCCCCTAGAGTACCTGGGTATGGAAGTAATCCTGTATGGCTGCTCGAATTTCTAACTGGAACTCTGGCTGAGTTAATAGGGCTCTATCAAAGAACCAGGCCCCCGAATTCCCTTGGAATGCAGTAGAGTATAATTGAAAAGAAAATAGCAGCATGATCTGAAATATGTTGGGAGTGAATCTTTGCAGCGTCCACCTGAGGAACCAACAGTTATGGTATTAGAGAGAAATCTATGCAAGACTGAGATTTGTGAGGGGAAAAGAAGAAGGTAAAGTCAAGCGCAGTAGGGTGTAGTAACCTCCAGAGATCGACTAAAGCAAGATCGTTGATCACAGAGATAAGCGTGATGTGACTCTTGGGGGGACCACTTGTCCTAGGCGGCTATTTGTCAATCAGGGGATCAAGAACTAAATTGAAATCCCCCCCTATTATCAATGAAGTATTAGCAGAGGTCTGCGCAACCTGGGCAATGGTAGCAAAAGGGCAGGGTCATCCACATTAGGAGCATAAAGACATATACATGTAACTCCAAGGTTACCTATCTTGAGGTTGAACTCTGAACCATCTACCTGTTGTATCTGAGCTAGTCGCTATAATAGTAGCATGCAGAGATTGCCTAACCAGTATGGCTACCCCTCATTTCTTAGAACGGCTGGGGAAAAAGCGGCCACCATGTAAGGTTTAATATTGAGTTGGAGAGTTTCCTTCGAAGTTAAATGCGTTTCTTTGAGGAAAATCAGGTCCGTAGCTTCATGACTTAGATAACTTAGGATTTTCTTCCGTTTTATCGAATTATTAATTCCTTTTACGTTCAATGAGAAAATCTTACATGGTGCCATCAATCGGTAATAGACATTTTAGGTAAGGGCGCTTGAAAACATACAACATAATCAGAATCTGTACAACAATGACATGATCACCAAGTAAGCTGGCCAATACACCCCATATTGAAAAGTATGTACCAAAGTAATTTAGAGAAGAAGCAAAACCCCAATGAATATGGCGACCAGATGTCTGCGGGAGGAGGCCCTAGAGAGGAAGATAGAGACATAATAAAAGAAAGAAACACCAGAGTCCATAAGTAACATTGTCTCTGATACTCATCGAGGCTACCATGGGTAGATGGAGTCGGGTCACAGATATATCAAAAGTAAGGCAACAAACCGCCCTCGACAGACTCTTTGCTGTGCCGCGGCAAATCCAATATGGTAGGTACAGCGGATATGAGAATACTGGCAGGAATGTTCTGAAAGTCAGCGCATCAAGTCGGCTTCTTTAGAAACCAAAAACTCCGCTAGTAGATCAGGGTCCTCAAATGTTCTTGTCTGATTGTGAAGCGTGACACGGAGCTTGGCCGGGTACATCAGGCCATAACGTGCTTGTAGTTGTTGAAGCCTCGGCCGAAATTCCAGAAAGCGCTTTCGGCGGTCAACCGTGGGTTTAGCCAGGTCAGGATAGAAGGAGATCTTGTGGCTCTCAAACTCCATATGGCCCTTTGCCCGAGAGGCACTGAGAATTTGTTCCACATGTTGATATCTCAGAAGTCGAAAGATGATAGGCCGCGGGGTCTTCCTATTGAGCGTTATGTTTGTGGGTACACGATGAGCGCGATCGATCTCCAATTCTTTGGTGAAGGTGATTTGGAGCAGGGAAGGGAGGATTTTACATAAAAACTCCTTCATGTCTCCCGATTCCGCACCCTCCGGTATGCCCACGAGTCGTAGGTTGTTGCGACGCGCTCTATTATTGCCATCTTCCACTTCTTTCTGCAAGGCCCGCACCTGACGTTCAACTTTGTCGAGTTTGGACAGCCGGACCGCATGGGAGTCTAATATGCTCTCCATTTTGTCCTGACGCGAAGAGAGCCCCTCTAGCCTGCCTTGCAGTACACCAAGATCTTCCCGCAGCGCTCGGAGTGCTTCACCATTTGACTGCACGAGGTCCTTAACCCCTCTAATCTCTGCGAGGATTTCCTGCTGCATTTCGGGGCCCTCGCGCAAAGCCAGCCCCTTCTGCGGGGACGGGGGTTCAGTTTTGGAGCGTTTGCCGTGAGAAGCCGCTGGAGATCCAAATTCCAGGCGCGTGGGTTTGGTCCCCGCCATCTCACCAATGTGCCCCGGCAAGATCAGAGCAGAAATTCAAGTATGACCGGTGTTAATTCAGGATTCTGAGTAGGCCTCTCGGGAGCCTCAGCGTTATGCGACCATCCCGCTGGACATCGGGCTCCGCCCCCCCGGGTCCGCTGCTTTTTGACATATTCATAAATGACCTGGAAAGTGGAATAACGAGTGAGGTTATCAAATTTGCAGATGACACAAAACTATTTAAAGTTGTTAAAAACCAAGAGGATTGTGGAAAATTGCAAGAGGATCTTGATAAATTAGAAGACTGGGAATCAAAATGGCAGATGAAATTTAATGTGGACAAGTGCAAAGTTATGCACCTAGGGAAGAACAACCCAAACTATGGTTACACAATGCAAGGTTCCACATTAGGAACCACCACCCAGGAAAAAGATTTAGGCGTCTTTGTGGATAACATGTTAAAACCCTTGGCCCAGTGTGCAGCGGCGGCCAAGAGAGCAAATAGAATGTAGGTATCATAAGGAAAGGAATGGAAAATAAAACAAAAGATATTATAATGCCTCTATATCGTTCCATAGTGAGACCGCACCTTGAATATTTTGTGCAATTCTGGTCGCCGTATCTTAAAAAGGATATAGAGTTATTAGAAAAGGTTGAGAGAAGAGCCACCAAAGTGGTAAAGGGGATGGAAGGATACTCCTATGAAGAAAGGCTAAAAAGGTTAGGGCTCTTTAACCTGGAAAAGAGACGGCTGAGGGAAGATATGATAGAAGTCTATAAATTAATGAACGGAGTGGAACGGGTAAACGTAGATCGATTGTTTATGTTATCAGAATATAGAAAGACTAGGGGACGTGCAATGAAGCTACAGGGTAAACTATTTAAGACTAATAAAAGAAAATATTTTTTCACTCAACGTGTAATCAAACTCTGGAATTTGTTACCGGAGGATGTAGTAAAGGCTGTTAGTGTAGCTGGGTTTAAAGAAGGTTTGGACAAGTTCCTGGAGGAAAGGTCCATAAACCATTATTAAGAAGGGACCCAGGATATCAATGCTTGACCCAGTACAAGCATTGCGGAACCTGTGTCTTTTGGGGAAACGTCTAGGTACGTATGACCTAGATTGGCCACTGTTGGAAACAGGATACTGGGCTTGATGGACCTTGGTCTGACCCAGTATGGCATATCTTATGTTCTTATGTTCTTATGACTCTAGAAAAATAAAAAGGAATACAATCCTACCTGGCCTAACAAGGGAATTTAGGTTTAGCCTTTCTATTAAAATGTACCTCCCTTGTTCTCTTGCATTTATTTTACTAACCTGAGCAACAAGTTTTTCCACTAAACTGTCCCCAACTAGTAAAGAAAATAAAAGACATTTTAGTTTCCCTAACTTCCAATTTGCCATTTTGTTCAACACTCAGCACACACTGTCTCAGACAAAACATAACCTTTTCATTCTTAATTACAACTGAGATTACTTCAGTTAACAAGGAATAGTACTGAGGTTTCTCTGGAATCAAACTCTGTGACAGCCTCAATAATCCAGAATTTGGCCAGTCCTTGCCACTACTGTGATTAGGACGTTTCGTAGGTTTATTCCATCCAACTCCCCCTCAGGGCAGAACTTTTAATCAGTTTTGAAATTCCTCAGTACTCTAGATTAAGTGTTGGTTTGATTCCAGTTTATAAAGTTACAGCATTCTCACTCAGCCAACTCTCATACACATTCTCAGTGGAAAATCTACATGGACCACTTTTTAGACACTAACATGTCATATGTCCTACTCTCACACACAAAACAGCTCTAATTTTCACTCATCAGACCTTTAAATCAGGCTTTTGGATGCCTACCCCCTCAGCCACTTCAAACAGGTCTGTGCTCTTTGACTCCCTGGTGGTCTCTGACACAAACAAATCCAAGTTTCTAAGGTGATACTCCTGCTTCAAGCACATAACCATGACATTGTGCCTCCCCACTGACACCAAATCAGGCGTCAAATCTTCAGCTTCCCCACAGCTTGTGATTCCAACCTTGAAGTGAACTGGACATTGGATGTTTTAAATGTTTTCCATGGCAATGCCCATTCGCTTTAATAGCAAAATATATTTTGAAATAGAATATACTCATTATTATAATAAAATCGTTAAATGCTTCCTTAAAAGTGGTCTCTATATCCTGTTCAAACTCCCACTACCCTCTACCGTATAACATAGACTTCTAAAACACAGTTATGGCTCCACAACAATTTTCCCCTGTATAAATAATTTTTCACCTCCAACTATCCTCTCTACAGTTGTGGTCAATATTATTGGCACCTCTGCAATATCTTGAGAAATAATTGGAAATATTCTAACTGTATGTCATCATAATATTTTAAAAGTATGTTCAAAGGTATGCAACAAAAAAGAGATGTCTGTGCAACTTAGATGTAATAATTTCTGAGAAAAAAAGAAAATATGATCTGGACAGGATTAATGGCACCCTTCACTAATATTTGGTTGCACAACCCTTGGCAGTGATGACAGCCTCCAAACATTTCTTGTAGCCATCTATAATTTCATATATTTGTCTGCTGGTAGTTTCTCTCACTCTTCAACTGTGATTTGTTCCAGCTCAGGAATGTTTCCAGGATTCCCTTAACCAATGGCAGATTTCAGCTCTTTCCAAAGGTTCTCGATTGGATTGAGATCAGGTCTTATTGCTGGCCAGTTTAAAACAGTCCATTTATTCCTTTTTAACCATTCTTTAGTACTTTTGGATGTATATTTTGGGTCTTTGTCCTGCTGGAGGACCCATGACCTTTGAACCAGACCTAGCTTTCAGACACTTGGTAGCACATTTCACTCCAAAATAGCTTGGTAATCCTCTGACTTCATGATTCCTTTAATATGTCCAAAGCCTCCAGTTCCTGAGGCAGCAAAACAGCCCCACAACATTATGGAACCTCCACCATATTTAAGTGTATGAAGGGTGTTTTTCCTTATAAGCTTCATTTCTTCACCTGTAAATGTATCGCTGGTCTGCATTGCCAAAGAGCTCAAGTTTGGTTTCATCTATCCACAGAACTTTTTTCCAGAAGAAATGTTTTTTGTTAAGGTGTGTTTGGGCAAAGATCAGATGTACTTTATATGTCTGTCTTTGAGCAGTGGGGTCATAAGAACATAAGATCATAAGATATGCCATACTGGGTTA
Organism: Ichthyophis bannanicus; assembly: GCA_033557465.1. Taxonomy (NCBI): domain Eukaryota; kingdom Metazoa; phylum Chordata; class Amphibia; order Gymnophiona; family Ichthyophiidae; genus Ichthyophis; species Ichthyophis bannanicus. Next base: position 29,966,182 of record CM066032.1, on the reverse strand, counting down.
GACCAAGGTCCATCAAGCCCAGTATCCTGTTTCCAACAGTGGCCAATCTAGGTCATACATACCTAGCAGTTTCCCCAAAAGACACAGGTTCCACAATGCTTGTATTGGGTCAAGCATTGATATCCTGGGTCCCTTCTTAATAATGGTTTATGGACCTTTCTTCCAGGAACTTGTCCAAACCTTTTTTAAACCCAGCTACACTAACAGCCTTTACTACATCCTCCAGTAACAAATTCCAGAGTTTGATTACACATTGAGTGAAAAAATATTTTCTTTTATTAGTCTTAAATAGTTTACCCTGTAGCTTCATTGCATGTCCCCTAGTCTTTCTATATTCTGATAACATAAACAATCAATCTACGTTTACCTGTTCCACTCCATTCATTATTTTATAGACTTCTATCATATCTCCCCTCTTTTCCAGGTTAAAGAGCCCTAACATTTTTAGCCTTTCTTCATAGGAGCATCCATCAATCCCCTTTACCATTTTGGTGGCTCTTCTCTGAACCTTTTCTAATAATACTATATCCTTTTAAAGATATGGCGACCAGAATTGCACACAATATTCAAGGTGCGGTCTCACCATGGAACGATATAGAGGCATTATAATATTCTTTGTTTTATTTTCCATTCCTTTACTTATGATACCTAGCATTCTATGTGCTCTCCTGGCCGCTGCTGCACACTGGGCCGAGGGTTTTAATATGTTATCCACAATGACGCCTAAATCTTTTTCCTGGGTGGTGGTTCCTAATGTGGAACCTTGCAACATGTAACCATAGTTTGGGTTGTTCTTCCCTAGGTGCATAACTTTGCACTTGTCCACATTCAATTTCATCTGTCATTTTGATGCCCAGTCTTCCAATTTATCAAGATTCTCTTGCATTTTTCTAAAATCCTCTTTGGTTTTAACAACTTTAAATAGTTTTGTGTCATCTGCAAATTTGATAACCTCACTTGTTATTCCCTTTTCCAGGTCATTTATGAATATGTTAAAAAGCAGCGGACCCAGCACAGATCCCTGGGGTACACCACTATTCACCTTTCTCTATTGAGAAAATTGGCCATTTAGTCCTGCCCTCTACTTTCTATCTTTTAACCAGTTCCTGATCCACAATAGTACACTGCCTCCTATCCCATGACTCTTTAGTTTTGCCAAATGTCTCTGATGGGGGACCTTGTCAAAGGCTTTCTGAAAGTCCAAATACAATATATCAACCGACTCACCTTTGTCTACCTGTTTATTCACACCTTCAAAAAAACATAACAGATTAGTAAGACAAGATCTTCCTTGTCTAAAACCATGTTGACTGTCAACCATTAAGCCATGACTATCTATATGTTCAGCACTTTTGTTCTTTATGATGGCTTCTACCATTTTTCCCAGTACTGACGTCAGGCTCAGCGGTCTGTAGTTTCCCGGATCACCCCTGGAACCCTTTTTAAAAATTGGTGTTACGTTCGCCATCCTCCAATCTTCAGGTATTACAGATGATTTTAATGATAGTTCACAGATTACTAATAGCAGGTCTGCAATCTCATATTTCAGTTCTTTCTTGGATGTATATCATCCAGCCCAGGTGATTTGCTACTCTTCAGTTTATCTAATAGTTGTAATACATCTTCCCGATGTATCGATATTTACTTCAATTCTTCCATGCCTTTAAATACCACTTCAGTCATGGGTAACATCCCTACATCGTCCTCAGTAAAGACCGAAGCAAAGAATTCATTCAGTCTCTCCGCTATCACCTTGTCGCCTCTTAGTGCCCCTTTAAATCCTCTATCATCTAATGGACCAACTAACTGACTCTCTCACAGGTTTTTTGCTATGAATGTACTTGAAAAAGTCTTTATTACGCGTTTTTGCTTCCGCAGCAAGCTTCTTCTCAAATTCTCCCTTTGCCTGCCTTATCAATGTCTTGCATTTAACTTGCCAGTGCTTGTGCTATTTCCAGGTTACGTCGTTTGGCTCTTTTTTTCCATTTCCTGAAAGATGCTTTTTTGGCAACAACAGCCTCTCTGACCTCACCTTTAATCAGTGCTGGAAGTTTTTTGGACTTCCTTCCACTTTTCTGAAAGTGTGGAATACAGCTGGTCTGGGTTCCAAGATAGTATTTTTCAACAACACCCAAGCTTGATGTAAGTCTTTAACCTTTGCAACTGCTCCTTTTAGTTTTTTCTTAACTATTTTCCTCATTTTATCATAGTCTCCCTTTCAAAAGTTAAAAGGTAGTACTGTGGATTTCCTTACCATCCCTCCTCCATCCACAGGTCTGTGACTAAAAAGCCGTTTGATTATTTTCATCTAATTTCCATGTATTTTGGTGTGCTGAAAACAAATAAAATATTGAAAAAACTCCTAGACGTCATGATTTGCCACAACATGCTCAATTGTCTTCAAATTTATCAAATTTTTTCAAATTACTATTAATTAATTCAAATTACTATTAATTAATTCACATAAGTGCATTTAAGATATAAAATGCCAAAAAAACTTTAAAGGGGTTGTCCGAGTTATGTAAAAAAAATATAGCACTGTAAATATGATGGTCAGCAATATATACATAAGCTAAGCAAGTTTTAAGTCCATGCTTCTAATGGTAGAAGGGGTTAATCTTTCCTGAAGAATCTAGTGGGAGGGAGACACAGGGCAGATAGCAGCAGCTCCAGTCAGTGCAGGGGGGCGTGGCCAGCACTGTGACGTCTCGTGTACAGACACAGTGCTGCTCTCTCCTTCATGCCACACTTGTGCACGAATCATCATCAGGTTCTTGGTTCTAGGCTGTTCACACTTTTTCATCGCAATTCGTGTTAGCTCGTCATTCTTCAACCGTTATGTTATGGCTCCGCGAAAGTGTATTAATTCGCCAGACAGTTTCTGTTTCATCTGTGGTGAATATACAGTGTTGAAACAACAGCAGAATGTTACAGACTTTGTGAAAAAAGTATACTTTGCATACTTTGGATTAAAAATTGGAGATCAAAATAAAGTCTGGGTGCCTCATAAAGTGTGCAAATGGTGTGTTGAGGACCTCCGAAACTGGTTCAAGGGTAAGAAAAAATCTTTCCATTATGGGATTCCTATGGTATGGCGAGAGCAAAAGAACCATAGTGACGACTGTTACTTTTGTTCATGTGATGTGAAAGGGTTTAATTCCAAATGGAAGCATTCCATTTCATACCCCAATCTTCACTCGGCAATTCATCTCATCCCCCATGGCACAGATATACCCGTACCCAAGCCCCCTGCTACCTTGGAAGAGATACCTAGCTCCGATGAAGGTGAAGTCATACCTGAACCAGATGACGAATCAAGTTCTGGCTTTGAAGATGATACAAGACCAAAATTGTTTTCTCAGGAGGAGATGAATGATTTGGTAAGAGACTTGAATCTTCCCAAAGATGCCGCTGAGTTACTTGGATCAAGGCTGAAAAGCATTTCAATTACCTTGGTATCGACTGGGTCAGTGTCACGGCAGGATATGCTAGGGGGATAAAGTTCCTAGATGAAATAAATGACTGATTCTTGGAGCAGCTGGTTCATGAACCGACCAGAGGGGAAGCCATATTGAACCTAGTCCTTAGTGGAACACCAGATCTGGTGTAAGAGATAAGGTTGTTGGGGCCACTTGGCAATAGTGATCATAGCATGATCGTGTTTGATCTAATTATAATCAGGTCTGCAGAAATTTTTTTTTGAGAGCTGTTTTGGTTATTCCACATAATCTTTATGTTATTTGGTGAGCTGAATCCGAAAATGACCTCCATTTTGTCATAGGACATCACGTTTCCTGACAATTTAGGTAACTATGTTAAATAAGGCAATACCTCAAAATAAATGGAAATAGACATATAAAATTAAAGTTTTATTACAATATTTTCATGAAAATCCTTTTTTGAACTGAAATGAGCTCACCTATACATACTAAACTCGATTCTTCTTCCTTGTGAGGCTCCTCTTGGTGCATTTACGCTTGTGAGTAGCATCTGGAATGTCTCTCTGAAGCATCCAACAGTAGTCTGCCATCATTGTAATCACCCATTATTATTACTGTGCTGTAGCTTTTGTTAGCTTCCTTGATTTCTTTGAGCATTTCATCATCCATTTGTTCATTCTGGCCAGGCAGTCAATAGTACATCCCCATTGCCATTGTCTTCCCCTTTTTACGTGGAATTTCAATTCATAAAGATTCTACAGCAAATTTTGTTTCCTGCAAAACTTTAATCCTTTCTGACACAATGCCCTCTCTAACATAGGGGTATGTTTACTAAACTGCGTTAGTGCAATTCGCGTTAGGAGCCACGGTAATGACAGAAACCCCAAATAAGGATATGGGCAGTACATCGTCACCACTAACGCGCGTTAAAAAAATTAACGAGCGTTACTGGGCGCCGTGGCGCGTTACTGTGCGTTAATCGTAAGAAGACGTACAGACACAAAGCACTGAAACAGAGCTGTAGCACAATGGTTACGGTACTGACCGCTGTTACAGGCAGCATGGGTTCGAGTCCCCAGTGTGCCTAACGCATAAGGCTGTCCCAGGCATCACCCTGTGCATTACAGAGGGAATGAGGAGGCATGTTTTTCGTTACGTTGAGTATTGGTGTCAGAAACACCCTCGGAGTGTGCCTAGCTACGTGCGAGGTTGCGTGCGTTGGTACATGCGTAGCTGCGCGCGTACAATCGTGCGTGGGTACGTGTGTTTTTACCAGTGTGGGCATCTTATATTACAGACTCTGTAGGGTGTCTTGCACCTATGCATTATGCTAACAGATGTACGTGTGATGGCCTATGGTTTATCAGAGCCTGTGAGCAGGTGCTGGAGTTTCACAGGGTTGGATTGTGCCAGTCACACCCATGATGCACTGCACATGCAAATCAGCTGTCCACAGATACACACCATGGGGAATGCACCCCCACAGCACCTCGGCCTGGTAGGGGGAACTGACCATGTGCACCCCCACAGCACCTCGGCCTGATAGGGGGTACCGACCGTGTGTTGTACTGGCACAGAGTAGCTACACACCGTCACATTGTGCGGGCACTGTGCTCACCCTGAGGGTGCAGTGAGGTGCCCAGCACTAGGTCCACAGCACCGTCCATGGCTGAAAGAGGCCATGGTGCAGGTCCAAAGCAGTGTTACTGTGTGAGATAGGTAGTTTCTGCAGGAACGCTTTGGACATCTCTGTCTGTTTCAGTCAGGTGTAGCCCCCCCTCCCCCAGGGCTGAGGGTGGCAAACAGGGTCTCCCATCAAAAGATCCACAGTCTACCTCCCTGCAAAGGTGGCAGTAGAGGGGAACATTAACCCTAGCCCTGCTGAGGAACAGACACCCCACAGGGCAGTCAATGCAGCTATGTACACAGCCATAACACAATAGCAGACAGACATTAGGCCTGGATATGGTATGCTGCACCCCACCACTATTTGATATTCCCCTGGTGCAAGCCATTAGCCACTGCACCCTGCAAGCCACTCCATCGCAACACCTACCAGCTACAAACAGTCTGCTAATGCCCAGTGGAGATGCCTGCACCCAGAACTGGGATGTCAGCATACACAGCAAGCAGATACATCAGTGACTGGGCCCCAAAAGGAAACCCATATTTATCACATGAGAGAAATACTAGCTAGCACTATGGGAGTGCCTAGCCATGCTGTGGTCACTGCACAGTCAGGGTGAGAGTGATCTCTCAGCAGGATATGCTGAGGTCACCTGTCTGTGTAGGTGGTGGCCGGGCATTACAATGTGCCTGTCATTGCCCTATGCCCTGTGCAGATGCACCCTGGTCAGGCCACCCTGTCCGGCCTATACCCATGGTACCTTGCTCCTCATTATGCACATTGGCAGCCCAATACTGGCAACATAGCTGGCAGTGTGGGCTGTGGAAGGTGTTTGCAGCCACCACACACTGGATAGACAGACAGCCACCCCCACACCTATGCCAGCATTGTGCTATGATAGAGGTGGTCAGCAGCCATACCCACCACACCAGTCCTGGGCATAGTACAGGCATGGATATGGTACACAAGATTGTTGGGGGGTCACTCCCCAGGGTGGTGAACACTGTCAGAGACCAGACCTGCAGCACACACCGCAGACATCAGAATGATTGTTATGGTGGAGCTCAATGAGCAAAATGTGCTTAACGTAGGAATTGATATCTGCCAGTTATCAGAGGAAACGTTTGATAGCTGTGTACCATATACCCAGGTGTAGGGTGGCATTGCTAAGGTATGCAACTGCTAGTATTGGGAGATACAGGCAGGGCCCAATGTCTTGCCTCTCCAGGTGGCATTGGCCAATGGGGCCTGTGGGTGGGTGTGTGGCCCTGTTGGCTGCTGCTTTATGGCAGAGTTCCCCAACTCCAGTCCTGGTGTTCCAAACACTGTTCGGGTTTTCATGCTGTCCCTCATAAATATGCATGAGCTACATCTGCATACCATGGGGGTGGTGCATAGCTATGCAGCACAGGCATCTTTATTAGAGGCAGCATGAAACCAGAATGGTGTGGGGCCCTCCAGGACTGCATTTGTGGGACTCTGCTTTAGGTAATGTGCCTGTTTCTGGTATCTGTGTTTGGTGTGGTAAAATATAGGCCATGCGTATGTTCTCTGCAATAAAGGAGTGTCTTTACTATCACTGTTTAGTGGTGGGTAAAACTATGGGGACTGGGTTGGCAGGAGCCCCAGCTGGGATTTGAACCTGTGACCCTCTGGTCTTACAGGCACTGGCTGTGTCTGTTGCACCACACTGTGGCCACAGAGACAGTGCAGTCCCTGGAGTTAGTTAAACCGGCCTGACGAGTCAGAAACCCTGCTCTGCAACAGGTTTACTGTGGCCTCATTTACCTTGTATGCAGACAAAGGTGCACATAAACCTCAGAAAAGACCTCACAAAAGGGGCACACACCCATAACCAAGCTGGGCAACAATGATATCATTGGGAAACATTACACCACACTCCCAGGACAGCTCCATTACAATGAAATGCTCTTTGAAAGGGTCTACGGAGCGTAGACCCTTCCACACATCATTTCTTTTTTTTTTTGGTGCTTTCCAGGGAGTGTTGTTCCTTGTTGCCCATTGATATCACTGTTGCCCAGCTGAATTATGCTTTTTAAAATGTTTCTTGTGGTCATTTGTAACGTTTTATGTGAAATTTTGTTCTGTGCACATGTATCACACTGCTCACGTGTTTTGGGTTTCCCCGGTTTTTCTGTACATTGCTGACGGAAATGGTTTCTCTTCCCTTTAAATGCCTTTAATGACAGGTTTTCATTCGCGTTGGAATTGAGCTCAGGAATTCAGTGCGTTAGTGTGAGGGGAGCCTCTCCCCGCCCACTCTCCGCCCATTGACCCCTTCTCTCCGCCCACTCTCCACCTTCTGCGCTGTTTTAACGCGCCGCGGGACTTTACGATCATTAACTATGCTTAACGCGCGTAGTATTACGTTAACGGTCGTTAGCGCATCGGTACTCGCATTATACGGCACTTACGGTTGTTAACGTCGTATAACGCGCGTTAGTCACGTTTACCGCACTTTAGTAAACATCCCCCATAGAGTGCAACCCCTCCACCAATTTGATCAGCTCTATCATTATGATATAGTTTGTACCCAGGTATCACAGTGTCCCACTGGTTGTCCTCCTTCCACCATGTCTCTGAGATTCCAATCATATCTAACCTCTCATTTAGTGCTATATATTCTAACTTTCCCATCTTATTTTTTAGACTTCTAGCATTTGCATACAAGCATTTTAGTGACTGTATTTTATTCAAATTAATTTGACTATTGGTAGGCATGGGTAATTTGGCATCTTTAAGCTCTGTCTGCTCCATACTCGAGAGCATTTTGGCTACTTTACTCTTTTTTGGAACCTCTTTGCTTTTGGTTGTATCCTTCAAGGATACATTTTTCTGAATCATGCACTTTTGTGCGACTGTCGACTTTCCCCTATTATCTAATTTAAATGCTGCTCTATCTCTTTTTTAAAGGTTAATGCCAGCAGCCTGGTTCCATCCCGGTTAAGGTGAAGCCCATCCCTTCAGAAGAGCCCCTCCTTTCCCCAGATTGTTCCCCAGTTCCTAACAAATCCAACACCCTCATCCTTGCACCATAGCCTCATCCACGCATTGAGATTCAGGAGCTGTGCTTGCCTTTTGGGCCCTGCGCATGAAAAGGGAAGCATTTCAGAGAATGCTACCCTGGAAGTTCTGGATTTCAACTTCCTACCTTTAGCCTCCAGAACCTCCCTACCACATTTTCCTATGTCATTATTACCGACTTGTACCAAGACAGCAGACTCGTCCCCAGCACTATCTAACACCTTATCTAGGTGGCATGTGAGGTCCACTACCTTCGCACCAGGCAGGCATGTTACCAGGCAATCCTCACGTCCACCAGCCACCCAGCTATCTACATGCCTAATGATCGAATCACCAACTATAACGGCTGTCCTAACCCTTCCCTCATGGGCACATGGCCCTGGAGAAACTTCCTCGGTGTGAGAGGGATTAACATCACCTGGAGGGCAGGTCCTAGTTACAGGATCACTTCCTGCCACACCAGGGTGATGCTCTCCTGTCACGTGACCTTTCTCCTCCATGGCAACAGGGATGCTGCCAGACTGGAGGTGGGACTTCAGGACTATATCCCTGTAGGTCTCGTCTATGTACCTCTCTGTCTTTCTTATGTCTTCCAAGTCTGCTACTCTTGCCTCCAGCGATCAGACTCGTTACCTGAGAGCAAAGAGCTCCTTGCACCTAGTGCACACGAAAGACCTCTCACCAACTTGGAGAAAATCATACATGTGACACTCAATGCAAAAGACTGGAAAACCCCCATCTTGCTGCAAGTCTCCGCCCATGAAGCCCTTCTTTGTTTCATGTGTGGTGTATGGTGCATATTGAAATCACCTTCCATGCTCTTTGTAATGAATCTGAAACAGACAGAAGGGAAGTCAGGTCTCAACCTCCAAACAACCACCTTTTCTCTCTGTGGTGAGGACATTGAAAAGAGCTGTCTGTCTCTAACTCAATCCAAATGTTCTGGATTGACAAGAATCTTATGTACACAGAGAGGAAAGCTTACAGAAATTCTTTTGTGCAAGTACAAAATCCATTCAATAGGTTATTAGCATCAAAGTCTAACTAGAAGTCTTTCCTTTACTTAGAGAGCAATACTCAATAAATCTTGGGGTATGTTTGCTAAAGAACCTCAGGTAGCAGGGGGCAAATGTGCAGTTAATGCGTATTTTTACAGTGGAAGGGGCATAGCTGGTGCTGTAGATACAATGGGCACTGCCATGGTAGAGACATACTGCTGCACTAAGTACGTCACTACCACGGTTGTTGCAAACCTGTGGCCATAGCATGTGTGCATAGCAAATATGCTCATGACGCATGCCCTGCAATTGTTAGCTACAAATGTTACTAGTTGCTAGGGTGATATTATTCAACAGAACTATTGCAGCCTGTAATACATGGACCCCTACCACATACACAGGGCAGTAGTAACAGGCCAGTGCAGAATAGAGAGGGATGACCAGGAATAGGCTCAAATGGCAGCACAGCTCAGAGCAATAGGCAGGGCCGGCCCGTCCATTGAGCGAGAATGTTTTTTGCACAGGGCCCCGCGTTTCAGGGGGCCCCGCGCAAAAAACATTCTTTTCGAAAAGTAAAATTGAAAAAAAAAACAAAAAAACTGTCTGCTGCCGCGGTCGGGGCCGCCGCGGCAGAATCGAGCGTGCCGCGGGGCCCCCCTGTGCACGGCAGAGCCTGCCCTCCCCTGTAGCAGCTCTCTCTTTGGAGCTGAAGTCAGACGCGCCGGCTTGCAGAGCGCGAGGGAGGAGTTTCTCCCTCGCTGCTCTGTTAAGCCCGCGGGGGCTGATGGGAAGTTCCCATCAGCCCCCGCGGGCTTAACAGAGCAGCGAGGGAGAAACTCTACTCTCGCGCTCTGCTCTGCAAGCCGGCGCGTCTGACTGCCGCTCCAACGAGTTTGCTGCTACCGGGGTGGGCTGGGTTTGCCGTGCACTGGGGGGCCCCGCGGCACGCTCGATTCGGCCGCGGCGGCCCCGACCGCGGCAGCAGACAGGTTTTCTTTTTATTTAATTTTCCCTGGGCTGGGGGGGTGTTGTTAGGACTGCTAATGGGCTGGGCTGGGCTGGGCTGGGCTGGGGGGGGGTTGTTAGGACTGCTAATGGGCTGGGCTGGGGGGGGGTTGTTAGGACTGCTAATGGGCTGGGCTGGGTTGTTAGGACTGCTAATGGGCTGGGGGGGTTGTTAGGACTGCTAATGGGCTGGGCTGGGCTGGGCTGGGCTGGGGGGGGGTTGTTAGGACTGCTAATGGGCTGGGGGGGTTGTTAGGACTGCTAATGGAATGGGCTGGGCTGGGGGGGGTTGTTAGGACTGCAGCTGGGCTGGGGGGGGGGTTGTTAGGACTGCTAATGGGCTGGGGGGTTGTTAGGACTGCTGCGGGGCCGGGCTGGGGGTTGTTAGGACTGCTAATGGGCTGAGCTGGGGGGGGTGTTAGGACTGCTAATGGGCTGGGCTGGGCTGGGCTGGGGGGGTTGTTAGGACTGCTGGGGGTGGGGGTGGGTTGTTAGGACCACTAATGGGCTGGGGGGGGTTGTTAGGACAGATAATGGGCTGGGGGGGGGTTGTTAGGACAGCTAATGGGCTGGGGCTGGGGCTGGGGGTGGGTTAGGACTGCTAATGGGCTGGGGGGTGTTAGGACCGCTAATGGGCTGGGGGGGGGGGGTGGGGTAGGACTGCTAATGGGCTGGGGGGTGGGGTTAGGACTTGAGGTGGGCTGATGGGGGGGGGTTAGGACTGGCAATGGGCTGATGGGGTTAAGACTGGAAGTGGGCTGATGGGGGGGTTAGGACTGGTAATGGGTTATAGGGGGGCTTAAACTGAAAATGGGGTGATGGGGGGTTAGGACTGGAAGTGGGTTGATGGGGGGCTAGGACTGGTAATGGGTTGGGTGGTTGCTATGACTGGAAATGGGCTGAGTGGAAGGGGAGGCTTGAACTGCAAATAGCTGATGGGGAGGGAGCTTGGAATGGAAATGGGCTGTGAGGGAAGGGAGCTAGGACTGAAAATGGGCTGATGGAGCAGCTAGGATAGGACTGGAAATGGGCTGTTGGGGGGAGCTAAGATTGGAAATGGGCTGTGGTGGGGGCTTGAATTGAAATGGACTCATGGAGGGGCTAGAACTGAAAGTAGGCTCATTGGGGGGGGGGCTTAGACTGGAATTGGACTGAGTGGAGGGGAGCTATGATATGACATGGGCTGATGATGGGGCTAGGAAATGACTAGAAATGGGCTGATGGGGGGCTAGGATTGGAAATGAGCTGATGAAGGGACTCAGACTGAAAATGGATGGGGGAGCTAGGACTGGAAATGGGTTGATGGTGGGCTAGGACTGGAAATGGGCTGATGCAGGGACTAGAAGGGAATGGATGCTGGGTGAGACTGGAACTAGAAGGGAGCTGATGTTGGGGGAGGATTAGAATGGGATGGGGCTGGGAGAGTAAAATGGAGAGGGGAAAAATATTTTGTGTGGGAGGGATGAAAAATCTACAATTGGCCTGGTATTGGGAGAGTAAGTGGGGATTGAGGATGGAGGGGTAAAATTTGTGTGGATGAAATAGGAATGAGGAAAGAGCAAAAGGAGAAAGATTAGTATGTTAAAGCAGATGTAGAGAGAGAGAATGGAAAAAAAAAACTAGAAGAGAGAAGAAAGAACAAATGGACAGCAGACGATGGACAGTTAGCAGAAAACATGAAGAAACCAGAAGAAAGTGGCTGGAGCAATTGCAACTGAAAAAAAAATGCACAAAAGGTAGAAATATCTCTTTATTTTGAATTTATTAACTGGAATATGAAACCTCTAGGAAATGTGCATCATTAACGTCTGTGCTTTGTTTGGTACAAGAGGAAATTAATTTATAGTTTTATTTCTACAGTGTTGTTGTACTTCCAAGTTTGGCTTTTGGGGTTCCCAGTTTAATTATTGCCTTCCTGTTTCTAAATTGTGATTCCTTGTTTGGTGATGGTCTATGTTCTGCATGTGTAACTGAGCTGATGTATTCTGTTTATGTAATTCCTATTTGACATTGCCACTTGTTCTCTTTCCCCAGTATTCTCTGAAATGTATTGGTTTAATATTTGCAGTGTTGCCTTTTGATAGGTAGGGTATGGTGCTTTGTGAGTCCTGGTAATGCTGTCAGGATACGGCGGGTTTGCTATGGGTTCTAAATGGGCAGCGTTTGTAGTAGTTCCTAATGTGCCTGGCGGTTGGCACTGGATTATAGTAATGTAGAAATCTTTTAGTCTTTCTTTATCCATACACTCATTAAGAGACATGTTTACTAAAAGTTAGTGTATGGTAACATTATGCAAATATTTATGCAAATAAGGCCCATTATGCAAATGAGGCCCCGCACTGAGTCTCCGCACATGGCCCCGCACCCCCCTTGGGCCGCCCCTGGCAATAGGACTAAGTACAAGAGGGCTGGGCATGCAAATCAGGAAAGCAAGCAGATGTAGAGAGTTCATGAAGTGCCCCTAACAGTGGGAGATAGCGTGCAAGCATGGCATCTGAAGATGTAGGAACCTTCTTTGGAATCAGGCAGGGTGTCTACAGTGTCCACCATGTGGATCAGATATATAAATCCCCCTCACTCTGAGGTCCTAGGCTGCAGTGCTTTGGAGGTGGGGGTGGGATTGGATCCCTCTCTCAGTCACTCCTCTTATATGGCTTGGATGGCACACTAACCCAGTAAAAACCGTGGAGGCAAGGAAGGAACTATAATACCACCTTTATTTCATAAAGCCAGGCCCGACACAGGCCGTGTTTCGTTTATGCCTTCCTCAGGGGCTTTGGCTATAACAACATATAAAAAATTCATTTAACACAAACAAATTCATCATAAATATACATATATAAGGCACTCAAAAACCTAAAAACACTAAAAAATTCATAAAAACTGTAAATAAATAATTAAATAAATAATTAAATACTAACTGCTAAAGTACAGCGAAAGTCTGTAAACCAACAGACAGATAAATAAATAAATAATTAATTAAATGACTGTATACGTATGATACATGTATAATCACATATAGAAGAACTTATAGACACATGGTCACACTAATAAATACTCAATAACTTAATAAATTAGTGACACACAATAAAGTATCCATTTACTCTAAATAAATCCAACTAATAATAATAAATAACATATATATAAAAAGTATATATCATACATATAAAACCATACAGTTATAAAACTAGACTGAAACAGTAAATGGCTAAAAAGATCATAAACAAAAATAAATCAATAAAGATTATTATGTAGTAAATAAACTAAAAAATATATTTGATTAATTAATTAAATCACCCATTTATAAACCTATTTGTGACCAAGAAACAACATAACCCACAATTTGATGTACTAAAAATCATTTATCACATTCTTACCTATATGATTTTCTTGCCACAATGATAACTGAAGGGAAAGGAAAAAAGAGAATAGAAGGGCTAATCCAATTGACTATACCCTATAAAAATCTACAATGGTACAAAAATCAATAATAACCATAATTAAAATTATAAAAATAAAAATAAAATAAAAATTAAAATTTTTGAGAAATGAAACAGAAAACTACACCACTGGAGGAAACGCTGAACCCAGGAAAAACGCAACAGGTAGAGCAAGTGAAGCCTATAATTAATAAACGTACTTAGTTGAATATTATCTTATTATCTTATAGGTTACATGAAATGATAGTATAATTTTATTATTATTTTATGATCCACCACAACTATTTTACTTATACGTTTTTTATTTCTTCATCGGAAAAGTGTTTTAATTTTGATTGATTGAATTATTCACCAATCATCCCTCTATAAAATTACATCTATACTTAAAACTATTGTACTCAGAACCATTACAACCCTGCTATCCTCTCTATAATATTATAATATAATATAATAAACACTGCCATGATTCTTAATCAGCTAAAAAACAGAGTTCTTTAAAATCACCTTGTGTCTTTCTATAAAGGCCTTCCCGCTTGCCGGATATATATGCCAATTCTGGCAAAGTACCAACTTTGCCGTTGTATGCTTGTCCGACTTTTAAAATCTGCAAATGCGCGGGAAAACGTTATTATCAGATTCAACATAAATTGCTCACTATCCATACTCTTTTCAAAAAAATGATTAAACTACTCTATCTCCCAAAACCAACTGCCCGATCATCGGAAACCCTTCCACCATAATCCAACGAAATCTGATACACTGGCTTATTCAATGATCAAGACCCTTTCAACCAAATCCCTTATTTTTAATATGTGAATCGCGATCCAAACCACACTCCTGTTCATTAATGAAATCCTGAAACGCGTTTAACCCGACATTTGAAAATACTGCCTACTGGCCTTTATAACACAAACTGCTTATATTTAAACCTCCATATCGCACCAACTTGTTGCAAACAGTCAAGCTTGAATTCCTATTTGTCATAAAAACGTGGCATCTACAACAGACCCATGTAACACTCACCCAAGATTAGAGGAAGTATTCAAACCGTCCCCGCACTACTCCTTTCTTTTCACCCAAGATTAGAGGAAGTATTCAAACCGTCCCCGCACCACGTTTTTATGAGTGTTACATGGGTCTGTTGTAGATGCCACGTTTTTATGACAAATAGGAATTCAAGCTTGACTGTTTGCAACAAGTTGGTGCGATATGGAGGTTTAAATATAAGCAGTTTGTGTTATAAAGGCCAGTAGGCAGTATTTTCAAATGTCGGGTTAAACGCGTTTCAGGATTTCATTAATGAACAGGAGTGTGGTTTGGATCGCGATTCACATATTAAAAATAAGGGATTTGGTTGAAAGGGTCTTGATCATTGAATAAGCCAGTGTATCAGATTTCGTTGGATTATGGTGGAAGGGTTTCCGATGATCGGGCAGTTGGTTTTGTGAGATAGAGTAGTTTAATCATTTTTTGAAAAGAGTATGGATAGTGAGCAATTTATGTTGAATCTGATAATAACGTTTTCCCGCGCATTTGCAGATTTTAAAAGTCGGACAAGCATACAACGGCAAAGTTGGTACTTTGCCAGAATTGGCATATATATCCGGCAAGCGGGAAGGCCTTTATAGAAAGACACAAGGTGATTTTAAAGAACTCTGTTTTTTAGCTGATTAAGAATCATGGCAGTGTTTATTATATTATATTATAATATTATAGAGAGGATAGCAGGGTTGTAATGGTTCTGAGTACAATAGTTTTAAGTATAGATGTAATTTTATAGAGGGATGATTGGTGAATAATTCAATCAATCAAAATTAAAACACTTTTCCGATGAAGAAATAAAAAACGTATAAGTAAAATAGTTGTGGTGGATCATAAAATAATAATAAAATTATACTATCATTTCATGTAACCTATAAGATAATAAGATAATATTCAACTAAGTACGTTTATTAATTATAGGCTTCACTTGCTCTACCTGTTGCGTTTTTCCTGGGTTCAGCGTTTCCTCCAGTGGTGTAGTTTTCTGTTTCATTTCTCAAAAATTTTAATTTTTATTTTATTTTTATTTTATAATTTTAATTATGGTTATTATTGATTTTTGTACCATTGTAGATTTTTATAGGGTATAGTCAATTGGATTAGCCCTTCTATTCTCTTTTTTCCTTTCCCTTCAGTTATCATTGTGGCAAGAAAATCATATAGGTAAGAATGTGATAAATGATTTTTAGTACATCAAATTGTGGGTTATGTTGTTTCTTGGTCACAAATAGGTTTATAAATGGGTGATTTAATTAATTAATCAAATATATTTTTTAGTTTATTTACTACATAATAATCTTTATTGATTTATTTTTTGTTTATGATATTATTAGCCATTTACTTTTTAAGACTATTTTAATAACTGTAAGTTTATATAAGTATGATATATACTTTTTATATATATGTTATTTATTATTATTAGTTGGATTTATTTAGAGTAAATGGATACTTTATTGTGTGTCACTAATTTATTAAGTTATTGAGTATTTATTAGTGTGACCATGTGTCTATAAGTTCTTCTATATGTGATTATACATGTATCATACGTATACAGTCATTTAATTAATTATTTATTTATTTATCTGTCTGTTGGTTTACAGACTTTCGCTGTACTTTAGCAGTTAGTATTTAATTATTTATTTAATTATTTATTTACAGTTTTTATGAATTTTTTAGTGTTTTTAGGTTTTTGAGTGCCTTATATATGTATATTTATGATGAATTTGTTTGTGTTAAATGAATTTTTTATATGTTGTTATAGCCAAAGCCCCTGAGGAAGGCATAAACGAAACACGGCCTGTGTCGGGCCTGGCTTTATGAAATAAAGGTGGTATTATAGTTCCTTCCTTGCCTCCACGGTTTTTACTGGGTTGCTGTTGGTACGTGGACCGTGCTTTTTGTTGGATTGGATGGCACACTAGCCATTGTGATATATGTCTCCCATGTAGGGGAAGGGGAAACTAGAGCTACTACTACTAATCATTTGTGTAGCACTACAAGGCATATGTAGTGCTGTACAGAGACATGTAAGATACATTCCCTGCTCATCAGAGTTTACGATCTTGTCAAGACAGACAACACGACAACTGGGGACTAGGATATTTTTAGGGGAATGGTAAGGAAACCCATAGTTGGAGACAGGGGTGGTGGAACACTGTTTGCTATGAGGGGGACAAGCTGCACCCCAGGCCTATCAATGTGCATGTGGTTATGATTACTGGCCTTCCCATACCATCTGCCCTCTGGGATCCAATCTCCCATAGGCAAACAGGAGGGGAAGGCCAGAGATAACAGGAGAGGTGGGATCCCAGAGAGCAGCCTGCTGCCAACTGGTGCTGGCTTCCCCTACTTACTGTATGCCAGTGGGAGATCGGTTCCCTGTGGGCAGCAGTAGGGGAAGGCTGAGATTGCAACAGCAAAGCTTTGGTGGGGCCAGGGCCCAGTGGCCCATCCCTTTCTGATGCCTATGGTTGAAGAGCAGGAGACTAAATGGATCAGGATCAAAAAGCCAGTAGATCTGGGGACAAAGCACAATGAGCACACAGATGGGGGAACCACAAGGTTTGGGCACCCCGCCAGCCAGCATCTCTACCATATGAGATCCATAGACTCCAGAAGCTACCCCATGGCCCATCATACAGGACACCCACTCATGTGGATTCACATCTGCCAGGGGATGAGTGGGAGGCACTTCACATAGGACACCCATGCTCCCTTCAATGGGAAGAGCTGTGATGGAATCCATAGGCCAAATCTAAGCAGCCACCAGTCTAAGCACCCCAGCTGTAAGGGAATCAAAGGCCCAGAGGACCATGGAAGCCCACAAGAGCTCCCTAAGTCCATGGAAAGCCTCATTTCCTGGGCATGGGGCCTAGAAAAAGGGGATGGCGATCTTTGAGTTTCAACAAATTAAACCCACATACAATGTTGGAAATGTTAAGTATCTTCTCAGAGTCTATAGGCCTAAGATATCCTCCAATGGTCAAGGTGAGGGGCCATCCGCACACAGGAACAGGCTCATGACAGTGGCATGACCCCTCATATGCACATATGCACCACTACATGCCACACTATGCAAGGGAAGTGGGCATCTCACAGCATCTTTTGATGCCTATCTGTCATATTGCCAGTGTTAAACACCTCATTTTCATGCCCCACCCCTACTGTACTCTGCTGGCTCCAACTCTAGCTATATGTCACTGGCTGAAGCACAGAGCAAAGTAAACAACTTAAATACCTAAACAAAACCTTAAAACTAAGATACGGATAGCAGTCCAGCAGCGAGGAAGGGGCTTTCCAGTCTTTTGCATTGAGTGCCACATGTATGATTTTCTCCTAGTTGGTGAGGGGTCTTACATGTACACCAGGTGCAAGGAGCTCTTTGCTCTCAGGGAATAAGTCTGATCTCTGGAGGCTAGAGTTGCAGACTTGGAGGACATAAGGAAGAAGAGAGGTATATAGATGAGACCTCCAGTCTGGCAGCCTCCCTGTTGCCATGGAGGAAAGAGGTCATGTGACAGGACAGCATCACCCTGGTGTGACAGGAAATTATCCTGTAGCCAGGACCTGTCCTCTCTCGCACCAAGGACATTTCCCATGAGGGAAGGATTAAGACAGCCATTAGAGCTGTTGATTTGATTAAGCATGTAGAAAGCTGGGTGGCTGGTGGACATGAGGATCACATGGTAACATGCCTGCCTGGTGAGAAGGTAGCAGACCTCACACACCACCTAGACAAGATTTTAGATAGCACTGGGGAGGTACCAATGCCATAGGAAAGTGTGGTAGGAAGGTTCTGACCCCAAATTTAGGCTTTTAGATAAGAAGTAGAAATCCAGATTTTCCAGGGTAGCATTCTCAGAAATGGTTCCTATTCCACACACAGGAGCCAAAAGGCAGGCAGGGCAGAGTTTTGGATTTATTAGAAACTGCACAACATTCTGGGGAAAAGAGGGGCTTTTCTGATGGAATGGGTTCCACCTTAACTGAGATGGAACCAGGCTGCTGGTATTAACCTTTAAAAAGGAGAAAGAGCAGCTTTTAAACTAGATAATAGGGGAAAGTTGGCAGTTGCCCAGGAGCACATGGTTCGGAACAATGTATCCTTGAAGGATACTAGCAAAGGATTGAAGTTAGAGCATATCAATAGAAAGGTTCCAATAAAAGACAAAAGTAACCCAAACGCCTTTAAGTACAGAACAGACAAAGCTTAAAGATTCCAAATTACCTCTGCCTACTGATAACCAGATTAATATGAATAAAATACAACCTCTAAAATGCTTGTATGCAAATGCTAGAAGTCTAAAAAATAAGATGGGAGAGATAGAATATATAGCACTAAATGATAGGTTAGATATGATTGTTATATCAGAGACCTGGTGGAAGGAGGACAACTAGTGGGACACTGTAATACCTGTGTACAAATTATATCTCAATGATAGAGTAGATCAGATTGGTGGAGGGGTTGCGCTCTATGTTAGAGAGGACATTGAGTCACACAGGTTTAAAGTTTTTCAGGAAACAAAATACATTGTAGAATCTCTATAGATAGAAATTCCATGTAACAAGGTGATGACAGTGGGGGTGTACTACCGACCAGCTGGCCAGAATGAACAGATGATGAAAATGCTCAAAGAAATCAGGGAAGTTGACAAAGTTACAACACAGCAAGAATAATGGGTAATTTCAATTACTCCGATATCGACTGGGTCAGTGTTATGGCAGGACTTGCTAGGGAGATAAAGTTTCTAGATGAAATAAATGACTGCTTTTGGAGCAGCTGGTTCATCAATTGATAAGAGCGGAAGCCATTTTGGACCTAGGCCTTAGTGGAACACAAGATCTGGTGTAAGAGAAGGGAGTCAGGGCCAGATGGCAAAAGTGATCATAACATGACCGTGTTTGATTTAATAAATGGAGGAAGGATGGCAAGGAAATCCACAGCAGTATCTTTTAACTTTCAAAAGGGAAACTATGATGAACTGAGGGAAATAGTTAAGAAAAAAATAAAAGGAGTAGCTGCAAAGATTAAAAATTTATATCAAGCATGGATGTTGTTTAAAACTACTACTGTGGAAGCCCAGACCAGCTGATAAACTAAAGTGTAACAAATCACCTGGCCAGATGGTATCGATCCAAGTTGTTGAAAGAATTGAAATATGACATTGCAGACCTACTATTAGTAATCTGTGAACTATCAGTAAACTCATCTGTATTACCTAAAGATTGGCAAATGGCCAATGTAACACTAATTTTTAAGAAGGGTTCCAGGGTTGATCCAGGAAACTAGACCAGTAAGCCTGATGTTAGTACCGGGCTAAATGGTAGAAACCATTATAATGAATATAATTACTGAACATATAAATTAGTCATGGTTTTATGGGAGAAATCCAACATGGCTTTAGCCAAGGAAGGTTTTGTTTTTGAAGATGTGAATAAATAGGTAGAGAAAGGTGAGCCAGTCGAATATAGTGTATGTGGATTTTCAGAAAGCCTTTGACAAGATCCCTCATGAGAGACTCTTGGCAAAATTAAAAAGTCATGAGATAGGAGGCAGTGTACAGGTTAAAAGATAGAAAGCAGAGGGTAGGGCTAAAAGATAGAAAGCAGAGGGTAGGGCTAAATGGCCAATCTTCCCAATGGAGATAGGTGAATAGTGGAGTACCCCACAGATCTGTGGTGATTCCGCTGCTTTTTAACATATTAAAAGATGACTTGGAAATGGAAGTGAGGTAATCAAATTTCAGATGATACAAAATCATTCAAAGTTGTTAAAACCCAAGAGGATTGTGAAAAATTGCAAGAGGACCTTAATAAATTGGAAGGCTGGATGTTCAAATAGCAGAAGAAACTGAATGTGCACAAGTGCAAAGTTATTCACCTAGGAAAGAACAACCTAAACTATGGTTACACGAGGCAGAATTCCACATTAGGAACCACCACCTAGGAAACAGATTTATGTGTCATTGTGGATAACACGTTGAAACCCCACGTACAGTTGTGCAGTGATGGCCAAGAGAGCAAATAGAATGCTAGGAATCATATGAAAAGGCTTTCTTTAGAAGCTCAGATGAGCTTTCTTTAGAAGCTCAGATGACAAGACTTCAACTTTCATACTTTGGACACATCATGCGAAGATAGAGATCATTAGAGAAAGACATCATGCTTGGCAAGATAAGTCAACACAAAAGAGGAAGGCAAGCAATGAGATAGATCGATACAATAACAACAGTTACGGGTACCAGTCTGTCAACAATGAGATGCCTGACTGAAGACTGAACACAATTTAGGATAGCTATCCAGAGGGTCGCCATGAG
This sequence comes from Ichthyophis bannanicus, assembly GCA_033557465.1. Lineage (NCBI taxonomy): Eukaryota > Metazoa > Chordata > Amphibia > Gymnophiona > Ichthyophiidae > Ichthyophis > Ichthyophis bannanicus. Next base: position 29,945,269 of record CM066032.1, on the reverse strand, counting down.
TTGACTCCGACTCGACGTCACTTAGCAACAACATTATAATGCCTCTGTATTGTTCCATAGTGTGACTGCACCTTGAATATTGTGTGCAATTCGGGTCACCATATCTTAGAAAGGATATAGCGGAATTAGAAAAGACACAGAGAACCACCAAAATGGAAAAGGGGATGGAAGGATACTGCTATGAGGAGAGGCTTAAAAGGTTAGCGATCTTCAACCTGGAAAAGACGGCTGAGGGGAGATATGATAGAAGTTTATAAATTAATGAATGGAGTGGGATGGGTAAATGTAGATCAGTTATTTACTCCATTAAAAAGTAGAAAGACTAGGGGACATGCAATAAAGCTACAATGTAGCCCATTTAAGACTAATAAGAGATTTTTTTTTCACTTAACATGTAAACAAACTCTGGAATTCATTACTGGAGGATATAGTAATAGCTGTTAGTGTAGCTGGGTTTACAAAAGGTTTGAACAAGTTCCTGAAGAAAAAGTTCATAAACCACTAGCAGGACCAGGGAAATCTACTGCTTACTCTGGGTATAAGCAGCATGGAATGTGTTTACCTTTTTGGGAACCCGACAGGTACTTGGGACCTGGATTGGCCACTGTTGGAAACAGGATACTGGGCTTGATGGACCTTAGTCTGACCCAGTATGACATTTCTTATGTTCTTATATTCTTATATTCTTACAGCATCATTTCCTCTGTTTCTTTGTTCACATTCTTTTCATTATATAGAAATTCTCATTTTTTCATGAATCTACTATTTTGTTCTTCTCTTGTCAACGATATGTTGGCCTGGGGTTTTCAGCTTAATAAGAACTTCACAGAAGCAGCATGATTTACTCACAAATTCACTGAGCAGGGCAAGATTCCAGAAATCTTAAACACTAACATTTCTTCTGGAGTTAAATTAGAGTTAGAACTAAAAAGGGGATATTCTTGATGCTTGTTTAAAATTAAATAGAAAAAATGTGTTTGCTAATGTTCCTGCTTTACTATTATATGGAAATTTGTTTGACTGTTGAATGGGATTCCAGGACATAATGTTTATATTTGCTTTTGAAGTATGACAGTCAGCTGGTGTTGGCAGTAATATTCTTAGTACTCAAAAAGACTGTATTTTTCTAAAACCCTTGAGGAAGAGAAATTAGTTTATACATATTGAAAGATAGTATTGTTTCCATGGGATCAAGTCTTCTATTGTCACATACTTGTACATGCCCCACCACAGAAAAGAAAGCTAATTCTTCTCAAACTTTTATATTGAGAATTCCATTCACTGTTTTGTTGATCTGGTTAGAACTCTGAGATGGTGGAAGGGGAGTTTATGGGGCAATCCAGGAGGATCGTCATATTTTATTTCTTATCTCCATATGCCTTTTTCATTGAAGCTTTCTTGCTTTTCCTTACTCTCTACAGTTTTTTCTCATTTACCACTCCTCTTTATTCCTAATTTACTGCTGTTTCTAGATGAAGCTCTAGTGGAGGGATTCCCTGTAACTATTTTCTAATTTTAAGTTGCACAGCTTAGCTTTGCAAGTTCCACAGTCAGTCTAAAATGTTTCCAAGGGTAGTCAATGGCAGAGGCAGTAAAAAGTGAAGGACACTTTCATAGACCTTGAACTAACTTAAACTCTCATGTTTTTCCCCACTTCAAAAAGGAAATAGTGCAACTAGAAAAGGTTCAGAAAAGGGCAGCAAAAATGATAAAGGGCATAGGACACCTCCCTTATGCAGAGAATCTATATAAATTAGGGCTCTTCAGCTTGGAGAAAAGATGACTCAGAGGTGCTATGATAGAAATTTATAAAATCATGAGTGGGGAGTTGTTTTAGCTGTTAACACAAAAACAAGAGGACACCCCATGAAACTAATGATCAGCAGACTGAAAACAATTTGTAGAAAGCCTTTGGTATGCAGTCCGTAATTAAGCTGTGGAACCTATTGCCAGAAGTTGTGGTTAAGGCAACCAACACAGCAGGATTCAAAAGAGGTTTGGACAATTTCCAGAAGAAAAAGTTCATAAAAAACCTTTAGCTAGGTAGACTTGGGACAGCCATTGTTTATCCCTAGAAATGAACTATGGGAAATAGATCTATTTTGAGGGATATGACGGGTTCTTGCGACCTGGCCTGGGCACTGTTGGAGAGAGGATATTGGGCTCAATGAACCTTGCCTAACTCAACATGGCTTTTCTTATGTTCTTAATGTAAACAGTATAGAAAGAAAGTTTGCAAATTATTTTTGAGGAGTAGAAGTGGAGCTCCAAAACTCCGAGCAACCACAAACAGGAATCAGGAAGAGCTCTTTTCCCTTCCGACTACAGGAAGTAGCATCAGTGGAGCAAGGGACCCTGGGAGAGGAAGAGGTCTGACATTAGATGAGCAAGAAGACCCCCCTCCAGAGAGGGAGAATGACATTAGTGACCTTATATGGAGCTTCAAAGACAAAGACCTGGATGAGTGACATTGATGAGGGTACCAGTGCCTGCCATAGCAGCACATAGAGGGCACATGCAGGCATGTGCTGAGGAGAACAGAATATCAAAGAAGCCAGAGAGCATTAGCGATTCCACCTGGATGCGAAGAAGTGCAGAGTTCAATAGTGTCATTGTTCGACACTTCATCAGAGTATATCCATTTCCACATCCTGTTCAAATTTTTCCTACTTACCTACAAGTGCAAATAGCACTAAATGAGAAGTTGGATATGACTGGTATCACAGAGACCTGGTGGAAGGAGGACAACCAATGGGACACTGTGATACCTGGGTACAAACTATATCACAATGACAGAGTAGATCAAATTGGTGGAGGTGTTGCGCTCTGTGTTAGAAAGGGCATTGAGTCATACAGAATTAAAATTTTGCAGGAAATAAAATACACTGTAGAATGGCTATGGATAGAAATTCCATGTAAAAAGGGAAAGGGGATGGCAGTGGGGGTGTACTATCGACCATCTGGCAGAAGGAACAAATAGATGATGAAATGCTCAAAGAAATCAGGGAAGCAAACAAAAGCTACAACACAATAACAATAATGGGTGATTTCAATTACCCCCATTATTGACTGAGTCAGTGTTATAGCAGGACATGCTAGGGAGATAAAGTTTCTAGATGAAATAAATGACTACTTCTTGCAGCAGCTGGTTCATGAACTGACAAGAGGGGAAGCCATTTTGGACCTAGTCCTTAGTGGAACTCAAGATGTGCTGCAAGAGATAAGGGTGTTGGGGCCCTTGGTAATAGTGATCATAGCATGATTGTATTTGATTTAATAAATGGAGGAAGGACAGAAAGGAAATCTACAGTACTATCTTTTAACTTTCAAAAGGGAGACTATGATAAAATAAGGAAAATAGATAAGAAAAAACTGAAAGGAACAGCTGCAAAGGTTAACGATATACATCAAGCATGGGTGTTGTATTAAAATACTATCTTGGAAGCCCAGACCAGATGTATTCTATTCTTTAAGAAAATTGGAAGGAAGGCCAAAAAACTGCCAGATTGGTTTAAAGATGAGGTCAGAGAGGCTGTTGTTGCCAAAAAAGCATCTTTCAAGAAATGGAAAAAGGAGCCAAATGACAAAAACTGGAAACAACATAAACACTGGCCAGTTAGATGCAAGGCATTGATAAGGCTGGCAAAGAGAGAATTTGAAAAAAAAGCTTGCTGTTGAAGCAAAAACAAATAAAAAAAACCTTTACAAGTAAATTTTCAGCAAAAACCCTGCAAGATAATAGATGGAATAAGTTCCCCATTCAAGCCGCCGACCCCAGGCGTACAGGGCTGACATTAGAATCAGTTCTGTACATAGGGGGCCGACGACCGCCCATTGCCGGCCCTAATGTTGCCGCTGATCCACCTCTTTCCCACTCCCTTCTAACTTCCCCCTACAATGAGCAGAGAAGTCAGTCGGGGTTGGGAAGGAGTCTGAATAGTGGGTTTGGATGTCCCAACGAGATGTCCATCTCCACTATTCATGCCTTGGAATGACCTCTACAGTGATCTGTGAACTATCATTAAAATCAGTTGTAGTACCTGAAGATTGCAGAATGGGCAATGAAATGCAAATTCTTAAAAACTCTTCAAGGGGTGATTCAGTACCGGGAAAAATGGTAGAAACCATTTCAAAAACAAAATTACTGAGCATGTAGATAGTCATGGTTTAATGGGAGAAAGCCAACATTGATTTAGCCAATGAGGGTCTTGTCTTACTAATCTGTTTTATATTTTTATATTTTTTGAAGGTGTAAATAAACTGGTAGACAACATAAAAACATAAGATATGCCATACTGGGTCAGACCAAGGTCCATAAAGCCCAGTCTCCTGTTTCCAACAGTGGCCAATCTAGGTCATAAAGTACCTAGCATTTTCCCCAAAAGACACAGGTTCCACAATGCTTGTATTGGGTCAAGCAGTGACATCCTGGGTCCCTTTTAATAATAGTTTATGGACCTTTCCTCTAGGAACTTGTCCAAACATTTTTTAAACCCAGCTACACTAACAGCTTTTTTTTTTTTTTTTCCAACGTTTATTTTCATTATTGAAACAGAAAACATACAATAAACAAGAACAGTGATAACATAAAATGAAAGAAACACCCCCTATCCCCCCCACCCCCCCCCCAGCTTCTCCTGTAGGGTAAGTAGCAGCACCCTTATATGGGTGCAGGCTTGCTGCTAGCCATGGGGATACAGGACCGCACTCATAAGTATGAATAATCAAGTCTGAGCGACCCTATGGGAACATTTGGCTACCTGTACATAATCATTTAACATTTTCCATTTAAGCAAATGAGATCTATTATGAGAAAGAGCCCTACGAGGCATCTGCTCATATTTACTGTACATACAAATTAGGTTCCACCACTCATGTACATTAAGGTGGGCACAATTTTTCCAGTTCCGTATAACTAAACATATAGCCAGGCCCATCATAAAATCAAACAAAAAACTACCCGCTTTCGGGAGGGATGGGAGCCCCGCCACTGAGCGTAGCCCCACAATCTTCCAAGTGAGAGGTTCATTAAATTGAAGAATAGATTGTATACAGCGCCATACCTGTTCCCAATAGAGCTGCAGTATGGGGCATTCATAAACAATGTGAGCTAAGGTGCCGATGGCTGTATGGCATGTCCAACAGCGGTTACTAATGGTGGTATTCCATTTGGACATCTTATCTGGAGTATAGAAACATCGGTGTGTAAAGAAAAAGAGCGTTTGGGTAATAGAGGCGGAGCGAGATACCCTGACTACCTTGCTCCAGACCTTCCGCCATTGCTGAGCAGTTAGGGTAACTTGCAATTCTCGTTCCCATGCCTGTTGGATCTTGGGTGTCCCCATGTCAGCACTTTGGCATATTATTTTATAAAAGTTGGACGCCACTCCCGTCGTACCCCCGATCAAGCGGCCTATCTCTGGTAACCCTGACTCAGTAGTGTCTGGCCGCGGTGCGACCCGGGCACTCTCAAGGCAATGTTTGAGCTGCAACCATTGGAAATAATGCTTAGGGAGTAGACCAAACTCCCTTTGCAACTCACTGAAATCTTTCCAGCGACTACCCGCAAACAGCTGGCTGGCTCTCCAGATCCCCCGAGAGTGCCAGTGGCTCCAGGCAATCGTTTTATTCTGGATTTTGAAAAGCGGGTTATGCCATAACGGGAGCGTGCTTGAGGGGCATGCCTGTGGGCCCATAGTATGAATAAAGGTATTAAACGCCGCGAGGGTATCAACGATCATTCGTGGAGGATGTATATTCGACTGAAAGCACATACCGGGTAGGTTCACTAATGGTATCGGGGCGCAGAGCGCTTCCTCTATTCCCAGCCAGACTGGACGACCATCTGCAGGGGTCTCCAGCCACCGAGAGCCCTGTTTTAATAGGAAAGCTCTATGGTACATTAAAAAATCTGGGAATCTGACCCCTCCCAAACTTTTATCCTGTTTCAACTTTTGTTTGGCTAGCCTCGGTGGTTTGCCTTGCCATAAATAACGACTAAGGAGACCCTCTATCTCCCTATATATTTGTAGGGGCAATAGACACGGCAACATTTCGAGAATATAGTTCACTTTAGGAACAATCATCATTTTCACGGTCTCAACCCGACCCCACCACGATAAGGCGAGAGGGGACCATTTGTTAGTCAGCGCACGGACTTTTGAGACTATTTCCTTGGCATTAAAGCTAATAGTATCTTCCAAGGGATAGCAATAGTGGACCCCTAAGTACTTCACCATACGGGGTTGCCAGACAAAGGGGAAAGCTTTCAGATCATCCCGGTGGGCCCAATGGTTCAGTGGAAAAGCCACTGACTTAGTCCAATTGATTTTGTAGCCCGATAGGTGCGAGTAGCAGTCAATCTTTGCCAATACAGTTGGAACTGAGGTTGGGGAGACGAAGAGCATTAGGTCATCTGCGTATGCAGAGAGTTTAATCTCCCTGTTACTAAGAGGGATTCCGTGGATATCTACAGACTGTCGAATCAGAAGGGCTAAAGGTTCGAGCGCTAAATTGAATAACAGGGGGGATAAAGGACATCCCTGGCACGTGCCCCGCTGAAGATTAAACGGGCGGGACTTGATATTATTGACGCAGATTGTGGCCGTGGGCTGAGTATACATGACTGCTAGGTAGCGGAGAAAACCATCCCCAAAGCCATACCATTGAAGAGTCGTAAATAGAAAAGGCCATTCCAGACGATCAAAAGCCTTCTCGGCGTCGAGGGAGAGGCCAACTAGGGGTTGATCTAAGTGTGCAGAGCCAGCAAGCACGTGACATAAGGTTCTGGCGTTATCGGCAGTAGATCTGCCGGCTATAAAGCCGCATTGGTCTGGGTGAATCAAGGTGGACATTCTCTCTGACAGCCGATTGGCTAAAACCGTCGCAAATATTTTATAGTCCACATTGAGAAGTGAGATTGGGCGGTAATTAGCTGTCAATAGAGGATCCCTCCCCTCTTTTTCAAACACTACTACGTTCGCCGCCGAGAAGGCTCCGATATGAGAGTTATCCGTGACGAGAGCAGTATAATAAAGTCGTAATTGGGGGACTAGATCCAAATAAAAGGTTTTATAAAACTCAGCCGGAAGGCCGTCGGGGCCCGCCGCCCGACCTGCAGCCACTCGCTTTATCGCCTGCTTAATCTCAATATCCGAAAAGGGTTCATCCAGGGCCTCCCTATCCTCATCGGATAGCGTCGGGCGCTGTATACCGGACACCAGATGTTCAAAGTCCGCTTGAGCGTGAGCGCCTTCAGACTGATATAATTGGGCATAAAAATCCCGGAAAAGTTCCACTATTTCTGTATCCTTCGTTATTACACCTCGCCCCTGTGGATCTCGAAGAGCCGCGACTCTTTTGGCTTCTCTCTGGCCTTTCAGGGCATTGGCAAGTAGCCTTCCAGCCCGATTACTTTCCCGGTAGTAAGTCCCTCACTGCGCCTTAATGCTTTGCGAGGCTGCGGTAGAAAGAATCGAATTATATTGAAATCGTAGCCGTTGCAACCTGATCAGCACATAGGGATCCGTTCTTGAAGTAAGAACCCTCTCCCCTGCTTTAATTTGTTGTTCTAGGACTAGCAACTGCTGCTTACGTTGTTTCCCCAATCGGATGTGAAAACTAGTGATAGTCGCTCTTATGGCAGCTTTAAATCCTTCCCACCAGGCCCATCCCGTCGTGGCTTGAGGTATATTAAAGTGAAAGTAGTCCTGTATGGCCAGCCGAATCTCAGCTTGAAATTCCTGATTATCTAACATGGTCCTGTCAAAGAACCAATCTCCTGGTTTCCCACCGGATGGACTATCTCGTAATGTAAAAGAAATAGCAGCGTGATCTGAAATATGTAGGGGATGGATCACCATCGCCTCCACTTGAGATACTAATGTTTTTGAAACAAGGAAAAAATCTATTCTCGACTGAGACTGGTGAGTAGGTGAAAAAAAGGTGAACTCTAGCTCAGTGGGGTGCAGTAGCCTCCAAAGATCCACTAACGCAAGTTCCTGAATCATGGAAGCAAGCATAAGTTGACTCTTGAGTATACCAGCAGTTCGAGGCGGTTGCCTATCAAGTAATGGGTCAATGACCTGATTAAAGTCCCCTCCGATAATCAGAGGAGTACTAGCCGAAGCTTGGGCCACCTGGGCAATAGCAGCAAAGAAAGCGGGGTTGTCTATGTTGGGAGCATACAAGCAGATACATGTCACTTCAATATTCCCAATCCGAATTAAAGCCCGAGACCATCTACCCTCCCCATCGGAGCTATTGTCGATAACAATGGCATTCAGAGACTTCCTTATCAAGATAGCTACCCCACATTTTTTTGAAACAGCTGGAGAGTAGGCGGCCACCATGTAAGGTTTAACACCAAGTTTCAGGGTTTCATTTGTATTTAGGTGCGTTTCTTGCAGCAACACCAGGTCAGCTTTCTCATGACATAAATAGGTATGGATTTTTTTCCTCTTGATCGGGTTATTGATCCCTTTTACATTTAATGACAAAACCTTACATAGGGCCATAGACACATAATTAGGTATTCAGAGAAAAATCGCACAAATGTGATAAGTCTTCCACAATGAATAGCAAGATTATATCGTATCTGTACAGCTACCTTGTATAAGTATGGTATAATGGCCCATGTACCCCATCGAGCCAGATAATCACCAATGTGCCCTAGAGGAGAAGCTACACCCCAATAAACCATGGTGAACTTGCGCCAGCGGGGTGGGTCCGAGAGAGCCATATCTGAAACACATGAACCTGCACCACTGTTGAGGGCACTGAGGCCCACCGGAGCGAGATTAGGCTAGGCAACGTATCAAATGCAAATAAACAGCCAACAAAGATAGTCAAATCCCGGGCTATGGCAACCCTGGATTTGGCAGCAAACAATGTCAAGACAGCGTAATGCACAGTCACTTAGAATTGACTAACTGTTCCTCATCGCATCTGCTCGGCCTCTTTAGCCTCTAGGTACGCTGCCAAGATCTCGGGGTCATCAAATGTTCTGGTCTGATTGTGCAGCGTTACACGGAGCTTGGCCGGGTACATCAGGCCATATCGGGCTTGCAACTGCTGCAGCCTTGGGCGATATTCCAAGAAGCGCTTTCTACGTTCCACCGTAGGCTTGGCCAAGTCTGGGAAAAAGGAAATCCGGTGGCTCTCAAATTCTATGGGGCCTCTCGTGCGTGCCGCGCTCAGAATCTGCTCTACCTGCTGGTAACGGAGAAGCCGGAAGATAATAGGCCTCGGAGACTTACGATTGAGTGCAAGGCTTGCAGGTACCCGGTGAGCCCGATCAATTTCCAAGTCCCTTTCAAAAGTGATTTTCAGCAGTGAGGGAAGCAGCTTGCAAAGAAAGGCCTTCATGTCAGTGTTCTCCGCTCCCTCAGGAATGCCGACAATTCGAACGTTATTTCTACGGGCTCGGTTATTCCCTTCCTCGACCTCTCTCTGGAGGGCACGCAGCTGCCGCTCTACTTTATCCAGCTTTGCGAGGCGAGCAGTATGCGAGTCAAGGATTCCCTCCACTTTATCTTGTCGCAACGAGATTTCTTCAAATTTGCTTTGCATTATGGCCAGGTCCTCCCGTACCGCCCGAAGCGATTCTCCATTTGTTTGCACTAGATCTTTCACCCCCCGAATCTCAGTCAGTATTTCCTGCAGCCCTTCAGGCCCTTCCCGAGCCGCGGCCATTTTCTGGGGAGAAGGAGGCTCTGTCTTTGAACGTTTGCCATGGGTAGTAGTCGGATTTCCAAAATCCAGGCGTGTCGGTTTGGATGCCGCCATCCTTCTGAGTTCCCGCGGTAGACCCGTAGTATTAATTCGGGAGTTTTGTGCGGTTTACAGTCAGGATTCCTAGTAGGCCTCTCAGGAGCCTCTGCGCTATGCGACTGTCCCGCTGGACATCAGGCTCCGCCCCCCCCTACACTAACAGCTTTTGCTACATCCTCCAGTAACAAATTCCAGAGTTTTATTACACTTTGAGTGAAAAAGTATTTGCTCTTATTAGTCTTAAATAGTTTACCATGTAGCTTCATTGCATGTCCCCTAGTCTTTCTATATTCTGATGTTGTAAAAAATCGATCTACGTTTGCCCTTCCACTCCAGTCATTAATTTATAGACCTGTATCTTCCCTCAGCCATCTCTTTTCTAGGTGAAAGAACCCTAACCTTTTTAGCCTTTCTTCATAGGAGTATCCTTCCATCCCCTTTACCATTTTGGTGGCTCTTTTCTGTACCTTTTCTAATAACGCTATATCCTTTTTATGATACGGCGACCAGAATTGTACATAATACTCAAGTTGTGGTCGCACCATGGAACGATTCAGAGGCATTATAATATCCTTTGTTTCATTTTCCATTTCTTTCCTTATGATACCTAGCATTCTGTTTGCTCTCTTGGCTGCCGCTGCATACTGGGTGGAGGGTTTTAACATGTTATCTATGATGACACCTAAATCTTTTCCCTGGCTGATGGTTCCTAATGTGTAACCTTGCATTGTGTAACCATAGTTTGGGTTTTTCTTTTCTAGGTGCATAACCTTGCACTTGTCTACATTAAATTTCATCTGCCATTTGGATGCCCAGTCTTCCAATTTATCAAGATCCTCTTGTGATTTTCCATAATCCTCAATCCTCCACAATCCTCACAAAGATGAGCTAGTTGATATACTGCATCTGGATTTTCAGAAAGCCTTTGACAAGGCCCCTCATGGGAGACTCTTGGCAAAATTAAAAAGTCATGGGATAGGAGGCAGTGTACTATTGTGGATCAGGAACTGGTTAAAAGATAGAAAGCAGAAGGTAGACTAAATGGCCAATTTTCTCAATGGAGCAAGGTGAAAATGGATTACACCAGGGATCTGTGCTGGGTCTGCTGCCTTTTAGCATATTGATAAATGACCTGGAAATGGGAATAATGTGTGAGGTAATCAAATCTGCAGATGACCCAAAATTATTCAAAGTTATTAAAACACAAGAGGACTGTGAAAAATTCCAAGAGGGCCTTGATAAATTGAAAGACTGGATGTTCAAATGACAAATGAAATTTAATATGGAAAAGTCCAAAATTGTGTAGCTAGGAAAGAACACTTGGTTTGCAGTTTGTCGTGCTGTGAGGGCTTGTGTGCATCAGTGCTGCTGAGGGCTTAAGCTATCAGTTGTTTAACAACTGGCAGGGTCTCCCAAGATGGACAGGTCTCAGCTGAGGTGCCAGACCAAGACAAACCATCCATCTGGGCAGCAGCAGAATGGGACAGTATTGGCGACGGAGGATCATATTTCTGTGACAATGGCAAGAACATTAAACTTAAACTGCGTAGACCTGGCAATCTACTTCTGTATCTTGCCAAGGAAACTCATCTGGGCAGAAGCAGAATGTGATGGTGTTGGTGGCGGAAGGTCACATTTCTGTGACAATGGCAACAACACTAAACTGAAATTGCGCAGAGGAAAGGCTTGGCAATCTACTTTTGTATCTTGCCATGAAAACCCAATGGATAGTCACTACAAAATTGCACTATAGTGCTGGAAGATGAGGCTCCCAGGTCGGAAGGCACTCAACTAGCTACTGGGGAGGACCTGTAGACTTTTCAGAGTAAAGCCAGCATTTATGATGTGGTTGGATCAAAGTCCTCATGACGTCTGACTACTAATGTAGCTGTGCATGAAATGAGAATCAGAAGCTGTAAAGATGTCTTAGATATTGGGACATTGAATGTATGAAGCATAAACCAAGGGAAGTTGGAGGTGGTCAAGAATGAAACAGAACGTGTACAACTTGATCTGTTGGGTGTCAGCGAAGTGAAATGGACTGGCATCGGGCACTTTGCATCAGATGATCACATGGTCTGCTATGCTGGAAATGAAAGACAAAGAAGAAATGGTGTTGCACTTATAATAAAGAAGAAACTTGCAAGAATTGTAATGAAATACAATGCAGTCAGTGAACACTTCGCTATGAGGAATGCCTATCAACACAACTATAATTCAAGCATATGCCCCAACAACAGCTGCAGAAGAGGATGAAATTAATGAGTTCTATGAACAAATACAAGCTGAAATTTAAAGAACATGCAAGCAGGATATCTTGATAGTCATGGGTGGCTGGAATGCAAAAGTTGGCAACAAAGAAGGCAAAGTGGTTGGAAAATATGGATTTGGCAACGGAAATGAAGCTGGAGAAAGACTGATAGAATTCTGCAAGACCAACGATCTAGTCATCTCAAACACCTTCTTCCAGCAACACAAGCGGCAACTGTACACATGGACTTCATCCAATGGATTGTACAAAAATCAAATTGACTATATCTGTGGAAGTCAATGATGGAAAAGCTCTATAACATCAACAAAGACAAAACCTGGAAATGACTGTGGTACAGATCACCAACTACTAGTATGCAAACTCAGCTAAAGTTGAAAAAGAGCAAACCACTCATGAATGTAACAAAATATGACCTTGAGAATATACCACTGAAATTTAAAAACTTCCTGCAAAATCGATTTGCTGCTTTAGATACACATGACAGAGCTTCAGAAGAGTTATGGAATGACATCAAGAAAGTTGTGTGGAAAAAAGCGAGAAGTCTCTACAAAAGTTGAAAAAGCAAAACCAGCCAAAATGGATGATGGAAGAAACTGAAAATTGCCAAGAAATGCAGAGAAGTTAAGCCAGAGGAGAAAGTAAGACAGTTGCAGAACTCAATAAAGATTTCCGATGTGCAGCAAGACAGGACAAGGAAAAGTACTACAATGACACATGCAAGGAAATAGAAGCAGAAACTATTAGAGGAAGAACAAGATCAGATTTCATTAAGCTACGAGAGTTAAAGAAAAAATTCCAGCCTCGAATTGGAATGTTACAAGATGCTCAAGGTTCTGTGTTGAATGATGCTGAGAAGATCAAGAAAAGGTGGAAAAAATATAGAGTTTTTAAATGATAAAGATGAAGTGGACCAACAGCCATTTCAACCTGTACCTTATAATCCAGAACCATTGGTGATGTAAGACGAAGTTGAAGCAGCACTGAAAGCCTTATCAAAGAACAAAGCAGCAGGCATTGATAGCATTCCCATAGAAGTATTACAGCAATCTGATGCAGCTATTACCATACTTACAAGGCTCTGCCAAGAAATTTGGAAGACAACATCATGGCCAGCTGACTGGAAAAGATCTGTGTTTACACCAATATTAAAGAAAAGTGATCCAACTAATTGTGGAAATTATCGTACAATCACTCTGATCCCACATGCCAGCAGGATTCTACTGAAGATTGTGCAACAGAGACTACAATCATGCCTGGAACAAGAACTACCTGAAGAGCAAGCAGGATTCAGGAAATTGCGAGGAATGAGAGACATCGCGGATGTGAGATGGAGCCTTGAAAATACTAAAGAATACCAAAAGAGTATCTATGGGGCTTTTTAACAAAGCCGTGGTAGCGGTTTCCTATCGTTATCGAAGCCGCGGCCCCATTAAAATCAATGGGGCCGTGGCTCCGATAACAATCGGAAACCGCTACCGTGGCTTTGTAAACAAGCCCCTATTTGTTCTTTGTCGACTACAGCAAGGCTTTTGACTGTGTAAACCATGAGAAACTCTGGGCCATATTAAGAAGCATGGGTATACCAGAACACCTGATCGTTCTCTTGCACAATCTGTACATTGATCAAGAAGCAACAGTTCAAATAGAACAAGGAGAAACAAAATGGTTTAAAATAAGCAAAGGTATACAACAAGGCTGCATACTCCCCCTTACCTGTTTAATTTATTTGCAGAACAAATCATCAGGAAAGCAGGATTGTATAAAGACAACAGAGATGTGAAGATTGGTGGAAGACTCATGCTGATGATATCACATTACTGGCTGAAAGTGAAGATGATCGGAAACATTTGCTTCTCATGATCATGGGCCTGCACCTTAATGCAAAGAAGCTAAAGATAATGAGACTGAGACTATGTTCTTTGATTGTGAGAAGCAAACGTTTCAGATCATCTTCACTTTCAGCCAGTAATGTGGTATCATCAGCATAGCGAAGGTTGTTGATGAGTCTTCCACCAATCTTCACACCTCTGTTGTCTTCATACAATCCTGCTTCTCTGATGATTTGTTCTGCATATAAATTAAACAGGTAGGGGGAAAGTATGCAGCCTTGTCTTACACCTTTGCTTATTTTAAACCATTCTGTTTCTCCTTGTTCCGTTCGAACTGTTGCTTCTTGATCAATGTACAGATTGCGCAAGAGAACGATCAGGTGTTCTGGTATACCCATGCTTCTTAATGTGGCCCAGAGTTTCTCATGGTTTACACAGTCAAAAGCCTTGCTATAGTCGATAAAGCACAAATAGATATCCTTTTGGTATTCTTTAGTCTTTTCAAGGATCCATCTCACATCCGCAATGATGTCTCTCGTTCCTCGCCCTTTCCTGAACCCTGCTTGCACTTCAGGTAGTTCTTGTTCCAGGTATGGTTGTAGTCTCTTTTGAATAATCTTCAGTAGAACATAGTCTCAAAATGGGCCTGCACCTTAATGTAAAGAAGACAAAGATCATGACAACTGGCATAATCAACAGGTTCATCGTTGAAGGAGAAGAAATTGAAATTGTGAACAACTTTAACCTACTTGGATCAACTATCAATAAAGAAGCAACAAGCAGACAAGAAATCAGACGATGCATTGCTCTTGGCAGAATGGCTATGAAAGACCTAGATAAGATTCTCAAGAGCAGAGATGTCTCTCTCCATACAAAGATTCGGCTTGTTCAAGCCATGGTATTTTCAATAACATCATATGGATGTGAAAGCTGGATAGTGAAAAAGATAGACAGGAAGAAAATTGATGCCTTTGAATTATGGTGCTGGCGGCGAATACTGTGTATACCATGGACTGCCCGAAGAACAAACCAGTCGGTACTAGAGGAGATCAAACCTAAGCTTTCTTTAGAAGCTCAGATGACAAGACTTCGACTTTCATACTTTGGACACATTGTGCGAAGAGAGAGATCATTAGAGAAAGACATTATGCTTGGCAAGATAGAAGGTCAATGCAAAAGAGGAAGGCTAGCAATGAGATGGATCGATACAATAACAGCAGCTATGGGTACCAGTCTGTCAACAATGAGCCGCCTGACTGAAGACCGAACACAATTTAGGATAGCTATCCAGAGGGTCGCCATGAGTCGACTCCGACTCGACGGCACTTAACAACAACAACAAAGATAATGACAACTAGCAAAGTCAATAAGTTCATCGTTGAAGGAGAAGAAATTGAAATTGTGGACAACTTTAACCTACTTGGATCAACTATACAGTACACTAAAAAAAATGTTTTTTAAACTGCCTCTAATGTTTCGATTGATTTTTACATTTTTTGGTGCGCTGAATCCAAATCTGGTAACCAATTTGCTCCATCACGTACAGATCTTTTGCTACATTGGGTTAGCATTTTGAGATGAACGTTTCAGATTGAGTGCGATCGAGATAAAAGTTTCTTGGATGAATTCTTTATACTAATTGTTTAGTAGTTATTCAAATAAGAATAAAGAAAATTGTAACAAGGCAGCACATAAGAATAGAGTAATGTCAACAAAACACACTGTGATGGTAGCAAAATTGTCTGCACTTAAAACAGCCACATACATGTGCACAAACATTGAGCATATAAGAGCGAGGTTAGACACAAAGCAAAGCAAAGAAATGTGCAAAAAATGTTGTACAGGTATGCATGTAAGAATAGAAAACGCAAACCGCACCATTGCAATACATGAAGACAAACACCCGATGGTGTGAAAATAAAATTCTAATAAATGAGATCCGACACTGTGGTAATAACTAGCAAATTTTTATTTCAAAGTTTAGTAAAAACACGATATTTGTCAACACAGTTTAGATTTTAAAGTCATTCTTGGGTCAATCAATCTCCTGGTGGGCCCGTTTCTTCTTCCCCCGAATGCTTCTCTTGGTGCGCTGCTTGGCGTATTTTTCATCTGGGGTTTCCCGCAGCAGCAACCAGCAGAAATCAGCCATCATAGTGATGTTCCATCTTCCTTGGTACCTTCTCTCTGCGTCCTTGATGTCCTGGTGAAACCTTTCACCTTGTTCTTCACTGTACGCCCCCAAGTTTTCGGGAAAGTAGTTCACATGGGAGTGCAAGAAATGGACTTTCAGGCTCATGTTACAGCCTTGTTCTTTGAAGGCATTGAGCATCCTGGCAACAATATCCTTATAGTTCTCATCCCGCCTGTTCCCCAAGAATTTGAGAACAACATCCTTGAAGGAATCCCAGGCTTCTTTTTCCTTCTCAGACATCGTTTCAGCGAATGCTCCATCTGAAATGAGTTTCCTTATATCAGGGCCAACAAACACTCCTTCCTTTAGCTTTGCTTCAGAAAGTCGGGGGAACTTTGAGCAAAGGTACCGAAAGCACTCACCATCTTTTGGAAGGGACTTGATGAATTGCTTAATGAGACCCAACTTAATGTGGAGAGGTGGTAATAGAATTTTATCACGAGGTACCAAGCTCTCATGAAGAACATTTTTCTCACCGGTTCTCAAATACTCCCGAATTGGCCAGTCCTTTTTCCCGTAGTGTAGGTCACGGGCCCGGCTATCCCACAAGCAAAGGAAGCAGAGATATTTGGTGAAACCGGATTGCTGCCCTAATAGCATGGATAGAATTTTAAAGTCTCTACAAATCATCCACTTATGCTCATCATAACGAATCTTCTGAAGAATCAGGGCCAAATTCTCGTATTTTTCTTGGAGAATAACAGAGTGAGCAATAGGAACTGAAGCGAATGTGTTGCCATTATAAAGAAGAACACCTTTTATGCTGTCTTTTGACGAATCAATGAACAGCCGCCATTCAGCAGGATCATACTTGAGTTTAAACTTTTCCATCACTCCGTATATATCGTTGCAAAATACCAAATCTTCCTCTTTGCTGAAATACTTCAAAAATTGTGTCTCGCGGTTGCGGTACCAATAATAAGTTGTTCCTGGTGACAATAGATTTTTCTGTTTAAGCCGAGAACCTAGCAGTTGGGCAGCATCTTTTGGGAGTCCTAAATCCCGGACTAAATCATTCAATTCAGCTTGAGAGAAAAGTTCAGGTTTCGGATCTGGTTCAGTTTCAAACTCGGAAGTACTGGACTCATCGGGAAAAGCCATCTGATGAGTCTCATCATGATCAGAACCGTCCACACAAATATGATCCAAAGATTTTGGTGGTTCAGGCACAGGTACTTCGTTGCTATGAGGCATAGGCCTAATTGCTGAGGGAAGGTTGGGGTAACTTATTACGTTCTTATTTTTTAAGTTGTATCCCTTCACAATGCAAGAGCAAAAATAGCAGTCACTGCTGTGGTCTCTTTGTTCACGCCACATCATAGGTATTCCGAAACGAAATGCTTGTTTTTTACCTTTCATCCATAAGCGTAGATCTTCCTCACATGTCTTGCACACTTTGTGAGGAGCCCACGGTTTGTCTTGATCGCCTAACTTCAAACCGAAATAGGCGAAATATACTTTTTTAATAAATGCAGAAATGTTCCTCTGCCGCTTTTTCACGGTATATTCCCCACAAATAAAACAAAAACTGTCCGGAGAGTTGACGCAACCTCTGGCTCTGTGAGCCATCACAAATACACAGCACTGCAAACTACAACTGTAGTGAACCACTTCGGAATAAAGCTGGATTACGACTGAGCAAACAAAAGGTAATAATGAACTTGCAAGAAACTGAAATTTGACAGGAACGTTAATGTCGCAACCACTGTGTTTGAGCAAGCGAACGAGGCGAGGCGAACAGGAAAGAACATGCGCCAGCGCGAGTACTGGATTTAGCCCCCCGCCTCCCAATTGTCCTGTTAATGTATAAAATGAATACAAAACACTCTAAAATATCATGAGGGAGTGTTTCTAGTTAGTTAACCATTACAACCTCTATTTTGGGCCAAGAAAATAAACTGCAGTCGGCTAAAAAGAAATTATGTGAACATTCCTTATATGGGTAAGAAATCTAATTTTGCAAGAAAAACGTGACGTGATGGAACATTTTGGCTATTTTTCCTGGATTCAGCACCCCAAAATCTATAGGAATCAGTTGCAAAACTGGAGGCAGTTTTTTGGTAGTGTACCTGTGCTATCAATAAAGAAGCAACAAGCAGTCAAGAAATCCAACAACGCATTGCTCTTGGCAGAATGGCTATGAAAGACCTAGACAAGATTATCAAGAGCAGAGAAATCTCTCTCCATACAAAGATTTGACTTGTTCAAACCATGGCATTTTCAATAACATCATATGGATGCAAAAGCTGGACAGTGAAAAAATAGGAAGAAAATTGATGCCTTTGAATTATGGTGCAGGCCGTGAGTACTGCATATACCATGGACTGCCCGAAAACAAACCAGTCAGTACTAGATTAGATCAAAGCTGTGCTTTCTTTAGAAGCTCAGATGACAAGACTTCAACTTTCATACTTTGTACACATCATGAGAAGAGAGACATCATTAGAGAAATACATCATGCTTGGCAAGATAGAAGGTCAACGCAAAAGAGGAAGGCCAGCAATGAGATGGATCAATATGATTATAGCTGCTACAGGTACCAGTCTGTCAACCAAACACAGTTTAGGACAACTATCCAGAGGGTCGCCATAAGTTAACCCTGACTCAACAGCACTTAACAACTCATGGTTTACACAGTCAAAACAACAAGGAAAGAACAACCTAAACTATGGTTCTACAATGCAAGGATCCACATTGGGAACCACCATCCAGGAAAATGATTTAGGTGTCATCGTGGATAACATGTTGAAACCCTCTGCCCAGTATGCAGCAGTGGCCAAGAAAGCAAACAGAATGTCAGGAGTCATAAGGAAAGGAATGGAAAATAAAACAAAGGATGCTATAATCATTGTATGGTGTGACCCCACCTTGAACATTGTGTGAAATTCCGTTTGCTGTATTTTAAAAAGGATATAGCAGAATTAGAAAAGATACAGAGAAGAACCACCAAAATTGTAAAGAAAAGGCTCAATAGGTTAGGCTCTTCAACCGAGATGGCTGAGGGGAAATTTGAAAGAGGTCTATAAATTAATGAATGGAGTGGAACGTGTAAACATAGATCGATTGTTTAATCATCAAAAAGTAGAAAGACTAGGGGGCACTCATTGAAGCTATAATGTAACCCATTTAAGACTAATAAGAGAAAATATTATTTCACTCAACGTGTAATCAAACTCTGGAATTTGTTACCAGAGGATGCAGTAGAAGCTGCTACTGTAGCTGGTTTTAAAAAAGGTTTGGACAAGTTCCTGGAGGAATGTACATGAACTATTATTAAGGAGAACCCGGGAAATCCACTGCTTGCCCGAGGACAAACATTGTGGAACCTGAGTGCCTTTTTGTTAACCTGCCAGGTACTTGTGACCTGAATTGGTCACTGTTGGAAATAGGATACTGGGCTTGATGGACCTTGGTCTGACCAAGTATGGCATATCTTACGTTCTTATGCTCTGCGGCTCGTCACGACCTTTCCTCTTTTATCTCACTCTATGCTTTTCCTCGGGAACTCCACTCCTCCGGCCTTCTCTGCCACTGCCATCTCCAGACTTCGTTCATTCCACTTTGATGCTTCATATGCTTAGAATAAACCACCTGAGTCAGTGCATCGAGCTCTTTCTCTGCCTCTGTTCAAGTCCAGGCTGAAGATCCACCTCTTTGTGGCTGCTTTTGGATCCTGATGCTCCTCATTCTCTTGTCCACTATTTATGTGTATCTTGCTATACTCTAGTCCCCAGTTTTGTGATGTTTTTCATCTTGATTAAAATGTAAGCTCTGATGAGCAGGGACTGTGTCTTTCTGCTATATGTACAGCATTGCATATACCTTGTAGCACTATACAAATGATTAATAGTACAGGTGAAGTAAAATTTTGGGGAGTGTAGGAGAAGGGAATTCAGCGTGTATAAGAGAACAGAAATGTTTTCTTGTGTGATTTACCTGCTGGTGGCCTTGCGTTCACCTGGATTCCATTCCTTACTGTAACTAGAAAACATATAGGCACCCTTCACAAGCCATCATTTTGAGCCCTAAAGTTAAACACACTCCTTTCCCCACTGGCATGTGAGTAAGGTTTGCAGAGCAGAGATGGCATCCATCTGTCCAAGAAAGGTCAACGCATCTTCGGTAGTAGACTGGCTAATCTACTGAAGAGGGCTTTAAACTAGATTCGTTGGGGATAGGTGAAGAAAGCCCCCAGGTAAGTGAAAGCTCCCAGGTAGGTGATACATTAAATACCTTTATGGAAATGGGTAACAGGGGTAACATATGGAAAGCAGTGTGTATAAATACCCGTAGCATGGGAAATAAGATCCCTGATGTTGAAGCTTTGGTGGGAGTGGCTGACTTGGATTTAGTGGCAGTTACAGAAACATGGTTCACAGAAAACCATGACTGGGATGTAAGTATATCTGGCTATACTTTATTCAGAAAGGACAGGGTAGGAAGAAGGGGAGGAGGAGTGGCACTATATGTAAAAACTACTATTAAAGCTTTGGAATTACAGAGCTTAAAAGGGAGAGAGGAGGCATTGTGGGTTAAACTAGAAAGAGGGAAAGAGAAATCTATTTGCATTGGTGTGATATACAGACCTCCCTCACAAGAGGAAGAGGTGGACAGAGAGTTAATTGAAGACATACACAGCATTGTATGCTGTGTTAATTGAAGACATACACAGCATGGTACATGTCGGTACCAATGACATAGGAAAATGTGGTAGGGAGGTTCTGGAGGCAAAATTTAGGCTTTTAGGTAGGAAGTTGAAATCCAGAACTTCCAGGGTAGCATTCTCCGAAATGCTTCCTGTTCCACGCGCAGGGCCCAAAAGGCAGGCAGAGCTCCGGAGTCTCAATGCGTGGATGAGACAATGGTGCAGAGATGAGGGTTTTGGATTTGTTAGGAACTGGGGAACATTCTGGGGAAAGGAGGGGCTCTTCCGAAGGGATGGGCTTCACCTTAACCGGGATGGAACCAGGCTGCTGGCATTAACCTTTAAAAAGGAGATAGAGCAGCTTTTAAACTAGATATTAGGGGAAAGCCGACAGTCGCCCAAGAGCGGATGGTTCGGAAGAATGTATCCTTGAAGGATACTACCAAAAGCAGAGAGGTTCCACAAACGAGTAAAGTAGCCCAAATGCCCTCAAGTATGGAGCAGACAGAGCTTAATGATCCCAATTTACCCATGTCTAACAATAGCCAAATTAACATGAATAAAAAACATTCTCTAAAATGCTTGTATGCAAATGCTAGAAGTCTAAAGAATAAGATGGGAGAGTTAGAATATATAGCACTAAATGAAAGGTTAGATATGATTGGAATATCAGAGACATGGTGGAAGGAGGACAACCAGTGCGCTCTATGTTAGAGAGGGCTTTGACTCAGAAAGGATTAAAGTTTTGCAGGAAACAAAATCGGCTGTAGAATCTATATGGATTGAAATTCCATATAAAAGGGGGAAGGCAAAGGCAGTGGGGGTGTACTATCGAGCACCTGGCCAGAATGACCAAATGGATGATGAAATGCTCAAAGAAATCAAGGAAGCTAACAAAAGTTACAGCGCAGTAATAATAATGGGTGATTTCAATTACCCCGGTATCGACTGGGTCAGTGTCACGTTGGGACATGCTAGGGAGATAAAGTTCCTAGATGAAATAAATGACTGCTTCTTGGAGCAGCTGGTTCATGAACCGACCAGAGGGGAAGCCATACTAGACCTAGTCCTTAGTGGAACACCAGATCTAGTGCAAGAGATAAGGGTGTTGGGGCCACTCTGCAATAGTGATCATAGCATGATCGCCTTTGATTTAATTAGTGGAGGAGGGATAGTAAGGAAATCCACAGTACTACCTTTTAACTTTCGAAAGGGAGACTATGATAAAATGAGGAAAACAGTTAAGAAAAAACTAAAAGGAGCAGTTGCAAAGGTTAAAGACGTACATCAAGCTTGGGTGTTGTTGAAAAATACTATCTTGGAAGCCCAGACCAGCTGTATTCCACGCTTTAAGAAAAGTGGAAGGAAGTCCAAAAAACTGCCAGCATGGTTTAAAGGTGAGGTCAGAGAGGCTGTTGTTGCCAAAAAAGCATCTTTCAGGAAATGGAAAAAAGAGCCAAACAACGAAACCTGGAAACAGCACAAGCACTGGCAAGTCAAATGCAAGGCATTGATAAGGCAGGCAAAGAGAGAATTTGAGAAGAAGCTTGCTGCGGAAGCAAAAACGCGAAATAAAGACCTTTTCAAGTACATTCGTAGCAAAAAACCTGTGAGAGAGTCAGTTGGTCCATTAGATGATAAAGGGGTTAAAGGAGCACTAAGAGGCGACAAGGTGATAGTGGAGAGACTGAATGAATTCTTTGCTTCGGTCTTTACTGAGAAAGATGTAGGGATGTTACCCATGACTGAAGTGGTATTTAAAGGTGCGGAAGAATTGAAGGAAATATCGATACATCGGGAAGATATCTTACAACTATTAGATAAACTGAAGAGTAGCAAATCACCTGGGCCGGATGGTATACATCCAAAGGTGTTGAAAGAACTGAAATATGAGATTGCAGACCTGCTATCAGTAATCTGTGAACTGTCATTAAACTCATCTCCAATACCTGAAGATTGGAGGATCGCCAATGTAACACCAATTTTTAAAAAGGGTTCCAGGGGTGATCTGGGAAACTACAGACCGGTGAGCCTGACGTCAGTACCGTGAAAAATGGTAGAAACAATCATAAAGAATAAAATTACTCAGCATGTAGATAGTCACGACCTAATGGGAGACAGCCAACATGGCTTTAGACAAGGAAGATCTTGTCTTACTAATCTGTTATGTTTTTTTGAAGGAGTGAATAAACAGGTGGACAAAGGTGAGTCAGTTGATATTGTGTATCTGGACTTTCAGAAAGCCTTTGACAAGGTCCCTCATCAGAGACTTTTGGCAAAACTAAAGAGTCATGGGATAGAGGCAGTGTACTATTGTGGATCAGGAACTGGTTAAAAGATAGAAAGCAGAGGGTAGGGCTAAATGGCCAATTTTCCCAATGGAGAAAGGTGAATAGTGGTGTACCCAAGGGATCTGTGCTGGGTCCGCTGCTTTTTGACATATTCATAAATGACCTGGAAAGTGGAATAACGAGTGAGGTTATCAAATTTGCAGATGACACAAAACTATTTAAAGTTGTTAAAACCCAAGAGGATTGTGAAAAATTGCAAGAGGATCTTGATAAATTGGAAGACTGGGCATCAAAATGGCAGATGAAATTTAATGTGGACAAGTGCAAGGTTATGCACCTAGGGAAGAACAACCCAAACTATAGTTACACGATGCAAGGTTCCACATTAGGAACCACCACCACCCAGGAAAAAGATTTAGGCGTCATTGTGGATACCATGTTAAAACCCTCGGCCTAGTGTGCAGCGGCAGCCAAGAGAGCAAATAGAATGCTAGGTATGATAAGGAAAGGAATGGAAAATAAAACAAAAGATATCATAATGCCTCTATATCGTTCCATGGTGAGACCGCACCTTGAATATTGTGTGCAATTCTGGTCGCCGTATCTTAAAAAGGATATAGCGATTTTAGAAAAGGTTCAGAGAAGAGCCACCAAAATGGTAAAGGGGATGGAAGGATACTCCTATGAAGAAAGGCTAAAAAGGTTAGGGCTCTTTAATCTGGAAAAGAGACGGCTGAGGGGAGATATGATAGAAGTCTATAAATTAATGAACGGAGTGAAACGGGTAAACGTAGATCGATTGTTTATGTTATCAGAATATTGAAAGACTAGGGGACATGCAATGAAGCTACAGGGTCAACTATTTAAGACTAATAAAATAAAATATTTTTTCACTCAACATGTAATCAAACAGATGAAGAACCAGGAGCAGGACCTCAGAAAACACCCACAAATAGGAACAGAAGCGAGGGACATCTTGAACAATTTTCAGAAGACTGTGTTCGTGAGAAACTAGCTCAACTTAAAGTAGACAAAGCGATGGGACCGGATGGGATACACCCTAGAATACTGAGGGAACTTGGGGACGTTCTAGCAGCTCCACTGACTGACCTTTTCAATGCCTCGTTGGAGTCGGGAGTGGTGCCAAAGGACTGGAGAGAGGCTCATGTGGTGTCTTTACACAAAAGCGGAAGTAAGGATGTGGTTGAAAACTACAGGCTGGTTAGTTTAACTTTGGTGGTGAGTAAATTATTGGAAACGCTGCTGAAAGAGAAAATAGTGAGGTTTCTGGAGTCCAGCGGATTACAGGATCCGAGGCAGCATGGATTCACCAGAGGCAGGTCTTGTCAGACAAATCTGATTGATTTCTTTGACTGGGTGACCAGGGATTTGGACCGAGGGAGAGCTCTAGATGTGGTGTATTTAGATTTCAGTAAAGCCTTTGACACTGTTCCTCACAGGCGACTTATAAACAAACTGAGCACCCTAGGGATGGACCCTAAAGTTAATGCTTGGGTTAGAAATTGGTTGGGTGGGAGGCGACAAAGAGTACAAGTAAATGGAGCTCACTCTGAGGAGAAGGATGTTACCAGTGGTGTGCCCCAGGGATCTGTCCTTGGTCCGATTCTTTTTAACATCTTTGTTAGTGATATAGCGGAAGGGGTGTCGGGTAAGGTTTGCCTCTTTACGGATGATTACAAAATCTGCAATAGAGTAGACACCCAGGAAGGTGTAGATAACATGAGGAGGGATCTAGCTAAGCTTAAAGAATGGTCTAGAATTTGCAGCTGGGATTTAATATTAAAAAATGTAAGGTCATGCATTTGGGCTGCAGCAATCCAAGGGAGCAATACAGTATAGGAAGTGAAG
Organism: Ichthyophis bannanicus; assembly: GCA_033557465.1. Taxonomy (NCBI): domain Eukaryota; kingdom Metazoa; phylum Chordata; class Amphibia; order Gymnophiona; family Ichthyophiidae; genus Ichthyophis; species Ichthyophis bannanicus. The sequence goes on along the minus strand of CM066032.1, from coordinate 29,920,398 downwards.
TACTTTTGTCGACTAAAGAAGAGCGGGACCTAGGAGTGGTTGTGTCTGATGATCTTAAAGTAGCTAAACAGGTAGAAAAGGCGACGGCAAAAGCTAGAAGGATGCTTGGGTGCATACGGAGAGGAATGGCTAGCAGAAAAAAGGAGGTGATAATGTCTCTGTATAAGTCTTTGGTGTGACCTCATTTGGAGTATAGTGTGCAATTCTGGAGACCGCACCTTCAAAAGGATGTGAACAGGATGGAGTCGGTGCAGAGGGTGGCTACTAAAGTGATTAGTGGGCTTCATTATAAAGCATATGAGGGCAGACTTAAGGATCTTAATATGTACACCTTAGAGGAAAGGCGAGATAGAGGTGATATGATTGAGATGTTTAAATACCTCCGTGGCATGAATGTTCAGGGAGAGAGCCTCTTTCAATTGAAAGCAAGTTCTGCTACGAGGGGACATGGGATGAGGGTGAAGGGAGATAGATTCAGGAGTGATATGCGGAAATCTTTCTTTACGGAAAGAATAGTGGATCCATGGAATAGTCTCCCAGTGGAGGTGGTAGAGATGAGGTCAGTAACTGAATTAAAAAAAGCATGGGACCAACACAGAGGATCTCTAAAGGTAAAAAGTGGACTGTTGTAGTTGTTGATATGGTAGGACAGACTAGATAGGCCATGTGGTCTTTTTCTGTCATCATGTTTCTTTGTTTCTATGTTTCTATTATTTCCTGCTGAAGATTATTTTAAATTTTGCTACAGATATGTCACCATTGGTGTATAAGTTTTCTGCACATGTGCAGACTTTTGCGCATATCTCATTTGAATGTTTTGCTTATGGCATACTAATGCACAATTTTTGCAGTACTCTTGAACTAGACAACAATGCGCATGGCTTTTAACCAATGGCTCTAACACCAGCTTTCTGCATCGGCTTAATAGTTCTGTTTTATTTTCAGTTAGACTACAGTTTGAAGGCAGTGTATACACATAGTTCAGGCCTACTTTTTTAGGGTCTAGAGAGGTTTTTTTTGTTGTTTTTTTATAGGGAAAAGAGGACATGGTCCACTGGGAAGGAGCACTACAGTTCACAGAGGGACAGACAACGCCAGGGACTTCCAGGACCCTATATAGCCAAGCTTTACCTGCATAAGAAACTCAGAGTATTAGAGGTAAGACTGTATGCATGCACACTTTACACTGGTCAGGTACAGTAACAATTGAGCTCAATTACAGAAGTGCTGGTGGGGAGTCTTGGGAGTTAAGTTACTGACACTACACTGAGGCATAGACTACTGGGTGGAGCTCAGGCCCAGAGAATCACCTGCCCTGGGAACATTTGTGGGGGAACTGTCTTGCACGTCTTCAAAAGAGTCTGAGGCCAAGAACACAAGTTGTTGTTTTGAGTTTGCATTGAGAGTTCAAATGATAAAGGGAGGTTCACTGCTCCAGCGCGCCTTCCAGTGTTATGAACACTGTACAGTGGGTACAGCTGAGATTGTTATTGTGATTTCAAACCTTAAGTGCTATAAATTGTTGCCAATATTGATGTTATATATATTCTTTCTGCATATTTTTCTTTCTTTACCTCGCCTTACAATCTTTAATATGATTTATCATAATCTTCTAATGCTCCTGGTTATGTGTCTACCTTCCCCAACCTCCCGCAGTAAAGCTTTATTTTCATTTCTGTAATTCACTACCTTTTGATTTAAGCACCAGCCCCTCACTGCTACTTCTGGGGTACACATTTGTGGTCATGCCCAAACACATTGAGGCACGTTCCAAATGGGACATCCAAGTGCAATCTGGGACGTCAAAGCCAGAACGTCTGGAAAGAAAGGCAGGCGTGTGCAAGTTCAGGCACAGTTCCAGATATGTGGATGCACCTGATATGCATGTGTATCAAATCTCTATATAGACTCTCTGGATGTTTTAAGGTGAAAACAAACACTTTCCTGATATCTATTCGTGTTTGGAGCAGGAATAAACATGCACGTTCCTGTAGCTGACTCTGCTGCTTCTGGGATTGAATGGGGATCTGTAAGTCCGTTGCCCCTCCCCAGACATCCCTGTGCCTACTTGAACGTCCCTGTACTGGAGATGTCTGCGAACGGCATTTGTGGAATGGTTACAGATATGTGTCTGTGATTTCGAAGTCCACGTGCTTGTCTGCAGACATCCAAACCATGACTAAACCTTTTAGAATGACCCTCATTGTGGAGGCGTGGTATCTTTTTGTTCCTTGCACTAAGGGAGTGTTAGTGCCCAGTGTTCCTGGTTCAGTATCTGTGAAGCAAGAGAAACCTGGACTACTGACTCTGCCTTTGCAGGTTAAATTAACTTCTTGTGTTTGGCTTCTCCTACCTATATTGCAGAACTTGTATATATTAAGAACAAATTGATACCCTTATCAAGTAATTTTTCAGCCTGTCCGTTCTGCTTGGACCAGCTCCCCATGAAGGTTCTGGGAGAGATGTTTATCTTTATGAAAAACAAGCCAGTGCATTAAAGTACTGAAGCATGACAGAACTTACACTGGCTTAGTGCAGAACAGCAGATATAGCTGCTTGTCTGTGTTATAACAAAGTAAAAGAAATCATGCCTTATGTCTGAAGAAAAATAATTTTAGAGAAAATTAACGGCATGATCAGTGTCAGAGAACTCAGCACAAACATGTTGCTTTCTGTTCAGCAAAGGTCCTGAGCTGCACCAATGAATGAAGACCTGAAGATACCTGGCATGCAGAATTTATTTCTCATACAAGAATCTGGGTCATCTCAGGAGACAATCTCTTCTATCCTGCTGAGATTTACGCTGGCTTATTATTTTTTTTGCACACCTCTGAAGATCAAAGAATAGAGACCATTTAAAGATACTACCTGGATGTATTTATTGTCCTGATTCCCTTCTGGTTTTACCCCACTGCAAGACAGCACATAAAGATCATGGTAGTTATTCGAAGCCTTATTTGCAATTTGGACATCTGAAGATAAGTACACGGATGTCTAAATCATGATGATGTCCCCGTAGTCATTTTACAAATGATGTCTAAACACGTCCCTGGCATGGGGATGTTCAAGTAGCTGGGGGTGTTGTGGAGACATGTTTAGAGCAGGGCAGCAAATATAGACATCCCCACTTGATTTTTGAAACTTCAGGGATGTCTGCAACCTTGTCCAAGTTTAGACCTGCTCCAGGCATGAATAGGCATTGAGAAAATGCTCTTTTGGGCCATTAAACATCTGGAGGGTGTAGAGAAGATGGCACTTCACCATTTCCAGTATTCTCCACAATCATAATGATATGTTTTGGGTAATTGGGAAACTTGCTTTGTGTTTGAATCATGAATATCTCTGAGATGTCCCCAGGGACATCTATGTAGTCAGTGTCACAGACAGACATACATATCGGGCAGGTCCACATTTGTGAAAATGTGTCTGAACCTGGACATGCCTGTATTTTTTTCTAACGTTCTGGTTTGGACATCTCAATGTGCACTAGGACTTCATTTTTAAAATGTGCCTTCATGTGTCTGTTCTGTAGACCAGGACCCATGACACCTGCCATTAACTCCCAATCTGGTACTGGCCTCCTCTCCTACCGCCTGCTTACCCACTCCTCCCCATCAGATCACATCACTCATTTGCTTACTGGTCTTCACTGGCTCCCAATTTGCCACAGGTTTGTCTACAAGTTACTCATTATCACCCACAGAGTCCTCCACACCAGTACCCCCCTCCTCCCTAGTATTTAGCAGACCTGGATCGCCTCCAGCCTTCCCCCCATCTCCTTTGTTCTGCCCATAGTAACCGTCTTTTCCTTCCCCCTCCCACTCAGGCTCACCTTGAACTCACCAGCCACTCCACCTTCTTTTTTTCTTGGTCCTGCCCTTTGGAATTTACTCCCGCACATCCTCCATATAGAATCATCCTTCCCCTGGTTTAAGACCATGCTCAAGACCCATCACTTCCACCAGGCTTACGATCTCCTCCCCCCCAACCACTAGCTCCCCCCCTACTGTAGGTCCCCTGCCCTTACCCTCGCCCACCCTCTCTCCCTACAACATCTCTGCCTCTTTTCTCTCTTTTTGTCTCCTACCTATGTTTTCCTATATAAATAATAATGTTCCTTTTCTCTCTTGTCCTCCAACTGCAGCCTGTATTTTATTTTTGTATTCTCTAGAATAGTGGCTTTTTATATATTGCCTAAGGTTCATAAAGCATTATTGAATCCTCCAGGGAGATCTATCCTTTCCAGTATTGAGTTTTTGCTGGAACGGATAGGTATTTATTTAGATTGTTTTTTGAAGGATGAAGTTCCTTTGATCCTTTCTTTTATTAAAGATACTACCCATTTTTTGCAAAATTTACAAACTGTGACTGATATTAGTATGGTCAAATGGTTACTGACTTTAGATGTGGCAGCTTTGTATGCTTCGATTCCACAAGACGATGCTTTTTGTCAGTGTTGAAAGAAGTATGGGAGAAGAGACCTCATCCACATTAGATTCCAAACACTTTTATTTTGAATTTGGCAGTTAGCACTCAAAAAAATTATTTTGTATATAAGTCTGAACTTTTTCAACAGATTTCAGGTACTGCTATGGGTGCCATCTTTGCTCCTTCGTTGGCTAATTTATTCATGCATTTTTTTGAGACTAGGTGGGTTTACTCCTCGATATATGATCCTTATATCTTAAAGTGGTATAGATATACTGATGATATTTTTTGTTGTGGGAAGTTCATATGAACAACATTTGGCTTTTTTTGGATATTTAAAATCAATGTGACTCTCTTAGTCAATTTGAAATAAGTTGCCATGAGATTACTATTCATTTTTTTGATATGGAGTTGAAGAAGAATGGATTTTTAGCTTGGGTACTTTAGAACCTCATGGGTTGAATGAAAAGATGGAGTGGAATCTCTCTTTTAATATTACATGCAAGATCTATTTTTGTGTAAAGCCCAATTGTATTATCGAGTCAGGCTTTGGAGTATGACTGCACACTATTAATACCATTTTTAAACTTTTTCTATTAACTTTTTCAGTTTTTATTTGGGTAAATGTTTATTGGATGGCAGATATGATGTAAGTGTTGCACTGGTGATGTTATTGGTGGCTGAACAAGAGTATTGCATCAGATGCTATTGCTGCTTCCCTAAATTGTCGTCTGAGATATAACTGCATGCCCCTGATGCAGCCTTTCTCAAGGCGAAATGGAAATCTTTGTTGTTTTTTTTCTGATGATTGTGTATCGTGGGAATGTTAAGATAAAGATAAGTAAGTGGAAAACTATTTAAGATTCAGCTATATGGCTGTTACATTGTAGCCCTTGTTTGTTTGCAGGGGTAGCGAGTGGGAAGTTTGTGAGCTCCGGTGACGTCAGCCGTTTTATCGAAGTGAAAGAGATTTGTTGCATTGAATATGAAAGGGATATTTTGACTATTAGTTATATTTTGTTAATATGGCATATATATTTAAATTTTAGAAGAAATTAATGAAGAGAAAAAGTACTGGTTTTGAAAATTATTAGAAGAATTTTGATAGAAGGGAGTTTTTTAAGACCGGCGATGTGAGTATCTCGCTTTTCCCCTATTGTGATATGAATCACAGCGTGGTGGGATTATAGCCGACCTGAGGTCTTTTACTCCTTTATTGGATTTATAATAGGAAGTTGATTTGAGTATATTTAAGAAAGAGTGTTTAACCATTTATATAAGATTGTTTATTTTTGGTGAGGATATTGGAATGGGGTTCTAAGATGTATAAGGAATCATACAACAAGAATCAATTTCCTTAAAAGCTTTAATAGTACTACTTATCAGTGGCAAACCCAACTCCGAGTCTAGAATACTCATTGTGGGACGAGCCAACAGCCAAAAAGGAGAGGCAAGAACTTACTCCATTTCGAACCAAGGGGATACAGATTCTCCCAGAATCCATTCTGCCCCATAGCATAAAGAAAGGTAGAATGATATTTATTTAGCAAGGTTTATATACCGCCTTTCACCATGGTCAAGGCAGTTTACATTGAGTGGTTAAATTTTACATTGAAAAATTGAACTTACATACAGATAACTAGTAACTATATACAGTTAGGTAGATGGTACAAGCCATCTATCATTGTTTCTGAGGTCACGTTAGGTACAGTCCAGTGTTCTCAAATCTGGAATACTGACACTCCCTTTTTTTCAAAGCATCTTCAGTTTTGCCAAGGCAATATGCGATCTTTTGCCTTTTCACAAAAAGATTGTAAGAATCCTGTCCACCTGAGCATAAAAAACATGGCTTGCAAAAACCAGGCAACATTCCCATTTTGTAAAATATACTCGGGAGCACAGTCATTTTAATTGTGTCTAATCTCCCCCACCATGTTATCCAAAGAGGAGTCCAATGTTGTAATGCATTCTTTAACTCTGCAAGAATATTATCACAATTACATTTAATTATTTCTTCTGAGAAGGAACAGAACTGTATACCCAGGTATTTTATTCCTTGAGGAGCCTATTGGAAAGGAAATCCCTCCAGATCCCCTTGCATGGGAAGGTCATTTAGAGGAAGAAGCTCACTTTTATCCCAATTAACTTTGAATCCAGAGAACACTGAGAAGAGGTCAACCACATTTAACATACTTCTTATTGACAACACTGGGTTAGAGAGAAATAGTAGGATGTGGGGAGGAGTGGCTCAGTGGTTGGGACAGGTTACCTCAGGCTGGAAGGCCAGGGGCTCAATTCCCACATAGGGACAAGTAACCTCAGGCCAGAGGGACTGGGGTCTCTAGTCCCATGGCCTCTCCTTGTGGCCTTGGGCAAACCACTTAACCCTCCATTGTCTCAGGTACACTTAGTTTTATGTAAACTGCGCTGATCGCAAATAGTGCGGTATATAAGAAATGTAAATAAATAAATAACTAGCACCTGTTAGCATATATCTGTGATGGCACAGCTAAATAAATAAATGTCATCTGCATAAGCAGCAAACTTCCAGTTCCTCTCACTCAGTTTCATACCTTCAATGTCATTTTCTTTTTTGATATTGAGTAGGTGAGGCTCAAGTGCAAGATCAAACAATAAAGGGATAGAGGGCAGCCCTGCCTGATCTATCTCTCCCTTGCTCTCCTCCTCCCCCATTCCTGTTGTCCTCTCCCTCCGCTACCTCTGTGTCACTCTGGACTCTGCTCTGTCATTTCAGGAACACATTTCTATCATGGTTCAACAATCTTTTCTCTCAATAAGACAAATCCGTGATGTCCATCCTTTTCTCCCTGTTTCCTCCTTGACCACTCTTCTTATCTCGTTTGTTCTGTCCCATTTAGACTATTGTAACATCTCTTTGCCGGACTCCTCCAGTACCAAGTGTGCAGGCTACAGCTCATCCAAAATACTGCTGCTCAGATCCTCACACATTCTACCAGTTTTGATCACATCACCCCCCCTCCTCATCCATCTCCACTGGTTTCCCGTATCCTTTCGGATCCAGTTTAAAATGCTCATCTTCGTCCATAAAGTCCTTCACACTGGTATCCCCCAGTACCTCTCCAACTTGGTTCACCTTCATGCTCCCAACGTTCACTCAAATCCATCCATGCCAACCGCATGTTCCTCCCCTCCCCTTCCTCTGCCCGCCTATAATCCACCCGCTTAGCTGCCTTTTTCTTCCTTGGCCCCAAGCCCTGGAACTCGCTCCCCCCTGCCCTCTGCCTTGAACCCTCCTTTGTCAAATTCAAGGCTGGTCTAAAGACCCATTTCTTTTGTGCCGCCTTTGACATGACACCACCATCCTCCCCCCCTCCAGCCCCCCTTAGCCTCCTGCATAGTTTGTTCTCCCCTGCTAGTCTGTTCCTCTGAGTCCCATGCCTATCTACTTATCTTTACCTTTGTCTCTATCCCTTTCCTATCAAACCAATGGAGTTCTGTTTCCTTTTTCTTCAGCCCATAATTTTGATTTTATATTGCAAACCGCTCTGGTGCCTCGGTGTAGGCGCTATATAAAGCAACGAATAAAGATAAAGAAATATAAAGATACCCTTGCCTAGACAAATAACATCTGATAAGATGCCATTCATTGCAAAATGTGATCTTGGTAAAGTATACAGGTAGTCGTCGACTTACGACCGCGTCTGGTTCCGACAGACTGGTCATAAGTCGATCTGGTCGTAAGTCGGCCTATGTTAAATTACTGTACTGTACTTACGCCAAACGCCAGACCAAGTGAACCAAACGCCAGACGCAGCCTCCGTCCAGATAAGACAAGTAACTGGTTTAAAAAGCTAAACTAAAAAGGTGAAGGGCCTGTGCTGCGCTGCTTTTTCTTTTTCGGAGCCGTGACCTACCGCAGCTGGAGGGAGGGGGGGAGGTTATAGAAGGACAGGAGGGAGGGCGAGTGGGGCTCCACTGAGCAGATGGTTTGCTTGGCGGAGCGCTCGTCATCTGCGTGGAAGAGCTGAAGGGCTGCAGGTGTGGGGAAAGCTCTTGCTGCAGAGGATTCAGGCGCAGGCAGCTTTGAAACTGAGAACCTACTGCCGGGGTGCTGCGTTGTGAATCCGGCAAGACTTACGACCTATGCGACTTAAGACAATTTCCTCGGTCGTAAAGTCGATCAGTCATAAGTCGCATAGGTCGTAAGTTGACAACTACCTGTATAGCACTTTGACCCATTTTACAAAGGCCAGGCCACATCTGAATCAGTCCAACACCCAGAACAAATATGGTCATTCAACACGGTCACTTTCTCAGCGTTCAATGATAATGCCACAGCAGGACTACTCATATGATGCAAAAGTTTTAATAAATTGTGAAAGGTCCTAGCATTGTCATCTATAAACCTGTCTTTAATGAAACCGGCTTGCTCTTCCCCCACCAGCAGATGTACCATGTTATTGAGCCTTGTAGCTAAAATCTTTGCCAGAATCTTGTAATCTACATCTAAGAGCGAGATGGAATGGTAGCTGGTCATTAAGGTTCATCACTACCTGGTTTAGCAAACAGTTCAACTTTAGCCTCAGCAAACTTTGAAGAGGCACACAGTGGCTCAATCAAACTTTGAAATAACAGCTGAAATTTTGAGCAAGAATAGCTTTTAATTGTTGGTAGACCTCTACAGTAAAGCCATCTGGGCCAGGTACTGTTCTTTAATTGCTGATAGACTCTCTCCCACTTGCATGAGGGGCCCTAACTACTTCCTCTGCTGCTCCATTAGCTTTGGATGATCAATGGATGCTAGAAAAGCTTCCCCTAGATTGTTATTACTTGCTCCAGTGGATGAAAATAATTTCCCCAAAAAGGAGGCAAAGGTTTCAGTAATATCCTCTGAGCAAGTGACAACACCACAGCCTTCTGTCTGAATAGAAGTAATGTAATATTTCTTCTTTTGTACTTTCAAAAGTTGTGCCAGCAACCTTTCCGACTTATCACTGACCGCATAATATCCTGTCCGCTGTACAAACAACTCCTGTTCAGCTTGCTGCATTAAATTCGTATTAAATTCATAATGAAGTCGAGAAAGCCATTGAAAGGTTACATTACAATATGACCTAATTCGATCCTCTTCCAAATGAGCAATTTCCTCCTCTATTGGTTTCTTTCATTTGCTTTTTTCAAAACCAAGCAGAAAGACTAAGCTATGCAGGGTTACTTTAAAGGCCTCCCACATTGTACTATAATGCATATGTTCATTTTCATTTCTCTGAAAGAAGTCTGCAAAGAATATTTTCAGCTTATCTATCAAGGTGGAGTCTAGAAGAAGCCTATTTTGAAAACGCCAAGATGGCTGATGAGTAGTCCGAGTTCATGGCTGGAATTCTAGCGCTGTAGCAGCATGCTCATAGATATGTATGGGCTGCATACTCCTATCCTGGACATCTGGTAGGAAAGATTTCAAAACCAGAAAGTAATCAATATATGAGTATGATTAGTGTGGAAATTAAAAATAAGTATATTCTTGTGCAAATGGATGAAGGCATCGCCATGCATCCACCACCAAATGCAAGGACTGCAAAGCATGTTGAAGTGCTCTACTTGATTTTCTATGAAAACTTCTACAGACCGATTTTTTATCAATTATTTCATTAAGGACAGTACTGAAATATCCACCGAGCACCATCTCACCAATTCCAAAGGATAACAGGGGTTGGAGTAGTCTGTCAAAAAAAAATGGAGTCTATAGTGAGGGCATAAACATTCATCAATGTGCAATTATGCCCTGCAATTGGTACATTTATACATATTCATCTACCTTCATTATCAGTTTTCTGCTGCGTAATTTGCACTAGCAAGCCTTTCCTAATAATTATAGAGACTCCACTTTTTTTTATTAATACCAGGCAAGAAAATGTGACAGTCCAATCACCCAACTTGGAACTTGACACAGACCTCAAAAGATAAATGTATTTCCTGAAGAAACATGATGTCTGCATTCAGGGAGTTAAGATAGCTCAATATTTTTTAACATATAACAGATTGATTAGGACACATACCCACATATAAAACAGGTCTACCTCTGTGAAAAAATAACAACAAGAAAATAAAACTCCAGTAACCCCCCCTGGAAGCCTCCCCAAATCCATACCCACCCAATCCCAACAGACTGACTTGAGCTATCCAGCTAAGAAGAGGCAACCCACCCTTGGGATCTATAGTAAAAAGAAAAGAGGCTTAATCTCCCCTCCCCTTTGCAAACATTCATCCACATACTCCATCTCAAATGATCTTAACAAACACCCACATCATAACACATTCATTCAAAAATCACCGCAAGTTAAATTTGAAAAAAGTTACAACACCCCACACAGTAAAGCTACATGACACCCTAAACCTTTTTAAACTCCACTAATGTGCTATTAATACTAAGGGGTATGTTTACTAAACTGCGTTAGTGTGATTCGCGTTAGGAGCCGCGTTAGTGGAAGAAATGCCAAAAAAGGACATGGGCGGTACATCGTTATCGATAACGCGCCCTAAAACGCGCCGCGCAGCAACGATCGTTACAGGGCGCGTTACTGCGCGTTAAGCGTAAGAAGGCGCACAGACACCCAAATACAGAAACAGAGCTGTAGCACAATGGTTACTACACAGACCGATGGTACAAGGGTCATGGGTTCGATTCCCCAGTGTACCTAATGAATAAAACTGGCTGAGGTGTAATGTGTAACCCTTTGAAAGCCTACTGTAAGATATAGTCAGGTTACTTTCCTGTAGGTCCTGGGTTCAGTTCACTTCACAGAGGCAGTAGGGTTTGTAATAAAACAACCAAACAGGTGTGGCTTAGAGAAAGGTTTTTTATGTAGAAATAGGCTTATTACATAGGTATTGAACAGAGGTATATAGTGATTGTTACAGAGCTGTTTCAGTGTGCATCAATGAATCTGTGTGTGCATGTGCATGTGTGAAGTGTGAGAGAGAGAGAGGCCAGAACATGTGGGTCAGAGCCTCATGGCAAGAGAGAGAGAGAGAGCGGGGGAGGGGTGAAGGGAATTGATTACACAGGTACACTAAAAAAGTTTTTTTTTTAAAACTGCCTCTAATGTTTCGATTGATTTTTACGTTTTTTGGTGCGCTGAATCCAAATCTGGTATCCAATTTGCTCCATCACGTACAGATTTTTTGCTACATTGGGTTAGCAGTTTGAGGTGAACGTTTCAGATTGAGTGCGATCGAGATAAAAGTTTCTTGGATGAATTCTTTATACTAATTGTTTAGTAGTTATTCAAATAAGAATAAAGAAAATTGTAACAAGGCAGCACATAAGAATAGAGTAATGTCAACAAAACACACTGTGATGGTAGCAAAATTGTCTGCACTTAAAACAGCCAAATACATGGGGGGCGGAGCCTGATGTCCAGCGGGTAGGACGCTTTGCGTTGAAGCTCCCGAGAGGCCTACTTAGAATCCTGACTTAATACCTATACAAACTTACTATTTCGCTCCGAGCTGACCGGGGTACCTCGGGGGGGATGGCGGCCCATAAACCAGCGCGCTTGGACTTCGGGTCTCCTTCTTCTTCTCACGGAAAACGCTCCAAAACAGAGGTGTCCTCCCCACAGAAGATGGTTCCATTTCGTGAAAACCCCGATATGCACCTGGAGATCTTGGAGGAAATACGCGGCGTGAAGGAATTGGTGCAGTCCAATGGAGAAGCGCTTCGAGCCATGCGAGAAGACTTTGGAGTGCTCCAGGACCGACTTGAAAGTCTTTCATTACGGCAGGACAATATGGCGGGGGTCCTCGATTCGCACGCGGCGCGCTTGGGCAAACTGGACAAGGCTGAGCGCCAGATACAGAATCTTCAAAAGGAGTTAGAAGATAGCAATAATCGAGCCCGTCGCAACAATGTGAGGCTCCTCGGAATGCCGGAGGGGGTGGAAGCAGGAGATATAAGAGAATTCTTGCTCAAAACTCTTCCCTCCTTGCTGAAGATCACTTTTCATAGAGAACTGGAAATCGATCGAGCACACCGTGTTCCTGCCCACATGGCGCTCAACCGCACGACCCCCCGGCCTATTATCTTTAGCTTGCTACGATATCAACAAGTGGAACAAATTTTAAATGCTGCCCGAGCGAATCATCATTTGGAATTTGAAGGTCGTAAAGTCTCCTTCTTTCCTGATTTGGCAAAGCCTACCGTTGACCGTCGGAAGAAACTCCTTGCTTTTCGCCCTCGACTTCAACAGCTACAGGCTCGCTTTGGCCTGTTGTATCCAGCGAAGCTCCGAGTGACTCTCCACAACCAAACCAGGACGTTCGAAGATCCTGATCTACTATCAACATTTTTAGACTCCAAAGAAGCAGAGCAGATGCGCTAATCCCAAATCTTGGACTCTTATCTGCCGGCTCTGTCCGCCATTTTGAAGGGCCCGATGCGGCGGTCATAGCCACGCACAGAGATTGCCTGGACTTTCTTTCTTTCTCTATATGACTTTTGTTTTTTGGTCTCCAATCCCTTCATGATGTGTGCCTCGGTCGGATTCGGAGCACGCACAGTCCTACAGTTATGTGTTTTTTCAAATTCGGCCTTCTCTGGGGTTTCTCCCCGCAGACACATGGTCGCCAGTAATTTTGGGGTTTTGCTTCTCCTCTACCGTACTGCGGTTTTCTTTGTTAATGTGGGGCGCTTCATTGTATTATATTAGCTTATTCTTCTTATGTCATGTGTACAGCCAGTTACAGTCAGTTTGAGGGACATAGTGAAATTATGTGTGCTATCATGCTCAGAATTTTTAACTTTTCTGAATGGCCTTATGTAAAATCTTATCACTCACCGTAAAAGGCGTTAATGGTCCACTCAAAGGAAAGAAAATCCTTAGCTATCTCAGCCATGAGCATGCTGATTTAGTGTTTCTTCAGGAAACGCATTTAAACTCTGCTGAAACACTGAAACTCAATGCTAAGCCTTACATGGTAACTGCCTATTCTCCCACCGTTTCCAAATGGTACGGGGTAGCCATTCTGGTTAAGAAGTCTTTGCACGCTACTGTACTTGATATTAGCGCTGACAAGGAGGGTAGATGGGCCCGTGTACACCTTGAGGTTGGAGATAGTGAATTCACGTGTATTTGCATTATGCCCCGAATGTGGACAACCCTGTTTACTATGCCAGTATTGCGCAGTTGGCATTGGCCTCTGCCAATGCTCCATTAATACTTGGTGGCGATTTTGCTCAAGTGTTCCCTCAATCTTTTCTTTTCAAACAAGGTGCTCGTTGACTGGAAGATCCAATACCGAGTAGACCTGTGTGGCTAGATATAGAAGCGGGCCTTTGCAAACCGATTCCTCTTACCTTTCTCCCTGGTATGACTCTCCCATCAGACTCCCACTATCCACCGATGCTTTTAGACACTTTAGGTGCCTTTAATACTCTTATGCAATCTTTAGACTCCCGACTCTGGTCAGTGCAACTTTAGCATCGCCTTCGGAGTACTAGGGTACTCCCGCCATCGGCATTCTCTGCATAAGGTTGATTGGAGACTTTTCGATCTATCGGTAGTTCACCGGGTGTAGCATCCAATTTTTACTGAACCTTATGTAATGCTATAACTAGAGATACCCCTATAGCGCAGAAAGTATGGGAGAGAGAATTGTATGTGTCTTTGACCTCGGAGCAATGGAGCCTTATCTGGAGTAGAGGGACACGGGTTCCTGATCCGCCTCACTCACTCAGACCCTCTGCTTTCTAGCCCACCGGTGTTTTTACACTCCTCACAGATTAGACAAATGGAACACTACTCAGGGCAATGGTTGCTGGACATGTCCTGCGGCCATTGGTTCACTGCCTCATGTTATGCATGAATATCCCGCATTACAGTATTACTGGCGTCGGGTCTGGGGTCGTATTTAGTCTATCTCGCACTCTCAAGCGCCCCTTTCTTGGAGGATAGTGGGGCTTCGCCCAGCTGCGGGGATCCCCTCTCTCCCAAAAATGGCTTATCTCCTTTCGAACTTTATGCTTGGCATTGCTATTTCCCTAATTAAGTAATACTGGAAAATTAGCTCCCATCTGAGCCCCAATGAATGGTGGAATCATGCCTGTCTTTACAGTAGATATGAACAAATACCTCGTCTGTTCGCTTCCCCCGTTCAGACTCCTTATCATTGGTCTCAATGGAAGATGCTCCATGACTATGTACATTTTGCTAAATGCTCTCATCTGACTGTCTAACTTTGTATATATCTCTGTCCCATGATCATGCTGTATCGTAGATACTCTTTTGATCGTTTGATGTATAATCCCTGTTAATTGGAAGCGCTCACATGCTGATATAATCGGGTAGAGAAGAAGCATCGGGGTGGGGGGTAATTGGGTTTACTTTTCCTTATTGTATACTTGTTTTGTCTCCTTTGGTGTGTTGTTTCTTTTGTTTGTTGCAAAATGAAAATAAACGTTTAAAAAAAAAAAAAAACAGCCAAATACATGTGCACAAACATTGAGCATATAAGAGCGAGGTTAGACACAAAGCAAAGCAAAGAAATGTGCAAAAAATGTTGTACAGGTATGTATGTAAGAATAGAAAACGCAAACCGCACCATTGCAATACATGAAGACAAACACCCGATGGTGTGAAAATAAAATTCTAATAAATGAGATCCGACACTGTGGTAATAACTAGCAAATTTTTATTTCAAAGTTTAGTAAAAACACGATATTTGTCAACACAGTTTAGATTTTAAAGTCATTCTTGGGTCAATCAATCTCCTGGTGGGCCCGTTTCTTCTTCCCCCGAATGCTTCTCTTGGTGCGCTGCTTGGCGTATTTTTCATCTGGGGTTTCCCGCAGCAGCAACCAGCAGAAATCAGCCATCATAGTGGTGTTCCATCTTCCTTGGTGCCTTCTCTCTGCGTCCTTGATGTCCTGGTGAAACCTTTCACCTTGTTCTTCACTGTACGCCCCCAGGTTTTCGGGAAAGTAGTTCACATGGGAGTGCAAGAAATGGACTTTCAGGCTCATGTTACTGCCTTGTTCTTTGAAGGCATTGAGCATCCTGGCAACAATATCCTTATAGTTCTCATCCCAAGTTCCCCAAGAATTTGAGAACAACATCCTTGAAGGAATCCCAGGCTTCTTTTTCCTTCTCAGACATCGTTTCAGCGAATGCTCCATCTGAAATGAGTTTCCTTATTTCAGGGCCAACAAACACTCCTTCCTTTAGCTTTGCTTCAGAAAGTCGGGGGAACTTTGAGCAAAGGTACCGAAAGCACTCACCATCTTTTGGAAGGGACTTGATGAATTGCTTAATGAGACCCAACTTAATGTGGAGAGGTGGTAATAGAATTTTATCACGAGGTACCAAGCTCTCATGAAGAACATTTTTCTCACCGGGTCTCAAATACTCCCGAATTGGCCAGTCTTTTTTCCCCCAGAGTAGGTCGCGGGCCCGGCTATCCCACAAGCAAAGGAAGCAGGGATATTTGGTGAAACCGGATTGCTGCCCTAATAGCATGGATAGAATTTTAAAGTCTCCACAAATCATCCACTTATGCTCATCATAACGAATCTTCTGAAGAATCAGGGCCAAATTCTCATATTTTTCTTGGAGAATAACAAAGTGAGCAATAGGAACTGAAGCGAATGTGTTGCCATTATGAAGAAGAACACCTTTTATGCTGTCTTTTGACGAATCAATGAACAGCCGCCATTCAGCAGGATCATACTTGAGTTTAAACTTTTCCATCACTCCGTATATATCGTTGCAAAATACCAAATCTTCCTCTTTGCTGAAATACTTCAAAAATTGTGTCTCGCGGTTGCGGTACCAATAAAAAGTTGTTCCCGGTGACAATAGATTTTTCTGTTTAAGCCGAGAACCTAGCAGTTGGGCAGCATCTTTTGGGAGTCCTAAATCCTGGACTAAATCATTCAATTCAGCTTGAGAGAAAAGTTCAGGTTTCGGATCTGGTTCAGTTCCAAACTCGGAAGTACTGGACTCATCGGGAAAAGCCATCTGATGAGTCTCATCATGATCAGAACCGTCCACACAAATATGATCCAAAGATTTTGGTGGTTCAGGCACAGGTACTTCGTTGCTATGAGGCCTAGGCCTAATTGCTGAGGGAAGGTTGGGGTAACTTATTACGTTCTTATTTTTTAAGTTGTATCCCTTCACAATGCAAGAGCAAAAATAGCAGTCACTGCTGTGGTCTCTTTGTTCACGCCACATCATAGGTATTCCGAAACGAAATGCTTGTTTTTTACCTTTCATCCATAAGCGTAGATCTTCCTCACATGTCTTGCACACTTTGTGAGGAGCCCACGGTTTGTCTTGATCGCCTAACTTCAAACCGAAATAGGCGAAATATACTTTTTTAATAAATGCAGAAATGTTCCTCTGCCGCTTTTTCACGGTATATTCCCCACAAATAAAACAAAAACTGTCCGGAGAGTTGACGCAACCTCTGGCTCTGTGAGCCATCACAAATACACAGCACTGCAAACTACAACTGTAGTGAACCACTTCGGAATAAAGCTGGATTACGACTGAGCAAACAAAAGGTAATAATGAACTTGCAAGAAACTGAAATTTGACAGGAACGTTCATGTCGCAACCACCGTGTTTGAGCGAGCGAACGAGGCGAGGCGAACAGGAAAGAACATGCGCCAGCGCGAGTACTGGATTTAGCCCCCCGCCTCCCAATTGTCCTGTTAATGTATAAAATGAATACAAAACACTCTAAAATATCATGAGGGAGTGTTTCTAGTTAGTTAACCATTACAACCTCTATTTTGGGCCAAGAAAATAAACTGCAGTCGGCTAAAAAGAAATTATGTGAACATTCCTTATATGGGTAAGAAATCTAATTTTGCAAGAAAACGTGACGTGATGGAACATTTTGGCTATTTTTCCTGGATTCAGCACCCCAAAATCTATAGGAATCAGTTGCAAAACTGGAGGCAGTTTTTTGGTAGTGTACCTGTGTTATCAGAGCCTCCTGTCCTTCATGTCCGATGAATGGTGGAAGAGAGAGAGAGAGAGAGAGGAAGTGTTTCTGTCCTTTATAGTGAATTGAATCCTCTCCAGCACTTCCCCTTGAGGTCTGCTATTGTTTTTAACCACTCCCTTTGAGGTCTGCCATTCTTGATTTAGCAAGGAGGGGCTTCAGACAGGCCTTGGAGACTGAAATCACCAGGGGGTCAGAGTTAATCTCATCTTGTAAACTGTCCTATTACCTTTGGAGACTGAAATCACCACAGTCCACAGCTGCATGGAATCCAGGGTCTGAGGAAAAAGCAATGACTCCTATGTCATGTATGCTGACATCTCCCATACCTTTTTTATTTTTATTTATTATTTGTGCCTGGAAATGGTGGAAGCAAGCCTGTGGTACCTGTCCCAGCTGCCATTACATGATAGTAGGCAGCTTGTCTAATACCTCCTGTATTAAATACCTTGCTATGTCCAGCAAGTCCCCTGTCCTGCACAGTACTGTCTCTAGTACTATCTCTAGTGTTCTAGAGATAAACAAGTCTCCTTATGAGTCCAAACCTCGTGTCTTAGGTAGAGCAGCCACTACTGGAACCCAATATGCTACCTCCGTGCCCGTCTTAGAGAGAGTGAAAAGTGCATAAGGTCTGCAGGAATTTTTGAGGAGGCTAAAGCCAAAAGGTACCAGGATGCTATGAGTGAGGATAGGAAGCAATACTAGACTGCAGCTGACTCTGGTATTCAGTGTAATAGGAAATGCCAAATTAGCCAAATTAGCCTGGATGTAGGGGTGGATGCTGGAGAAGTTCAGTGTAACTACCTTAAAATGTTGTTGATGTTCTATAGGACATGCGCTGCAAGGAAATGTACATTTGTTTCATCTTACAGCACAGGAAAATTACGATAATGCATAGCAATATTTGTACAGCAGTTAAAATAATAATAGGGTGAATAAAAACATTAAAGACATGATCAGCAGTAGGTGAGTAACCAAATAACAATTCCCACACAGACACATGAGCATCTTGTAGCAAGTGTCCTACAATTTGTTGAATGTGTCCATTCTCATAAGCGATGGTGTGATTCACTTCAGTGGATGTTGTTTTAAGGTGATCAATATAGGCATGGAGTTCTGTAAAGTTGAGCAGTTTATGTAGTGTCTCTTCTCCCATGCCAAGTGGTAAGGGATGCACAGCATATGAGATAAAGTCTGGAATGTCCATAGAGCCATTGGTAACCAGCGGTGTGGAATAAGTTGTCCCATTAATGGTGAGGGAGACCAGTGGTGTATGACTGCACCAGGTATTGTTTGGTAAATAGTTTGAACTGTACAACAAAGTGTTCTTGGGAAGGCGAATGTCATGCATTCTGGGAGCAATCGAAAAAGAAACATTCTGGGGAAAGAACAGATGAAAACAAAAGTGTCCCGCTCCAAGGTAATACAAACTGTGTGAGGTAGTCAGGGAATATGAGAGCTTAACAGTCAGGGAGCAAGAGGAGGAATTGTTCCAGCAGGAGGTGTCAGCCTCTTTAAACTGGTGAGGTTGACACTTGAACTGAAATGTAGTCTGCTCACACAAACTGGGGTCCATCGGCTTGAATGAAGTCCAGGTGTCGTCCAGTGGCTGCACCCATGTGAGAAGGTCCACAGGATACATAAGCATATTATCAAACTGCACCCCAATATTAACAATAGGATAAATAACTGTGTGTTGTCCTGACCATGGGATCAAAGTACAGATAGAACAGCCTTGTGGTGAACAAATGGGAACACTAACTGTCTGCCAATCAAGGTGAGCTATAGCAAATTCCGGTATTTTGGTACTAGCCATATGAATGAGAGATGGTGGCCAGTGTCCTAACTTAGCAGTGATCAGAATTTCCTTTAGTATAGTAATAAGCTCGATCTGTACTTGATCACAGGCAAGAGCCCAGGAAATATTCTTTCCCAATCTATATTCTGCATGTGCTAAGGTAACAATTTTCTGTTTTATAATGGGAGATAAAAGAGCAAAGGTATCTACAACTACATTGAACAGTTTAGAGGAAGCTTCATTAATAATATGTTGTGAGGTAAAACCATCAGCAGCATGCTGAGCAGTGGATCCCATTTTATTACGGAGCACCTCTATATCAATTATATTAAGGGCACCCAGTGCAGTCCCTGTGCCACCTAAAATCATATCAATTAATTCACGCTTGTTTCGAAATTGCTTGGCTCGGGGTGTTACTGATTGCATATCAAACCAAGTATTGAGCATTTGTATGTGGTTGGCAACAAACTGAGAGCAATTTGGATATTTGTGAGTAACTAGAAACAATTTGGGAAATAGATGCCAAGTAAGAAAATGGTATTCCACATCATATAAAACATCGTGTGGTGCATCATATTTAATCTGAAAGGGATGTCCTTCCTGAAATGGGTGGATATCAGAAAGGTAGAGTACAGGAGGAGCAGAAGTGGTGGGAGGGTTGGAAGAGGGGTGGTAGGTAAACAAGATACATCCAAAAGGAATGAAGTCTCAGTGATGTGCTGTTGATCACTCACAACCCATGTATAAGTTATTTTCCAGGTACCTCTGTCCTGACAGGAAATATTGTACAAAATCAAAGCAGGAGGACCTAGAAAGTAACGTTCTGGGCGTGCCCTCAATTCTTGTGTCCTTTCTAGAGAAGTGGAAACTGGTGGCTCCCACTGTACTTGAGTGATGTTTAATGAATAGAACACTGGCTTGTCCTGTACCGAACAGAAACTCAGGATGACCAGATCCTTTCCTTCCGGGAAAGGTGGGGGTATTTCTTGGTAGCGATACACTCCACCTGTGGAATTAGCCCAGCCAATCGTGCATATTCGGATGATAGTTCCTGTAATAAGACTTGAGTAGAAGAGAGTAGATACAAGAACAACAGGAAACCGAGACATAATAAAAGCTAACTTGTTTCACTCTACTAGGGAGTAAACTAATGCTCCCCACTTATACTATGTAACAACAAAACAAAAAAAAAATAATTTCTACTACTTATTTACATAACTATTAAACACATGTACAGCAGGAGTAACCAGTTACCATCCTCAAGCGACTTTTGTTCAGAAAGCAGCTGTCCGTGCTGTCTTCAGGTGGTGTCTGAAAACAAAGACTGATAAAGCACGTATTACCCATATGGTTTTAACTGGGTGATGTGTTTCCAGTACTGCTGGTTGTCAGACATTAGGATCTGTTATAGGCTTGGGCCTAAGGTATCAGTAACTAAGTACGGTCCCGCCCACTGTGCAGTTCCAAAGGGGAGGTTTGGTCTAGGTCTCATCTCTGCAAGACACTAGTGACAGGGCTTCCTTCATGTATTCATGAAATATTGATGGGGAATCCTTATATCCCTGTGGAAGCACAGAGAAAAATTTACATTTGGGATTCAGTTTAGAGATCATTTCAGGGTATGAGGCTACC
Organism: Ichthyophis bannanicus; assembly: GCA_033557465.1. NCBI lineage: Eukaryota > Metazoa > Chordata > Amphibia > Gymnophiona > Ichthyophiidae > Ichthyophis > Ichthyophis bannanicus. The sequence goes on along the minus strand of CM066032.1, from coordinate 29,899,550 downwards.
ACGGGCACTACAGATTTTGAAACTTGATTCAGGGCACGAAAGTCCATAGTGAGCCTGAAGGAACCCCCCGGTTTAACTATCGGCCAGGCTGGTGAATTGCATGTGGATGGAATAGGTCTAATCAGACCCTTTCCTCCAGTATCTTCACAATTTTAGTCATTGGTTCTATAGCCTGATGAGGTACTGGGTATTGTTTCTGTGGTGGAGGATCCTCACCTTCCAACAGTATTTCTGTGTGCATTTTCCCACAATCTAACTTGTCTTGAGCCCAGACTGGAATATCAGCCACCTCTGAAGGAATTACACACAGATCATACTGCTGAGCTGCCTTGGTGCACTGAGTTGCTAACTGCATGGGAATGACTTCATGCACTAAAGTTTTAGAAGCACTTGAAGTTCCTGAATACTGCCACAATTTAAGATTAGCCATATCCACCACCAAATTTAACTGGTTGAGAACATCAATTCCAATTATTTCTTTTGGTGTGTTTACTATAGTGGAGGCAATGGTTTCCAACATTTCCTTATTTTGTTCACTGTGCACAGGGATACCCCATTTAACTGAGATAGCCACACATTTGGAAGCTGTGTCATTAATTCCTTGAATTTCATCAATGTACTGTTATACGAACGTATACAAAACTGTTAAATTGTTCCATGTAAACCGCCCCTGATCTCTGGAAGGGGCGGTATAGAAGAAATAGATAAATAATAAATAAGCTCTGTTAGTAAAACTAATTCCAGCCCCTGTGTCAATCAAAGCTAGTTTATCCTGACCCCCTATTGTACTGATAACATTGGGGTGTGCACAAGAGTCCAGTATCAAGGGTGTTACAAGCCTTAAATTGTGTCCTGGGCCTGTATCCATTTCATCATCCAGAGGCTCTGGAATTGAGTCCTCTGCTGAGATAAAGGAGGCAGGCTGGGCTATGAAGGCTTGAGACATTTTGATATCTGAACCCAGAAGGTCAGGACACTCCTATGCACTAGCCTTGTGTTTGTCCTGAGCTGCTTGTAAATCCTGTTTTAATTTATCTATTTCTATCTGCAGTATATGTTTGTCTTGTTCCCATTTAGTTTTCTCCTTTTCTAGCCCATCTCTCTGTGCTTTGAGCTCCTGAAAAGGAATGTAACCTGAGGAGTTTCTAAAAGTACCTCTGCCATGTGCTCTCCAAGGTGTGTGTCCTCTGTCTGTGTTTCTTGTGTACTGAGAGGATCCCTCGGCTTGCCACTTAGGTGTGTGTCCTCTGTCTGTGTTTCTTGTGTACTGAGAGGATTCCTTGGCTTGCCACTTCCGTGCTTCTGATACTGTAATAACCTGCGAGGGCTGGGTCTTCCAAACAGACCCAATTCTGAGCATTAAAGTATCAAGAGGGGTTGCTTCAGGGTCTTCAGAAAATAACAGAAGGTGTTTTGTAATCTCAGGGGATAGCAATTTTAATAAAAATTCCTTATGCATGCTCTCCCCATAATCTTCTGCCTTGGGCCAGGACTCCTGCTCATTAAGAACTGCTTTTAAAATCCAGGCTCTATATGCAAACTGTTCCAGTGTATCATTTGGTAAAGGTGAAATAATTTTAAATACTTGCATTGGGGAACAGTGAAATAGTTTCTCAGTACCCCTTTTAACCAACTGGTATGGGTGAGTGAGAGAGCCAACTCTATAATAGTGTGGCCCCAGAGCCAGATGCATAAGTCTATCAAAGTCTGATTGTTTTCTTCTGTATTTCCCTAGACCCCAGTGAATCAGAATATCAATCGCCCATTTACACCAATGATTTATATTAAGAGGCATAGTGCCAATTTTCTCAACTATTATTTCTATATCTCTATCTTTTAAATTTTCCTGCAACATTACTTTAACTGGTGCTTTGAGTTCAGTACTGGGTGCCATGTCTAAGTCATCTGAATTATCTTCCTGACAGAGATCCTGATTATTGCTGGGTTCTGGCTGAGATAAACTATATTCATCTGTATTCTTCCCATTCCTAAGTCCAACTATGCATACTTTAGTATTCTTTTGTTTGTCAGTAGCTTGTATGCATTGCTCATAAGGTGTGTCATAGGCATAAGGGGATGAGGGAGGAGTGGGTGTTGGCTTTTGTCTTACAGAGGCCAATTGATCCTTAACGTGACTCAATTCAAGTTTAAGTGCTTCTAATTGCTCACTAACAGTTATAAAAGAATTTGTGGCTTATATCACTTGAGTTCTTTGTATAGAGATGCAAATTTGTGCCTCCTCAAGGTCTTTGGTCAATTGGGTACACTGAGAAGTCAGTTCAGAGTTGTCCTTTTTCATGCTAATGAGTCCCCTGCACATGCCTTGGATAAAAAGGCATTTTCTTTTATTTGTTTTCTTTTTGAATTCTTGATCATGGTTTAACATTTGTCTTTGAATATTATACCATGATGACTCAGGGAATTCACCTTCAAAGGGACCCCCTTTCCTCTTACAGTATGAAATTACAATTTCTTTAAGTTGTTTAAAATCAAAGGCTTCCATATTTGATACTGCAGAAAGGCTGTGGTTGGACTATCTCAAATGTGTAACCTTAGAAGGAGGAATGCTCACTTTTCTGAAGAAGTGAGACTTAGAATTATAGTTGGAATGTTATAAATTTTATGGGTGTTCAGTAAAGAGTACTGGCATACAGAACACGCCTTAAAATTATACCTGAATAAAAAGTGCTTATCACCTTTTTAACAGGGTGGAAGTTTAGGGTGAAGTTATAGTAAGAAGGGTGTTAGGAGATTAACAGAATTGTTGTATCAATTGCAGCCAGCTTTAAGCCTGCTCTCACTAAGATAGTTACTGACAGGAGACAGAGAAATAAAAGTTAAAAGGGACAGGAGGTAATAGCTTTATCAGGAAAGATGTATATTCTATTCAATGAGGGACAGTTTACCTGTGTACCACTTCCAAACTAAATCTGGACTATCTCTCTGTCTTTTCTTAGCAGCTCAAATAATATAGCAAGCCTATACATCATAATAAGACAATTGCAAGCCACTCTGTGTGATGTCTTTAAAATTCTAAATGCTTACAAAGCCTTTTTGACAATAAAAATCTCACCTTGTCTAACCCACAAAACAAATTTATCACTGGAACTGTTCACTAAATAGTGTCTAAGTGTCATCCAGTCTGTCAATTGTAAATGGTCACAAGGACTTTTGATTCTGTCTGAAATCTACTTAATGTATTATACAAAATTATTACTTACCCAACTGGTGATCTGCTGTGAAATCCGAGACGGCGAGCCCCCATAAAGTGTAAGATATAGTCAGGTTACTTTCCTGTAGGTCCTGGGTTCATTTCACTTCACAGAGGCAGTAGGGTTTGTAATAAAACAACCAAACAGGTGTGGCTTGGAGAAAGGTTTTTATGTAGAAATAGGCTTATTACATAGGTATTGAACAGAGGTATATAGTGATTGTTACAGAGCTGTTTCAGTGTGCATCAATGAATCTGTGTGTGCATGTGCATGTGTGAAGTGTGAGAGAGAGAGAGGCCAGAACATGTGGGTCAGAGCCTCATGGCAAGAGAGAGAGAGAGAGAGAGCGGGGGAGGGGTGAAGGGAATTGATTATCAGAGCCTCCTGTCCTTTCATGTCCGATAAATGGTGGAAGAGAGAGAGAGGAAGTGTTTCTGTCCTTTATAGTGAATTGAATCCTTTCCAGCACTTCCCCTTGAGGTCTGCTAATGTTTTTAGCCACTCCCTCTGAGGTCTGCCATTCTTGATTTAGCAAGGAGGGGCTTCAGATAGGCCTTGGAGACTGAAATCACCAGGGGGTCAGAGTTAATCTCATCTTGTAAACTGTCCTATTACCTTTGGAGACTGAAATCACCAGAGTCCACAGCTGCATGGAATCCAGGGTCTGGGGAAAAAGCCATGACTCCTATGTCATGTATGCTGACACCTACTATAATATTTTAATCCACATTCTGCAGCCGGGTTAATGTTTGCATATGTCAGGAAAATTGTACCCGTCTTATTCAATATGTTCCAATAGTGACGTTCCCTCTGCCATGGTCATGTATTATATACCATTTGATAGGAATATTTAGGCAGATGTTTGGATCCCGAAATTTTTGGGCTTGGCCTGGAAAGGGTTACGTATTGGGCTGTGAGGAAGGTTAGTTGTACCTTAATAGTGCTGCCAGCAAACACACCCTCACAGTGGCGTAACCTAAGGTGGCACATAAGGCACCCTAGAAGGCACTCCATAGGGCACATTATAAAGTGCGCTGTCTGCCAAGGCACCCTATAATATCCCCTATAGAACACCATATAAGGCAACTTATAAGACGCTTTATAGGGCGCCATATGAGCCACCCTAAGGTGACAGTACCCTGAGGGTGGTTGTGCTGGCAGCACTAATATACAATAACAAAAGACAATGCCTAAGACAGCCCTATCGATGAACCCCACTGTGGGTTGTGAACCCATGACCTCTGGTTCCATGGGCAGTGAAGTAAGCAGTGGGCTAGAGCTGCTAATAAACACCCAGCTGGCTACAGGAGGACTGCACGGCACCACACCCACATTCTGCTGTGGTTACCAGGGAGATTACATACCACCACCCAACCCACCCTCTGGGGCTCAGGGTAGGGGACAGGATCTCCCGCCAACAGATCCACTTTCTACCCCCCTGCAATGGTGGCAGTAGAGGGGACCAAACACCCTACAGGGCAGGCAATGCAGAGTAGTACACATCCATAACACAATAGCAGACAGATGGCAGGTCTGGAAATGCTCAGCTGCCCCCCACCATTAACTGACATTCTACAGCAGCAAGCCTCCAGCCGCTGCACGGTGTTCCAGCAAGACACATACTAGCTGCAGACAGTCCACCAGCTAGTTCATAGTGCATGGTCCTGGTGGAGATGCATGTACCCAGAACGGGGATATCAACATACACACCAAGCAAATAAGTCAGTGATTGGGCCCCAAAAGGAAACCCATAAATATCACATAAAAAAAAACACTATATAGCACTATGGGGGAACCTAGCCATGCCATGGTCACTGCTCAGTCAGGGTGAGAGTGACCTCCTAGCAGGACATCTATGGCCACCCTGTCCGTGAAGGTGGTACCAGACACTACAATGTCCGGCCATTGCCCTAAGCCCTGTGCAAATGCGGCCAGGCCAGGCCACCCTATCCAGGCTATTCCCACAGTACCTTGCTCCTCATTATGCACATTGGCAGGCCAATACTGGCAACAGTGCTAGCAGTGTGGGCTGTGGAGGGTGTTGGCAGCTACCACACACTGGATAGACAGACACACACTCCCCACACCTATGCCAGCATTGTGCAACTATAGAGGTGTTGGGCAGCCCAGGCCACCACACCAGTCCTGGGCACAGTGCAGGCATGGCTATGGTACACAATACTGAAGGAGTCACTCAACAGATTGGTAAACACTGTCAGACACAAGACCTGTAGCACACTCCACAGACATCAGAAAGGTTGCTATGATGCAGCTCACTCCGAAAATTGTACTTAACCTAGGAATTGCTATCTGCCAGTAATCATAGCAACCTTTTGATAGATGTGTACCATATTCCCAGGTTTAGGGTGGCATTACTAAGGTATGCAAGTGCTAGTATTGGGAGATGCATGCAGAGCCCAAAGTCCTGCCTCTCCAGGAGGCTTTGGATAATGGGGCCTGTGGGTGCGGGTGTGTCTGCCCCTGTCGGCTGCTGCTTTACGGCAGAGGTTCCCAACTCCATTCCTGCGGTGCAAAACACTGTTCGGGTTTTCATGCTGTCCCTCATGAATATGCATGAGATACATCTGCATACCATGGGGGTGGCGCATAGATATGCAGCACAGGCATCTTTATCAGAGGCAGCATGGAACCTGAATGGTGTTTGGCCCTCCAGGACTGCATTTGGGAGGCTCTGCTCTAGGTAATGTGCATGTTTATGGTGTCTGTGCCCTGTAGGGTAAAATGTAGGTGTTTTGGGCATGTTTACGTCATCTGCACGAAAGGTTCTGTCTGTATTAGCACGTTATAGTAGTGGGTAAAACATGAGGACTTGGCTGGCGGAAACCACAGCTGGGACTTGAACCTGTGACCTTCTGCTTCTGAATACACTGGTTTTGTGCATTGCACCACCATGTTCTCACAGAGATGGTGCATTCCCTGGTGATACCATGACTGTTGGTCAGACAGAGCCTGTCTGTTGCAGTGCATGGCACCCACCTACACAGGGCTAGGCCACGGTCTGCTCTGGGCAGCTGCCACTACCCCCTCCACCACCAGTATCCCTCAGCCACCATGCTGACATGCCCTTCTGCTGGTGGAGCTGGTGGTGCGCAGTCTCAGACCATCCAGTGTGCAGGTAGGCGGCTGCCTATGGTGCGGGTTCTGGGGTAGGGGTGCCTGCATAGACATCCACGCTCCCCCCAGCCCCGCCTGTTGGGTACTATTCCCTGGTGACACCTTGGGAAACCCACTCATGCCCATGTTGGACCTTGAAGCAGTTGCTGTCTGGCTGCTCCGCTGTTTCAGCATTCGTATGGGCCACCTAGGCATCACCCTAGTCCGCACTGTGGCCCAGCTCCACCACAGCATGTGCCGCCTGCGGTCCTCTGTATCCCCTTCTCCTGCATCTGTCCAGTTGCCGTTCCGACATGCCCGCCCTGATGTTGCGGGACATGTGCACCTGTCCGATGGTGGGGAAAACCCTGAGCAGCGCTATGTCACTGTGGGCTCATTCACCTTGTATGGGGACGGCGAATAGACCCTTCCACGATTTATATCTGTTCTATGGGGCTTACTCGGGGGGGGGGAGGGGTTGATGTTTCTCATTGATACCACTATTGCCCAGCTTGGTTATTGTTCTTTTCCAGTTTGTTGGGGTCATTTTTAGTGTTTCTGTGCCCTTTTGTTCTGTGCACATGTATCACACTTATCACTGTTTTTTGGTTTCCCTGCCTGGGCTGTACATTGCTGACACTTAAATGGTTTCTCTCCCCTGTAATGTGCCTTTAACGGTAGGTTTTCATTCGCATTGGAATTCAGCCCTGAAATTCAGCTCGTTAGTGTGAGGGGAGCCTCTCCCCGCCCACTCTCTGCCCATTGACCCCTTCTCTCCATCCTCTCTCCACCTTCTGCGGTGTTTTACCGTGCCGCGGAGCATTACGATCGTTAGCGCGTCATAACGCGTGTTATGACGCGCTAACGATCGTTAACGTTACATAACGCGCGTTATTCACGATTACCGCAGTTTAGTAAACATACCCCTAAGTCACTTTGGCTCACAACTGGAGAGATGAACTGTCAGACAGACACACCTAACTCTTCCTGACAGAATCTAGAATTACCGACAGGAATGATGACTCAGTAGACATTTAAGACAGCAACTAATCTAAATTAAGTAGATCTTTTAAACATCAGTAGGACATTGGACAAGGTGTCTATTCTTCTAGACCTTCATCACAGGCAATTTGAAGTCTTCCTCCTTGAACAGCTACCTGTAGATGGTAACTTCCCCATCTTAGACACTGCTGGATACTCAGCAGCTTCAGGAAATCTCAGCCTTCAAGTTGGCAATCTGTAAATAGAATGCGATAACTTCTATGTACATCTTGTGGTGACATTACCACCAAATTACTTCTCAGAGTAAAGATTCATCATCAAGCCAAATTGCAATACTGTGATCAAATTCTGCAATTCTATCTTCACAGCATCAATTTCAATTTTCATTAGTGATAATCATTCTGCATTCCTTAACGTTTCATACTGTGTCTCCTCCACGGTTTGCTTTGAAATGAATTTCTGCATCATCCTTATGCTACTCATACACTACTCTCTGCAGAACTAACATCACAGTAACGTTGAATGGACCCAGAATTAGTGTCTAGGACGCAGCACAACAATAGTGTCCAGTGTGCAGCTCAACTGCTATGTATGGTGTCAAATCCCTTGCCAGTATTTTGCAATGGAAGCTGCGTCACTCTAAATCGTGATAATCCAAGACTCTCATACAGCATACAATCCAGAGGCTTTTTCAATTCCCATTTTCATGGCTGCCAGCTTACTCTTTGCGCTGAGCTCAAGAACATCTCAGCTAGATTAGGAGAGGCTGCATACCTTCTGGTCTCATGGCAGTGTGACCACTGAGGCACACATAATATCAAAGATGCTGCACAGATCATTAATACTAACAAATATCAGATAAAATCCCAAGTATTAAATATTGCTTCTCCCAGACACAGGACAGGCTGGAAAAGATCAGTAGATTTTACAGCTTCAGAGGCTGTGGTGAAAAGTCAAATTCAACGATAAATCATTTTTCCAGAGGGTAATATTAATGTGCGTTCAGGTTTGGCAAAAGCATTCCACAACACTAAGCAGGCAGATTCTATTGGGGAGCACACACACATGCCCATGTGAGTCAACAAGCAGCATTTATCTGAATAAATAAATGATAGCCCAAATGAAGATCTGATACTCAAAACTATAGGATGAGCAAGCTAGTTATTGAAATGCATATATACATATTTTAAATTGTGAACTAAACCAAACAATACACACACACCACGACAAGGCACACGGCGAGATTCTTACACCAATCACTTAAGCCAAATTCGCTAATAAAAGACAGTCTACGAACGCTATCAAGTTAGCAACAATTTTCCACAGCCAATTAAGAATAATGAGTAAGCCAAGATGCTTAACAGCAGAATCTTACAGAACTCAGTGCTTAATTACTGCAGGCAGTAAAATAAAATAATCACTTAAGTCATTTTCATGGTTTCCAGAAACCATTTCATTTCATCTGGATTCTGATAGATGACTATATGATTCTTATAAGTGATTCTCATCCTCGCTGGGTAAAGCAGTCCATATTGTACACCAACTTCCCTCAGCAAATGGTATTCTCAAAGACAGAGGTTAACATGAGTCCACATCATTCAGGGCCAGCAAAAGAAATGATGAAAAAACTGGTGTTCTTAAAGACAAACATCCCCTTGCTTGGTTTCTTTCTAATTTCTGTGGGCCCGATATTCGAAAAGCATTTACACTGTGTAAATGCCTTAAATCGGGATATTCAACAGCACTTACATGATTAGTGTCATTGAATATCCCTTTCTAACCCCACGACATGCCCCACTGCTATATAGTTAGCTTGGAGGAATGTTGGGGTGTTCTGGGGCAGAATGGAGGCGGAGACTATTGCTAACTGGGTAGAGGCGATACTGCAGCACTACCGGATTAGCCATCCACAGGTAAAACTAGTCATGGCAAAAGCTGGCCTAGTTCTACCCATGGAATCCTTTGACAAGGTCCCTTATCAGAGACTTTTGGCAAAACTAAAAAGTCATGGGATAGAAGGCAGTGTACTATTGTGGATCAGGAACTGGTTAAAAGATAGAAAGCAGAGGGTAGGGCTAAATGGCCAATTTTCCCAATGGAAAAAGGTGAATAGTGGCGTATCGCAGGGATCTGTGCTAGGTCTGCTGCTTTTTGACATATTCATAAATAACCTGGAAAAGGGAATAACAAGTGAGGTTATCAAATTTGCAGATGACACAAAATTATTTAAAGTTGTTAAAACCCAAGAGGATTGTGGAAAATTGCAAGAGGATCTTGATAAATTAGAAGACTGGGCATCCAAATGACAGATGAAATTTAATGTGGACAAGTGCAAAGTTATGCACCTAGGAAAGAGCAACCCAAACTATGATTACATGATGCAAAGTTCCACATTTGGAACCACCATCCAGGAAAAAGATTTAGGCATCATTGTGGATAACATGTTAAAACCCTCAGCCCAGTGTGTAGCGGCGGCCAAGAGAGCAAATAGAATGCTAGGTATCATAAGGAAAGGAATGGAAAATAAAAAAAAGGATATTATAATGCCTCTGTATCGTTCCATGGTGCGACTGCACCTTGAATATTGTGTGCAGTTCTGGTCGCCCTATCTTAACCCTGGAATTACCGAGATTCTTTGCACACACTGAATACCGTTGGGGTCATAAATGACCCCACGACGAATTTTAATTGTTAACCATGAAAAATTTAAACTAAATGGACAAAATATTATTCCGAATTAATTATTTATTATATGAAGGTTAAATGCTTTGAAATTTAATGCTTTATCATAAAATTACATGAAGAAGAGTTGCCATGAAAGCAGTTTTTGCATGCACTTGATGACCACAGTAAAGTACTACAGTCATTTGCATGAGACACTGACAATTTCTGTTCTTTGCAAACATTGCACTTGCAGGAGGTGCAAACTATGTTGCTTTTCTTGTCTTTTTCTCTGGAACACCAGTGACACCTTGCCCTTTTCTTTGGGATCCCGACATTGCAAACAGCATCAGTGGCTTCTTCAATGCTGGAAGAAGTCTCGCTGCAATTACTCTGAAGCAGCTGCTTTCCTAATTCGAAGAGGAATAGATGTCTGTGCTTTGACTTGGACTGCCATTCTGGATTTGCGATGAATTACGATGGGGGCCACTAGTGCCCCCTCAATCGCCACTCTGTACATGGGTCATATGGAAGCATCACAAATACAACGGGCACCAGGATTTTCCAATGTCCTTTTTTGGAAAAGATTCTTGGACGATGTATTTTTCATTTGGACTTCGGATTCGTCATCTCTTGCAGAATTTTTACTCTGGCTAAATACCTTAAGGACAAATATTCAGTTTACAGCACATGTCCATCCAACCACCATTGAATTTTTAGATCTTCAGATCACTGTATCTGATGGGCACCTTCATACTACTTTATATCGTAAAGCCGTTCAACGGAATAGTTTATTGCATTTCCATAGTTACCACTCTGGTCCTCTGAAAAGAGGTTTGCCTTTTGGTCAATTCCTTCGACTTCGGCGTAACTGTGCTACGTTGGAAGATTACACTGTCCATGCTAATGAACTAAGTCGTCGGTTGGCAGATCGGGGATATCCTTCTACAATAATACGAAAGGCAATGCGAAGAGCGAGATTTGTGCATCGGGAATGGTTGTTAGATTCCCACTATGCTGCTACTAGTCAAAATTCTGAAGACTCAATAGTGGGAGTCCTTCCATTTACAGAGGGAAGCTCAGCAGTTTTACGTATTTTGAAACAACATTGGTCTACATTGCAATTATTAGAATGTTTTAATAAACCTTTAAGAATAGCGTTTTCTAGAGGGCGCAATTTAGGGGATATGCTGATGAAGACTACATTAGCGTCAGATAGATTAAATCGACCAAATGTGACCACTGGCCATGCAGTCTGTGGATCGTGTAAATTTTGCGCTACCTTGTTGACGGGAATTCAATGGAGTCATCCGAAAACAAAACATATTTATATGAGAAATTGGGATACGAATTGCCAATCATGTTATGTAGTCTACCTAATAATCTGTCCATGCTCTTTGCTCTACATTGGAAGGACAAGTCGACCAGTTAAAATACGTTTGATAGAACATGCTTCCCGTTTACGTCATCAAGTGTTGACAGCACCGATGATATCTCATTGTTTATCGTTGAATCATCAGTTTGAAGATCTAAAATGGTCAGTGATTGATTATACTCCAGAAGACCCGAGAGGGGGAGACCGACTTCAGAGATTGCAATTATTAGAACAAAGATGGATTTTTCAATTGGATTCGGTCGAACCCGGAGGGCTAAATCGAGAGATTGAATGGCATTCTATTGTATGACATTATCGTTAAAGGTACCAATCAGAACAGGGATTCCCCTCACCATGGGATAGACCCTGTTCTCATTGGTTGGCTCCTGTTTAAATACGCAAACTCAGTTACTGCAACCATAGAGGAGAAGTGTATACCTCAGCCACAAGGACGGCGTTTTTTGGATTCTGTTACCTGAGCAGAGAAGATTTAAGCATTTGATACAGGGCCTTTGGCTCGAAACGCGCGCGTCATGCGAATGGATTCCTCTTTGAGTGACGGAAATATAGAGATACCATTGAGAGAAATAAGCTAAGTGAATGATTTTTTATTGGAAAAATTAGTTGGTGACACAGGACCACATATAGAAAAAAAGGTAGCTGGCAGTCTAGTGTGGGATAGTTATTCAATACTATCCCTCCTACAGCTCAGCTTCGACAAAAAAATATAATTATTGGTGAGGTGAAAAAGCAGTGATTCTCAATTTATTCGATTCTGGATTTAGTGACATCCAAACAATGAAGGCGTTCAAAGCACTGATGTCCAACATGCTGCAGAACATTGTCACTGGCCAACATCTTGTCATTAGTTTTGTGGTATACATGCGCAACATGTGATCTGCCGTATCTACTCCATCTTTACTAGAATTATAGTCCAAGATCATGCGTGGTTTTTTGTCTGGACGTGTGTTATCTACTTCTTCTTGATCATGCAAACTGCTCAGAAGAACAACAACTTTTCCTTTCTTCAGGCAATAGGAAACCAGAGTGGCGTCATCATGAAAGGCAAACAGTGAAGTGAATACCTCTCGGACCTTTGCTGTTACAAATTCTGGAGGTAATTCTTTTCTGTTCTTTCGAATTGTCCCTAAAAGTGTCATTTGTTTTTCTAGCAATTTCCGTGACAGGGATAAACTGCAGAAGAAATTGTCAACAGTAACATTTCTGCCAGATCGCGTCAATCCTTCAGTGAGTTGCAGCACAACCCTTTCACCCTGATTCTGTTCCCTGTTTTGTCCGAGTTCCCTTCCTGTATATACTTGAAGACGCAGAACATATGATGTTGCACTGTCACACAACATCCATAGCTTTATGCCATATTTCCCAGGTTTTCTGGGACTATATTGTCTGAACAGAACACGGCCATGAAATGTAAGCAGTTGCTCATCCACGGTAACATTTTCACCAGGAACAAAGGCGTCACTTAGAGTTGTTTCCCAGGTATCAAAAACGTGTCTGATTGGAGCAAGCTTATCCATGCCTCATTGTTCACGTCTGTTGGTTGCATCATCAAATCTGAGAGCACAAGAAATTTGCTGAAAATGGTTACGGGCCATATTTTTGCCAAAAACAGAATGACCATCTTCAAGGTTCCACAACTGAACTATGGATTCATTTCGTGACTTGTACATGCCTGAGAGGATCAGAAGTCCAAGAAAATGTTGAAATTCTCCGTCTGTCAAATCTTTCTAGGTGTCGTCATAAATGTGTCTTCCTTGTTTGCTCGTCCACATCATGATTTCATTCATTAAGTTCTTCCTCATGAACAAGTGGAATGCTGCGAGAGGGCCATCAACATTTCGTACAGCATACCTTGTAGGACCTTGTTGTATGGGCATGACATTAGCTCTGGCGTATCTTCCAGCAGCTTGTTTTATAGGTTTCCTGTTCCATGATGTGGCATCCTTAGATACATAGGGGCATGTTTACTAAACACCGTTGCTGTGCGGGTTCCCGTTAGTGTGCTGGTGCCATATAAGGAGTGGGCGGGCCAGGCAGAAAAAAGGAAAAAAACGGACCGTACGTGTGTGCGTCGCGCTAATGTGCGGGGCCCACATTAGCGCGTGGGAAGGCTAAGTGGGGCGCTGCTGCAAAACCAAACAACAGAGCCATAGTACAACGGTGAAGACACCAACCAATGGTGCAGGGGCCAGGGGTTCAAACTCCCATTGCGCTCAACAAAAAAGACCAGCTGAGGCATCAAAATTAATGGGCAAAAGTGGTTTAGGAGGCATATTAATTTTGGGCGGCAGAAGGCGGCGCACTGTTATTTTTATTACGGCATGAGGCAGCGCACTGTTTAGTGTGGGCGGCAGATGGCGGCGCATTGTTAAGTTTGGGCGACAGAAGGCGGTGCGCTGATAAATGTGGGCAACAGAAGGCGGCGAGCCGGTGGGCAGAAGGTGGCGCGCTGATGTGTGAGGGGGCAGTCCAATAGTGGGAGGGATAAGTGGCGCGGTGATGTGCAAATAACAGGAACGGAGCCATAGCACAATGGTTAAGACACTGACCAATAGTGCAGAGGTCAAAGGTTCAACCCCTCATAGTGCCCAGTGAACAAGGCTGGCTGGGGCAGTATGTATCATGGTGAGGAGTGCTGTAGGAGGCCTTCCATTTATATTTTATTTCCCACCACTAGTAAACCCGCTTTCACAGTGTGTTAACATACGGATGCCCATAAGGCACATGTTACAGTGCACTGTCTGCCAAGGCACCCTAGAATGTCCCCTATAGGGCACCATGTATGTTGCGACACAGGATAATGTATAGTGCACCCTATATGGATGGCAACCATAAGGTGGCCTATAGGGCGCCCTATAAAGCACCCTCAGAGGCACCTAATGGGTATAGTAAGCTGTGTGTGGTTTTGCCGGCATAGACATATGTACAGTAAATAAAAATAAAGCTGTAGACAGCCCTATCAAAGGGCCCCACTGTGGGTTTGAACCCATGACCTCTGGCTGTACAGAGAGTGACGTAACCATTGGGCTACAGCTCTATAGCTGACAGCAAGCCCCTGGCTGGCTGCAGAGAGCCTGCACGTCACCCCACAGACAGTCTGCTTTTGTAGACAGGATAGGGTTAGGCCACCCGTACCCATGATGCACTGCACATGCAAATCAGCTGTCCACAGATGCACACAAGATGGGGAATGCACCCCAACAGCTACCCGGCCTGGTAGGGGGAATTGTCCATGTGCACCCACACAGCACCTCGGCCTGGTAGGGGGTCCTGAGCGGGTGGACTACCAGCAAAGAGTAGCTACACACCGTCACATTGTGCGGGTACTGTGCTCACCCTGAGGGTGTGATGTGGCGCCCAGGACCAGGTCCACAACACCAGCCATGGCTGGATGAGTCCATGACAGAGCTCCACAGCAGTACTAACTTGTGAGATAGGAAGGTGCTGCAGAAACATGTTGGATATCGCTGTCTGTCTCAGTTAGTGGAAACCCCCATGGACCCCTAGGTGGTCAAAGTTACCCCCCCCCCCCACACCCCACCCCCCATCATGGCAGTAGAGTGGACCATCAACCCCCAGTCCTGCTAGGGAGCAGACACCCTACAGGGCAGTCCAAGCAGCTCCACACACATCCATAACACAATATCAGACAGACTTTAGGCCTGGATATCCAAAGATGCACCCCAGCACTATCTGATATTCACCTGCAGCAAGCCATCAGCCGCTGCACTCTGCAAGGCACTCCATCAAGACACATACCAGCTGTGAACAGTCTGCTGGTTAGCCCTGATGGAAATGCATGCACCCAAAACTGGGGTGGCAGCAAACACAAGCAGAGAGTTCTGTGAGGAGGCCTCAACAGGAAACTCATATATATCAAGAGAGAAACACAATACAGCACTATGGGGGTGCCTAGCCATGCTGTCATCACTGCACACTCAGGGTGAGAGTGCTCCCCCAGCAGCACATACAGAGGTCACCCTGTCTGTGTAGGTGGTGGCCTGGCACTACAATGTCACAGCCAGTGCCCTATGCCCTGTGCAGATGCATCCTGGCCAGCCCACCATGTCTGACTTATACCCATGGTACCTTGCTGCTCATTATGCACATTGGCAGGCCAATACTGGCAGTAGTGCTGGCAGTGTGGGTTGGGGAAGGTGTTTGCAGCCAACACACACTGTATAGCAGAGCTACTCAATTCCAGTCCTGGTGGCCCGCAACCCTGCAGGTTTTTGGGATATCCCTAATGATATGCATGAGATATATATGCATTAGAGATAGCCTGCCAACCTGACTGGTGTTTGGCCCTCCAGGGCTGGATTTGGAGACCCCTGCCTTACACCTCTGTCATTTAAGATTGTAAGTGGGCAAGGTGCAGATGTCCAAGACATCAAAAAGGTTAGAATTTGTCACATTCCTCCTTGCTTCTCACCACCACCAAAATATTGTCTATTAGACAACTTTTTGGTGGTGTTGAGAATCTAGGAGGAATGTGACACATTCTATCTACCCTTTTGATGTCTAGAACATCTGTACCTTGCCCACTCACAATCTTAAATGACAGAGGTGTAAGGCAGGAGTCTCCAAATCCAGCCCTGGAGGGCCACAAACCAGTCAGGTTGGCAGGCTATCTCTAATGCATATATATCTCATGCATATCATTAGGGATATCCCAAAAACCTGCAGGGTTGCGGGCCACCAGGACTGGAATTGAGTAGCTCTGCTGTATAGACAGACACACACTCCCACACCTATGCCAGCATTGTGCTACTATTGAGGGGGTGATTAGCCTTGGCCACCACACCGGTCCTGGGCACTGCACAGGCATGGATATGGTACGCAGTACTGCTGGGGGTCACTCCCCAGGGTGGTGAACATCGTCAGAGGCCAGGCCTGGAGCACGCACCGCAGACACCAAACAGATTGTTCGGATGGGGTCAACTAGCAGTATGTGCGTAACGTAGGGATATCTATCAGCCTGTACTCTTAGCAAACGTTTCAGAGCTGTGTACCTCAGGTGTAGGGTGACATTGCTAAGGTATGCAGGTGCTGGTATTGGGAGATGCACGCAGGGTCCAATGTTCTGCCTCTACAGGAGACATTGGCCAATGGGGCCTGTGGGTGTGGGTGTGGGTGTGTCTGCCCCTGTTGGCTGCTGCTTTACGGTAGCGCTTCCCCACTCCAGTCCAGTTTTGCATCACACTGTTCGGGTCTTCCTGCTGTCCCTCATGAATATGCATGAGCTACATCTACATGCCGTGGGGGTGGTGCATAGATATACAGCACAGGCATTTGTATGAGTGGCAGCATGGAACCTGACTGGTGTGTGGCCCACCAGGACTGCATTTGGGGGATTCTGCTGTAGGTTCTGCCCCTGTTCATGGTGTCTGTGCTCAGTGGGGTAAAAGATAGACGTATTACCATTGCATATGTCCTCGTCACGAAAGGTGTGTCCTTACTGTCACTGTTTATTTGTGGGGAAAATATGTGGGCAGGATTGCTGGTAGCCCCAGCTGGTCTTTGAATCTGTGACCTTCTGTTCTTGCATGCACTGTCTGTGTGCACTGCACCACCGTGTAGCCACAGATTGGCTGAATTCCCTGGATAGTCCATGACTGTGGATCCGGCAGGGCCTGTCTGTTGCTGTGGACTGTGCCAGCCTGCACATGGCTAGGCTTCTGTCGCTAGCAGCCACTGCCCCCTGCACCACATGTACTCGTCCGCCAACATGCTGGCATGAGCTTCTCCCATAAAAAGCAGGTGACCTGATTGGAATGAGGCAGTACGGGACTGCATTTGGGGTATTTGGCTGTGGGTAATGCCCATTGTTGTGGTGTGTGTGCGTTGTTGGGTAAAATATGGGTGTTTTCCCCATGCTTATGTCCCCTGCAATACAGGGGTATCTGCGCTATCTGTGTTTAGTGGTGGGTAAAATATAGGGACTGGGCTTTGAACCTCTGATTCTCTGGTCCTAGAGGTACTGACTCTGTCCGCTGCACCACACTATGGCCATATAGACAGTGCAGCCCCTGGAGGTAGTAAGCCTGGCAGGATGGAGTCACAAACCCTGCTCTACGCAAATTTACTGTGGGCATATGCACCCTGTCTGGTGACAAACGTGCACATAAACCACGTAAATGACCACGGGAAATGGGGGACAAAATATCACCACGCTGGGCAACAGTGATATTAATGGGCAACCATAGCAAACACTCCCAGGAAAGCTCCACAAAAGGAAATGTTTTTTGGAAGAGTCTCCGCTCCGTAAACCCTTCCAAAATTCATTTCTTTTTTCTGGAGCTTTGCTGGGTGTGTTTTCTGTATTTGCCCATCACTATAACTGTTCCCCAGCTGAATTACTATTTTTAATAGTTCTGTTGTGGTCATTTTCTATTTTTATTTGCACTTTTGTGCTGTGCACATGTATCACACTGCTCACGTTTTGCTGGTTTCCCCGGTTTTCCTGTACATTGCTGACGGAAATGGTTTCTCTTCACTTTAAATGCTTTCTACCGCGAGTGTTTCACTGGCGGTATTTTTTCCTTGTAAATTCGGGCACACTCCTGTGCGGGGAGTCTCTCCCCTCCCACATTCCACCCATTGACCCCGTCTCTCCGCCCCTCGGGGGCCTTCCTCCGCCCTCATTTCGCCTTTCCACGCCTCTATCGCACATGAGCGCCCCGCAAACGTGCGCCTTTTCGGCGCACGCGTGTGGGACCCGTTAATGTGCTGCGCACACGTATGGGGCGCTTAAGAGCACTTAAATGCATCATTTTAGGGCGCTCAGGTGTGCCCCGCACAAGTGCCCCGTTTAGTAAACATACCCCATAGGCTTCAATGGCAACATTTGTTCTTATAGTTGATGACCTCTTAGCTCCTCTACGACCACAACTAAGATTCCTCACAGATGCTACTGACACTGAGGACTCCTGCCTTCTTCCCCATCCAGCACAGCCTCAACCTTTGCCTCGACCTGTAACTTGACTCTTTGCTGCAGGCGATGTTACCGGCTCAACATCAGTCTCACATTCACTTGGCGACCAACTGCTGTCGCAATCTGAATCATGACTGTCATCATCAGATTTATCGCCCAAACTTGGCTGATATGCTTCTTCGCTTGCTGAATATGCTGCATCATCAGACAACTCAGAGCCGTCACTGTCAGCATCTCGTTGCAATATTTCTCTTACTTGGGCAGCTGAATACTTTTGTTTTGACATCATAAATAATAATCTAAAATAAATAAACAAAGATAAAGTTGAATAAAACACAAAGCAGTTTTACTATAGGTATACAATAATCATGATGAACGAGCTGAAAGCCTTTAGATTTCATCAGAAATAATGAGAGAACGTATATCAATTACAGAAAATGTGTAATTTTCATAAAATAAGAGTACAAAAAATAAATGATACATAATTAATGATAAATACCTTTGTCAGATTAAAAATTCACAAAACTGCAAATTGTATCACGATCCAAACCGGATGTAAGCAACTGGGGTCAAAAATGATCCCACTGGTACTCTGTGCTGCAATTCATCACTAGCATCACCTAGCGGCTGAAAATTATTCCTCTCATGGCACAATATAAGAGAATATTGACATGTGAAAAGTTATAAAAAGATTGCATTCTTGAACAACTAGTTTCCGAGATACGTGTTGTGAAACTTGCAATAGGGTCACTTTTGACCCCATCGGTACTCCCAGGGTTAAAAAGGATATAGTGTTATTAGAAAAGGTACAGAAAAGAGCCACCAAAATGGTAAAGGGGATGGAAGGATACTCCTATGAAGAGAGGCTAAAAAGGTTAGGGCTGTTCAACCTGGAAAAGAGATGGCTGAGGGGAGATATGATAGAGATCTATAAATTAATGAACGGCGTAGAATGGGTAAATGTAGTTCGATTGTTTACATTATCAGAATATAAAAAGACTAGGGGACATGCAATGGAGCTACATGGTAACCTATTTAAGACTAATAAGAGAAAATATTTTTTCACTCAACGTGTAATCAAACTCTGGAATTTGTTACCGGAGGATGTAGTAAAAGCTGTTAGTATAGCTGGGTTTAAAAAAGGTTTGGACAAATTCCTGGAGGAAAGGTCCATAAACCATTATTAAAAGGGACCCAGGATATCACTGCTTGACCCATACAAGCATTGAGGAACCTGTGTCTTTTGGGGAAACTGCTAGGTACTTATGACCTAGATTGGCCACTGTTGGAAACAGGATACTGGGCTTGATGGACCTTGGTCTGACACAGTATGGCATATCTTCACCTGTTATTTATAAATACGGTGTAGATTTCTGCCCGTATAAACGCGTTTGTTACATGTAAATCAACTGATATCAAATAGCGCGGTATAAAAGAGACTATAAATAAATAAATAAAATAAATAAATACAAAATCTTATGTTTTTATGTTCTTATGGTTAGCTTCAGCGGCTCTGGGGCAAGTGCGGCGACCCTGGATATTGAAGGCCATTGCCACGGTATTAAATATCTGTGCTTAAGGGTCAGCGAGCAGGGCTCTGCGCCGTAGTGGCGCATAGTCTGCCCAATTTAATATCAGGCCCTGGGTGATTAGCAGTAGCACTGAATACACAACTCCACTGAAACAATGTATGCCAACCTTCTAACCTCAGTTTCTTGCCAATTGTCAGTTCACGCATTACAGCCTTGTCTCTTTTTTTCTAGTGAGTTCTGTTATGCCCACATACAAAACAGAAAAATAAAGAAAATCCTCTTCTCTCCCTGAATCTTGCTGTTTCTGGGGCTGCTGCCTGTGTCATTGCTTGTACTACTTCATCCAGGCTTGGTTCCAGTGGATTCTGTTAGGCCCACATACAAATACAGAAAAGAAGAATAAAACCTGTTCCGACCCTGCTTCTCCTGCTGCCGCCACCTGTGTCACTGCCTGTCCTGCAGGCTTTGAGACCTGGAGCTGTTCAGCCTGTTCTCTTTGTTCAGTGCTACTGACCTGCTGTATTGTTGCTAGTTCCACTCTAGTTGCTGCTGCTTGGCAAGACCATCTGCCCTGCCACTCTCCTATTTCCACTGGGGTTTTTGTTCATTATGGACAGTGAAAAAGTTGGACAGGAAGAAAATTGATGCCTTTGAATTATGGTGCTGGTGGCGAATACTATGTATACCTTGGACTGCCTGAAGAACAAACCAGTCTGTACTAGAGGAGATCAAACCTAAGCTTTCTTTAGAAGCTCAGATGACAAGACTTCGACTTTCATACTTTGGACACATCATGCGGAGAGAGAGAGATCATTAGAGAAAGACATCATGCTTGGCAAGATAGAAGGTCAACGCAAAAGAGGAAGGCCAGCAATGAGATGGATCGATACAATAACAGCAGCTACGGGTACCAGTCTGTCAACAATAAGCCGCCTGACTGAAGACCGAACACAATTTAGGATAGCTATCCAGAGGGTCGCCATGAGTTGACTCCGACTCGACGGCACTTAACAACAACAACATGAAAGGCTGTGCTCAGGGTATTTATTAGGATTATTCTGTTTAATGTTCTAATTCTTGGTTGGGGTAGTCAGAGGCCTTAAAGTTAATTGAAAGGACCACAAAGCTAAAAGTTTACATACGATCACTAATAACTTTGCTCTGTAAAAACTTCCAGGTTATTGTAAGAATGTAGTGTATCCATTTAAGTACAGTAAACTAATTTGCTTTAGCTGGTACATAGCTTTAACTTCTGGGACAGAATACTTTATCTACCTATGCAAACAATTAAAAGCACTTTGGGGTATGTTTACTAAACCGCACAATTGTGTGGGGCGCACTAGAGCGTGCGCTAAGGTACCTTAGCACACGCTAATAGTGCGATTTTGTGCCCCGCACACGTGCGCGCTGCACTAATGGGCCCGTACAAGTGCGCGCCGCGCTGAAGTGCGATAGAGGCGTGGAAAGGCATTCCTGACATTGCCTTTCCGTTTACCCCCTTGCAGCTTCATGTTATGCTCTCTAGTTTTAGAGCTTCCCTGTCTTTGGAAGAGGTTGGTTTGTTTGTTCATTAATACTCTTTAAGTATTTAAAGGTCTGAATCATATCTCCCCTGTCCCTCCTCTCCTCCAGAGTGTACATATTTAGGTCTTCAAATGTCTTCTCATAAGTCTTCTGACGCAGGCTCCAAATCATTTTGGTCACCTTCCTCTGAACCGTTTCCAGTCTTCTTATATCCTCTGCGAGATATGGTATTTGTATGCAGATGCCAGTTTTTCTTTTCCCCTTCTCCCCACCCCCTGCTTTGCACCTTTCCTGCTTCCTTGCTTTACCTTTTTTGTTGTTCTTTGGGTCTTCTTCCCCCCATGATACAGAGAGGAAATGATTGCTATACTTCCTAACCTCCAAATTACCAAATGCCCTCTAGGATAACATTTCCTCCTATGCTATCAAAATTCCTGCATACAGTTACCTCAAGAAATCTTGAGTATTGATGCTCCTTCTAATATTGACTTACTTACTGAACCCTGATAGCCAAATATTTGGGATAACTATCACACCCTCTTAGAAAATAAGAACCTAAAAACTGACAAACTGGGTCTAACCAAAGGTCCATCAAGTCTAGTATCCTGTTTCTGGCAGTGACCAGCCCAGATTATAGGTACCTGGCAGGATCCTAAAAAGTTGATATGTTTCATGCTGCTTATCACTAGGAAGAAACAGTGATTTTTCCCAAGTCTATCATTTTAGTAACGGTTTATGAACTGTTCATCCAGGAAGTTATTCAAACCTTTTTTGAGGATCGCCTGGTAACATGCCTGCCTGGTGCGAAGGTAGCGGACCTCACGCGCCACCTAGATAAGGTCTTAGATAGTGCTGGGGAGAAGTCTGCTGTCTTGGTACATGTTGGTACCAATGACATAGGAAAATGTGGTAGGGAGGTTCTGGAGGCTAAATTTAGGCTTTTAGGTAGGAAGTTGAAATCCAGAACTTCCAGGGTAGCGTTCTCCGAAATGCTTCCTGTTCCACGCGCAGGACCCAAAAGGCAGGCAGAGCTCCGGAGTCTCAATGCGTGGATGAGACAATGGTGCAGAGATGAGGGTTTTGGATTTGTTAGGAACAGGGGAACATTCTGGGGAAAGGAGGGGCTCTTATGAAGGGATGGGCTTCACCTTAACCGGGATGGAACCAGGCTGCTGGCATTAACCTTTAAAAAGGGGATAGAGCAGCTTTTAAACTAGATATTAGAGGAAAGCCGACAGTCACCCAAGAGCGGATGGTTCTGAAAAATGTATCTTTGAAGGATACTACCAAAAGCAGAGAGGTTCCACAAAAGAGTAAAGTAGCCCAAATGCCCTCAAGTATGGAGCAGACAGAGCTTAAAGATCCCAAATTACCCATGTCTAACAATAGCCAAATTAATACGAATAAAATACATTCTCTAAAATGCTTGTATGCAAATGCTAGAATTCTAAAAAATAAGATGGGAGAGTTAGAATATATAGCACTAAATGAAAGGTTAGATATGATTGGAATATCAGAGACATGGTGGAAGGAGGACAACCAGTGGGACACTGTGATACCTGGGTACAAACTATATCGTAATGATAGAGCTGATCAAATTGGTGGAGGGGTTGCTCTCTATGTTAGAGAGGGCATTGAGTCAGAAAGGATTAAAGTTTTGCAGGAAACAAAATCTGCTGTAGAATCTATATGGATTGAAATTCCATGTAAAAGGGGGAAGGCAATGGCAGTGGGGGTGAACTATCGAGCGCCTGGTCAGAATGACCAAATGGATGATGAAATGCTCAAAGAAATCAAGGAAGCTAACAAACGTTACAGCACAGTAATAATAATGGGTGATTTCAACTACCCCGGTATTGACTGGGTCAGTGTCAGGTCAGGACATGCTAGGGAGATAAAGTTCCTAGATAAAATAAATGACTGCTTCTTGGAGCAGCTGGTTCATGAACCGACCAGAGGGGAAGCCATATTAGACCTAGTCCTTAGTGGAACACCAGATCTAGTGCAAGAGATAAGGGTGTTGGGGCCACTTGGCAATAGTGATCATAGCATGATCACCTTTGATTTAATTAGTGGAGGAGGGATAGTAAGGAAATCCACAGTACTACCTTTTAACTTTCGAAAGGGAGACTATGAAAAATGAGGACAACAGTTGTCCTCATTTTATCATAGTCTCCCTTTCGAAAGTTAAAAGGTAGTACTGTGGATTTCCTTACTATCCCTCCTCCACAGTTAAGAAAAAACTAAAAGGAGCAGTTGCAAAGGTTAAAGACATACATCAGGCTTGGCTGTTGTTGAAAAATACTATCTTGGAAGCCCAGACCAGCTGTATTCCATGCTTTAAGAAAAGTGGAAGGAAGTCCAAAAAACTGCCAGCATGGTTTAAAGGTAAGGTCAGAGAGGCTGTTGTTGCCAAAAACACATCTTTCCAGAAATGGAAAAAAGAGTCAAACGACGAAACCTGGAAACAGCACAAGCACTGGCAAGTCAAATGCAAGGCATTAATGAGGCAGGCAAAGGGAGAATTTGAGAGAAAGCTTGCTGCGGAAGCAAAAATGCGAAGTAAAGACCATTTCAAGTACATTCGTAGCAAAAACCTGTGAGAGAGTCAGTTGGTCCATTAGATGATAAAGAGGTTAAAGGAGAACTAAGAGGCGACAAGGCGATAGCGGAGAGATTGAATGAATTCTTTGCTTCAGTCTTTACTGAGGAAGATGTAGGGATGTTACCCATGACTGAAGTGGTATTTTAAGGTGCGGAAGAATTGAAGGAAATATCGATACATCGGGAAGATGTATTACAACTATTAGATAAACTGAAGAGTAGCAAATCACCTGGGCCGGATGGTATACATTCAAGATGTTGAAAGAACTGAAATATGAGATAGCAGACCTGCTATTAGTAATCTGTGAACTATCATTAAAATCATCTCTAATACCTGAAGATTGGAGGATCGCCAATGTAACACCAATTTTTAAAAAGGGTTCCAGGGGTGATCCGGGAAACTACAGACCGGTGAGCCTGACAACAGTACCGGGAAAAATGGTAGAAACCATCATAAAGAATAAAATTACTTAGCATGTAGATAGTCATGACCTAATGGGAGACAGCCAACATGGCTTTAGACAAGGAAGATCTTGTCTTACTAATCTGTTATGTTTTTTTTTTGAAGGAGCGAATAATCAGGTGGACAAAGGTGAGTCGGTTGATATTGTGTATCTGGACTTTCAGAAAGCCTTTGACAAAGTCCCTCATGAGAGACTTTTGGCAAAACTAAAGAGTCATGGGATAGGAGGCAGTGTACTATTGTGGATCAGGAACTGGTTAAAAGATAGAAAGCAGAGGGTAGGGCTAAATGGCCAATTTTCCCAATGGAGAAATGTGAATAGTGGTGTACCCCAGGGATCTGTGCTGGGTCCGCTGCTTTTTGACATATTCATAAATGACCTGGAAAGTGGAATAACGAGTGAGGTTATCAAATTTGCAGATGACACAAAACTATTTAAAGTTGTTAAAACCCAAGAGGATTGTGGAAAATTGCAAGAGGATCTTGATAAATTGGAAGACTGGGCATCAAAATGGCAGATGAAATTTAATGTGGACAAGTGCAAGGTTATGCACCTAGGGAAGAACAACCCAAACTATGGTTACACGATGCAAGGTTCCACATTAGGAACCACCACCCAGGAAAAAGATTTAGGCGTCATTGTGGATACCATGTTAAAACCCTCAGCCCAGTGTGCAGCGGCGGCCAAGAGAGCAAATAGAATGCTCGGTATGATAAGGAAAGGAATGGAAAATAAAACAAAAGATATTATAATGCCTCTATATCGTTCCATGGTGAGACCGCACCTTGAATATTGTGTGCAATTCTGGTCGCCGTATCTTAAAAACGGATATAGCGATTTTAGAAAAGGTTCAGAGAAGAGCCACCAAAATGGTAAAAGGGATGGAAGGATACTCCTATGAAGAAAGGCTAAAAAGGTTATGGCTCTTTAACTTGGAAAAGAGACGGCTGAGGGTAGATATGATAGAAGTGTATAAATTAATGAACGGAGTGGAACGGGTAAGCGTAGATCGATTGTTTACCTTATCAGAATATAGAAAGACTAGGGGACATGCAATGGAGCTACAGGGTAAACTATTTAAGACTAATAAAAGAAAATATTTTTTCACTCAACGTGTAATCAAACTCTGGAATTTGTTACCGGAGGATGTAGTAAAGGCTGTTAGTGTATCTGGGTTTAAAAAAGGTTTGGACAAGTTCCTGGAGGAAAGGTCCATAAACCATTATTAAGAAGGGACCCAGGATATCAATGCTTGAACCAATACAAGCATTGTGGAATCTGTGTCCCTTGGGGAAACTGCTAGGCACATATGACCTAGATTGGCCACTGTTGGAAACAGAATACTGGGCTTGATGGACCTTGGTCTGACCCAGTATGGCATATCTTATGTTCTTATGTTTAATTCAGCTACACTAACTGTTTTTACCACCTCATCTGGCAACAAATTTCAGATATTAATTGTGCATTGCATGAAAAAATATTTCCTCTGTTTTGTTTTAAACGTACTACTTAGGGGTATGTTTACTAAACGGTGCTAACGTCGCAGCGGCGGTATTATCACATGATAAGTGATGTTATCATGCGATAATGGCACATTATCGCGCGATAATGTCACTTATCGCGTGATAACGCACCTGCGACGTTAAGGCACCCTAACACCGTGAAATCTGGCTCTAAAGGGCAGAGTAAGGCTTCCCAGAGGGTGGAGAGAAGGGGTCAATGGGTGGAGAGTGGCAGGGGAGAGGCTCCAGGCACACTAACGCTGTGGAATCCGGGTCTGAACACTAACGCCAGTGAAACCCTCGCGTTAAGGCACATTTGCAGGAAAGAGAAACCATTTACGTCAGCAATGTACAGCAAAGCCAGGGAAACCTAGAAAAGTGATAGTTGTGATACATGTGCACGGAACAAAAAGGCAAATAAACATAGAAAATGACCGGAACCAAATTTAAAATCCCCATAACCAAGCTGGCCAATAGTGATATTAATGAGAAACATAAAGAAACACTACTGAGAAAGCTAAAAAAAAAAGATATCATGTTTGGAAGGGTCTATGCTCATTCCCCCTACAAGGTGAATGATCCCACATTGAAATAGCGCCGATCAGGGTTTTCCCTTTATATTGGACAGGTTTCTTATGGCGTGCACATGTGCCACAACAGCAGGGTGGGCATGTAGAAAAGGGCAACTGTACAGATGCTGGAAATGGGATACAGAGGGATGCAGGCGGCACATGTTGTGGTGCAGCTGGGGCACAGTGCATGTTAGGCAGATGCCTAGGTGGCACATAGGAATGCTGAAACTGTAGAGCAGCCAGACAGCAACTGATGAGGGCCCAACATGGGCACGAGTGTGTTTCTCACAGTGTCACAGGAGATAGTACCCAGCATGTACCCCCCAAGGGCACAGAACATTGGCAGGCGGTGCTGGGGGGGAAGCATGCATGTCCATGTAGGCACCCCTACCTGAGAACCCACACCATAGGCAGCTGCCTACCAGCATACTGGATGGCCTGGGACTGTGCACCACCAGTACCACCAGCATAATGGCATGGCAGCATGGTGGTGGAGGGGTGCTGGTGGCAGAGGGGGCAGTGGCATCTGCCCACAGCAGACCATGGCCTAGCCCCGTTTAGGTGGGTGCTGTGCACTGCAACAGACAGGGTCTGTCTGATGAACAGTCATGGTATCCCCAAGGAATGAACTGTCCCCATGGCAACAGTGTGGTTCAGTACACACAGCCAGTGTGTTCATGAGCAGAAGGTCACAAGTTCAAGTCCCAGTTGTGACTCCTGACAACCCAGTCCCCATTTTTATCCAGTACTAAACCATGGTAATAAAGACGGAACCTTTATTTCAGATAACATAAACATGCCTGAAACACCTATATTTTACCCTACAGAGCACAGACACCAGAAACATGTGCAATACCTAGAGCAGAGTTTCCCAACTCCAGTCCTGGAGGGCCAAACACCATTCAGGTTTCATGCTGTCTCTAATAAAGATGCCTGTGCTGCATTTGTATATGCCGCCCCCATGGTATGCAAATGTATCTCATGCATATTCATTAGGGACAGCATGAAAATCCCAACAGTGTTTGGCCCACCAGGACCGGAGTTGGGAACTCATGCCCTAGAGCAGCGGCCAACAGGGGCAGAAACATCCGCACCCATAGTCTCCACTATCCAAAGCCTCATGGAGAGTCAGGCTGTTGGGCCCTGCGTGCAGCTGCATCTCCCAATACTAGCACTTGCATACCTTAGCAATGCTGCCCTAAACCTGGGAATACGTTAAACATATATCAAAAGATTGCTATGATTAATGGCAGATAGCAATTCCTAAGTTAAGCACAATTTGCTGATAGAGCTGCATCATAGCAACCTTTCTGATATCTGTGGAGTGTGTTTCAGTTTTGGTTTCTGACAGTGTTTACCACCCCTTGGAGTGACCCCAACAGTATTGCATACCATAGCCATGCCATGCCTGCACTGTGCCCAGGACTGGTGTGGTGGCCAGGGCTGCCAAAAGCCTCTATATTTGCACAATGCTGGCATAGGTGTGGGAGTGTGTGTCTGCCTACCCAGTGTGTTGTGGCTGCCTACACCTTACTCAGCTCACACTGCTTGCACTGTTTCCATTGTTAGCCTGCCAATGTGCATAATGAGGTGCAAGGTACTGTGGGTATGGCCCGGACAGGGCGGCCTGGGCAGGATGCATCTGCACAGGGCATTAGGGCAATGGCTGGGACATTGTAGTGCCTGGCCACCACCTGCACTGACAGGGTGGCCACAGCATGTCCTGCTGGGAGGTCACTCTCACCCTGACTGAGCAGTGACCACGGCATGATTAGGTTCCCCCATAGTACTATGTAGCATTTCTTTCAAGTGATGTATATGGGTTCTCTTTTCTGGGGTCCAGTCACTGATATCTGCTTTTTGGGTGTGTTTATTTCCCAGTTTTGGGTGCACGCAGCTCCTCCAGGAACATGCACTATGGCCTAGCTAGCAGACTCTCTACAGTTAGTATATGTATGGCTGGAACAGCTTGCAGGGTGCAGTGGCTGGAGACTCACTGTGTTTGTTGCTGGAGAATGTCAGATAGTGGTGAGGGGCAGCTGAGCATTTCCAGGCCTACTGTCTGTCTGCTATTGCTTTATGGAAGCATACAGATCTGCATTGACTGCCCTGTAGGTTGTCTGTTCCCCAGCAGGACTGGGTTTGATGGTCCCCTCTACTGCCACCATTGCAGGAATGTGGATCCATTGGTGGGAGATCCTGTCCCCCACCCTGAGCTCCACAGGGCAGGTTGGGTGGTGCTACATAATCTGCCTGGGAAATACGGATGGACACAGCTGTATCCTAGGTGTGTCTGCAAGCACTGTTCCCTCTAAGCTGTGCGTGTGTGCACGCGCACACACTTCGCCGAGCGAGCGCACATACTTTACATCAGAGCGCACAAAAATTACGGTTCTGATTCTGATAGAAAACAACACAGATGTCTTAAAATTTAAAAGTTGTGATTGTAATTACTAGAAATTTTCCACTTCATTTAGTAATCGTCTATTTTCATTTAGTTTGATTAAAATCAATGTGGTGTACATACTGTATTCTGACGTGTAGTCAGATTTTAAAGTATATAACTCCGAGTGTCGTTATGTGGCGTACAAAAATTTAACCTTCCTTCAAAAGCTGCACAGCTGATATTTTATGCGCACACAGCCTACAGAAAATTAGAAAGAACATTGTCTGCAAGGACTACTTAATCACACACTGGCACTGATAGTGATCTGCAGTATAGCCTATTTCAGCTAAGCCAGGTGCTGTGGACATGGTGCTGGGCTCCCCACCTCTTCCTCAGGGTGAGCACAGTACTCGCACAATGTGATGATCTGTGGGTACTCTGTGCCAGTAACACACACGGTCAGTTCCCCCTACCAGGCCGATGTGCTGTGGGGGTGCATACCCCATCTTGTGATCATCTGTAGACTGCTGATCTGCATGTGCAGTGCATCATGGGTACCCTTGGTGCTAACTTATCCTGGTAGCCACACCAAACAGTGTGTCTGGGGACCTGCACTGGTTGAGTAGCTAGCCGGTGAAAAGTGGGATATAAATACAGCTAAATAAATAAATAAATAAATAAATAAATTGTTGCAGGACAATGGTGAATATACTGACTGCAGTGGGAGAGGTCATGTGTTCAATTCCCAAGTGGGCCTGTATATTGATGTATAAGGATGTATAGGATATAGTGTATTATCATCACATCAGAGCGTGTTACCAGATGACAATATGTCTAAAAGTGTGGCCAGTTGCATGCAGTGGTTATGTTGGAGGAGTGGCATGGGCTGCAGGTTGCTAGATCAGCTGGTGAGCTGTATACAAAGTGCATCCGTCAATATAACTGTCAGAGGATACAGCTGTCTATGCATGTAGTAGTCTGACATAGATCTGAAATCCGTGTGCACATCCCAAAACACCTGCAGCTCAGTTGGACAAACCAAGGTGCCCTGTAAAGTGCCCTAGCTGTGTCCGTACACTAGCCTGGTAAGCAGAGTAGAAAGTGTATGTAGATGACCTGGTGTAACTGTTTAGCCAGCTATTGCTATGTGAAAAGGCATAGCACACCAGTTAATATAATGCCCTCCTTGCCAGTGGTGATGGGTTCAAGACCCCAGTGTGCCAACACCAAGATAAATGCATAATAAACCAATTGTGTTAAGAAACATCAGACACATCACTGCAATGTGTGTCTGCATCATAGATCTTTATATATATTGATTGTGCCACCGTTAAGTGTGTACCAGCAGTGACACAGGCACGGGCACGTTGCTAGCGTGCGGCGTGCATGCATGAGCAAAGCATTGCTGAAAATGGTGACTTGGTCCAGAAAGCCAGCGTTTACACGCAGGGAGCTATGCCACATTGCAGAGCTGATCTGCACTAGGCAAAGGAAGCTTTTTCCTGGCTCCTGCACACCAGCATCTTGGATTGCTGTTTGCAATCACCAAAGGTGTTACAGTGCATGTGTGGCATCACTGTATCATGTTTCAACGTACACGGTGCAAGTGCATGTGACTGACTATGTTGGTGCTACACAGCAGGTTGCAATATGGCTTCTGTGTGGGTTACTGTAACATGTTTGACCTTTCTTTCCATCTCTATATACAGGTTATTGTGTCTGTTTACTGTGCAGACATGATGCTCTGCATTGATTTACAAACCTAGCATTGCATGTCTGTGCAGTTCTATTTATCCCCTGAGGTAACGACACTCACATTGCCCCATTATATTTGGAGTGTGGCAGTGTGAGTGCCCATTTTCTTCCTTCATTAGTGCATTCCATGTACCGTGATATATGTGTAAGGACACTGTATCCACAACAAACAATGCAGGGGGACCTTCTGCATAGTGTCATCTCTGCATGTTTTTGCAGATGGTTTCTTTTGAATTCTCTGTGTTCATGTGCCTCTGCTACCTGTTAGCATATCCTCATTGTGCTTTTGACGATTGTTTAGGGTTGCATTGTTACAGCTTTGATTCCTATATCAGG
Organism: Ichthyophis bannanicus; assembly: GCA_033557465.1. NCBI lineage: Eukaryota > Metazoa > Chordata > Amphibia > Gymnophiona > Ichthyophiidae > Ichthyophis > Ichthyophis bannanicus. The sequence continues at coordinate 29,868,556 of CM066032.1, read as the reverse complement.
CATTATGTGACAGCTGTAATATAAATTTCGATATTTGTGTTTAAACTTTCAAACTTTTGACAACATATGCTGTTTCATTTGTGTGCCTCCTGTGTTGGCAGAGAGATATGTTTTAAGGAACAGATCATGATTGATGTGTGTTGGGCCCTCATCATGCACCGCCTACTGTCTACATGCACTCATATGTAACTAACACATTTGGGGCATGCAACAGCATGCGGGGGGTGGGGGCTAATGCATACTGCACACCATGCACCTGATGCACATTATCTCTCCTGCCCATCATCTGTAGACGGGCCAGTGACCTTTCTGTAAGATGTGGGTTGCTGTCCTGCAAAATGTGTTTTCCGTTTTTCACCTGGGATCCACTCACCTTGATATTATGATGGCGGTATCTACACTATCTGTGATGATTAGCCAAAATAAAAATATGTGTTTGACGTACATTTGTCTCTGCTGCTGCTTGATCACACTGACACTTGTATTTAATGATTTCCTGGTCATGTACATGGCCCACCTGTGCTCACATTCTTGTACGGTGCCAGCTGTCTATCTGCCAGCTGTTTGTCACATCATTGGGTGTTACAGGTTCCCATACACACCTTCCCTTTGAGGTACTATTTTTGCATTGTGCTCATTGTGGTTGTTTGGGATAGTGGTTGCAGACAAGTGTTGTAACACCATAGGTTGCAGGTTTGATCCCCAGATGGGGTTTACTTTTTTTTTTTCTGTTGTGCTAACATGACCATTAGGTACCTGCAGGTTCATCACCTATGCACACACCGCTCCAACTCTTCACTGTACACCAAAGTGTGCCCTCTGTGCTGCCTAGCCATCACATATTATCTGTTACATATGTCTCTTTCTTTATAGTGTTTACATGGCAGTCCGCTTGGGGGATTGGCATTGCTGTAGTTCAGCTGGTTTGTGGCACACCTGTTTGCAGGTTCAATTTTCTCCTGTTCTGTTCCAAATTTTGCCCTGCTCCACAGAGCATCCCCTGCTGCCCTTTGGGTTTAGGTTCTTTCCTCTTTTGCATGCTGTATCCACTGCATAACATTTCATTGTGTGTGTGCATGTAGTTATATGTGCCTCTGGTCCCAATTACAGTCTGTAATCTGATCTATACACACCAGATCTGCATGTGATTTCATCATGGTTACTGTTGGGGGTTTGCCTATCCTGGCAGCCAGCAGGCTTCTTGTGTGATGCCCTGCAGTATTCTTGTATGCAGCCTTTGCTAATGATCTCACATTGGTGGTATGGCCTATCGGTTTGTGCATTGCCATTTGTGCTAACGGTCATAGGTTTGAGTCCTCTCTGTTCTCTTTCATTTGTATGCCTGTCCTGCACAGCTACTTTTCATTCCTGTGACAGTCATATCTGTGCAGATCTGTGCTGTTAGCACATTGTACCCTTATCACAGTTGTCAACCATCCTTCTGTCCATCTATATGTGTCTGCCAGCTGTGTGCCATCCTACCCTGATGTGCATGCTGCTACCCCAAGTCCTGCACTGCTACACATTTCTGCATTGCAGCTCTCCCTGGTTGCCTCTCCTATGTGTGCTCCGCATGGCACTGCTACTCCTCTGTCCTCCTGTCATTACACCTATCCTGTCACTTCTCCCTCCTCTGCTGGACATGTCTTCCCATCCTCTGCCACACACTGTCATTATTCTGTGCATCGCTACAGTTGCCCCCGATGTTTGTCCATTTTTCCTGCTGCCACATGGGCTAGACGCAGATTTGTCTGGTCCATCAGCTCAGATCTACTTCCTTCCATTACTTGAGCATTGTCTTTCCTTGTTGCTCTGTGCAGTGTTAGGGTTACATCTGTGTTTGGCCCATAGCTCTCTTGCTTTTCAACTTGGGGGACCTTACTGCCCTTGGCCAACATTTTTGGGGTCACCTATACATCCTTGGGGCATTTTCAGCCACACCTTAGATTCAGCCAGCTTATGGGGGTGCCTTCTATGGTGCCTTGGGAGTTGGCAACCTTTCGACATGGCCTCTGGGGCACATTATAACCCACCTTGGCTGATGTGGTGGTTTAGGATGTGCCTTCTGGTGCACCCTAAAAGGTGCATTTGTTTATGGCACTGGGATGCAGTTATTTTTAGCTGACAGCAAAGATTGTTGTACTGTTGCAAGCAGGAAAAGGAACTGCCTTGGCCAACCTTATTCATTAGGCCCACTGGGGGATACAACTCATGACCCCTGTTTCAGCAGGCATTGTAATAACCAGTGTGCTATACCTCTATTACTGTTATTGCAGGTCAGCACACAAAGTTAAGGTTAATGCGCAGTAATATGCGCAGCTCCCTCTATCGCGCGATAATGTGCGTGGCGCACTTTATCGCGCGATAACCCACACTTGCTACCTTAAGACCGGAATGCCCACTCCTTTTATAGCATTCTGCACATTATTGCTGGGCGCACATTAAGATGGTTTAGTAAACATACCCCTTAGTCTTACTTAGTAACCAAGAGATCAAGGTTTGATTCCCACTAGCAGTCCTTGTGGCCTTGGGCAAGTCACTTAACCCTCCATTGCCTCGGAAGAAAGGCCTGGCAATCTACTTTCACTCACACTGTCAAGAAAACCCAGGGGCTGCTGGGTCACCAGGATTCAGGATTGACTCGAAGGCACACATTGCACATTACTTGGTGTTTATAGCTTTTGAGAGAATATACAACCGATTTCTGTCCCACTCCACTTCTTATTTTATAAACCTCTATCATATCTCCCCTCAGCTGTCTCTTCTTCAAGATGAAGAGCCCTAATATCTTTAGCCTTTCCTCACAAGAGAGTCGTTCTATCTCCTTTATCCTTTTGGCCATCCTGCAGTCATTACGATATACTCTGTTTTATTATTTATAATGTTCCAAATAATATCTGACATTCTGTTTATTTTCTTGTATTTGCCATTACACACTGAACAGAAAATTTCAACATATTGTCCATGATAACACCTAAATCCTTTTCCTGAGAGGTGACATATGTATTTATAGTGTGGATTATTCTTCCCTATCTGCATCAATTTGCACTTGTCCACATTTAAATTTCATTGCCCTTTGGATGTCCAGTCTCCCAGTGTCTCAAGGTACTCTTGCAATTTTTTACAATCCTCTTGTGATTTAGCAACTTCGAATAATTTTGTGTAATTAGCAGATTTGATCATTTTGATTCCTTGTTCCAATTTTGAGTATCTGCTCTTTGGTTGTGGAATCGCTTTCCATCTGAGGTTTATACCGTTGAATTGGATGACTGTCAGAAAGAAGGTTATTATCTTTCTATTTTCCAGTATAATGATGGGCACATCTGAGGGCTTTCCTTGCTATGTAGGAAAGGGGCAATGCAACTGTCTGGGGTTTTTTTTCTGTTTAGTGGCAAAAATTGTGTTTTTATTGTTTTATTGTTTTTATTATATATTGGGAACTGTATTGAATGTCTTTTGATTAGAGAGTGTGGTATATAAAGTTTCACAAAGAACAAAATAAATAAATTAGTTAAAAATTGCCAGTTCCAGGACATATTCCTGGGGAATTCCACTATTCACCTTTCTTCCTTGAGAAAATGAACAATTTAGCCCTACTCTTTGGGGTATGTTTACTAAACCGTCTTAATGTGTGCTTTGTAACGTTAGCACGCGATAAGGTACCTTATCACGCGATAATGTCGCATCTGCCAGCGCACAGTTACCTTATCGCGCGATAATGCGTGCCGCGGCGAAAACGAGTGATGAAGGCGGGCAAAGGCTCCCGGAGGGCGGAGGAAGGCTCCCTATGGGCGGAGAGAAGGGGTCAATGGATGGAGAGTGGGAGGGGAGAGGCTCCCCGCACACTAACGCTGTGAAATCCGAGGCAAAAAAATAACGCCAGAGAAACCCTCGCGTTAGAGCCGATTTAAACGGAAGAGAAACCATTTACGTCTGCAATGTACAGCAAAACCAGGGAAACCTACAAAAAGTGATAAGTGTGATACATGTGCATGGAACAAAAGGGCAAATAAACAGTGAAAATGACCTCAACAAAATGGAAAAAAAACATAACCAAGCTGGCTAATAGTGATATCAATGGGCAACATCAAAAAACACTCCCAAGAAAGCTCCAAAAAAAAAGAAATGGATTTTGGAAGGGTCTACGCTCCGTCCCCTTACAAGGTGAATGAGCCCACAGTGAAATTGTCCAGAGCAGGGTTTCCAACCCCATTGGCCAGGTTTCCTATCTCCAGGGACTGCACTGTCTCTGTGGCCACAGTGTGGTGCAGTGAACACAGCCAGTGTGTTCAGGAGCAGAAGGTCACCAGTGCAAGTCCCAGCTGGGGCTCCTGCCAATCCAGTCCCAATATTTTAACCACTACTAAACCGTGAAAGTACAGACAAACCTTTATTGCAGAGAACATAAGCATGGTTGAAACACCTATATTTTACCATACAGAGCACAGACACCAGAAACATGTACATTACCTAGAGCACATTCCCCCAAATGCAGCCCTGGAGGGCCACAAATCATTCAGGTTTGATGCTGTCTCCAATATAAGGCCATGTCAGCATGGTGGCGGAGGGGTACCGGTGGTGGAGGGGGCAGTGTATGCTGCCCACAGCATACCATGGCCTACCCCTCTTCACATGGGTGCCGTGCACTGCAATAGACAGGCCCTGTCTGACGAACAGCCATGGACTCCCCAGGGAATGCACTGTTTCTGTGCCAAGACAGTGGTGCAGCACACACAGCCAGTGCCTTCAAGAGAAGAAGGTCAGAGGTTCAAGTCCCAGCTGGGGCTCCTGCCAATCCCATCCCCATATTTTAACCACTACTAAACCATGATAGTACAGACGAACCTTTATTGCGGGGAACATAGGCATGGTTCAAACGCCTATATTTTACCCTACAGAGCACAGACACCAGAAACATGTGCATTACCTAGAGCACATTCCCCCAAATGCAGCCCTGGAGGGCCACAAATCATTCAGGTTTGATGCTGTCTCCAATATAAGGCCATGTCAGCATGGTGGCGGAGGGGTACCGGTGGTGGAGGGGGCAGTGTCTGCTGTCCACAGCACACCATGGCCTAGCCCTCTTCACGTGGGTGCCATGCACTGCAATAGACAGGCCCTGTCTGACGAACAGCCATGGACTCTCCAGGGAATGCACTGTTTCTGTGCCAAGACAGTGGTGCAGCACACACAGCCAGTGCCTTCAAAAGCAGAAGGTCAGAGGTTCAAGTCCCAGCTGGGGCTCCTGCCATCCCAGTCCCCACATTTTACCCACCACAAAAATGTGATAATACAGACAGAACCTTTAGTACAGATAATGTAAACATGCCCAAAACATCTACATTTTACCCTACAGAGCACAGACACCAGAAACATGCGCATTACCTAGAGCAGAGTCCCCCAAATGCAGTCCTGGAAGGCCACAAATCATTCACGTATATGCTGTATCTATTAAAGATGCGTGTGCTTCATTTCCATGTGCCGCCTCCATGGTATGCAGATGTATCTCATGCATATTCATTAGGGACAGCAGGAAAACATGAACAGTGTTTGGCCCACCAGGACTGGAGTTGTGGACCTCTGCCCTAGAGCAGCGGCCAACAGGAGCAGAAAGAACTGCACCCACAGGCTCCATTATCGAAAGCATCATGGAGAGGCAGGATATTGGGCCTTGCGTACATCTCACAATACTAGTACGTGCATACCTTACCAATGCCACCATAAACCTGGGAATATGGTACACATATATCAAAAGGTTGCTATGATTACTGGCAGATAGCAATTCCTAAGTTAAGCACAATATGCTCATTGAGCTGTATCATACCAATATCTCTGATGTCTGTGGAGTGTGTTTCATGTCTGGTTTCTGACAGTGTTCACCACCCTGCGGAGTGACCCCAACAGTATTGCATACCATAGCCATGCCTGCGCTGTGTCCAGGACTGGTGAGTTGGCCTGGACTGCAAAACTCTCTATAGTAGCACAATGCTGGCATAGGTTTGGGAGTGTGTGTCTGTCCATCCAGTGTGTGGTGGTTGCAACACCTTACTCAGCCCACACTGTTTGCACTGTGTCCAGTGTTAGATTGCCAATGTGCATAATGAGGAGCAAGGTACTGTGGGTATAGCTCGGACAGGGTGGCCTGGGCAGGATGCATGAGCACAGGGCATAGGGCAATGGCTGGGACATTGTAGTGGCCGGCCATCACCTGCACGGACAGGGTGGCCCCTGCATGTCCTGCTGGGAGGTCACTCTCACCCTGACTGAGCAGTCACCATGGCATGGCTAGGTCCCCCATAGTGCTAACAGCATCTCTTTCAAGTGATATCTATGGGCTGCCATTTTTTGGGCCCAATCGCTAACCTATCTGCTTGGTGAGTGTGCTGACATCCCAGTTTTGGGTGCACACATTTTTTCCAGTAATATGCACTATGGACTAGCTAGCAGACTGTTTGCAGTTAGTATGTGTGAGGCTGGAACACCTTGCAGGGTGCAGCGGCTGCAGAATCACTGTGCTTGCTGCTGGAGAATGTCAGATAGTGGTGGTGGGCAGCTGAACATTTCCAGGCCTCCTGTCTGTCTGCTATCACCGTATGGATGCGTACAGAAATGCATGGACTGCCCTGTATGTTGTCTGTCCCCCAGCTGAACTGAGGTTGATGGTCCCCTCTACCAGCACCATTACAATGATGTAGAATGTGGATCTGTTGGTGGGAGATCCTGAGCTCCAGAGGGCAGTTTGGGTGGTACTACATAATCCGCCTATGGGTCCAAAGAGCCGGCCCGCCCCCGCCCCCCCTGCGCGGCCTGCCCCCCCTGCGCCCCCCGCCCCCCTGCGCCCCCCGCCCCCCCTGCACCCCCTGCCCCCCCGCCCGCCCGCCCCCCGCCCCTGCAAATCATGTGGCCATGGCACCCACACAGGATATGCACTATTCTGGGTGCATCAAAGTGCTCAAGGGCTAAACTTGAATGAGAAATCAAAGATGGACACAGGTGTATTTGACAGTGTAGCTGCAAGACCAACCCATCATACACTGGCACTGATGGGGACTCGCACCATAGCCTATCTCAGCTAAGCCAGGTGCTGTGGACATGGTGCTGGGTGGCCTACCTCACCCTCAGGGTGAGCACAGGACCCGCACAATGTGACAGTCAGTACCTATCTGTGCCAGTAACACACATGCTCAGTACTCCCTACCAGGCTGAGGTGGTGTGAGGGTGCATACCCCATCCTGTGGTTATCTGTAGACTGCTGAGTACTCCCTACCAGGCTGAGGTGGTGTGGGGGTGCATACCCCATCCTGTGGTTATCTGTAGACTGCTGATTGGCATGTGCAGTGCATCATGGGTATGTGTGGTTTAACCCTATCCTGCCAACCACAGCAGACAGTTCGTGTGGTGGGCTGCACTCCAACTGTAGCCAGCCAGGAGTTTGTTAGCAGCTATGGAGATGTAGCCCACGGGTGACTGCCCCTGGTGTTGGCAACCACACCTGCCGTAAGCATACAAGGCCCAGGTCATAGGAACATAACAACATAAGATAGCCCATACTGGGTCACACCCTCGTCCTTCACGCCCAGTATGCTCTTTGCAACAGTGGCCAAACTAGGTTATACGTACCTACCAGTATCCCCAAGAGAGACACGTTACACAATGCTTGTAGTGGGTCAAGCATTGCTATCCTGGGGCTCGTAGAAACCCAAATGTCATGGTAGTGGCCCCTGGAAAGGTGAATAGGGCCACCCACACAATGTTCCATGTATGGATACAGCACCCATGTTTGTTAGGATATCATGTTGCCAGTGGGGTTGGGTCCGAGGATGTGCGTAGATCATGACAACACAAATGTGTTCACCAGACCACATACGGGGTTAGGGGGGTTACCCTGGACACCATCATTGCCAATCCAAATGTGACATGGTCATGCAATGTCATGCAAGGGGGCCACAGGGGACTGGAATGATGTGTTCAGGGTGCCAGGCACACTGCACATAGGTGTCACTGCACACATGTCCAGAGACACAGCTATGCATGCAGGTGGCACTGGGAACAGGTAATCGCCTGGAACAAGCAGGAAGTAGTCCTCACATGTGGGTATCATCGGTACCGACGGAGCCTGCGTGGGAACGCTCTCCAGTGTCCAATAGGAAAGCTATTGGAAGCACCCCACAGCGCCTGTGTGCTGCCATCTTGCCTTTCCCAAATGGCTCTCTCCAGTTCGTTGTTTTCCAGTTCATTGTTCCTGCCATTGCTGAAAAACAGTTATTGTAGTGCCACTCCTGTGGCAGTGTCTGCCTGTTTTTCTTTACTGGTACCACTGGTCTTGTAATTTTATTTTGAAAAAGGTCAGATTCCCTAACACAAACAAACCTTTTTAACAAAAGAGCCAAAATCCCCTTTGTAGGTCTCCCCCCGGTTTGGCATTAGGCCCTAATCCCTCCTCCATCATGGAAAAGCACTCCTCAGCTGCAGAAAATATGCTGATAATGTGCCGGTACCTTCTCAGTCACTGACAACCATGATTGGTGTGGCAAATGCTAATGGCCAGATCAATGCATGTCTGAATGTTTGGCCTGTGGGATGTTATCCAAGAGTGGTTGGCAGAACAGAGCAGCCAAGCTCGGTACCCTCTTTCCCTCCAACGTGGCCTCGGTGGCAGCCATGTTGTCAAGGGCTTCCTCTTCCTCCCATGGATCTCAGGTAACCAAACACAAATCTGTCTGTTCCTCAAAGGGTAGATCCCCCTCCAAATATTGGACTGCCACTGGCATTGCCCTTGAGGAGCACGCTCCGGGCAAACAGCCCCGGTGGGAGTCCCTGGCCTTCAAAGCCACTTTGGGACTCCATGAAGTTCTGGAGGCCTCAACCTGGTCCGACCACCTGGTGCTATGCTCTGGGGTCCTGGCTTTGGCCAGTACTCATACACAGACATCGGCAGTGTTGATTGACCAGAGGATCATGGCCATCGAACGCAGTCTGGCAGCTCTCCTTGCGGTATCAAAGACCTTGGTTCCACCCCAGCACCGGTATGTACAGCAATTGCAGGACCGGCATCGGCAACTGCACCATTGGTGCTGATGAGTACCGATATCCACACCCCGGTACCGTGTCACTCCGATACTGAGGCCAATTGGTACCGATACCTCACTTTACCTGAGCCTCCGTAGAGAAGATACATCCAATCTCCTGAGGGGTCTGATGACAATGACAGCTCAGAGGGTAAAGATGTACCTCTCCAGAACAAGCCTGCCTCTCCCAAGAGGAGATTGTCCCCTCCTCAGGATATGTCCTTCCTGGATCTCCACACACATGTAGTCAAGGGCCTCTCCATTTCATTAGTAACTCAATGTGAGCACAGGCCATGGGAGCCAGAGATTTACCAATATCACCAAACTCCAAAGGAGGCAGACATCCTGCCAATACATCAGATCTTAAGGAATCCTCTTTTGAGAATGTGGGAGATTCCTCGTACCACCTCTCCACATTCTCACATGTGCCTACTATGTATCGTGTGCCTCCGTACCCTGGTTTGCAGAAAGGACACCTCCCTGATCACTCCATCATGGTGGAGTCTGCTATGAGGAGAATTAAACATTACAAACAACATGCCACCAACCCTCCTGGTAGGGAGTGTAAGACATTAGATGCCTTTGGTCGCTGTGTCGTCCAAACATCCATGCTTTCAGGCAGGACAGGTTCCTATATCATGTACATGGGAATGTTCCTGACGGAGGTCACACAAGATCTACAACTGGTAAGTCCACATCTCCCAGATCACAGAGGTCACGACTATGTAGCACCTGTCAAGCATGCCAAGAACATTTCAAAAGTTGTGAACAGGGCAGCTTTTGACTGTTTTTCATGCATAGGCAGAGTCTCTGCCATTGCTATTGGGGCAAGGAAACTTGACTGGCTGCAAGCCTCTCACCTGGAACACTGGGTACAGGATAAGCTGGCCAACACCCCCTGTAGTGGTGAAAACATTTTTGGAAGAACCAGCAGGACAAGTCTACCTTGACCAGGCTTTCAAATATTGTAGATCCTGCAAAGATGAGAGCCTTAGAAAAGCCCTTCCTCTCCAAAAAGAAAGGATACTATCAGTCCTATGCTCAGCAAGGACAACCTGCAGTACAAGCTGCTAGAAAGGGTCAACAATCTACTAAGCAGAGAAAGCCGAGAGCTACTCTGCCTCAGCAGACCCAGCAGCCTCAGCCCCCACAGGGCCTTTGACTCCGTGATGGAGTACCTGCCCTTCCTGGCCCTCCAGGGAAAGCAACCGTCAACAATCCCAGGAAGATTAGGTCACCTCATCCACAGATGGAGGCAAATAACATCAGAACCCTGGACTCTGTCCATCATAGAAGAGGGTACAGGCGTCATTCACATAGCCTGCCGCCTCCTACAATAGTAAGGACATTCAGTTCGCAAACGTCCCCCCAACTGAATCCAGAGGTAAAACATCTCTTACCTCAAGGAGCAATGGAAGAGGTACCTCATCTTCAACAGGGTTCTGGGTTCTCCCCCCCTATTTCCTCATACCAACGAAAAAAGGAGGTCACAGACACATCTTAGATTTCAGAGAACTGAACAAGTTCCTGTTCCAACAGACATTCAAAATGATTTCTCTAGGAAACGTACTTCCTGACCTACACAGGCAGAACTGCCTTTGTTCTCTAGATCACAAGGATGCGTACACCCATCTTCTCTGCCAACAAGCACAGAGAAAGTTCCTTTGGTTCCTCCATCAAGGAAACCACTATCAAAACAAAGTTTTCCCTTCAGCCTTGCCTCAGCACCCAGAGTATTCACAAAGTGCATGTCTGTGGTAGCCGGTTTTGTCCGTACCAGGGGAATATTTTTCTGCCCCTGCTTGGACGATTGCCTCATCCAGGCAGAGTCACAAACATATGCCCAGGCCTCTCTCTCATACACAATGCGTGGACTCCAATATCTAGGCCCTGTCAGAGATCTCCAGGAATCCTTTCTGACTCCCACGCAATCGCTGGAGTTCATAGGAGCAAGGCTAGATACCAGACTGCCAAAGACCTACCTGACTCAGCCTCGCTGTCCTCGCATTGTGCAACTTGTTTCTACAGCACTACAAAAGACTCACCTCTCGGCTCGAGAGATGCGTCAGCTGCTGGGTCACATGGCATCCACGGTGCATGTGGTCCCCTACGCTTGTCTGCACATGAGACCAGCCCAATGGACCCTCTCTTCCCAGTGGACGCAAGCAACAGGCTGTCTCTCAGATGTGATAGTAAACTCAAACCGCCATACCCTGTCCCTGGACTGGTGGCGGTCAGCACAAAACCTGTTGGAGGGGTCACCTTTCCTGCAAACCCCTCCTCAGATCACATTAACAACAGATGCCTCCAAAGTGGGGTGGGCTGCACAACTACTGGACACCTCCACCCAAGCCACCTGGAATTGTCAGGAGAGTCATTTCCACATCAATCTGTTTGAGCTCTGAGCAATTTGCCTGGCTCTTCATTTATTCCATTCCCTTCTACAGGCCAATAGAATACTACTTTACACAGACAATCAGGTAGCCATGGTCTATGTGAACAAACAAGGAGGAACAGGCTCTCTGTCCCTTTGCAACGAAGCTCTTCAACTGTGGTCGTTTGCCAGAGAGCAGCAGATCCATCTCCTGCCAGTCTATCTCCCTGGCAATCAGAACTCTTGGCCATACAAACTCAGTTGTGTTCTGCTTCCGCACAAATGGTCTCTACACATGGACCAACTCTGTAGAGTATTGCAACTCTGGGGAACTCAAGATTCAGACCTCTTTGCAAGTCCATCATATGCCAAACCTACCCGGTTCTGTTCACGAATCCCAGCTCAGGGCTGCCAAGCGAGGGATGCTGTCCTCCTCAACTGGGGGCAGGAATGCCTATATGCCTTTCCTCCCATTCCCTTGATTGCCAAGACCCTATTCCAACTCGGACAGAGGCAACATGATCCTCATAGCCCCATGCTGGCAACACCAGGTGTGATACCCTCTGCTTCTACATCTGTCCCAGGTTCCACCCCTGTACGTAGGGTCAGCTCCAGACTTATTGTCGCAGGAGGAGGGAAATGTCTCCCCTCACTCAGGAAGTGCATGATGTCCGTTATGCTTCCAGGAAACCTTCCACAAGGCAGTCCTATGCCGTCAGGTGGACGTGACATGTCATTTGGTGATAACAAAAGGCCTTCAACCCTCTTGTCATCCGTATATAAACATGTTTTGGACAAACTCCATTACTTATCAAACAATGGTCTCCAAACTGAGTTAGTCAGAGTCCATTTAAGTGCCATTGCTGCTCCTTATGAACCCATCAATGGACAACCCATTTCATCCCATCCTCTCATATCCAGAATCATGAGAGGCCTGCATCTACCGAAACCTCCCCTTAGACCACCTCCAGAGACTTGGGATCCCAATCTGCTTCTAGGCCAGCGTATGCTGCCGCCTCCTGAGCCCTTAGACACTACTTCTTTAAAGTCTCTGTCCTGGAAAGTAATATACCTTCTTGCAATCACATCAGCAAGTCGTATCAGTGAATTTCAAGCTCCAGTGGCTGATCCACCTTACACACCGTTTCACCATGATAAGGTAATCCTAAGGACACATCCACACTTCATGCCTAAGGTGGATTCCTCCTTTCATTTGAAACAAGAGGTTTAGTTACCTGTAGTCTTTCAACAGCCTTATGCTTCAAATGCAGAGAAGACTCTTCATACCTTGGACTGTAAAAGAGCTGTGGCTTTTCATCTGCAGAGGACCCAGCAACACAGAAGGTCCTTTCAGCTATACAGAGTCTCTGATCCTTCGCATTTGGGTACAGCAGTTTCCAAAAGATCTCTATCCAACTGGATTGCTCAATGTATTACCTTTTATCTATCATATCTAACACCTTTCACTGGCGGCCCATGTTCCCGCTCACAATGTGAGAGTCATGGCAGCCTCTCGGGCTCACCTCCATTCCATCTATATTAACGACATTTGTGGAGCAGCTACCTGGTCCTCGGTTCACGGCCCACTACTGCTTGGATAAAGGCTCCCGCAGGCATGCTATGGTTGGTTAGGCTGCTCTCCAACACCTCTTCCATATGTAATCCACTCCTAGCCGCCTCTCTTACAGGATGCCAGAGATCCATGGGAGGAAGTGGAAGCCCTCCACAGGCCCTCACCACTCTGGGGATCCTTCCCTGGCATCTACATCTAGGGTGTCCTCACATGTGACGACTACTTCCTGCTTGTTCCTGGTGATAGCATAGTTACTCACCTGTAACAGGTGATCTCCGGGAACAGCAGAATGAGGTCATCACAACCCACCCATCTCCCCTAGGGGTTGTCTCTCTCTCTCTCTCTCTTTCCCTATCTATCTCTCTCTCTCTCTCTTTGTGTCAGCTTTAAACTCAACTGGAGAGAGGCAGTTGGGAAAGGCGGGAAGGCAGCATGCACGCACTGTGGGATGCTCCCAAAAGCTTTCCTATAGCTTTCCTGGGGAGCGTTCCCACAAAGGCTCAGTTGGTACTGACGCTACCCACATGTGAAGACTTATTCCTGGTGTTCCCGGAGACCACCTGTTACAGGTGAGTAACTATGCTGTACATGACACACACAGCAGTGGAGCAGGAGCAGCAAGATGCTGGCCACACAGATGTTTATTTATGTTGGCCACCCACCAGAGGTAAGCAGTCACTGATGCCCCCACACATTGTTTTCACATCCACAGGTAGAGGATCTCCGGAAGAAGGGGCGAGAGTTGCGGTTCCATTACAATGATTACCTTGCCCGCCTCCAGAGGGCGGCGCAGTCAGAGCGTGACGGTGAGTATTGGCAACCTTGCTGCCCAGTAACAAATGTCACATTGGCCCACCAGCCTGTGTGGTGCCTGCATATGTACATGTGTTATGTGACACACATGATAATGTGCTGATGACTGTCATCTTCCACAGAGGGTGATGACAACGATGAAGAGGCCACCACATCTGCCTATGCCCTGAGGCGCCCCCCTGCCCACCATGCCACAGAGGTGGAGGTGGTGGTGGTGGAGGAGGAAGCTGAGGTGGAGGCCGAGGAGGAGGATGAAGAGCCGGCGGACAGTGCAGCGGAGGGGGGGGCTGATGGGGGCATGGAAGGGGTGGGTGGTGGGGTGGCAGGGGAGGGAGAGGTTGTGGCTGATGTGGGTGTGGGGGGAGGGGTGGAGGAGGGTGTGGAGAGTGGGTGGGAGGAGGCAGGGGGGGAGGAGGGGGATGTGTGAGTGTGGGAGAGTGATGGGGAACACAGTGCAGCACAGGGCACTGTGGGCTCCCGCCAGCCACGCCATGTTGCTCCACCATCCAGGGCCACACACAGGTCACATGCACATGCCACCACCCAGACCCCTGGCACTATGTGTGTGTGTGGTGGCAGGTGTGTGCAGGACCTGTATGAGGGCCTGGATGCCTTGGAGCGGCGTGTGCATCTCCTAGTGCACTCACACCAGTGGCTGATGGGAGTCATTCAGCAGGTGGCCGCCGAGGTGGAGCGGCTGCCCTGTCAGCGGCCATCCCCTGAAGGGCGTCACAGGAGTCATTGATGGCGCCTGTGACATCCACACATGTACCCTGTGCTGTCCTGTGTTCCATCACTGGGCATGCAGCATGCAGGGAGAGGGTGTGGCTGATGTGGGGTAGGGGGAGGGGTGGAAGAGGGTGTATAGGGTGGGTGGGGGTGGCAGGGGGGAGGAGGGGGGTGTTTGGGGGGGAGGGTGATGGGTATTGTCCCTATCCGTACCATTGTTTTATATTCTGTCTTTTTGTACAATATACACACTGTTTCATAACTCATAACCCAGCACTCCTATTTAACATCTACATCCAACCAATATGCAACATCATGAAAGAGAACAACATTCAATACACAATCTATGCGGACGACATCATGATATACACCCCGATATCAATCGACAACCCGGACTTCTCTAAGATAACAGACTGCCTTACACAAATGACCAATTGGTGTCAGGACAACAACCTCGCAATAAACTACAACAAGACTGAAGCTTTAATCATCACTCGGAACCAAAGCTTCACACACCCACCGAATATAAAGATACAAAACACTACTATACCAATAAGATCAGAAGTGAGATACCTCGGGGTTACGCTGGACAATAAACTCAATCTCAAGCCACACATAGGCAAAACAATACAAAAAGCCTACTACAGGATGCGAATCATCAGGAGACTGAAACCACTCCTCGCCCCAGAACACTTCCGTACCGTATGTCAAGCTCTGATAACCCCACTACTGGACTTCTGCAATCCGATATACCTTGGTCTACCGAAACAAGCCATCAAACCACTCCAACTGGCACAAAACACCGCAGCACGAATCATATCCGGAACTGCAAGACAGGAGCACATCACACCCACCTTAAAGGACTTACACTGGCTTCCAATCAGTGCACGCATCAGATACAAAACTATCATAAACCTATACAAGATAAAACAGCACACATCAGCCAACAGCCTGCACACCCTCATACAACCAGACACCAGTACACGTCCAAGAAGAAAACAAACTCACAACCGAGTCAGCACCCCAAGTGAATACAAACACACACGCAAGGACACAACAGACCGAGCACTCTCCATGGCTGCTCCAACAATATGGAACAAACTACCGGACGATTTGAGGGCAACTACAGACCTCAAGGACTTTAGGAAACAGCTGAAAACCATGCTGTTCATAGAACACTATGGACACATCACATAGTCCAAATAGCTATATATCAGCACACGTCACCGCCTAACACTGTATGTATATAAGATGTTTTTAGCACCACTGTATATAGCCCACATTGTACATAACTCAAACTAATCTAGCACACAACACAACACACACCCAACTAAACTTTCTCCCTCACTGCATGTATAACACACTCACACTACCAGATTGTTTGCTGTGATACCACCTTGATTATAATGATAAGGCGGTTTAGAAATACTGTTAAATAAAAAATAAATAAATAAATAAAATGGTCACGTGTCTCCCTTAGCAACACACTATGGATGCAAGCATGGGATATGTGTGTAGACAGGTATGTGTTGTAAAGGTAGACATGGGTATCTTGTGTGGACTGGCTCCACATGCAGTCATGGGGGCTGACCATGTGTGTAGGTGTGTGAGACCAGGGTGGACCCTGAGATGTTGTAATGTAGAGGACATCCCAGGATACTGAGGCACGTGCATGCTGTGTGCAATGTGTGGGAACCGTTTCTGATGCAACATGCCTGTGTGCCAATAGTAGAACTTGCAAACCACTACGTCTGTGCTGGCAGGGTAAGATGTACTGATGAGCCCAGGAGCTACTCAGGGGTAAAGCTGTTGAGTGTGTCCTGGGACAATACATGTCACAGGGATGGTTGGTGAGTAACCGTATACGTTTGTGGGTGGGCAGGCACGTAGGCAGTGTTGCAGGCAGGGACAATGGTCACACATGTGCGTCCAATGTAGGGGATATGACAGGATGTAAACTGTGACGGCTCCCAACACTGGACATGTAGCTCCAGGACATTCCCCCTGTGCAACCCGGGAGGATATGTAAACCACCACACTGCAGCCCAGGGGCTGGGATCTGACACAGTGCATGGCACACACGGCATGTGATGGTGTCTGTGCAGTGATACCTTCCAGTACAGACACCCCACCATCGAGGGGCCTGTGTGCGGGACACAACATGCATTTGCACACTACCTAGGGGAACACAGGGACACACATTGGAAAACACACGTATGTACTGGTTAACAGCTGTTTATTAGACCCACAATCACCTCCTGCGTGGCCGCCCGCGCCTCCCACGGCACACCACCCCCCGCGGTACTGCACCTTGTCCTGGTGCCTCAGGTGACGGTGCTGGTGCTGGTGCTGGTACTGGTGCTGGTGCTGGTGCTTGCTGCTGCATTAGGTCCACAATGTCCTCCATGGCATCCGCAATGCAGGCAAGCACCCCCGACTGCATCTCCTCCCGGATCATCCTCAGCTCCCTGGTATTTTCTCCCATAGCCATGTATAGAGACGCTGGAGTGCCTGATGAGTGCCTGTGGGTGGGACAGAGGGTGATATGTGAGATTCCTCTCCAGTACCAACTGTCACACATACACATGTCATGCATATCCCAGAAAAGCAGTCTGCAGAACAGTCATGCCTGCCAAACCTACCAACATTTAGATCTGTGTCTCCCATGAGTCATCCCCATGTCTGGAAGGGGTCTGGATGAGGGGTCCTGAGAAACACAGATCTCACACATGGCACATTGCCACAGTTTAATATGTCAATGCCAGGTCTGCACACTGCTTGTCTGGGATAGGTCAGATGATCTGAGGGGGCCTAAGACACACATACACATATCTGGGGTGCCCCCATTTCTATAATGCTGGCACACACTGAAGATTATGTTGTCAAATGATACTGCGTGACAATACCCATGATGAGGTCTCTGTCACATAGGGTGTCTGGGTGACCTGCGATCATTGCTCTTCTCTTTTGGCTTATGTGGTGTATATGGGCAAGCACAGTGTGCATGTGTGTGAGCCCCTCACAAGTGCTGACACCTGACAAGCCATGCTACAGGAGGTAGAATCACAGAGGACATAAGACAACCCCCCAAAATCAGAACGCTATGCTATGTGGGCAATATGCAATCATTTTGTGGATGTTAGGACAACCCTGTCGGGATCATGGGGTATGCTGTTACCCACCTTCTGCATTGCGCCGTGCTGCAGCAGTGTGTGTCCGCAGCTCTTCAATGATTGGGTCCATTTCTGGTGGAGGGGTTTCATCTGGCGCTGGTGCATGAATGGGGTGTTGTCTTGTGATCACCTCGGAGCCCTCTGTGGCAGTGACGTCTGGGGTGTGGTCCTCTGGCTCAGGCTGCACATGTGTGCTTGGGGTCCCGTCACCATTACTGGTGCTGCCCCCAGACATTGTGGGCTGGGGCTTTGGCACATCCTCGGCCAATTGCACCTCCTCCTCCTTAGCTGGGGCCATGGTTGTGTAGTCACCTGGGTTGTGGAAAACCATACACAGCACAGATTGGTTTGCATGGTTCAATTACATACAACTGTTTAACACATCCACCCCACAATCAATGTGTGTTTGGCCGTGGCCTGTACATGTGCTACATATCTACCACTACAGCTCCTGCTACCACTATTAGGCATATATAGGCCAGTACCTAGCAGACACATCGATGTGTACATCAGGGGTCCTCAAACTACGGGACGAGGGCCACATGTGGGCCGCCAAGGAGATGTATGCAGCCCGACGGGTGTTTTTGCCACCGCTGCCAGTCCTCAGGGGCAGCTCTACCCAGGACCGCAGCATTCATTGAGCAGCAGCCCAGCTAAGTTAACACCTTACAAACCTGCTGCTGCCGCTGCCACCATGGCAGTGGCATAATCAAGCATCCCGCGGGGCTCTCCCTGCTCTGCAGTGTCCTCCATGCAGCCTCAGTGTTGGCTGTCAGAGCCGCGCAAACAGAAAGAGCTTCTCCTATCCTGGCTCTGTTAATCCCGCCATGGGGCTGATGGTATTTTCCATCAGGCCCGTGGCGGGATTGACATGGCCGTGAGAAAGGGATACTCTCCCTTCACGCGGCTCTGACAAACCCACACTGAAGCCGCATGGAGGACGCTGCAGAGCAGGGGGGGGGGGCCCCACGGGATGTTTGATTCTGCTGCTGCCACGGTGGAAGCAGCAGCAGTTGCCGTGTTTGGTTTATTTCGTACCCTATCTGGCCTGATGGGGGTGGAAGGAGGTTTGGATTGGTAATTGGCTATGGGGAGGAGAGGTAAGACTGGAAGTGTGCTGATGTGGGGGAGGGGGTTAGGACAGGTCATGGCCTATGGGTGGTGGTAAGATTGGAAGTGGGATGATGGGGGGCCTAGGATAGGGCTCAAAATGTGCTGTTGGGGGTGCTAAGATTGCAAATGGGCTGATGGTGGGGCTAGGAGAGGGCTATCAATAAGCTTTTGGGGGTGCTGGGGTTTGGAAATGCACTTCTGGAGGGACTTGGATAGGACTGGAAATGGATGTGGAGCTAGGACTGGTACTCGGCTGATGTTGGGCCAGGGATAGGATTGGAAATGGGCTGATGGGGGGCTAGGACTGGAAATGGGCTGATGCACGGACTAGAGGGGAGCGGATGCTGGGTGTGGCTGGAAATAGACGGGAGGTGAGGTTGGGCGAGGATCAGAATGGGATGGAGCTGGACAAATGAAATGGTGCGGGAAAAAAACTTTTTGAGGGAGGTAAGAGATATCTACAATTGGACGGATAGTGGGAGAGTAAGTGGGGATTGAGGATGGGGGTCTAACATTTGAGTGGATGACCTAGGAATGTGGAAAGAGCACAAGGAGAAAGATTACTATGTTAAAGCAGATGTAGACAGAGAATGGAAACAATACTAGACGTGGGACGAAAGGACAAATGGAAAGCAGATGATGGGGAGTTAGCAGAAGACCCAAAGAAACCAGACTAACGTGGCTAGAGCAATTGCCACTGGAAAACCAAAACCAAAATGGTAGGAAACATTCTCTGTTTTTTGTATTTCTGCAGTGTTTTTTGGGGTTTGTTCATAGTGTTTATTTCAACTATATTCTGGCCCTCCAATGGTCTGAGGGACAGTGAACTGGCCCCCTGTTTAGAATGTTTGAGGACCCCTGGTGTACATTATCCCACAGAAGGACCATCCCTGCTCAGCAGTGCTTAGATTAGACACAGACATAACAAGCACAGGTCTGAGAGGGGGCTTGTAGCAGACATGTAGCTACATATGCAGGGCAGATATAAAAAGGGATGATGCTAATGAAACATGTGGTTGGAGGGCAGCAAAACACAGAGTAAGAGGGGTGGAATGGGGGACAGCACACTCATGAGCCAAAGGCAGAGGGTGGGAGATAATCCAGGGGAGCAGGTATGAGGAGGTGTTAATAAGAAGCCTGATGCATATCCAAAGGGCAGGTACTCAATGGGTTGGGAGCAGCAAGGTGTGATTTGGGTACCTACCTGCCTGGGGATGGGCAGTGTCCAGTTCCTCTGGCAGTCCATACAGGTATATTGGCCCTAGCCGCTCCGCCAACTCCTGCTCCAGGGGTGTTAGGGAGGGTGTAAAGGGGCCTCCCCCTCCAGTGCCCATGGCATGCTGCCGCTCTGCCACCATGTGTGCACGCACACCCCTCTTTATTTATTTTATTTATTTGCGTACAATTTGTATCCTGCTGCTTCCAGTGATCAGCAGCGGTTACTATACAAGGGGGGTTTGGTTGTACTGGCCAGAAATTAGGGGTATGTACACTGCGATTATGGCGGGGTGGTATCACACAGCAAATAGGATTATAGATTTACAGTTGATTGCTGTTAGACTTCACACAAAGTTCAAAATATACATATTTACACATGCATGACAGTTATGACTTTACATAGGATTGTTATATACATATAAGACTTCACATAGGATTGATTATATACATATATGCATAAGCTACATATATCTATTTGCTCATATATGCCTGGGTGCATCTCATGAGGTTAAATTGAAATGTGCTTGGAAGAGGTGCGTTTTAAGTTTTTTCCTGAAGTCTTTTAGATCACAGGTTGCACGCAGTTCGCTTGGTAACCGGTTCCAGAGTGTTGGTGCTGTAAGTGAGAAGGCCCTATTACTGGTGTAAGCATTAACCTTTCTGAAGCATTTCGGGAGACAGAGGGTGTTGAGGTTTGCTGTTCTTCTGCATCTGTTGTTGGGCATGTTGGATATTAGGCTATTGAGATGCGAGGGTGCTACATTCTGGATGAGTTTGAAGGTGGTGACTAATATTTTGTACTGAATGCGGGCCATGATGGGGAACCAATGTAGTTCTATTAGGACAGGTGTAATGTGGTCGGATAGCCTTTTTTGCATAATGATTCTGGCGGCAATGTTTTGAGCCATTTGAAGTATATTTATAGTTTTTCTTGGTAGGCCTTGCAGTATGGCATTGCAGTAGTCCAGGTGTGGAATGATGAGGGCTTGGGCGACAGATCTGAAGTCGGCATGATCGAGTATGCTACGTAAAGGCTGCAAGACTCTTAATTTGTGGAATATAGCCCGGTTGGTAATCCGAAGATGCTTGTCCATATTTAGATTGCTGTCCAGCATTACTCCCAGGTATTTTATCTCTGATTTGATATTGTAATTGTTGTTATTCATGGTGACCGTTGTCGGGGGCACAAATCCCGGTTTCTTGGAGATACACATTGCTTCCGTTTTTTTGTGGTTAATGGTCATATTATTGCGTTGAAGCCAGATTTGCAGCTAGAGTAAGCATTTTTCAAGGTTGCTGATGTTTGGGCTATTCACGTCTAGTTGTGTGTAAAGCATTAGGTCGTCTGCGTAGATATGGTAGTTGATGTCGTGATACTGGAAAATCTTGCATGCTGGTTGTAGGTATAGGTTGAAAAGGAGGGATGAGAGCGCGGAGCCTTGGGGAATGCCTTGTGTTTGCGGGAAAGGGGTTGCTTTAACATTGTTGAATTGGACTTGCTGCATTCTGTCTGTTATGTATGAGGAGAACCATTTTAGTGGGGTACCTGGTATGCCTATAGACTCGAGACGTTCTAGCAGTGTGAGGTGATGCACTGAGTCGAAGGCTGCCGATATGTCTATGAATATGAGCATATACATCTTGCTCTTGTTATCAAGGCCTTTGAGTAGGTTGTCCAATAGAGCCAACAGAAGAGTTTCGACGCCGTGATGTTGCCGAAACCCGTATTGATGTACATCGAGGGCGTTTGAGTCATCGATGAAGTCCTGTAGTTGGTGCTGTACTGCCTTTTCAATAATCTTGGCGAGGAAGGATATGCTTGAGATTGGGCGGTATGAGGTTGGGTCATCCATGTTGAGTCCCTTATTTTTCAAAATGGGTCGTATGAGAGACTTCTTGACTTCTTTATGTCGTTGAACCTCTTCCTGAGGCTGTCGAGGTCTCTGCTTGGGCCCCCTGCTTGTGCAACTGCCTCCTGCACCTCCTCCCACACCTGGGTGCGTGTTGCAACAGTGGTGGTGTTGCTTAGTCGTCCGTATAGGACATCATAATTTTCAAGAACAGACGCCAGCAGGATGTGGTTTTCCTGCGGTGTGAATTTCTGAGCCCTCTTCCGTTGCAGAGCTGGCACCGGTATGCGCCTACGTTTTGTAGTGAGAGGACCCCGTGTGGGCTGGGCCGATGGGCCTGCAGCCTCCACCACACTCCCTGCCATATCTGTCTCCTCCCCAACAGGTGGCCCCACCTCCCTCTCCCTCTCCCTGTCCCTCTCCCTCTCCACTCCTGCCCTGTCCTGTGGCTCCATCTCCCTGTCCTCTCCCTCCCTGTCAGACATTCCTTCTCTTGCCCTTCTCAGCTCCACCTCACACCTCCCTCCTCTCCCTGCTATCTGCTCTTTACCTCACCTCCTTTCTCACTCACCTGCTCCTTGCCTCCCCTCCTCTCTGTATCCCCTGCTGTACCTCACACCTATCCTCCCCAACCCAGCCTCTACCACTCTGACCCACAACACACTAACTTAGCTCTACTAGACACCTGCTTCTCTCTCTCTCTCTCTCACTGACACCACACACCTTCTCTCTCCCTCGCCTACCAACAACTCCTCAATGTGCAGCACGTGTACAGGTTTATTTATAGGGTTTTTTACATTGCGCGTGCGCAGTTGCGTGAGCACGTTGGCTGCGAAGTTGGCCGTGCGCATTGCGCATGCACCGCCCAGAAGCGGGAAATGCGTGCTTGCGCGTTGCGCAGGCAACTACGCAGCATGGTACCGCCGCCATGCACACTGCACATGCGCAGTTGGCTGTGCGCATTGTGCATGTGCCACGCAGATGCAGGAAGTGGGTGCGTGCGTACATTTGCACGTGAGACGTGGCACATGTGCAGTGCTGCATGTGCGCGGGGCATATGCCATGCGCACAGCCAACTGTGCATGCGCAGCCATCGCGCTCGCACACCTGCGCACGCGCAACATGCGCTACGTAAAAAAACTCTATTAATAGTCCTGAGCACATGTTGCACATTGAGGGTTTTTTTGTAGGCGAGGGAGAGAGAAGGTGTGCGTTGGCAGTGACGGAAGGAGCGTGTCTGAATCAGGTGTATTGAGGAGCGTGACTGGGGTTGTGATTGTTGTTGGTTTTATTGTGTGGCTGTGTTTCTGTGTGGTGTGTAAGGTGTGTGTCTTGGTTAGGGAAGTGTTGTCTGTGTTTGAGTGGTTTAGAGGAGCAGGGCGGGTGGAGGTTATGGCGGCCTTTGTGTTTTCTGCAGCTGCAGCGGGAGGTGGGCAGGTTGTGCGGTTGCGTGACAGGGGAGATGGTGTCTATGGGGCTGAGGCACAGGGCATGGGTGTAGTCCCGCAGCAAATCAGACCTGCAGCTGTGGGGGCAGGGCAGGCAGGGGCTGTGCCCGCACAGCGCAGGAGGCGTGCTGAGGTGCAGGCTCACCATCCACACCTCTATAGGCCCAGGGCCCAACTCCAGGGCATGCGAGAGGACCAGACTGAGCACAGGGGCTATTAGGGAGCTCTATGAGGATCTAAGACCTGACCTCGAGCCCCTGACTGATCGGTCACATGCCATACCGGGTTTGGTCAAGCTCTTTGCTGCCCTACATTTCTTTGCCTCTGGCTGTTTCCAGTCATCTGTGGCCGCAGTGGGTGACATGAGCCGCCCCACCTTCTCACGCTGTCTCCACCAAGTACTGCGTGCCATGGTCAGCCGGGTGCGGAATTATATTGCCATTCCACACACTAGGCAACAGTGGTGGACCCTGAACCAGGCCTTTGAGGCGTTAGCCGGGATACCACACGTGATGGGAGCTATTGATTGCACACATGTTGCCCTGGTCCCACCTAGAGACAGGAAGGTAGTGTTCTGCAACCGCAGACACTATCATTCCCTGAATGTTCAGGTTGTATGTGATGCAAATATGCATATTCTGAATGTGGTCCCCAGGTTTGCAGGGTCCACCCATGATGCCTATATCCTGCATCACTCGGCACTATTCCAACAATTTGAGGCAGGACAGTATGAGGACTGCATATTGCTGGGTGGGTGTTTCCCATTTCTGACATGCACATGGTGCTCATGTGACTAGGCGTATGTGCAAATGTGTGTCTTGGAGTAGATCCCTCATTGTGTGTGTGTGTCATCTGCCTGTGTGGGATATAGGGGGAAGGGGGGTTGCCCTCCAAATGTGCCCTGCTATGGTGCTGTGTGATGCTGGTTGATTGGATGTGAGCATTTGTGTGGTTGTTACATATTATGTTGTCACCAATCCATACAGCTACCCCTTGTCTGGTGTTTCTTAGGTTCCCCACTCAATCTGTAATAGGGTAGACACCCAGGAAGCTGTAAAAAACATGAGGAGTGATCTAGCTAAGCTTGATGAATGGTCTTAAATTGGCCAGCTGGGATGTCATGGTAGGAAATGTGAGGTCAGGCTTTTGGGCTGAAGCAATCCAAGGGAGCACTATTGTATAGGGGGTGAAGTACTCTTGTCCACTACAGAAGAGCGGGACCTAGGTGTGGTTGTGTCTGCTGATGTCAAAGTAGCTAAACAGGTTGAAAAGACGAGGGAAAAAGCTAGAAGGCTGGCTGGGTGCATACGGAGATGAATGGCTAGCATAAAACAGGAAGGGAGAATGCCTCTGTATATTTCTTTGGTGCGACCTCATTTGGAGTATAGTGTGCAATTCTGGAGACTGCACCTTCAAAAGGATGTGCACAGGATGGGGTCGGAGCAGAGGGTGGCTACTAAAATGATTAGTGGTCTTCATTATACAGCATATGAAGACAGACTGAAGGATCTTAGGATGTACGCCTTGGGGAAAGGAGGAATAGAGGTGATATGATGGAGATGTAGAAATACCTCCATGGCATATATGTTGAGGGCGAGAGCCTCTGCAAATTGTAAGCAAGTTCAGCTACGAGGGAACATGGGATGAGGGTGGAGGGAGATAGATTCAGGGGTGATATGCCACCATATTTGTTTACTGAATAGGTGGTGGATCCATGGAATACTCTCACATTGTAGGTGGTAGAGAGGAGGACAGTAACTGCATTCCAAACAGCATAGGACAAACACAGAGGATCTATAAAGGTAAAAAGGGGACTGTTGTACCTGTTGATATGGACGGACAGACTAGATAGGCCATGTGGTCCTTTTGTGTCATCATATTTCAATGTTGCAATGCTGCATAGTTGTGATGTCATATGTTTCTTTCAGAATGTGTTATGCATTTGTTTTGCACATATATACCTGTGTCCATTTGAGGGGACATGAGCTCCTGCTTTAACTTACCTCATTTCTTTCTACAGGTGATGCAGGATATGGGTGTCGCCCCTGGTTGCTGACCCCTGTGCGTCAACCACGGACACGTGCAGAGCGGAGGTACAATGAGGCCCATGCCACCAGCCGCTCTGTCATAGAGCGCACCTTTGGCGTTTTGAAGAGTCTCTTCAGGTGTCTGGATAGGACAGGCGGCACTTTACAATATACTCCACAGACTGTGGCAGAGATCATCATAGCCTGTTCAATCCTGCACAACATTGCTTTCAGGCACAATATCCCTGCAGAGATTAATGAGGGTTTGGAGGATGATCCGACGTGTCCCCCTGTACATGCCTGTGAGGACACACGTGAGGGCACAGCAATCAGGCGGCAGGTGATTGCACAGATCTTCTCATGTACGTACTGCATATGTTCCCACATTTGTTGCTATATGTGTGTAGTGCTAATACAGGTTAACATTTGTAGACCAATATCAGTAGGATGCAACACTGCACTGACATGTAACAGACACTGGCTGGCCATCCCAACGTCAAATATAAGCATGACTGGGAACCAAACGATGTTAGCAGGGCAGAAGAGAGGGCTGAGGTGGATGATGTGGGTGGGTGGTATTAGGCTTGTGGGAGGTTTTGGGGTGACATTCGTGGTTTGTGGATGATTGTGATAGTGGCTGCTGTGCAACCACAGTTAGTTGGTGTTATGCTTTGGGTGCAGCAAGGTGAGAGGCATGTGGTGTGGGTTTCACAGTGGGAGAGAGGACCATGTTTGGGGCCACTTGTCCAGCTGTGCGTGTTTTTCATTTGGTATTTTGAGCTGATTGTGTGTGTGGTATGCTCTTGTAAGCTGGATGTGTGGGTCTGTAATTTTTGTATAGCGCTACATGTGCTATGTAGCACTATATACATGCTCAGTACTATCTGTCATAATGGTAATTGAAATCCTTACGGGGAGTTAGTGGAACAACACAGTGTGGCAGACTGTATAAGTCATCGCGTAGCCCTAACATGGATGTGGTAAAGGATAGGGAAACTGTGCATTGTCCAGCCAGGGTTTTTTTTTTCCATTGCAGAATAGACATGCAGTGCAGTGTTGCATATGTACACACAAACAGAGGTGATTCAGGCAAGATCAACAAGGTGTAGGTTACAGTAGGCAAGCAGAGAGATCAATGTGGGGTGGATTAGGTTTTAGGGGTGTTTTCAGGGAAATATTTTAATTTTTTTCATCAAATTGTTTTAAGCAAATCTAGCTGATAACATGTTGACATAAACCCATGACTCAACTACAGGCTGCATAAGTGCATAGAGGAGGAGAGTGCATGCCAAGACACCAACTACATTGCATACCCTAGAGAAGGAACGTAATAGCCACATACACAAAGAGGCTCTGATGGGAGGAGGGTTATTAGGTGCACATATAGGCTATCCATGCTTTGCCATTATCACTTTCACACAGTGGGCTGACATGCAGCCATCAAGGTCAGGTCAAAAGCAGACATTGGGGTGTGGTTTAGCGGACATAATGCAGACATTGAGATATATGTTTAGCAACTCAGTAGCACACAGCTGTTAATGTTAGTCAAGGTATGAGATATACACACCAGGAAATGTGTTTGGACAGAGGATCCCGGAGGTGCCCCTGCATATTTCCATGTGTTACAGCAATTGACAGCGGGGTAGCAGACGACATTGGGACACCAGTACACACAGTGAAGGGGCATTGGGAGCAACATGGGGGACCCAGGATAATACTGCAGCCTTGGAGTGAGTTGGGAACACGGTAGGGAGAAAACACTTATGTTCACCAGTGTGTGCGACAACAGGGAGGTGAGGGAGGGGACAGACAGAGTACGGACCCCTGTAGTTTGGCAAAGACATGTCCTTGATGCCTCTCACATGGGAGAGATATGTACAGTGTGATGGTGAACAGTGAGTCTGTAAAGGATGTTAAGGGGTGTGGAAGCTGGGGACAGGAAGGTGCAGTGTGTGTTGCACAGCTAGAACATGACATATGTATGTTTCCCTTGTGTTTCCCAATGTACAGGACATAGTTGTTGAAGCTCCTGGTGCTGTGGTGCCTTGGCAGGGGACTGTACATCAGCCAACATGCTATGGTCTGGGGTACGTGGACCTACAGCTATATTGTCTGTGCCAGCAGTCAGGGAAAACACATGTCCTCAGTGATCTTTCCTATTGTCCAGATGTTGTGGTTCACCTCTTTTCCCTGCACCTCCCTAAACCATATTTTGCTGTTGACACACATATCCCCATGTGTTCCTGTCCAGTATGTCTTTAGCAACACTGTCTCTGGGACACGTCCAACAGAGCTGCATGTGTGTGGAGGTTGTAGGTTTATGGGTGGTGGCCTACACGTGCACCCTTTCCCAACATTGTACCATCAGCCAGCACCAGGGTATCATTGCATTTCACAGGGCCTTTATGTGTACAAATCTCCACTTGTGGACATACAGGCCATATGCTACTGCTGGCATGCTGCCCTTAGCATACTGTGTGTGTATGTTCTTGTGTTGGCTGTGTGATGATACAGTGTTCAGGCTTTTTACATTATCATGTGTTGTGAGGGGTCTGTACACCTGGGGGGCGGTGGTGACTGTGCTGTCTCTACCTTACTGGTGTTTTCTGTGTAACCATTGTGGACATGTGTTGTGTGTTGGGAACAGAACTGTGTCTTGTGTTCTGACATACCACTGTTGACCTGCTTTTTGTATCACAGATATTGGCATGACATGGTGACATGGAGATTCTACATATTTCGCTGACATTGTGTCCCTTCACTGTGACCTGTTATGGTCTTTGAGTGGCTCAGAGGATCCAAGACATACACCTGATGCAAGCACAAGGTAGTTTGCACCTTTGTTCTTTTGGTAATGACATCAGCCTTTACAAGCTCTATCCGCGCTTCTTTTCAACGTGTACATGAAGCCAATCTGCGAAATATTCAAAAAGCATAAAATCCATTATCACATATACGCTGATGATATTATGCTCTATACCCAACTCGACACAAATAACCCAAACTACTCACAGCTTGAAGAATGCATAGAAGAGATGCAAACATGGCTTCAACGAAGCAACATGGCCATAAACCATAAAAAAACCGGTCATGTACATCTCAAGAAAACCAGAGTTCAAACCACCAGCTACAATCTCCCTATGCGAAAATACTTATCACACAAAGAATGAAATAAAATACCTCGGAGTAACACTTGATAGTGAACTAAAGATGACAAAACACCTCCGCATAGTAAACAGAGCCATTTTTCATAAGCTCAGGGTTATACAGCCACTAAGGAGCATCATTGAAGCTTCCGATTTTAGGACAGTAGCTCAAGCCCTCATCATACCTCACTTCGAATACTGTAATGCAATCCTTCAGGGCCTTCCAAAAAAAACTCTAAGCATACTCCAGATGTCACAGAACGTCGCAGCCAGAATCATCACTAAAACAAGCTTGGCAGAACACATCACACCAGTTCTAGTTGAACTACACTGGCTCCCCATCACAGCTCGTATAAGATACAAAACCCTAACGACCACATTTAAACTCATCCATAGCCTGGCACCAACTTTCCTCACTAACCTTATCAACTTACAACCTGCCAACAGAAATAGGAGAACCAACACCATAAACAATTTGCAGTTAAGTATAAGTATAAGATCAGTTAAAATAGCCACAAGCAACAAGGCATACTCCTATACTGCCCCCTCACTCTGGAACCAACTTCCGCCTGAGCTGCGCTCAATCAACGACCTGATGATCTTCAAAAAAAAAACTGAAGACATACCTATTTCAACAGGCCTACAACTTGTCTTGAACAGAAATGCATTTTCAACCATTATCTGCATCACCAAAAAGTAGTCAAGTGTAAATGTTTTTACGCTCCGAAACGTAATCAAGTGTAAAATGTATATATGTAAATCTCCCCCTCCCCCCTCCTAACTGTGTGTTGTGCATAACCCATGAATCATGTTGTACACATAATTGAAAATGACTGGTTTTGTTCTAACAACCTCTCATATAACCTTGTAAATCACGCTGTAATTCTTGTAATTTGCCTTTGATCTGGCCTTTCTCTGTTATACAAAATCAAACTGCTCCTGATCGCTGGAAGTAGCGGTATACAAATATATGCTAAATAAATAAATAAATAAATGTTAATGATTTACTGTTTGTGTCATATACATTTCATGTTGGCTCTCTGTTCACGAACGCTGATGCACATAGGATGGAGCTCTGAGAAGCCTGTGTCACATGGGCATGGACAGAACCATATCCATGTGACACCTGTGTGTATGCTTCCAATTCAAAATGTCCCCAACATGCAATGTTTATTGTGTTGTGATCATGTCATGTTTGCCTGTGTGTCCCTTTATTATGTGTTTCTTAATGATTGACTCTCTGCAATTTGTGCTGATGTTGCAAGGCACATACCAATACAATATTTCTCCTCTTCTGACACAGGGCAGAGAACAAACCAGACACATCTATTACAGTGCATGTGGCATTGCCATCACCCACCTGTTGGGGGACACAACACCATGGAACTTTCCCTGAAAAATGGTGCCATAGGATGTTTGACCTCTGCGAGTGCGACACATGTCTAGGATGGACAGTATTAATTTTGGATTACTACTTTGCCCATGACAGACCTGTCCAACACACTGTTGCTGCCGTGCTCTGGTTATGAGTCGTGCTCATCGCAGGAGACACACAGGACCTTTCATGTACTGTGGCATATTGGGATGTGACACTTGACTATGCATGCCCAGGGTTGCAAGGATAGTCTTAACCTGACGTGTTGGATTGCAGATACGCTTTGGACTTTGCACACTGTGTACTGGTCCCCACGTGTGAATCAGGGACTGCCATTGTCACTCTATGTTGCACATTCCTCCACAGTTGTTTCTTTTGGCCATGTGTGTGACATGGAACACAGGATATGCTCATCTGTTTGTTTCAACACAAGCATACAGCCATACGTGTGGCATAGGGGTAGCGATGGAGAGGTCCTGTTGTCTATGTCCACCTACTCTCCACCTGGACATGATACAGGTTTTGCAACAACACCGCTTTAATGCACACCAGCATCCTGGATTGATGTCTTCAATCACCAAGAGTCTTTGCGTGGATGTGTGGCATCACTGAATCATGTTCAAATATCAATGCTGCATGTGCATATGACTGACTATGTTGGCGAAACACAGCACGTGGCAATATGACTTCTGTGTGGTTTACTGTAACATGTTTTCCCTTAATTTCCCTCTCTATATACTGTTTCTTGTGTTTGTTTACTGTATAGACGTGACGCTCTGCATTGATTTACAAACCTTGCATTGCATGTCTGCACAGTCCTATTTATCCCCTGAGGTAACGACACTCACATTGCCATGTTATATTTGGAGTGTCACAGTATGAGTGTCCGTTGTCTTCCTTCAATTGTGCATTCCATGTACGGTGTTATATGTGTACAGACACTGTCTACACACCAACCGGTGCAGGGGCACCTCCTGCATGGTGTTATCTCTGCATGTTTCTGCAGGTAGTTTTCATTTGAATTCTGTCTGTGTTCATGTGCCTCTGCTACCTGTTAGCATATCCTTATTGTGCATTTGATGATTGTTTAGGGTTACATTGTTGCAGCTTGGATTCCTATATCAGGCATTATGTGATAGCTGTAACATTATTTTCAATCTGTGGTTCTAAAGTTACAATGTTTCAACAACATATGCTGTTTTCATCTGTGTGCCTCCTGTGTTGCCAGATAGATATATTTTAGGGAACAGATCATGATTGATGTGTGTTGGTCCCTCATCATGCACCGCCTACTGTCTACATGCACTCATATGTGAGTAACACATTTGAGGCGTGCGGCAGCATGTGGGGGGTGGGGGCCTAATGCATAGTGCTGCACATTATGTCTCCTGCCCTTCATTTGTAGACGGGCCAGTGACCTTTCTGTCTTTCACCTTGGATCCACTCACCTTGATATTATGATGGCGGGATCTACACTATCTGTGAAGATGAACCCAAATAAACATATGTGTTTGATATACATTTGTCTCTGCTGCTGCTTGATCATGGTGACAAACGTGCAATACAATGTGTGCCTTTGAGTCAGTCCTGACTCCTTGTGACCCAGAGACTCCAGGGTTTTCTTGTCAGTGTCACTGGAAGTAGATTGTCAGGTCTTTCTTCCAAGGTAATGGAGGGTTACGTGACTTGCCCAAGGCCACATGGAGTGCTAGTGTGAATTGAGCCCTGGTTGCTTGGTGACCAAGCCAGTTTTCTAACCAGTAGGCTACTCCTCCACTCTTTGATCACATTGACACTTGTATCTACTGATTTGCTGGTCATGTACATGGCCCACCTGTGCTCACATCCTTGTACGGTGGCAGCTGTGTATCTTCCAGCCATTTGCCACATCACTGGGTATTACATGTTCCCATACACATCCTCCCTTTGGGGTAGTATTTTTGCATTGTGCTCAGTGTGCTGTTTGGGGTAGTGGTTAGCGGCATGTGTTATAACACCATAGGTTGCAGGTTTGATCCCCACATGTGATTTATCTTTTTCTTTTCTGTTGTGCTAACTGGACCATTAGGTACCAGCAGGTTCATCACCTCTACACACACCTTCCCTCTCTTCACTGTACACCAAGGTGTGCCCTCTGTGCTGCCTAGCCATCACATATTATCTGTTACATAGGTCTCTTTCTTTATGGTGTTTACAAGGCAGTGCACTTGGGGGTTTTGTATTGCTGTGGTTCAGCTGGTGTGTGGTACACCTGTTTGCATGTTGAATTCTTTCCTGTCCTGTTCCAGATTTTGCACCAGCTCCACCGAGCATCCTCTGCTGCCCTTGGGGTTTAGTTTCTTTCCTCTTTTGCATGCTGTATCTACTGCATAACATTTCATTGTGTGTGTGCATGTGTCTCTGGTCCCAATTACAGACTGTAATCTGATCTGTACATAGCAGATCTGCATGTGCATTTGATCATGGTTACTGTTGGGGGTTTGCCTGTCCTGACAGCCAGCAGGCGTCTTGTGTGATGTCCTGCACTATTTTTGTATGCAGCCTTTGCTAATGAGCTCACGTTGGTGGTGTGGCCTACCGGTTTGTGCATTGCCATTTGTGGTAGTGGTCATAGGTGTGATTTCTCTCTGTTCTCTTTCATTTGTATGCTTGTCCTGCAGAACTAGTTTTCATTCCTGTGACAGTCATATCTGTGCAGATCTGTGCTGTGAGCACATTGTACCCTCATCAGAGTTGTGAACCATCCTTCTGTCCATCTTCTGTCTGCCAGCTGTGTGCCATCCTACCCTGATGTGCATGCTGCTACCCCACGTCCTGCACTCCTACACATTCCTGCATTGCAGCTCTCCCTGGTTGCCTCTCCTGTGTGTGCTCTGAATAGCACTGCTACTCCACTGTCATCCTGATATTTCACCTATCCTGCCATCCACACATCTTCCCATCCTCTGTCACACACTGTCATTATTGCATGGTACATTACCATCACTCTGTGCATAGCTACAGCTGCCCCCGATATGTTTGTCCATTTTTCTTGCTGCCACATGGGCTGGAGCTGATTTGTGTGGTCCATCAGCTGTGATCTACGTCCTTCTTTTACTTATGCATTGTCTTTCCTTTCTGCTCTGTGCAGTGTTTGGGTTACGTGTTTGTTTGGCACATACCTCTCTTGCCCTTCAAATTGGGGGACCTTACTGCTCTTGGCCAACGTTTTTGGGTTCACCTATACATCCTTGGGGCATCTTACACCACACCTTCAATTCAGTCAGCTTATGGGGTGCCTACTATGGTGCCTTGGGAGTTGGCAACCTTTCCACATGGCCTCTGGGGAACATTATAACTCGCCTTCGCTGACGTGGTTGTTTTGGATGTGCCTTCTGGTGCACCCTAAAAGGTGCATTAATTTATGGCACTAGGGTGGGGTTCTTTTTAGATGGCAGCACAGATTGTTGTACAGTTGCAAGCAGAAAAAGGAATTACCTCAGCCAATCTTAATCAGTAGGTACACTGGGGATTTGAACTCATGACCCCTGCACCATCAATCAGTGTCTTAACCATTCATTAAGCACAGTGGGGGATTGAACCCATGATCCCTGCACTATCAGTCAGTGCCTTAACCATTGTGCTACACTGCTGTTCCTTGTTGTATGTCAGCACACCTACTTAAGATTTTCATGCATTAAAATGCACAGTGCTGCCATCAAAAACAGTGCTTTGACCTTGCCGTGCCTCATAGGGCACCCTATATGGTGCCCTATAGGCCACCCTTTAAGCAACATTGTAGGGTGCCTTGGCGGACAGTACACTTTAAAATGTGCCCTCTGGGGTACCTTATGGGGTGCCTTATACAGCACCTTATGTTACAGCGCTTTGAGAGTGCGTTTGCTAGCAGCAGTAATTAAAATAAAATTAAAATGCCTCATAATGCAATATTCCACATAACAGGTAGTGCTTCAGCCAGCCTTATTCATTGGGCACAGTGGGGGATTGAACCCTGCACCATCAGTCAGTGTCTTAACCATTGTACTGCAGCTCTGTTCCTCTGCTCATACATCAGCGCGCCTGCTTATGCTTCCCGCGTGCGTTTCTCGTGCGCTAATGTGCACGGTGCACATTAGCGCGCAGCGCACATTAGCGCACGATAATCCCGGTTTGCTATGTTAAGACTGAAATGCCCACTCCTTATATGGCATCCTGCACACTAGCGCCGGGCGCACATTAGGACGGTTTAGTAAACATACCCCTTTGTTTTCTCTCTTTTAACTAGTTCCTAGTCCACAACAAAGCATTGTCTCCTGACCCATAACTCGTTAATTTTTCCAAGGGTCTCTCAAGAAGTACTTTGTCAAACATCTTCTGAAAAGCCAGATAACCAGAAAATTCATTTTACATAAAGCATCAATAGAGGAATTGAGACGTCCAGGTCCAGATATGCTCAATTCCTCCTGTATATTACAAAAGGCTCTGCTAAATGCCGAGCTTCCTGGAAAATCAATGCAAGGGCATGAAAGGCATGCAAGTATATTTCCCCACATGTGCAGTGGGAGTGGCAATTTTAAAAACCAAATGTAGTAAAAGAGAGTTTCCCAAGCTGTTGCATTATCATTGCTGCAGCTAGGAACCTCATGGAGTCCTGACTGCACACTATGAACAGGGGTGGTGGGGTGATGCAGTTCCTCAACATCAGTCATAATCCCTTCTTTCCTACAGATCCCCTGACATCAATTACAACCGTCCCCTACCTCCTGGACCTTCCCCTAGGTTGCTGCTGCTTTGCTCCTCCCCCCTAGACTGGGGTCTTCCTAATGGTGTCGATGCTGCTTTGTACCCTTCCCATAACGTGGTGTTTTCATTCCACTCTTTGTGCTGCTTTGCCCCTTCCATTGTAGCTTGGCATCTTCATGCCGCTTTTAGTGCCATTTGTCCCTCTTTTGGTGCCATGAGGCCTTCATACTGCTCTTGGGGATCTGTTTACTAAGCAGTGCTAGCAGCTTCCATGTGAAATAGGAGCTGGGACCCCATTGAATAAAATGGGGCTGCGGCTACGATTTCGCATGGAAGCTGCTAGCACCACATAGTAAACAGACCTCTTGATGTCTTGGCGTGCTGTTGTCTCTTTGGCAGATGCCTGCCAACACTTCTAGGTAGTGCAATTATTCTGCTAGTCCACATGAATGTATGGAAATAATTGTGAATAAATAAAAACAACAACAAAAAGAATATAAAGTGGCACCTTTTTATTGTATTAACTTAAAACCTTTTATATAGCTTTTGAGAGTTGAAATTTCCTTCCACATATCGTACTGCCCTGACTTGAGGAAGCGGCATTAGTTCCTGAAAGCTAATAAAAAATGTATAAAGTTAATCTAATAAAAAGGTATCACTTTATACTCTTAAATTTCGTTAAGTTTTATTTGTTAACATTTCTATAGTAGGTTTTAAGCAAGCATGGAAGCTGCTACCGCTGTTTAGTAAACATACCCCTTAGAGTGCAAAATTGCTTGCCCCGTTGACTCATATCAGCCAAGTAATTCAGAGTCTTAATCTGAACCAAAGCAAAAATGTTTGCTGTGCACATTCCTACAAAATATGCACAGCAATCTCTCTCAAAAGTTTTACTATTCATAAACTTTCTCTGCTGTTACCCTCTGCATATTTCCATACTCGTTTGTCCAAAAAGCCAGATAATTCTCTATCTTCTCTACACTTTCTGGATGTTTTAAGATGAAAACAAACACTTTCCTGATACCTATTCATGCCTGGAGCAGGAATACACATGAATGTGCCTAGAGACAGCTCCTCTGCTACTGGGATTGAACAGGGACTGGGATCGAACAAGGATGTCCATTGCCCCTCTACAGACACGCCTCTGCCACACCTCTGGGCCTACTTGAACATCCCAGTAATGGAGATGTCTGCGAACGGCATTGTGGAATGGTTACAGAAACATGTCCATGATTTTGACGTTCACATATATATCTGCAGATATCCAAACCACGACTAAACCTTTTAGAATGATCCTCTTAATGGTTTTTGCTCTAGAAATAATAGGTTGACAAGCCAAACTTTGTCCAAAGGTTATTCTAAAAAAAAAAATGCTTTTCCTTGTATTCCTTTAAGATAATGAACACTTCCATGAGATACTGGCTGGCCTGCACTGGCTTGCTTCTCAAAATAGAAAATGCAAGCCGATATCACTTATTATATACTGTATATAAAAACATAAATCAGTGAAACTTGCAAAATCTGTGGACTTGACAGCTGTCTCAGTTTAACTTTATGCTAATAGACTCAATTCTGCCAAACTCTTGTGGGCTTCAGTGGGTGTTGTAAGAAACAGTAGAATTGGGTATCCAAGAGTGTATTGCTAGAGAGGATGGACAGGACAAGATGGCTGCTTATAGTGTATGTACGTATTTTCCCTGAAGCATCTGACTTTTCAGCTGCCATTTCCTGGCTCAGTAATTTTTATTTGCAACAGTTGTTTGTGGTTTCCTCCTTGACTTTTTGCCAGTTTGTATTGTGGAGCTGGTTGAAGCCCCTGCATTTGGTATGTCTGAGTGGCGATGAATCTCACAGTTGGCAGACAATGATTGTGATGCTGGATGTCTGATTGGCATTTTTTCCCTATAACTACCTACATTCATGATGGAGTGACTCATAGTTACACTAAAAGGAATGAAAACTGTACCTCACACATCATATTGACAATCTCTCACCTTACACCAGCTCATTCTGTAAATCTCACATTAGCTCTGATAACCAAACAGGCATTTATATCAACAAAATGAGATCTTAACTACATTTTGCTATGTTCCCACATAATGTGCTTTCAATGCTACATTATTCTCTTCAGTGTAAAATAATTTGTGTATTCAAACGTACTTACACGGGTGTTTTTATTTATTTTACTTAACATTTTTTATATCCTGCCAAATTTCCACATTTTAAAAAGGTACACAGCTAGATATATAATAATGCAGGGCTGGACAAATCCCAGGCACCAGGTCATCATGGTGACCAGAAATTGGCACCTGGTGCCTAGGATTTACTTGGGGCCCCCCATTTAAAAAAAAACAAAAAAAGCTAATGAGGCATAAAAAGACAATGATCATGGCAAAAATCCCTTCTGTCTGCCTGTGGGAGATCGAATCCCCATGGGCAGAACAGGAGAGGAAGCCAGTAATCGCGGCCTGGAAGGTAGCAGGCTGCATGCACAGATCCCGCCTCCTGTGGGCAGAAGAGAAGAGCTGGTCGGGGCCCCATAATAAAAAATAAATAAAAAAGTTAGGGGGGAAGGTGGAAATAAACTAAAAAATGTAAAGGGCCCGTAAGTTAAAAAAGAAAAAAAAGGAAAGAGGATAGGGGGAATTGAGGGCAGGGGGTGGGTAAGATTCTGGAAGGGGGATAGAGAGTGGGGAAGGGATGCATGGGGGAAGGGAGAGTATGAGGTTAAAGGTTAAAGGGATGAATGCATGGGGGCAAAGGTGCATTCCCCTTTCCCTTGAATGGACACACAAGCACCCCACCCCACCCCACACACTCACACTCACACAAACAAGCACCTTAGGACAGAAATATACCTCAGCTCCACACTACATATACATATACACACAGAGGACCTACACTGCACACACAGAAGCTCCCCAGATTACCCACACAAAGGCACCTACTACCATATCCCACCCGCAGACTAGCACAAACACTGTTGTATCACATACCCACACAGACACAAACTATCTGAAGCTATAGCTATTGTTACATGTCTAAAGATGACACTTGGTATAGGAACTCTGCACACATGAATGGTTAAGGAGAGGTGAACTGAAATCACAGGATAGTTGCAGCCCAGGACAGTAGATTAAGGATGAGATGGTTTACAACAAACAAAAAAAATTAACACAACAGATATATGCATATTCTGTAAGAAAGAACTGGAAACAGTGGCTCACCTCATAGCTGGCTGTGAAGTTCTGAAGACAGAAAATTTCTGTTCAGAAAGGCACAATAAAGTAGCACGTCTCATCTACTGGAAACTCAATAAAAACTACAGCATTGCTCTACTGGAAAAGCACTAGGATTATGACCCAAGGAGAATTTTGGAGAATACAGAGGTTGTGATCACCTAGAATACCCCCATTCCAATCAATAAAAGCTGGATGCAAGAAAGCTGGACATAGTGATAAAGGAGAAAAACATCAGAACGGCATTAATTACAGAGGTGACTTTCCCAAGTGACTATTCTGTGAATTGTGTTGAAAGGGAGAAGATCCTCAAGAACCAAGAAATGCAGTCAGAGACTAAAAAAATATGCCAGAAAGATACCAAGATATTTCTCACTGTGTTGGGTGCCATAAGCTTGATTAAAAGAAATGTCCAAACATGCCTTGGCAAATTACCCATTCGGTGTAGAAATAGTTTAAGGAGCCTAAGCGTATAATGAAGGTTGGGAAATTGGGGATGAGAAATTTTGCCAAATAATCTATACAGAGAACAGGTCAGGATTCAAAATGGAGGGGTAAGAATTGAAGAAGGGACTAAGGGGAATAAAATGACGGCAAAAGTGAGCATGTGTGTGAAGTAGTTGAGTGGCCAGAGTAAGCTTGGATGTCAATAAGGGTAATCTGTAATGAGGGCAAAGGAGGATGTCTAATGCAAAAGAGGGGGGGGGGGGGGTAGAGAGCTCTGTTATGGCAAAGTAGACCAAAGGAGAGATTGTTGGAGCTTGGGTGAATGCAATATGGGAGGAAGGAAGGAAGCGAGCTGGGAGAGGGGGATGGTTGAAAGGAATTAGGAAGGGAGGAGGGGGAATATAATTATTGTGAGGGATAAAAGCAGAGGATCTGGGAAAAAGGTAGTGCAATGAAAGAGAGGATGAATTAAGAATGAACAAAGAAGTGCATTAGGGGTGGGTGGAGGTAGAGGGTAGAAGAAGAATGTGTATGGATGCTGGAATAGGTGGGAGAATGAGAAAGGTGAGCTAAGCTGGGAGGCCCATGGTACAGGGTACAATAAAACAAAGGAATTTTTAATGGAAGCAGTCTCACTGTACTGCAAATGAGAGCAGATGCTAAATGATTGACCTTAAATGCAGGGGCAATCCATTCTCCAGTCAAAAGGAACAACATATTGAGCTACTGTAGAACAGCAGAAGCTCAAGTAGTTTTATTAGAAGAAACTCACTTGCCTGCGGTAGAACAAACTAAAAAGAGGATAGGTGGATGAATCAGTAGCGTACCAAGGGCAGGGCGGTGGGTACAGCACCAGGAGGGTGTGCAACCCCGCTGAGCCCACACTTTGCAGGACTTGAGCCGGGAGAGAAGAACCAGCCTACAATGGAGACAGCGCAGAAAGCCACTTGTCTTGAATATGTGTTTGTTGCGCTGCCTCCAGTGTGGGGCTGGGGGGTGCATACTGTGCCACCATCCGCAAAGTTGGGGGGGGGGGGGCAGCGCCTGCCATAGGTAGAAAAGTGGCTGGGAATGCCACTGGGATTAATTAGCTTATTTATCATACAATAGTGGGAAAAGGGGGGTTGTAATTCTGAAAGACCAAAATATGAAGAGCCACCAAAATGGTAAAGGGGATTGAAGGATACCCCTGTGAGGAAAGGCTGAGAAGGTTAGGTCTTTTCAACTTGGAAAGAGCTGGCTGAGGGGAGAAATGATAGAGGTCTATAAATTAATGAATGGAATGGAACTGGTAAACATAGATCAGTTGTTTATAGCATCAAAAAGTAGAAAGACTAGGGGGACATGCAATGAAGCTACAACATAAGACATTTAAGATTAATAAGAAAAAATATTTTTTCACTCAATGCGTAATTCTGGAACTTTTTACTAGAGGATATAATAAAAGCTGCTAGTGTAGCTGGGTTTTAAAAAACATTTGGACAAGTTTCCGGAGGAAAGGTCCATAAACCATTATTAAAGAGGGCCTGGGAAATCCACTGCTTGCCTCGGGACAAGGATTGTGGAACCTGTGTGCCTTTTGGGAACCTGTCAGGTACTTGTGACTTGGATTGGCCACTGTTGGAAATGGGATACTGGGCTTAATGACCTTGGTCTGACCCAGTATGGCATTTCTTATGTTCTTATGTTACATCTTATGAACTCACACAATTCAAGTACCACACCAAATATTAGGAGTAAATTTGAGAGTATGAGTTCATACTCCATGTACTTAGGAGTAAGGTTCAAGATTGTCGTGGTATGCACAAAGCTAACCAGAAAAAAACTTGAATATTTTTCAAAGTTGTATAATTTACTTCAGCCAATATAAATTAAACTACCGTGAGGGGAAAAGACCTCAGAAACATCCTTCAGGAAACTAAAAGACACATAGCTCCTCTATGGGAGTCTCATTGGCCCCTAGATTCATCTTTCTAGGTCATAAAAACCCCTCATTCTAAAGTGGCACAAACTAATCACTCAATTGGTGCTTCTATTAATTGCTCCAGCCACCATAAAAGCTAATTTTATAAAGAACTCATTCACATAAACATATCTGATAACTTCTTGTTGATAGAAATTAGCACACTTAAACTCAAGAATAGCACAGGTCGGCTGCATCAGGAGTGTGTAAGCAAGGGAGGGCCAGTGAGCCACCATGTTGCTACCACTGACAATGCATGTTGTGATTTCATAGAATTAATCCATTCCCCAAACTCCATTGGGGAATGTGCATGTCGAGTGTGCTATCCTTGGGTTTAAGAATGCTAATTTCAATCAACAAGAAGTTATCAGATGGGTTTCAGGCGAATGGGAATAGACTTGAATAATTTATGAAAAGATGTAGATGTATGGAAGAGTCTCCCAGTGGAGGTAGTAGAGACGAGGACTGTATCTGAAGTCAAGAAAGTATGGAACAAACACAGAGAATTTCTAAAGCAACAAAAAGGAACTGTAGTAGTTTGTATGGAAGGGTAGACTAGAGAGGCTATATGATCTTTATCTGCCGTCATGTTTCTATGTTTGAAAATGTCAGGGTAATAAAAACACATGATAAGGTAGTGGCTCTAAAGAAAGGTTGCATAAAGAGAGACATAACTAGCAGAAAGAAGGAAAGAGATAAAGCCTTTGTATAAATCTTGGTGGGACTATATCTGAATATTTTTTTTTCAGTTCTAGAGGCTATACCTCCAAAAGGAGATGGATAAGTGGGGGAAGCAGTCCAGAGAAGAGCTACTCAAATGGTTTGTCTAAAGTTTTATGAGATGAAACCTATGTGTCCAAATATTTATTTAGTTATTTATGCCAATGTACATATTGACTCTACTGTATAACCTGGTGATTCACAATCGATTCTCCTCCTCCACCCAGTTCCCCATACCTCTATTAAAATAGGCAATGCAATATACAGAACAATAGAAAACATCTCCCAATACTCTCTCTCTCCCATCCCCTACTGTACCACCTTACAGCTCTCTTACAGACCAAACCAGAGCCTAGACACTCTGCCACCATTCCCAACTGCCTGCCGAATATTCACGCTTTCACTAACTTCCTAAAATGAAGATGATCGGAACAGCCTTATATATCATCTTGCAGAAGATTTTCCAAAGCACGTGCAATCATAGAGAACCTTCCTCCTTGTTCCTTAACTCTCCCAGGGATGACCAATAACCCCCTTTCTGCAGACTACAACACATGGGCTATACCTTTTATAATTTCACTGTATCTTATTTCAAATGTGGCAATCCGAATTGCACACCCTGCTCAAAGTACGGCATCTTCTAATTGTGTAACTCCTGCAGGGAGATGGGTGATATAATAGTTTTCATTTAATTACAGTAGTCACTCCTGATGTATGTCACAACACATCATTTTTCTTTTTGAAAGAGTGAGAAACAGAAAATGCACATGCTCTGAGCAAACATGAGAAAAAAAACCTGACAAAGGTTATTTAAATATACAGAGCTGCTAAGATATACATTTCTCGGAGCATTAATATTTTATAATATTGTATTTCTACTGTACATTAGTTGATAGTAATTTATTGATGCTGTTACTTCTCTTTGGAAACAGAGTGTTCTCTAAATGATGCTCAGAATACATTTTTTCATGCAGTAAGTAAACTTCAAGAGATTTCTGGAACTTGGTAGGATGTATGAGCAGAGAATTAAAGAAAGGGAACCCACCATGAATTCCTTGGCTAAAGAAGACAGCAAGCTAGGTTAAAATGGTTGAATTCTGTATCTGTGTTCTTTTAGGGTTTGCCTACGTGACATCCACAGAAGGAAATTACAGATTCTGAAACTTGATATAATAAGAAGTGTAATAACTAGTTGAACGCAAAAGGCAAACATTCCAATATTATTTAATCCACCTATATTTAGAGATATCACATTGCCATTCAAAACATTTAAAAGGAAGTTTTATCTTGTATATTGCATGCTCTATTTCAAAAGTACATATGACTGGTATGAAAACTAGCATTATATCATTTAGTATGTGTACTGCTGTAAATATAGTATTCACAGGCCTTGGTGAGAGGGGAGTCCCAACCATTGCACTTTTTAAATAAAGTATTATTTTGTTTTATTGAATGCAGTCAAGTTGATGCTGACTCCTAGCAGCTCAGCAGCCCCTGGGTTTTCTCAGCATGGTATGACTGGAAGCAGATTGCTAGGCCTTTTCTTCTGAGGGAATGGAGGGTAAAGTGACTTGCCCAAGGTCACAAGGAGTGGCAGTAGGAATTGAACCCTGACTTCTTGGATACTAAGGTGTTGCTCTAACCACTAGGCAACTCCACCACTCTGATTGCCATTTAGGCTACAGTTATAATAGTTCCTCTGAACCTCCTAATGATAGTGATGTCTGAAATAGTGACACAGATGACCCCAAACAGAATGGATTAAAATTGGTTTGCAATGTTTTTCATGCCTTTTTGTGGCATCATATATAATATGGACATCTCAATTTCTAAAAGCTCATTTGTCACATTTTGAGCACTACTACTTGTATTCATTTTTGAAAGAAAGCTTTGTGTGTAGTGTACTCACTTGGATACAGAGGCCTTCTTAGACACTTCTCCCCAGTACCACGGGCCACTTTTCAAGCTTATCTAGCACCAGAGGGATAGGATCAGAAGGACCCCTAACTCCTCCTAAGGGTTTTTACACTACATCCTTAAACACTATGGGCGTCATTCCGTGCAACGAATAGTGGGGATGGACGTCCCGTTGGAACGTCCATCCATGCTATTTGTGTCCTTTCCCGGGCCGACTACCTTCCCCGCTTATTGTACGGGGAAGGTAGATGGGGCAGGAAAGGGGCAGATTGGGGGTGGTGTCAGGGCGGGCAGTGAGCAGTCATAGCTCTAGATGTACAGGGCCAATTCTAATGTTGGCCCTGTACATCTGGGGCCGGCGACTTGAACAGGGAAGTTATTCCACCTCTGAGGTATAATAACTTCCCCAATGCGGCAAAATCGGTGGACCCGGGGATGGGAAGGGGCAGCAGAGGGCAGAGGGCATTCCCTGCAGCCTGACCCTGGCCCTGGGAGGCCTGATCGGGGATTGGGCTGCAGAGAAAGCAATTTGGAGGCCGGCAGCCGAGGATCGCGGCTTTTAAATGGAGCCATGGTGCCATGGCAATTGGACATTACGGCACTGCGGCTCCATTTAAAAGCCCTGACTGAGTTAGTCGGGCAAGGCCTGTACATGCAGTCCAGGCTGAATCGTGGTCCCAGCCTCCACGTATAGGCCTGTTCACGATTCTGATCCCATGGGGCTAGACGTGCCCTGCGGGATCAGAATCATGACTCCCTCTGTGCGTATGGTTTCGGCCGGACACAAAGAGGGCTTCAACATCCGCAACGGAATTGGGCCTTGTAGGGGTCATTCTGACCTGTGAATAGCAGGGATGGACATCCCATCAGGACATCCATCCCTACTATTCGTCCACCTGCTGGCCCCATCCATACCCTCCCCATACGTACAGCAGGTTTGTATGGGGAGTCTTAAACGGGGACAGGAGGGGGCATTCTGGAGGCGGAGCGAGAGCAGGACATGGGCGGGCCATGTATCAGATGTACAGGGCCAATTCAGAGGTCGTCCCTGTATGTTCAGGGCCTTGAATCTAGATGGTGGAATAAGTCCCGCTGGACAGGACCCGGGGACACAGGTGAGGGGGTACAGGGGGTTCCCTGCAGCCCAATCCAGGCCTTGAAAGGCCAGATTGGCAGTCGGGCTGTGGGGAACAGGCATCCAGGTTTGGCAGACACAGGATCGCAGCTTGTAAATAGAGCCATGGTACCATGGCAATGGGACACCATGGCACCGTGGCTCCATTCACGGCACCGGTTGAGTTATCCAGGTAGTTGCTGGGACATACGGCCAGACAGAATCAGCTCAAGACCAGCATGTCTAGGAGCTAGACCGATTCTGATCCCGTGGGGGCTGCAGGATCAGAATCAGATCTAACTTTGCACGCCTGATTCTGCCCGGCTGTAAAGGGGGCTGGATGTGTTTGAATGGAATTGGCTTCTATGACTTCATTTAATAACAGAATGCCTTATGCAAGGTGCAAAAAGACACTTATTGCAAGCTAATTTAATAAATGGAACGTAAGCATTTATGTATTTTTCTAAAATAGACTCCCAGATCTAGACTCAGCAGCACACAGATGCTAATGCACAAATTTACACCTGTTCCAAAGAAGATATACGTAAATCTGGGTGTGTACTCTTTACACAGACATGTATATTGGATAAAATATGTACAGTGCAATTCTGTTTCCACTCTGCCCAAACTACCCCTTCCTAGGAATGCCTACATACAGATCATGTAAAAGTAGGTACCCACTTTCCGTCCAAGAACGTTTTACAAACTTATGAGGTTGCACAATTTTAAAAATGTCCTTTGTGCATTGAAAACAGGCTTTACTTGTATACAAAGTTTTATAAAATGACCCTCCATGTGCAGGGCTGGTGCAAGGAGATGAGGCACCCTAGGCAAGCCTCATCCCTTGCAATTCCGCCCCCCTCCTCCCGGCCACCCCTCACTGAGACCTACAG
This sequence comes from Ichthyophis bannanicus, assembly GCA_033557465.1. Classification (NCBI taxonomy): domain Eukaryota; kingdom Metazoa; phylum Chordata; class Amphibia; order Gymnophiona; family Ichthyophiidae; genus Ichthyophis; species Ichthyophis bannanicus. The sequence goes on along the minus strand of CM066032.1, from coordinate 29,823,634 downwards.
CAGCAGCAATGCCTTGAAACAGCCTCGCAGTGCTTACCTTGAAAGTTCGTAACTGTGGAGCTGTTTGCTTCCGTCCCCACCAAAGCTGACTATCTGTGGTAGGCTATGGCCTAGCATGGCCTGCTACTATGAAAGGCCTGTAAGTTAGGCCTGGATCAAAACCCCCATTATAGCTAGAAAAGAACCAAAAATCTATGAAAAATGAGAAAGCTGTTTTAAAATGCTTAATAAGAAGTTTTTATGAATTCATAAGTCTTCCATTATTCTCTTGTGTGTGAAAGAACAGAAATGTTTCAATATATGCATTCCTGGAGCTAGGGATAACCTTGCAGTAGAGAAGTAATGAAATCAAGAACTGCACCATTGTTAGAACAATCCTAAGGGAGGGGGCTGGTTGCTAGGCTCTGGAGGGATTTCTAATTGGACAGGTGCAGGGAATGTAAAACCAATGAGAAGTTTGCATGTATCGAGCTAGAACCAATAGAAAGTTCTCATGTATCAAACTGGAAAAGAGGTATAAATGGTTATGTCTCTGTAGAAACCTTTGCTCAGTTCCTTTTGAAGCTTTGACTGACTGGGCCTGTGCACAATAAACTGGCTTGGACCCTGTCAATTGACTCCTGGATTTATTCATTGACTGCACTTTGCTACAACATATTCTTGGTGCATTGGCCGGGAAGTACGAGTAGTAAATGGTATTAAAGTGAATAATCTACAAAATTCGCCTCGAGGTTTGGCCCGGTTGGAACCGTGTCTGTCCGACTGCGGGGGAAACCTCAGGCGCCGCCGATCCCTTTGTATCGGAGAGGGTTCCGCCTTGCCTCAGCAGGCCACTGGGTCCAGCTGGCCAACACCTCTCGAACCCGAGGGGAGTCCAGGGTCTAACCCAAGAACTGGTTTGGTATCAGGAACTGGATCCGGTGAGTAGATATTTTCTTGTTTAAAAGTCAGTGCAGCCTGGGGAAAAAGTCTTGCATGAGTATGCGCAAGACTGATTTGGTATATTTGGTATAGACTAACTGGGAAAAATCTCGCATGAGTGTGTGCGAGACAAGGGAGTCTGATCACCTCCCATAAGGGTGGTCCTAGTAAGCTCCACGTAAGTGAAAGCGGAAGCCGAAGCCATCGACCCTTCTTGTTTGAAATAGTCAGTTAGTCAGAAAAACTTGGGCACTTAAAAATGATTTCTTGTTAAAATATGATTGCTTGTGTGAGTGAGAGGTCTTGAAATACAGGCCGAACGAGAGCGGACTTCTGAGTAGCACAGTTCCTGGCCAGGCGACTGCGCCCAGGTCGCGAAAAGGAGGAAGCGTTTGGTGTTCGTCTGTTCTTACTGTTTGTTGTTTGTCTCTGATTTTTGTTATCTGTTGAAACCGCAAGTTTCCCTTTTGGTATAAATGTGAGATTATTCTGTTGGGTAATTTGTGGAACAGTTTACCGATTAAGAAATAGGATTAAGCAGAAAAGAAGACAGAAGGAAACAAACTCAGTTGTCACTTTTTCAGTAAAGAAGCTGTCTCATGCATTTCAGTTTTTTTTTCCTTTCGCACAGCATGAAGCTGGCTAGCGGAGAGAGAAGGGGAGTGTCTGAAGAAAGGAATGTGCAGTGTCTTTTTAACCCTGTGAAGGCTTAATCTCAACACTTTGCAGCTGGGTTAATTTGTGCTTATTTCAGGAAAATTGTACCTGTTTTAATTCAATATGTTTTAATTGTGATGTTCCTTCTGCTATGGTCATGTATTATATATCATTTAATAAGAATGTTTAGTCAGGATTGTGGATCCCGATAGTTTTGGGCTTAGCCTGGAAAGGGTTAAGTTCTTATTAACCCCTTTTGAGTTCCTGTACTTGTATGGACCAAGTGAGAAGAATTTTTGTAGGGCTATAGGTATAATGCATTTGTGGGCTTAGCTTTGTTTTGTGTTATTTATGTTCAAAATCTTCAGTAAGCACTGTAATGGTTTAAATAGGCAATGATAGAGAAATTCAGGAAACTGCTTTTGTTTTCCCTTTGTCCTACGAAGTAGAGGTTAAGAACCCTGACAGGACTATAAAGCATCCCGAGCCAGTAGTACCAGATCGTGACTTGAAAGTGATTTAAATCCTGAGTGAATAAGAAGTTCATCGTGCTTGAATTCTAGTTCCTGATATACTGTGGCAAGTACCTCATAGAAGACATACTTATTGTTAATAAAAATAAAATAGGAAGGAAAAAGGTGTATATGTATTCTAGATATCCACCCACTTTATGGAAAAAGTATTCGGAATGTCTTTTGAATATCTGCTTCCTAAAACTGTAAGATTTAAAGTAATTTCTTTTGCAGAGACATGCTGATTACGGCTGGCAGTTAGTTTTCATGCCAAGTAATTTTATTCCAGTCATACGTAACAGATATGTGGCCGTCATGTTAAGAGCTATAGTTCTTTCTGTTGGGATTGTTGTTATAACATGTTGCAAAATAATAGTTTTATATTTTAAGGACTTTATCTAAATTGTACTTATTTAGAATGAGCACACATCCATTATGCTTAGTCCACATCCATTATGCTTAGTCCACAGGAAAATGCAGCCTGACTGGTGTGTGTGTGTGTGGGAGGGGGGGGGGGGTCAGAGTCCATGCAGATTTTGTTGAAATGTATGACTAGGAATTTTAGCAAGGACTTTGCTGAAGACTACAAACTTAAAATGTCTCTGTCCCTATTAGAAATGCTCTGTGCAAGGGGGTGGCCAGTGTTAGTCACTTCATGGCCCCGTAGTTTCCAGTGTTTATCAGATTGTACAGAGAATGTTCCCTGATCAGTTCCCCTACATAGGATTCCTGGTTAAATGTTTGAGAAAAAAAAAACCTGCCCGTTTATTATCTTTATAGGCCAGTTCCCTCAGCTCTGCCACCACCCCGAGCAGAGCCTGGGGCAGGGGGGAGGATACCTCCCTGCAAATGTCACCAGCCACCTCCGCAGCAGAAGGACGTACACCCCCTCTTGACCGAAAGCCCCGGCACAGTTTAAAGTACTCAGAGTAGGCCACAGTCCACCGATGACACTACAAGCAGGGATTCATTTGCTAGTTCAGGGTCACTCACAGCCAGCGCCCAAGAACATGAAGTGGAACCCAGACAGTCCCGATTGCTGTATGCCTTCAGAAGTACAACTACCAGTAAAAGGGAGGGTCACGTTATCCCATTGCACTAGGTCCAGGGCCAGCTTTGTTTCTGCCACTGATTTACTGAACTGAAAGCTGCATTATGCCTCCTACACTGAGAAACCATAGGATTTGATTGAACTACTGAACAGTATTATGCAGACCCATCAGCTTTGATGGCCCCAAGTGGGATCCAAATAGCGCAGGTAGCCCTCACTATATACCCCATGCGATCCAGCAGCCCAGGAGAATTTGCGTTTTTGTCAGTCAGTCCCAGAGAGATATAAAACAGAAATTGCAGAAACTGGATGGATTTGCGGGCATGAATACAGCACAGTTAATGGAAGTTGTTCAGAAAGTTTGTGAATTGTGGAAATAAATGTGACAGAGAAAGTAAATGTAAGATAAGGAAGAAAACAGATCTTCTTGCTGATACTTTAGTTGAATGATGTGGAGGAGGTTTTCCTAATCGAAGGAGCAGAGGAAGTGAAAGGTGTCGTGAAAATGATCGGCCCCCACTGGGTGCGAATCAGTGTGCCCATTGCAGAGAAGAAGGACATTAGAGAAGTGAATGCCTGTATCTTGACTCCACCCCCAGGAGGGGAGGAGGGAGTACTTGATTTTAGAAAGAATAAACCAAGCACAGTGTTACAGCAAGAGAGGGAAGCATCTATAGAGTGAGTGGCAGCCAAAGAGGGCTACAGCATGGATGAAGACTAGGCCAGACCGGACTCCAAGTTTCCCTGGGTCCCCAGGAGCTTATGGTCAGTCTGAAAAAAGGGGACCAATATATGGACTTTATGGGGGATACAGGAGCAGAATACTAAAGCCAGTAGCCCCTTTGTTTTCTCGATGCATCACCATTGTTAGAGCTACTGGGGCTAAGGCAACAAAGCCTCTCCTGCAGAACCGCATGTGTGAACTAGAGGGACAGAAAATAATGCACCAGTTCTTGTATATGCCTGAATGCCCTATTCCACTTCTGGGCCGAGATCTGCTTGCAAAGCTCCAGGCACAAATATCCTTTGCTGAAGGGGGAGAAATGCAAATGACTGTGAACTCAAAGCCTGCTGGATTGATGGTGCTGACTGTTCCCCGAGAAGAAGAGTAGCGGTTCTATAGTGCATCTCCAATCAAGCCAGCTAGTTCCTATATACCCACCAACCTTATAGCCCCACCTGGAGTATGGGCAGAAGATAATCTACCTGGCCTAGCGAAGAACATAGCCCCTGCCATTGTCACCCTCAATCCAGGAGCGGAACCAGTGCATGTGAAGCAGTATCCTTTTCCCCGACCAGCTAATGAAACTATTGAAGTATGGACTTCTCAAGGAGTGCCAGTCACCTTGGAATACCCCCCTTCTCCCAGTTAAGAAACCTGGAACAGGGGATTACCGCCCATTACAAGATCTGAGGCGAGTGAATGATGCAGCTGAAATTATACACCCAGTGGTACCAAATCCTTATACTCTCCTGGGACTGATCCCCGCTGAGGCTACTCATTTCACTGTCCTGGACCTGAAAGATTTTTTTTTCTGCATACGCCTAGCCCCCACCAGTCAACTTTTGTTTGCTTTTGAATGGCAAGACCCCACAACAGGAAGGCGGGGCCCACTCACCTGGACTAGATTACTTCGAGGATTCAAGAATTCACCTAGTCTCTTCAGTGCTATTTTAAATCAAGATCTTTCAAGCTACTATGTGAACCCAGGAGAAAGGGTTATTCTCCAGTATGTGGACAACTTGCTTATAGCCACCAACTCAGAAAGTGAATGTCTATAAGCCACCAGTGAACTCTTGCACCTTTTTAATAAGGCTGGATACAAAGTCTCAAGAGCCAAGGCATAATTATGTCAAACAAGTTAAATTTATTTTATTTATTTAGAACACATTTATATACCGCTGCTTCCAGCGATCAGTAGCGGTTTGATTCTTCTTTTGGGGACGTCGATCAGGACAGGGTGGGGGAGCATATACATAGAGGACTTGGGGGGTCACGGCACACATGGTTAAAGTTTTGGGGGTAAACATATTTACATTTATATAATACATATTTACAGGTTGAGGAAATCACATTTTACTTGGCTATACATGGTTACACAAGGCGGATTTACAAAGTACGTATTTATCAGTTTACTTTGTTACGTTTTCCTGGATTTTGTGACTTATGGCTGGTTGTAATAGCATTTAAATAGGTGGGTTTTTAACTCTTTCCTGAAACTTTTCATGTCCTGGGTTAGCCGCAGGTCAACAGGGAGCTGATTCCATATAGTGGGCGCAGCGAAAGAGAAGGCTCTGCGACTTGTACTTGTTTTCACAGTTCGTATTGCGTTAGGGACCTGCAGGGACAACTGGAATACCTAGGATTCCAGTTGTCCAGCAGAATTAGACGCCTGGGACCAGAACGCAAAGAAGCTGTATGCAGTATTCCTACTCCAACCACCAGGAGGCAAGTGAGAGCCTTCTTGGGTGCCGCAGAGTACTGTCGTATATGGATCCCCAATTTTGCGCTGCTAGCAAAACCATTGTATCAAGCTACCAAAGGAATGGAAAAGTCTCCATTGGAATAGGGACTTGAACAGGGTGCAGCCTTTTGATCTTTGAAAACCGCTCTGATGTTATCACCAGCTCTGGGTCTACCAGATGTCCAGAAAACCTTTCAGTCTCTATGTTCATGAGTCACAAGGAAATGTTCTAGGAGTGTTGACTCAATCTCATTGGATCTTGGCAACGACCAGTAGCCTATTTGTCAAAACAATCGGATGTAATTGCAAAAGGCTGGCCTCTTGTTTGAGAGCTGTTTCAGCTACAGCCCTCCTAGTGAGCAATCTTCAAGTTACTGTACCACACTCTGTTCTAACCATTATGAAACACAAAGGAAACTTCTAGCTAATTCACGAATGTTGAGGTATCAGAGTATGCTGTGTGAAAACCCTCAGAGACAATTGAAGGTCAGTCAAGTTCTGAATCCTGCTACGTTGTTACCAGTTGGTCTTGACCCCCCTGATCATGACTGTTTAGAAACTATGGACACTATATTCTCAAGTCACCCTGATTCGACTGATGTTCCTTTGGAAAACCCTGGACGGACTTTCTTTGTAGATGGAAGCAGTCTTGTCATCATTAATGGACATTGTTGTGCCGGATATGCAGTAGTGACCCTTGATCTGGTAGTTGAGTCCTCAGCCCTGGCCCCAGGAACTTCAGCACAGAAAGCTGAACTGATAGCTCTTACTAGAGCATTGACAATAGGAAAAGGGGCTCTGTCTAAATGTGTACCCAGATTCCAAGTATGCCCTTACAACCTTGCATGCACATGGGGCCCTGTACAAAGAATGAGGGTGGATAACCTCAGGAAGCAAGTCCATTAAGTATGACCCCGAGATATTGATATTATCAGATGCATACTGCCTACAGATTTCAGAATTTAGGAAAAGTAGAATGTATGAATAGAACCCTGAAATCTCAGTTGTCCAAACTTTGCCCAGAGGTTCACCTGAAGTGGCCCCAGGTTCTTCCTATAGCCCATCTTAGGATATACTTAGCCACTGCTAAGTCTTTAGGAGTTTCCCCTTTTGAGATGGGCGACCTCCGCTTATTGTATAGGAAATAAAGGGAGATATGGAACAGATTAGATCTGAAGTTACTAGACAAGAACTATTGGTTTTAAGTTCTGTTTTGCAGAGTCTTCATACGTGGGTACAAGACCAGCTGCTCTTCCATCTAACAGAACCCCTGCATCCTCTCAAGCCTGGAGTCTCGGTATGGATCAAAGAGTGGAGAAAGACACCGTTGACACCGCATTGGAAGGGACCTTATGTTGTCATCTTGTTAACCCCAACAGCAGTTAAAGTTGCAAAACTCGAACCCTGGATTCATCACAGTTGAATAAAGTCAGCAGCCATTGATAGCAATGTAGAAAGGAAGGCAGCTACAAAGATATTAGCTATGTGGCAATATTACCCTATACCACATGATGATGCTATTACACCTGTATAATGTGTTAATTGACTAATGAGTGATTTAATTCTCACCCTTTCTCACTTGCAGGTGAGAATAATCAAAGGGGGGAATGTGGTAGGCTATGGCCTAGCATGGCCTGCTACTATGAAAGGCCTGCAAGTTAGGCCTGGATCCCAACCCCCATTATAGCTAGAAAAGAACCAAAAATCTGTGAAAAATGAGAAAACTGTTTTAAAATGCTTAATAAGAAGTTTTTATGAATTCATAAGTCTTCCATTATTCTCTTGTGTGTGAAAGGACAGAAATGTTTCAATATATGCATTCCTGGAGCTAGGGATAACCTTGCAGTAGAGAAGTAACGAAATCAAGAACTGCACCATTGTTAGAACAATCCTAAGGGAGGGGGCTGGTTGCTAGGCTCCGGAGGGATTTCTAATTGGACAGGTGCAAGGAATGTAAAACCAATGAGAAGTTTGCATGTATCGAGCTAGAACCAATAGAAAGTTCTCATGTATCAAACTGGAAAAGAGGTATAAATGGTTATGTCTCTGTAGAAACATTTGCTCAGTTCCTTTTGAAGCTTTGACTGACTGGGCCTGTGCACAATAAACTGGCTTGGACCCTGTCAATTGACTCCTGGATTTATTCATTGACTGCACTTTGCTACAACATATCCACATAGCCATATCGGTCCTAAAAATACAGCTTGTCAATGATAACTCTCACATCAAGGTGGAAGTGTAAATTGCCAAGGAACTAGCCCAAGAGAGACCCACTAAAGGTTGGAGTATTGCACAGTCCTCCCAGCAAACATTGCAGATGAGAGATCCTTGCACCCTCAGTTGGTAGGAGTGATAGAGCGTTATGGAGCTTATGACCACTCCTGGTTTTTCTCGGGGCAGTGCTGTCTCAAGTGATCTTGTTGCTGAATCAAAATTTTGCATTTACAGTGCTCTGATAGCACACAACAATAAGAGCCCCTGTTGATGTGCTTCACCACTAGACAAAAGTGGAATTGGGATTCCATTAGATTTGTGAAAAAGTAAGTATTCATTTAAAATTTCCTTTAGAGGGAGCTTAAATATAGTTAACAAATATTTCCATGAAAAGATTTCTTCCTTCCAGATTAGTGCACAATGATGGGTCACAGATGACGAGAGATGATCTGAGGATACTGTGGCTTTAAATCTGTGTTTGGCAGGTTCTAGGGAAACCACCAATATCACCTGTAGAAATATTTTCCATATGTTTGTGCACTATTTAAACAGTACATGTACATACTAAATATGCAATTACATGTCTATACAGTTTAAAATCTAAAAACTGAAATTGAATATAGTACTGAGACTATATCCTGTATCCAGAAGAAAAGTTAAGGCAATAGGCTTTGTGCTGTATGACAGATATTTATATTTGATAATAGTAATGGACTTGATTCTCTCTGGCTACAAACAGAGTGAAAACAATCATAAGAACATAAGAACATAAGATATGCCATACTGGGTCAGACCAAGGTCCATGAAGCCCAGTATCCTGTTTCCAACAGTAGCCAATCTAGGTCATACGTACCTAGCAGTTTCCCCAAAAGACACCGGTTTGTCACAATAATAATTACACAGGTACACTACCAAAAAACTGCCTCCAGTTTTGCAACTGATTCCTATAGATTTTGGGGTGCTGAATCCAGGAAAAATAGCCAAAATGTTCCATCACGTCACGTTTTCTTGCAAAATTAGATTTCTTACCCATATAAGGAATGTTCACATAATTTCTTTTTAGCCGACTGCAGTTTATTTTCTTGGCCCAAAATAGAGGTTGTAATGGTTAACTAACTAGAAACACTCCCTCATGATATTTTAGAGTGTTTTGTATTCATTTTATACATTAACAGGACAATTGGGAGGCGGGGGGCTAAATCCAGTACTCGCGCTGGCGCATGTTCTTTCCTGTTCGCCTCGCCTCGTTCGCTCGCTCAAACACGGTGGTTGCGACATGAACGTTCCTGTCAAATTTCAGTTTCTTGCAAGTTCATTATTACCTTTTGTTTGCTCAGTCGTAATCCAGCTTTATTCCGAAGTGGTTCACTACAGTTGTAGTTTGCAGTGCTGTGTATTTGTGATGGCTCACAGAGCCAGAGGTTGCGTCAACTCTCCGGACAGTTTTTGTTTTATTTGTGGGGAATATACCGTGAAAAAGCGGCAGAGGAACATTTCTGCCTTTATTAAAAAAGTATATTTCGCCTATTTCGGTTTGAAGTTAGGCGATCAAGACAAACCGTGGGCTCCTCACAAAGTGTGCAAGACATGTGAGGAAGATCTACGCTTATGGATGAAAGGTAAAAAACAAGCATTTCGTTTCGGAATACCTATGATGTGGCGTGAACAAAGAGACCACAGCAGTGACTGCTATTTTTGCTCTTGCATTGTGAAGGGATACAACTTAAAAAATAAGAACGTAATAAGTTACCCCAACCTTCCCTCAGCAATTAGGCCTATGCCTCATAGCAACGAAGTACCTGTGCCTGAACCACCAAAATCTTTGGATCATATTTGTGTGGACGGTTCTGATCATGATGAGACTCATCAGATGGCTTTTCCCGATGAGTCCAGTACTTCCGAGTTTGAAACTGAACCAGATCCGAAACCTGAACTTTTCTCTCAAGCTGAATTGAATGATTTAGTCCGGGATTTAGGACTCCCAAAAGATGCTGCCCAACTGCTAGGTTCTCGGCTTAAACAGAAAAATCTATTGTCACCAGGAACAACTTTTTATTGGTACCGCAACCGCGAGACACAATTTTTGAAGTATTTCAGCAAAGAGGAAGATTTGGTATTTTGCAACGATATATACGGAGTGATGGAAAAGTTTAAACTCAAGTATGATCCTGCTGAATGGCGGCTGTTCATTGATTCGTCAAAAGACAGCATAAAAGGTGTTCTTCTTCATAATGGCAACACATTCGCTTCAGTTCCTATTGCTCACTCTGTTATTCTCCAAGAAAAATACGAGAATTTGGCCCTGATTCTTCAGAAGATTCGTTATGATGAGCATAAGTGGATGATTTGTGGAGACTTTAAAATTCTATCCATGCTATTAGGGCAGCAATCCGGTTTCACCAAATATCCCTGCTTTCTTTGCTTGTGGGATAGCCGGGCCCACGACCTACACTGGGGGAAAAAAGACTGGCCAATTCGGGAGTATTTGAGACCCGGTGAGAAAAATGTTCTTCATGAGAGCTTGGTACCTCGTGATAAAATTCTATTACCACCTCTCCACATTAAGTTGGGTCTCATTAAGCAATTCATCAAGTCCCTTCCAAAAGATGGTGAGTGCTTTCGGTACCTTTGCTCAAAGTTCCCCCGACTTTCTGAAGCAAAGCTAAAGGAAGGAGTGTTTGTTGGCCCTGATATAAGGAAACTCATTTCAGATGGAGCATTCGCTGAAACGATGTCTGAGAAGGAAAAATAAGCCTGGGATTCCTTCAAGGATGTTGTTCTCAAATTCTTGGGGAACAGGCGGGATGAGAACTATAAGGATATTGTTGCCAGGATGCTCAATGCCTTCAAAGAACAAGGCTGTAACATGAGCCTGAAAGTCCATTTCTTGCACTCCCATGTGAACTACTTTCACGAAAACCTGGGGGCATACAGTGAAGAACAAGGTGAAAGGTTTCACCAGGACATCAAGGATGCAGAGAGAAGGTACCAAGGAAGATGGAGCACCACTATGATGGCTGATTTCTGCTGGTTGCTGCTGCGGGAAACCCCAGATGAAAAATACGCCAAGCAGCACACCAAGAGAAGCATTCGGGGGAAGAAGAAACAGGCCCACCAGGAGATTGATTGACCCAAGAATGACTTTAAAATCTAAACTGTGTTGACAAATATCGTGTTTTTACTAAACTTTGAAATAAAAATTTGCTAGTTATTACCACAGTGTCGGATCTCATTTATTAGAATTTTATTTTCACACCATCGGCTGTTTGTCTTCATGTATTGCAATGGTGCGGTTTGCGTTTTCTATTCTTACATACATACCTGTACAACATTTTTTGCACATTTCTTTGCTTTGCTTTGTGTCTAACCTCGCTCTTATATGCTCATTGTCTGTGCACACGTATGTGGCTGTTTTAAGTGCAGACAATTTTGCTACCATCACAGTGTGTTTTGTTGACATTACTCTATTCTTATGTGCTGCCTTGTTACAATTTTCTTTATTCTTATTTGAATAACTACTAAACAATTAGTACAAAGAATTCATCCAAGAAACGTTTATCTCGATCGCACTCAAACTGAAACGTTCACCTCAAACTGCTAACCCAATGTAGCAAAAAATCTGTACGTGATGGAGCAAATTGGTTACCAGATTTGGATTCAGCGCACCAAAAAACGTAAAAATCAATCAAAACATTAGAGGCAGTTTAAAAAAAAAATTTTTTAGTGTACCTGTGTTATCAACATATCAAAACCTGCACACAATGGCACCTTTTCTCTTCCATTCACTGACTCTGGCATATCTTGGTGGGGAACTCAGTTGAAACAGCCATGCCAAATATGTCTCTTTATGGTGTGTTCTGGGAAGTGGCAGTGTATGTGAAGGATATACGAGTGTACATCAATGGTATGATCTGTATATCAATTTCCAAGGGCAGAATCGAGCTGTTTATCTGTGGGGATGTAAGGGTGGAGTATGTATGTAGGCAGTGTGTGTTAATGACTGTGTCTGCATGTGTGTGTGTGTGATGGTTGTATTTATGTTGACTGTCTTCGGAAGTGTGTGTGTGAGTATGTGTGTGTATGTATATACTGTATGTAGTGATGTGTCATGGAGGATTGTCATGGGGGATGGAGGGTGCATGTTGAGGTTGGGGGTGGGGTGGAGGGTGTTGCTTGTGTATTTGTGTGCACTTGTTTTTGTGCTTTTGTGGGGGGGGGGGGGCGGCTGAGGGCATGTAGGCTTCTCCTTATTCTTCACCACTTTCTCTCCCTTTTTCTGCTGCCACCGAACCTTGCAATTTTGATCCTAACCGTCACCCCTTTTCACTCTATCCTCTCTCCTTTATTGCACTCTCTTCCTACCTTCTATGCTCCATCTTGCCCTTTCTATTTCACCTCCTCCCCTCCACTCTTCCCCCTGCATACACTTCCTCCTTAACTTCTCTTTCCTCCTCTTAAAGTCCTCCTCCTTCCGTATGATCCATGCCCTTAAGCAGCCCTCCTCTTCTCATTTCCTCCTCTCCGCCCTCCCTTCCCTTATGCTCTACTAGGGTTGCCAGATTCTTTTCAGGTAAATCTGGGACACTTATCCAAAGTTATATGGGGGGGGGGGAGATAGAGAAACCTTAGAAACAGCGATGCATTTCCATTGTACTGTGCAAAATATAAAGATAATTAATGTACTCGTCTGTTCTAAAAATTGACATATTGTATTCAAATTACTAAATTGAATTTTTTTTCTACCTCTCTCAGTCCCCATTGCTGTAATCGGGAACAGGAGGCTGCCAAACAGGTGGGACTCAGGGACACATCTCTAAAGTCGGAGGCAAACCCTGAAAATCGGGGACATCTAGTAACCTTATACTCCACCCCTCTCCTGTCTCAACCCACCCCTTCTGCTCTTCCTCTCACCCCTCCCTTTCTCCTTTCTAAGCCTACTCCTTCACTTATGCTCTGTCCTTCACCCCTACCTTTCTGCTTTCTAAACCCACTCCACTAGGAATCTAGACATATTTGCCAGCCTCAGCAGGCTCTTAACCCAGCAGCATAGAGCTCCTACTGGGGAACTCCTGCTGGCCCTTCATGGTGGCACATACTTCCTTCCACCAGCATGCCCTGGGAACTCCTCCTGGCTCTTCAAGGTGGCACATACCTCCTTCCTTATAACAAAATTTTCTTCCCAGGTACCCGTGTAATAGACTAAAAATACAAAACAGGATCCACTATGCAAAATACAAACACACAAGCAGGTATACTTCCAAAAATAAGGAAATCTTGAGGGAAAAAACATCTCAGGATCTCAATACTGCCAATGTAATGGCCAACAATGCCCACAAATAGTCTTTTTCTCTGCTTGAGCTGTCCCGGCTTCCTGCAGTCAAGTATCCTTAGATCACTAGTCTTAGAAAAAAAACCAGATTTCAAATCGCTGAAAAAGGATTTCAAATGGCCAACTGAGTCTAAGAGCTGTAACTTCATGGCTTAATGGAAGACAGTTAACATGGCTTTTGCCAAGGAAGGTCTTGTCTTACTAAACTTATGCTATGCTTTTTTGAAGGTGTGAAAAAACAGGTAGACAAAGGTGAGTCAGTTGATGTAGTGTATCTGGATTTTCAGAAAGCCTTTGACAAGATCCCTCATGAGAGACAAAACTAAAAAGTCATGGAATAGGAGGCAGTGTACTATTGTGGATCGGGAACTGGTTAAAAGATAGAAAGCAGAGGGTAGGGCTAAATGGCAAATTTTCCCAATGGAGAAAGGTGAATAGTGGAGTACCCCAGGGATCTGTGCTGGGTCCACTGCTTTTTAACATTCATAAATGACCTGGAAATAGGAATAACACGTGAGGTAATCAAATGACCTGGAAATGGGAATAATGAGTGAGGTAATCAGAAGACACAAAATTATTCAAAGTTCTTTAAACCCAAGAAGACTGTGAAACATTGCAAGAGGACTTTGATAACTTGAAAGATTGGACATCCAAATAGAAGATGAAATTTAATGTGGACAAGTGCAAAGTTATGCACTTAGGAAAGAACAACCCAAACTATGGTTATGCGATGCAAGGTTCCACATTAGGAACCACCACCCAGGAAAAAGATTTAGGCGTCATTGTGGATAACATGCTGAAACTCTCCATCCAGTATGCAGCAGCAACCAATAAAATATTTAAGAGAAAATATTTTATTCACTCATCGTGTAATCAAACTGCTATGAGGGGACATGGGACGAGGGTGAAAGGGGATAGATTCAGGAGTGATATGTGGAAATATTTCTTTACGGAAAGAGTGGTGGATCCGTGGAATAGTCTCCCAGTGGAAGTGGTAGAGATGAGGATGGTATCTGAATTCAAAAAAGCATGGGACAAACACAGAGGATCTCTAAAGGATAAAAGGGGACTGTTGTAGTTGTTGATATGGAAGGACAGACTAGATAGGCCATATAGTCTTTTTCTGTCATCATTTTCCTATGTTTCTATATAAACTCTGGAATTCATTACCGGAGGATGTAGTAAAAGCTATTAATGTAGCTGGATTTAAAAAAGGTTTGGGGAAGTTCCTGGTGGAAAGGGTAATAAATCCTTATTAAAGGGGGCATGGGATATCCAATGCTTGCCCCAATACAAGCATTGTGGAATCTGTGTCTTTTGAGGAAACTGCTAGGTACTTTTGACCTAGATTGGCCACTGTTAGAAACAGGATACTGGGCTTGATAGACCTTGGTCTGACCCAGTATGGTATATCTTATGTTCTTATGTTCAAAGCTCATAAGCACATAAATGCAGACAAAAACAATAAATAGACATGGCAACAAGAGCATCAAACTTAGCTGAAAGTGAGTACACAACAGGTCAGATTCCAATGCCTGGTGTTTCACCAATGCTTCTTCAGGGAAAAAGACTACCCATGCCGAATCAAACTGCCTTACCTATAACAAAATATCCAGTTATTAAACCAAACCTGCCACACCCACACAAACATAAAACAGAACTCCTAGCCGAAAACCCATAGAGGTCAGAAGCAGATTACTCACAAAGGTTGCTTAATTTTAAATTGCACCAGCTGCGTTCCATGAATCTGACCAAATGTCCGAAGCCATACACCAGACACCGCAGCTGCACACTTAAACCCTTCATTCACCCGAGTGAACCACCCCACCCCTTGGGGGAAGCCCCACACGTCAACACCCAAACCACCAATAACATATATCCTGCCACCAGAACCCGCAAGCACAAAGACTCAACAAGGAAAAAGTGGCAGCAGTCAATAAAGAAGAAAGACACTAATTAAAAACCTACCACCATCTGCAGACCATACGACACTTGCTGTAAACTGTACTGACCAAGCCAAAATGTCATCAGAACTTTCCATTCAGTCGTCACATAACATCCAATTGCAGATGATAACAAATGGAATAACTGGATGTTTTGTTATAGGTAATGCAGTTTGATTTGGTATGAATGGTCTTTCTCCCTGAAGAAGCATTGGCGAAACGCCGGGCTTTGGAATCTCACCTGTTGTGGACTCACATTCAGCTACGTTTGATGCTGCTTTTGCCATGACTATTTATTGATTTGCCTGCATTTATGTGCTGAGGAGCTTTGATGTTACAGCTCTTAGTCCCAGATGGCTGTTTGAAAGCTTTCTCCAGTGGTCTGAAATCTGTTTTTTTTTCTAAGTCCAGTGATGTAAGGATACTTGACTGCTGGAAGCCGGGACGGCTCGAACAGAGAAAGAGCCTGTCTGTGGGCATTGCTGGCCATTGCGTTGGCAGTATTGAGATCCTTAGGTCTTTTTTCCCCCAAGAGTTTCCTTATTTTTGGAAGTATACCTGCCTATGTATTTGTTTTTTTTGCAGAGTGGATCCTGTTTTGTATTTTTAACATACTTCCTGCCACTGGGAACTTCTGCTGGCTCTTTATGGTGGCACATGCCTCCTTCTACCAGCATGCCCTGGGGACTCCTGCTGGCTCTTCACCACAGCAAGGCCATCCTAACATCGGCCAGACCTAGGGACTACCTCTGGCTCTTCGCTGCAACACAGCCTTCCTTCCACCTACAGAACCTGAGGACTCCCACTGGCTCCTCTGTGTCTGTGCTACTCTGCCCTGTTGTCTTGGAAGCCCTATGCATCTGTCTACACATGCACAAACAGATGCATACAGACAGATGGATGAGCCCTCTCCAAAAAGAAAACTTTTTTCAATATGAAAAAGATATTCAGAATATGCTGGAGATAACTTTAGAAATGCCATCAACATTCCCAAATTTACACATGCCATTCTTTCACCTTCAAAAGCCCTCACATCCAAGAACATTTTATTTTGTTCTGACACTGGCCTGACTCTGAGCTAGAATGAAGCCCCCATTAAATTATCTGAGCAATTCTGATATGTCTAAAAAAATCATACTTGATTAAAAACAGGAAAGCTGCTGTATATGAGGTAAAAAAACACATGGCAATTTCAAAATGAAATCCCCTGCTTACTTCATCTGGCCTGCTCCCTTGCCCTGCACTCGTATAAAGGAGGGGGACAATCTTCAAAGGATTATACACCCCTGGGTAAACATCTTTTGAAAACTAACTCTTAGGGGTATGTTTACTAAACCGTCTTAATGTGTGCTCTGCCATGTTATCGCGCGATAAGGTACCTTATCGCGCAATAATGGCGCTTTATCGGGCGCAGAGGTACCTTAGCGCGCGATAACGCGCGCAGCGGCGCAAATGAGCGCTGAGGGTGGAGAAAGGCTCCCTGAGGGCGGAGGAAGGCTCCCCAGGAGCAGAGAGAGTGGGAGGGGAGAGGCTCCCTGCACACTAACGCTGTGAAATCCGAGGCTGAAAACTAACGCCAGTGAAACCCTGGCGTTAGAGCTGATTTAAAGGGAAAAGAAACCATTTCCGTCAGCAATGTACAGCAAAACCAGGGAAATTTACAAAAAGTGATAAGTGTGTTACATGTGCACGGAACAAAAGGGCAAATAAACAGTGAAAATAAACAGAAGGAAATGTAAAACAAACATAACCAAGCTGGGCAATAGTGATATCAATGGGAAACAGCAAAAAACACTCCCAAGAAAGCTCCAAAAAAAAGATATGAATTTTGGAAGGGTCTATGCTCCGTCCCCATACAAGGTGAATGAGCCCACAGTGAAATTGTGCTGAGCAGGGTTTTCCTCTCCATTGGACAGGTTTCCTATGGTGTGCACATGTTCCGCAACAGCAGGGCGGGCATGTCGGAATGGGCAACTGGACAGATACTGGAAAAGGGGACACAGAGGGCTGCAGGCGGCACATGCTGTGGTGCAGCTGGGCCACAGTGTGGACTAGGGTGATGCCTAGCTGGCCCATAGGAATGCTGAAACAGTAGAGCAGCCAGACAGCAACTGCTGAGGGCCCAACATGGGCACGAGTTTGTTTCCCACAGTGTCACAGGGGATAGTACCCAACAGGTACCCCGAAGGGCATGGAACATTGGCATGCGGTGCTGGGGGGAAGCGTGGACAGCTATGCAGGCACCCCTACCCCAGAACCCGCACCATAGGCAGCCGCCCACCCACACACTGGATGGCCTGAGACTGCGCACCACCAGCACCACCAGCAGAAAGGCATGTCAGCATGGTGGCAGAGGGGTACTGGTGGTGGAGGGGGCAGTGGCAGCTGTCCAGAGCAGACCATGGCCTAGCCCTGTGTAGGTGGGTGCCATGCACTGCAACAGACAGGCCCTGTCTGACAAAAAGTCATGGTATCACCAGGAAATGCACCATCTCTGTGGCAGCACAGTGGTGCAGTGCACACAAACAGTGTGCTTAGAAGCAGAAAGTCACAGGTTCAAGTCCCAGCTGTGGTTCCTGCCAACCCAGTCCCCATATTTTACCCACTACTAAAACGTGCTAATACAAACAGATCCTTTATTGCAGATGATGTAAACATGCCCAAAACACCTATATTTTACCCTACAGAGCACAGACACCATAAACATGCACATTACCTAGAGCAGAGTCTCCCAAATGCAGTCCTGGAGGGCCAAGCACCATTCAGGTTCCATGCTGCCTCTAATAAAGATGCCTGTGCTGCATTTCTATGCGCCGCCCCCATGGTATGCAGATGTATCTCATGCATATTCATGAGGGACAGCATGAACACCCGAAGAGTGTTTGGCCCACCAGGACTAGAGTTGGGAACCTCTGCCCTAAAGCAGCGGCCAACAGGGGCAGACACACCCGCACCCACAGGCTCCATTATCCAATGCCTCCTAGAGAGGCAGGATGTTGGACCCTGCGTTCATCTCCCAATACTAGCATTTGCATACCTTAGCAATGCCACCCTAAACCTGGGAATACGGTACACATCTATCAAAAGGTTGCTATGAGTACTGGCAGATAGCAATTCCGAAGTTAAGTGCAATTTTATGATTGAGCTGCATCATAGCAACCTTTCTGATGTCTGTGGAGTGTGCTACAGGTCTTATGTCTGACAGTGTTTACCACCCTGGGGAGTGACCCCAACAGTATTGCGTACCATAGCCATGCCTGCACTGTGCCCAGGACTGGTGCGGTGGCCAGGGCTGCCAAACACCTCTATAGCTGCACAATGCTGGCATAGGTGTGTGGAGTGTGTGCCTGTCTATCCAGTGTGTGGTGGCTGCCAACACCCTCCACAGCCCACACTGCTAGCACTGTTGTCAGTATTGGCCTGCCAATGTGCATAATGAGGAGCAAGGTACTGTGGGAATAGCCTGGATAGGGTGGCCTGGCCTGGATGCATCTGCACAGGGCATAGGGCAATGGCTTGGACATTGTAGTGCCCGGCCACCACCTGCACGGACAGGGTGGCCACAGCATGTCCTGCTGGGAGGTCACTCTCACCCTGACTGAGCAGTGACCACGGCATGGCTAGGTTCCCCCATAGTGCTGTATAGCATTTCTCTCATGTGATATTTATGGGTTCTCTTTTAGGGCCCAATCACTCACCTATCTGTTTGTTGTGTATGCTTTATATTGGTCTGGTTCTGAACGATCACTATATACTCTAACTAAAAAATGTCGTTCATGCTCAACAAATCTCGGATAGGAATTTCTCCAAATCCTGCTAGTTTAGCGTGAATAAGCTCGTGTCAATCACACTCTGAAAGGTCTCAGACTTTAGATAGCTCTGCTTATACGACTCACGTCGTTATAGAAAAAGAAGTTTTGCTCTTTTGCATCAATGACCTTTCCGGACACTCCAGAGCTACTCACTAAACATTAACTTTCAGACGTTAAGTAGAACGTATACACCACTTAACTGAATTATCGTGAGTCAACTCCACTGTTGTGTAGTAAGCATAAGATCCCAAGATCCCGACTCTTATACCAGGCATCAGTCATGCATTTCACACCATTAGTTTCATCAGGGGATCACTCATCTTTCCATATTCAGTGTCTTAATTATTATTCTCGCCAGCTTACTTATGCTGCCCACGTTCAACCGTTAAAAACCTTTTCTTGCCGCGCGGGGCCTAGTATTAGCAAAGTACTTTTAGTTTAAATTTAAAACACAGAAGAAAGCTTTCTGGTTAAATTTAGAACCCAACAGAGAGCTTGTAGTTTAAATTTCATAATAAGTTAGAGCCTAGCAGCAGCAAAGAGCTGTAATTTAAATCAAATCAGAATATAACTTAGCATAAAAGGCAAAACAGGGTCAATACTCTTTGAGCAACAAATAATGTCTTCTAGAGACCTTTACAATGAGGCCTTCTACCTAGGGAGCAAGAGACATGTGAAACCTTTTCAATAGGTGTTAACACCAGGTGGCAGGTCAAAAGGCCATTTTGAAAGACTCCTTCTATCCAAGCAAGGACTGTTAATCACCCAGGAAGTTGGTCACAGCTTACCTCAGCAGCACAGGACAGGGTACTGTGTAGCAGACCTCTTTTAATAAGTGTTATTTCCTTCCCTCCCCAACACCCACCCACCCCTGGGATAATCATAGCTTTATAGGTACTTACACATCTTAAAGGAAAGGAGGTGCTCTCAGGTGAAGCTCGTTATCCAAATCAGTCATACACTAAGGACCTGAGATTAATTAAGCTTCAGGTGAACAAGGTATATTAAACATATTAGGTGCAGTTTTATTAGTATAAATATCCATAGAAAACCTTAGTAAGTAAAGAACTTAAAGATCTAAACACAAGCTTAAAACTAAGATGCAGACAGCAGTCCAGCAGCAAGATGGGAGCTTTCCAATCTTTTGCATTGAGTGTCACATGTATGATTTTCTTCCAGTTGGTGAGAGGTCTTACGTGTGCACTAGGTGCAAGGAACTCTTTGCTCTCAGGGAACGAGTCCATTCTCTAGAGGCTAGAGTAGCAGACTTGGAAGACATAAGAAAGACAGAGAGGTACATAGACGAGATCTATAGGGATATAGTCCTGACGTCCCACCTCCAGTCTGGCAGCATCCCTGTTGCCATGGAGGAGAGAGGTCACATGACAGGACAGCATCACCCTGGTGTGGCAGGAAGTGATCCTGTAACTAGGACCTGTCCTCCAGGTGATGCTAATTCCTGTCACACTGAGGAAGTTTCTCCAGGGCCATGTGCCCATGAGGGAAGGGATAGGACAGCCATTATAGTTGGTGATTCGATCATTAGGCATGTAGATAGCTGGGTGGCTGGTGGAAGTAAGGATCACCTGGTAACATCCCTGCCTGGTGCGAAGGTAGTAGATCTCAAGCGCCACCTAGATAAGGTCTTAGATAGTGCTGGTGAGGAGTCTGCTGTCTTGGTACATGTCGGTACCAATGACATAGGAAAATGTGGTAGGGAGGCACTGGAGGCTAAAGTTAGGCTTTTAGGTAGGAAGTTGATATCCAGAACTTCCAGGGTAGCATTCTCCGAAATGCTTCCCATTCCATGCGCAGGACCCAAAAGGCAGGCAGAGCTCTGGAGTCTCAATGTGTGCATGAGACAATGGTGCAGAGATGAGGGTTATGGATTTGTTAGGAACTGGGGAACATTCTGGGTAAAGGAGGGGCTTTTCCAAAGGGATGGGCTTCACCTTAACTGGGATGGAACCAGGGTGCTGGCATTAACCTTTATAAAGGAGAAAGAGCAACATTTAAACTAGATAATAGGGGAAAGCCGACAGTCGCACAAGAGCGCATGGTTTAGAAGAATGTATCCTTGAATGATACTAACAAAAGCAGAGAGTTTCCAAAAAAGAGTAAAGTAGCCCAAATACCCTCGAGTATGGAGCAGACAGAGCTTAAAGATCCCAAATTACCCATGCCTACCAATAGCCAGATTAATATGAATAAAATTCAGTCTCTAAAATGTTTGTATGCAAATGCTAGAAGTCTAAAAAATAAGATGGGAGAGTTAGAATATATAGCACTAAATGAGAGGTTAGATATGATTGGAATATCAGAGACATGGTGGAAGGAGGACAACCAGTGGGACACTGTGATACCTGGTTACAAACTATATCGTAATGACAGAGCTGATCAAATTGGTGGAGGGGTTGCGCTCTATGTTAGAGAGGGCATTGAGTCAGAAAGGATTAAAGTTTTGCAGGAAACAAAATTTGCTGTAGAATCTCTATAGATTGAAATTCCATGTAAAAAGGGGAAGGCGATGGCAAATGGGGGTGTACTATCGACCGCCTGACCAGAATGAACAAATGGATGATGAAACACTCAAAGAAATCAAGGAAGCTAACAAAAGTTACAGTGCAGTAATAATAATGGGTAATTTCAATTACCCCGGTATCGACTGGCTCAGTGTCACAGCCGGACATTCTAGGGAGATAAAGTTCCTAGACGAAATAAATGACTGCTTCTTGGAGCAGCTGGTTCATGAACCGACCAGAGGGGAAGCCATATTAGATCTAGTCCTTAGTGGAACACCAGATCTACAGCAAGAGATAAGGGTGTTGGGGTCACTTGGCAATAGTGATCATAGCATGATCGCATTTGATTTAATTAGTGGAGGAGGGATAGTAACGAAATCCACAGTTCTACCCTTTAACTTTCAAAAGGGAGACTATGATAAAATGAGGAAAATAGTTAAGAAAAAACTAAAAGGAGCAGTTGCAAAGGTTAAAGACTTACATCAAGCTTGGGTGTTGTTGAAAAATACTATCTTGGAAGCCCAGACCAGCTGTATTCCACGCTTTAAGAAAAATGGAAGGAAGTCCAAAAAACTGCCAGCATGGTTTAAAGGTGAGGTCAGAGAGGCTGTTGTTGCCAATAAAGCATCTTTCTGGAAATGAAAAAAAGAGCCAAATGACGAATCCTGGAAGCAGCACAAGCTCTGGCAAGTCAAATGCAAGGCATTGATAAGGCAGGCAAAGGGAGAATTTTAGAGGAAGCTTGCTGGGGAAGCAAAAATGCAAAATAAGGACTTTTTCAAGTACATTCGTAGCAAAAAACCTGTGAGAGAGTCAGTTGGTCCATTAGATGATAGAGGGGCTAAAGGGGCACTAAGAGATGACAAGGCAATTGCGGAGAAACTGAATGAATTCTTTGCTTCGGTCTTTACTGAGGAGGATGTAGGGATGACTGAAGTAGCATTTAAAGGTATGGAAGAATTGAAGGAAATATCGATACATCGGGAAGATGTATTACAGCTATTAGATAAACTGAAGAATAGCAAATCACCTGGGCCAGATGGTATACATCCAAGGGTGTTGAAAGAACTGAAATATGAGATTGCAGACCTGCTATTAGTAATCTGTGAACTTTCATTAAAATCATCTGTAATACCTGAAGACTGGAGGATCGCCATTGTAACGCCAATTTTTTAAAAGGGTTCCAGGGGTGATCCGGGAAACTACAGACCGGTGAGCCTGACGTCAGTACCGGGAAAAATGGTAGAAACCATCATAAAGAACAAAATTACTCAGCATGTAGATAGTCATGATCTAATGGGAGACAGCCAACATGACTTTAGACAAGGAAGATCTTGTCTTACTAATCTGTAATGTTTTTGAAGGTGTGAATAAACAGGTGGACAAAGGTGAGTCAGTTGATATAGTGTATCTGGACTTTCAGAAAGCCTTTGACAAGGTCCCTCATCAGAGACTTTTGGCAAAACTAAAGAGTTATGGGATAGGAGGCAGTGTACTATTGTGGATCAGGAACTGGTTAAAAGATAGAAAGCAGAGGGTAGGGCTAAATGGCCAATTTTCTCAATGGAGAAAGGTGAATAGTGGTGTACCCCAGGGATCTGTGCTGGGTCCGCTGCTTTTTGACATATTTATAAATGACCTAGAACAGGGAATAACAGATGAAACCGAACTTGAGCTCTTCGGCAATGCAGACCAGTGATACATTTACAGACAAAGAAATGAAGCTTATAAGGAAAGATACACCCTTCCAACGGGTTCTATAATGTTGTAGGGCTGTTTTGCTGCCTCAGGAACTGAAACTTGCTGCTGGGCACTCTGCAGGGAAAGCCAGCTCTCTCTAATGAAGTACTGCTGAATGCATAGCATGGGCCGGATTTCCCAAGTAGACATTGGCAACCAGAGAAGAAGTGGTTGTGATATGAAAACATTCTTCTGGGTTTCCCCTCCAGTTCAACAGCTGCTGCAGGTTTCATGCACAGCTATTGTGTGGTTTATTGCTTGTTTACCCTGATAGTTCTGAGCACCTGCTGCGGCACCCAGCATGTGTTGCTTCTGCAATCTGAAATTTCAGCTCTTAACCTCTTCCTGAAGTTTGGTTTATGCGTTCTTATTCTTTCTTTGCACTTGGTTAGCCACTAAACATATCCGTATCTAATCGGTTTACAAAAGCAAAAAGTCACACAAATGTTAAAGTACATCTGAAAAACTTTCCATAAAAATGAAAAGAGAAAGTTCCATTGAACTCTTTACTTATCAATAGCTTTTGAATGCTTGAGTATACAACTATGCCTTTACTAATTTCTGAAATTGTATATATTCCTTCTCTTCATGTAATTGCACTAGCAGATTCACTGGTCAACAAATTTTTACAAAGGTCATGTTACTGAAATAAAAATAGTCATTTCTTATCAATTTTTATATGCTGAACACGAATATGACAGTGAAATTGCAAAGTTGGCTCTAGATTTTTTTGTAATCTACAAGAATTAATGTTTACATCACGAAATGCATGTCAATAGTAAATATAATAGGCCTTTGGTTAATACCTGTAAAAAAAACAAGTCATGGGGGCATGTTTACTAAACATTCCTAACGTGCGGGGCCGCGGTAGTGTGCCTGTGCCATATAAGGAGTGGGCGGATCAGGCTGAAAAAGGAAAAAAAATGACCGTACGTGTGCGCGTCGCGTTAATGTGCGGGGCCCACATTAGCGCGTGGGAAGGCTAAGTGGGGCGCAGCTGGGCACATATAGGAACAGAGCGGTAGCACAATGGTGAAGACAATAACCAATGGTGCAGGGGCCATGGGTTCAATCCCCCAGTGTGCACAACCCAAAAAGGCTGGCTGAGGCACCACCTTGAATGTGGAAAAGTGTGTCAGGAGGCAAAGTAATTTTGTACGGCGTAAGGCGGCGCACTGTCCATTTTGCACGGCATAAGCGGCATACTGTTCATTTTGGGCAGCATAAGGCGGCACACTGTTCATTTTGGGCAGCATAAGGCGGCGCACTGTTCATTTTGGGCGGCATAAGGAGGCGCACTGTTCATTTTGGGCGGCACAAGACGGCGCGCTGATGGGCACAAGGCGGCGCGCTGATGCTAAAGCAAAGGAACACAGCCACAGCACAATGGTTACGACACTGACCAATGGTGCAGGGGCCACAGGTTCAATCCCTCACAGTGCCCTGTGAAAAAGGGTAGCTGAGGCAGTATGTTTTATGCTGTAGGAGGCTTATTAATTTTATTTTGTGATAACTACTAGCAAACCCACTCACACAGCATGTTAACATAAAGCGGCCCATAAGGCACATGTTACAGTGCACTGTCCGCCAAGGCACCCTAGCATGTCCCCTATAGGGCAGCATGTATGCTGCGACACAGGATAATGTATAGTGCACCCTATATGGATGGCAACCATAAAGTGCCCTATAGGGTGCCCCATAAAGCACCCACAGGGGCACCTTATGGGTACAGTACGCTGAGGGTGTAATTGCTGGCATCAACATATGTACAGTAAATTAAAATAAAAGCTTTGGACACCCCTATCACAGAACCCCACTGTGGGTTTGAACCCATGACCTCTAGCTGCACAGGCAGTGTCATAACCATTGTGCTTTTTTTTTTTTTTAAATTCTTTATTTTCGTTTTGCAACAACAAAGGAAAGGAAGACATACAACTAAGAGACAAATACATACATGTAATGTGATACATACACCAAAGCAAACCCCCACCACCCCCCTCCCCCCTGCTTCTTCTCTAGAAACTAAAACATTCTCGAAGCGGACGTGTACTGACATTATTGTGTTACAAAACCTTCCAGCGGTCTGAAACATTATTATGTTACAAAACTTTACAGCGATCTGAGACATGATGAGTGTACATTAAACAGACATGTCGAAGCAATAAGCAGATGGTACATGATCATTGAGCATCTGCCATTTAGACAAGCAAGAATGAAATTGGGTATGGAAAATAGCCCTCCAAGATATCCGCTCATAGTTACTATATCAGCAGACAAGGTTCCACTATTCATTGACAGCAAGTCGAGAGCTATCCCTCCAAGTCCCCGTGATCAAACACATGGCTATACCCAGCATAAAATCAGGAGAAAACGACCCTTCTTAGGAAGAGAGGGGACCCCCGCCACTGAGCGGAGTCCAACAGTCGTCTGAGAAAGAGGCTCGTGAAGGTGCAAGATAAAGGAAAAACGACCCCAGACCCGCCCCTAGTAAATCTGTAGTTAAGGACATTTACAAGAACATGAACGAAGGTTCCCACATCAGTATAGCGAGACCTGCACGGGCCCCTGGCAATTGTACTCCATTTGACTATTTTCTGGAATATGAGAACCTCTTTGTGTAAAAGGACAAGAGTTGAGTTTGGATAGCTGAAGCAGATCGGGAAACCCGCATTATGTTGCTCCAGAAACGCTCCAATGCACAGGGGTTAAAGTGGTTTGCGGTTAGCAAGCCCAGGCTGGTTGGATTCTACAAGTGACAGTATCTGTACCCGGACAGAATAGGTTATAAAAGGTAAAGGCTGCTCCATGTGTCCTACTGATAGAGTGAATTAGTTCTAAGAGCCCATCCTTAGTAGGGACAGAGGGCGGCATGATTGGAGCCCTTTTGAGGCAGCACGTAAACTGCATCAATTAAAATAATGTTTCGCTAGGAACGCAAATCCCCTGTATAGGTCAGAAAAGGTTTTCCAACGAGCTGCAGAAAGAGCTGTTGGGGTGTCCTGATCCCCCTGGAGGACCAGGGTCTGGAAATAGTCATACATGGCTGCTCAAATTTCAAACCGAAACTCTGGCTGAGTTAATAGGGCTCTATCAAAGAGCCAGGCCCCCGGATTCCCTTGAAGTGCAGTAGTATGGTAGTGAAAAGGAATAGCAGCATGATCTGAAATATACGAGGAGTGAATCTTTACAGCGTCCACCTGGGGAGCTAACAATGTTGATATTAGAAAGAAATCTATGCGAAACTGGAAATTGTGAAATGAAGAGAAGAAGGTAAAGTCTAGCTCATTGGGGTGTATTAGCCTCCGTAGGTCGACTAGAATAATATCTTTGATCATAGAGGTAAGCGCGGTATGACTCTTGGGGGGACCACTTATCCTGGACTACTATTTGTCAATCAGAGGATCAAGACCTGAATGGAAACCCCCCCACTATCAATGAAGAATTAGCAGAGGCCTGCGCAGCCTGAGCAGTAATCGCAACAGGACAGGGTCATCCAAATTAGGAACATGAAGGCATATACATGTAATTTTAAAGTTACCCATCTTGAGGTGAATGCTGGGCTATCTACCCGCTGTGTCTAAGCAAATCGCTACAATAGTAGCATGCAGAGATTTCCTATCCACTATAGCAACCCCACATTTCTTAGAAGCAGCTGGGGAGTAGGCGGCCACCATGTAAGGTTTAGCATTGAAGTGGAAAGTTTCCTTCGAATTGAAATGTGTTTCTTGGAGGAAAATCAGGTCCGCAGCCTCATGATTTAGATAGCATAGGAGTTTCCTCCGTTTTATCGGATTATGGATTCCTTGTACGTTCAATGAAAAATCTTACATGGTGCCATCAGTCGATACTAGACATTTTAGGTAAAAGCGCTTGAAAACTTACAACATAATCAGAATCTGCACACTAATGACATAAGCACCAAATATGCTGGCCAATACACCATATTGAAAAGTATGTACCAAAGTAACTTAGAGAAGAAGCAAACCCCCAATGAATATGGCGACCAGATGTCTGCGGGAGGAGGCCCTAGAGAGGAGATAAGACATAATAAAAAAAAAAAAAGAAACACCAGAGTCCATAAGAAACACTGTCTCTGATATTCGTCGAGGCTACAATGGGTAGATGGAGTCGGGTCCCAGATATCTTCAAAATAAGGCGACAGACCTCCTTCGATAAACTCTTCGCTGCGCTGCGGTAAATCCAATATGGCAGGCACAGCGGATATGAGAGTACTGGCAGGAATATTCTGGAAATCAGCGCATCAAGTCGGCTTCTTTAGAGTCCAAAAACTCCGCTAGTAGCTCAGGGTCCTCAAATGTTCTTGTCTGATTGTGAAGCGTGACTCGGAGCTTGGCCGGGTACAGCAGACCATAGCGTGCTTGTAATTGTTGAAGCCTCGGCCGAAATTCCAGAAAGCGCTTTCGGCGGTCGACCGTGGGTTTAGCCAAGTCAGGATAGAAGGAGACCTTGTGGCTCTCAAACTCCATATGGCCCTTTGCCCGGGAGGCACTGAGAATTTGTTCCACATGTTGATATCTCAAAAGTCAAAAGATGATAGGCCGCGGGGTCTTCCTGTTGAGCGTTATGTTTGTGGGTACACGATGAGCGCGATCGATCTCCAATTCTTTGGTGAAGGTGATTTGGAGCAAGGAAGGGAGGATTTTACTTAAAAACTCCTTCATGTCACCCAATTCCGCTCCCTCCGGTAGGCCCACGAGGCGCAGGTTGTTGCGGCGCGCTCTATTATTGCCATCTTCCACTTCTTTCTGCAAAGCCCGCACCTGACGTTCAACTTTGTCGAGTTTGGACAGCCGGACCGCATGGGAGTCTAATATATTCTCCATTTTGTCCTGACGCGAAGAGAGCCCCTCTAGCCTGCCTTGCAGTACACCAAGATCTTCCCTCAGCGCTCGAAGTGCTTCACCATTTGACTGCACGAGGTCCTTAACCCCTCTAATTTCTGCGAGGATTTCCTGCTGCATTTCGGGGCCCTCGCGCAAAGCCAGCCCCTTCTGCGGGGACGGGGGTTCAGTTTTGGAGCGTTTACCGTGAGAAGCCGCTGAAGAGCCAAATTCCAGGCGCGTAGGTTTGGTCCCCGCCATCTCACCAATGTGCCCCGGCAAGATCAGAGCAGAAATTCAAGTTTGTCCGGTGTTAATTCAGGATTCTGAGTAGGCCTCTCGGGAGCCTCAGCATTATGCGACCATCCCGCTGGACATCGGGCTCCGCCCCCAACCATTGTGCTTTAGCTCTATAGCTCTAAGCAAACCCTGACTGGCTGCAGATAGCCTGCACGTCACCTCACAGACAGTCTGCTGTTGTAAACAGGATAGGGTTAGGCCACCCGTACCCATGATGCACTGCAAATGCAAATCAGCTGTCCACAGATGCACACAGGATGGGAAATGCACCCCTAAAGCTCCCCGGCCTGGTAGGGGGACGTGTCCGTGTGCACCCACACAGCACCTCGGCCTGGTAGGGTGTTCTGAGTGGGTGGACAAACGGCAAAGAGTAGCTAAACAACATCACATTGTGCGGTAACTGTGCTCACCCTGAGTGTATGATGTTGCGGCCAGGACCAGGTCCACAACACCTTCCATGGCTGAATGCGGCCATGCCATAGCTCCAAAGCAGCAAGAACCTGTGAAATAGGTAGGTGCTGCATAAACATCTTGGAAGATCTCTGTCTGCCTCAGTCAGTGGACACCACCCCCCCCCCCCCTCTGCACCAATGGCAGTAGAGTGGACCATCAACTCCAGTCCTGCTGGGGAAACAGACACCCTACAGGGCAGTCCAAGCAGCTCCACACACATCCATAACACAATATCAGACAGACATTAGGCCTGGATATTCACAGATGCACCCCACCACTATCTGATATTCTCCTGCAGCAAGCCATCAGCCACTGCACCCTGCAAGGCACTCCATCAAGACACATACCATCTGTGCACAGTCTGCTGGTTGGTCCTGATGGAAATGCATGCAACCACAACTGGGGTGGCAGTACACACAAGCAGATAAGTCAGTGAAGAGGCCCCAACAGGAAACCCATATATATCACATGAGAGAAACACAACATAGCACTATGGGGGTGCCTAGCCATGCTGCCATCACTGCACACTCAGGGTGAGAGTGATCCCCCAGCAGCATATACAGAGGTCACCCTGTCTGTGTAGGTGGTGGCCGGCCACTACCATGTCCCTGCCAGTGCCCTATGCCCTGTGCAGCTGCATCCTGGTCAGCCCACCCTGTCTGGGATGTACCCATGGTCCCTTGCTGCTCATTATGCACATTGGCAGGCCAATACTGGCAACAGTGCTGGCAGTGTGGGCTGTGGAAGGGGCTTGCAGCCAACACCCACTGTATAGACAGACACACACTTCCACACCTATGCCATCATGGTGCTACTATTGTGGAGGTAATTAGCCTTGCCCACCAAACCGGTCCTGTGAACACCAAGGCATGGATATGGTACGCAGTACTGCTGGGGGTCACTCCCCAGGGTGGTAAACACCGTCAGAGGCCAGGCCCGGAGCACGCACCGCAAACACCTCACAGATTGTTCGGATGGGGTCAACTAGCAGTATGTGCGTAACGTATGGATATCTATCTGCCAGTACTCCTAGCAAACGTCTCGGAGCTGTGTACCGTATACCTCAGGTGTAGGGTGACATTGCTAAGGTATGCAGGTGCTAGTATTGGGAGATGCACACAGGGGCCACTGTTCTGCCTCTCCAGGAGACATTGACCAATGGGGCCTGTGGGTGTGGGTGTGGGTGTGTCTGGCCCTGTTGGCTGCTGCTTTACAGCAGAGATTCCCAACTCCAGTCCAGGTTTAAATCACACTGTTCGGGTTTTCCTGCTGTCCCTCATGAATATGCATGAGCTACATCTACATGCCATGGGGGTGGTGCATAGATATACAGCACAGGCATTTGTATGAGTGGCAGCATGGAACCTGACTGGTGTGTGGCCCACTAGAACTGCATTTGGAAGATTCTGCTCTAGGTACTGCCCCTGTTCATGGTGTCTGTGCTCAGTGGGGTAAAACATAGACGTAGTACCATTGTATATGTCCTCGCCACGAAAGGTGTGTCCTTACTATCACTGTTTAGTTGTGGGAAAAATATGTGGGCAGGATTGGTGGTAGCCCCAGCTGGGCTTTGATCCTGTGACCTTCTGTTCTTGCATGCACTGTCTGTGTGCACTGCACCACTGTGTAGCCACAGATTGGTTGGATTCCCTGGAACATCCATGACTGTGGATCCGGCAGGGCCTGTCTATTGCAGTGGACTGTGCCAGCCTGCACATGGCTAGGCCTCTGTCTTCTGTGGCTAGCAGCCACTACCCCCTGCACCACATGTACTCGTCCGTCATCATGCTGGCATGAGCTTCTCTCAGAAAAAGCAGATGACATGATTGCAATGTGGCAGTACGGGACTGCATTTGGGGGACTTGGCTGTAGGTAATGCCCATTGTTGTGGTGTGTGTGCGGTGTTGGGTAAAATATGGGTGTTTTCCCCATGCTTATGTTCCCTGCAATACAGGGGTGTCTGCGCTATCTTTGTTTAGTGGTGGGTAAAATATAGGGACTGGGCTGGCAAGTGCCCCAGCTGGGATTTGAACCTCTGACCCTAGAGGTACTGGCTCTGTCTGCTGCACCACACTCTGCTCACAGAAACAGTGCAGCCCCTGGAGGTAGTAAACCTGGCAGGATGGAGTCGCAAACGCTGCTCTACGCATTTTTACTGTGGGCACATGCACCCTGTCTGGTGACAAAAGTGCACATAAACCCCGGAAATGACCACGGAAAATGGGGGATACAATATCACCATGCTGGGCAACAGTGATATTAATGGGCAACCATAGAAACCACTCCCAGGAAAGCTCCAACAAAAAGGAAATGTTTTTTGGAAGAGTCTCCGCTCCGTACACCTTTCCAAAAATCATTTCTTTTTGTTGGAGCTATCCTGGGTGTGTTTTTTAGTTTTGCCCATTACTATAACTGTTCCCCAGCTGATTTCCTATTTTTACCATTTTTGTTGTGGTCCTTTTCTATTTTTAATTCCACTTTTGGGCTGTGCACATGTATCACACTGCTCACGTTTTTCAGGTTTCCCCGGTTTTGCTGTACATTGCTGACGGAAATGGTTTCTCTTCCCTTTAAATGCATTCTACCGCGAGTGATTCACTCGCGCTATTTTTCCTTTGAAATTCAGCCCCGATAATGTGCGCCCCGCCTCTCCCCTCCCCTTCCTCGCCCATTAACCCCTTCTCTCCGCCCCTCCGGGGCCTTCCTCCGCCCTCCGTTAGCCTTTCCACGCCTCTATCGGACATTTGCGGGCCCGTACTTGTGCGGGGCACGTTATTGTGCCGCGCACCTGTGCGGGGGTGACACGCACGATTGCGGGGCGTTTAAGCGCTCTTAAGTACGGCTTTTAGTGCGCTATTTTGCGGCGCGCAAATTAGCAGTTTTTAGTAAACATGCCCCATAGACTACTTCTCTCTCACTTGGTTTGCAACTTGTCGTGCTGTGAGGGCTTGCGTGCATCAGTGATGCTGAGAGCTAAACTATCGGTAGTTTAACTACTGGCAGGGTCTCCCAGGATGGACAGGTCTCAGCTGAGGTGCCAGACCAAGACAAATCACCCATCTGGGCAGCAGCAGAATGGGATAGTGTTGACGGCGGAGGATCACATTTTTGTGACAACGGCAACAACACCAAACTTAAACTGCGCGGAAGAAAGGCCCGGCAATCTACTTCTGTATCTTGCCATGAAAACCCAATGGATAGTTACAACAAAACAAATTGTGCTATGGTGCTGGAAGATGAGACCCCCAGGTCGGAAGGCACTCAACTAGCTACTGGGGAAGAGCTGAAGACTTTTCAGAGTAAAGCCAGCATTTATGATGTGGTTGGATCAAAGCCCTCGGGAAGTCTGACTGCTGATGTAGCTGCGCATGAAATGAGAGTCAGAAGCTGTAAAGATGTCTTACACATTGGAACATGAAACGTATGAAGCATGAACCAAGGGAAGTTGGAGGTGGTCAAGAATGAAATGGAACGTGTACAACTTGATCTGTTGGGTGTCAGCGAACTGAAATGGACTGGCATCGGGCACTTTGCATCAGATGATCACATGGTCTACTATGCTGGAAATGAAAGACAAAGAAGAAATGGTGTTGCATTTATAATAAAGAAGAAACTTGCAAGAACTGTAATGAAATACAATGCAGTCAGCGAACGCTTAATCTCTACGAGGATTGCCTATCAACATAACTATAATTCAAGTATATGCCCCAACAACAGCTGCAGAAGAGAATGAAATTGAAGATTTCTATGAACAAGTACAAGCTGAAATTGACAGAACATGCAAACAGGATATCCTGATAGTCATGGGTGACTGGAACGCAAAAGTTGGCAACAAAGAAGAAGGCAAAGTAGTTGGAAAATATGGACTTGGCAACAGAAATGAAACTGGAGAAAGACTGATAGAATTCTGCAAGACCAATGATCTATTCATCTCAAACACCTTCTTCCAGCAACACAAGTGGCGACTGTACACATGGACGTCAACCAATGGATTCTATAAAAATCAAATTGACTACATCTGTGGAAGTCAATGATGGAAAAGCTCTATAACATCAACAAAGACAAAACCTGGAGCTGACTGCGGTACAGATCATCAACTACTAGTATGCAAACTCAAGCTAAAGTTGAAAAAGAGCAAACCACTCATGAACGCAGCAAAATATGACCTTGAGAATAAACCACTGGAATTTAAAGACTGCCTGCAAAATCGATTTGCTGCTCTAGATACAAATGACAGAGCTCCAGAAGAGTTATGGAATGACATCAAGAAGGTTGTGTTGGAAGAAAGCGAGAAGTCTCTACAAAAGGTGAAAAAGCAAAATCGGCCAAAATGGATGACGGAAGAAACTCTGAAAATTGCCCAGAAACACAGAGAAGCTAAAGCCAGAGGAGAAAGAAAGACAATCGCAGAACTCAACAGAGATTTCTAACGTGCAGCAAGACAGGACAAGGAAAAGTACTACAATGACACTTGAAAGGAAATAGAAGCAGAAACTATTAGAGGAAGAACAAGATCGGCTTTCCTGAAGCTACGAGAGTTAAAGAAAAAGTTCCAGCCTCGAATTGGAATGTTACAAGATGCTCAAGGTTCTATGTTGAATGATGCTGAGAAGATCAAGAAAAGGTGGAAGGAATATACAGAGTTTTTATATGATAAAGATCAAGTGGACCTACAGCCGTTTCAACCTGTACCTTATGATCGGGAACCATTGGTGATGAAAGAAGAAGTTGAAACAGCATTGAAAGCCTTATCAAAGAACAAAGCACCAGGTATTGATAGCATTCCTATAGAAGTATTGCAGCAATCTGACTCTGCCAAGAAATATGGAAGGCAACATCATGGCCAACTGACTGGAAAAGATCTGTGCTTATACCAATACTAAAGAAAGGTGATCCAACTGACTGTGGAAATTATCGAACAATCGCTCTGATCCCACATGCCAGCAAGAGTCTACTGAAGATTATTCAAAAGAGACTACAACCATACCTGGAACAAGAACTACCTGAAGTGCAAGCAGGGTTCAGGAAAGGGCGAGGAACGAGAGACATCATTGCGGATGTGAGATGGATCCTTGAAAAGACTAAAGAATACCAAAAGGATATCTATTTGTGCTTTATCGACTATAGCAAGGCTTTTGACTGTGTAAACCATGAGAAACTCTGGGCCACATTAAGAAGCATGGGTATGCCAGAACACCTGATCATTCTCTTGCGCAATCTGTACATTGATCAAGAAGCAACAGTTCGAATGGAACAAGGAGAAACAGAATGGTTTAAAATAAGCAAAGGTGTAAGACAAGGCTGCATACTTTCCCCCTACCTGTTTATTTTATATGCAGAACAAATCATAAGAAAAGCAGGATTGTATGAAGACAATAGAGGTGTGAAGATTCGTGGAAGACTCATCAACAACCTTCGCTATGCTGATGATACTACATTACTGGCTGAAAGTGAAGATGATCTGAAACATTTGCTTCTCACAATCAAAGATGATAGTCTCAAAATGGGCCTGCATCTTAATGTAAAGAAGACAAAGATCATGACAACTGGCATAATCAGCAGGTTCATCGTTGAAGGAGAAGAAATTGAAATTGTGAACAACTTTAACCTACTTGGATCAACTATCAATAAAGAAGCAACAAGCAGTCAAGAAATCCAACAACGCATTGCTCTTGGCAGAATGGCTATGAAAGACCTAGATAAGATTCTCAAGAGCAGAGATGTCTCTCTCCATACAAAGATTCGACTTGCTCAAGCCATGGTATTTTCAATAACATCATATGGATGTGAAAGCTGGACAGTGAAAAAGACAGACAGGAAGAAAATTGATGCCTTTGAATTATGGTGCTGGCGGCGAATATTGTGTATACCATGGACTGCCCGAAGAACAAACCAGTTGGTACTAGAGGAGATCAAACCTAAGCTTTCTTTAAAAGCTCAGATGACAAGACTTCGACTTTCATACTTTGGACACATCATGCGAAGAGAGAGATCATTAGAGAAAGACATCATGCTTGGCAAGATAGAAGGTCAACGCAAAAGAGGAAGGCCAGCAATGAGATGGATCAATACAATAACAGCAGCTATGGGTACCAGTCTGTCAACAATGAGCCGCCTGACTGAAGACTGAACACAATTTAGGATAGCTATCCAGAGGGTAGCCATGAGTCAACTCCGACTCAACGGCACTTAACAACAACAGACTACTTCTTAGATT
Organism: Ichthyophis bannanicus; assembly: GCA_033557465.1. Classification (NCBI taxonomy): domain Eukaryota; kingdom Metazoa; phylum Chordata; class Amphibia; order Gymnophiona; family Ichthyophiidae; genus Ichthyophis; species Ichthyophis bannanicus. The sequence goes on along the minus strand of CM066032.1, from coordinate 29,788,657 downwards.
TTTTCATCTGTCTCTTGTACAGCTGTTTGGGAGCTTCTCTTGAGAGTGTCCAGCAGTAGTCAGCCAGCATTGTAGTGGACCATTTTCCCTGGCATCTTTGCTCCATTGTTGCAATATCCTGGTGAAAACGTTCGCCCTGTTCATCACTAACCATACCACAGTTGTCAGGAAAAAAATTGAGATGGGAATCAAGGAAATGGATCTTTAGAGACATATTGCAGCCAAGTTTCTGATACTGCATGTCTTCTACTAGTTCCTTGTAGTTTCCTGCCCTAACATTCCCGAGAAAGTTTGTTGATACTAGGCGAAAAGCATTCCATGCTTGTTTCGCATCACCCTGCAGCAAGTTGTTGAACCGGTCATCTTTGAAGAGCTCTTGAATCTGAGGACCTAAAAAACTCCCTCTTTAATCTTTGCTTCGCTGAGTCGAGGGAATTTTTCATGCAGGTATCGGAAAGCTGGCAAAGTGCGGTCCATGGCTTTCATGAAGTTTTTCATCAAACCTAGTTTGATGTGAAGGGGTGTTAGCAGGATTTTGTGAGCCTCAACCAGAGCTGGGTGCTGGATATTCTTCTCTCCAACTGTTACATTTTGTCTGCGATTCCATTCCTTCTGCAAGTAGTGCCAATCCCTTGCTCGGCTATCCCACTCACATAAGAAACACATTTATTTATTTTATTTGTTTTATTTAACAATTCTTATATACCGCGCTATTTCTCATCAGTGCGGTTTACATCGAAACAATAAACACTTGGACATACAAATAGTCCTACGTTTACAGAAAACAGAGATTTGAACATGGATTAACTGGGGAAACTAACAGTTGGGCTCATAACAAGGTTTTGCTGCCAAGTTTAGCTTACAGCGTGTTTGTACTCTGTTGGTAAAGAAAAGTTAGAGAGCTGTAATGTCGTATGGGGTAGAGTTAGATTGTAGTTTTATTGTGAATGTGGTTTCAATTACCACATATGAGTGAGTGTGTGGGTGGGGGGTGGGGGGGGATCACCGGGCTGTGTAAAGTGCATGAGGAACAGGTGATGTTTGATGGCTTTTCTAAACTGCGTGAAGTCTTTGATTGCTCTTATGTTAGAAGGGAGTTTGTCCAACATCTGGGGGCATAGCTTGTAAATGCCCTATTGATGGTTGATTGGTTAAGTTTTATAGATTCACTTGGTATGACTAGAGTGTTTTCCGCAGGTGCTCTTCTGGATCTGTTATTGGGGGTATGAATGAGTAGATCAACAATTGAAGAGGGTGATGTCTTATTGAATGCTTTAAAGGTAACGAGGAGGGTTTTGTATAAGATTCTACAGTTTATTGGGAGCCAATGAAGCTCTTTTAGTATAGGTGAGATGTGGTCCTTCCTGGATGCTCCGCACAGAACACAGGCCGCTGCATTCATGGCTAACTGCAGTGGGTTGAGTGTATTCTTTGGGAGGCCATGTAGTATTATATTAGCGTAATCAAAGTGAGGTGTTACTAGGGCTTGGAAAACTGTTCGAAAGTCGTCGGTTTCCATCATGGGTCTCAGGTGGCGGAGGGTTTTGATTTTGAAGTAGATAGATTTTACTGTTCATTTGATGTGGTCTTTGAAGTCCAAGTGTTGGTCTAATATTACTCCTAGATAGCGTATGTTGGATTTGACCGGAAGTTCTGCGTCTCTAACTTTTCGTGTTGATGGCAGGGAGAAGTTTTTGTTCCGTGTGACAAATAGCACTTCTGTCTTCTTGAAATTTATACGTAGATTCTGACTGAAGAGCCAATCTGTTATTGCATCGAAGCACTTAATTAACATTGTGAGATCTGGGCATGCGACCGTTATAGATGTGAATAACAGAACATTGTCTGCATACATGAGGCAGGATATGCCGAAGGAGCGGGTTATGTCACAGATTGGCTGCATATAAATATTGAAAAATAGTGCAGATAATGACGATCCTTGTGGTACTCCCTGTCTTTGTTGGAAGGGTTCTGATGTTTTGTTGCTGATCCGAACTTGCTGCCATCTGCCTTGAAGGTAAGACTTGCACCAATCCCATGCGCGGTCATGGATTCCTTTTGCATGGAGTATCATCAGGAGTTGTTCATGATCTACTGAGTCGAACGCCGCAGAGATATCTAGGAAGATCAGAGCAAAGCCTTTCTTGATGTTGTCTATCCCGTTGGTGTGTTTGTTAATGAGGTCAACAGGGTTTCTATGCCATGCGCCTCTCTGAAACCATGTTGGCACGGGTCTAATGGAGAGGTTGTGTCTATATGCTGTTGAATCTGTCTTTGAGTTGTTTTCTCAAGCATTTTGGCTAGGAAAGGGATACTGGAGATTGGTCGGTAAGAGTCTTCTTTATTCAGGTCAAGCTGGTTGTTCTTCAGTAATGGTCGTATGGATGTTTTCTTCAGGTCCTCCGGGAAGATTCCAGTTATGAAAGATTGCTTTGCAATATCAGCTATGAATGGACTTAGTTCTGAGTGCATTGTTTTGATCCAGTGGGCTGGGCAAGGGTCATTTGGAGCTGTCATGGTGTTGATGTTGGCAATTGTTTCCTTGATGGTTTTCACTGATGGGGGTGAGAGCTTAGTAAGTGGGGGTTGAATGTGAGGGTTCTGATAGGACTCACAAGGTGTGGTAGTAGTCACCTTTATTGCTTTGGATTGAATGTAGTTAGCATATGCCTGAGGTTGGATACACTCCTGTTGTGGTTGGGATGGTTGGTTGGTCAGTGATTTTACTAAATTGAAAAGGTCATGAGGCTTATTTAATGAGCGATTGAGGAGCTCAGTATGGAATCTTTTCCTTTCTGCCCACATTGAGTCCCTATGGTTTTTCAGGTGTTCTAAATATGTACTTTGGTCTGCTGAGCTGCGGGTCCGTCGCCACTTTCTCTCAAGTTTTCTCAGATGTAGTAATGAGGATCGTAGTTTGGAGGAGAACCATGGAGCATTATGCTTTTTCGGGGCTTGATTATTAGCTGTATGTTTCTTGTCATTGTTTGGATATTGGGCAACTTGAGTGAGGGTGTTATTCCAGTTTGTGAGCAGTTCGTTGAGGTTGGAGGATGGTTTAGATAGCTTTGGGATTACATGCTGAGTGATAAGCTCTCTGTCCAGCTGTTTGAATCGGGATGGTTTCTCTGGTCTACGTGCGATTGGGTGGCAGTCTGCTGTTGGTTGAGTTGGTATCTGAAATGTTATTAGGTTATGGTCGGACCAGGGGACGGGGGTGACAGATTATTCGATTTGGTTTAGACTGCTGGTGTCACAAGGTGGGACGAAGACTAGATCTAGGAGGTTACCTTGTTGATGAGTGGGATATTTCACGGCTTGTTTATAGCCTAGGTTTGACATTGCCTCTAGGAAGGTGATAGCTAATTCTTGCTGGGTGGAGGCAAGATTAAAGTCTCCCATCAGCCAGTTTACTTTGTGTGTGTTTTGAGGATTACAGGCTAGGTCGATCACATCGGAGAGTTCATCTGACGAAGCGCCAGGTGCCCTGTAGATGAGGTTTATAGTGTTAAGTTTGTTGGTGATTGTTAACATATTCAGGTATTGTGTGCTCTTAGTGAAGTTAATCCGGTATTGAAGTGCAGTTTTGGCTAGGATGAGTACACCACCTCCTCTTCTGCTTTCTCTGTTGCATGTGTAGATCGAGAAGTTGGTAGGAGTGATTTGGTTTAGTAGAGCATTATCAGCGTCTGACAACCATGTTTCAGTTACCAGTAGGATGTCTAGGTTGAGATTTGAAAGTAGGTCTGTGATGGCAGGCCATTTGTTGTGGGCCGAGCGTGCATTGATGAGTGCGCATTTGAGGGTTTGTTGATTTTGTTTTTCCTTAAGATTTTTTGTTGCCTTGGGATCAAGAGTGGCATAGAGTAAGTGTGACTGTCTTTTGTAGTAGGGATTTGCGGGTGGTTGGTGTTGGTTATGGTAATATTTCCTACTTGTGCTGAGAAGTAGTGGGATAGGGTTATAACCCTGTGTAAGAGCAGTAGCTTCGTAAAAAGTACTGGTCAGGGTGTAAATTAGAGTGAGAATAAGTAGAGATATAGCCATATTTGTGATGTGTTGGTTGTGTCTGGGTACCTTAATGAGAGTTATAGTCAGTGTGTTTGCTTCTGAGAGCATTTGATGAGGTCAAAAGGTTGAGTATCGACTTTTCAATGTAGAAAATCTTTCTATAGTTACTATTGGTCTCAATGTATGTCACTATACTGTGATTCTTTAACAACTCGGCTTGTTGCTAGAATGAAATATTACGAAGGCATTTGTGAAATTAATATAGTAGTGAAATGCAAAGCGCAGATTAGGATCAGTAAATATGCATTGGTCTTATAAACGTGACTAAGTCAATTCACCTTGTAGGTCTGTAGGCAGTTCAATAGATGGGTTGTCCTCCTTAGGCAGGGTGGACTGGAGGCGTTTTCATGTCTCTTTGTTGTAGGGTGCACATTATCCCTGGAGTGACCCTATTACTTGTGTCTGCCATCTGGAGCTGGATAGTTGCTGGGTGTAGGCAGGCTAGCAGGAGCAGGAGTTTCGTGTGCCCTTCCCCTCGGGAAGGGCACACAAAACATGTATTTTATATATCCCTGCTGCAGTCCCGTTAAAAGGGCAACTACCTTCAAGTCACCACAGAGGTGCCAGCTGTACTTGTATTTTATATATCCCTGTTGCAGTCCCATTAAAAGGGCAACTATCTTCAAGTCACCACAGAGGTGCCAGCTGTACTTGTTATAGTTAATGGAAGTCAGTAGATGCTTTAAGTTATCGTATGTCTCTTTCATGTGGACGGCATGCGCTACTGGAATAGATGGAAGACGGTTTCCATTGTTCAAAAGCACAGCCTTCAGACTCACTTTCGAAGCGTCTATAAATAATCTCCAGTCTTGTGGGGCATGAGTGATTTTTAAGGCATTCATGAGGCTTTCAAAATCGGAACAGAATATCAGATTACTTTCCTTTCCGACTGCGTATAGTACACTGCTGACGTCAGATGACTTCAGCAGCCGTCTGGCAGTAGTATTGCATTGCATCAGAAAATGATGCAATCAACTCTGGATGATGTGTACATGCTGGTATTATGCAATGTGATGCAATATTACATCATTCAAGGCTTATTTGGGATGTTGTTGATGTCCTACTGGATAAATTTACACGGTGAAACGTCAAAAATGAACTACATGCAATATCTTCAAAACGAGAGCCAATAAAAGTTTTTTACTGTTATATTCATGTTCAGCTCACCAAGATACTACATATTAGGGCCTTTTAAAGTCAGTAACGATTTCAATGACCAGTGCGTAACATAGGGCCATGATATCAAAGGACCCATAATAGCAAAAGGTTTTATTTCTAGATGATGTGCACCTAATTTCTTTTAGGTCTTTTATATGTATAATATTTCAGATCAGACCATAAATAAGATGATTCCCCAAATTTTAGACATTTAGAAATAATCACTTATACCTTAAAATCAGGTTTCCATTATATAGGCTCTAGTCCTGGGTATATCACATTGCATGCAGGGACTTCTAGTTCTCTTTTCTCTATTGCATTCCATAAGAAAATAAATTTTACAAGTCCCTGCATGCAGTGGGGTAAACCCAGGACTGGAGCCAACCTGTCATATTAATCTGGAACCAGTTGGCAACCCTATTATAGGCAACAGTGAAGATCCCTCAAGATTGGCCCTGTGATATGGTGATATTTATGTGACCCAACGAGTAATGTTGCAGCTGTGTTTTGCAGCCATTGAAGACATTGCAAGGCATTTCTGGCCAAACCTCAGTGTACAATATTGCCATAATCTATTTTATTCACTACCATAGCATGAATCAATGCAGACTACATATTCTAATCTAAATAGTCCTACGATTTGCTTATCCTTCTCAGATTATAAAATGAAGATTTAACCACTGCAGAAATCTGTTTCCTAAATGACAGTCTCATCCAATCATAACCCCAATTTTTCACTTTATTTTTAAGTGAAATGTCCACTTTTAGGTTTCCTAACTACTGTCCAATTTTAGGTTTCCTAACTAAACTAGTACCATCTGAATGAAACCAGTCTTTAAATGCATTCTATTGCAAATGATAATTCAACCACAAACTGATTTTCTCCAAACACATATTTAATCTCTACAACACCATTTCTTCATCCCCATTTACCTGACCCAACTGAACATGATCAGTGAAAATGTGGCCTCTCATCTCATACTGGCTTGTAATTCTTCCCAAGGGACAATATACACATTAAAGAATAATGGGAAGATAATTGATCCTTGTTGCGCTTCACATGGCCAACAATCCTCCATATATTCTTTCTTATTCCATCATACCAGAAACCATCTAGATGATGCAAAAAAAAAAAGTCAACTGAGTATGTTTCCATAAACTCTATACTCTTAAATGTTGCTTGAATAAAAAAGGCTTAACTGTGTCAAAAGCTGCTGTTAAAAATAATGCATCCAACACCACCCTACCTCTCTTTTCTAATACTGTACAGACATAATTAACTGCATCGAATAGTACTATTCCCATACTATAGCTCTTCCGAAAGCTGATTGAAAAGGAGATAATAATCCTTGCTCACTCACATAAGCAGATATCTGATTATAACAAATCTTCTCCAATAACCTACGCAAAAATAGTAGTTTTGCAAACAGCCTGTAATTTTCAGTCTTACTACCATCCAAATTCAATCTGTTCAAAAAAAGATCTAAACTCTGCTATCTTTGATGTCACAGGAAAAATTCTTTGCATCAATGAGCTATTAACTATGTATTGCAATGCGGCATAATCTACTTCTAACAATTTTACTAATGTCATAGTAAAAGGATTTAACTTACATTACAATGTCTTCATATCTGCTATTATTTTTCCTATCACCATTCACAATACCTCTCATTGCCCCCATTCCTTCACCTACTCACACCATGAAAACCTGTGTTCTTATATGTTCTATCCCCTCCCTCCTGTACCCTTCTTTCATTTTGCTGGAGATTCTGTCAGAAATATCAGCCTTAAGGATACAGACCACATTGATTGATCTCCTGATCTCCTTTGTTTTTTCTTACCATTCCCCTTGGTGTATCCCATGTCTACAGCTATTGTGTTGTTTGTCTTGACTAGATTGTAAGTTCTGATGAGCAGAGACCGTCTTTTGCATGTGTCTGTGCAGCGCTGCATACGTTTTATAGTGCTATACAAATGTTCAGTAGTAGTAGATTGAACTAAGCCTAAAGCATAGCCCTGAAGTCAGGGCCTCTCTTGATGCATTGCTAAGGCAAGCTAGCCTGCATTTAATGGCTAGAGAACTCTTTTTCATTGTAGTTCTCATTTTCTAGTTCCTTGTTTTCACAACATGCAGCCTAATTGTATTAGATATCTAGGTTGGAAAGTAGACATTTAGGTATGTGGGTGCAAAACTGTGATTTTACAAAAAACACTTTAATAAAAGCAGCATCGCTTGGAGCTTCACACATGTCAATACTTACATGTGGCTATCTTGCAGCTTTTATGCCCAAGGGAGCCAATTAAAGAGCCAAGCTCCAAAAATCAAACTTCTGGTATTCAGACCCTAAAATTAAGCACAATTCGTTCTCAAATGCTCTCCTTTTCCAATGTGGAAATGTTCACAGGTATATAATTGTCCTTCTAAATACGGAACACATGAATGCTTTGAAATCTCACCAAAACCACTTCCACAGTACTCCTTCTCGAAATTTGTGAATGATACTGGCGTATACATATAGGGAGCAACTTTTCTAAAATTACTAATGATACATGTACACCCATTTATACATGTATATTGTGATGGGGAAAAGATATCCTGTGTTAGGAAAGCAGAGGAACCTAGGACTAATAGGGCTGTTTCTAGCAGGAAGGAAGATATCAGGACACCCAGTTGCCAAGAGCAACACAAACATTCCCAGCCACGAGGGAGAGAACCCTGCACAGCTGATAGGCATTCCCCAGCTCTTAGCTCTGATAGCCTTCACCTGGGAGGGGGAGGAGCTGGAATAGAGCCTCAGCAAACGTATAAGGGACGTTCATTAGAGAATAGGGAGAGAAGTGGAAGCAGCAACAGCTGTAGCTGGAGAAGGAGATCTAACGTGGGCTTTGGCAGCGTTGATAACTTCAGAGAAAACAGCTTTAAGGATACAGTGAGACTATAGCAGCAGAGCGCAGACAAACCAATGATACCAGGAGTCTGTTCAGAAGGTCCAAATCATTTATTTGTGCACAAGTCTCAAGCAAAGTCAATTTCAAAATGGCTGAGCAAAGTTCTCTGGCAATACAACAACTTTTATAGACTTTAGCTTCATTCTAGGTATAGAAAAACATTTCATTGGTCCCGGTAACCTCCCGTACCTCCCGTACTCCTTCTATTGGTCCCGGTACTGATATGATTATCCAATTATGTTCTTTCAGTGGGCTTAGCACCTGCTTACCCCCCTTCTAGTCCCAATTACAATGGCCTGTTCACCAACTTGTTACTTTCCTTCTCTCAAGGCCATTGAGCCAGTTTGTACGTGTAGGGAAGCAGGGCTCTATAACTTCTCTGTCAGCAGTTTTAAACATGCATTTCTGTATTTTTCCATCTGTTCTGCTTGTCTAAGCTAATTCAATACTTTTACTGAGTTCTAATTCTTATAGCAGCATATTGGGGGATGTGCAATTCTTATAGGCCTCTCTACAGACTTCATTTACAGGTCAAGCTAGTTAGGCCTGCTTGCTTTATGTCAGACACTGCAGATCACGGGCCTTCACCTGCCACATTCCCCCCTTTGATTAATCTCACCCTATTACTTAATAAGGTGTGAGAATTAAATCACTTCAAAATAGTTATACTGTAGTCATAGGATTCCGACTATATGCAGGAGGTTTTGGTTGGTATAAGGCCATAATCTTAGTTGCGGTCTTCCGCTCTACTGTACTTTCAATAGCACTATGAATAGAACGCATACAACATGGGATTATACATGGTAACAATAAAATAACAGCAATAAGTATTAGTACTAATATAAGGAAAGTTTTAAGTCCTCCCAGCCATGAGAAAAGGTTAGCAAACCAATTAGGAAATTTCAGTGAGTGCCAAGTCTGTACCGGCACATAAGCATGTCTTTGCATATCCTTAGCAAGTTCTTCAACTACTTGACCCTTATCATCTATTTTTAAACAACAATTGGTTAAGTTCAGCTTACCACATACTCCTCCTTCAGCTGCTAACAAATAATCAAGTGCTAAGCGATTCTGATAAATAGCAGTGCGCATCTGAGTACTTTGTCTAGCTAAAAGTGTAAGAGCTTGGCTAGTTTCGTTGGTTATTATTTCAACTACTGCTTGTAAGCGAATAATACGATTAATCATATAGACTGGGGTTCGATAACCATACATACCATCATCATTCCAAGTGGCAGGCCCATAATACTCAATGATTCTCTCTGGCGGCCAATCATCACCCTTCCACTTCTCCCACTTGCCTACTTGGAGGGGTGATCTTTTCTGTCGCAGTGCTCTTTTGTGTCTGTGGGTAGTGTATACTGGGTATCCTAATTGTTCTCCATGTTCTGTGGGTAGGAGAAAGAAAGAAGGTCTGATGGTCCCTAAGACACATGCTCCCCCCCATTGTGGCGGGAGTCGAGCATATGCTCGGTTTCCACAGATCCAATACAGGCCAGGTGGGGCTTGCCAAGCATGGGTTTTGGCAAGATTAGTCCATAAATCAGCAAGTTTGGGAAATCTGGCTAATGGGTTAGGAGGTTCAGGGTGTTTTTTTTTTTTTATTATAATATGTTTATTACGAATTTTTCACCAAACAATGGAAATGCAACAATACAGAAACATAATTCCAGTGATATGGAAACTATATATCACTAGAGCCTACCGGCCCATTAACACCCAAAAACCCCCCACCCTCCCTCCCCAAACATCATCCTCCCGAGGTGTCACCCACGAGAAAGCAGGAGAACATCAATGACAAAGGGGGATCTACCCCGCCACTTCCCCGCAGAGTGCCGCATACCCCTGGGACGCCCAACCAACCGCACACGGGATCCCAAAAGGAAGCCTGAGAGTACACCACAAGTCTAAACTGTAGCACACTAATTAGCATAACTATCTAACGCAGCCCATTTGGAGAGCTTGGCCCCAATCCCCTTAGCCCGTTGAGTTCTATCAAAAGCTTGTTCATATTTGGCGAACAAACATATCTGGTTCCACCATTCTAAATATGAAGGTTTACATGGGTTTTTCCAGCGTGAAAGAATAAGTTTTATCGCCACCATAATCATAAAGTTTAGGAGAAAACGATTATGTTTAGCTATGCCTGGGATTAAAGCTACATTTCGAAATATTATTATCTGCCATGATAAAGCCTCTGAAAAATTTAGGACTTTCTGAATGGTGTCCCAGACTTTGGTCCAAAAAAGCAGAATGTGAGGGCATTCCATCAGCATATGCCGCAGCGTGCCCACCGCACTGTTACAGGCCCAGCAGAGGTCAGTCACACCTCTAAGGCATTTGCTTAATCTAAGCGGGGTAAAGAAGGCTCTGTGCGCCAAAAAAAACATAGACTGAGTAAGAGCAGCAGATCTCGATGCGCGGATCGTCGATGCCCAAAATTTCTGCCACTCTTTCTGTGGTAACTCTTTCCCAGTCTCCTCCTCCCAGATGCAGCGCAACCCACTGTTCAGAGGTGCATAAAACTCCATGAATAAGGCGTAGAAACGAGAAACTGTACCTCTTCTGGAGCTTACTTCTTCAATTACTTTCAGGAGACCCCAGGACTCTGATAGTCCCTCCAAGGACGGGAAGGTGGCCCCCAGACAATGGCGCAACTGCAACCATTGAAAATAACAGGCCGATGGGAGATTAAACTCTTGCTGTATGCCACAGAAGGGCTTCCACCGGGGTCCATCCATTAGCTGGCCAATTGACCATATTCCCAGATTTTGCCACCGCGGCCAGACACACAATTCTTTAGCGATTTTAAAAGCCGGTTTAAACCATATTGGGAGCTGCCGAGAAGGAGGATTCTTTTCCCCAATGACCAGCATCAAAGCTCGAAAAGCTCGCTGCGTGGAGATGATGACACTGCCAACCCCAGAGGAAACTGGATGCAACATACCAGCCAATAAGTGGAGGGGACACGGAGCCACCATGCGCTCTTCCATGCGGAGCCAAATCGGAGTGAAGACTTCCTCTTCTCGCACAGTCCACTTTGAGCCCTGATTTAATAAAAAGGATCGGTGATACCACAAAAAATCTGGGAAATGCACCCCACCACTCGCCTTAACTGCCTTCAGCTTCTTTAGCGCAATGCGGGGAACTTTCCCCTCCCAGAGAAAAGCACACAGGATCCGATCCAGACCCCTATATATCGCAGGGGACAACAACACTGGTAGCATGCTCAGAAGATAATTGATTTTGGGAACTAGGGTCATTTTAATGGCCTCTAGCCGACCCCACCAGGTAAGATGGAGAGGGGACCACCGCTGAGTATAAGTCCGCGCTATGTCCAAGACTTTTTTGGAGTTCAGATGCATTGTCTCATCCAGAGAAGCAGTGTAATGTACTCCTAGATATTTTATCGATGCCGCTTCCCATTGGAAAGGGAAATTATCCACCATTGAGGCATTTGCCCTCCGATTAAGGGGAAAGGCAACTGATTTAGCCCAGTTAACTTTGTAACCTGAAAACACTGAATATTGAGCTATCACCTGCAGCAGCGGGTCTAATGAGTCCGGATGGAGAAAGACCAACAAGTCATCTGCGTAAGCAGAGAGCTTGATATGGAGATCTAACAGTTGTATACCGTGGATCATCTCGGATTGACGAATCTTCGCTACCAGGGGTTCTAATGCCAAATTGAAAAGTAAGGGCGATAAGGCACACCCCTGCCTGGAGCCTCGCAACAGAGGAAGAGGCCGAGAGAGGATGCCATTGACCAGAATTTGTGCCATAGGGTTTGCATACAACACTCGCACCATGGCTATAAACTCTTCGGGCAGTCCGAACCATGCCATCACACTGTACAGGAAGGGCCATTCCAACCTGTCGAAGGCCTTTTCAGCATCTATGGAGAGGCCCAGCAATGGATTATCTGAATTGGCTGCTAATTCTAGTACATCGCAAAATAATCTTCCATTGTCGGCCGTAGATCTTCCCGTTACAAATCCGCACTGATCCGGGTGGATCAATAGAGGTAACACTTTGCTCAGCCGGTTTGCCAGGATACTAGAGTAGATTTTGTAATCCGCATTGAGAAGGGAGATGGGCCTGTAGTTACTAACACATGTTGGATCTTTTCCCGGTTTCTCTAATACAATAATTGTAGCCTTAGCAAAAGCTCCGGTCGCCTGCCCCCGCTTCAGGAGCAACTGATAGTACTCCAAGAGTTGAGGAAGGAGGACATCAGCAAAGGTTCTGTAGAATTCAACAGGGATGCCGTCTGGACCGGCTGCTTTCCCAATTTTCATACTCTTTAGTATCTCTTGTACCTCCTCCAAGGCTATGGGCTGGCCTAGCTTGGCCTTCAGGTCGGGCTGCAACACCGGACGATCAATAGAAGCCAGATAATCTTTACAGGCCGTCTCATCAAAGGAGATCTCGGAGGCATAAAGACGAGCGTAAAACTGACAGAAAGCTTCAGCTATTTCTCCGCTGTTAGTCAGCAAATCTTGCTGACCAGATGAAATGTGGGTAATATGAGTTTTACTCCTCCGGGCCTTCAAGCTTGCAGCAAGTAGCTTGCCCGCCTTGTTCTTACCAGTATGATAACGGGCTCGGCTGTCAAACAGTTGCTGTTCCACCTCCGTGCTTAGTATAGTATTATATTGGTATCTTAACTTTTGTAAGTGATTCAGCACTGCTGGAGCGGGAGCTCTCTGGAAGATCCGTTCTCCTGCTCTAATCTGCTCATCCAGCTCCTTGAGCTTGACTCTTGCCTGCTTGGCTTTGGCTATTGCGAAGCTGGTAATCTGCGCTCTAGCCGTAGCTTTAAAAGCTTCCCACCAAGCCCAAATCGCTGTGTCTGATTGAAGATTACTTTTAAAGTAATCCTCAATAGTCCTCTTCATGGCCTCCTGAAAGGATAAGTCTGCAAGCAGGGATCTGTTGAATGTCCATATTTGCTGACTGGGTACACTCCCCTCTAAGACTAAATCAAGCACAATGGCAGCATGATCTGAAATATGGGTGCCAAGAATATCCGCATCTTCCACCGCTTGTACTAAAGGTCTGGAGATTAAGAAAAAATCTATCCTGGAATGAGAGCCATGAGGCATTGAAAAAAAGGTATAATCCTTCTCCACTGGATGCAAAATTCTCCACATATCCACAAGACCTATTTCTTGTATTAGTGAAGACAACACTTGTGAGGCGCTGCCACCATGGGGCCTAAGTGGGTTGCAGTCAAGTAGGGGATCTAAGACTCTGTTGAAATCACCCCCAATAATCACTGGAACAGGGGAACTCTCTTGAGCTACTTCTGCAAGGGTATGAAAAAAATCAGATTGTTGACCATTGGGGGCATAGATGTTAATTACAACCACCTGCTGGTTACCCACTGCCAAGTGTACTTTGGTCCACCGCCCCTCACAATCCGCCCGTGTGGCCAAAACTTGCAGCTGCACCTTGTTGTGTAACAGAATGGCTACCCCATTTTTTTTCCCCAAGGCAGGCGAGTGGGCAATCACTTTGAAATGCTTCGATACTAATTTCAGGGCCTCTTTAGAGGACAAATGCGTTTCTTGCAGCAAATCTAAATCTGCTTTTTGCTTTTGGGCATATACTAATATCTTTTTCCTTTTCACGGGGTGCATAATGCCCTTCACATTCATTGAAAGGACTCTAAGGGGGCCCATTGACAGGGAAGTATTTGAACTTGAGGGCCAAACTCTCTATCTCCAAGACTAGCGTGCTACATTGTACCTCCTCCCAAGCTTCCAGGTCATCCCAAGACGGTCTGCGGCACCACAACCTACCCCTCCTAATACGGAGCCACATCTTTGGGTGAGACAGCAGAGGGAAAAATGGCAACACCGAGCAAGTAATCCCCATGCCCCGAGAAAACCCATTGTAACCTTATTGCCTTAATCATACAAATATTGAAGATGCAAAACGCATGGAACACTAATAGACAGATCTTAATTAAGCAAACAATCGGTATTAAACATTCACCATGCACTGCCATATAACATGCATACCCTTATGCATTTACATACAGTCAGAAATTGTTAAGGGGAACATAGAGTCCACATAAACCAAGCATTAGGGCTCCCTCTCCACCTGCATTCTTAAGGCTTCCTGGTCCTCTAGGAAGCGCATCAGGCCGCTGGGATCATCGAATGTTTTAGTGCGATTGTCCAAAGTCACTTTAAATCGTGCAGGGTAAAATAAACCATACTTTGCCTGTAGGTGTTGAAGGCGGGGCCGCATCTCCAGGAACTTCTTTCTCTTATCCATGGTGGCCTTGCTGAGGTCCGGAAAAAATGAAAGCCTGTGCCCTTCATAAGTGACGGAGGTAGCCGCTCTTGCCGCTGCCATTATTTGCATGGCCTGTTGGTGCCGAAATGCGCAGAGAATAAAGGGTCTTGGCCTCGGGCTATGCCCACCCGTATATGCCGGTATTCTGTGGGCCCGTTCCACCTCGAAGGGCTTGGAAAAGCTGATTTTAAGCAACTGGGGCAAAAGTGCTTCAATGAAACCGATCGAGTTAGTACCCTCCGCTCCTTCCGGAATACCAATAATACGTATATTATTTCTGCGCGACCTGTTGCTGAGATCCTCCAGATGCGCTTCTAAAGTATCGACCTTTTTGAGAGCCCTAGAATGGTTCTGTAGGCAATCCTCGTGCGCAGCAACAGTGGTGTCTAACCTCTCCAGTCGAGCTGTAACGCCCCGCATTTGCTCCTTGAGCTCCTTCATATCACCTTGCATCTGGGCCAGGGTCTCTCCGTTCGCCGAAATTAAGGCACGCAGAGATCTTATTTCACCCAGTATTTCCTTCGTTCCCTCAGCGGGGCCACGATCGGGCGACATCTTAAGAGGAGAAGGGGGGTCTTGTTTCGCACGTTTAGACCCTGCAGTACCCCCGGAGGGGAACTCCAGCTTAGTTTGCTTCACCGAAGCCATCCTTTCCCCTTAATATAAATTTTCCCTGCCAAACGGCGCTATCACCACTTCAGGATTAAGGCAAATTTTCAGGAATCTGCTCAGGGCTTGCAGGAGACACCGCTCTATGCGTCCATCTTGTTCTCCGCTGGCTCCGCCTCGAGGTTCAGGGTGTTTGATTCCTGACCACCATGACGTCTTTTTGGTAGTGGCATTATAGAATTTCTGGCTAAGACAGACCAGCTGTCCTACCTTTTGGGTGAACTGAGGTCCAGTTCTGGTATAGCAAAGATGTCCAACAATTGAGTGCGCTAACACCCATTCGCTAGTAGTATTGTGTAATTCAGTCTGATTGTAAGTCAGAGAATAATTTAATTCTTGAGCTTCCCATGGCCACTGGTCACCCATCTGGGTTCCGCCACAGAAATAACAATCTGAGATTTTGAGACTAGATACTACTGCTCCAGCTAATTCTAAGAATAAATTCTGAGAAGGATGAGGAATCTCAAACTTATTTACATGCATGGCCTCATAGAAGGTGTTATGGATGTGATATTTAGATGACTTGTGGGCTTGGGTGTTCAATCTTATATATACAATGGTTCCTGGATCTGATCCAGTACCTGCGATACGTAGACCAAATTTGTATCCTTGTTTCCATACACTAGGGTTACGTATCCTTAAGTGTAAAGGGTTACAAGCATCTTTCTGACATTTGTCGTCTGTTGTTGACTTGGTTAGAGTGGCCATTCGTTTATCTATCTTTTCGTCAACTATACCATCATTCCATGTAGCATAAAAAAACACATTCCCAATTTGGGCAGTAGTAATCTGCTGCTGGGGCAGTACTATAGCCTGGATCCTTTTTACCTGTACACTTTCTCCATCCTGTGGCACCTTCTGGGCACATATACTTATGGTCATTTCGATAAGCTTTTTCCCAGGTACCACATTTGGAGCGACTATCTCTGTTTATAACATCACATGCATCAAAATTCAAAACAACAGGTCTACTAGTATCTTTAAGTGGTTGTGTGGCAGTTATTATAGGTCCATCTGCATCCTTCCATCGTATTTCCAACGTGTAATAGGATGGATTCTGATGCGGATTATAGCATACTCTAAATTTACCGTTAGTGCAGACATTTAGTTCAGTGGTGTTATAGATACACCGAGTTACTTTACCAGTGCAGGTATAGTAAGAATGGTAAATCAAAGTCTGAGTTACTTTCAGTCCAGTTCGAGTAGAAGTAATGCAAGCAGTGCATGGAGGTAAGGCATGAGTCAGTTCAAAGCCTCCAAAACAGGCAACCAGGGCAAAGCAAAGGTAAAGATACATGTTGATTGGAGTTCTTCTGAATCCTCAGCTTGCAGATCTTGACCACGACGTTCTTTTCTTCGTCCCGTTCGCTAATGAAGCAATTCAACGGGTGCTGAGTGTTGATTGAAGATCCTCAAATTGTCCATCACACATTAACCAACTTAGCAATTTCAGTTGGTTTGTGAAGTTTGGTCAATCAATGTAGCATCAAAGTAGTGTGGCAAATCACACACACGAGGTTCGTTGAAACAAACTCTTGCTGTATGGAAAACAGCAATCCTCTTCGAAAGACTTGGCTACTGCAAGGCACTGTGACACAGTGTTCAAACTGCTGGTTGCCGTCTCAGAGTAACTCGCAAAGGTGCATCAAGATGCTGTTCTGCTGTCCACTGCTCAGGTTCAGGATCAGCGGCGGGCTTGACTCTGCTGTGGTGGATCCAGGAATCGACTTCTGCTACCTTTACTGCAGTTGGGGTAGACAGGATGACGGTGTATGGTCCCTTCCAATGGGGTTCCAACAGTGTCTTCTTCCAATCTTTGATCCACACCGAGGTACCAGGCTGGTAGGGATGCAAAGGTTCCGTCAAGTTGATAGGCAACTGGTCTTGGATCCATGCATGGAGAGTCTGTAGAACAAAACTAAGAGCTAGGAGTTCTTGCCTGGTTATTTCTGAACCAATTTGGGCTAGACTTCCTGTAATTCCCTGTACTATTGGTGGGGGTTTACCATACAGAACTTCAAAAGGGGAAAAACCTGTTGACTTTACAGGAGCTGAGCGTATTCTGAGTAAAGCTATTGGGAGCACTTGGGGCCACTTTAGGTGTGTCTCCTGACAAAGCTTAGACATCTGGGCTTTTAGGGTATGATTCATTCGCTCAACTTTCCCTGAACTCTGGGGTCTGTATGCAGTGTGGAGCTTCCATTGTATCTGCAAGGCTTTTGCTAACTGTTGGGTAATCTGGGAAACAAATGAGGGTCCATTGTCTGACCCTATTACTGCTGGAATTCCAAACCTAGGGACAATCTCTCTCATTAAAACTTTGGTAACTTCTCGAGCTTTTTCAGTTCTGGTTGGGAAGGCTTCTACCCACCCGGAAAAAGTACAAACTAATACTAATAGGTAATGATATCCATTGGCTTTTGGCATTTCAGCAAAATCAATTTGCAGGTGGTGCGTGGGGGTTACACCTCCTGACTGAACTCGGGGTGCTGTTATAAGGCCTTGCTTGGCATTATTTTTGGCACAAATTAGACATTGGCATGCTACTGAAGCTGATATGGTTGTCAACAGAGTAATGTAGAAATGTGGTCTAAGTGCTTTTTCCATAGCACTTTTCCCATAGTGGGTGGCTTCGTGAAAGGCTTTGACAAAGGATGGTCCTAACAATTCGGGAATTACTATCTGTCCGGGGGGTTGACTGCCCTCTGCTGGTGGCAGCTCAATCCATCCATCTTTCAGTACTCCATCTTCCTTGTTACAGTAGTAATCTAATTCTTTGGTGGTATATCGTGGTGTCCATAAGTTTAAAGGTACCGGAAACAATGCTGCTTGCATTGGCATGGCTTGTGGTTTAACTTGTCCTGTCATAGCTGCTTGCCATGCTGAGGCATCTGCGAACCTATTTCCTCGGGCAACTTCTCCTTTTCCTGCTTGATGTCCTCTACAATGCATGACAGCTACACGAGTTGGGGCCCAAACTGCATCAAGTAACATCAGTATCTCGGGGCCATACTTGACTGATTTTCCTCCGGATGTAATGAGCCCTCATTCCTTATAGAGAGCTCCATGGGCATGTAGGATAGTGAAGGCATATTAGGAATCGGTATATACATTCAACACAAGTTTTGTACCTAGTAATAGTGCTCGAGTGAGTGCTAGCAATTCTGCTTTCTGGGCTGATGTGCCTGAGGCTAGAGTTGATGACTCAACGACTTCATGTTGAGTGACAACTGCATATCCGGCACAGCGTCGTCCATTGAGGATGAGACTGCTCCCATCAACATAATAGATTTGGTCAGGATTGTCTATGGGCACATCTGTCAGGTCAGGTCGGCTGGAGAATACAGTGTCCATGACTTCGATACAATCATGTTCTGGAAGCTCTTCACTAACGGGTATCAATGTGGCTGGATTCAAGGCATGACTCACTTCCAGTTGTATCTGTGGGTTTTCACATAACATGCTCTGATATTTCAACATTCGGGAATTGGTGAGCCAATGATTTGCTTTCTGTTCCATGAGGGCAAGGACTGCATGTGGCACAGTGACTCGTAGATTCTGTCCTAATGTGAGCTTGTCTGCTTCACTCACTAACAATGCTGTAGCTGCGACTGCTCTCAGGCAAGGTGGCCATCCCTTGGCCACAGTGTCCAATTGTTTCGATAGGTATGCTACAGGTCGCTCCCAATTTCCCAATTTCTGAGTCAACATGCCTAAGGCATTTCCTTGTGCTTCATGTACAAACAAGTGGAAAGGTTTGTGAACATCTGGTAGTCCAAGGGCTGGTGATGACATTAGTTCTTCCTTTAACGTCTTGAAGGCTGTATCCTGCTCAGGTCCCCACTCCAGTGGCGATTTTTCTTCTCCTTTTGTGGCTTCATACAGTGGTTTTGCAATTTGGGCAAAGTTGGGTATCCAGATTCGGCAATATCCTGCCGCTCCCAGAAAGGCTCTGACTTGCTTTGAAAGCGGCTCTGGACACTTTGTATCCAGCTTCATTTAGTACCTGCAAGAGATCTTTGGTGGCTTGTATACATTCACTTTCTGATACGGCAGCTATCAGCAGATCGTCCACGTATTGGAGAAGCACTCTCTTCCCCGGGGCCACTGGATAGCTTGAAAGGTCTTGATTCAGTGCAGCACTAAAGATGGTAGGCGAATTCTTGAATCCTTGGGGTAGTCGTGTCCAAGTAAGTTGGCCCCCTCTTCCAGAGATGGGGTCATGCCATTCAAATGCAAACAATATCTGAATTACAGGGGCTAATCGTATGCAAAAGAATGCATCTTTTAGATCTAGTACAGTAAAGTGGGTAGCTTCAGCAGGTATCAGTCCTAGAAGAGTGTAAGGATTGGGTACAACTGGATGTATGGTTTCAACTGCTTCATTCACTCTCCTTAGATCTTGCACCGGGCGGTAATCATCAGTTCCAGGTTTCTTTACTGGCAAAAGTGGAGTGTTCCATGGGGATTGACATATTTTTAGTAGGCCATGTTCTAGTAATCTTTGCAAGTGGCGATGAATGCCTTCAATTGCAGCTCTTGGGAGAGGGTACTGTTTGACATGTACTGGTGTAGCACTAGGCTTAAGGGTTACAATTACTGGAGCTATATGTTTGGCTAGGCCTGGAGGACTGCCTTCTGCCCATACTCCAGGTGGTGCATCAATGCTTTTCAAAGTTTGTTCAAAATAAGTGTCTTGGACAGAATCATCAACGTAATATCTCCATTCTTCTTCTCGGGGAACTGTAAGCAGCATTATTCCTGCCGGTTTGGCTTGGGGATTTACTGTCATTTGCATCTCTCCTCTTTCGGAGAAGGATATTTGGGCTTGTAGCTTGGCTAACATATCTCGTCCCAGTAATGGCACTGGACATTCAGGCATGTAAAGGAATTGATGAGTTATTTGCTGTCCTCCTAGACTGCATATACGATTCTGAAGAAAAGATTTTGTAGCTTTGGCACCAGTTGCTCCTACAATGGTGACTGCTTTTGTAGAAAATGGGGCTATCTTTTTGTCTACTACTGAATGTTCTGCTCCAGTATCAACCATAAAGTTCATAACTTGGTCTCCTATTTGTATTCCGACCATAGGCTCCTGGAGACCTAAAGCAAACTCGGAGCCCGGTCTGTCCTAATCCACGTCATCTTCATCATGGGCTGTCATAGCCAATGCTTGTATGTCTCCTCCTCTTTCTCGCTGGAATTGTTCTCGATTGGCTCCTCCTCGGTTTCGGGGACGGCCTCGTCTTTCTTCTCTCCACTGATGATTGTTTTCGTCATCTTGCTGGGCGTCTTCGAGTTGCGGGCATGCATTTCTCCAATGTCCTTCCTCTCTGCAATAGGCGCATTGGTTTACGCCTAGTTGGGGCCGGCTTCCACTTCGGCCCCGCCCCCTTCCTCTGCTCCGTCGACTAGGGGTACCTCCCCTTTTCTGTTCAACTATGGCCGCAGCCAAAAAATCAGCTTTCTTCTTCATCTTTCGATCACATTCTCTCTGCTTTTCATTATCACGATTCACATACACTTTATGAGCGACTTCCAGTAACTGAGTTGTATTCATGCCCGCAAACCCATCTAATTTTTGTAATTTACGTCTAATGTCTGGTTGAGACTGATTTACAAAAGCAGAATTCACCATGCATAAACTTCCTGGTGCATCGGGATCATAGGGAGTATACATTCTATATGCTTCAGATAATCTTTCATGAAACTCTGCTGGGCTCTCATCTATACCTTGGATAACTCCTGCAACTTTGGAAAGGTTCATAGCTTTCTGGCCCCCCCTTTTCAGGCCTTGCAGAAAGCCTTGGCGAAAACGGGCTAGGGCTCTGGATCCTCTTTCTGTATTTGGATCCCATCGGGGGTCTTCATTCGGGAATTCTCTCTGGGCCGCTTCCCGATTGTCTATTCTTTCCACCCCTGGTCCTGGAGCTACAGGGTTATCCGTCAGCCAATCAATAGCTGCTTTTCTAATTCGTGCCCGCTCCTCTGTCGTAAATAGAGTGGTCAGGAGCTGGCGGCAATCTGCCCACGTTGGTTGGTGGGTTTCCATAATAGTATTCACTAATTCTGTAAGTTCTAGGGGTTTATTGGTATAGGAGGCATAATGTGTCCTCCAATTTAACAAATCAGTTGTAGAGAAAGGGACATACACATAGCTTAGGGGTCCCGCTACCACCTCATTATCATCATTCCTTACGGGCACTCCCGGGACTTGCCGTAAGGGCATCATCTTGGCAGTAGATGTCTTTTGGGATCTGAGAGATATTTTCGTAACTGTCCTATCCGGGGTCATTTTCTTCTTTTCTACGTGTTTCACTTTGGCTGTACATTTTACTGGCAAACTACTGCTGGCAACCACTTTTATACTGTCAGCATCGCTTAGGGAATTCTCAGTCTCTCCCTTCTCTGTTTCTGTATCTGACTCTCCTTGTTCTGTCTCGGTAGAATCATCTTCTTCAATTAAAGGGAGCTCATCTTCCTACTCTCTGGGTAATAGCTCAGGGGTTGGGTCCCGTTCCCGCTGTCTCGGGGGTTCTGGGGTGGGACGCCGGGCTGCTCTTACTGGGCCCGGGGTTGAAGGCTGTTGGGGAACCATTTCTGGGGAATCAGGATCTACCAGGATGGGCTTCTTCCTGGACTTCTTATCCTTCCCTTTCTGTTTAGGCTGTTCTATTTTCTGACTATAATCTGTCTTCGCTAACATTATTCTGCACTGTTCTTCATAACAGCGCTGCGCCCAAGGGGGCAGATCTTCACAAATACTTAACCAGGAATTTATATAGGGGTACTGATCGGGGTGCGCTATCCACACTCTACGGTGCACTAACTGGATAATTCCTACATTAAAGGTTCCCTCTCGGGGCCAGGTAGGGTCTAGATCGGGCCACTCCCTAGTACACAAAATCTGTAAACGGGCTGCAGTCATTTTAATACCATAATCTCCAGAATATCCTTCTTTAAAATGTGCGATCAAACATTCTAATGGAGTGTTCCTAGTAGACCCCGCCCCTCCCATTTCGATGTGTGCGCGCAACAACAGACAAAAGGGAAAAGGAGGGCGGACCGTGGGTAAGGGGTCCTCACGGCCCTAGAAACGTAGAAGGAGAACAAATAACAGGACAAGACGACAATCGCTTCCCCCTTTTTGCGACCTGAACGCGGTCGCCCGGTCAGGAAATGCGCTAGTCAGGGGTCCGCCTTCACTTGGTCCGTGCTGCCAGACCTCTCATTCACACTTCATTCACACAATCATGCTAGCAACGTATCCCAGAATGCATTCGTTTCTATCCATTCTGACTAGTCTTATTCAATTTCCAAAATACAAGAAGATGGGGGTTTCGCCCTGCAAATACTCATGCGGGGATACTCGGCCCGTCTTTGAGAGGTGATCATGCTCTCTTACCAATTTCCAAGTTCCAAGTTCAAATGGCAGCACTGCTCTTTCTTATCTGTCTAGACATACCAAATCAAAACTATACTCACCGGATCCGGTCCTCAAACTTCCCAAGAAGGCGCATGAGTTGGACCTCGGACTCCCCTCACTCGGGTTCGAGGCGTTGGCTCCAGCCGGGCTCGGCACCCGCCGAGGTCCGACCAGCTCCCTCCGATGCAAGGGACCGGCGGCGCCAGGGAGCAGCCCCCATCGGAAGGGCGCGATCCCGGCAGGACCAAGCCTATAGAGGCGGAAGGTCGTGGTATATTGCCCTATATACACTCTGATTCCACAACTTCCCGGCCAACGCACCAAGAATATGTAGCAGCAGAGCGCAGACAAACCAATGATACCAGGAGTCTGTTCAGAAGGTCCAAATCATTTATTTGTGCACAAGTCTCAAGCAAAGTCAATTTCAAAATGGCTGAGCAAAGTTCTCTGGCAATACAACAACTTTTATAGACTTTAGCTTCATTCTAGGTATAGAAAAACATTTCATTGGTCCCGGTAACCTCCCGTACCTCCCGTACTCCTTCTATTGGTCCCGGTACTGATATGATTATCCAATTATGTTCTTTCAGTGGGCTTAGCACCTGCTTACCCCCCTTCTAGTCCCAGTTACAATGGCCTGTTCACCAACTTGTTACTTTCCTTCTCTCAAGGCCATTGAGCCAGTTTGTACGTGTAGGGAAGCAGGGCTCTATAACTTCTCTGTCAGCAGTTTTAAACATGCATTTCTGTATTTTTCCATCTGTTCTGCTTGTCTAAGCTAATTCAATACTTTTACTGAGTTCTAATTCTTATAGCAGCATATTGGGGGATGTGCAATTCTTATAGGCCTCTCTACAGACTTCATTTACAGGTCAAGCTAGTTAGGCCTGCTTGCTTTATGTCAGACACTGCAGATCACAGGCCTTCACCTGCCACAAGACCAGCAGTTGAAAGCAGGAGAGACGTGTTGGATCAAGACCAGCTGAATAATGAGTGCAAGCTGAGGTCTGAACCTGGGAAACAGCGTCTGCTTTGGGCTGGTAGGAAAACTGATATAACTGACTTTGATTCTAATTGTGAGAGAGGCTGGCAGAGAACAGCTGATAGTGATAATTGGAGGAGAAAGGAAAAGAAAGCTTTTAACCAAACCTCCAAACGTATACCTTATGCTGAAGATAGTTGTAAGGGGAAATTACCAGTCAGGACAGCTGGAGAGCCAGTACAAGCCTCAAGAAAGAAAGGATACACAGTGTCAGACATCTGCATGTGGGAAGAGGGTGACAAACAGCTAAAATCTAGAGAAAAGCCTCTGAGATTTAAACCCTTGCTGGAAGAAGCAGTGCCTAGCTTTTCTCCTGACTCAAACCCAAGAGATAGGCTGCTTTACAAGGGTAAAGCTGTGCCCAAGTCTTTTCCTCATAGAGGTTATAAAGGACATAAAGCCCACTGGAATTATATACCAGGATATGCTGACAGTGACCCTTATCTGTTGGAGGAACTAATAGGGAAGTCCAGAAAGCTGGCAGAAGAGAATAATCTGCCAACATCATATAAGCAGCAATGTATTACAGATGATAGTCAGGTTGAAGCAATGATCATTGATCCTCCTGAACCGGATGTGTCTGACTATCAAATGGATTGTACATTGGCTGTGTTTAATGAGGAAATTTCATTGTGCTGAAGAGATACAGTGTTAGAAGTGAGTTAACTGCCTGTTATAAAGCACAAGACTTTATTTTTGTCCTTATTCTTTTGGCCAGAGCATGGCATATGTTCTTCTGTATTTGTGTTGAATCCAAACCCCGGGAGGGGAAATAAAACCCTGATTTAAGCTTTACCACTCGAGCTTCAACTACCTTATTGAAAAGGAATCCTTTCAGTAAAAGGTCCCCCTGTAGCCCAACCAGCCTGCCACGCTGCTGGTGGACCAGGGTGTGACAATATCAAAGGACTTATTCTATTTTGGATGTCCTGGTCTGCTGTGCATCCAGTCGGAACTAGATGAACAGAGGTAGACAAAATTCTGATCCTGCGAGGCACATCTAGCCCTCACGGGATCAGAATCCCGTCTAGGCCTGTACTGCGGCTGGAACTCGATTCCGATTGGCTTGCATGTACAGGCCTCTGCCCAGCTAACTCAGTCAAGGCTCATGAATGGAGCCGCAGCGCCATGGCATCCGGTTTCCATGGCACTGCGGCTCCATTCAGGAGCTGTGATCCCCGTCCGCTGATAACTATTTTCATTCCCCGCATCCTGACCCCTGATCTGGCCTCCCAAGGCCAGGGTTGGGCTATGGGGAATCTCCTGCACCCCCTTCCTACCTCACCTCCTGCCATCTAGGGGAATTTATTCCACCTCAAAGGTGGAATAAGCTCCCTGTTCAGTCTGCTGGCCCCTGATGTACAGGGACGACATCAGAATCGGCCCTGTACATCTGGGACCGCAGACCGCCTACTACCCACCCTAATTCTGCCTCCGCACCACCCCTTTTGCACCCCGTCTAGCCTCCCGTACAAACTCCTTGTTCATACGGGGAGGCTTGGGGGGATGGGAAAGGCAGAATAGACCCCCAACTGTTCATACATGTAAATAGTGCCAAACCTTTCTAAAATCACCTTGTTTATGTTGAAAAATTACTTGTTGTAATATGAGAAAGCCAATGAGAAAAGAGAAATTCAGTATCCCAGGTCTTTTTTAGAGGGCACCTTTTTCATTGCCTGAAAAAATTGACCCATGGTCCTCATGCATTAATGAAAGTACACTGCCTATGAGTACTGGCATCTTTTTGCTGTGAAAAATACATTGAATATGCCTAACTAGTTTTATGAGGCTATTAGAGAAGGCAAATTACATTACTTACGGATACTGCACATCATACAGTAACTACAGAATCATATTCCCGTACTCACTCAGCGCATACAATCAGATTACATATGCTTTATTACCACACTCTCAGGTGAGTGAACTATAGCTACCAGGATATTCACCTCCCTTGTTAAACAGAGTAGAATGCATTGCTACATGATGCTTACCAGAAAGGTAACAAAAGAATGGTTTGACCTTGTCCAGGACTCTATGATAAAAAAATAACAGGATAGGCAATTATTCTTTAGCATAATACTCATTGGATCTTTTATTAAAACCTAGAAAAATTATTTTGTCATTAATATTTATTTTGGAAAAATTCAATATTTGTGATATTCAAATGAAGTTGTATGTTCACTAATGGCCAGTGAACATATAACTTCACTATCTGTATAATTTCAAATCTTATACAAATAATATCGGACTGAAAATCTGTCTGAATGGCCTGATGCTATCTGTATAAGAGGGGCTATTGCCCCTTTGAACAAGGTTTGAGGGAAGTCTAGAAAGTGACAATATTCAGATTTTATCTGGATAACATTTACATTTAGTTTAGGACTGTTTAATGGCAAATCTAAACTAAATGGAAGTATTGGCACTGAGATCACATTATATCTATATTCAGCACTGCTGCCTATGGGGGTTATCTTGGAAGCCTTATTCCAAATTTACATGCATCAGTATAGATTGCATCCATGTGTAAATGACATTGTAGGAAAGTCTCATTTTAAATATGGATGACCATACCATGTTAAAAGTACATGGGGGCATGTCAAGGCCTTGCTAGGGCATGGCTTGGGCAGGACAAAAATCGATACATATATTCTTCATTTCATATAGGGAATGCATGTGCAAACCTAAAACTGACCACATTTACTACTACTACTGCTATTACTGAGCATACGTGGTTTTCTGTTGGAGGGTATCCTACCCCCCTGAAGAAGGCATACGTTCCGAAACACTGCAAGTGTAGATGTTATTAATAAAGCTGCTTTGGATTTGTATGCTTTATTTATTTAATAGGTTTTGCATACCACCTTATCATTAATTCAAGGCGGTTCACATGAAACAAACATTGCAATAAGCTTTTATATAGAACAGGGAATTGGAACTTGGAAGAATATATGGGGTAATTGATACATTTAACCATGGATAACTATATACAGTAACATTGTTGCAGATTGAGGTGTTATTGCTATATTTAGCAGTTGTCCATTATATACATTTGTATTATCACTCTGTGGCATTTATTCTACTAGGCAGGACCATAATATTCAAGGAATAGATGGGTCTTGATGGCTTTTCTGAAGTCAAGCAGGTCTTTGATTGCCTGTATTGAGGTGTTCTTGCTTCCCCTTGCTCCTTCTGTACCCTAGTACGACTCACAGTACAGTGGGGACAGGTCGCTGGTTAGACTCCTTGCCGTCCTGTCTGGCTCTGCTGCAGGCTCCATGCATGGGCGGAGCAAGAGCATCCAGAGCAGAGGAGAGTGCAGCATTAAAGGAAGCTACTGTCTCATCAACAGATTCAGATGATATAGGGGTATGTTTACTAAACCATCTTAATGTGTGCTCTGCGACGTTATAGCTTTATCGGACGCACAGGTACCTTAGCATGTGATAACGCGTGCAGCGGCACAAACGAGCGCTGAAGGCGGAGAAAGGCTCCCGGAGGGCGGAGGAAGGCTCCCCAGGGGCGGAGAGAAGGGGCCAATGGGTGGAGAGTGGGAGGGGAGAGGCTCCCCGCACACTAACGCTGTGAAATCCGAGGCTCAAAACTAACGCCAGTGAAACCCTGGCATTAGAGCTGATTTAAGGGGAAAAGAAACCATTTCTGTCAGCAATGTACAGCAAAACCAGGGAAACCTACAAAAAATGATAAGTGTGATACATGTGCACGGAACAAAAGGGCAAATAAACTTTGAAAATGTACAGAAGAAAATGTAAAAATAAAATAACCAAGCTGGCCAATAGTGATATCAATGGGAAACATCAAAAAACACTCCCAAGAAAGCTCCAAAAAAAAGATATGAATTTTGGAAGGGTCTATGCCCTGTCCCCATACAAGGTGAATGAGCCCACAGTGTAATTGCGCTGAGCAGGGTTTCCGACTCCATTGGCCAGGTTTCCTAAGGTGTGCACATGTTCCACAACAGCAGGGTGGGCATGTCGGAATGGGCAACTGGACAGATGCTGGAAAAGGGGACACAGAGGGCTGCAGGCGACACATGCAGCGGTGCAGCTGGGCCACAGTGCGGACTAGGGTGATGCCTAGGTGGCCCATAGGAATGCAGTAGAGCAGCCAGACAGCAACTGCTGAGGGCCCAACATGGGCATGAGTATGCTTCCCACAGTGTCACAGGGGATAGTACCCAGCAGGTACCCCGAAGGGTATGGAACATTGGCAGGCGGTGCTGGGGGGAAGCTTGGACAGCTATGCAGGCACCCCTACCCCAGAACCCGCACCATAGGCAGCCACCTACCCGCACACTGGATGGCCTGAGACTGCACTCAACCAGCACCACCAGCAGAAGGGAATGTCAGCATGGTGGCAGAGGGATACTGGTGGTGGAGGGGGCAGTGGCAGCTGCCCAGAGCAGACCGTAGCCTAGCCCTGTGTAGGTGGGTGCCATGCACTGCAACAGACAGGCCCTGTCTGACGAACAATCATGGTATCACCAGGGAATGCACTTTTTCTGTGGCAACACAGTGGTGCAGTGCACACAGCCAGTGTGTTCAGAAGTAAGAAATCACAGGTTCAAGTCCCAGCTGTGGTTCCTGCCAACCCAGTCCCCATATTTTACCCACTACTAAAACGTGCTAATACAGACAGAACCTTTATTGCAGATGACGTAAACATGCCCAAAACACCTACATTGTACCCTACAGAGCACAGACACCATAAACATGCGCATTACCTAGAGCAGAGTCTCCCAAATGCAGTCCTGGAGGGCCAAACACCTTTCAGGTTCCATGCTGTCTCTAATAAAGATGCCTATGCTGCATTTCTATGCACCGCCCCCATGGTATGCAGATGTATCTCATGCATATTCATGAGGGACAGCATGAAAACCCGAACAGTGTCTGGTCCACCAGGACTGGAGTCAGGAACCTCTGCCCTAAAGCAGCGGCCAACAGGGGCAGACACACCCGCACCCACAGGCTCCATTATCAAATGCCTCCTGGAGAGACAGGATGTTGGGCCCTGCGTGCATCTCCCAATACTAGCACTTGCATACCTTAGCAATGCCACCCTAAACCTAGGAATACGGTACACAGCTATCAAAAGGTTGCTATGATTACTGGCAGATAGCAATTCCGAGGTTAAGTACAATTTTCTGAGTGAACTGCATCATAGCAACTTTTCTGATGTCTGTGGAGTGTGCTACAGGTTTTGTGTCTGACAGTGTTTACCACCCTGGGGGGTGACCCCAACAGTACTGCGTACCATAGCCATGCCTGCACTGTGCCCAGGACTGGTGCGGTGGCCAGGGCTGCCAAACACCTCTATAGTTGCACAATGCTGGCATAGGTGTGGGGAGTGTGTGTCTGTCTATCCAGTGTGTGGTGGCTGCAAACACCCTCCACAGCCTACACTGCTAGCACTGTTGCCAGTATTGGCCTGCCAGTGTGCATAATGAGGAGCAAGATACTGTGGGAATAGCCAGGATAGAGTGGCCTGGCCTGGATTCATCTGTACATAGCATAGGGCAATGGCTCGGACATTGTAGTGGCTGGCCACCACCTGCACGGACAGGGTGGCCACAGCATATCCTGCTGGGAGGTCACTCTCACCCTGACTGAGCAGTGACCACGGCACGGCTAGATTCCCCCATAGTGCTATATAGTATTTTTTTCATGTGATATTTATGGGGTCTCTTTTAGGGCCCAATCACTGATTTATCTGCTTGGTGTGTATGCTGACATCCCAGTTCTGGGTACACACATCTTCTCCAGGAACATGCACTATGGAATAGCTAGCAGACTGTCTGCAGCTAGTATGTGTCTTGTTGGAGCACCTTACAGGGTGCAGCAGCTGGAGGCTTGATGCTGGAGAATGTCAGATAGTGGTGAGGGGCAGCTGTGTGTTTCCAGGCCTACTGTCTGTCTGCTATTGCTTTATGGATGTGTACAGCTCTGTATTGCCTGTCCTGTAGGGTGTCTGTTCCCCCAGCAGGCCTGGGGTTGATGGTCCCCTCTACTGCCACCATTGTAGGGAGGTAGAATGTGGATCTGTTGGTGGGTGATCCGGTTTCCCACCCTGAGCCCCAGAGGGTGGGTTGTGTGGTGGTACATAATCTGCCTATGGGCCCAAACATCCCCCCTCCACCTACATCATGTAACCATGGCACCAACACAGGATATGCACTATTCTGCGTGCATCATAGCCCATAAGGACTAGACATGATTGAGAAATACAGAAGGACACAGATGTATCCTAGGTGTTTCTGCAAGAACTACCTATCACACACAATAACACTGATGGGAACCAGCAACATGGCATATTTCAGCCATGCAAGGTGCTGTGGACCTGGTACTGGGCGCCCCACCTCACCCTCAGGGTGAGCACAGTACCTGCACAATGTGACGGTTTGTACCTACTCTGTGCCAGTACCACACATGGTCATTTCCCCCTACCAAGCCGAGGTGCTGTGGGGGTGCATACCCCATCTTGTGCCCATCTGTAGAATGCTGATTTGCATGTGCAGTGCATCATGGGTACGGGTGGGTTAACCCTATCCTGGTAACCACAGCAGGCAGTTTGTGTGGTGATATGCAGTCCTTCTGCAGCTAGCCAGGGGCTTGTTAGCAGCTGTAGCCTACTGGTTACTTCACTCTCTGTAAGGCCAGAGGTCATGGGTTCAAACCCATGGTGGGCTTATTTGATAAGGCTGTCCAAGGTATTGTCTATTTTTAATGTACATTAGTGCTGCCAGCAGAAACACCCTCAGTGTACTGTAACCATAAGGCACCTTATAAAGCGCCTTATAGGGCACCTTCTCAGGTGTCCTTTAAAGCACCTTATAGAGTGCCCTATAAGGGACATTATAGGGTGCCTTGGCAGACAGTGCACTTTATAATGTGCCCTATGGAGTGCCTTATAGGGTGCCTTATGCGGCACCTTAGGTTACGGCACGTGAGGGTGTGTTTGCTGTCAGCACTAATTAAACTACAAATAAAATGCCTCAAAAATCAATACTTACACGTAAAAGCTACTGCCTCAGCCAGCCTTATTGATTGGGCACACTAGGGGATTGAACTCATGACCCCTGTACCATCAGTCAGTGTATTAACCATTGTGCTACATCTCTGTTTCTATGCCTACGTGCCTACTTAAAATTACCGTGCGTTAACGTGCTTAGCGGCATCTCGCCCGATAATGTGCGCAGCGCATGTTAGCGCACGATAATCCCGTTTTGCTACTTTAAGACTGACACGCCCACTCCTTTTATGGCAGCCTGCACACTATTGCCGGGCGCACGTTAAGACGGTTTAATAAACATACCCCATAGTGGAGGAAAGAGGTAATGAGACTGTGGAGGAGAGAGCCAAGGGTCAATAGCATGAAGATTTCTAAAGAGGTTGGAGGAGACAGGGTAAGGTTGAGGTGGCAAGTAATGAAGAGTGAAGATTAGCAGGTGATGGTCCGATAAGGGAAAAAGTGAGGTACAGAGGTTTGAGGGTAAGCAATTAGAGAATAATAAAAGGTTGAGACAGTGACCATGCTGGAGAGTGGGGGGCAGTACAGCAAAGCTGGAGGTCGAATGAGGAGGTAAGGGAAAGGAGCTTTAAAGCATGAGGGTCAGAGAGGTTATCAACATGAATGTTAAAATCCCTGAGAATAAGGGTGGGGGAAGAAAAATCCAAAAAGAAGGAAAGCCATGAGTCAAAGTCTTTGAAAAAGGTAGAGGTGGACTTGTCAGGAGTCAATAAATAACAGCTACCCAGAGAGGTATTGGACTTCAAAAGAGGGAAAGGACTGAGACTGAGGCAGCAGGAGGGATTGAAACTGGCAGGAAGGAGAGAGTAGAAGCTCAACACCACCACCATGGCCAGTGGGACGAGGCATGTGGGAGAATTGATAGCCGCTATGACAGAGAGCGAGTGGAAGCTGAGTTCTCTGGGGGGAGCCAGGTTTCAGTTAGAGCAAGAAGATGGACAGCATTAGAGATAAGAAGATCATGAGTAATGGCAAGTTTATTTGAGATGGAGAGTGTGTTCCACAAGGCACACAAGAAAGGGAGAGAGGAAGGGGAAAGGAGAAGGGTATGAATAAGATTTGAGGTGTTGTGTGAAGATCTATTCTGGGAGTGTGACAAAAGTCTAGGGAGGGCCAGGATTGGGGTTGATATCTCCAAAAGAGAGAAGGAGAAGGAGTAGAAGAGTGTGGGGTAGAGAAGATACAGCAAAGCGGCAACAATGGTGAGGTTGTTTTAGATAGGCAGGAGATGGCTGAGAGGGAGAAAGTGGTGAAGTTCAAGAGTTGATGACAAGGTAGAGGACAGGATGGTGGGGGAAATGAGGATGGTAAAGGGGAGAAAAGGAGGGGAGGAGTGAAGGTGTTGGTAGGAGGGGAGACAATTAGGGAGTATGAAGAATAGGAAGACAAAGTGATGAGGAGCCTTAGAAGAGAGATGGAGAGGAGAACAGAGGCCAGAAGAAATAAGGACAGGTGGGAGAGAGATCACAGGGGATAAGGTACACCTGTGAATAATCATGGTAATGAGCAGAAGATGGACATCACGAGGTGGGTGGATAGAGGGACGAGAAGGAGGGGTAAAAGTTATGAGGATACGTAAGAGACAGATAGGAATAGAGAATGCTGAACAAACTTACAGATAAATAAAGAGCACACTAACAATGATGAAATAAATATATCAATGGACACACAGGACTCACAAGCTGGCAGCTAATGTGCCCAAACTGGCAGTAAAGCAGGTAAACAGCTTCATGGTGTTGAAGCAGAGAGTAATCAGCACACTGAGAAACAAAAACAGGAAGAAGGGGTTAAGCAAAGCTCTGGAGGGCTGGGGGGAGGGGTTAGTAACTCAGGGAGATTAAAGCAGGAGGAGGAAAATGGAAAATGCTGGATAAAACACCAGGACAGAGAAAAAATAGGTAATGGATTAAGGGGTATGTTTACTAAACGCCGTAAGTGTGTGTGGCCGCGGTAGAGTGCGGGTGCCATATAAGGAGTGGGCGTTTCGCGCTGAAGAAGGAAATCCGTGATTTGCATATGTGCTAAGGTGCGCCCCGCACCTTAGCGCATCAGATGGCTGCGCGGGAGGCATATGTGGTACGCTGCTGAGCAAACAAAAGAGCAGAGCTACAGCACAATGGTTAAGGCACCTACCAATGGTACAGGGATTGGGGGTTCGATCCCCCACAGAGCCCAATAAAGATGGCTGGCTGATGCAATAATTTAGGTGACATTGAAATAATGGGCAGCATAAGGCGGCGGGCATAAGGTGGTGTGTTGTTTTAGGAGACATCTCAATATAGGGCGGCATAAGGCAGCGCGCTGCCGAGCCAACAGAAGAGCAGAGCCACAGCACAATGGTTAAGGCATCTACCAATAGTGCAGGGATCAGGGGTTCAATCCCCCAAAGTGCCCAATGAACAAGGCTGGCTGAGGCATGTTGTATTATGGGCATGAGTGCTTTAGGGGGTATGTTATTTTTATTTAATTATCATTACTAGCAAACGCACCCTCAAAGCATGTTAACATGAGGCGCCCCATAAGGCACATTTCAAAGTGCACTGTCCGCCAAGGCACCCTAGAATGTAGCTTATAGGGCGCTTTAGAGGGTGCCGTATGAGGTCCCGCAAAGTCAAAGCACTGTTTATGATGGCAGCACTGTGCAGTTTAAGGAATGAAAAGCATTAGTAGGTGCACTGACATGCAAGGAGGAGCAGCAGTGGAGCACAATGGTTAAGGCACTGACTGCTGATACAGGGGTCATGAGTTTGCTCCCCAGGGTGCCTAATACGTAAGGCTGGCTGTGGCATCAGCTTTGCAATGTACATATGTTTTCCTGCAGCACCGTATGTTTATGTTATTAATTGCTGCCAGCAAACACGCCCTCACGTGCTGTAAGTGAAGGTGCCGTATAAGGCACCCTATAAGGCACTCCATAGGGCATATTATAGAGTGCACTGTCCACCACGGCACCCTAATATGTCCCCTATAGGGCACCCTATAAGTTGTGTCACAGGATAATGTATAGTGCACCTTATATGGACGGGAACCATAAGGTGCTATATAGGGTGCCCTATGGAGCGCCCTCAGAGGCACCCTATGGGTACAGTACGCTGAGGGTGTTTTTGCTGGCATCAAAATATGTACATTAACGAAAAATATTGCTGTGGAAAACCCTAGCAAATAACCCCTCTGTGGGTTTGAACCCATGATCTCTGGCTGCATAGGCAGTGAAGTAACCATTGTGCTACAGCTCTATAGTTGATAGCAAGCCCCTGGCTGGCTGCAAAGAGCCTGCACGTCACTGCACAGACAGTCTACTGTGCTCACCAGGATAGGGTTAGCCCACCAGTACCCATGATGCACTGCACATGCAAATCAGCTGTCCACAGATGAACACAAAATGGGGAATGCACCCCCACAGCACCTCGCCCTGGTAGGGGGTACTGACCGGGTGTTTTACTGGCACAGAGTACCTACACACCGTCACATTGTGTGTTTACTGAGCTCACTCTGAGTGTGCGATGAGGCGCCTAGGACCAGGTCCACAACACCCTCCATGGCTGAGGGAGATCCAAAGCAGTGTTAATGTGTAAGATAGGTAGTCTGCACACACTGTCTCAGTCAGGTGTAGCCCCCATGGACCCCCCAGGTGGGATATGCACCACCACCACACCCCCCCCCAGGCCAAGGGTGGCAAACATGGTCTCCCATCAATAGAACCACCTTATACCTCCCTGCAAAGGTGGCAGTAGAGGGGAACATAGACCCCCAGTCCTCCTGAGGAACAAACACCCCACAGGGCAGTCAATGCAGCTCTATACACATCCATAACACAATAGCAGACAGACATTAGACCAGGATATGGTAAGCTGCACCCCACCACTATCTTATATTCTCCTGCAGCAAGCCATCAGCCACTGCACCCTGCAAGCTGCTCCATCAGGACACATACCAGCTACAAACAGTCTGCTAGTTAGTCCATAGTGCATGTTCCCAGTGAAGATGCATGCACCCAGAACTGGAACGGCAGCATACACAGTACACAGATATATCAGTGACTGGGCCCCAAAAGGACACCCATATATATCACATGAGAGAAATACTATATAGCACTATGGGGTTGCCTAGCCATACTGTGGTCACTGCACAGTCAGGGTGAGAGTGATCTCTCAGCAGGACATACTGAGGTCACCCTGTCTGTGTAGGTGGTGGCCGGGCACCACAATGTCCCAGTCAGTGCCCTATGCCCTGTGCAGATGCACCCTGGCAAGGCCACCCTGTCCAGCCTACACCCATGGTACCTTGCTCCTCATTATGCACATTGGCAGCCCAATACTGGCAACATTGCTGGCAGTGTGGGCTGTGGAAGGTGTTTGCAGCCACCACACACTGGATAGATAGACAGCCACCCCCACACCTATGCCAGCATTGTGCTACTATAGAGGGGTTCAGCAGCCATACCCACCACACCAGTCCTGGACACATGCATGGATATGGTACTCATTACTGTTAGGGGTCACATTCCAGGGTGGTAAACACTGTCAGAGACCAGACCTGCAACACACACCGCAGACATCTGAATGATTGTTATGGTGGAGCTCCATGAACAAACTGTGCTTTACGTAGGACTGGAGATCTGCCAGTTATCATAGCAAACGTTTGATAGCTGTGTACCGTATACCCAGGTGTAGGGTGGCATTGCAGAGGTATGCAACTGCTAGTATTGGGAGATACAGGCAGGGCCCAATGTCCAGCCTCTCCAGGAGGCATTGGCCAATGGGGCCTGTGGGTGTGTCTGGCCCTGTTGGCTGCTGCTCTACGGCAGGGTTTCCCAACTCCAGTCCTGGTGTTCCAAACACTGTTCTGGTTTTCATGCTGTCCCTCATAGATATGCATGAGCTACATCTGCATACCATGGGGGTGGTGCATAGCTATGCAGCACAGGCATCATTATTAGAGGCAGCATGGAACCTGAATGGTGTGGGGCCCTCCAGGACTGCATTTGGGAGACTCTGCTCTAGGTAATGTGCCTGTTTATGGTGTCTATGAATAGTGTGTTAAAATATAGGCGTATGAACCATGCATATGTTCTTAGCTATAAAGTTTTGTCCTTACAATCACGCTTTAGTTGTGGGAAAAATATGTGGACTGGATTGGCAGTAGCCCCAGCTGGGATTTGAACCTGTGACTTTCTGTTCCTATACACACTGTCTGTGTGCACTGCACCACCGTGTTGCCACAGATATGCTGTGTTCCCTGGGGAGTCCATGACTGTACATCCGACAGAGCCTGTCTGTTGCGGTGGATGGTGCCAGCCTGCACAGGCCTAGGCCACTGTCTGCTGTGGTTTGCAGCCACTGCCCCCTCCGCCACCTGTACCCTACCACAAACATGCAGACATGTCCCTATCTGGGAAAAACATATGACCTGAGTGAGTTGTAGCACTCCAGGACTGAGTTTGGGGGACTCGGCTGTAGGTAATGGTCATTGTTATGGTTTGTGTGCAGTGTAGGCTAAAATATAGGTGTTGGGACCATGCTTATGTTCTCTGCAATAAAAGAGTGTCTGTACTCTCACTATTTAGTGGTGGGTAAAAGTATGGGTACTGGGTTGTCAGGAGCCCTAGCTGGGATTTGAACCTGTGTCCCTCTGGTCCTACAAGTACTGGCTGTGTCCGCTGCACCACACTGTGGCCACAGAGATAGAGCAGTCTCTGGAGATAGGAAACCTGGCCGCAAGAGTCAGACACCCTGCTCTGCACAATTTTACTGTGGCTCGTTTACCTTGTATGGGGACAAGGGTGCACAAAAAACTCAAATATGCCCTTCAAAAAAGGGGAGAAAGATATAACAACAAGCTGCGCAACAGTGATATCAATGGGCAACCTGAAATACACTCCCAGGAAAGCTCCATTACATTGCAGTGCTTTTGAAAGAGTCTACGGAGCGTAGACCCTTCCAAAGATCATTTCTATTGTTTGGGGCTTTCCTGGGAGTGTTTGTTATTGTTGCCCATTAATAGCACTGTTGCCCAGCTGGATTATAATTTATTTGGAATTTGTTGTGGTCATTTTCA
This sequence comes from Ichthyophis bannanicus, assembly GCA_033557465.1. NCBI lineage: Eukaryota > Metazoa > Chordata > Amphibia > Gymnophiona > Ichthyophiidae > Ichthyophis > Ichthyophis bannanicus. The sequence goes on along the minus strand of CM066032.1, from coordinate 29,751,935 downwards.
AGTTATATTTGCTATTTTCTTCTGTGCACATGTATCACACTGCTCACGTTTTTTAGGTTTCCCCGCTTTTGCTGTACATTGCTGACGGAAATGGTTTCTCTTCCCTTTAAATGCGCTCTACCGCGGTAGTTTTTACATGTAAATTCGGCCCCGCTCCTGTGCGGGGAGCCTCTCCCCTCCCACTCTCCACCCATTGACCCCGTCTCACCGCCCCTCGGGGGCCTTCCTCCGCCCTCCGTTAGCCTTTTCCCGCCTCTATTGCACATCAGCGCACCGCAAACGTGCGCGTTTTCGTCGCACGTGTGCGGGGCCTGTTAATGTGACGCGCACGCGTGCGGGGCACTTAAGAGCACTTAAATGCATCATTTTAGAGCGCTCAAGTGCGCCCCGCACAAGTGCGCAGTTTAGTAAACATACCCCTAAATGTTAGCTTGGCCTCAATAGACAGAGACTAGAAAGCTGTAAAAAGTTATGAGAATATGTAGGAGACAGGTAGGAATGGAGAAAGCTGAACAAGCTTACAGATAAATAAACGGCATACTAACAATAATGAAATGTTATGCCTGCTCTCTGACATCAATAGGTATGGAAAAAACGGTCAGTTTGCCCCTCTCTTTACAAGAGGAATAGCCCTCCTTAATCCTTCAATGTTCACTTCCCACTTCAAACTGAAATGACTGAGAGAAGGGGCCCTCTGTAAGTAACTAGCAGCATCTGAATGTCTTGGTTTGTAAAACGGCTTAGATACATGTATAAGTGGCAACATTTACATTTACGTGTTGTGAAATGCCAGCACTTTCATAGGTAAATTTCTGGCTTGCCTCCCATGATTTTTCCTACATGCCTATTCCTTAAATGCCCCGCCCACTGCACGTGGGTGTATGTTTTAGAAACGACTTCACATTTAGCAGAGTTATTCCTAAAATGCCATCAGAACTGAGTATGTGCTGACCTTGATGTCTGATCTCCACGCCCTATCTACAATGACCCTTCACATGCATAGTGGCACTAAATATTCATATTAATTTGTTGGCTGAATATTCACTCTATTTTTCCACCTCATAAATATAGTTCAGTGATGTAAAAAAAATCCCAAGGTGATGGAATATAGACTTAGGCTATTAAACATACGAAGGTGTGGTATACATCTGAATCTTTACCTTTTCCACAACAGTACAGTCCTGACTTTTCCACAAGGGACCTTAGGATTCATTCAGTTTGAATTTCAAATACATTTGACTATGTGTGTTTCATATTTAAAATGAATGCATTTTAAACCTATTTTGGGGGAAACAAAAACATGTTCTTTGCTATTATAGCACTGGGTCATGGAGGTAAAATGAGAGGGGGGAGGTTCATTTACCATAAAGGACAGGGGAATTTCATTTTTAAGCCAAAAGGACAAGTTTGTAACTTGAAACAACAGAAAGAAGTCTGAAATGTTATTGTTATTCCAATGATGTTAATAATTGTCAGGCATGGGCCAGCCTTGAACCTGTACCATTTGTGTTGGAGAGTACCTGCCTTTCAGAAGAAACTATTTGGCCTCTTGGTATCTGCTTGAATCTGGCCCATTCTTAGCTATGTCTTACTTCTGATTGTCTTGGTTCTTGTTTCCTAATTCACCCAGTGAGGACCAGTCCAAGGCAGGCTCGGGTATTTCTGCCCTATATCTGGGCTTGTTCCTTGCTGTCCAGCTGTCTTGTTCCCTGAGGTCCTGCATTTGGTTCCTGTTTCATTTGCCTTGCTTCCTGATGCTTCAGGATCCAATCTTCCCATCAAGCTTTTTGATTCTTTTCCCTTTTGTGTTGGATACACTTCCTAGAGGTACAGTGACATAAAAACTTAACTTGAACAATCCTAGTTCTTGTCCAGTATTCAAGGCTTGAGAGTCTCTGTCTATCCCTGGCAAGGGATTCCATGACAGGATTAACCAGCCAAAGCAGAGCTGTCAAATTATACAGTTCCAGGAGGAAGACTGGTCAGTCCTGGAGTTGAACATACATCCTAAAAGCAGTGAGGTATTTGTAATCCCTGATCCTACCCATTGAAAACAGTACTGCAGGTCCTATAATGCATCAGGATGGGATTGCCTGAAATCTAGGACTGCCCAAAGATCTCTCTCTTGGAACTGGGTAACTTGGCAGCTCTGCCAAAGCAAAGGTGCTGATGGATTGATTTGATTATCTCAATACGACGTAAAAATGCTAATAGGACTCTTGAGTGCCCATAGCAGCTTAAAAGCATTAAAGAGTTTCCTTGTGAAGTGCATCTAATGATTCCTGGCACACTGACAGGAGCTTCTTACAGAAGAGGCCTTAATGTGCTCTGTCTGCTTCCTTCTTAAAGGGAAAAGCGTATGCTGTAGTTTCAAAATGTGTTTCAAAGCCTCCTGTGTCCAGGACTCCAGCACCTAGTATTCCAGTCCTGGTTTTACCTATCTTTGCTTCAGTGTTTCCAGCTTCCAAAGCTTCAACTCCAGGTATTGCAGTTCTGGCTCCAGCTTCCTTTGCTTCAGTGGTCACTGCTCCCAAGATATCAACACTCATGCCTTCAGTCTTGGTTTCAGGGGCTGTCATGCTGTAGACTCCTGTTCCAGAATCTCTAGTCTTGGCCATTCCTCCTTCTGTTCCAGATAGCCCAGTTCTAGAGACTCCAATTTTTATGGTGCCAAACAAGACCTCAAAGGATCCTGAATTCCTTAATTCAGCTTCAATGATCTTGAGACTGACTCCAAAGACTCTGGTACTAGAGATTCCAAATACACTCCTTATTTGGCAGCTTAATCTTTAATGGTAGTACAGAGAGACTACTGCTTGGGGTCAGAGCCGCCATTTTGAACCTGGGTGGCAACAGGTCTTGAAGCAAAGGGGGATTGTTCCTGTCCTGACACTATTCCACCAGTGATACCCTTGATAAGTGCCAGAAGAAAGAAAATCAGCTGCCTCTTCGGTGGAGGGAAGGAGGGTAATGCTGATACCTGTGGGAAGTGGGAGATGCTACACTGCCTAATTCTGGTGCAAGGGGGAAGTGGGGTCAGATGATAATCCTTGGTCAGGTTTCTATTTCTGTTTATTAGGTCACTTTCTATGCTGCCCTTTACAGGATACGAACATAAGATCTGCCATACTGGGTCAGAGCAAGGGTCCATCAAACCCAGTATCCTGTTTCCAACAGCGGTCATTTCAAGTCTCAAGTGTCTGTTGAGTTCCCAAAGGTATAACCAGTAATCCACAGTAATTGAAACAATATGCACACATAACAGAAGATACAAACCCCTCGTTGCACTAGGAGACTACAACCTAACATCCGCACCCCCCAGAGAAACCGCAACGTTCTTAAAAGCCATGGAGTCATTAAAATACTGCCAGACAATTAACACCCCAACGCACCAACATGGTAGAACCCCGGACATGGTCTTCATGCCAATGCAACTAGTGGAACAGAATAAGACCACAAAACCAACAATCACGCCAGTCCCCTGGTCAGACCACCATGTAAATGGATTCACCATGACCCTGAATAACCCAGCCCAATGCAAAGAAGATGAAAGAATAACTAGACGGTTCAAAACATTTGACAGAGACTCATTCATAAACGACATCACCCCACAACTTCAACAGGATCATGACACCCTGGACCTAAACATAGAAGAATGGAACACAATAATGTCCAATGCAGCATCTGCCCCAACCATCAAAGAACCTCAAGCACACAAGAGAACCAACGCCCCATGGTACTCACATGAAATCAGAGTTGCAAAGCGCACCCTCAGAAAACTGGAAAGAAAATGGAGACGGGATAAATCACACAACCTCCTAACCCAATACAGAGACAAACAATGGGAATATAACAATCTAATAAATGAGCATAGACAGCAACACCATACCAACCTAATCATGAAATCTACTAATAGACCAAGAGAACTCTTCAGCATTGTCCAAAAGCTCACCAAGGATGACACGCAACAAAGTACCCACCATCTTGATCCACAAAAATATGCAGACTACCTGAAGTCAAATAACACCAACCAAACTGGCTCTGCATCACCACAAACAAACGATCACACAACAAAAAAGCAACATCAAACATGGGAGAACTTTAACATACCAACAAAGCAGCAAGTAGAAGACATTATATCTGGACTAAACACTACTTCACCGTCAGACCCATGACCAGTGACTTGGATCAAAGCTACAAAAAGCCAGCTCTCTCACCACATCCATAAAATTGTCAAAGATTCACTCCAACAAGGATACATGCCACAAACCCTAAAGCAGGCAATGATACGACCAATACTTAAAAGTAACAGTTTGAGCCCATCCAAACCAAAATCATATTGTCTCATCTACAGCCTGCCATTCCTTGCTAAAATTGTGGAAAAGGCAGTGCAAAACCAACTCCAGGACCATATAGATATCAACGCCCCACTTGACATACATCAGCATAGATTTAAGCCCCAACATGGAGTGGAGACACTACTCACCTCCCTCTTTGACAATCTCCTAAGAGGCATAGACAACATGAAAAACAGCTACCTGCTAGTGTTCATGGACATCTCGGCGGCCTTCGACACTGTGTCACACACTAAACTATTGCAACGCTTACAACAGATAGGACTATGCAAGAATACCCTGAAGTGGTTTACATCATACTTAGAAGAGCGAACGCAACAAGTCAAATGCGACCAAAAGAAATCACTACAATTCACCGTCACACAGGGAATACCTCAAGGCTCAGCCCTATCATCAATGCTCTTCAACATCTTCATACAGCCCATAAACAACATCATCAAGCACCACAAACTACACTATCACATTTATGCTGACGACATCATGGTGTATGCTCCAATCAATCTACTAGCACTAAACACCACAACAATAACAAAATGCCTTGAAGACATGAATGACTGGCTCATAGCCAACAACTTAACGGTAAACTACGATAAAACTGAGGCAATGTTCGTCACCAGGAACCCCGCCTTCATACCTCCACAACCATCAGTATCCTAGATAAACACATAGTAGTCAAAGAAAAAGTTAAGTATCTGGGCATCACACTAGACAGAGCCTTGAACCTAAAGTCCCACATCACCAAAACCACAAACAAAGCATATCATCCATTGAAAACAATCCGACAAATCAAACCACTGCTCCGTCAAGACCACTTCCACACAGTGTGCCAAGCACTCATCACACCACTGCTTGATTATGGAAATTCTCTATATCAAGGCCTTCCTCAACAGACACTACACCCACGACAGATGGTACAAAACACCACAGCATACATCATTGCAGACACACCAAGGACCGACCACTTCACTCCCGTCATACAACAACTACACTGGCTCCCAATGGTGGCAAGAGCTAAATACAAAACAATCATGATCATCTTCAAAATCATCCACCATCTCTCAGCAGATGTACTCCAGAACGTTATAACAAGGGACATCGGCAATAGACCAAGAAGAAGTAATAATGACAACATGATCAGCACACCTGCAGGCTATCACAAAACCAAACAAACAACTTCAAAAAGAGCACCTTCACTATTGGCATCCATACTATGGAACTCCCTCCCATCGAGTCTGAGGGCGTTAGATGACCTCACAGACTTCCGCAAAGACCTCAAAACATGGTTATTTATAGAAACATGAGCATTCAGGCAACATCCACTACCCAAACAAAAATAATACTACCTCCACCAACTAAGCACACACCCACACTCACAAGTCTATCACACCAAGGGGTATGTTTACTAAAAGCCGCACAATTGCGTGCCGCACAATAGCGCACGGAAACGCGGCACGCAAACGCTCAGAAATGCTCTTAAACGCCCCGCAAAAGTGCGCGTGGGCCCCGCACAATTGCGCGCCGCACCAACGCACCCCGCACAAGTACCCGGCCCGCAAATGTCCGATAGAGGCGTGGAAAGGCATTCTGAGGGCGGAGGAAGGCTCCCGAGGGGCGGAGAGACGGGGTCAATGGGCGGGGAAGGGGAGGGGAGAGGCTCCCCGCACATGATCGGGGCCGAATTCACAGGTTAAAAATAGCGCGAGTGAAACACACACGGTAGAGGGCATTTAAAGGGAAGAGAAACCATTTCGCGTCAGCAATGTACAGGGAAACCGGGGAAACCTGCAAAACGTGAGCAGTGTGATACATGTGCACAGAACAAAAGTGCAAATAAAGATAGAAAAAGACCCAAACAAACATATTAAAAATAGGAAGGCAACTGGGGAACCCCGATAATAATGGGCAAACATCAGAAACACACCCAGGAAAGCTCAAAGAAAATGAAATGAAGGTTGGAAGGGGCTACGGAGGGGAGACCCTTCCAAAAACCATTTCCTTGTTTCTGAGCCTTCCTGGGAGTGTTTGCTATGGTTGCCCATTAATATCACTGTTGCCCAGCTTGGTTATATTTATCCCCAGTTGATCGTGGTCGGTTGAGGGGTGTATTTGCAGTTATGTCACCAGACATGGTGACGGAGCGCACAGTACAAATGTGCAGAGCAGGGTTTTTGACTCTGTTGGTCAGGTTTCCCACCCCCAGGGACTGCACTATCACTGTGGCCACAATGTGGTGCAGCAGACAGAGGCAGTACCTCTAGCACCAGAGGATCACAGGTTCAAATCCAAGCTGGGGCTCCTGCCAACCCAGTCCCCATATTTTACCCACCACTAAACAGAGATAGTAAAGACACTCCGTTATTGCAGAGAACATAAGCATGGTTCACACACCCATTTTGTACCCAACACCGCACACACCATAACAATGGGCATTACCGACAGCCGAGTCCCCCAAATGCAGTCCTGGAGTGCCACAACACAATCAGGTCATATGCTTTTCCAAGATACGGACATGCCAGCATGTTGGCGGTAGGGTACAGGTGGTGGAGGGGGCAGTGGCTGCTAGCCACAGAAGACAGTGGCCGAGCCATGTGCAGGCTGGCACGTCCACTGCAACATAGGCCCTGTCGGATGTACAGTCATGGACTTCCCAGGGAATTCAGCACATCTGTGGCAACACAGTGGTGCAGTGCACACAGACAGTGTGTGCAGGAACAAAAGATCACAGGTTCAAAGCCCAGCTGGGGCTACTACCAATCCTGTCCACATATTGTCCCCACAACTAAACCATGTTAGTAAGGGCAATCCTTTATTGCTGGGGACATACGCATTGGTCATACGCCATCTTTTACACCACCAAGCACAGACACCATGACCAGGAGCATTACCTAGAGCAGAGTCTCACAAATGCAGTCCTGGAGGACCACACACCATTCAGGTTCCATGCTGCCACACATACAAATAACTGTGCTGTATATCTATGCACCACCCCCATGGCATGTAGATGTAGCTCATGCATATTCATGAGGGACAGCAGGAAACCCCAACCAGTGTATTGCAAACCTGGACTGGATATGGGAACCTCTGCCGTACAGCAGCAGACAACAGGGGCAGACACACCCACACCCACAGGCCCCATTGGCCAATGCCTCCTGGAGAGGCAGGACATTGGGCCCTGCGTGCAGCACCCAATACCAGCACCTGCATACCTTAGCAATGTCACCCTACACCTGGGTATATGGTACACAGCTCTCAAACGTTTGCTATGAGTACTGGCAGATAGATATCCCTACGTTACGCACAGTCTGCTCTTTGAGCTCCATCATAACAATCTATCTGATGTCTGCGGTGTGTGTGCGTCAGGTCTGGCCCCTGACAGTGTTTACCACCCTGGGGAGTGACCCCCAACCGTACTGCATACCATACCCATGCCTGTACTGTGCCCAGGACTGGTGTGGTGGGCAAGGATTCTGAACCCCTTTATAGTAGCACAATGCTGGCATACGTGTGGGAGTGTGTGTCTGTCTATACAGTGTGTGTTGGCTGCAAACACTGTCCACAGCCCACACTGCCAGCACTGTTGCCAGTTTTGGCCTGATGATGTGCATAATGAGCAGCAAGGTACCATGGGTATAGCTCAGACAGGGTGGGCTGGCCAGGATGCATCTGCACAGGGCATAGGGCACTGGCAGGGACATTGTAGTGGCCGTCCACCACCTCCACAGACAGGGTGACCTCTGTATGTGCTGCTGGGCTTTCACTCCACCCTGACTGTGCAGTGATGGCAGCATGGCTAGGCACCCCCATAGTGCTTCATAGCATTTCCCTCATGTGATATATATGGGTCACCTGTTGGGGGCCTAGTCACTGATGTATCTGCTTGTGTGTGTTGCCATCCCAGTTGTGGGTGCATGCATTTCCAGTGGGACTAACCAGCAGACTGTTCACAGCTGGTATGTGCCCGGCTGGAGTGCTGTGCAGTGGCTGATGGCTTGATGCAGGGGAATATCAGATGGTGGTGGGGGTGCATCTTAGCATATCCAGGCCTACTGTCTGTCTGATATTGTGGTCTGGGTGTGTGTGGGGCTGCTTGGACTGTGCTGTAGGGTGTCTGTTACCCAACAGGACTGGGGTTGATGGTCCACTCTACTGCCAACATTGCAAGGGGGGGAAAGAAGATCTGTTGATGGGAGGCCCTGTTTGCCACCCTCGGGGGGGGGGGGGGTGTGGTGCATGGCCCACCTGGGGGTCCGTGGGGGTTCCCCCTGACTGAGACAGACAGAGATATCCAAGGTGTTCCATGCAGAAACTACCTATCTGACAGATTACGACTGTTTTGGAGCTCTGCCATGGCCTCTCTCAGCCATGGAGGGTGCTGTGGACCTGGTCCAGGGCGCCTCATTGCACACTCAGGGTGAGCACAGTTCCCGCACAATGTGACTGTGTGTAGCTACTCTGTGCCAGTTAATCACCCGGTCAGTACCTCCTACCTGGCCAAGGTGCTGTGTGGGTGCACACGGACACGTCCCCCTACCAGGCCGGGGAGCTGTTGGGGTGCATTCCCCATCTTGTGTTCATCTGTGGACAGCTGATTTGCATGTGCAGTGCATCATGGGTATGGGTGGCCTAACCCTATCCTGGTTACCACAGCAGACTGTCTGTGTGGTGACATGCAGGCTCTCTGCAGCCAGCCAGGGGCTTGCTGGCAGCTATATAGCTGTAGCCCAATGGTTACTTCACTGCCTGTGGAGCCAGAGGTAATGGGTTCAAGCCTACAGTGGGGTTATTTGATAGGGTTGTCCAAAGCTTTTTTTAGATTTAATGTACATATGTTGCTGCCATCAAACACACCCTCAGTGTACTGTACCCATAAGGTGCCTCTGAGGGTGCTTTATAGGGCGCCCTATAGGGCACCTTATGGTTGCTGTCCATATAAGGTGCACTATACCTTATCCTGTGATGCAACATATATGGTGCCCTATAGGGGACATTCTAGGGTGCCTTGGCGGACAGTGAACTTTAACATGTGCCTTATGGGCCGCCTTATGTTAACACGCTTTGTGAGTGCGTTTGCTAGTAGTGATAACTGAAATAAAAATAAATTGCCCCCTACAGCACTCATCCCCATAATATGCACTGCCTCAGTGAGCTTTCTTCATTGGGCACTGTGGGGGATTGAACCCCTGATCCCTGCACCATTGGTCAGTGTCTTAATCATTGTGCTGTGGCTCTGGTCCTGTGCTTGGGCATCAGCGCACTGCCTTATGCCGCCCAAATTTAATATGCCTCCTAAAGCACCTTTACCCATTAAAATTAATGCCTCAGCCAGCCCTTTTTGTTGCACACAATGGGGAATTGAACCCATGGCAGCTGCACCAGCTGTCAGTGTCTTAACCATTGTACTATGACTCTGTTCCTTTGTGTGTGCATATCAGGGCGCCACTTAGCCTTCCCACACACTATTTTGCACGGCGCACATTAGCGCGCCGCGCAAATGTGCGATCTCTTACTCCCGTTTTTTTTCTTTTTCTGCCTGACCCGCCCACTCCTTATATGGCACAGGCACACTACCGCGGCCCCGCACGTTAGGAATGTTTAGTAAACATGCCCCCAAGTGATTAAATACTTTCATGTTAAATGTTACCTCAATTGTACTGTCTAAATGCTGTAAAGAACCTGTACCGTCTAAATGCTGTTAAGTAACTGTATTGTCTAATTGTGTGCACGTACCCTAATGTTAAATGTAACCCTCCAACTATTATGTGACGTGACCACCTTGATTGAAGGAAAAGGTGGCATACAAATCTGTCTAAATAAATAAATAAATACATAAATAAATACACAGGCTAACAAGGTGGTTTACATTAAAAACAAAATAATTACTGTAAACAAAAGTGAAAGCAGAAGCCAGAAAAGAACAGAGAGAAAAGGAACCTAATAGAAAAGGGAACCATAGCTCAAAGAGAAAGTAAATAAAGAAAACCAAAATAGAGCAAGAGCCAAGTTGCTACCCACCTCCCAGCCAAGATACCGAGAGGAGAGATTGGAATAAGGAATTTCTATGTATTTTTGGGTGATTCTCAAGTTAGAAAAAAAAATACTAACTCCCAGGAAAAGCTTGAAAAAAAAATTAGCAGGTTGTCATTGGGAGATCAGAATGTGATTTTGGGGAGTTGGGGAGGGGGGTTCTTGTGAGCTTCTTTCTTTTCTTTTTTTATGTTAGGCACCAGCAGCAGCCACTCCTTACAAATTGCCTGAAAGAAAATGTATGAAAATAAAATGAAACAAAGTGAAAACGTCTAAAAACTAAACAAAATGAAAAATACTTTAAATGACATAGGAAACAAAACAAAACTCCCTTAAATGAGAGATGTGCACCCAAGGATAATTATCAAAGTTATATACCTTGTAACAATACTTTTACTAGTTATTCTTTGGGTGACTCTCTCTTGCTATGGGGAAATTCTTGAGAGCACTAACCATTCACAGGTGACCCTAATTCAGACCCTGAGAAGAAAGCAGAATCAGGAGATTCAAAGTCCACAGGACATACAGGACTATGGCATGCTGATGTGGCAGGTTACAGCACCCACCATAACATAAGTACATAAGAACATAAGAAATTCCATACTGGGTCAGACCACGGTCCATCATGTCCAGTATCCTGTTTCCAATAGGTCAACTGCACCTTGAATATTGTGTGCAGTTCTGGTCACCATATCTTAAAAAGGATATAGCGTTATTAGAAAAGGTACAGAGAAGAGACACCAAAATGGTAAAGGGTATGGAAGGATACCCCTATGATAAGAGGCTAAAAAGGTTTGGGCTCTTCAACCTGGAAAAGATACGGCTGCGGAGAGATATAATAAAGGTCTATAAATTAATGAATAGAGTGGAATGGGTAAACGTAGATCGAATGTTTACGTCATCAGAATATAGACTAGAGGACATGCAATGAAGCTACAGGGTAACCTATTTAAGACTAATAAGAGAAAATATTTTTTCACTCAACGTGTAATCAAACTCTGGAATTTGCTACCAGAGGATGTAGTAAAAGCTGTTAGTGTAGCTGGGTTTAAAAAAAGGTTTGGACAAGTTCCTGGAGGAAAGGTCCATAACCATTATTAAAGTAGACCCAGAATATCCAGTGCTTGCCCCAATACAAGCATTTTGGAACCTGTGTCTTTTCGGGAAATTGCTAGGTACTTGTGACCTAGATTGGCCAGTGTTGGAAACAGGATACTGGCTTGATGGACCTTGATCTGACCCAGTATGGCATATCTTATATTCTTATGTTCTCTTCCCAGTCCCATTTACCTTTCCCGCATCTTGTATGGGGAAGGTAGATGGGGCGCGTAAGCGCAGGGGCGGCCCAAGGGGATTGCGGGGCCATGTGTGGAGACTCGGTGCGGGGCCTCATTTGCATAAGGTTCCTCATTTGCATAAATATTTAAATAATGTTACAATACACTAACTTTTAGTAAATATGCCTCTTAATGAGCGTATGGATAAAGAAAGACTAAAAGATTTCTACATTATTATAATCCAGTACCAACCGCCAGGCACATTAGGAACTACTACAAACACTGCCCATTTAGAACCCATAGCAAACCTGCCGTATCCTAACAGCACTACCAGGACTCACAAAACCCCATACCCTAACTATCAAAAGGCACCACTGCAAATATTAAACCAATACATTTCAGAGAATAACAATACATGACCTACTGGGGAAAGAGAACAAGTGGCAATGTCAAATAGGAATTATATAAACAGAATACCTCAGCTCAGTTACACATGCAGAACATAGACTATCACGAAACAAGGAATCACCATTTAGAAACAGAAAGACAATAATTAAACTGGGAACCCCAACAGCCAAACTTGGAATGTACAACACTGTAGAAATAAAACTATAAATTAATTTCCTCTTGTACTAAACAAAGCGCAGACTTTAATGATGCACATTTCCCAGAGCTGACATATTCCAGTTAATAAATTCAAAATAAAGAGATATTTTTCTACCTTTTGTGCATTTTTTTTCAGTTACAATTGTTCCAGACACTTTCTTCTAGTTTGTGTCTTCTGCTAACTCTCCATCTGCTGTCCATTTGTCCTTTCTTCTCTCTTCTAGTTTTTTTTCCATTCTCTCTCTACATCTGCTTTAACATACTAATCTTTCTCCTTTTGCTCTTTCCTCATTCCTATTTCATCCACTCAAATTTTTCCCATCCATCCTCAATTCCCACTTACTCTCCCAATATCCGGCCAATTGTAGAGTTGTCTTCCCTCCCACACAAAATATTTTTCCCTCTCCATTTCACTCTCCCAGCTCCATCCCATTCTAATCCTCCCCCAACATCAGCTCCCTTCTAGTTCCAGCCCCACCCAGCATCTGCTCCCTTCTAGTACCTGCATCAGCCTATTTCCAGTCCTAGCCCCCCATCAGCCGATTTCCAATCCTATCCTAGCCCCACCATCAGCCCATTTCCAGTCCTAGCTCTACCATCCATTTCCAGTCCTATCCGAGTCCCTCCATCAGCTCATTTCCAATCCCAGCCCCCCATTAGCTCATTTCTAGTCCTTTCCTAGCCCCACCATCACCCCTTGTCAAATCCTAGCTCCCCTCCACTCTGCCCATTTCCAATCCAACCCCCCCATGAGCCTACTTCCACTTCTAGCCCTCCATGAGTCCATTTCAATTCAAGTCCCCACCACAGCCCATTTCCAACCTTAGCACCCCCCAACAGCCCATTTCCAGTCCTATCCTAGCCCCTCCATCAGCCCATTTTCTGTCCTAGCCCCCCCACTCAGCCCATTTCCAGACCTAGCTCCTTCCCCTCACAGCCCATTTCCATTCCAAGCCCCCCTCCCCATCAGCTATTTGCAGTTCAAGCCCCCCTTCCACTCAGCTCATTTCCATTCCAAGCCCCTGTCCCCATCAGCTATTTGCAGTTCAAGCCCCCCTTCCACTCAGCCCATTTCCAGTCCTAGCAACCCCCCATCCCATTACCAGTCCTAGCCCCCCATAGCCCATTACCAGTCCTAACCCCCCATCTGCCCATTTTCAGTCTTACCACTCCACAGCTCATTACCAGTCTTAACACCCCCCCACAGCCCATTACTAGTCTTAACCCCCATCACCCCATTTTCAGTCTTACCCCCCCCCCACAGTCCATTACCAGTCCTTACCCCCCATCAGCCCATTACCAGTCCTAACACCCCCCATCAGCCCATTTCCAGTCAGCCCCCCACCTCCATAGCCCATTACCTGTCCTAACCCCCCCAAAGCCCACTTCCAGTCGTCACCACCCCATCCGACAAATTACAGTCCTAGCCCCCCACATCGCCCTTTACCAGTCCAAACCCCCCCATCAGCCCAATTGTAGTCTTAGCCCCCCACAGCCCATTACCTGTTGTAACCCCCCATCAGCCCACTTCCAGTCTTAGCCCCCCCATAGCCCATTACCAGTCCTAACCCCCTCCCCCCCATCAGCCCAGCTAGGTTAAAAAAACCACAAACTGGCTGTTGCTGCTGCTGCCGCCGTGGATATGTTTAGGTTACAGGGGTAAAACAGTGTATGCACCATACATTTTCAAATGTGCATATACTATATTATTCTCTCTTGGCTGAAGCAGAAATAGCAGGTGCATAGTATGCAGGTGCCTTCTCTGCCCTTGAATCACATATCTTCTCTTCAATGCAATCAAAATTCAGCTGCATGGCTAATCTTCTGCCAGTGCCATTGTAAGCCCTCTTCTCAAGCCACTTCACTGACTTCCTATCCACTTCTACGTCCAGTTCAAACTTTTACTGACCTACAAGTGGATTAATTCTGTGGCTCCTCATTACTTCTCCTCTCCTGTCCCTCCCTAAATGCCTCCTTGGGAACTCCACACATCATGCAAATCCCTCTTATCTGTGCCCTTCTCTTCTATTGCCATCTCCAGACTATGCTCATTCTACCTTGCTGTACCCTGTACCGGGAACAGGCTACTTGAGTCAGTAGTTTTGGCTCCATCTCTGGCTCTATTGAAATCCAGGCTAAAACTCCAGCTTTTCAAGGCTGCTCTTGGATCCTGACACTCCCTTATGCTCCTGTATACCACCCTTGTTGTGTGTCATAACCATTTCCCCTTTCTACCCTAGTCCCCTGTCAATTGTATGCATCTGTCCTGATAGATTGTGAGCATCTGTGGGTAAGGATTGTCTCTTACATGTTGTGTACAGTGCTACTTATGCCTTGTAGTGCTATACAAATGTTAAGTAGTTGCACTAGTAGTAGAAGTGGTGGTTTTGGTGGATATTGTTTGCAGTAACTAATTTTCAAATGGAAGTAACCTGTATTTTCCTTTGGAAATTGGTACAATATGCATGGGCTAAAGGTGCCCACATACATTGCAAATAATGTAGGCAATCAAAATTCTCCCCCTTTAGTTGTTTAGTCTCACACCATCTTCTGGATTAAATACATATGTTCTACTTTTTGGCATTGACAAGGCTCTATATGTGAAACTGCAGAAGCAAAACGTGAATCAGAGAAAGAAGTAAACAGGTATTACTGGAAAAGGTTAGCTAATTTCTGTCCAATATTCTGGTGCAGTTCCACTGTGGAGGTACAGGTCTTAAGCATCAGGGCATGAGCCATTTATTACACTTTCAGTTCTGAATGGAGATGGGAGGCATTTTAGCACTGTAGGTGAGGACTCCAAAATTTCTGACATTCACTCTTTAAAGGGATAGTACTGTTAAAAGCTCTAGTAGATATGAATGAAAAATAAATTTGGGCATTAGACATGGAACTCTATGAGGGGCAACACTACATTGTAAAGTATATTGCAGATTAATGTACTGCATTTTTATATGACATTTTATCCCCACTTTTATAAGCAATTTGTAAATGGAATATGATTTATAAATGGAATAATTTCTTCACTTCCCTTATCTAGTTTAGATTAGCAAAAACAGTCAAATACCATTAAGGGGCATTGCATGGCTTGTAGGGCATAAGAACATAACATAAGGTATGCCATACTGGGTCAGTGGGATTTAATCCTTGATCCTCTGGGTACTAGGCAGTTGCACTATCCACTAGACTACTCATGCACTAGATATCAGATAAGTAATTTGATTTTTGAGACATATCTGGTTTACCCTGTTAGGTGTCCTTCATAGTTGGGTAAAGGATATTGAGTGGGTTGGGCCTTTTAAGACCATTTGTTACATTGTTGTGTGTGTTGCTTTCTCATGAATTTGTAACCTTGTAGTAATTTTTGTTAGCCATAGTATCCCTCCCCATGCACATGATACTGAGGCACCCACTGCGTGACATGTCTGTCAGGTGTTCCTGCACATTCTCATATGTTACTGTGTGCTCACCCATTTATTTCATTTGTGGTCATGTCTGCTCATTGGATATCATGTCATTGGCACCACCTATACTTTTCTTTTGGGTGTACAGGTGCCTATATCATTGCAGTGACATGCAGGGGCCTGTGATGGCCTCCTCTGAGTGCTGCCTGTTATTTTAGCCAGGCTACATGTAAAATGTTCACAGTAGTGTTGCCGGGGCCTCTGGTCACAGGGGTCCTATATGGGGTTTGAGCCCTTAATGCAGCATCCATGTGCTCTTTCTAGAACCACTGTATCACAGCTCCACAATTATCTCTGCAGTGCTGCATGGTGGGCACAATGCTGCTGCACTTGCGTGCAGTCCACAGAGCAACTCCTGTGGGGGAGGCCTAGAGTCTGGGAGAGGCATACATAGTCCAGCCCTGGCACATCCTGCTGATGGTCACTTACTTCCTGGTCCACTCCTCCCCCACCTACATCAGCCTGCCCTGTGGGGTGGGTCTATGCAGGGCATCTGGCCTCTGTCCTTGCCCACCACTGTCACCCTCAGGGGCACCAGCACCACTCATCTAGCATCTGTGGCATTGAGGCACATGCAACGCAACCCATAGCATCCCATTTACAACATGCCCCCTTGGTAACCTACCTCTTCTGTGGCAGCTCAGTTGTAGAAACACCCTGGTGCGTCTCTCCAGGCCACAGATATCACTTCAAAAATGTGAATTGCAGTTGGGAATGTGATTCAGAGGCAGGAACATCTTTTACAGTCTGAAATATGTATTAGCATTGTTAGAAATGCAGGCCCATCTGTGAATGCTATTTATGTGGTCACAGCTGTACATGCATGGCTATGCATCATTGTACATGTGTGCATGTCACCTATTGTGAGCGTTTGTATGTCTATGCCACTGTGCGTCTACATGCTATAAAATGTACATCCCTGTTGCAGACACGTCCCTGTGGTTTAGGCATTTTTATGAGCTGCATTTATTTGTGCAATGGCCCCTGAGGCCTGTAAACACAACTTCACCAGTGGTAAGCAGAAACTCTTCATTGAGGAAGTCCTTGCTGACTTTGGGGTCCTTATGGGCAAAGAGGAGGCCAGGGTGAGCGCCTATGGCCGGCAGTGGAGGTGGTTCTCCATCTGTTGGAAGCTCAATGACATCTACCATAACACTTGTGACACTGAGGATGCAAAACAGAAGTGGCGGCAGGTGTACTGAGACACCAGTAAGAAGACACACATTGTGGGACCAGATGGGCAGAGGGTACAGCTGACCAATCTGGAGCAGTGGGTTCTGGATACTGTGGACTTGGCAGCCATGGAGGGCATTGGTGACATGGACACCTCATATATGTTGCAGGACCAGGGTGTGTGCCTGATCTCTGTCATCCATCTCCCACATGAGCTCTGTTCCAGGCCTGCATCTCTGGTTCAGGTTCCCACTGCACCTCCCACTGCACCCTCCCTCTGGCTGGGGCACACATGGGCATGTTGCACTGACACATTGGCCTCTGCTGCCTCATTGGAGGGCTCTGTGGTTTTGGGTCTGCCCTGTTGTACATGACTTAATCCCTGGTCCATTCTGCTGCATGACACACTGGGACACTTGTCCCACCTGTTGCGGTTCCCCACCTCTGCGGTGTGATGTCTCTGGGACCTTTGTGCAACTCTACTGCTCATGTGTGTGTGTGTGTATACTGTGTGCATTGGTCAGTGTTGGACCATTTATTCCTTCCTCTCTCAACAGGTGCTGCTGCAGCTTTGGGCCCAACACTTCCCTCATGCCTGCCTCACTGCCTCCCGATCCTCCACTGCTGCAGTCACCAGTGCAGGCTGCACCCTGTGGCACCACCAGAGGGAAGGGAATCCATGGCCAGCAGGCCCTGCATACATATCACCAGGGCCAGACATCAGCATGGAGCAAGAGAATCCTGGTATAGAAGATGGGGAGGGCAAGCTTGCCCCATCAATGGAGCTCCCTGGGTGGCAGGGTGGTGCCACACACAGGAGTCAGCCATGCCAGTACACATCTGTGCAGCTAGCGCAGTGTGCTAAACACATGTTCTCCCAGAACATGGCACATGCAGAACACGCCTGTCTGAAGCTTGAGCTCCTGTGTTGCAGTATGGCCCTCCAGGAACAACAGCTTTTGGTGGTGGCACACCTGGATGCCTCTGTTTGCCACCTTGGCTCTAGCTTAGATAGGCTGATTGCTTGGCTGGACAGGTCACTGGGTATACCTGTTTCCATCCCCACAGCTAGGCTGCCCTCTATGACCACCCAGCCAGTGTCCCCACCTCCACCACTGTTTGCTGCTGCTATAGCACCTGCTGCTGCCACCAGCAGACCTGTGACAGACACCCTGCCATCCACCAGCAGGGTCTTGACACATGCCACTGCAAAGGTGGCATTGACTGTGGGGTCCATTGACGTGTCCCAGTTGTGCATCCTGGGACCTGTGCCTCAGGGTATGGGGCCACCAGTGGTGTTTCCACCTTTCCATGATGCTCATGGGGGAACCAGCAAGGACAGCAGCAGCAGCAGCTCTGGCTCAGAGGGCTCACTACCCTCCGCACCAGTGCATGTCCCAGCACTAGGGGCTGGCAGTGTGACCTCTGGGCAGGGGAGGGCAAAGGGGTGGGCAAAGTGTCACAGGGAGCAGAGGTAGCCCTTGCTTGTGGTACCTTGCTTGTGGTGCCTGGGGTAGGGTTTCTGAGGTGTTTCTGGTGTTGGGGTTGGGGTTGTGGAGGGTGGATGGGGGTGGTCTGCTGTGGGTTGTGGGTGGCATGTGGGTATGTGGTGTGGGCACTATTGTGGTCAAGGGTCTCACATGGGTTCAACTGTGGGAGGGGTGCAGATCTGTGGGGTGGGTTGGGTTGGGCATTTTTATGTATATTGTGTGTTTTGGGTATGTTATGTGTATTTGTGTACTGGTTGTTCAACTGCTGCCAGCATATTTACATTGGTTTACTCCACACCTGCCTGTCTCTGTGACTCTTTCTGCCTCATTCACCATGGACATGCTCATTTGTATCTGTTGCTCTGGTACAGCCACCTCAGCTATATGTTCAGTGTGGTTTGGTTTTCTATGTCCTGCTCTTATACCACATTTCTGCTGGTTTACTTTGCATGTTTATTGTGATGGGAGCACATACACCTCCACGCTCACAATCACACTTACACATCCCCGAAGCCAGACATGCCCCAGTCCTGTCCCTCTTCTGAACATTTAGAGCTCCCTGTTCATGCGGCATGTACATGCATGGGGACAGGCTTTCAGAATAGGTGTTTGGACGTTCATGTCTGTTTAGACGTGCACTGTGTATGTCCATGCAGCTTATGGAACCACAATGAGCAAGAGTCGAAAGATGTTTAGAATAGGTTCAAATTGCTTTTATTCAGGTAGTCCCCAACGCGTTTCGGCATGTATTGCCTTCATCAGGGGGTAGCAGCTAAAACACAAACATAAACACCCATAACAGTAATAATAACATAAATAATGATAAGCCCTATTAACACTAAAAGTCATTAAAAACAATAAGAATCTTAAAATACAAGCTTATTGCTCCAAGAATAATGATGAACGCAGGACACAAAAAAAAATTGCTTATTGTAAAAATTAATAACTTATATATATATACACATGTAAAATTGTGAAAATATAATGTTATAAAAATATATTGTATAGAAACAAACTTATGTATAGGGACAGACAACCAAAAGGGACAGATTTAAAAAACATAAACATGTACTTACAAGAACCCAATTCTAATTTTCTATTATATCTTGGGTAAATGCTGATGACGTGCTGTTTCTGAAGCGCTAGTCTAGTGTAGCGTCAATCATGTATAAACTGAAAGTGAACCATCTTTATGATACATCAATTAAATAGTAATAAATAGAAATACATATTAAGAATTACTATAAAATCCATTATTGTCTAAAAATCATAATATGATGAAATGAAAAATACTTTATATTACTTTGTTAATGTGATCAATATAAACAAAAAGAAATATCATTAAGTATAGACCAATTCCTTATAATTGTAGTTAGATGGATTCCATACCTATGATTACATTGCTCCTCTAAAGTATATAGGCCTAAACTTGATGTTATTCCTAAACTATATTATAATGTTAACAGAAGACTCAATTGCAATGATTATAACTAATTAGACCTTATCGCACTTGTTGGGACCATCCTAGCAATCTACTTGGACTTCTGCTTCAGTGCTAACAATGTTACCCAACTTGTGCTACTTTGTATAATGACCGAATAAACTAAGGCTATAAATTACTGTTATCCATGATACTTGTGTCACAACATAATACCAAACAGTCAATTAGACATGAATAGGGGGTGAATTACAAAAATGATGTTAAGAAACAGTTTCAACTTAATTATAACCTGAACTTAGGTTGAACTTCTACTTAAAAAAGAAAACATTGTGACAATTCGATCTAAACTCAGTTATTTGTTATTGTGAAATGAATGATCAAACAACTGCCTAAAACTAACACTAGTAATCCACTAGTATTAAAACTATAAATGAATTGCTTGAGGACCTATACTAACCTGAACGGGCTTACTTACTAATGTGTTGTAACCCTGTAATTATATTTACTACAGAGAACAGCTTTACATGATAAATCAACAGTTTTATATTGATGAAAAGACTGTGTAAATCAAACTAACCCAGTTTATGAGACCATGAGATTATGATGAAAATTAATTAGATCATTCACTGTAGCTACATGTTGACGTTAAGCATTATTAATCAAAGTAATAGTTTGTCGTATGTCTCCAAACACTTTGATTTAAAATTAATTATAATCCTATGATTTGATATGGCCATACGGGTATAATTAAAATCATGTTATAATCCGGCAGCTTCTCTGGATATCATATATGTACTGGCTATATAAACAGAGATCAGCCCTAACTCGGAACGTATATCAAACCCGAATATTGAAAGCGCAGGGGGAAATTGTATAATGTGATGTTAGACAAACAACTACTTATAGTGTTTAATAGCATAACTAAACATTAAAACCCTTTTCTACAAGCTTTAACAACACAATATGACACGGGGGTTACCTCAGAAGCACGGAACCGCCGTCAAACGTAGTATCTTGCATGTAGTAGAACGAATTGTTAAAAATTGAAACCGCATAAAACATGCATAATTAGTACAGCTCAAACTTCTTTTGCCATGTTTTTTTTACATAAAATGAAACTAAAAACTAAACCTAACAGTGCATATTAATTGTGGTACTGACTGAGAAAAGAGAGATAATGTCAAGTCTCTCTTCCGAAAATATACCAATCAATGGATCTGCAAACTTGTTATACCTTGCCGCTCATACAGAGCTGGCAAATATTTGGAAAACATTATAGACTTCCCACCAAACCTGTTATGTCTAGTACAACATAAAGGTTACCTCTGGAGGGCTGAATACCTCGTCATCCGTGCTAGACTTTGTGATTAAATACTGTATACTAGATATGCACTCTTCATAGAATGAAAGCCGCTGTCAACCATGTTATCCTGTATATGGCAGAACTATGCACTAGAAACTAGCGTCTCATGAGGATTAGCTAAATAAAAAGACTAGGTCTGTATTCTGACGTTTTTATGATAAACAATAATCTTCGGAACATCGTCTCATCATTTAAAAATCAAAAGTTACCTCGGAGGAGCGGAACCGCTAGCAAACGTTGTATATTTCAGAAAGTGAAACCAAAATTATTCCAGGGTATGTGTTATAACAACTGTTATTCGCGCCAAAAGAGGAGGAGATTTAAGAGGGTGGAGTTTAGAAAGCCTGGCAGCTCATTGGTCCATTATCCTGATACAACCAAGATCTGACTCTGAGATAAAATATTGTTGCTGATGACGTTTGAAATAGAAACATTGTGCCTTGACTAATATTGAATAAGTGGATGATTAGATGTATCATGTAAACAGAGAATGAATAATCTCAGATCTAATAATTATAGCATTTTTTGACGTACTTAAAGAAAAACAGAGAGGTCTATTTCCTGGTTAAGACCGTGTGGAGTCATACTTTTAAATTCATAAATGTATCTCTGTTCTAATCTTAATAAAGTCTTATTTATATCTCCTCCTCTCCAATGTGGTCTTACTCGTTTAAGAACTAAGTATTTCAAATCATTGATCTTATGATCTGCTGAGATCCAATGCGATACCAAAGGTTTATCAGGGACCTTTCTATAAATACAATTTTGTGTTCAATAATCCGCGTGCGAACTTCCCTTTTAGTTTTTCCTATATACACAAGATGGCATGGACATTGTATAAGATATATAACATTGGAGGTTCTGCAATTAGTATAATCATTCAAATATACTTTGGGGGATGTTTACTAAAGTGCGGTAATCGTGATTAATGCGCGTAAAGTATGTTTAACGATCATTAGCAAGTCCGAACGCGCGTTCTGACGTGCTAATGATCGTTAAACGTACTTTACGCGCGTTAACCGCAGTTAACGATCGTAAACCTCCGCGGCACGTTAAAACAGCGCGGAAGGTGAAGAGTGGGCGGAGAGAAGGGGTCAATGGGCGGAGAGTGGGCGGGGAGAGGCTCCCCTCATACTAACGCGCTGAATTTCAGAGCTCAATTCCAACGCGAATGAAAACCTGTCGTTAAAGGCATATTAAAGGGAAGAGAAACCATTTCCGTCAGCAATGTACAGCAAAAGCGGGGAAACCTACAAAACGGGAGCAGTGTGATACATGTGCAAAGACCAAAAAGTCACATAAAACCTTAAGAATGACCACAAGAAACATTGTAAAAAGCACAATTCAGCTGGGCAACAGTGATAGCAATGGGCAACAATGAACAACACTCCCTGGAAAGCACCAAAGAAAGAAATGATGTTTGGAAGGGTCTACGTTCCGTAGACCCTTTCAAAGATCATTTCATTGTGATGGAGCTTTCTTGGGAGTGGTGTGTAATGTTGCCCAATGATATCATTGTTGCCCAGCTTGGTTATGGGTGTTTGCCCCTTTTTTGAGGTCTGTTTTGAGGTGTATGTGCACCTTTGTCTCCATACAAGGTAAATGAGCCCACAGTAAACCTGTGCAGAGCAGGGTTTCTGACTCCTCAGACCGCTTTAACTAATTCCAGGGACTGCACCACCTCTGTGGCTACAGTGTGGTGCAACAGACACAGCCAGTGCTTGTAAGACCAGAGGGTCACAGGTTCAAATCCCAGCTGGGGCTCCTGCCAACCCAGTCCCCATAGTCTTACCCACCACTAAACAGTGATAGTAAAGACACCCCTTTATTGCAGAGAACATACGCATGGTTAATACGCCTATATTATACCACACCAAACACAGACATCAGAAACAGGCGCATTACCCAGAGCAGAGTCTCGCAATTGCAGTCCTGGAGGGTCCCACACCATTCAGGTTCCATGCTGCCTCTAATTCCTGTGCTGCATATCTATGCACCACCCCCATGGTATGCAGATGTAGCTCATGCATATTTATGAGGGACAGCATGAAAACCCGAACAGGTTTGGAACACCAGGACTGGAGTTGGGGAACTCTGCCATAAAGCAGCAGCCAACGGGGCCAGACACACCCACAGGCCCCATTGGCCAATGCCTCCTGGAGAAGCAGGACATTGGGCCCTG
This sequence comes from Ichthyophis bannanicus, assembly GCA_033557465.1. Lineage (NCBI taxonomy): Eukaryota > Metazoa > Chordata > Amphibia > Gymnophiona > Ichthyophiidae > Ichthyophis > Ichthyophis bannanicus. Next base: position 29,728,560 of record CM066032.1, on the reverse strand, counting down.
CCTGTATCTCCCAATACTAGCAGTTGCATACCTTAGCAATGCCACCCTATACCTGGGTATATGGTACACAGCTATCAAAAGTTTCCTGTGATAACTGGCAGATATCAATTCCTACATTAAGCACAGTTTGCTCAGTGAGCTCCACCATAACAATCATTCTGCTGTCTGTGGTGTGTGCTGCAGGTCTGGTCTCTGACAGTGCGTACCACCATGGGGTGTGACCCCCAACAGTCTTGCGTACAATATCCATGCCTGAACTGTGCCCAGCACTGGTGTGGTGGGTATGGCTGCTGAACACCTCTATAGTTGCACAATGCTGGCATAGGTGTGGGGGTGTGTGTCTGTCTATAGGCCATCACACGTACATCTGTTAGCATAGTGCATAGGTGCAAGACACCCTAAAGTGTCTGTACTATAAGGTGCCCACGCTGGTAAAAACACACGTACCCACGCACGATTGTACACACGTACCAATGCCCGTAGCCATGCACGTACCAACGTACATGGCTATGCGCACTGCGAGAGTGTGTTTCACTAACTACTGAACGTAAAGAAAAACATGCCTCCTCATTCCCTAATTAATGTACAGGGTGCTGCCTGGGACAGCATTCTGCATTAGGCACACTGGGGATTCAAACCCATGCTGCCTGTAACAGCGGTGAGTACTCTAGCCATTGTGCTACAGCTCTGTTTCAATGATTTGTGTCTATACGCCTTCATATGATTAACGCGCCACGGCGCCCTGTAACGCTCATTAGTTTTTGGAACGCGCGTTAGTCGTTACGATGTCCCGCCCATGTCCTTTTATGGTTTTCCTTTCACTAACGCGGCTCCTAACGCGATTTGCACTAACGCAGTTTAGTAAACATACCCCTTTATGTCCTGACTTAAAATCAGTGAAACTTTTTTTAACAATGATGGTGTGTAAGCAAATGGAACAGTTCCCACAACTGTAATGTCCCTTAACTTTAGGAGGTGCTTGTGATATCGTGAGAGCTGACGGTACTTGAATATTAGCCAAATTTGTATTTCTCTTACAGTCAAACCTCGGTTTTCGTATGCCCTGGTTTTCGTACGATTCGGTTTTCGTTGATTTTTTTCATCAAGATTGTGTTTCGGTTTTCGTACGTTGTCTCGGTTTTCGTACAGCATTTTACCCCCCCCCCCCCCGTACCTGCCATGGATTAGCGTGAGCCAGCGATCTCCCACGGAGCTTGAGCCAGCGATTCTGCGGGACCTCTGGGGAGCCGAGGAGTTCAACGCTCCAGCGTGGCCTGCCCGAAACTGCTTCCTGCCCCGGACTCTCCCCCGATTGACGTCTGCCTGCTGCCTCTTCCCCTGCACATCCCTTGAACCGGGACAGGAGCTGGTGACCGAATCTGCTTCTCCTTGGCGGCCCAGTCTCCCGCCGGGGCCCCTGCCCTCCCGATTGGATTCTGGGTGTCCTGCAGGCCTGCACACGCGGCCTCTCCTTGAAACCTTGCAGTCTGCAGCTGCAGGCTCCTGCTGGCACAGCCCCACGCTGTTCTCTGACTCTCACCTGTGTCAGGCTGCTACCTTAGGGGGGCCGGAGGCAGCCTAAGACTCTCTGTCCCACTGTTTCTCAACTGCCTGCTGCTTGGCTGACACTGCCTCTCCACCTCTCCCGACACTGTGTATGCCAACAAAAGTCTTCAATAAAGGTAAAAGTGATGTTACATGCTCATTTATCCATTTCATTAGTCATTTATATGTATTTCTCATTGTTTTCTGTATGTAAAAAGATAGTTATTCTCTATAAAATGTATTTTTTGTCAATATTTTTGGGTGTCTGGAACGGATTAATTGAATTTACATTATTTCTTATGGGAAATCTTGCTTCGGTTTTAGTCCGTTTCGGTTATAGTCAGACTTTTTTGAACGGATTAATCATGAAAACCGAGGTTTGACTGTATATGCAACCATAATCTGCTTTGTGTCAAAAGCTGGCATAGAGGTGAGAAGATGCCACTCTTGTTTAAGAATATTGACTATTGTTTTGGAATGCTGTGAAAATGTCAAAGCACAGACTACTTTGTCTGTTTTCTTTGGATTGTTTTTCTTTTGTAACAGGGAAGAACGTTCAGTAGTGCAAGCTCTTAAATAGGCCCTTTTTATGCATTTCTTCGGATATCCTCTTGCTTTGAATATACAATGCATATCAACAGAGTGGCGTTCAAAGTCTCTATCAGTAGTACAAAGTCTCTTAATTCTGAGAAATTGGCTAATGGGCAGGTTGTTTTTAAAGGATCTATTATGGCAACTCTCATAATTGAGTAAGTTGTTCCGATCTGTCGGCTTCCTGTAAAGGTCAGTAATAAACCCACTGTTATCCTTCCTAATCATTATATCCAAATATGGAATCTTTTCATTACTGAAAGTGCCTTCGAACTGTAGATGAGGATCTAGGGTATTAAGCCACATGAAGAAGTCCTGTAGCAAAGATTCCGATCCCTCCCATATTATCAATACATCATCTATGTACCTTTTCCATAATAAGATGTTAGATTTATAGGGATGAAGTGTTAGATATTGTGATTCAAAATTGGCCACATATAGGTTGGCAGCATCCGGGGCCATGGAAGACCCCATGGCCACTCCTTTTATCTGTTTGTAATAAAGGCCTCTAAAATTAAAGCAATTCTCTGACATTGCTAACGTAGCTAATTGCACCAGGAAAGCAGTAGGAATCTGCACTGGTTTAGGTCTCTGTATGAGAGTATTTGCCAAGACTTCTAACGCTGCCTGTTGAGGTATGTTCGTATAAAGTGAGTTGATGTCTAAGGTGACCATTATAAGGTCTTCATGATACCTTTCAAAATTATGCAAAATATTAATTATGTGTGTAGAATCACGCACATATGAAGGTGCCTGAGAAACAAACGGTCTAAGGAATATGTCTAGAAATTTAGAGAGAGGTTCCAACACCGAACCTATAGCGGAAACTATTGGTCAGCCAGGTGGACTTTGTAATGATTTATGTATTTTAGGCACTGTGTAGATGGTCGGAATAGTAGGATGAGAAACTTTGAGATATGAAATCTCATTCGTAGTCAGATAACCTGCTTCCCTACCTATAAATAGGAGGGTGTCTATTTTTTGTTGTAGAGCCGGTGTAGGATCATCAAAGACCTTTTGGTAAAATTGTTGGTCATTTAATTGTCGTAACATCTCTTTAATGTAATCATCTCTATTTTGAACAACTATAGCCCCTCCCTTGTCCGCTGGTTTAATTACAATGTTATTATTAGATTGTAGGTTTTTAAGAGCTAATTTTTGTGGACCATTGAGATTAAAGTACCCTCGATGTTTAATATGATGATAAAAGTCCTCTACTCTTGAAAGAACTACATTTTCAAAAGCTGTAATCATAATATTAGTATTAGGTGGTATCCACGTGGAGGGATTCCTGACTACTGACGGATCTGTAGTGTCTTTAGCTGTTTTACTAAAATGGTCCATTATTCTTAATTTGCAAAAAAATCTATATAATTCAACCTGGGTTGTAAATTTATCATGTTGCCTAGTGGGCACGAATGTCAGGCCTTTCTCTAAAACTTGAATTTCTATATCAGTCAATGCATAACTGGATAGATTTATAACCCCGCTCAGAGGTCCCAGTCTAATTGTCTCTTGGCTGTGGAACTTTGTGTCCGACCTTTGCTCTGAGTTGGGAGTTGGGAAGGAATTTGTTCCCTGTTTTTGGTCTGTCTGTTGGTAGGCGACTTGGGTGACATGCCTTTACCACCTCCTTTCCATAGTGCTGCCATCTGAAAATCCCTCTTTGGGCTACGTTGTTGTCGGGAAGGAGGGGGAGGAGCAGAGGAAATCAGTGACCCAGATGGTTCAAAGTGGTGTGTGGAATGGTGACGTGATCTCTTATGAGTTCTTTCTTGATCATATGATGGAGACCCAGATCTACCCCGTTCATATTGATTATTCTTGGAGCGACTTTTAGACGGCTGTCTGGGGGATCCGACTGTTCTCTTGAAAGATGTGCTTCTATGTCTATCTTTGTGTTCTGATTTATTATAAGTCCAATAGTAAACTGTATGAAACTTATAGTCTTCCTCGTCTTTTTATTCTTAATTGTCTGTCTATACTCAAGGTTATTTTTGTCAAATTCTTTTATCTCATTGTCAAAATGTTTATCTTGTTTTTTGAGATTCTCAACCTTAGAATCTATCTGAGATTTGAGTATTTCTGTCCTGCGTTTAGATGTATTGATAAGAAAGATCATTAATTCTAAGGAGCACTTGTTAAGTATTTTTAACCAATCTGACATAAATTTCTTATCATCCCGGAACATCCCTGGGGCTTTTTGAATTCTCAGTCCTCTAGGAATGATTTTGTTGTGACAGTACTCTAACAACGAGGCTGCATGGAATTCTTCTCTAATATATTTCTGCGTAATCCAAACGGGTTCCCTCCACTCTTCTTCAATATCTGGTTGAGCTTTATCAATCGTGAAAAAAGGATCCTCTAGTAGCTTGGCCGAGAGGTCATCTTCTTTAAAACTGAGGATATCTTTCCATAGAGAGAACATAGCTCCACCACAGGAAACCGAACAAAACAAGGAGCGCCGCTCTTGCAACTAACAACCGGAACCACAATGAGCAAGAGTCGAAAGACGTTTAGAATAGGTTCAAATTGCTTTTATTCAGGTAGTCCCCAACGCGTTTCAGCATGTATTGCCTTCATCAGGGGGTAGCAGCTGAAACACAAACATAAACACTCATAACAGTAATAATAACATAAATAATGATAAGCCCTATTAACACTAAGGGGTATGTTTACTAAACACCGCACAATTGCGCACCGCACAATAGCGCACGGCAATGATGCACTTAAGTGCTCTTAAGTGCCCCGCACACTTGTGCGTCACACTAACAGGCCCACGCACACTTGTGCGCCGCACTAACGGGCACGCACAAGTACGCAGCCCGCAAATGTCCGATAGAGGCGTGGAAAGGGCGGAGGAAGGCTCCCGAGGGGCGGAGAGACGGGGTTAATGGGCGGGGAAGGGGAGGGGAGAGGCTCCCCGCACATCAGCGGGGCCGAATTTACAAGCAAAAACTACCGCGAAACACTCGCGGTAGAGTGCATTTAAAGGGAAGAGAAACCATTTCCGTCAGCAATGTACAGGAAAACCGGGGAAACCTGAAAAACGTGAGCAGTGTGATACATGTGCACAGAACAAAAGTGCAAATAAAAATAGAAAATGACCACAACAAAATTACTAAAAAGCGTAAGTCAGCTGGGAAACAGTGATATTAATGGGCAACAACACAAAACACTCCCAGGAAAGCCCCCAAAAAAAGAAATGATTTTTGGAAGGGTCTACGGAGCGGAGACCCTTCCAAAAATCATTTCCTTTTTTGGGAGTTTTCCTGGGAGTGTTTTTTATGGTTGCCCATTAATATCACTGTTGCCCAGCTTGGTTATTTTTTTTCCCCCTTTTTTCGCGGTCATTTGCGGGGTGTATTTGCACGTTTGCCTCCAGACAAGGTGAATGAGCCCACAGTAAAAATGTGCAGAGCAGGGTTTAGGATTCTGCCGGCCAGGTTTCCCATCACCAGGGACTGCACTGTCTCTGTGGCCACAGTGTGGTGCAGCAGACAGAGCCAGTACCACTAGGACCAGAGGGTCACAGGTTCAAATCCCAGCTGGGGCTCCTGCCAACCCAGTCCCCATATTTTACCCACCACTAAACAGAGATAGTAAAGACACTCCGTTATTGCAGAGAACATAAGCATGGTTCCAACACCTGTATTTTACCTAACACCACACACACACCATAACAATGGGCATTACCGACAGCCGAGTCCTGGAGTGCCACAACTCAATCAGGTCACATGTTTTTCCAAGATAAGGACATGCCAGCATGTTGGCGGAAGGGAACAGGTGGTGGCGGGGGCAGTGGCTGCTAGCCACAGCAGACAGTGGCCTAGCCATGTGCAGGCTGGCACTGTCCACTGCAACAGACAGGCCCTGTCGGATGTACAGTCATGGACTTCCCAGGGAATACAGCCACACTGTGGCTACACAGTGGTGCAGTGCACACAGACAGTGTGTGCAAGAACAGAGGGTCACAGGTTCAAAGCCCAGCTGGGGCTCCTGCCAATCTTGTCCACATATTTTTCCCACAACTAAACAGTGATAGTAAGGACACACCCTTTGTGCCGAGGACATATGCATTGGTAATACACCTATCTTTTACCCCACCGAGCACAGACACCATGAACAGGGGCAGTACCTAGAGCAGAGTCTCCCAAATGCAGTCCTGGAGGGCCACACACCATTCAGGTTCCCTGCTGCCTCTAATACAAATGCCTGTGCTGCATAGCTATGCACCACCCCCATGGCATGTAGATGTAGCTCATGCATATTCATGAGGGACAGCATGAAAACCCGAACAGTGTTTGGCACACCAGGACTGGAGTTGGGAACCTCTGCCGTAAAGCAGCAGCCAACAGGGGCAAACACACCCACACCCACACCCACAGGCCCCATTGGCCAATGCCTCCTGGAGAGGCAGGACATTGGGCCCTGCGTGCATCTCCCAATACTAGCACCTGCATACCTTAGCAATGCCACCCTACACCTGGGTATACGGTACACAGCTCTGAAACATTTGCTATGAGTACTGGCAGATAGACATTCCTCTGTTAAGCACAGTTTGCTCTTTGAGCTCCAACATAACAATCTGTCTGATGTCTGCGGTGCGTGCTACAGGTCTGGTCTCTGACAGTGTTTAACACCCTGGGGAGTGACCCCCAACAGTACTGCATAGCATATCCATGCCTGTACTGTGCCCAGGACTGGTGTGGTGGGCAAGGCTGATAAGCCCCTCTATAGTAGCACAATGCTGGCATACATGTGGGAGTGTGTGTCTGTCTATACAGTGTGTGTTGGCTGCAAACACCTTCCACAGCCCACACTGCCAGCACTGTTGCCAGTATTGGCCTGCCAATGTGCATAATGAGCAGCAAGGTACCATGGGTATAGCTCATACAGGGTGGGCTGGCCAGGATACATCTGCACAGGGCATAGGGCACTGGCAGGGACATTGTAGTGGCCGGCCACCACCTACACAGACAGGGTGACCTCTGTATGTGCTGCTGGGGTTTCACTCTACCCTGACTGTGCAGTGACGACAGCATGGCTAGGCACCCCCATAGTGATAAATAGTATTTCTCTCATGTGATATTTATGGGTTTCCTTTTTGGGCCTAGCCACTGATTTATCTGGTGTGTGTGCTGCCATCCCAGTTCTGGGTGCATGCATTTCCACCAGGACTAACTAGCAGACTGTTTGAAGCTGGTATGTGTCCTGATGGAGCACCTTGCAGGGTGTAGCAGCTGAAGGCTTGCTGCAGGAGAATATCTGACAGTGGTGGGGTGCAGCTTAGCATATCCAGGCTTAATGTCTGTCTGATATTGTGTTATGGATGTGTATAGAGCTGCTTTGGATGACCTGTAGGGTGTCTGTTCCCCAGCAGGACTGGGGTTGATGGTCCACTCTACTGCCACCATTGCAGGGATGTAGAATGTGGATCTGTTGATAGGAGACCCTGTTTTTTGCCTGTGGCCACGCGGGGGGGGGGGGAAGGGAGGGGAGGAATGGTGGTGCATGGTCCATGAGGGGTTCCCCTGACTGAGACAGACAGAGATACCCAAGGTGTTTCTGCAGAAACTAACAGATTAATACTGCTGTGGAGCTCTGGCATGGCCTCTTTCAGCCATGGAAGGTGTTGTGGACCTGGTCCTGGGCGCCACATCGCACCCTCAGGGTGAGCACAGTAACCGCACAATGTGACGGTGTGTAGCTACTCTGTGCCAGTAAAACACCCGGTCAGTACCCCCTACCAGGCCGAGGTGCTGTGTGGGTGCACACGGACACTTCCCCCTACCAGGCCGGGGAGCTGTTGGGGTGCATTCCCCATCTTGTGTTCATCTGTGGACAGCTGATTTGCATGTGCAGTGCATCATGGGTACGGGTGGCCTAACCCTATCCTGGTTACCACAGCAGACTGTCTGTGTGGTGACGTGAAGGCTCTCTGCAGCCAGCCAGGGGCTTGCTGGCAGCTATAGAGCTGTAGCCCAATGGTTACTTCACTGCCTATAAAGCCAGAGGTCATGGGTTCATAACCCACAGTGGGGTTATTTGATAGGGTTGTCCAAAGCATTTTTTAAATTTAATGTACATATGTTGATGCCAGCAATAACACCCTCAGCGTACTGTACCCATAAGGTGCCTCTGAGGGTGCTTTATAGGGCGCCCTATAGGGCACCTTATGGTTGCCATCCATATAAGGTGCACTACACATTATCCTGTGACGCAACATATATGGTGCCCTATAGGGGACATTCTAGGGTGCCTTGGCGGACAGTGAACTTTAACATGTGCCTTATGGGCCGCCTTATGTTAACACGCTTTGTGAGTGCGTTTGCTAGTAGTGATAACTGAAATAAAAATAGATTGCCCCCTACAGCACTCATCCCCATAATGCATATTGCCTCAGTGAGCCTTCTTCATTGGGCACTGTGGGGGATTGAATCCCTGATCCCTGCACCATTGGTCAGTGTCTTAACCATTGTGCTGTGGCTCTGTTCCTGTGCTTGGACATCGGCACACCGCCTTATGCCGCCCAAACTTAACAGTGCACTGCCTTATGCCGCCCGAGATTAACAGTGCACTGCCATATGCCGCCCAACAGTGCACCGCCTTATGCTGCCCAAGATTAACAGTGCACCGCCTTATGCCGCCCAAGATTAACAGTGCACCGCCTTATGCCGCCCAAAATTAATATGCCTCCTAAAGCACTTTTACCCATTAAAGTTGATGCCTCAGCTAGCCTTTTTTGTTGTGCACAATGGAGGATTGAACCCATGGCCCCTGCACCAGCAGTCAGTGTCTTAACCATTCTACTATGGCTCTGTTCCTTTGTGTGTGCACATCAGGGCATCACTTAGCCTTCCCACGCACTATTGTGCACGGCGACAGTGCTTTGGAGGTACATCTGCTAGCACCATTACGTAAAATAAAATGCCTCAGAATGCATTCTTGCCCATAAAAGGTACTGCCTCAGCCAGCCTTCTTCATTGGGCACAGTGGGGGATTGAATCCATGGCCCCTGCATCAGCAGTCAGTGTCTTAACCATTGTACTATGGCTCTGCTCCTTTGTGTGTGCAGATCAGGGCGCCACTTAGCCTTCCCACGCACTATTGTGCACGGCGCACAATAGCGCACCGCGCACATGTGCGATCGCTTACTCCCGGTTTTTTTCTTTTTTCTGCCTGAACCGCCCACTCCTTATATGGCACAGGCACACTACCGCGGCCCCGCACAATTTCGGAGTTTAGTAAACATACCCCTAAAAGTCATTAAAAACAATACGAATCTTAAAATACAAGCTTATTGCTCCAAGAATAATAATGAATGCAGGACACAAAAAAAAATGACTTATTGTAAAAATTAATAACATATATATAAACATGTAAAATTGTGAAAATATAATGTAAAAAGATATTGTATATAAACAAACTTATGTATAGGGACAGACAACCAAAAGGGACAGATTTAAAAACCATAAACATGTACTTACAAGAACCCAATTCTAATTTTCTATTATATCTTGGGTAAATGCTGATGACGTGCTGTTTCTGAAGCGCTAGTCTAGTGTAGCGTCAATTGTGTATAAACTGAAAGTGAACCATCTTTATGATACATCAATTAAATAGTAATAAATAGAAATACATATTAAGAATTACTATAAAATAGATTATTGTCTAAAAATCATAATATGATGAAATGAAAAATACTTTATATTACTTTGATAATGTGATCAATATAAACAAAAAGAAATATCATTGAGTATAGACCAATACCTTATAATTGTAGTAACCAGGTAGCCGGACCGGCTCACCCTCGCTCGGGTGCAAGTCGCAGGCCTATCAAACCGCCCACCTCCACCCCCTGACCCCTTCTTCCCCCGCCCTCATCTCCCAAGCCAGTAGTAACCCCACAAATTCACAAGACATATACTGTATGACAAGCAACTGGTCGCAGATTTATTAGAAATTAATCAAATGCTTAACATCCATAACAATATTACAACAGAACCATAAAAGAACGGAGGGATCCGTCACCAGCCGTACTATTAGCAAGGTGACCTCCCGTCCCCCGTGTTGTGGCCAGTCCCTCGACCAATTCCTATCACCCTTTCGCCGACTTAGCCATATCAGTAGCAAACGTCTGCATGGTTTTCCTGGGTCGTGGGCACCCCGCCCACGCCCCAAAGGCCTAATATTACGGACCCCCGGAAACCTCCGGGAATCCGCATCGTCCCCCCCCCCCAGCTGCAACAACCCTAAGTGTCCTTCACACTCTCCCGTCGCCTCCTAAAGGGAGGGCGGGCGGGAGCCCCAATCCTTCCCTGCATGTGCTCAGACTGCAAACCGCGCGCTGAGCACATGCACCCGCACTCCACTCTGCCGCCAGAGCGCATGCTCCCAATCCCCTCCAATGAATTCAAATGACGCGCCGCCTCACGCCAAACTCTTCCCTCCATCCCCCCCACACTCCTCGCGCAGGGGCCAGACGCCGCCGAGCATCCGGTTACTGTCGGGCGCCGGACCCTGCCCGTGCCCTTTGTATTAGATGGATTCCACACCTATGATTACATTGCTCCTCTAAAGTATATAGACCTAAACTTGATGTTATTCCTAAACTATATTATAATGTTAACAGAAGACTCAATTGCCATGATTATAACTAATTTGACCTTATCGCACTTGTTGGGACCATCCTAGCAATCTACTTGGACTTCTGCTTCAGTGCTAACAATGTTACCCAACTTGTGCTACTTTGTATAATGACCGAATAAACTAAGGCTATAATTTACTGTTATCCATGATACTTGTGTCACAACATAATACCAATGAAAATAACTAGAAAAACTCTGTATTGCAACTAGAAAGTAACATGTTCTAAATAAAGACTGCAGATATTTATGAACATGAGACGTCTAAAAGAGAAATTTTTTTTCGGCAGCAATGTGGTCTCAGTATCTCAGGGTGGAAGTCAGAAACTTCTGACTCATTACCCTCACTTTCACATCAACGACCACCAAATTATAGCTACCTTATTTTTTAATATAGAAGGACTAGGGGGCATGTAATGAAGCTACAGGGTAAACTATTTAAGACAAATAGGAGAAAATATTTCTTCTCTCAACGTGTAATCAAACTCTGGAATCTGTTACCGGAGGATGTAGTAAGGGCTGTTAGTATAGCTGGGTTTAAAAAAGGTTTGGACAAGTTCCTGGAGGAAAGGTCCATAAACCACTATTAAAAAGGGACCCAGGATATCAATGCTTGGCCTAGTACAAGCACTGCAGAACCTGTGTCTTTTGGGGAAACTGCTAGGTACGTATGACCTAGATTGGCCACTGTTGGAAACAGGATACTGGGCTTGATGGACCTCGGTCTGACCCAGTATGGCATTTCTTATGTTCTTATGTTCTTAATTGGTATATTAAGAATATCTCATTCAATAATGAACAATGACAAAAATTGCTTAGCTTTGTTTGATGATAAGTTGTCCGATTCTTTCGCAGCAAAAATTGCTTAACTTCAATTTACCATTGAATACTTTCCCAACGCTATCAAGGGCTAAGCGTTTCTCCAATATAGGGTTCCTCAGGGGAGATTGCTAAGCTCTAAAAATAAAGAACAGCGCTTGTAAACTTTACTTTCTTCATTACCGCTCTCAAAACTTTTCATTCTCTTATAAGGAAATTTCTTACTCACTTTTCAATGTCCTGCGCTGGCGTTCTATCCGCATAAGTATGCTGAACTGCTAAGCGATAATAAAAGAACGCCGCGCACATAATACCAAACAGTCAATTAGACATGAATAGGGGATGAATTACAAAAATGATGTTAAGAAACAGTTCCAACTTAATAATAACCTGAACTTAGGTTGAACTTCTACTTAAAAAAGAAAACATTGTGACAATTTGATCTAAACTCAGTTATTTGTTATTGTGAAATGAATGATCAAACAACTGTCTAAAACTAACACTAGTAATCCACTAGTATTAAAACTATAAATGAATTGCTTGAGGACCTATACTAACCTGAACGGGCTTACTTACTAATGTGTTGTAACCCTGTAATTATATTTACTACAGAGAACAGCTTTACATGATAAATCGACAGTTTTGTATTGATGAAAAGACTGTGTAAATCAAACTAACCCAGTTTATGAGACCATGAGATTATGATGAAAATTAATTAGATCATTCACTTTAGCTACATGTTGATGTTAAGCATTATTAACCAAAGTAATAGTTTGTCGTTTGTCTCCAAACACTTTGATTTAAAATTAATTATAATCCTATGATTTGATATGGCAATACAGGTATAATTAAAATCATGTTATAAACCGGCAGCTTCTCTGGATATCATATATGTACTGGCTATATAAACAGAGATCAGCCCTAACTTGGAACGTGTATTTGGATATAATGATTAGGAAGGATAACAGTGGGTTTATTACTGACCTTTACAGGAAGCCGACAGATCGGAACACCTTACTCAATTATGAGAGTTGCCATAATAGATCCTTTAAAAACAACCTGCCCATTAGCCAATTTCTCAGAATTAAGAGGCTTTGTACTACTGATAGAGACTTTGAATGCCACTCTGTTGATGTGCATTGTAGATTCAAAGCAAGAGGATATCCGAAGGAATGCATAAAAAAGGCCTATTTAAGAGCTTGCACTACTGAACGTTCTTCCCTGTTACAAAAGAAAAACAATCCAAAGAAAACAGGCAAAGTAGTCTGTGCTTTGACATTTTCACAGCATAACCGGGTAAGGCGGACGACCGGTCACCTCCGCTTAGCAGCCCCCCCCCCCATGACATTCAGTAACAATGAATACACAGCACCTATTTGGGAATCAAACTGGTCGCAGCTTTATTGACCCATTAACAAGATTAACAATAACCATCAACAATTCAGCACAATAATTTTATGCCCCCCCCCAGGATAGCAAACTCTCACCAGCCATGTGGATAGCAAAGTGACGCCGCTTCCGCTTCCGCCGTGTCCAGGCCCCGACAAATTGCCTAGCCTCCGTCTTCCGACTTCGCCATATTATTAGCAAAAGCCTGAGGGACTGTCTGGGTCGGGGGTACCCCACCCCCGCCCTACTGCTTGGCTCCAGCTCTGGACCCCGGAAATCTCCGGGATCCCGCCACCCCCCACAGCTGCAACACCCCAGAAAAGGCCCTAACCGGCAATCATGCCCGAAAGAAGGGGGCGGGTGGGTGGGGCGTCCGAACCCTCCGGCTGCAGTGCTGGAAAGGCCGGAGGAGCCACGAGGCTCCCATCACACCCCCCCCCCCAAAGCGCCCGACTCACTTTCCTCCCATTGGCTCCTGACACATTAGTGCCCCACGGGAGCCAATGGGAGCCATGCCCACCGCCAGCCCACCCCCGCGAACCCTGAACGAGCCCGCAGCGTCGCGCGACCGGCCGCCCCCCCCGGTTAACGCCAGCCGCGCGCACGCCGGGGGGCCCGTGGCCTTGCCATAACTGGGTAAGGCAGACCGGTCCACCACCTCCGCTTAGCAGCCCCCCCCATAACATTCAGTAACAATTAATACACAACACCTATTTGGGAATCAAACTGGTCGCAGCTTTATTGACCCATTAACAAGATTAACAATAACCATCAACAATTCAACACAATAACTTTATGCCCCCCCCAGGATAGCGAACTCTCACCAGCCATGTGGGTAGCAAAGTGACGCTGCTTCCGCTTCTGCCATGTCCAGGCCCCGGCAAATTGCCTAGCATCCCTCTTCCGACTTCGCCAGATTATTAGCAAAAGCCTGAGGGACTGTCCGGGTCAGGGGTACCCCACCCCCGCCCTACTGCTTGGCTCCGGCTCCAGACCCCGGAAACCTCCGGGATCCCGCCACCGGCTCAGGCCTCGCCTGACCTGAGCCGCCCCCCCCGGTCAAGCTGCGACCAGTGCTCCTATTCTTCCACATATCTTCCAAGGCCTCTTGCCAATCATTGAGGAGCAAATCCATCCCCACCGGAGACAGATGCACTTCATCAGCCCTATACAAGCCAGTACACTCCACATCAACCCAGGAGTGCAAAATTTGACACCCCCCTGCTCCCCCACCCATCTGCCAATTTGACGATTAATCTTCGTCAACCCTCGCGACCACCGCCGCTGAACCTGGCAAGCTGGCCTCGGAATGATATCCGACCAAAGCAGAAATACCCACGGGAACATAGTCAGTATCGCCCCCAAGTCCTTAATAACAGTCCGAATCAACTGTCGGCAGGTCCAGGACACCAGGTCGTTGCCACCCAAGTGTATCAACAAAGCATTTGGCGCCCTGCTCATCCTGTAGTGGTGCCGCAGCAAAGGCAAGAGCTGAATCCATCGCAGTCTGCACTCGCCCAGCCATGAGACGGTCACCCCGAATGCATCCAATCCCATATTCCACCCAACCGGGCGTGTAGCTGCTCGACGACTGGCCCAAAACACAAACGAGTGGCCCAGCACCCAGCAGTGACAAGATTCTGGACAAACGTCTGCAAAATAAAGAGAGCCATAATTAGCCAGCCCCCCCCACCACCTTTACAAGCGCACATATCTGCGTCACGCCCCCGACTTCCATCTACCAATGCGCCTAATCACCTCCTCGGGGAACCCTAAGGCCGCTGCGCTCGTCGCCGCCCCAATCCTAAAGGAGTGCGGCGTAAACAACCCCGCATCTTCTCCGAGCCATCGTAAAGCTAGCCTCAGAACCGCTGTGAATTGAAACCGTGTAAGGACCCTGCTATCCGCATGTATGAATAAATTCCCCCCTCCCCTAGGCCACACCTGCAAGTAAGCCTTCAGCAGTGCCACCGGGCAACTGGCAGCCCCTCCTATAGCCCGTAACCGTATTCACATACCGCGCCCCAACTGGTCCGTTTTGGAACGCGCTAAATAGAGCCTGACCCCGCACTCCTCCCATCTCACATGTTGGACCTGCAGGCCGCCTAATCCAGCCGCTCTCCTTGAATCCGCAATCAATTCCCCCATGCGGAAAGCACCGAAAAAGGCCACAGAAAATACAGCCCGAAAAAGAATGCCCTTGAAATCAGATGAAACCACCTGAGGCAAGGCCGCACACAAACGCTGAAGCAAAGCATAAGTAATGGGCAGTCTGCCATCCACTGGAGACGGACAGGCTCGGACCCAGCCCTGCAAGAGTCTACGCGTCAGGAAGCCCCCCCCCCGACAGCCCCCATCCCACCGCCTTGGCAAAAAAAGCGAACCCTGCCAGATTTCTGCTCACCGTAGCAAGAGAAAATCCGGCAGCCTTCGCTGCCGACACATACAAACCCGTAAGCTGATCAGGGGGCGGGCCACCGCACCACCCGTGCTTCTCCAGGAAACCCCCCACCATGTCTCAGCCCCGCTTGTAAGCTGTCCACGTAGTAGCCGACACTGACTTCTTCAAGAGTTCAGTCATCTCTAGAGGCCAATCCGCCATAAGTGATCGGGGACAGACCGCCCCTCTTCTTCTGCATCCGGTGCCAGCTTTCGGAACAGCTCCCACTTAAAACGGGAAAGAGCATCAGCGACTTTGTTAGAACTCCCCGGAATATGCCGAGCCCTTATCACCGTATTCAATCTCAAACAAGCTAAAACAATCTGCCTCATCAAGTCAGCCACCCGCTGGCAGCGCGGCGTGTAATGATTTATCACCGATACCACCGCTTCGTTGTCGCACCACCATACAATCTGATGATTGCTAACTTTGTCAGGCCACACGGACAAAACGACAAGTATAGGGAATAACTCCAAAAAAGTTATGTTAGCTGTGAGACCCGCTACCTTCCACGAACTGGGCCATTCCGCCGCACACCATGAGCCACCAAAGTACACACCGAGGCCCAAACCTCCGGCCGCATCAGTAAACAATTGCAAATCCAGACTGGACATCTCCCTGTCCCTGAGCACCGTAATGCCATTGAAATCCCGCAAGAATTCATCCCAAATCACTAGATCGGCCCGCATGCTCTGCATGCAGACGGTGATGTGGTTTCGAGAGTCCAGCGGTGGCCGCAGCTAGCCGTCTCAAGAACACCCGACCCATCGGAATTACCCTGCAAGCAAAATTCAAGGACCCGATCAATGACTGCATCTCTCGCAATGTCATCCGCTTGGAAGACAAGACATTCGCCACCAAGACCCAGAGTTTCAACAACTTGACCTCCGGCAGACGTGCGACCATTTCCGCGGAATCCAGCTCTATACCCAAAAAGGTGAGCCGCGTCGTTGGACCCTCGGTTTTCTCGGTCGCCAAAGGGACTCCCCACGCCCGCGCTAGCTGGACCAAGCCATCGAGCAACTCCTGACATTGCACTGTCCTGGCTGCCCCGACAATCAGAAAGTCGTCCAGATAATTTACAACCTGGTCAAAGCCAATCTATCACTGCTACAAGGTCTCATGCCATCACTCCTCAAGAAGTCACTTATACGCCCCATTTTGAAGAACAAAACACTCAGCAAAGATGACCCTACCTCATACCGCCCAATCTCAAGCATAACCTTCCTCGCCAAAATCATTGAAAAGGCAGTACAGCAGCAACTGCAAGACCACATTGATGATACAAATGCCTTGGATGTGCATCAATACGGGTTTCGACAACATCATGGTGTGGAAACCCTCCTGCTAGCCTTGCTGGACAATCTACTTAAGGGGCTGGAGAACAAGAACGCGATGTATATGCTTATCTTCATTGATATCTCAGCTGCCTTTGACTCAGTGCACCACTCAACACTACTGGAACATCTTGAGTCCATAGGCATTGCAGGGACCCCACTAAAATGGTTCTCCTCCTATATAACAAACCGAATGCAGCAGGTCAATTTCAACAACGACAAAGCAACTCCCTTCCCACAAACCCAGGGCATTCCGCAAGGTTCCGCCCTCTCCTCTCTCTTATTCAATCTATACCTGCAACCAGTGTGCAAAATATTCCAGACCCACGGCATCAACTACCATATCTACGCTGATGAGCTAATGCTCTACACACAACTGGATGCAAACAACCCGAACATCAGTAAGCTTGAAAATTGCCTACTCGAGCTTCAAATCTGGCTCCAACGAAATAACATGCTCATTAACCATAAGAAGACAGAAGCAATGTGCATCTCCAGGAAACCAGGTTTTGAGCCCCCTAAAAATGTCACCATGAACAACAACATTTACAACATAAAATCAGAAATAAAATACTTAGGTGTGATGCTTGACAACAACCTAAATATGGACAGGCACCTGCGAAACACCAATCGAGCCATATTCCACAAATTAAGAATACTGCAGCCTCTACGTAACATCCTTGATCATGATGACTTCAGATCTGTCGCTCAGGCCCTCATCATTCCACACCTAGATTACTGCAATGCCATACTGCAAGGCTTGCCAAAGAAAACTACAAATATTCTGCAAATGGCACAACATGTTGCAGCCAGATTCATCATGCAAAAAAACCTCTCTGACCACATTACACCCACCCTAATTGAGCTGCATTGGCTCCCCATCACGGCCCGCATTCAGTACAAATTACTAGTCACTACATTCAAACTTATCCATAATATAGCACCCTCTCACCTCAACAGCTTGATTTCCAATCCACCCAACAACAGGAGTAGGAGAGCAGCGAATCTCAACACCATCTGCCTCCCGAGATCATTCACAAAGGCTAATGCCTGTACCACTAACAGAGCTTTCTCGTTTACAGCTCCTACACTCTGGAATCGGTTACCAAGTGATCTGCGTAAAATCTATGATCTAAAGGACTTTAGAAAGGAGCTTAAGACACACCTTTTCAAGTCCCATTACAACCTAACATCATGAGCTACACGCAACCGCGTGTAAATATACATATACATATGCAGACCACTTATAAAATTTTACAGTTTAGTCAATTGTAAATATGTAGATAACAATCATGTGTAAATATGTATATAGCAATCAACTGTAAGCCTGTAACCTGTATTCTGCTGTGCCCCCCCCCTCTAATCAGAGTGTTTTAATCTAATTCCTGGCCAGTACAGCCAACATCACCATGTGTAACAACCGCTGCTGATCACTGGAAGCAGCGGGATATAAATGTACGCTAAATAAATAAATAAATAAATAAATCTGTTTTACCAAAGCCCAATGCAGGAAAGTGCTGAAATGCTCAAAGTGTGCACAGGAGATCGAACACCCCATAGGCATACACCTATCAAAGTAATAGCCTTCCTCAAAACGAAACCCTAACAACGGAAAAGTCGACGGGTGTGCTGGTATCAAACGAAATGCAGATTCGATATCCGCCTTTGCCATCCAGCATGCCCTCCCACAGTTTCAGACGAGATCAACAGTGGAGTCGAAAGACGCGTACCGGACCTCGCAGAGACTTTTGGGGATCAGGTCATTAACTGAAGCCCCGCTGGGGTAGGACAGATTATGAATGAGCCTGAATTTTCCGGGCTCCTTCTTTGGAATTATCCCCAAAGGGGACACTACAAAATCTGCAAAAGGCGGCTGCTCGAACGGTCCCACTACCCTCCCCAATGCAATCTCTTCCGCCAACTTGTCCCTCACGACACTGGCAAAGCGCCGCACCAAAGGCGCATTCCATACTGCGCTCACAGCCACCCATCCAGACGTCGGAATCCGAAACCCATCCCGAAAACCCCCCTTCAAAATAACCCTATCCTTTTTTCTGGGATACCTCCTCAAGCACTCCCGGAACGCCTCGAGCCTGACAGGAGTCGGGGCTATTCCCCGCCAGCTCTCATTGTTTCGAGGGGGGCAAGCCTGCTCCGCCCGTACTTCTCTTAACACATTTGAGGGCGGAATGCCCCCCGTTACAGACTGAACACGCGTGCCGGAATTTACAATCCGTAAAGGGGCAGGAGGACTTGTTAAAATGCCAACACACGTCCCCTGCACCCCCCTCCCACAGCTTTTTGCCCCGTTGCGGACTCAACCACCCAAAAGGCCGCGGCGCCCCAGAACCAACGACCAACCCCCTTTCGCACCACTCACCGGTCCACCAGTTGTTCTGACCGACATCTGCGTGAGCCATAAATTAATATATCCTGGGTGCCCCACGAAAGCGACCGATTCTCCTCCATCTTATCACGAAACCTTTCATCGTAGTTGAGCCAAGCCCAACCATCGTGCGATTGAGAGGCCTCCAATATGGAGTCCGCATAAGCTAATAGCATCCCATACTGTTCAGGATGAACACGCCCCCAAACACTGGCTGGCCGTAAAAAGGCACGCGTCCTGTTCATCACATTACGCGCAACATGGCACACTCTCCCTGCCTTTTCGTCTGCTTTCCTCTTCCGCCTACTGTCCCTGGAACGCTTATGACCCTCCAGCAACTGAAATATGTCCACGTAACAGCGCTCCTGTATCTTTCGCCTCAATTTTTTTTGCACACCTTCCCAAAGCTCCGAGAATGCCGCCACTGTAGGCACTGGCCCCGACGTACCCTCAACCCCGCACTTGCCATCCTCGGACCGGGATGACGGTGTGGAAGACCCCGAAGATGAAGACGACCCAGAATCCAATGACTGACGCCGATGGCGCGCATGGCGCCGCTTTTTCTTAGCCGGTCCCCTCCCTGGACCGTCAGTCGACGCAACCAACTCCGTACCCTGTCCAATAGACTCAACTGCCATTCTATCTGCCTCTGCCGATGCTGTAACAGCCCCATGCCGTTCTGAGGCTGCGCTCGCCACACCTTGCGCCAGTTCTACCGTTTCCTGAGGAACGGGTGTCTCCTCCGCTCTCCGGGATATTCCAGGCCACTGGGTTCCTGCAAACTGCCATCCGGGAGGTACCTGTGGAGAGAAAAAAGGAAAAGGCGCCAGGCACCCGCCATGGGCCAAGGCTGCTGCCACACCCCTGGCCAGTCCGCCCTCGAGGAGCCTTGTCCCCCACTCTGCCAATGCTCCCAACTGGGTGAGACACCCCCACTGATAAAGCCCGGCCCACCCATGTAGCCCTGCCAACCCTCCCAAGTGCTAGCACTCACCCCCCCTGCTGCCTGGAGGACACCCCTGGAGGAACCTTCCCCCACCCTTGAGCCTCCCACTGGCATGTGAGGCTGTCCGTGCCCTAGGGCCTCGCTGTCCAGGTCAGATGAAGCCGTGGCCGGGACCGACAGTGCTGCCCGCCCAGCCTCCATGGATGTGCCCATTTGGGGAGGCTCCCCCGCATTGCCCAGGACCGTAGGGGAACCAGCCCTGGCCCCCGTGCCCCATCTGGAATTTCCACCCCTGGCTGTTGCATTGCTGACAGCACCTTTGCGCCCTGCTGACCTGGGCACTTGCGCCCTGCGCCACCCAGCACTACACCCCCGAGCCACCCCGCCTACCTGTGCACCCCGACCGCCCAAGGACACCCGCCCAATCTTATCTGCATCTCGTGCTGCCCTGCGCCCCTGAGGAGCCCCCTGCCCTGCTACCCTTCTTGCCCCCTTTTTAGGCTGTCTATCCATCCCTACCAGAAACCCCTGCTAAAGCAAATTCAAACCCCTTAAACAATTATTATATATATATATTTTTTTTTTTGACTTGCTACCCTTCTTACAACAAGGGACGGATCGCCGAACTCACCCCCACCGGAAAAATTGCCGCTGTAATCCCTCACCTCTCCATGTGGCCCGGGACCTGTGGCAAACTCTAAAAGCGTCTGACCCCTCCGGCTGCAGTGCTGGAAAGGCTGGAGGAGCCACGAGGCTCCCATCACACCCCCCCCAGCGCCCGACTCACTTTCCTCCCATTGGCTCCCGACACATTAGTGCCCCGTGGGAGCCAATGGGAGCCATGCCCACCTCCGGCCCACCCCCACGAACCCTGAACGAGCCCGCAGCGTCGCGCGACCGGCCGCCCCCCCCCCCCGGTTAACGCCGGACACACGCACGCCGGGGGGCCTGCGGCCTCGCCATTCCAAAACAATAGTCAATATTCTTAAACAAGAGTGGCATCTTCTCACCTCTATGCCAGCTTTTGACACTAAGCAGATTATGGTTGCATATAAGAGAAATACAAATTTGGCTAATATTCTAGTACCATCAGCTCTCACGATATCACAAGCACCTCCTAAAGTTAAGGGGCATTACAGTTGTGGGAACTGTTCCATTTGCTTACACACCATCATTGTTAAAAAAAGTTTCACTGATTTTAAGTTAGGACATAAAGTATATTTGAACGATTATACTAATTGCAGAACCTCCAATGTTATATATCTTATACAATGTCCATGCCATCTTGTGTATATAGGAAAAACTAAAAGGGAAGTTCGCACGCGGATTATTGAACACAAATGTTGTATTTATAGAAAGGTCCCTGATAAACCTTTGGTATCGCATTGGATCTCAGCAGATCATAAGATCAATGATTTGAAATACTTAGTTCTTAAACGAGTAAGACCACATTGGAGAGGAGGAGATATAAATAAGACTTTATTAAGATTAGAACAGAGATACACGGTCTTAACCAGGAAATAGACCTCTCTGTTTTTCTTTAAGTACGTCAAAAAATGCTATAATTATTAGATCTGAGATTATTCATTCTCTGTTTACATGATACATCTAATCATCCACTTATTCAATATTAGTCGAGGCACAATGTTTCTATTTCAAACGTCATCAGCAACAATATTTTATCGCAGTCAGATCTTGGTTGTATCAGGATAATGGACCAATGAGCTGCCAGGCTTTCTAAGCTCCACCCTCTTAAATCTCCTCCTCTTTTGGCGCGAATAACAGTTGTTATAACACATACCCTGGAATAATTTTGGTTTCACTTTCTGAAATACGCAACGTTTGCTAGCGGTTCTGCTCCTCCGAGGTAACTTTTGATTTTTAAATGATGAGACGATGTTCCGAAGATTATTGTTTATCATAAAAACGTCAGAATACAGACCAAGTCTTTTTATTTAGCTAATCCTCATGAGACACTAGTTTCTAGTGCATAGTTCTGCCATATACAGGATAACATGGTTGACAGCGGCTTTCATTCTATGAAGAGTGCATATCTAACTGATTTTAGTATCTAGTATACAGTTTTTATTCACAAAATCTAGCACGGATGATGAGGTATTCAGCCCTCCAGAGGTAACCTTTATGTTGTACTAGACATAAAAGGTTTGGTGGGAAGTCTATAATGTTTTTCAAATATTTGCCAGCTCCGTATGAGCGGCAGGGTACAAGAAGTTTGCAGATCCATTGATCGGTATATTTTCGGAAGAGAGACTTGACATTATCTCTCTTTTCTCAGTCAGTACCACAATTAATATGCACTGTTAGGTTTAGTTTTTAGTTTCATTTTATGTAAGAAAACATGGCAAAAGAAGTTTGAGCTGTACTAATTATGCATGTTTTATGCGGTTTCAGTTTTTAACAATTCGTTCTACTACGTGCAAGATACTACGTTTGACGGCGGTTCCGTGCTTCTGAGGTAACCCCCGTGTCATATTGTGTTGTTCAAGCTTGTAGAAAAGGGTTTTAATGTTCAGTTATGCTATTAAACACTATAGGTAGTTGTCTGTCTAACATCACATTATACAATGTCCCTCTGCGCTTTCAATATTCGGGTTTGATACACGTTCCGAGTTAGGGCTGATCTCTGTTTATATAGCCAGTACATATATGATATCCAGAGAAGCTGCCGGTTTATAACATGATTTTAATTATACCCGTATGGCCATATCAAATCATAGGATTATAATTAATTTTAAATCAAAGTGTTTGGAGACATACGACAAACTATTACTTTGGTTAATAATGCTTAACGTCAACATGTAGCTACAGTGAATGATCTAATTAATTTTCATCATAATCTCATGGTCTCATAAACTGGGTTAGTTTGATTTACACAGTCTTTTCATCAATACAAAACTGTTGATTTATCATGTAAAGCTGTTCTCTGTAGTAAATATAATTACAGGGTTACAACACATTAGTAAGTAAGCCCGTTCAGGTTAGTTTAGGTCCTCAAGCAATTCATTTATAGTTTTAATACTAGTGGATTACTAGTGTTAGTTTTAGGCAGTTGTTTGATCATTCATTTCACAATAACAAATAACTGAGTTTAGATTGAATTGTCACAATGTTTTCTTTTTTAAGTAGAAGCTCAACCTAAGTTCAGGTTATAATTAAGCTGGAACTGTTTCTTAACATCATTTTTGTAATTCACCCCCTATTCATGTCTAATTGACTGTTTGGTATTATGTTGTGATACAAGTATCATCGATAACAGTAATTTATAGCCTTAGTTTATTCAGTCATTATACAAAGTAGCACAAGTTGGGTAACATTGTTAGCACTGAAGCAGAAGTCCAAGTAGATTGCTAGGATGGTCCCAACAAGTGCGATAAGGTCTAATTAGTTATAATCATGGCAATTGAGTCTTCTGTTAACATTATAATATAGTTTAGGAATAACATCAAGTTTAGGTCTATATACTTTAGAGGAGCAATGTAATCATAGGTATGGAATCCATCTAACTACAATTATTAAGGTATTGGTCTATACTCAATGATATTTCTTTTTGTTTATATTGATCACATTATC
This sequence comes from Ichthyophis bannanicus, assembly GCA_033557465.1. Taxonomy (NCBI): domain Eukaryota; kingdom Metazoa; phylum Chordata; class Amphibia; order Gymnophiona; family Ichthyophiidae; genus Ichthyophis; species Ichthyophis bannanicus. The sequence continues at coordinate 29,704,868 of CM066032.1, read as the reverse complement.
AAAGTAATATAAAGTATTTTTCATTTCATCATATTATGATTTTTAGACAATAATGGATTTTATAGTAATTCTTAATATGTATTTCTATTTATTACTATTTAATTGATGTATCATAAAGATGGTTCACTTTCAGTTTATACACGATTGACGCTACACTAGACTAGCACTTCAGAAACAGCACGTCATCAGCATTTACCCAAGCTATAATAGAAAATTAGAATTGGGTACTTGTAAGTACATGTTTATGGTTTTTAAATCTGTCCCTTTTGGTTGTCTTTCCCTATACATAAGTTTGTTTATATACAATATATTTTTACAACATTATATTTTCACAATTGTACATGTTTATATATATAAGTTATTAATTTTTACAATAAGTAATTTTTTTTGTGTCCTGCGTTCATCATTATTCTTGGAGCAATAAGCTTGTATTTTAAGATTCTTATTGTTTTTAATGACTTTTAGTGTTAATAGGGCTTATCATTATTTATGTTATTATTACTGTTATGGGTGTTTATGTTTGTGTTCTAGCTGCTACCCCCTGATGAAGGCAATACATGCCGAAACGCGTTGGGGACTACCTGAATAAAAGCAATTTGAACCTATTCTAAACGTCTTTCGACTCTTGCTCATTGTGGTTCCGGTTGTTAGTTGCAAGAGCGGCGCTCCTTGTTTTGTTTGGTGTCCATGCAGCTTATTCATGGTTCACAATGACCCTGTAAACAAATAACTTGTCTATATATGTTACATCTTATGGATTTCAGAAGAAGGCTCTCTTGGTGCAATGCAAATACTATAGTGAACATTAGCAATAAATTTGAGAGACTGAGATCATATCCCATGTATCCTGGCTTAAGAATAAGGTTCATTACTGTCATGCTACTGCATGTGTAAAAAATTAACCCATTTGGAGACATTGGGTCTGCTGTTCAATTAGGGCTGGTTATGTGCCCCAACGGTGCATAGCCATTGCCGCCAACCTCTAACCCCAAATATTTAATGCCGGGGTCATATGCGGCCCCAACATTGAATATCCAGGGTCATTGCACAGCCTCCGATGCTGCAGAAGCTAGCAGGGTCGTGATGATATTGCACTGTTACCTGGTTAGCTCCTGGGGGTAAAAGTAGGCCAGCTTTTGCTTTGCTTAGTTTTACCCACTGGTCACTAACCAGGTAGCAATGCAATATCGCTGCTAGCCAATTTGCAACTGTCACCGCCCATGACATGACCCGGAACGCTCACAGCATGCCCTGATGTTAAGCAGTTAGAATCGGGGAATATAGTAGTGTTGTGAGGATATAACTGGGGATATTCAGTGGCACTAATCACGTTAGTGCCATTGAATATCCCATTCAGTGGCATTTACATGGTTTACAGATCAGTAAACCATGCAAATGCCTTTAGACTATCAGGCTCATTGTCCCTAGAGAATTACTGAAGCAGGATGGAAGTAATGATCTGGTATCAATTAAAATAGGGAAAGATATGTATAAATGCTATAGTGATTTGCCCATGTAAATTGACCTTGAAAATCCTCCTCTTTCACTAAGGTTAAAAAAATTGTGTGCTGTGTTCTATGCTTTTAGCATCGTTTAGGTCATGTGTTAAGCAAGATCAGAAAATAATGTGTGTGGATTCTGAAGTCTACACAGTTTATTTTTGTAAAATCTATTCATTCAAAAAGCAGGTTCAAAAGTCCTCACACAAAAAGCAGAAGTCTGTGGTACTTTACACCAAGCCAAATGTGGAAGGAAAAGTATATGCACGCTTTCTCTTTCAAATCTGGTAGAAAGTCAGTGGGTACAAAGTACTGGAAGTCATCTCACTGAAATTGACAGTCTGAAAATTGCCTCCATGGATTTAATCATTAAAATGAAAAAAGACTTAGCATAGTTGAAGACAGCTTGGCAGCATACAGTGTTATTATGGTGTTATATCATTACAGGTTAGAAAAGTGTCAGATATCAAAAAGCATTGAGGAGAACACGAATAAAGAGGTAGGTGATTTTGGAAAGGCTTTGTGAGTTATGTAGTGAGACATTAGGTGCTCAATGTTGATTGTAAAGTGCTTTATAGGCTAACTGGGGTACATTTGTTAGACATAGGGGCCCTTTTTTTAAAGTGCTCTAAGTGGTTAACATGCATTTTAGCATGCAGTAACTGTCAGCGTGGGGCTTCACACATTACTTCTCATGTTAAGTGTACAATGTGGGATGGGGCGAGGAATAGGGAGGTTATGGGTAGAGAGTGAACATAAAAGAGCATATTGTGGTTAGTGTGGGCATTGAAATTAATGTGGGTACACTTATTGACCTCAGTGGGTGACAATCAGTGTATCTGCATTAATTGTAAATGCCACTGCTACTTCTTAAGGTATGTTTCAGTGCCATAACTTCCGGGAACATGCTACATATACCCCCGACAGCACATGATGAGGTCAGTCAACATGAGCACAACGGAAAGCTGCCCACTTCAGGCTTTCCTCGCTCCAACTGACACCCTCAATTGCCTCTCCCTGGGCCCCCAAGCCACGCCAGCACTTGGACACCCAAATCGCCCCACCAGCAGGCCCCAGTCAGGCTCCCCACTGTGTGGCAGTAAGCTCCACCCCCAGACATGAGATCAGCTAGCATGAGCACAAAGGAAAGCTGCTCACTTCAGACGGCTCACGCTCCAACTGGCACCTGCAATCACATCTCCCTGGGCCCCCAAGCTGCACTGGTCCCTGGATCACTTCACCTTCAGCCCCCTGGCTGAACTGGTACCCAAATCGTCCCACCATTAGGCCCCAGGCAGGTTCCCCCCTGCTTGGCAGTAAGCTCCGCCCCTGGACGTGAGATCAACCAACATGAGCACAAAGGGAAACTGCTCACTTCAGATACCCTTGCCTAAAGGCCAAGCCAAAGGGACCTTAGGTATGGCTCTTAGCATGGCCCAAGCCAGCAAAGCAGACGCTCCATCACTGCTAGCTACAGATAACAGAATACAGGAAGTATACTCGGAAAACCCCTCCCCTAAGAAAACCAACATGTTTTACATTGTGTTTAGCATTTGCCTATCCATGAGCATCCTCTCATTCTTCACACACACAGACGCCTTCCTAACACAGCCCGGTTAAATGCTTATCATACAAGGTTATAGATTAAACAATCACATCAATGCATGGGACCTCCACTACAAACCATGCAACAAAGTACCAAGCTTATTTTACCAAATACAATGCAACAAAGTACCAAGCTTATTTTACCAAATACAATGTCACATACACATAAATTGCAGACGAGCACAACATCATACACACATTTTAAAATACACACTCATTAATGCTCGTTCTGCTCGTAACAAAATACCCTTCTTAAAAGACTATGTCAGGCAACACAACTCTCTCATTTAATATTTTATTGACTTTTACAATATACATTCAGGCACATACAAGAATGAATAGTACAGTAATGCAAAAAAAAAAAGGAAATAGAAACTAAAAGTACAGCCAAACCATTGTTACTAAGCCCACTACTGCAAAGGAAACAAAGGAGGCATCAGGAAACAATAAGAAATGGGAGCAATTCAAACAAAGCCTCCACATTAAGAAAATTACTAAAATAGCCAGGCAGAGACTTATGCATCAGCCATATGGGATGACACTGCGACCACAGGTTCTTCCCTAGAGTCAGGAAATCTACGAGTTACCCAAGCTTAAAAAAAAGATAAACTTTATCTCTAAGTAATAAGACAATGTGAAGAAAATCTCAACATGAATGACTCGCCTAAGGAGAGAACTCTGGAACGATAACCCTAAAATTCTTTCCTCCTTTGTTGGATAATCCTTGACAAATTGGGGAAAATATGGACTTAAAAACCCAAGAAAGTCTCACTAAAATTCCTGAAATATGCCCTCAATATTAAGGATTACCCAACTCAAAAGCCAAAGTTGCAAGCAGAGTAGTTTGCTCAGTCACAACCTTGAGGGAACTCTTAAGAAACCCCGTTAGGTCCCCGATGTCCCAAGAGGCATCTCCAGGGCCAAACCTCTGTTGACCAATATCCTTGGACAAATACTGAGCCTTAGTTAGGGGGTTAGGTCCTCCCGGGGAATCTTAACAGTCTCCTGGAAGTACCTGTACACTAACTCCAGTGGTAAAAAAATAGGCAATCTAGGAAAATGTAACAACCTAAGGTTGTTCTTGCACATTTGATTTTCAAGATATTCTGTCTTTCCGGAGGTCAAAGTCTGGTCTTTTACTCAGAGCTGGCCGAATTCTTCTTCTTCTAAGCAGGCTAATCTCCCTGCTTGCTCCTCCTGTACCCATGAGAATTCAAAAGCATTGTTTTTCACAGATATAAATTCAGTACTCACTTCCCCACAACAGATAATAGAGAAGAGTTCATGGTTGCCACAGCGTTCCATAGCTCGTCCAGTGTAATAGTTGAAGATTTCACTAAATCCACCATGCCCGGAATGGGCACTGTCCCAAGGTCTGCCAACAGCGAGTCCAGAGAAGTGGAAAAAAGTCCAACTGCACCTCCAACTGTTGCCCAGACCCAATTGGGGATGTCAGCATTGCTGTTGAGCTCTCTTCACTCCCCTGTGAAGGCGTACTCATGGGTGGGGCAGAGGGGAGCACTCCATCAGCAGTTACAATGCTTCTGGGTCAAGGCGGGATGATGCATTGCACTGGGGAAAGCCAAACCTCAGAAGTGTTCAGGGTCACGGAAGTATCTCCCCTTGGTCCCATTGAGGACACAACTCCCATCTTGGAAATCACAAAACCACAATCAGCCAAAGTTCTCTATCTAGCAAGGGTGGACTCAACCAAGTCCGAGAGTAGGCTATCCTGTTTTCATTTCCTCCATCCCATACTCATGGTTGAAGGTCCCGAACAGCACTGGATGAGGTAGGTCACCACGGTCCAAACAGCACAACTCTGACATCCTATGTGTAACTGAAACTTGGCTCACTGATACTGACACTATCAAACCAACTAAAGTTAGCAAACTACAATCTCTTCAATTGCCCAAGAACTGACCACAAAGGTGGAGGGGTCCTCATCCTAGCAAAAGGCAACCCAAACTTCAAAATTATTAAAGCAAGCAGCATAAAGGGCCTTGTCATAATCACAGTATCAAACAAATCCCTTAGATATGTCTAATCTACAGATCACCATCAGACAGCACCAATGACCTACCAACAATTCTTGAAGCCATGTGTGAACACTCAATGCAACACAAGCACTTCTTGCTCATTGGCGACTTCAACCTTCCCTCGTGCCCTCAAAACTAGCCAAGTCCTTCCTGGATGCCACAAAATCAGTTTACTACACACAATTAATGAATATACTCATCCATGAAAAAAGAGGTATGCTAGACCTTATTTTTTGCCCCCACGGAACTACTTACGCAAATTAATCTACTTTCCTTTCATGTTTCCCCAGTTCCGTGGTCAGACCATTATACCATCACAATCAATCTACTACACTAGACAAACCCAGCTGAAGACAATCAAACTCAGCAAATAGACCATAGATTCCAGCAGTTTGACAAACAAGAATTCCTAAGCAAAATCCTCCCAGAACTACAGATGGACACAACTCACATTGACTCAATTATAAACAACTGGAATACAGTCATAAAAAAGGCATCACAAGCACCACAGACATAAAGAACAACAATGAAATGAATCACTGCCATCTGGTACACAAAGGAACTAAAAGATACAACAAAATACTCAGGAAACTAGAACACAAATGATGTCGTACAAAGGAGGCACAGATCAGAGACTAGTAAATGTTCAACCGACAGCATTATCGCAACATAGTGGACAAAGCTAAAAAGGATTACCACACAAAACTCATAATGACTTCCCTAAATGCCCAAGAGAGCTATTTGACAAAGCAAAGCTCTTGTGAAAGACCCCACTAACAGCAGACAGTTAAACACTACCTGCCCATAAACATTTGCAGACTTCTTCCAAAGCAAATATAGGAGAATCAATGCAAAGACAGAAGATACACAACATGATGTTCTCGCTGGCTCCACCCTACAGACCTTCTACCCATCCATTGCTTAACAAATAGAAAACATCATTCAAAACCTCAACACCACCACATCCCCTTTAGATCCATACCCTGTAGTTTGGATCAAAATATCCTGACCTGAACTAGGCCATATCATAACTTAAATCACACTTCTCTCACTCATACAAGACATCTTGCCTTTCTCCCTCAAAAGCGCCTCAGTGCACCCCATACTCAAGACTGCAAATTTGGACACCATGTGCCTAAGGTCCTACAGACCCATATCCAGCATTCCATTCTTAGTGAAGATAATAGAAAAAGCAATCCAGATCCAACTATGTTTATGTTTATTGGCTTGATTGACTGCCCTTCAGGGATAAACAGAGCGGTTTACAATAAAATAAGTCATCATTACAGTAGGCACATGGCCGGAAAAGGAAAAGAAAGTTACTACAACAACACATCGATTCACACGCTCCATTGGACCCACAGCAACACAGCTTCAGACAATGACATGGAGTGGAATCACTTCTAAACTCTTTCCTAGATAAAAGGGCACAGACAAACCCAAGCAAGACTTCACATTAATATTCCTGGACATGGAGGAAGTGACGTCACCTGGGAGATGGCAGCTTAAGTTCGAAGCTCCCATCGGAACGCTACAATAAAGGAGGAAAAGTGCTGTTTAACCCCATCCCAGTAGGATAAGCTGGTGTCTGTGGAGTGGGGGACCAGATGAGATGTCGGTCTGAAAGAAGCTAGCAAAGTTTAAGTCCCCATATGCTGACAATAACAAGCGAAGGGCCCGAGAAGCATCGGAGCACATGGCGTCAGGAGAAGAGTTGGAGGAGGAGCTGGAGCGCGCCGACGAGGGCTGCACCCGGGTGATATATGGGGCTGGATGCACTCATTAAAGAGAGAAATCAGTGCCATGCAGGGGGAGCTGAAAGAAACCCTGGCAGGTATTAAGGAAGATGTAAGGGAGCTTGGCAATCAAGTGGAAACGTTAGAGGAGCAGGCGAACCGGCATGCGGAGAGAGAAACGGAAATAGAGGCCCAAATGCAGCGTTACCAAGTTGAACAATCTAACCTGAAAGATAAGTTGGAAGATCTCGAAAACCACTCTCGGCAGAACAACCTGAGAGTGAGAGGACTGCCGGAGACGGAGGCGTTTGCAGATGCAACGGCGGTGGTTCAAAAGCTATGCTGATTTCTATTGCAGCACAATGAAGCCACGGAGGAGGGAATGGAAGTGAAGGTGGAAAGGGCGCACCGTGCGTTGGTCCCGGCATGAGGAGGGCAGCCGCGGGATATCGTGGCATGTCTGGCTTCATTTGTGACAAAAGAGAAGGTGATGAGAGTTGCTACGGCCTGGAGGAGTTTCGCCTGGGAGGGCCAGAAAGTGGAGTTGTACCATGGTCTTTCTGCGGGCACGCTGCAGAGGCACCAGGAGATGAAGCAGGTCACACAATACTTGCGGACAGAGAAAATGAAATATCGGTGGTTGTTCCCTTTTGCTCTGTCCATCCACAGAGGATTGGACATGGGCTGATGGTGGGTCTAGGAAAGGACTAGAAATGGGCTGATGGGGGACTGGGATTGAAAATGAACTGAAGGAGGGACTCGGATAGGACTGGAAATGGATGGGGGAGCTAGGACTGGAAATGGGCTGATGGTGGGGCTAGGATAGGACTGGAAATGGGCTGATGCGGGGACTAGAAGGGAGTGGATGCTGGGTGGGGCTGGAACTAGAAGGGAGCTGATGTTGGGGGAGGATTAGAATGGGATGGAGCTGGGAGAGTGAAATGGAGAGGGAAAAAATATTTTGTGTGGGAGGGAAGCAGTGTTCCCTCTAATTTTCTGTAGGCTGTGTGCGCATAAAATATCAGCTGTGCAGGTTTTGAAGGAAGGTTAAATTTTTGTGCGCCACATAATGACACTCAGAGTTATATACTTTAAAATTTGACTACACATCAGAATACAGTATGTACACCACATTGATTGCACTAGAAAACATTGTAGAACTTGTGAAAACCGTAAATACATAACTTTTAAATTTTAAGACATCTGTGTTGTTTTCTATCAGAATCAGACCTGTAATTCTTGTGCACTCTGTTGTAAAGTATGTGCGCTCGCTTGGTGAGGTGTGTGCGCGCGCACACGCGCACAGCTTAGAGGGAACAGTGGAGGGAAGACAAATCTACAATTGGCTGGATATTGGGAGAGTAAGTGGGGATTGAGGATGGAGGAGTAAAATTTGAGTGGATGAAATAGGAATGAGGAAAGAGCAAAAGGAGAAAGATTAGTATGTTAAAGCAGATGTAGAGAGAGAATGGAAAAAAACTAGAAGAGAGAAGAAAGGACAAATGGACAGCAGATGATTGAGAGTTAGCAGAAGATACGAAGAAACCAGAAGAAAGTGGCTTGAGCAATTGCAACTGAAAAAAATGCACAAAAGGTAGAAATATATCTCTTTATTTTGAATTTATTAACTGGAATATGTCAGCTCTGGGAAATGTGCATCATTAACGTCTGCACTTTGTTTAGTACAAGAGGAATTAATTTATAGTTTTATTTCTAGTGTTGTACATTCCAAGTTTGGCTTTTGGGGTTCCTAGTTTAATTATTGTCTTCCTGTTTCTAAATTGTGATTCCTTGTTTGGTGATGATCTATGTTCTGCATGTGTAACTGAGCTGATGTATTCTGTTTATGTAAATGCATGAGGCCGTGGGCCGGGTCCTGCGGCCGACAGTAACTCGTGCCCGGGCCCGGCCTCGGCCTCCTGCATGTGGCAGGGGTATGGGGGCGGAGCTTGGGCGACGGATCGCCGCACGGCGGTGGGGCGATCCTATTGGCTCCAGCGCAGGGAGGTGGGGGCTAAGGGAGCCGAGGAGCCGCGTGGCCGGTCTTTTCGGCGCGGCTCCTCGGGCAGACGGCCGTGTTCCCGCCCGCCCTCCCAAGGTGTTAAGGTTATGGGGTTGTTGCAGCTGGGGGAGGTGGGGTAGAGAGCCCGCGCTCGCCAAGGCGGCGGGGCTTTAACCGATTTAGGACCAGTGGGGGAGCGATGAGCTTCCCGGGGTGGGGCGAGACATCCCGGTTTGGGGTCTCGGCCCAGTACAAGGGGTTGGGGGCCAGCCTTTGCTACTAGTATGGCGAGGCAGGCGGCGGGGGGTGGGTGAGGAGAATGCTCCGCCTTGCTACTAAGATGGCGGGAGGGGGCATTGTCCGGTGCCGGGGTGGGGGGTTATTGTTGGGGGATGTTGAATATGTTTGCCCTTGTTGGGCGGTTACTACAAGTGTAATAAAGCTGCGACCAAAATTTGTACCATGATTAGTCTCTGTGGTGTTATTGAGAGGTGGAAAAGGGGGGGTGGTGGGGGGGGGGGAAGGCTGGAGAAGCAGAGGCGAGGTGGGCCTCCGGGTCAACAGAGTTACTGCCACTTGTTCTCTTTCCCCAGTAGGTCATTTATTGTTATTCTCTGAAATGTATTGGTTTAATATTTGCAGTGTTGCCTTTTTATAGGTAGAGTATGGTGCTTTGTGAGTCCTGGTAGTGCTGTTAGGATATGGTGGGTTTGCTATGGGTTCTAAATGGACAGTGTTTGTAGTAGTACCTAATGTGCCTGGTGGTTGGCACTGGATTATAGTAATGTAGAAATCTTTTAGTCTTTCTTTATGCATACACTCATTAAGAGCATGTTTACTAAAAATTAATGTGTGGTAACATTATGCAAATGTTTATGCAAATGAGGCCCCTAATGCAAATGAGGCCCCGCACCCCCTTGGGCCGCCCCTCCTGGAGACCACACCTTCAAAATTATATAAACAGGCTGGAGTCCGTACAGAGGGTGGCTACTAAAATGTTTAGTGGTCTTTGCTATGAACACATATGAGGACAGATTTATAGATCTATGTATACTTTAGAGGAAAGGCAGGATAGAGGAGATATGATACAGATGTTTAAATATCTCCATGGCATAAATGCACAGGAGGAGAGCCTCTTTCGATTGAAGGCAAGCTCTGTTATGAGGGGATATGGAATGAGGGGAAAGGGGATAAACTCAGGAGTAATATGCGGAAATATTTCTTTACGGAAAGAGTGGTAGATGTGTGGAATAGTGTCCCAGTGAAGATTGTAGAGACGAGGACAGTATCCGAATTCAAAAAAGCATGGGACAAATACAGAGCATATCTAAAGGTAAAAAGGGGACTATTGTAGTTGATATGGAAGGGCAGACAAGATAGACCATGTGGTCTTTTTCTGCCATCATGTTTCTATGTTTCTATGACTGACTGCTGAAAGTATGCTTGCCTTAACTTGTGGGAAATAGGGATGTACTGTACATAGAAAAAATGTTTTGCTCAGTTTATATTTGGTTCAATTAATCTTTTTTTATTCTAAATTATTCAGATTATTCAGGTTCATTAAATTAACATAAATTAAATTAAATCAAAGCATTTACAGTCTGTATAACAATGAATTCTTCTGAGCAGATTAGAAAAGATATCAAATACTATCACCACATGACAAAAATAACTTTCAGATAGTAAACACATCAAACATCATTATACATTACAAAAAAAATGCTATAAAAGTATAATCATGCAACTTCAAAACTGTAAATATTTTAAAATAAATATATATTACATCAACTCATATTAAAAGATTTATAAAAATCTGATCTTTGCACATATTTCAAAACTACCCAAGATAAAACACAGCGATCCAATCTTTATATTTGTGTTTGATCCATGACTATTATCATAAACAATATTGCTGAAATAGTTACGTTTTCAGTAGATGTCAAAATTTCATGTAATTTCTTTCAACTCTAATCTCAGTTGGAAATATATTCCAAGAGTAAACAGCACAATAACTAAAACTCTTTTCATGAGACCATTTATGCGACAAATCTTGATAAAAGAAATCTAACTTGTTGAGTTTGGATGCCCTAATAGATCTTATAGATGGGCACAGACCAACTGGAGACACCATATAGAGTAGTGTCTGGCCCAATGGCATTTCGAAAGTGAGACATAAAAGCTTAAAAATTATTTTTGCATGAATTCGAAATCAGAAGGCCCAACTGGGAATCAGGCAGTGGGGAACAGGAGTTTTACTGCAGTGCTGGCGATCAGGGCTCCAGCATGGAGTAGAAGTGCCATGGCAATGGGACGCCACTACACCGTGGTGCCATGAAGGAGCCCAGGCTGAGCTAGTCAGGGAAATACCTGGACGTGCTGTGGGCCAGAATTGGGGTACGTCCTACCCATCCAGGTCCATTGCACCTGATTCCGATCCTGCAAGGACTTCTAGCCCCCACAGGATCAGAAGTGGATGCAAATTTGACCTGTCTAGATTTTGGATGTCCAGACGAGCTGGATGGGCCACAATCAGAATTGGCCTCCACAAGGTTAGCATTGGAGCATGTCGTGGGCATTCTGGGGTGGAGCAAAGGTGGCACCTATCGCTAACTGGGTGGCGGCAATATTGAGCCACTGCCCGGTTAGCAACAAGTGGTTAAAGTCATGCATGGCAAAGGTTGGCCTTACTTTACCCACTGAAGCTAACCAGGCAGCAGTTCAATATTGCCGCTGCCCACTTAGCTTCTAGTTTCTGCAGATATGTCCCCGGCATGGAATGCAGCGGCGTTGGTTAGACACTTTACAAATGCTAGCTGCTGCCGCTGAATATGCCCCCCAACCCCATAGAACTCTAGCTGTGTATTCTTTTAGAATAGCATGACTGGTTTTCCAGAAAGCAGATATCTGGAGACAGAGGAAAAAAAAGGATTAGAATATTTGAAGTTTTGCCGCCAAGTCAAGAAGCTGTTTGTTGACGGTTGAGTTTTCCTGCCTGATGCTAACTAGAATGCTAGTCTTGTTTACATTCCAAGATGATTTGTTACAGTGATTACAGCAAGAATATCCCAAGTTCTTTTTTTTTTGGACCTAAGTGCAAAATGTGTATATTATACTACAATTCTTACTCCAGATGTCCATTCCATGGAAGTTGGCAAGAGTTTGGAAAGCAGCTCTGTTCTTAAAATGTTTTAGGTTTTATGTGGGTTCTTTTTTTTTTAGTTTACTCAGGTACCAGCATGATTCTGAAACAATCGCTAATTGCATTAGTTGGCCTTTCCTGGTTCACATATGGCCACAGATGAAGAAAGAAATTAACCCTTTGTGAAAATACATTCAAAATCCAGATCTCAAGAACCATCAACAAGGCTGGTTTTCAGTATGTCCACTATGGGGGCTAATATATCAGAAATTTAACTACTGGCAGGGTCTCCCAAGATGGACAGGTCTCAGCTGAGGTGCTAGATCAAGACAAACCACCCATCTGGGTAGCAGCAGAATGGGACAGTGTTGGTGGCGGAGAAGCAAATTTCTATGACAATGGCAACAACACTAAACTTAAACTGCATTGAGAAAAGCCTGGCAATCTACTTCCGTATCTTGCCATGAAAACCCAATGGATAGTCATAACAAAACAAATTGCACTATAGTGCTGGAAGATGAGACCCCCAGGTTGGAAGGCACTCAACTGGCTACTGGGGAGGAGTTGAAGACTTTTCAGAGTAAAGCCAGCATTTATGATGTGGTTGGATCAAAGCCCCAGGACCTCTGCACATGAAATGAGAGTCATATGTAAGTTGCAAAGATGTCTTACATAATGGGACATGGAACATATGAAGCATGAACCAAGGGAAGTTAGAGGTGATCAAGAATGAAATGGAACGTATACAACTTGATATGTTGGGTGTCAGCGAACTGAAATGGACTAGCATCAGGCATTTTGCATCAGATGATCACATGGTCTACTATGCTGAAAATGAAAGACAAAGAAGAAATGGTGTTGCATTTATAATTATAAAGAAACTTGCAAGAACTGCAATGAAATACAATACAGTCAGTGAATGCTTAATTTCTATTTGCCTACCAGGAATGCCTATCAACACAATTCAGGTATATGCCCCAACAACAGCTGCAGAAGAATAAGTACAAACTGAAATTGACAGAGCATGCAAACAGGATATCCTGATAGTCATGAATGACTGGAACGCAAAGGTTGGCAACAAAAAAGAAGGAAAAATGGTTGGAAAATATGGACTTGGCAATAGAAATGAAGCTGGACAAAGACTGATAGAATTCTGCAAGACCAACGATCTGTTCATCTCAAACACCTTCTTCCAGCAACACAAGCTGCGACTGTACACATAGACTTCACCCAATGGATTGTACAAAAATCAAATTGACTACATCTGTGGAAGTCAATGATGGATAAGCTCTATAATATCAACAAAGACAAAACCTGGAGCTGATCGTGGTACAGATCACCAACTATTAGTATGCAAACTCAACTTAAAGTTGAAAAAGAGCAAGCCACTCATAAATGTAGCACACCTGGTCATTCTCTTGCACAATCTTTACATTGATCAAGAAGCAACAGTTTGAATGGAATAAGGGGAAACAGATTGGTTTAAAATCAGCAAAGGTGTATGTCAAGGCTGCATACTTTCACCCTACCTCTTTAATTTATATGCAGAACAAATCATCGGAGAAGCAGGATTGTATGAAGGCAACAGAGGTATGAAGATTGGTGGAAGACTCATCAACAACCTTCGCTATGCTGATGACACTACATTACTTGCTGAAAGTGAAGATGACCTGAAACATTTGCTTCTCAAGATCAAGAAGATAAAGATCATGACAACTGGCAAAATCAATAAGTTCATCGTTGATGGAAAAGAAATTGAAATAGTGGACAACTTTAACCTACTTGGATCAACTATCAATAAAGAAACAACAAGCAGCCAAGAAATCTGACAATGGATTACTCTTGGCAGAATGGCTATGAAGGACCTAGACAAGATTCTCAAGAGCAGAGATGTCTCTCTCCATACAGAGATTTGACTTATTCAAGGCATGGCATTTTCAATAACATCATATGGATGTGAAAGTTGGACAGTGAAAAAGATAGACAGGAAGAAAATTGATGCCTTTGAATTTTGGTGCTGGTGACAAATATTGTATATATACATGGAATGCTCAAAGAACAAACCAGTCAGTATTAGAGGAGATCAAACCTAAGCTTTCTTTAGAAGCTCAGATGGCAAGACTTCAAGTTTCATACTTTGGACACATCATGCAAAAAGAGAGATCATTAGACAAAGACATCATGCTTGGCAAGGTATGAGGTCAACGCAAAAGAGGAAGGCCAGCAATGAGATGGATCGATACAATAACAGCAGCTACAGGTGCCAGCATGTCAACAATGAGCCAACTGACTGAAGACTGAACACAATTTAGGACAACTATTCAGAGGGTCGCCATGAGTCGACAGCGACTCGACGGCACTTAACAACAACAACATGTATACTTTGGAGGAAAGGTGGGACAGAGAAGATATGATAGATATGTTTAAATGCACAGGAGGAGAACCTCTTTGAACTGAAAAAAAGCTCTGCAACTAGGGGGCATAGGATGAAGGTGAAAGGGAATAAACTCAGGAGTAATATGCAGAAATACAGTATGTCTTTACGGAAGGAGTGGTAGATGCGTGAAATAATCTCCCAGTGGAGGTAGTAGAACCTAGGGCAGTACAGAATCTGAATTCAAGAAAGCATGGGACAAACACAGAAGATTGCTAAAGGAAAAAAAGGGACTATAGTAGTTGGTATGTAAGGGCAGACTGGATAGGCCATACGGTCTTTTTTTGCTGTCATGTTTCAATGTTTCTATTTGAACAAACTATTGATGGCATAAGAGTTTTCACACAACAATTTCAGAATATGACAATTTTTTTTGTTTTAAGTCTGGAATTGCAATTCTACTATTAGCTTCAAAATTAAAATGAAAGCATGATTTTATCATCATATCACATATATTCACTACACACACAGTCACACACACGTTTCTCTATTATTCATCTTTGGAGGGAAATTAAAGACAGTTTACTCTACAAAGAAAATCCTAAATTTGATTTTCACATTCCTATGAAGAAATGTGGGAAACATCCAGGCATATAATTCCTAATTATGAAATTGCGTATCCATTCTTATGACTTATTTTCAGTGGCATAGTCAAGATTGATGTTTTGGTAGGCTCCAAGGTTGACATGGATACGCTCTAGGCAGTACGGATGATGATACCACCTCCAGTTCTCCTCTTATTCATCTGAACTGCTACCACACAGTGGGTGGGCCTCACTCCAAAGTGGATGGGTCATGGCCCACTTAGGTCATCATTTTACCTTTGTTTGGAATAGTTCAATTAACTGCTTTATCGCAGCATTCACATTTAGAAGTACCTTGATTCTGATCTCCCATTTTTTAAGTACATTCTGTTTGCAAAAAATAAACAATCTAATTTCAGATCCCAACTGCCACCTCACAAAGCTTGAACAACAGAGAAAATTTAAACATAGTTAATGATGTCAAAAAGGACCAAAATGGCCCATTTAGTTTGTCCAGCAGCAATTTGTCTATTTTCTATCAATAGTGGAGTTCCTTTCTAACTTTAATATTGTTTTATTTGATTTTAAATGAATTAAACAAGACTAAACTAAACCAGTCTTGTGCATTCAAATTCCCATTTGGAATCCAACAACCAGTCCCTTTCCTCCATGTTCCTCACCTAAACGTTCAAATTACCCAACTCTTCTTAGTAAATAGCACAGTCACTTAGGGGCATGCTGGTCTTGCTGTGCAGGTTTTCCTAACGCCTTCATAGATCAGATGGTTATAGGGTTGTAAGTGCCATTTTTTGCAGGCTATTGCCAATGCTATCTACTGTAGCATGCTGTTCTTACAATATAAGTTGTCTGTCATACTATTCTTGTTCTGCATTGCCTTGGGTGAATCTTTTCATAAAGGAAGTTATTAAATGCTAATAAATAATTAAATAAATAAACTGGGCAATAACCACCCCTCCTTGTATGTTCCCCAAGTTCTCATTGCCATCCTTTTGTCACTTGGGATCCTCTTTGTGTATGAGGTCTCACTATGATCTGTACAAAGGCAATATCACTTCATCTTTCCTGCAGCTTATAGCGGTCCCTAAGCATCCCAGCATCTCTCTGCTTCTAGAAACCACCTTGTCACACTGCTTTGCCACCTTTAGATCATCAGACACAATTGTCCTGAGGTCTCTCTTTCTAATCAGTGCATATCAGCATTTCACCCTACATCATGTACCAGCTTATTATTTTTACCTGGAAAAACATAGTCCCAAATTCCAGTTCTTCCCTGTTCATATGCAGAGAGACATATTGTGCATAAAAAGAGGACAAGACAATACACATTTTCTTAAAAATTGCAAAAGGAATTTGCTTTTTTCCAGTTAAAAACAAACATCATTTTATGTCAATTCTTGATCAAAATAAAATTTAAGTGTAGCACCCCCTTGGGTGCAATTCTGGGTTTGGGACCAGCCTGGCTGGAGTCCCCTTGAGGGTGGGCTCCGTCGATCTTTGTCCATTTGGTGTCTGGTGCCTCCACCTGGAGAAGAAAGGTATTAGTGGGTGGGATTTCCCTCCTTTCACTCCAGGAAACCTCTCCGAAACCACTGCTGTGAACAAGACTGGCTTAAATAGTATTTACAATTTATTCACCAAATATATTCATCAAGTATTGTAATAAAATGTACAACCCATATTATAATAAATGGTTCAAGCAAATAAAGTAAAATAGCATTACAGGACAAGAGATGGACATAATGACTTAAGTAAACCTTTAAAGATTAAGGATTTTACCTTAATAACCTATATTCTAACTCTCCTCCCTTTCCCTTTGCCCACCAGCCCCAAGTCTCACCCCCTGCTGGAGCTCTGGACCAGTCGCTGTTTGTGAAAAGAGAGGTTTCGTAGATCTGTCCATTTGCTGAGTCTGTAGCTTGGCTCCACTTCCTCCAAGCTCTCCTGCAATCCAGAGGGAGTTTTGTACTTCTGCCCAATCCAGAACAACTGTTGCAGTTCTCTCTTGAGCTGATCTGCCACTGAACCTCCCTAGATCTTGTGGTGCCTAGTCTCTTGAGTTGATCTGCCGCTGTACCTCCCTGGGTCTTGAGGTCTTGTGGCTCCTAGTCTCTGCCGCTGCAGCTCTCTATTGAGCTGATCTGCTGCTGGACCTCCCTGGATCTTGTGGCTCGTAGTCCAGAATGGACTTTCTGCCACTGCAGCTCTCTCTTGAGCTGATCTGCCACTGTAGCTCCCTATGGAGCTGATTCTCCACTGCAGCTCCCTCTTGGAGCTGATTTTCTACCATCACAGATTTCTTTTGAGGCAATCTGACTCTGGGTCCTTCTGGCTCCTGGATTCTCTGCCACTGTAGTTCTCTCAACAGCCGATCCACTGCTGGACTCCCAAGCCTGGATTAGGCTTTCCATAGTCTCTCCAATACAATTCCCTGGGTTGGGAGAAGATCATCTACTCTCATCTTCACTCCTACTCCCAAATGGATCTGTAGGAGGCTCTCTGCTAGCATCTTTACTCCAAGCTTTCAGTACTGTCTGCAGAAGGAGAGCCTGCAGAGCAGGGAGTGTTCCATCTTCCTTTCTCAGATAAGGGTTAAGATCTTTTAGGCAAAGGGCCTGATGCCTCTAAATCTCAGGCAACTGTTCCCCAAGCTCTGATATGCACAGGGCTGCTGGTGCCAGTGTGAAGTGATACTATTTCTCTTAGGATGAGCAATTTCCACTGGCCCACAGTATTTGCTTCTCCACCCTCTGTCTGATGTGTGCATTTTATTCCCCTATACTATTCCCTATAGATTTAAAGTTAAATCTTAATAATAGAAATAAATGTGAGCAAGTATTACCCTTGCTCCTTCAGCATGGGCAGTGATTTGCATATCCCCCTAAATGTTTACTTTCCAGCTCTGCTAGCCTTGTGATTGTTACTGCAGGCTGCTGTTTTAATGTTGCCCCTCATCTGACCTCTTCAGTAGCATACAGTCACCATTTACCTTTGATTCTACATTATTCAACACAATCTCAAACACCCACCTTTGGGGTGGGGGGGGAGGGGTGTTTCATAAGGTTTGATCATTTTGACTGACTGCCTTCTGTACAGAAAAACAGCAAAGTGGTTTACAGTCCAAATTAACATGTTATAATTAAATTAAAAAGTATAAAGGAATTCACATACTAGCACAGAGGTAAGAAAGGACACAGCAGAGTATGTAAAACAATACAGACCATCCTAACGCTCAACAAAAATCACTTGGAAGAAAGAAGGGGAATGGTCTGAAAAGCTGATCTAGAGCAGAGTGAAGTCCCAGCCATGGTGTCCTGTATTGGAAAAGGATGGATCGTGTAAAGGCCTCTTGAAACAACCATGTTTTAAAATAGATTTAAATCTTGGGTAAACGCATTGTGAAAAGTAATATTAACAGGTAGAGGGATATAAAAAGTACAAGGGATGAAGGAAGATCAGAGGGCTTATCACATGCTGGCTTACATCAAAAGTTTAATCACATTTGTACTTGAATTCTAATTAGAAATCACAACACGATCCAACCGGTATGGAAATAGAGTATCAAATAAAGCTCAGCAATGAGCTATAACCCTTTTGTATGACAAGAATGTGCAAAGATCCTAATGTACAGAGTGCACAGCAATCTAATGCCAGTCAGGATGTTAGGAAATTAACAATGATGGTAATTGCTGAAGCTTCATGTCCACAGAATAAAGTAATTTATGGAGACAAATTAAAAGAGAAAAGAACCGGAACATTTTAACAGTCACAATACTTTATCCGACACTGGGAGTATTGGATGCAAACAACCAAGTTACTTTTTTATATAAGAGAAAGAAGAACACCTGCTAAATTAAAAGGCTAAAAAGAAAAAAAATAAAGCACTACAGGGCTAAATCACCCAAGCTTGCTAGCAGTTAGTACAAATGTCAAAGCAGTTTAGCATGCATGATAAATAGTGTTTTCAGTAAAGCCTTTGCATGCACTCTTTAACTTGTCAGTGAGTGCACAGTAAACTCTAATGGCTAGATGCATACTAATAGGATACATGAGATGTGGACTAAAGCTTGCAAAGTGGGTCCTTGTTCATTAAACCATGCTCTAGTTAGTGTCTGCATGCTACAGTCAAATGTTTATCACCCATTCCAGAACACAAGTTAGGCACTAAGTACCTGTTAGCTTTACTTCCTCCCCTTACCTCACAGAATTCCCATAACTCCCACCCCAACCAAGCCACTCCCACCGACCTCCGGGTCTTCAGTGAAAGAGAGAAAAGCCTTGCTCTAAGATAGTTCAAGCACTCATGCTCTCATGCTAGGAGAAGAGATGGACGGTGAGATAAGCAGGAGAGAGAGAACAGGAAAGAAAAGGGAGGAAAAGGCAGGAGGAAAAGCAAGAAGCTGTGGTCCCAGAAACACAAGGGACAATTGCTACTGACAAAATGCTACTCATCTCTCTCTTGAATGCAAGTTATGGCTGCATACCTTCAGTTAGTCCTTTCTGTTTTCTCCTCTTTTCAATCTGTCCATTTCCTTCAGCTCTGTTGGAATGAGGGCTGGAATCCAGCAGAGACATTTTACAAATGCGAGGATGTCCATTTAGGCAAAGGGCATACTGGCGGTGTGTTTGGGGAGGTGTAATGAACTTAGAAGCCCCCCCACCCATTCAATTTCAGAAACTTTGAGAACAGATGCAGACACACCTAAGTTCAGACCTGCTCCAGGCATGACCAGGCATCAGGAAAGTGCTTGTTGTGGCTTTAAAATATCCAAAGAAGATGGAGAGTTAAGTGACTAGCCTAAGATCACAAAGGCTCACATTGAGATTTGAATCATGGCTACACTGCTTCTAACCCACTACTTAAACCATTATGCTATTAGACATCCATGTTCTGAGGTGCTATTCTGGGGATGTCCATATCGGGGACATCCACATTTTTGAAATCATGCCTAAACTTCCATCTGCCTGCTTTTTTTTTCAGACGTTCTGGCTTTGATGTCCTAGATTGCACTTGGACATCCCATTGTAAAATGTGACCTCAAACTTTCATTTGTAACTGCTCAGGTATTTTATCACTCTCATATATCTCCTCCTGCAGCAGTATATCTAGTCCACTCATTGCAGTGATGTTTCTGGGCTGCAGGCCATGCATCTGTGCTTCTTCTAGAACCCTGCAATCATATGCCCTGAATTTGCCAACTAGGTGTCACCCTTGAACGATGACTGTGATTCCTTCCTCCCTTGGGGGGTTATAAGCACTGGTTTCCAGCATTCTCAGTCCCAGCCAGCCTGGGAGAAGATGACCTGACCTAAGAATTGAACCAGGGGCCTGTCATATGCAATTATAAAGCACTGTCAATGAATTGTGAGTTGGTGCACATTTTCTTTTGCCAGTAGTAGGTTGGGAAGATGGAGAGAGTAGAAATCAGATAGCATGGACCCTGTAGTAGTACAGCAATTTAGCACACAATAATCAGCAGGATTCTAAACACATCAAGAAATGGGAAGAGAGATAGCAGAGTGCAGAGAAAAAAAAAAGCTTTCTTACTTTTTATACAGCTCTCCAAATTTCATATCCTTCTCCTCTCTTATCCATCTTCGGTCATATTTGAGAAAGGCAGCCATGTGAAAGAAAGGTCCCTTACTCTAACACTCAAACACACTCAACAGAAGCAATTTTTCCCCAGAACAAATACTTGCATTGACAAACCATAAAGCAACATTTATTGCAAATGTAGATTGCACAAAAGACAACAGGTAGTGTGTGACAATTATTCTCTTATTTGGTCTTGAATCCATGACCATTCTCTTTCATACATGTGTTAGGAACCACAAAACAGCCATGTGTATATATGTGGTTATTGTCAGGATGCATGAGGGCATGAACTGGGTTATGCCTCTGTCTGCATAGATCTCTATAGGCTCTGTACAAGGAAAAGGTGGTATCTGCCAATTGTAGACAAAAGGTGAAAAAGACATAGGGGTATGTTTACTAAAGTGCGGTAAATGTGAATAATGCGCGTTGTACGACGTTAACGATCATAAGTGCAGTATAACGCGCGTAATCACACGCCAACGGCCGTTAACGTCATACTACACGCGTTAACCGTAGTTAACGATCGTAATGCCCTGCGGCGCGTTAAAACAGCGCAGAAGGTGGAGAGTGGGCGGAGAGAAGGGGTCAATGGGCAGAGAGTGGGCGGGGAGAGGCTCCCCTTACACTAACGCGCTGAAGTGCAGAGCTCAATTCCAACCGGAATGAAAACCTGTCGTTAAAGGCATATTAAAGGGAAGAGAAACCATTTCCGTCAGCAATGTACAGCAAAACCGGGGAAACCCGCAAAACGTGAGCAGTGTGTGTGATACATGTGCACAGAACAAAATTGCAAATAAAACTTTAGAATGACCACAAGAAACAGTGTAAAAATTATAATTCATCTGGGCAACAGTGATAGCAATGGGCAACAATAAAAAAACACTTCCAGGAAAGCTCCAAAAAAAAAAAAATGATGTGTGGAAGGGTCTACACTCCGTAGACCCTTTCAAAAATCATTTCATTTTATTGGAGCTTTCCTGGGAGTGTTTGTTAATGTTGCCCAATGACATCATTGTTGCCCAGCTTGGTTATGGCTGTGTGCCCCTTTTTTCGAGGTCTTTTTTGAGGTTTATGTGCACGTTTGTCTTCATACAAGGTAAATGAGCCCACAGTAAAATTGCGCAGAGCAGGGTTTCCGACTCGTCAGGCCAGTTTTCCTACCTCCAGGGACTGCATTGTCTCTGTGGCCACAGTGTGGTGCAACAGACACAGCCAGTGTCTGTAAGACCAGAGAGTCACAGGTTCAAATCCCAGCTGGGGCTCCTGCTAACCCAGTCTCCATAGTTATACCCACCACTAAACAGTGATAGTAACAACACACC
The DNA here is from genome assembly GCA_033557465.1 of Ichthyophis bannanicus. Taxonomy (NCBI): domain Eukaryota; kingdom Metazoa; phylum Chordata; class Amphibia; order Gymnophiona; family Ichthyophiidae; genus Ichthyophis; species Ichthyophis bannanicus. The sequence continues at coordinate 29,682,954 of CM066032.1, read as the reverse complement.
TTTATTGCAGAGAACATACGCATGGTTAATACGCCTATATTTTACCACACCAAACACAGACACCATAAACAGGCGCATTACCTAGAGCAGAGTCTCGAAAATGCAGTCCTGGAGGGCCCCACACCATTCAGGTTCCATGCTGCCTCTAATAAAGATGCCTGTGCTGCATATCTATGCACCACCCCCATGGCATGCAAATGTAGCTCATGCATATTTATGAGGGACAGCATAAAAACCCGAACAGTGTTTGGAACACCAGGACTGGAGTTGGGAAACTCTGCCGTAAAGCAGCAGCCAACAGGGCCGGACACACCCACACACACACCCACAGGCCCCATTGGCCAATGCCTCCTGGAGAGGCAGGGCATTGGGCCCTGCCTGTATCTCCCAATACTAGCAGTTGCATACCTTAGCAATGCCACCCTACACCTGGGTATATGGTACACAGCCATCAAACGTTTCCTATGATAACTGGCAGATATCAATTCCTATGTTAGGCACATTTTGCTCATTGAGCTCCACCATAACAATCATTCTGATGTCTGCAGTGTGTGCTGCAGGTCTGGTCTCTGACAGTGTTTACCACCCTGGGTAGTGACCCCCAACAGTATTGAGTACCATATCCATGCCTGTACTGTGCCCAGGACTGGTGTGGTGGGTATGGCTGCTGAACCCCTCTATAGTAGCACAATGCTGGCATAGGTGTGGGGGTGGCTGTCTGTCTATCCAGTGTGTGGTGGCTGCAAACACCTTCCACAGCCCACACTGCCAGCAATGTTGCCAGTATTGGGCTGCCAATGTGCATAATGAGGAGCAAGGTACCATGGGTATAGGCCGGACAGGGTGGCCTGGCCAGGGTGCATCTGCACAGGGCATAGGGCACTGACTGGGACATTTTAGTGCCTGGCCACCACCTACACAGACAGGGTGACCTCAGTATGTCCTGCTGAGAGATCACTCTCACCCTGACTGTGCAGTGACCACAGCATGGCTAGGCACCCCCATTGTGCTATATAGTATTTTTTTCATGTGATAGATATGGGTTTCCTTTTGGGGCCCAGTCACTGATTTATCTGCTTGCTGTGTATGCATCTCCACTGGGCACATGCACTATTGACTAACTAGCAGGCTGTTTGCAGCTGGTATGTGTCTTGATGGAGTGGCTTGCAGGGTGCAGTGACTGATGGCTTGCAGCAGGAGAGTAACGCTCGTTAGTTTTTGGAACGTGCGTTAGTGGTAACGATGTACCGCCCATGTCCTTATTTGGGGTTTCTGTCACTACCGCGGCTCCTAACGCAAATTGCACTAACGCAGTTTAGTAAACATACCCCATAGTAATTTAGTAGTTCAGCATCATGGATGCCAGCATGCTCTGTTGGCTGTTCAGATATGGAGTACTGTAGGTGATGTCTGCCCCAATAGAATAAATGGAGCGCCCCAGGTCTTCCTTCTCTGCTCAAAAAATGTGCTCCTTTGGAATATGGTTGGTTTGGATTTAATTGATGTGCTAGACAAGAAGGTTTTTTTTAGGAGGCTGTCAAAAAGTCACGCTGAAGGGTGAGGCTGTGGTTGGCATAGCTGTTTTATTTTATTATTTATTTTATTTAACATCTTTTATATACCGCGCTATTTGTTTTCAGTGCGGTTTACAAATAACAAAGGCTGCACATTCAGAGGACACTGGTGTGCTTACATTATAACAGGAAACTTAAACTTGGAACAACAGGGTAAAACTGTAACTATGTACAAAACATATTGGATTCTTTAGTATTCACAGGAGGGCTAAGGCAGGACATCAGAGAACTTGAGGCAGAATTACTTATGAGGGAATTGGGAGTGAAGAGTGAGAGTTTGTGGGTTTAGGAGTGCTGATGATCGGATGTGGATTGGATGCTTGTGCAAAGTGGAGAAGGAAAATGTGGTGCTTGATTGCCTTGCGAAATTGTTGCCACTCCACTTATAAACCATCACACCTGATCAGACTGTTCATTCCCATTTTAGAAACATAGAAACATGATGACAGAAAAAGACCACATGGCCTATCTAGTCTGTCCTTCCATAACTTCCATTTTACTACTACTACTACTATTAATCATTTAGATAGCGCTACAAGGTGATGCAACACTGTACAAATATATAAAGAAGACAGTCGCTGCTGGAAGCGCTTACAATCTAATTAAGACAGACAGAACAATACAAGAGAAACACGGGAAGGAGACAAAAGGAGAAAAAGAGATTAAGATCCAAATGCGGCCTCAAACAGGTAAGCCTTTAGCATGGATTTGAAGAGGGGGAGAGAAGAGACTGAACTTAAAGATAGAGGACGTTTTTTTCATGCATAAGAAGCAGCAAGGTGAAAAGATCAAAGTCTGGAGTTTGCAGAAGAAGAAAAGGGCATAGAGAGAAGAAAGCCAGAAGAGGAGCGGAGTTCATGAGGAGTGGTATAGGGAGAGAGAAGAAAGGAAAGGTAATGAGGAGCAGTAGAGAGAGTGAATTTATATGTTAGAAGGAGAAGTTTGAATTGGATATGGAAATGGAAGGGGAGCCAGTGAAGTGATTTAGAAGAGGAGTTATGTGAGTGTATCGGGACTGGTGGAAGATTAGCTGTGGTGCAGAGTTCTGGATAGATTGAAGAGGAGAGAGATGACACTGAAGGAGACCATCAAAGAGGAGGTTGCAATAATAAAAACGGGAGGTGACCAAAAAGTGGACAAGAGCCTTAGTAGCGTTTCAAAGAGGAAGGGCTGAAATTTTTTTAATGTTGTAGAGAAAGAAGTGATAGGTTTTACTTATATGTTGAATATGTGTGAAGAAGGAAAGGGAGGAGTAAAGATTACCCCAAGGTTGCAGGCCAAGGAAACAGGAGAGAGAAGAGTGTTGTCAACAGTGCTAGAGAATGGAGGAAGGTGGAAGAAGGTTTAGGGGGAAAAATAAGAAGTAAGAGTGTGAAGGTTTCTTCTATTAATGTGTGGGGCCTGCAGATAGTATGTAGGAGAAGACTTGTTTTGAGAGAATTGCCCACATATCATTCTGATATATACTTTTTGCAGGAAACACACTTGAGGTTGGAAGATCTCTACAGGATTTGGTTGGGTTGAACGGCGGAGGTGTGCAACTGACTAGGAAGGGCTAGCAGTGCTAGAGCGCCATAATTATCAAAAAGGGACTCCCTTACCAGATCTTACAGATGTGGAGGGATGCTCAGGGTAGAGCTTTGGCACTGGAGCTAAAGCTTCTTGGATTGACCCTGTGCATTGTGAATGTATATGTACCCAATGTAGGTCAGCACGGGTTTATGCTAGTTATTTGAAAAAATAGCAGAGTGGAGGGTCCTTCCCATATTATATGGTGGGGACTTCAACACTGTGGTTAGTGAGAGTGAAGACCGGTCTTCCCAGATTGGGAAGAGCAGGAGTGAGGCGGACTTTATCGGTACTGTGAAGCGTCAATATGACTTGGTTGATGTCTGGAGACTTAATTACCCCAGTGTGCATGCTTATACGTGCTACTCTTCTGTCTACATTTCCTATTCCAGGTTAGATTATTTTCTGCTTGGGTCCTCTCTATGACCCTTGGTAATAAAATGTTGTATAGGTAATATTGTATGGTTTTGACCATGCCCCAGTATATCTTTGGATGGGGGGGGGGGGGAGCTGAGGATGGGGTAGTTAAGTAAACTTGGAGGCTGAATGTTTCCCCACTGGTAAAGGGGGAGAGTGCTCATTTGGTGGAGGGGATGATTCAAGCCTACCTACAGGTTAACAATCAGGGAGAGTTTCCTCTCAGTATTCTCTGGGACATCTTGAAGTGCTGGTACAGGGCGATCTGATAATGGTGGGCTCCCACAGAAAATGGGAGAGAGGGAGATATCGGGCAGAGATAGAGAGGGAGTTCCATGGACTAAAGCGCCAGGATATGCTGCCTCCATCGGAAGAGTTGGCCTGCCAATTGGCATTGAAAAGAGAAGAGCTGAATGGACTCCTCTCAGAGGAGGTAAAGCTTATGTTTAAAGAGACTAACCATGTTTTTATGCCAAGGGAGGGAAAATCAATATGCTTTTGGCTTTATAGTCGAAAGAGAGGCAGTACCAAACTACCATCCTCCAGGTGAGGGACACCTCGGGCATGCTCCAACATGACTGGGTGGGCACTGAAAATGCGTTCATATGGTTTTAGTCCAAGCTATACCCCCCTAAATTATGCCTTATGAATTCAACAAAGCATGGGATAAGCACAGAAGATCTTTAAGGGAGAGGAGATGATTGTAGAGCTTAATATTTGGTATTCATAGGCAGACTGGATAGGCTGAATGATCCTTATCTACCGTCATTTTTCTGTGTTTCTATGGATTTATGTCTTTCCAGTTGGAATCGCATATTCTCAGACCACTTCGCTTTTACTCACATCCCAAAATGACAACTACTGGTGCCCTCAGATAGGAGAGGCACCTTACATGACGGCAGAAAAAGACCACATGGCCTATCTAATCTGCCCTTCCATATCAACCACTATAACAGTCCCCTTTTTCCTTTAGAGATCCTCTATGTTTGTCCCATGCTTTTTTGAATTCAGATATTGTCCTCTTCTCCGCCACCTCCACCGGGAAACTATTCCATGCATCTACCACTCTTTCCGTAAAGAAATATTTCTGCATATTACTCCTGAGTCTATCCCCTTTCACCCTCATCCTATGTCCCCTCATAGCAGAGCTTGCTTTCAATTGAAAGAGGCTCTCCTGCTATGCATTTATGCCATGGAGGTATTTAAATGTCTCAATCATATCATCTCTATCCTGCCTTTCCTCTAAAGTATGCATATTAAGATCCTTAAGTCTGTCCTCGTATGCTTTATAATGAAGACCACTAACCATTTTAGTAGCCACCCTTTGCACTGACTCCAACCTATTTATATCCTTTTGAAGGTGTGGCCTCCAGAACTGCACACAATACTCTAAATGAGGTCGCACCAAAGACTTATGTAGAAGCACTATCACCTCCTTTATTCGGCTGGCCATTTCTCTCACTATGCACCCAAGCATCCTTCTAGCTTTTGCTAATAGCTAATAGCTAAAGCAGAGAATATCCCAACATCAAGAGAATCAAAATTTTAGATTGGAGCTGAGACATTAACAGTGAACTGAGTGTTCTAGAGAAGTACATTTGATCTGTGGAAAGGGAGATCAGCTAGCATATCTGATACACCAAAGTGTCATATAGATATCAGACTATTAGAGGAGAGAAGATTCCAAGGAGAATAAAGTCTTACAGAGATCAAGTGACTGGCAAAAGGTATAGCAGGATGCCCTTAGGAAGTCAAGAACCCAACACCAATTTAAAACAGTGCTTTCCGAAGTTTTATGCCATGTGACCGCATTTTAGCAAATGAAAATTCATGTGACACCAGATGATGATGAAATCAAAAAAGCAGGTCTCCGGCAGCCTTCCCCTCCTTCCTCTCATCTAAAGCAGAAATCAGCAGCAATAGTAGTGACAACAGCAGTAGCAGTCAGCACAGGGTCCCTTGCATCAGTGTGCAATGATTGCTTACAGATCCCAGTACTCAGCATGGTTTTCCAGTCTAACAACCAGGAGGGAGCAAGCGCCTATGAATGTTCACTGGCTCACAGGCCACATGCTGACTGGTGACTGCCACTGCTTGGCATAGGTTACAGTGAAAGTCCTGAGAGAAGGGGAAATGACCATGTTTCTGTGACCCCATCCACTGATGATGTGACCCCATTTTGGGTCCCGACCCTAAGTTTTGGAACCACTGATCTAGAGGAAATTGAGTTCAAGGAGGCAAGTAAAGGAATCCCAGGAGGGTGTGCAGAGAAGGATCAGAAACCCCATTGTGTCCATCTAAATTCTCTATTATAAATGCAATAAGGAGAAAATTCACCATTTGCCAAATTACTTAGGTTGAAGATATTTTAGAATAAAGAAAGTTGTTTTGGAAGACCAATACTGCATAGAAAGTCTTCATGGAAAAAGTATCACTCTAATGCCTGGGGCCTTGAGGGTATATCCTTCATTTTTATTTATCCTTCATCTCAGCATAGAATTGTTTCATGACTGAAAGGTGTAGATAAAGTCTCAGTCCTGTATTAAGCAGGGCTGGCCCATCCATTGTGCAAGAATGTTGTTCGCGCAGGGCCCCGCGCTTCAGGGGGCCCTGCACCAACAACATCTTGCATTTGGCACCGGAAGGGCAGCTTTAGAGGGAGCTGGAGAGTCCCCGGCTCACCTCTGACAGCCGCCGAAGTGAAGGACGCCTTTTTTCTTCACTTTATTAACTGGAATATGTCAGCTCTGGGAAATGTGTATCGTTGACATCTGTGTTTTGTTTAGTACAAGAGGAAATTAATTTATCGTTATATTTCTCTAGTGTTGTTGTACATTCTTGATTTGGCTTTTGGAATTCCCAGTTTAATTATTGTCTTCCTATTTCTAAATTGTTATCCCTTGTTCTTTATTTGGTGATGGTCTATGTTCTGCATGTGTAACCGAGCTGAGGTATTCTGTTTATGTAGTTTCTATTTGACAGTGCCACTTGTTCTCTTTCCCCAGTAAAAGATGTATTAGTATTCTCTGAGATGTATTGGTTTAATATTTGCAGTGTTGCCTTTTGATAGGTAGTGTTTGGTGCTTTGTGAGTCCTGGTAGTGCTATTATGATATGGTGGGTTTGCTATGGGTTCTAAATGGGCAGTGTTTATAGTACTTTCTAATGTGCCTGGCGGTTGGCACTGGAGTATAGTAATGTAGAAATCTGGTAGTCTTTCTTTATCCAGACACTCATTAAGAGGCATGTTTACTAAATGATAGTGCACGTTAGCATTATGCAAATATTTATGTAAATGAGTCCCTTATGCAAATGAGGCCCACAATGAGTCTCTGCACATGACCCTGCACCCCCCTTGGGCTGCCCCTGGTATTAAGTGGTCCCCTCTGTTTAGAAGAGTGCCCAGAGGAGGACTTAAAAAATACGCACATGGCAAATAGTATTGAAAGCAGACAAATTAATGCTTAATTGTTAATTTTCTGAAGGTATGCATGATAGATTTTCAGTGTATATGGTAAGGTTTTGGACTATTTTGTACATGACCTAACAGTTCTTTCCTGCTCCTTTGAGTTTCCAGCTTAGAGGGAACCAGGGTTGGTATTTAGCACCATGAGACTTCATTTACTTTGGGGGTTCCCCCTACTTTTTACAGCCCTTCTCTGTATATCTAATCTAGTCATTACCACAACAATGATAATGTCTCATTCTGCCCATGAAGAAGAAGATCCTCTGGAATTGTGAAGTGAGATTCTGAAAGGATCAGTATTCTTCCAGAAATTCACTTTACTGAGGTAAGTAGGAAGTCATGCCATGGGTGTATGGGGAGGAGGGGGGAGGAGATATTATTCGATATTGGGGTTTTGGAAGGGATCGTAGCATGAGGAGGAGTTGGGTTTGAAATATTAAGGTTTAGGAGGGAGGGGATCACTAAACAGACAGCTGATCATTGGGTCTGGGCAGAGGGATAGTGCCTAGATAGATCAGCTACCCCTGCTCCTCTTTTTAACTGTCTACATCAGGCATCTAGTGCTGAAAAACAGTGATAGGTGCTTACATTTTCTTCCCTGGCCTAGCCCGACCTATCTGCCCATCCATTTTTCAGGTGGCTAAATTTAAGGCATCCAGGTGGCAGGAGAAGGGGGAGTTTTCACTTAGGGAGAAATCTTTCACCATTTTATTCCTGCCATAATAGATGACAAATGTCACGAGCTTCCAATGTTTTTGTTCCATGACAGTTTTGCGGTTTCCTTTAGTCTCTCACGGGGTAGATAAGCAACGACTGAAAAACCAGCATGGTTTCTATTTGTATCCTTGTGATAATTCAGTTCAGCATTGAGCAGGACCACTAATTCCTTGTCACATTAGGATGTCTCTCGTCATGTTATTTGTCAGAATTTCACTTGGAGTGTGTCACTTTTCTATTGCAAACGATGCAATCCCCTGAAATGATTTATTTAAGGCAAGTGCCAGCAAGCATATGCCATTAGGACACCGAGTTTTGAAAGGCCGGGCTAATGATTAACCAAATTCATCAGATGCATTATTTTTAAGATGAAGCTTTGTTGTACAACTGCAAAGTTCATTAACCTTGTTTATGGATGAACAGATTTGAAATCCTTGTTCCACATTTGGAATTTATATCTGACTGGGAAAATATTGAGTCATGCTAATTTACAGAAAAGATAGTATAATACAAATATGAAGCTTTTCTTGGATTTACGCAGGATGTTATCCCCATAACTGCCAAAAAAAATCAGTCTTTCCTTCCTCCTCATTAAATATCCCATGGGCTAAGATGAAGCTGATAAAGGGATTTCTTTGTAACTAGTGGTTACAGAGATTTTTTTTTAAATGAACATTTTATTTTGATAAAAACTGTTCAAATGGATAAAACCTCCTCAAATATTTCTGAATGTGAGATTAAGAAAGTGACCAGCACTCTGAGTCCCTCGGTGACACAGATTCAACTGATGGTTACAAATGATCCAAGGAGAGTGGGAGGAGACAATTATACATATAGCATATTGTTCAAAAATACAGCTTTTAAGGAAGATGGGACCCTGTTTTGAATAAATGTTTTCATTTAGGCACCGACAATTGCTGTGCTGTATTGAAATAAGGCTATATGTTTAGCTGCTTCATTCCTCCTAGCCACGTTAATCACAAGAAGCTGTCTCTAGTAGAGAGGGCATGAGGTTTCCACTCACACAGGCGTAGGTGGATAGAGTGGATGCTTGATCACCCTCAATATTGAGAAAATCTCTTCACCATCTACTGAGTTTAGTAACCTCCGTTCATTTAGCGCCCAAATCAGCCCTAAATCTGGGGTAGTGAATTTGCTATGCACTCCTTTTGTTTCATTTGTTTTACTATAATAACCTCATTTTCTTATATTTCACATTATTTATTGCATTTTACAAATTTCTAACATCAAAAAGACATGTTTACATCTTGAAGTTGGGCTTCTGTATTATAATGAATGTGATGTCTGGTTTGCTTTTGGAGTTTTAAATACTTATGGAAATATGCTCATGAAAACGTTTTGTAGCAACACAAGCAACAACATAGGATTTATTACTATAATTTGCAGGGCCATTCTCCTCTACAGCACCAGTCATCCAATCAGCATCAAGCAAGCCAATCAACCAATCGGTACCAATAAGCAATGGTAAACCATGGCTTGTGGCCAGGCTGCAGGTGTACAGTGTCAGAACTTTGCCATCAAAAAAGGTTTTATGTCTGATCATTTAGAATTGTGTTTAATATACATAAAAATATAATTCAATGGCAGAAAATCTCAAATGATATGTTATGAAACTACTGAAGTGTAAAAGTTTCCAAGCAATAAAGTCCAATACACTTCAAATGCAATAAAAGTTTGTTTTCTGTAAAATTTGTCAAATATCTGTTGAAACAAGATAAAGGTTATTGATGAGTGGGTGAAAGGAAGATAAATCATGTCCTTTACTTGATACATTTAAAATAGTGTGACTGGTAATTGTATTCATTATGATATTTTGGCTTAAATAACAATTGTAGGTTAAAAAAATCGTGCTACAAGGCATTAGCATGTATCAAGGGTATGCACTAGAAGTTTCCCTTCCCTTCTCTCATTAAGGGTACTCTACCTTCATAGTTGATTCTCAGCATAGATTGATAGCATCATGTACATCTGAAGAAGTGAAAAAAGCCTATTGCTCATATCCCACCCAACTGGAAACATAGAATGAGATGACAGATATGGATCTTAAGGTCCATCATTGGCCCAACTGCATTTGTTTTGTAGTGCCATATACCTAAGTTAATTCTTGGTTTCTTGTGTCTTTATAACTAGAAATCCTCTGATGCTCCCAGGTCTATCCACTTACTCATATAGAAGTCTAAAGTATTGACAGTATACCACGTGCCCATTGTTTCAACTCAATTTTTTTCCTGGTAGCTATCTAGCTTTATGTAACAGAAGAGAAATGCTGCACACATTAGCAAACCTTCTCACTTCCAAACCCAAGCCAACATTGTCTTCCAAATATTACTCAACTTCTCAATACTGTTTCTTATGGTCTGAGCCTCTACAGTTTTCTTACTTGTGTGATATAAGAAACAGCCTGTTCTACATAAAGATATTGCATGACAGCAATTTTATAAATATTTTAGAGGAGTTAGAAATAAGAACATAAGATATGCCATACTGGGTCAGATCAAGGTCCATCAAGCCCAATATCCTGTTTCCAACAGTGGCTAATCTAGGTCTCAAGTACCTAGCGGTTTCTCCAGAAGACACAGGTTTCATAATGCACAACTTCAAAATGCCAGAAACAAGAAGTGCAGCCTTGAAATCAATTTGTTTTGCAAACATTTATGAATTTCCATAAACCTGTACTATGAAGGTAAAGCTTGTTAGTCTCCTGGGCAGAGGGTCAGATATAGTAAGAGTTTCTTCCCTTTTTGGGGAGGTTCAATTTGCACTAAACCACATGAGGACAATTTTATAACAGGAGAAAATTGTGTTGGGTTGTTTTTAGGTAAGTGATGCATAAATATGATAAATAAATAATAAATATGCACTGCTCATAGACATTCCCAAGAGCATAGCTTAAGAGAAAATGGATGAGGTTTCAATAAACTAGGTGTATACATACATAGGGATAATATTATATAACAGGACACTTGTGTAAAAAGTCTAAAAATGACCTATTTTATAAAGGCAAAATAGGTGTCATGGTGCTTTTATAAAATAGGTTGCTAGCTGTATCTCTAACAGAGTGTAAATGATCTAGCACAAATTTACACCTGTTCTGGAGGAAGTAAAAATGTGTGTATTCTGGGATAATTTTATAATGCTTTTCCCATGTAAAAGGCATATCTTGCAGCTGGAAACAGGTTCTTATAAAACTGCATTGAAAGTTAGCACCTACTTTTATGCTATCTGTGCTTTCCCGGGGCTTATAGTTTGGGCAGAGTTACAATGTACATGTGCATTTTACAAAATATGTATATGTAAGCATTGGAGGTAATTTTATAAAGGTCTATGTTCAAAGGCTGTGTAGAAAGGGCCTTTTATAAAATTACTCCATGTTATATGTAGTGTTAGATCCATAAAAACTTATTTACCCTAAAAAGCTCAGCATAGAATAATTACTATTGTAATATATACTCACATCAGGGTACAGCAAGAAATAAAATACCTCGGTATCATTCTTAACCACAGTCTCACCTTCAAACAGCAAGTGAAGAAAATGGCAAACACAATCTTTTACAAGATCTGCACTCTCCAATACCTCAGCCCAATCGTGGACCCCCCCCCCCCCCGACTTCAGATCAGTACTCCAAACAGCAATCCTACCGATCCTTGACTACTGCACAGCTCCCAGTACTGCCGCATGTACCGTTCTGGCAGCCTCCAAACAAGAGCACATCACCCCCACCCTCAAGCAACTCCACTGGCTTCCCCTCAACTATCGCATCAAATACAAACATTGATGACAGTCCAAAAAGCACTATCTGACCTCTTCTCCTCCCATCTCCTCAGCCTTCTCCATCCCTTCCAACCAAACAGAGCCTACCGCCAATCCACTAGCAGCACCCTGATTGTCTCCCACTCAAAACTAAGAGCACCAAGCAAGCCTGCTCAAGGGCATTTGAACTGTATGCACCAATCCTATGGAACTCTCTATCTGCCATGATCAGGTACATCAAAGACCTTTCTTTATTCAGGAAGCATCTGAAGACTTATCTGTTCATCGATGAGAAGAACTATGGTCTGGTAACATAACCCCACCAACTCATGCACCACAACAAGTACAAACCATTGTAAATTGTTAAGTTATTTGTACATGCGAGTTACTTAATGTTTACACTCCACATTTTATTGTAACTCTGAGCTGTTTGTATACCGCTTTGACATGGTGAAAAGCGGTATAAAAGCGCAGCAAAATAAATAAGTAAAAATTGTGTTCTGCCACAATATTGCCAGTGATCCTAATGTAGTCCTCAGCATGTCTCTACATTTTGATGGCTATCATAACACCACCTGCATCAGGGAATTTTCATCTTCAAACACTAGGGGGCCGATTCAGTCCTGGACGTCCCGGGCCTATGTGCGCCCAGTCAGAACTGGACACACAGAGCTAGCTGGAATTTTGATCCCGCAGGGCACGTCTAGCCCCGCAGGATCAGAATCGCATCCAGACCTGTATGTGCAGGCTGGGACCCCAATTCAGATCGGCCTGCATGTATAGGCCTTGCCTGGATAACTCAGACAGGGCTTTTGAAAGTAGCTTCAGCACCATAGTGTCTGGTTGTCTTGGCACCACAGCTCCATTCAAATGTTGCGATCCTAGGCCGCTGGACCAAAAAGTACATTCTCTGCAGCCCAACCTCTGATTTGGCCTTCCAAGGCCAGGGTTGGGCTGTGGGGAATTTCCTCTGCTCACTGCCACCTCTTTTGGGTCCTGGACCTGCCCAATCCACCTGACTAGGTGAACTTATTCCACATCAGAGGTGGAATAAGTTACCCATTCAGGCTGCTGGCCTTGGATGTAAAGAGCTGACAATGGAATTGGCCCTGTATGTCCAGGGCCACTGACCAGGGGCGGCTCTATAATGGGGCCGAGTGAGGTAGTGTCCTCAGGTGGCAGCCTTTTGGGGGCAGCAAATAATGCCCCCCAAAAGACCGCCTCACTCAACCTTCAAAATTAAAACAAAAAAAAATGACCGGAAAAGCTGCTGCCACTGCTTCTCGGCAGCGGCAGAATCAATTGCCCCACAGCCTTCCCTGTTGCCACAGAAGAGCACCAACGATGCGCTGGCTCAACTTTATAGAGCCGTGAGAAGGAACAGTGTTTCTCTCCTTTCCCGCAGCTCTGTTAAAATTGAGCCCACTGACACTGAGGGTAAATGAGACATTTCCTGTCTCGCGCGAAACAGGAAATGCACCTGACCCTCAGCGCGCCGGCGGGCTCAACTTTAACAAAGCCACGGGAAAGGAGAGAAATCTGTTCCTTCATGCGGATCTGCAAAGATGAGCCAGTCAGGCAATGGCAAGTCTCTTCCCTGGGGGGACTTGAACTGGAAATTGGCTGAGAGGTCTAGTGCTGGGCTGGGCTGGGCTGGGGGGGGGGGGGGTAGCACTGGATATAGCCTGATTGAGGGGGTTAGGATTTTTAATGGGCTGATGGGGGGATAGAACTGGAAATGGGTGCTTAAGGGGGGCTAGGACTGGAAATGGGCTGATTGGGGGGGCTAGCACTGGTAATGGGCTGATCTGGTGGGGTTAAGACTGGAAATGGGCTACAACTGGAAATAGGCTGATTGGAGGGGGGCTAGGACTGGTAATGGGCTGATCGGGGGAGTTAGGACTGGAAATGGGCTGATGGGGGAGAGGAGAGAGCTGCTGGGACTGAAAGAAGACTGGAGGCTAGAACTGGAAATGGACTGATAGGGGGAGGGGAGGAGAGTTCTGCTGACCCTAGAAGAAAACTAGGGGCTAGGGTTACAAATGGGCTAATGTGTGGGGATGAGAGAATAGGACTGGAAGGGACTGAATGCTGAGAGAGTCTGCTATGGGGGCAGGAATGAGCTGACACGGGGGAGAGGTGGGGGCTGGAAGGGAGCTGACATGGGGGGAAGGAGGGGTCTGGAAGGGAGCTGACACCTGGGGATGGTACTGAAGGGGGATTGGAAGGGAGCTGACACTTGGGGATGGGACTGGTAGGTGGCTGGGTAATGGGGAGGAGCTGGAAGGCAGGGGCTACTGGTGTTGGAAGGGAGCTGACATGTGGGATGGCACTGGAAGGGGGATGGACAGAGGGTAGGGTGACTGGAAGGGAGCTGGGGGGGGGGGTGGCACTGAGAGTGGAAGTGAGCTGATACCTGCGATGGTATTTGGACTATAAGGGGCTGGACAGTGGGGAAGGAGGGGGACCGGAAGGGAATGGACACCAGAGACAGTCCTGGGAATGCAAGACGGTTGACATTGGAAAGTACTGGGAGGGGAGGACTGGAAAGGTGGCTGATACTAGGGAGGGTTACTGGGACTGGAAATAGGCTGATGGAAGGAAGTGAAGAAAACAAAAGAAGAGATAAGGAATGGCAGATGGACTACAGACCATAGGAAGAGAACTAAAAGAAGACAGAGGAAAGAAGAAGCCTCAGTGTGATCAGAGAATAAAAAGGTCAGACAACAAAGGTAGAAAAATAATTTGATTTTCATTTTAGTGATTGGACTTTGTGCTATCTTTAATACTTTACACAGTATGGGGAACTGCATCTCTTATTTATCTGATGTTGCACTGCATGCAGAGTCTGGCTTCTTGGGGTTTCAGTTTAATTTTTCTCTCTATATTTTTAATTTAGGATGTAGTCATTTATTCTGTACTTGGTGAGGGTCTGGGTTCTGAGTATGTGACTGAGGCCAGGTGTTCTGTTAACATGGAGTTTTCACATAGGGTTCTATACTGTACTGTAGTAATTTGACTTGTTGAGCTTTTCAAATAGGTATATGGATATTCTAGGGCCTGCTGCAGTATTTATATTGCTGCTTTTTTCTGGGTAGGTTCCTTGTATGAGTTTTGGAAGTTTATGTGTAAATGGCTTTTCATTAATCAAATTTAATGTTTTATTATTATGTTTGTTTTTTTGTAACATCTGTTATACTAAATTGCATGTGTATGTTTCGAAGCTACCTAGGATTTTAGATGGGTGGCATATACATTTAAAAATAAAGTATGCTAAATTTATGCACATGGTGCCGCAGTGAGTCTCCGCACATGGCCCTGCATCACTGAGAGACAGAGGAAAGCAGAAACCTCAAATTGGGACTTACATGATCAGGGAATAAAATGGTCAGACAACAAAGTTCAAAGAGAATTTTATTTTCAATGTAATTATATGACTTGGGGCTTTCTTTATATTTTATACAATACATGGAAATGCATCTCTTTCTATTTCTCTGGTATTGCACTGTATGCAGAATCTGGCTTCTTGGGGTTGCAGTTTAATTTTTATCTACATATGTTTATTTTTAGGTTATGGTCACTTATTCTGTACTTGTTGAGGGTCTGTGTAATGAGTGTGTGACCAAGACCAGGTGTTCTGTTATCATGGAGTTTGTACGTAGGGATCTGTACTGTAGTAATCTGAATTATTCAGCTTTTCAAATAGTTGTTTGGATGTTCCAGGGCCCACTGTAGTATTTACAGTGATGCTTTTTTTGGATGGGCTCCTTATGTGAGTTTTGGAAATTGGTGCTGATATGGTATGGTTATGGTAGATTTGCTCTATAGATAGTGACTTTGTTGTAGGGTTTTATTTTAGTTCACAATATACCTGGAACTAGAGAATGTTTGTTGTTGTTAGTGAGATGATCAGAATCAGATTTTTTTTTAAGATATTGAGTTCTGTGGATTAATGTCCTGGTACTGCTCCACACCCACTGTTAAAGAGGGTTCTGTGGATGCAAACATATGTTCGAAAAGAAAAGGCAAGAACCATAACGTGGTTTATTTCATTTTTTTGGTTTGGCTCAGTCCCTGACTGGAGTTTTGAGAAAGTCCCCCCTCTACAGATTGCCTTGAGCCGCCCCTGCCACTGACCGTCCACTGCCTTCCTTATCGACGCCCTCGCTCCACCCCTTTCCTTCCCCTGTCTAACTTCCCCGAACAATGAGTGGGGAAGTTGGGGTTGGAAGAGAGCCCGAATAGCGGGATGGACATCCCTACGGGACGTCCATACCCGCTATTCATGCCTCAGAATGACCCTGTTATTCAAAACCTTGTTCAGAAAGTTTTTCTTCATACTTCACTATCTTTCAATGAAGCCCTCTCCTGGCAGTCTAAGGGGTATGTTTACTAAACCGTCTTAAAGTGCGGCCAGCGTTAGTGTGCAGGATACCATAAAAGGAAGTGGGCGTTGCAGTATAAACATCGCAAGTGCGTGTCAGCGCGCGATAAGGTGCGCTGCGCACACTATCGCGCGATAAGGTGCGCTGCGCACACTATCGCGCGATAAGGTGCGCTGCGCACACTATCGCGCGATAAGGTGCGCTGCGCACACTATCGCGCGATAAAGTGCGCTGCGCACACTATCACGCGATAAGGTGCGCTGCGCACACTATCGCGCGATAAGGTGCGTAACGCACGTCAACGCGCGGTGAGAACAAGTAGGTGCACTGACCAGCAAACAAAGTAAAAAAGGTATAGCACAATGGTCAATACACTGGCTGATGGTACAAGGATCATGAGTTCAACTCCCAAGTTGGCCTGCAGAAGAAGGCTGTACCCATTGCATTGTCCCACTGCCAGCTGAGGCACCTCCCCTTTTTAAAAAAAAATCTGTGCTGCCAGCATACACACCCTCAAAGTGCCGTAAAAGAAGGTGCTGCAGAAGGCATACATACATACTTTTAAGGTGCACTGTATGCCAAGGTACCCTAAACTGTTGCCAATAGGGCACCCTAGAGGGTGCTGCATGGGGTGCCCGATGAGCCCCTGCAAGGGTACAGCACTGCTGTGGATGTCAGCACTGCACATGGTAACCCCTGGTCATCCTAAGTAGGTGAGCTGACTTGCAAGCAGCAACAGTAGCATAGCACAATGGTTAATACAATGGCTGATGGTACAGATGTCATGGGTTCAATTCCCCGGTGGGACTGCTGAAGAAGGCTGTCTGAGCCTTCACCCATTACATTTACCCACTGCCAGCTGAGGCACCACCCCTTTTTTTAAAAAACCTGTGCTGCCAGCGTACACGCCCTCAAAGTGCCGTAAAAGAAGGTGCTGCAGAAGGCGCCTCCCAAGGCGCCCCAGAGGGCACCCTTTAAAGTGCACTGTATGGCAAGGTACCCTAAACTCTTGCCAAGAGGGCACCCTAGAGGGTGCTGTAAAGGGTGCTTGATGAGCCACTGCAAGGGTACAGCACTGCTTTGGATGGCAGCACTGCACATGGTAACCCCTGGTCATCCTAAGTAGGTGAGCTGACATGCAAGAAGCAACAGCAGCGTAGTACAATGGTTAATACAATGGCTGATGTTACAGGGGTTATGAGTTTGACTCCCAAGTGGGCCTGAAGAAGAAGGCTGTACCCATTGCATTTACCCACTGCCAGTTGAGGCAACTCCCCTTTTGTAAAAAAAATCTGTGCTGCCAGCATACACACCCTCAAAGTGCCGTAAAAGAAGGTGCTGCAGAAGGCGCCTCCCAAGGCGCCCCAGAGGGCACCTTTTAAGGTGCACTGTATGCCAAGGTACCCTAAACTGTTGCCAATAGGGCACCCTAGAGGGTGCTGCATGAGGTGCCCGATGAGCCGCTGCAAGGGTACAGCACTGCTGTGGATGGCAGCACTGCACATGGTAACCCCTGGTCATCCTAAGTAGGTGAGCTGACATGCAAGCAGCAACAGCAGCGTAGCACAATGGTTAATACAATGGCTGATGTTACAGGGGTCATGGGTTCAACTCCTGAGTGGGACTGCTGACGAAGGCTGTCTGAGCCTTCACCTATTGCATTTACCCACTGCTGGCTGAGGCAGTACCTACAACATCCACCCATTGCACTCTGAGGCAGTAGCCCTTACCTTTATGTAGTGCTGTCTGAGGCATATGAGGCCGTAAGTTAAACCTGTGCTGCCAGCAAACACACCCTCAAGGTGCTGTAATATAAGGTGCCCAAAAAGGCATGCCAGTATAAAGTGCACTGTCCGCCAAGGCACCCTATAGGGTCTCCTATAAAGCCCCCATAGGGCGCCTTATAGAATGTCCAATTAGGCACGGTAAGGGTACAGCACAGTTTCTGATGGCAGCACTGTGCATGTAAAAGTGTGGTAAGCCGAAGAAGGCCCCCCCCATCTGCAAATACAGCAACAGTGCTGTAGCACAATGGTCAATACAATGAGTGATGGCACAGGGGGTATGAGTGCACGTCCCCAGTGTGCCAAATGAGTAAGGCTGATAGAGGAAATTATCTCTTCTGTTATCAATCTGTGCTGCCATCAGAAATATAACCAAACCCGAGTGCCATAAAACCATGCACCTTTTCAGGGTGCACCAGAGGGCACATCCTAAACAACCATGTCAGCAAGACGGGTTATGATGTGCCCCAGAGGCCCTGATGAACGGTTGCAAACCCCCAAGGCACCATAGAAGTAGCCCCAGAAGCTATTGAATGGACGGGGTGATGCAAGATGCCCCAAGGATGTTTAGGTGTACCCAAAAACATTGCCCAAATGCAGTATGGTCCTCCAATGTGAAGGGCAAGACAGGTATGTGTCAAACAGACCTGTAACCCTAACACTACACAGAGCAACAAGGAAAGACAATGCATAAATAAAGGAAGGACGTAGAGCAAATCTGATGGACCAGACGAATCAGCGTCCAGCCCATGTGGCCGCCTGAAAGCTGCACAAACATATCGGGGGCAGCTGCAGCGATGCACAGAGGGAAGGTAATGTACCATGCAATAATGACAGTGTGTGGCAGAGGATGGGAAGATGTGTGCAGCTGAAGAGGTAGACGTGGTAGGATAGGAGGAATGTCATGATGACAGTGGAGTAGCTGTGCTATGCAGAGGACACACAGGAGATGCAACCAGAGAGAGCCGCAATGCAGTAATGTATAGGAGTGCAGGATGTGGGGGTAGCAGCATGCACAGCAGGGTAGGACGGCACACAGCTGGCAGACACACATAGATGGACAGAAGGATAGCCCACAACTGTGATGAGGGCACAATGAGCTCACAGCACATATCTGCACAGATATGGCTGTTACAGGGATGAAAGGTGGTTGTGCAGGACAGGCAGACAAATGAAAGAGAACCGAGAGGAACCAAGCCCATGACCAGTAGCACAAATGGCAATGCATGAACCTGTAGGCCACACCACAAGTGTCAACCCAGCAGCAAATGCTGCATACAAATGTACTGGAGGGCATCACAAAACACCTGCTGTCCCTCCGGATAGGCAAAGCCCCAACAGTAGCAATGATGAAATGCATATGCAGATCTGCTGTGTAAAGAGCAGATCACAGTCAGTAACTGGGATCACACACATAGGGCCGCATCTACACACACAATGAAAGGTAATGCAGTGGATACAGCATGCCAAAGAGGAAAGAAAAGACTCCCCAAGGGCAGCAGAGGATGTTCTGTGGAGTAGGTGCAGAAACTGTACCTGCAAAAGAGAGAAGTGAACCTGCAAACAGGTGCAATACACACCAGTTGAAACACAGCAATATGAAACCCCCAACCGTACTGCCATGTACACACCTTAAATAACGAGACATATGTAACAGCTAACATGTGATGGGTAGGCAACTCAGAGGGCACACCTTGGTGTTCTGTGAAAGGATGGAGGTGTGTGTGCAGAGGTGATGAACCTGCAGGTAATTAGTGGTCATATTAGCACAAAAGCCAAACCAAAACCCATGAGGGGATCAAACCTGAAACCAATGGTGTTAGATTATATGCTCTACAAAACTAATCCAAACAAACACAATGAGAACACAGAGCACAATGCAGAAATAGCCCCACAAGGGAAGGGTGTGTATGGGGACCTGTAATACCCAGTGATGTTGTAAATGGCTAGCAGACAGACAGCTGACACCATACAAAGACGTGAACACAGGTAGGCCATGTACATGACCAGAGAAACACTACATACAAGTGTTGGTGGGATGAAAGATTGTTGGAGTAGACCAGTGGTGAGAACACTGTCAGGGTCAGCAACCAAACAGGGTTAAAACCCAACTATCGCCCCTTCTGGCCCAGAGAAAGCCACGTCACCTGCCAGCACCTTGGAAGACGTTCCTGCCAAACCACCTCCAGTAACACTGGCAAGAAAACCTTGGGGTATCTGGGTAACAATGAGTCTGGACTGACACAAAGGCACACATGGGGCAATGCATATTTGTCACCATGACCAAACAGCAGCAGAGACAAATGTCTGTAAAACACATATGTTCATTTGGAGAAGCATGACAGATAGTGTGGATAAGGCCATCATACTATCAATGTGAGGGGACCCCTAGGGAAGGACAGAAACACATTTAGCAGGGTAGCTAACCACATCCCACAGAAAGGCTACTGGCCCACCCACAAATGAGGGGCAGGAGACACAATGTGCATCAGGTGCATGGTGTGCAGTATGCATTAGGCCCTGGCCCCCCCCTACTGTTGTACCTCTCCAATGTGTCACCCACGTATGAGGGCACGTAGACAGTAGGACATGCATGATGAGGGCCCAACACACATCTATCATGATTTGTGTCCACAAACATATATATCTTCCAACACAGGAGGCACACAAATGGAAACAGCATGTGTTGAAACGTTGTAATTAAAAGATAAAAAATGAAACCTCATGTTACAGCACCCACATAATCAAGGACATAGGAACCAAATATGATACAATGTAACCGTAAACAATCAGCTACTGCACGTTGAGGATATGCAAACAGGTAGCAGAGGCACATGAACACAGACAGCATCCAAAGGAAAATACCTTCCGAAACATGCATAGGTAACACTGTGCAGGAGGACCCCCTGCACTGGTTAGTGTATAGACAGTGTCTGTACACATCGCACGGTACATGGAATGCACAGGTGAAGGAAGACAGACACTCACAGCGTCACACACCAAATATAATGTGCCAATGAGAGTGTAGGTACCTCAGGGCATACTGTCATGATGCGGGCACTAATAAAGTTGGTTTTAAAAAAAGAAATCCTGTTTTAGAAGAACTAGATGTGCAGTTACCTTCAGGCACAGCTAGAGGGAGCAGGAACAGACATACTGGTCTTAATGAACCTAATCTCACTGATGACCTGCAGCTGAAAGGGAACCAGGAAGTCAGCAGTAACGGTTCACTTTATAAGCCAGAGCAGAATGCTTCTGGAGAGCAGAGAGAGCAGTGGCATAAGCAGCAGTGGCATAAGCAGAGGAAGCCGTGGACACAGCCGGAGCTGAGGAAGGAGGAGAAAGAGGAAGAAGGAACTGGAGCTGGACTAGAAGGAGAAACAGCAGAGAAGCCTGGAGGCTATCAAGGACATAAGCCTGATTGCTGTGGAAGAAGCCAAGCTGGAAGCTGGAGGAGAAACAGACCTCACAAGGTGGGAAGCCAGAAAACCCAAACTGGACCTGTTGTGCAAGGGGAGTTTGGTGGAAGTTGCTCCAAGGTGAGAGACTCTGCCACGCCTAGTTCCTATACTCTGCCTGTTTGTAACCTAGAGAGAAGAAAGCTAAGAACCAGAGAGGGAGGTTCTGATAGAAGCTTATCTCTAAAGGATCATTGCCCAGTTTTACCTATTCAGAGGGAAAAGCAGTTTTATAAGCAACGGAAGTTTTTACTCAGTGAGCCAAGGTATGAGGCATTGAAGATTAACTGTAATGATTGTACTGCTAAAAGCTATGCTAAAAGAAGGATTCCTCCTAAGGGAAACAAGAGTGCAGACTGGTTCACTAAACTACCGCCAGCCTTAAGAGTCCCTGGTTATGTGAAGCCAAACTCCCAAGCTGGAGATTACCACGCTGAAATAGACAGGGACAGTGAAAGCACTTTGAATCAGTATAGGGGAGAGGATTTGATGGAAGTGGATTCTCCCAGCACTATTCCCACACCTTTGCCTGAGGAAATGGAATGTGATTGGTGCACTGCCTATGCTCCAAAGTGTGTATGCTCCACAGAAGAATAAATGAAGTATAAGTTGATGTTTATTATACTGAATATTACTTTGAAGAAAACCTGCTTTAAACTGTGAAGTAACAGTTAACTAGCCAGTGAATATTGGTACCTTTTGAAACAAAGGACTGTTTCTATTATCTAAAATATCTCTTAGTTGAACCTTGCTTTAAACAGGGAATAAAAGCCTTTATTACCCTACACTCGGACTCTTTGTTCTTTAACAGCGCTACCTAGTGGCGTATAATCTTTGTGTCACCGGCAACCGCGTGACAATACCTAGGAATGTCCAGACATGCAATTAAAGGTTTGTAAAACAATTTGTACTGCCATGTCTGTACAGTAAACATACACAACAACTAGTATATAGAGATGGAAAGTAAGGACAAACATGTTTCAGGAAAACACACAGAAACCATATTGCCTTGTGCTGTGTTTCCCCAACATAGCCAGCCATATGCAGATGCCCCATCCACACATCAACATGATACAGTGATACCACACATGCAGCGAAACACCCTTGGTGATTGGGAACATCAATTCTGGATGATGGTGTGTATGAAAGCAGTGTCGTGGCAAAACCTGCATCATGTCCAGGTGGAGAGTGTGTGGACATAGACAACATGACCTCTGCATTGCTCCCTCTATGCCACATGCATGGCTGTATGTTTGTGCTGGAACAAACAGATGCGTGTATCCTGTGACCCATGTCACACACATGGCTGAATCACATAAACAATACAATTGTGAAGGACTGTAAAGCATACGTTGACAATGGCACCCCTTGCTGCACACGTGGGAACCGGTATACAGTGTCCAAAGTGCAAAGTGTCTCTGCTATCCCACACGTTACCTAAATACTGTTCTCGCAACACTGGGCATGCATAGTCTAGTGCCACATCCCAAAATGCTGCAGTCCGTGAAGGTTCATGTGTGTATTCCCCAATGATCGCGACTCCCAGCCAGAACACGGCAGAAGCGTTGTGTTGGACAGGTTTGTCATGTCCAAAGTAGCAAGTCAACAAGAATAATGTCCATCTGAGGCAGGTGTCACAATCGCAGAGGTCGAACATCCTATGGAACAGAATCCCAGGAAAGGCCCCATGGTGTTGGGTACCCTAACAGGTGGCTGATGGAGACGCAAGATGCATTGGAATAAATGTGTCCTGTATGTCCTCCGCCCTGTGTCAGAGGAAGAAACATTGTATTGGTATGCTGCTGTTGAAAGCAGCACAAATTGCAGAGAGTCTGACTTTGAGAAAGACATAGGAAAGGGACGAACCGGCAAACATGGCATTATCACAACACATAAAACACCGCATGTGGGTGAGATCCCGAACTGGAACAGCAGACACAGGTGTCACATGGATATGGACATGTCCATGCCCGTGTCACACAGGTGTCACACTGCTCTACCCTATGTGCATCAGTGCCCGTGAACAGAGATCACGCCAAATATGTATATGACAAACAGTAAAGCACCAACATGTAAAGGCTAATGTCAGCACCGAGCAAACTATGGTGCAAGCTACCTTGTGCATGCATCAGATGTATGTCCTGGATCCCCAGAGCTGACCAAAGGCTGTAACATTTCCAAGTGATGGGAGGCAGTCTCGCAAAAATGTGTCGAATCGCCAAGTCACCATGTAATGCCACTGTTGATGTATGTCCACGTGATGAAGCTATCTGTGATACAAAACAGCTGGTCAACACTGGTCATTCAGAACACAGGACATAGGTCTACCCCCAACACGCAACACATGCCCACAATGTTAAGATGGTAAACATCAGTGCGGTATAGTTAGCACAGTCACCACCGCCACCCAGGTGTCTAGCCACTCAACACATGTGAATGTGAAATGCCTGCACACAGTATCATCACACAGCCAAACACATAAAAAAGATCCACAAAGAATATGAAGGGCAGTGTGCCAGCAGTAGGAGATGGCCTCGACGTGACTAAGTGGATAGTGGTTGATATACATGCCATGTGAAATACAATGATACACTGGTGTCAGCTGATGGTACAATGTTGGCAAAGGGTGCAGGTGAGGCCCACCACAAAATCCCCAGGACCCACACACACATGCAGCTGTGTTGGCCATATCCCGGAGACAGTGTTGCAGAAGACTTACTGTGCAGGAACACATGGGGAATTGTGTGCGCACAGAACGATCTGGGGTATGGAGGTGCAGGGAAAGGTGGTCAATTACAAAAACAGGGCGATATGACATATCACAGAGGACATGTGTACCCCCTGTTTGCTGACACAGACAGGGCAGCCGTAGATCCACCTACCCCTGACCACTGCCTGTTGGTCGACGCACAGTCACCAGCCAAAGCTCCACAGCACCCGGAGTTCCAACAACTATGTCCTGTGCATTGGGAAACACAAGGGCAAAATACATCTGTCATGCCCTAGCTGTGCAACCCACACCGCAACCTCCCATAACCAGCGTACAGACCCACCAAACCCTGAACAGACTGTCTGTTCACCATCACACCGCACTGATCACACCCATGCGACGGCCATCATTGATGTCTCCCAGGCAAACTACAGGGATCCGTATGCTGTCTGTCCCTTCCCTCACCCCCAGCTGCTGTACAGAGTGGTGGACAAAGGTGTTTGCTCCCCACTGTGTTATGTCACGCCAGGGGTGCTGTTATATCCTGGCCCTTCCAAACTGCTCCCTATGCCCCATCACTGTGTGTATTGCTGTCATGATGTCCTTCCCTACCCTGCTGTCATGCCCAGTAACACAAGGAAATATGTACAGTCAACCCCCGTATCCCCTGTGCATAACCATATTCGTGCTGTGGATAGCCCACACCGTAGCTAACATTAACACATGTGTGCTGCTGCTCTAATTTATGCATGTGCATCCCCTACATCCCGCCACATTAAAAACAATGTGGTTCACAATGAACAGAAAACCTCTACAATACAACATAACAGTGCGTCTACAGAGTACAGAGGTTGAACTGGGGAGAACTGTGGAAACCAATCACAGGTCATATTGAAGTAACAGTGTATGCACAGTTCGATACAACAGGGTATTCACAGTTGGCCAGAGGTTGGTGGTACAGGAGAGGTGAACCAGAAGGTGTACGCTGACTATCCACCTCTCTTGTACCCCCAACCCCTGCCCAACTGTAAATACCCTGTTGTATCCAAATGTTGCTCCTGCCTGGTTAGCCTGTCTGTGTGTAACTAGGCAACACCACAAGTCCCTGCAATTCACAACCCCATATATCGGGCAAAAATCCCCCCCCCTGGCTGGACAACGCATGGGGCCCCTATCCGCCACAGCATCCAAGTCACGACTATGTGATACTCTACACAGTCAGGCACACTGTAGTGTCTCCGTATTCCCCATTACGGACCACACAGAACTGTAATCCACATACCACAGATCACGAAGGTACCACAACATGGCAAAGGGAGCGCCATACAAACACAGCACACACATGGACCTACCAAATCGGAGCATACCACCCTCACAAACAGCTTCAAGGACATACTGATAAGCACACACATCAAGACAACTGGCCCAGCCATGCTCTTCTCCCCACTGTGAAAGTCATACCATATGCCTCTCACCCCGCTGCTAACCATTAATCAAAACCAACAACGTGCGTCTGCACAGCAGTCCCTATCACATGCACCCACAAACCAGGTATGTCAGGCAGACACCTCCCACAAGCCTAAAGCAACACACACACACACACATACCACCTCCACCTGCTGGTGCACCCCGCCCACAGTTACTGTGCATCAGGCATGAGTATATATGCTGCTGGCATGGCTAGCCACCGTAAGTTACATGTCCGTGCACTGCTGCATATCACTGATACTGTGATAAAAATGGACAATGGTAGTAGCTGTACACACATATTAAAACAAATGTAGGTGGGAACAAATTTAGTACGTACATGTGAAGAGCTCCGTAATCAGCTGCCTCCTGACTGCTGTCCCCTCGCGTGTGTCGCCACAGGCACGTGCTGGGGGGCACACAGGGTCATCCTCTAGATCCTCATTAATGTTGACAGGGATACGGTGCCTGAGAGCAATGTTGTGCAGGATGCAACAGGCTAAGAAGATCTCTGCCACGGTCTGGGGACGGTACTGTAAGGCACCACGTGTCCTATCCAGACACCTGAAGCGACTCTTTAATATGCCAAAGGTGCGCTCTATGATGGAGCAGCTGGTGGCATGGGCCTCATTGTACCTCACCTCAGCATGTGTCCGTGGATGATGCACAGGCGTCAGCAACCAGGGGCGACACCCATATCCTGCATCACCTGCAAAAAGAGAAATGCGTAATATTAAAGGAGGAGGCAATGGGCCCTCGAAATGACACAGGTACAGATGTGCTAAACAAATGCATACCACAATTTGACATCCACATATGACAACACATGATGGGGCAGCCCAGCTATGTGTCAGGGTGCGAGGGCAGACACACAGGGCAAGGGCTAGGTGCACGGATTGGAATCAGTAACCACAGCACATATGCTATGCAGCCATTCAACTATTACGACAAAGCTCCATAGCAAGGTGGACTGCGAGGCCACCCCTATTAGGTCACATACAGTTGACATACCCACATAACAAGTCTGACATCGGCACATACGGTTAGTAACATGAATAACATGTGCACATAAGAAAGGAGAAATACAGACCCAGCAATACACAGTCCCCATACTGTCCAGCCTCAAATTGAGTGAACAGTGCCGAGTTCTGCAGGATATAGGAGTCATGGGTGGACCCTGCAAACCTGGGTACCACATTCAGAATATGCTGATGTGCATCACAGACAACCTGAACATTCAGGGAATGATAGTGTTTGCGGTTGCGGAACACTACCTCCCTGTCTCTGGGCGGGACCAGGGCAACATGTGTGCAATCAATAGCTCCCATCACATGTGGTATCCTGGCTAACGCCTCAAAGGCTTGGTTCAGGGTTCCCCACTGTTGCCTAGTGTGGGGAAGGGCTATGTAATCCCCCACCCAGCTGACCATGGCTCGCAGTACCTGGTGGAGACAGCGTGAGAAGGTGGGGCGGCTCATGCCACCCACTGCGGCCACTGAAGACTGGAAACAGCCGGAGGCAAAGAAATGTAGGGCACCAAGGAGCTTGACCAAACCCGGTATGGCATGAGACCGACCAGTCAGGGGCTCGAGGTCCCTCGTATAGCTCCAGAATAGCTCCCGTGCTCAGGCGGTAGAGGGAGATGACCTGGTCCTCACGCATGCCCTGGAGCTGGGCCCTGGGCCTGTAGAGGCGAGGTCTGCGAGCCTGCACGTCTCCTGCCCCGTGTGGGTACAGCCCCTGCCCGGCCCGCCCCCACAGCTGAAGGCCTGAGTTGAAGCGGGTCCACACCCATGTCCTGGGCCGCAGCCCCATCGACAACATCTCCCCCATCAGGCAACCGCAGCCCCTCATCAACAGCAACCACAACCGCAGCAAACGCAAAGGATGCCATACACACAACCTGTCCAAACGCACAATGACACACAGACAATGACACCCACCTCACTGGCCAGGACACACAGACACACACACAGGCCAAACAACACTCACAAACACAGCCACTACACACACAGAACCATCCTCCAACACTCGTCAACCTCCAGAAACACGTCACCAACTCTGTCTCTCTCCAACACAATCCCATCAATGTGTCCCAGATATGCAGCTGAATATAAAGGGTGGAGGAGTTTTGCGCGCGTTGCGCATGCGCTGTTACATGGGCGCGGCTGTTATGTGCGTTGCACATGTGCTGTTACATGGGCATGGCTGTTATGCACGTTACGCATGCGCTGAGACATGGGCGCAGCCGTTGCTGCGTACGCAACGCGCGTTACGTTGACTCTCCCTATAAAGACCTCTGCATACCTAGGCCACATCGAGGGTGTAGGAGAAGGAGACATAGAGAGAGAGAGAGAGACAGACAGACAAGGAGTGTGGGATTGGTTAGTGTTTGGTGGAGTAGTGTTGGTGTAGAGAGTGAGTGGCAGTTGGAGAGGAGTTGTAGGGGCCAGAGGCAGGTGCAAAGGGTAGTAAGACAGAAGAGGAGAGATAGAGGAGGGGCGTTGAGCAGCAGGTGTGAGAGTCAGCAGAGGGGAGAGGGGGCCAACAGGGGGAGGGGGGTGGTGGGTAGGTGTGGGGGGAAGCCCTGTGGGTGGGGGAAGAGATGGCTGAAAGGGAGGGGGAGGGGGGCCCCGTAGGGTGCTTGAGCACCAGCACATGGCTGGTCGGGAGGTGGGACGGCCATCTGCTCATGTGGGAGGGAGCGGTGGGCAGGGAGGGGGGGAGGCGGGCACATCACGTGGGTCACAGCCCACACAAGGGCCCCCCACTGCCAAGAGAAGGAGGATCCCTGTGCCTGTTGCTGACCGGAGAAGGGCAGTGCGTTTCAGCCCCCAAGAGAACCACACCCTGCTAGCCTGTGTCCTTGAACACTATGATGTTCTGTACGGTCGGCTCAGCAGCAGCATCACAATTGCCACACAGACAGAGGTGTGGGAGGAGGTGCGGGAGGCCGTGGCAGAGGTAGGGGGGACACCAAGGGACCTGGATAGCCTCAGAAAAAGATTCAACGACATCAAGCATGGGGTGCGCGCACACATGACTGCTGAGAGGCAACATGCCATGGGTACTGGTGGGGGTAGCCCCTTCACCCCAACCCTCACCCCCTTGGAGCAGGAGCTGGCAGACAGACACGGGCAAATCTACCTGCATGGCCTTCCAGAGGCCCTGGACATCGCCCATCCCCGGGCAGGTACGTATGTAAGCCTGTGCACCCTCTCCCTCACCCCCCACCGTACCTCCCACTGCTGCTCCCCCCCAACCTCCACTCCCCTGGTATGTCTCTGCCCCCACCTATCACATGGTGTGGCCGAACTGTAACATGGCTAACATTAACTACGTAACCCTCATCACTCGCTCCCATACCCAAACTCTCACTCTGAAGGGGCAACCATCCACCCCTAACGGACCTCTCATGTTGGAACAGGGCCCACCACAATCCCTTAAGCCACATCCACATACCGCACCCCACCGTGCATGCCCCCCCCGGCCCATGGAATGAGCACACAGGTACAGATGAAGTAGCCATTTCACATGACCGTATGAATCACGCTCCCCTCACCTCTCAGCTCAGCTGCGACCTGGCCCCTGCCTGTGGAAAATATTTCCACAGCCACACTGTTCAAGGGGAGCCTCCAGGTCCCCCGCACTCACCTGTCCTCTGGCCATAGCAGGGGCAGTGGGCCCCCTCTGTCTCATACGGGTCACATACAGTCTCCCCTCCCACCCATACCTCTCCCCCAACACTGTGTCGGATGTCATCTGAGCCGCTGCTCCACACAAACAACACCCCGAATAGCTGGTGTCCACCGTCCCAAAAACAACTCCAGACCCACCATCCTCTCATATAGTGAGTAATGTCTCTCAAATCTCCATGCCCATCCCACCCGCAGTCCTGGTGACATGAAAAGTCATGTCGCAGACACCACCCCCAATGTTCGCAACCCCTCCTGCCACCCCCGTATAGCCCCCTGCTCTCACCCATTACAGCAACACACCATCAGGGTCATAGCCCTGTGCTGCCTGCCACCTCTAACTGTTTACCCCCCAACCGCTCTGACTCTGTGCCCCCTATACCCGACAACCACCTGTCAGTCTGCATCACTCCCCATCCCCAATCCCATTCGTGCATGGGATCCACTACTCTTATGAGTAATCCCCCTGCCACTGACCCTCCAGATCTCTCCCCACTATGTCCACAACCTCTCATCCACTATGTCCACCAATTCCAGTGCTGGGTCTGTGGCCCCCTTGACGCCTGTCCCCACCGCTGCTGTGGTGCCTCCTTCTCCCGACATCTTTTGCCCTGTTAGGCGTTCTCCACACAGCCATGCCTCTCTCAGGTTACCCGCTATTTGCGTTCATGTGCCCCCTCCGCTGAGCAGGCCTGGCACACAACCTGCTCCAGTGCTGACCATCCACACAGTAGAT
Organism: Ichthyophis bannanicus; assembly: GCA_033557465.1. Lineage (NCBI taxonomy): Eukaryota > Metazoa > Chordata > Amphibia > Gymnophiona > Ichthyophiidae > Ichthyophis > Ichthyophis bannanicus. Next base: position 29,653,205 of record CM066032.1, on the reverse strand, counting down.
GCATGCCCCTGTCCTGACCATCAGCCATTGATGCCTCCATACAACAGGTCCTGGCCAGCTGGCGAGCTCTCCTGTCTCTCCTCCCCGTCGTCCGTTCTGTACATGCGACCCTCCCCTATGAGCTAATGCATTCCTGGCAACTACCTCCTGTTGTGCGCAAACTGTGGCATGGCGCCACTATGACCAGATCTAGGCCAGCACCCTCCCTGGTCCCACCCCCCCCCCACTCTCCGGTCCCCACCCTTCGCTCCCCCTGGCCCATCCTACCCCTCGTGTCCCACACCCCCTGCTCCCCTGTCACAGATGTGGATACAACGCCCCTCCAATGTCCACTGGGCTGACCACCTGGCACTCCGGTCCCAGTGCTCACACTCTCAACACGTGGAAATAGCCAATCCATCTCATACCTTTTTGCTCCACAATGCTAATGTCTGTGTATCCAGGTCTCGGACATACACATACAGTGTTGCTGTCAGACTATGTAGCCTTCCCACACAGAACGTTGTTACCATCACTGACACACCTATAATAGGTACGCAGTAAGTGGCTACATTTATGCATTTAGGGCATACAGTCCCCAAATATGCCCTCATCAAGGTCTTGTTGGGACTTGTGCGTGACGGCTCTCCAATTTTTCCCAATATTGGTGTTAGCAATGCCCACTCAGGGATGCAGATGAGGATTCCAGGGTGGACAGCGAGAACACCAATATGGGGCTCCAATGGGGAGATGTCGCTTACCAGTCTAAACATACCCGGATGATGGCATATCTCGAGAATGTATACAGAAGGTGCACAAGACATGACTGACTATTGGGTAACGAGGAAATGAAGGCTAGTGATATCAATAGCTGCGTAGTGTATGGATGGTATACAGAGCCAGGAGTTTAAGCTGTGCGATGTAGACCCAGATCTGGAACCGCAGAAATAACTGCGACACTCCTGCCTGCGCCCTGGAGCTAACAGGCAGGAGTGGCCTTATTGTTCCTTTTGAGCAGAGGTAAACTGTTCCCTATGGATGCTGGGAATTTTAGTTTACTCTCCTTTCTCTCAGGAATAAAGTGTAGTTGCGATCAGAGATGGTAAGGCTTGCAAGAAATATTTATTTGTATTGGGGAAGTTCTTCCAGCGCATCAAAATTCACATACATAAACGTAAAGGGTGCATTTTTAACATAAGTAGAAGAAATCAGAACTTAGGACAACTGAAAAAGAATTAGCTTTAACTTCAGCTTTTCATCTATTGAGGAACTTAACTCAGCTCTGCCTCGAGTGGTCACTTATGAACATTGCAGCCTCATAATACCAACTGTTCTTTTCACAGCGTGGGTTCAGAACACAGGTGCAGATAGTTAACTCTTACAGCACGGGCAGCAGAAACAGCAACTTTTGTATTCCTCTTATACAAATGTGCAAAGCTTCTTTTATATTACTCTTCTTTACAACATACAGAGCAGTCCATGCTACAAGGGTCAGTGCCTACGGTAGGTAAATCATTTTCTACCTATTGTCTTCACTAGGCTTCTGCTGTTTTCCTGCTTTCAGCTCTAGAAACTGTTTAAATTCTTGGAAGAGCAAGTCAGCCTGCTTATTATCAGATTGGCCTTTGTCAGCAAATGTTATGCCCTTCTCCCAGTCACTAACAGTTCCCTCTTCAGCACTCGGCTTAAGCAGTTCAGGGCAGTGAACAGGTTCCTTCAACAAAGCAGTGAAAATAGGAAGTTGTGCTTTACCTTCTCTATCGTGGCTTGTATCAGAACTGCCTTCTCTCTGCCAAGCTCCTCTCCTCTTTGGTAGCTCAGGAGCTTTCCAGGTGTGGGTTTTTCTGGGCTTTCCAGGTCCAGGCTCTATCCTGTAGAATAAGTTTTCTTCAAAGTGTGCCTGCCTTTGAGGCTTTCTATTCCAGGGTTCTGTCTTCTTCCAGGACTCTAAAACATGGCTCCTTTTAGCAGCACCTTTAGAACTCCTTTAGCAGCACCTTTAGAACTTCTTTAGCAGCACCTTTAGAACTCCTTTTAGCAGCACCTTTAGAACTCCTTGCAGACCCTCTCCAAACACTCTCAACTCTTCCAGACTCACTCGTACAGCCAAACTGCTTCCTGGTCTCGGATCCACTCTCCGACGACCTCTTAGAGCCACTCTCCCACCTAGTCTCATTCGTAGTCTGCCTAGCAGCCTTGTTCAAAGCTTTAAAAAGAGATTCTTTTCCCGGCACACCTTGTCCAACCCCTGGGTGTGCCCAATCAGCATTGCCTAACTCCTCCCCTGGGCTGGTGTCTGTTCTCAGCTCAGCAGAACAGTATGTTTTTTTCCTTCTAGGATTGAAAATCCTGTGTAAATCCTTTCGCTTTTCAGGATTTTCTTCAATCTCCATCTCCTCTGGAGGGCATTCTTCACCACATAACATTCGTGAAGACATTACGGATGTAAACACATCATACGGACAAGTGATAGAGGGGTGAGTACAGTTCACCGATATTCCCAAAGCAATAGGGTTTGCTCCTAGAGGCAACAAAGTTGTTCTCGGCCTAGGGGGAGCCATGCATGGCTCTGCCAACAGTGCGTGTCCAGGTGTTGCCATGTGTGTCCCATTGGTCCATCCATGTGGCTGATAGTGGTCATGATGCGTGGTCATGGGACTCACAGGGCTCACACACGGCAGTGTGGCAGTATGAGCTGATGAGGACACATGTGCACACAGGATGTCAGAGGTATGGCATGTGCTGTGAGGACTCAGTGCCCACACATACATATCCACATCAGGGCTCCCTGCCCCCTGAACTGCGTGTGCATAGGGCACATCATGTGGACACAACATGCCCCAGTCCTGTACCCATGGAGGGGTGCCCACTGGCCATTGTGTTTGGGTGGGCCGTCAATAGTGTGCTCCACTGTCTGAGCACCTGGGGCATATGGCCAGTCGCTGTAGGTGTGGCCCTGAAACCCCAGAACATGCTGCCATCCAGACAGACCATCTGGCAGGGGTGTGGAACACACATGGCACATGACACCCCTCCCGCAACCCCCGTCAGCATAAGCGGTGTCAGCAGTTGCCATACCCCCTGTGCATGTTGGGCACACAACCATGGGGAGCAGTGTGTCTGGGGATACCCACCTGCACCATAGTCCCTGAGTTCTGTGAGGATGTTGTCCAATGTTGTGGGAGCTGCAACTGCTGCACCGTGGTCCTGAATGGGGTGGGGGCTGTCTCCATGGTCACTGGCTGACCCAGCCTGTGCGGGGCCTGCAACGCCCCCCACTGCAGATGCGGCAAAGGTGGGTCCGCTCTGAGCCTCCGGCACCTCTGGGCTGGTTGGCGTCTGTTCCCCAGCAGCTTTGTCGCGCACGGTGCCATCTTCAGGGCATGCCACGTCCAGAGACCCGTCCTCCTCCTCCTCAGCAGGTACCCCCATGGTACTGTAGTCACCTGGGTTGGGTGAGAGCATACAGGTGGCAGGTCAACCACGGGTTACAAAATATGTACACGTGTGCAAAACATTCCCCACCCCCCGGCAATGTACACCTGGGGGTGCCCTGAACATGTCCCACCCCAGCACTTCCATGCCACCGACCATTACGATTCTGCAAATAAAGGGCGCTGCAAGCACATGCATTGCTGTCAATATGATTTGATGAACAAACTGACATATCTGCGTGCGTTGGAGTCCCGATGGTGGCTGACTGTGCATATTGCTGTTTGGTATATGTGCTTTACCACCTTCAGAAGGGGGGTAGCGGTGTACAGTATACATACCATCACACAAGGGGCGCAAGGCCGGAAGGGGGAAAGGAGGTCACAAATATCCAATGGCATACCAGGAGGGGAGGGGGACGCCACAAGATGCAGGGAGTGGGTCACACACAGTGGGATGAAAGATCAACGCCAAGGGAGGTGAAATGGGTCTGTAGTTTGCACATGAAAGTGTGGTGGTGGGGATGTGATTAGATTTGGGGTTGTTAAATAGTGTGTTCTCATACATTGTGAACTATTATACTGTCATATGTACAGTTATGGGGGGGGAAGGGGGGATGGACTGGTCTGTATGCTGGTTCTGGGGGGGTGTCCATAGTGACCGCTGAACAGGGTTTGTCACCAGCCTTTTGCAAAGGTCCTTGCTATCTGTGGTTAGTCTCAGATCATCTGGGCTAGCATTCCATATGGATGTAGCAGCCAGGGAGATTGCTCTTTGTGCGGTGTCTTTGTGTGTCCTGGTGATGCCGTTTGGGTTGTTTACCCAATTGAAGGGGCCTCCTCCTCTTGCCAGTGTGCCTGTGTCGGGTTGTATGGGTGTGTGTAGGCATATGCTGGGGGACTGTGGTATGATAGTACAGATGTTCATGATAACTTTGTATTTGCTGCGTGCGATGATTGGGAGCCTGTGCAGTTCTCTCAGTATGGGTGTCAGGGGATTGGAGGAGTTGTGTGTGTGGTTCATGGGCAGGGCCGTGACTATAGCATGCTGCTAGTCAGATGGTATGTTGGCAGTGGTGAGCAACGGGACGCAACCCAAAGTAATGGGGGAGTGACAGGTGTGTTGCACATGTGGCTAGGGAGGTGCCCTCCTTCCCCCATGCATGGCTGTGTGTAGGACTGAGCAGTTGGCATGTGTGTGGCATGTGTATGGATGACATATGGGTCACGAGGGTATCTCACACATCACCCACAGGTACACAACGGGCTCACCAGCTGCTGCATGCGGATATGGGGGCTATTACACGTGAGCTACAACAGACGAGGGCCGCATTCACTATGGTTGTTGATGAGCTCCAGAGAAACAGGGCCACAAATGCCCTGATTGTGGAGGAGATGCGGCAGACCAGGGCAACGAATGATCTTATGGTGGGGGCGCTCCTCAGAATAGCACGAGCACTTGAGACAAGAACAGACCTGATGCAGCAGCCTGTGTCAACCCCGCCACCAGAGGCTGCATCACCTGAGCAACTACAGGGGCGTGGGCCGCCACGTGGGCGGGCTGTGCAGGGTGGGAGGGGCAGGAGGGGCGGCCAGGGTGGGAGTCGCAGCAGGAGACATAGGATGTGATGTAAACAAAGTAAACTTTCATGTATCTGTACATACTGTGTGTATTCCTTTTTTTGGGGCAGGGGTGCCTGACGACACACACAACACATGTTGTCTCCCCATCCACGTGGCCACCATCAGGCCCCTCAGTGCGGGGGTGGCTATACCGGCTGGACCCTGTGTGTCATGGACGTTGGCAGGTCCCAGCCATCGTGCCCCGGCATAAGGGGATGGCCATGCTCCCCAGATGCAAATGGCACATGTCCTGGTGCCACATGTCTGTTGCTTGGCCCTGTCGCCGTCCCGAACCCCAGATCCCCCAGCAGGAGCCACACAGGTGCATACCATCTCCATGGCCCCACACGACCTACGTGGCAGGGCTCCCATGTTAACCTGCTTGTAGCACTGACAGACATGGCTTGCTTACATAGGTCAGTTGCGCATTCCTACATGCACCAATGGTCACCCACTGCCCATCCCTGGGACATGCATGTCCCTGGGGCAACCACATATGCCATCCCCCTGGGCAGCTCCTTGGTTCAGAGGCACACCTTCCCCACAGAGAACAGCCATCGCTATCATCCAGTTCAGCTATTGACACACATGCATCGTGCATCTGAGATGGCTCTCACACATTCCACTCGGCAAACACGTAACCAGAGTCTGTGTGACATGATCCACATCGGCACACCACAGTGTCTACAATGCACATACATGCCCGCACACATGGCCATTCCCCCCACCAACATGTGGGGACAGGACATATCTGCTACACATGTCGCCCTTGCATACACATACCTCCCGGAACATATGTCCCAGGAACATATCCATAGCCTGTCTGGTGGACTGACGAAGGACCAATGGTTTTGTTTCAAACATGTTTATTTCTGAACAGTTCAACATATAACTCTGCCATACAGCACACATAGCACACTACATTTGTAGACCCTCTGTACAGGCCTATCATGCCATGCGGTGTCACACCAGCTGCCGTGTGGGGTGGGGGGACACAGGACACCACAGGGCACGTGTATGGGCATCCCAGGAGCCATCACACACTCCTGGGATGCCCGTCAGGGGATGGCCGCCGAATGGGCATCCATCCCATCTTGGCGGCCATCCACTGCACAGCCGCTGTCAGCCACTGGTTGCTGTGCACAACCTGAAGCAGGGTGTGCTGCATGCCAACCAGGGCAATATGCATGTCGTGCATGCACATGCCACCACACACACACATGGTGCCAGGTGTATGCGTGGTGGCATGTGCATGCAGGCCGTGTGTGTCCATGGCTGGCGCGTCCTCCCCTGCCCATACATCATGTACAGGCAGACGCGGTGGCTGACAGGGGCCCACGCTGCCCTGTGGTGTCCTGTTTGCCCTGGCACCCTCTCCCCTCCCATGGCTGTGCTCCTCCCCCCATGACAGCTCTCCCTTTTTCTCTGCCTCCCCCATGCTCCCCCCCTCTGCCCCACCCTCCCACACATCAGATACACTCACTCCCTCCCCTTCCGCCCTACCCCAGCCCCTCCATGCCCACATTGTCCCCCTCTTCAGCGTCCGCCATCTCCTCAGCCACCGCCTCGTCCTCTGCCTCTGTGGCTTGCTCCTCCTCCTCGTCCTCGGTGGTGTGGCGGGTGGTGGGGCATGGTAGGGGCCTCTCAGGTGCCGATGGGCCCTCACCAGTGTCATTGCGCTCTGTGGAGGATGACAGGCATAAGATCATTGTCCTGTGGGTCATCTGGCACATGTACATATTGAGGCAACACATGGGCTAGTGCGCCAGCGTGACATCCCTTATGGTTCTGCATCAACGGCCCAACTCACCTACACCTTGGGCCATCGCCCTCCGTTGGAGGCGGGAGAGATACTCAGGATGGTGCAGCCCTAGCTCCCGGGCCTTTTTCCTTAGGTCCTCCACCTGTGCAAAATGAGTGGGGGCATCAGTGACCATATATCTCTGGTGAAATGAGTGGGGGCATCAGTGACCATATATCTCTGGTGTGTGGACGACACAACGCTAACCTCTCTGGGGGTGGTGTCTCCTGTCACACTGCTCCGTGTGTCAGGCCTTGGCTTCTGCCAGTGCCACCTCAATGTGTGGCTGTAGGTACGGGCATGTCTGCAGTGACACCTATGTGGCCTGTGCACCTTACCCTAGACAGACTGTTCAGTGTTCTTATGCTCTCTCTGCATGACATGGCAGCACCTTGTCACATGTGGTTTGCCGTGATGGTGTCCAGTGGACCCCCTGACCCCTGCTGTGGCCATAGGCCACATTGGCTGTCCCCCTGTCCTGACCACTTCATCCAACGCATCCCCGATGGCAACGCCATACCTCAGAACCCATGGGTGATGTGTCCACATATCGAGCAGTGGGTGGGTGGCCCTGTGCACCTTGCCTGGGGTACCTACCCTGACATTTGCCCCTCTAGTATTCCTATGGCCCATGACCAGGGACCGGTCTAGGTATGTCAACGGTGCTTTGCAGCCACAGGGGCCAGGGCCTACACAACGGACTGGCCCATTTCCAACTGTGCTCCTGTCTGGGTGTCGGGCATTGTAGTGCAGACCTGACAGGTGCATTGATCCTTCCAAAAGCATCTGTGATGTTCCTCTGCAACCAGGGGTGGCATTGTTGCTGAGTGGGTGGATGGGTGTCCTGACTCAGCATACAGTTCTGAGGACATGGCTCTGTTACAGGCCTACGTAGTCAGATCCCATTGCCCGTGGGGGTTGGGTGCTGCTCAGCACATTCACATCTTCACCCACCTCAACGTTGGGGTGCCTCACATACGTGTGTGGAGTGGCACTCCCCCCATACTGGGGGATATATGCAACCTACCCCGGTATACGTTACACCCGGTGCTGAGTAACATACCAAACGCTGCATTCAGGTCCCGGGCACCATCCGAGTCTGTTATCCTAGCACACATCAGCATCACACACCGTATCACCCATGGTGACTGGGAGCCCACTCTGATGGGCCCTCAGCCCTCCTGGGGGGATGAAATATGGTTTAAACTGCAACAGCACACAGATCCATCTCACAAGGGTGACTGAGAGCCCACTCTGATGGGCCCTCAGCCCTCCTGGGGAGAAGGAGGATGTTTTAAATTACAAAGGCACACACATATCCATCTCATCAGGGTAGCTGAGAGCCCACTCTGATGGGCCCTCAGCTCTCCTGGGGAGAAGGAGGATGTTTTAAAGTACAAAGGCACACACACATCTCCATCTCACCAGGGTAGCTGAGAGCCCACTCTGATGGGCCTTCAGTCCTCCTGGGGATAGGGAGGTTGCTTTAAACTGCAACAGCACACAGATCCATCTCAAAAGGGTGACTGAGAGCCCACTCTGATGGGCCCTCAGCCCTCCTGCGGAGAAGGGGGATGTTTTAAAGTACAAAGGCACACACACAGCTCCATCTCACCAGGGTAGCTGAGAGCCCACTCTGATGGGCCTTCAGTCCTCCTGGGGATAGGGAGGTTGCTTTAAACTGCAACAGCACAGAGATCCATCTCACCAGGGTAGCTGCGAGCCCACTCAGATGGGCTCTCAGCCCTCCTGTGGAGAAGGAGTATGTTTTAAAGTACAAAGGCACACACACAGCTCCATCTCACCAGGGTAGCTGAGAGCCCACTCAGATGGGCCCTCAGCCCTCCTGGGGAGAAGGAGGATGTTTTAAATTACAAAGGCACACACACAAATCCATCTCACCAGGGTAGCTGAGAGCCCACTCAGATGGGCCCCTCAGCCCTCCTGGGGAGAAGGAGGATGTTTTAAAGTACAAAGGCACACACACATATCCATCTCACCAGGGTAGCTGAGAGCCCACTCTGATGGGCCCTCAGCCCTCCTGGGGAGAAGGAGAATGTTTTAAATTACAAAGGCACACACACAAATCCATCTCACCAGGGTAGCTGAGAGCCCACTCAGATGGGCCCCTCAGCCCTCCTGGGGAGAAGGAGGATGTTTTAAAGTACAAAGGCACACACACATATCCATCTCACCAGGGTAGCTGAGAGCCCACTCTGATGGGTTCTCAGCCCTCCTGGGGAGAAGTAGGTTGCTTTAAACTGCAACTGCACACAAATCCATCTCACAAGGGTGACTGAGAGCCCACTCTGATGGGCCCTCAGCCCTCCTGGGGAGAAGGAGGATGTTTTAAATTACAAAGGCACACACACAACTCCATCTCACCAGGGTAACTGAGAGCCCACTCTGATGGGCCCTCAGCCCTCCTGGGGAGAAGGAGGATGTTTTAAATTACAAAGGCACACACATATCCATCTCATCAGGGTAGCTGAGAGCCCACTCTGATGGGCCCTCAGCTCTCCTGGGGAGAAGGAGGATGTTTTAAAGTACAAAGGCACACACAGAACTCCATCTCACCAGGGTAGCTGAGAGCCCACTCTGATGGTCCTTCAGTCCTCCTGGGGATAGGGAGGTTGCTTTAAACTGCAACAGCACACAGATCCATCTCAAAAGGGTGACTGAGAGCCCACTCTGATGGGCCCTCAGCCCTCCTGGGGAGAAGGAGGATGTTTTAAATTACAAAGGCACACACACAAATCCATCTCACCAGGGTAGCTGAGAGCCCACTCAGATGGGCCCCTCAGCCCTCCTGGGGAGAAGGAGGATGTTTTAAAGTACAAAGGCACACACACATATCCATCTCACCAGGGTAGCTGAGAGCCCACTCTGATGTGCCCTCAGCCCTCCTGGGGAGAAGGAGGTTGCTTTAAACTGCAACTGCACACAACACCATCTCACCAGGGTAGCTGAGAGCCCACTCTGATGGGTTCTCAGCCCTCCTGGGGAGAAGTAGGTTGCTTTAAACTGCAAATGCACACAAATCCATCTCACCAGGGTAACTGCGAGCCCACTCAGATGGGCCCTCAGCCCTCCTGGGGAGAAGGAGGATGTTTTAAAGTACAAAGGCACACACACAACTCCATCTCACCAGGGTAGCTGAGAGCCCACTCTGATGGGCCCTCAGCCCTCCTGGGGATAGGGTGGGTTTTCTGATTTAGACACCTACATACACCATATCACCAGAAAGACTGAGTACCCACTTTCATTGGACTCTCTGGGCAACTGAGGGTAGGGCTGATGTGTCACCCTGGAAATGCAGACACACCATATGGTCATGCTGTTTGGACCTCCTCCTTAGGCATATATGTGGGCTACCTGTGTTACTGTTACTGTTTGGACATCAACGGCAGCAGCTGACATGACACCAGGATGGCACCAGGGCCCCTGTAAACAGGGCTCTGGCCCCCTGGGCGACAGCTGGAGCAACCACATGTGCTACATAGACATTATGGCACATAGATTTACCTGCTACATACAACTAATTGTGATAGACTACCTACACACACCAGCATGTGCAGCTGCAGTCAACACTGGATATGTGTATGGTTCAACTGACCTGTCCCCATGCACTTACCTCCCGTGGGTATGCAGCTGCACGGTTGTAGCGCCGTGTTACTCTGTCCCATGCCCTCCTGACCCTGACCAGGTCCTGTCGCCTGGAGGACCCTGGAAAAAGCTTCTCCTGCTTTAGGGCTATCAGCCCTGCCAGGTGCCGCAACTCCTACCTTGTGAAGGTAGGTTTCCTAGATCGGGTTTCCATCTTCACCTTTGCAGTGTGTAATATTCTATGCTAGGTGAGTTACACATGATTTGGTGTCGCCAACAGTGTCTACATCTATCTCAGCTGCATACACACTTTTCACTGCTATGTATGCCATCTAAAAACTACACTTTGTCATCTGTGCATTTATATGGTTCCATACCCACCGGGGTCTCGAACCCATCACCACTGGTGCCTGGGTTAATGTCCTATCCATTGTGCCATGCTTTTGCACATAGCAGGAACTTCTTACACAGAGATACTAAGGGGGACTCTACACATATTTGTCTTAATGTGAGCCCTGCAATAATGTGCAGAATGACGTGTGGGGGGGGGGGGCTGTTATAAGAACATAAGATATGCCATACTGGGTCAGACCGAGGTCCATCAAGCCCAGTATCCTGTTTCTAACAGTGGCCAATCTAGGTCATACGTACCTAGCAGTATCCCCCAAAGACACAGGTTCCACAATGCTTGTACTGGGTCAAGCACTGATTATCCTGAGTCCCTTTTTAATAGTGGTTTATGGACCTTTCCTCCAGGAACTTGTCCAAACCTTTTTTAAACCCAGCTACACTAACAGCCCTTACCACATCCTCCGGTAACAAATTCCAGAGTTTGATTACACGTTGAGTGAAAAAATATTTTCTCTTATTTGCATACATGTGGGAAGCGCACATTAGGTGGCATGGCACTCAATATGGCACTATGGGGGTAGGTGTGCCACGTTAATGCACGTCATTCCTAGGTAGGTGTGCTGTCATCCAGACCTAGTGGTACAGGTGTGGCGCATTGGTTTACAGTCTGCATTATGGTACAGGCGTCAAGGGTTCAAGCACCCAATGGGGCTATTGCGTCTGGCTGCCTGATACATTGCTCTCTACTATCAGCAGTGATGTCTGCGGCAGTTTCCTTTTATTTTCATATGTGCTGCCAGCACACACACCCTCACAGTGCCATACCCTGATGTGACGCATCAGGCGTCCTATGGGGCTAGCCAGCAGACACGTTATAAGGTTCACTGTCTGCCACAATGCCTTATACTGTTCCCTTATAAGGCGCATCATAGGTCACCTTATGGTGTACTGTTTTGGCGCTTTTTGGTGCGCTTTTGAGGGAACCTGGGTCTACAGTACTGAGGGTGTTGCTGCTGGCAGCACTACATAGACGTAGGGAACATAGAGGCCTCTGCTAGCACTATCAGAGACCCCCACTGTGGGTTCACACCCATGACCTCTCGCTCCTCAGGCAGTAAGGTCACCAATGAGCTACATCTCCATAGCTGCTACGTAACCGCTGGCTGGCTACAGTGGGACCTCAGGTCATCCCACGAACCATCTGCTGTGGTTACCGGGATAGGGTTATACCACACATACCCATGATGCACTGCACATGTCAATCGGCACTCTTCAGATACCCATGGGATGGGGTATGCACCCCCACAGCACCGCAGCCTGGTAGGGGGTACTGACCGTATGTGTTACGGGCACAGGGTAGCTGCAGGCCATCACATTGTGGGGTCCAGTGCTCACCCTGATGGTGAGGTGGGTCTAACGGCACCATATCCAGAGCACCTGGCGTATCTGAGATAGGCTATGCTGCAGGACCCCATCACTGACAGTGTGTGATAGGTTGGTCTTGCAGATGCCCTTGGGCATACATCTGTGTCCATTGGTATTCCACAGTTAAGTTTTGCCCTTGAGGACTATGATGCACCCAGATTAGCGCATGTCCTGTGTGGGTGCCATGCCCACATGCTCTGTCTGTGTGTGTGTGTGTGTGTGTGTGTGGGAGGGAGGAGGGGGGGAGGGAGGGGGGGGAGGAGGGGGGGGAGGAGGGGGGGAGGGAGGGGGGGGGAGGGAGGGGGGGGAGGGAGGGGAGGAGGGGGGGGGGAGGGAGGGGGGGAGGGAGGGGGGGAGGGGAGGGGGGAGGGGGGGGAGAGGGAGGGGGGAGGGAGGGGGGGGAGGAGGGAGGGGGGGAGGGGGGGGGGAGGAGGGAGGGGGGGGAGGGGAGGAGGGAGGGGGGGGAGGGGGGGGAGGGGGGACGGGGGGGGGAGGAGGGAGGGGGGGGGAGGGGGGGAGGGGAGGGGGGGGAGAGGGAGGGGGGGGAGGGAGGGGGGGGAAGGGGGGAGGGAGGGGGGAGGGAGGGGGGGGAAGGGGGGAGGGGGGGGAGGGGGGAGGGGGGGGGAGGGAGGGAGGGGGGGGAGGGAGGGGGGAGGGGGGGAGGGAGGAGGAGGAGGAGGTGGGGTGGGGAGGAGGTGGGGAGGGAGGGGAGGGGAGGAGGTGGGGAGGGAGGGGGGAGGAGGTGGGGTGGGGAGGAGGTGGGGAGGGAGGGGAGGGGAGGAGGTGGGGAGGGAGGGGGGAAACACCTTTGGCAGATTATACTGTCCCCTAGAGCTCAGTATCCCCCACCAACACATCCGCATCCCTGTGATGGTGGCGATCATCCACCTCAATGCATCTGGGGTACAGACAGCTTACAGGGAGGCCCCAGCAATTCTGTATGCATCCATTGGGCAGTAGGGGACAGACCACAGGACTGGAGATGTTCAGCTGGCCCCCACCACTATCGGACTTTCTTGAACAGCAAGCACAGGGGGTCTCCATCTGCTGCACCCCGCAAGGTGTTTGAGCAATACACATGGACAACACATGCAATCTGCTAGCTAGTCCATAATACTGGGGTGCGGTGTTCACCCCATACCTGGGATGTGAACACACTCACCGAGCAGATAGGTCGGTGATTGGGCCCCCAGAAGGGGAACCCATATATATCACCTCATGGTAAAACTATATAGCACTATGGGGGCACCTAGCCATGCCATGGTCACTGTCCAGTCATGGTGAGGGTGCCTCCCAGCGGGACATTATGGGGCCACCCTGTCCCTGCAGGTGGTGGCTGGCCACTACACTGTCACAGCCATTGCCCTATGCCGTGTGCTGCTGCATCCTGGCCAGGCCACCCTGTCCAGGCTATACCCACAATACCTTGCTCCTCATTATGCACATTGGCAGACTGACACTCTGAACACTGCAAGCAGTGTGGTCTGCATAAGGTGTTAGCATCCACCACACATTGGATGGACAGAGACACTCTTTCACACCTGTGGCAGCATTGTGGCAATGTAGAGGCATTTTGCAGCCCTTCCAACCTCACCAGGCCTGGTTACAGCACAAACATGGCTATGTTATGCAGCAATGTGTGGGTCACTCCACAGGGTGCAGGACACTTCTGGACAACAGACCTGCTACACGCTCCACAGACATCGTGGAGGTTGCTGTGCTACGGATCAAGGGGCAGTTTGCACCTAACTTAGGATTATCTATCAGCCATTGTTCATAGCAACTTTTTTATATGTGGTACCTCATCCCCTGTTTTAGGGTGGCATTGCTATGGTCTGCAGGCGCTAGTATTGGGGGCGCCACGCAGTGCCCAACATTCTGCCTCTCCAGGAAGCTTTGGGAAATGGCGCCTGTGGGTGCAGGTGTGTCCGGCCCTGTTGGCCTCTGCTCTCAGGCAGAACCTCCCAACACCAGTCCTAGTGGGCCAAACACTGTTCGGGTTTCCATGCTGTCCCTAATGAATAAGCATGGAATACATCTGCATACCATGTGGGCGGTACGGTGTCATGCAGCACAGACATTTTTCTTTGGGACAGCATGGGTCACGATTGTTGTTTGGCCCTCCAGGGCCTCTTTTGGCCGACTCAGGTGTAGGTGATGCGCATGCTTATGATGTCTATGCTCTGTAGGGCAAGATATGGGCCTCTGCAGCATGTTTGTGTTCTCTGCACTGTTGGTCCACTTTTGACTGGCATGGCTTAGTGGTGGGTAAAATATGGGGCCTGGAATGTCAGGCCCTCAGCTGGGATTTGAACCTGTGACCTTCTGCTCTTGAGCGCATTGCCTGTGTGTACTGCACCACAATGTGGCCACAGAGATGTTTTCCTCCCTGGAGATGCCATGACTGTTGGCCAGGCAATGTACGTCTGTTGCACTGCACGGCACCCACCTGACCAAGGCTCGGGCACGTTCCGCTTTGGACAGCGGGCAATGGTCCCTCCTCCACCCGTACCCCTGCAACGCCATGTTGCCATGTTCCTATCTTGGGGACAGCGTGCACCCTGTGTGATTTGTGTCCCTCCAGGGCTGCATTTGGGGGACTCAGGTGTAGGTGATGCGCATGCTTATGATGTCAACCCTCTGTAGGGCAAAATGTTGGCCTTTGCAGCATGTTTGTGTTCTCTGCACTGGAGGTCCTCTTTTGACTGGCACGGCTTGGTGGTGGGTAAAATATCGGGCCTGGAATGTCTGGCCCTCAGCTGGGATTTGAACCTGTGACCTTCTGCTCTTGAGCATACTGCCTGTGTGTACTGCACCGCAATGTGGCCACAAAGGTGCTTTTTTCTCCGGCGATGCCATGACTGTTCGTCAGACAGGGCCTGTGTGCTGCAGTGCATGGCACCCACCTACACAGGGCTGGGCCATGGTCCACTGTGCGCAGCTGCCACTGCACCCTCCCACACCCTCCTCTGCCCCCTCTCCCACCCTCAGCCACCCTGCCGACATGCCCTTCTGCTGGTGGTGCTGGTGGAGCACAGTGTCCAGCCGTGTCAGCTGCCTATGGTGCGGGTTCTGGGGTGAGGGTGGCTGCATAGATGTCCGCGCTTCCCCCCAACACCGCCTGCCAATGTTGGTACTATCCCCTGTAACACTGTGGGGGTTGAACTCGTGCCCATGCTGGACCCTCATCATTTGTTGTCTGGCTGCTCTACTGTTTCAGCATTCCTATGGCCCACCTAGGCATCACCCTGATCTGCACTGTGGCCCAGCTGCACCACAGCATGTGAGGCCTGCGGCCCTCTGTGTCCCCTTTCCCAGCATCTGTCCAGTTGCCCATTCCGACATCCCCGCCCTGCTGTTGTGGGACATGTGCACGCCATAGGGAGCCTGTCCAATGGAGTGGGACACCCTGCACAGCACAATATCCCTGTGGGATCATTCATCCTGTATGGGGATGGTGCGTGGACCCTTCCGCATTTCATATATTTCTTTTTGGGTGCTTTCTTGGGGGTGTTTTTTGCTGTTTCCCATTACTATCACTCTTACCCAGCTTGGTTATGTTTTTCTATATTTTTTGGGGGTCCTTTTCACTGTTTCTTTACCCCTTCTGTTCTGTGCACATATATCACACTAATCACCGTTTTGTAGGTTTCCCTGGATTTGCTGTACATTGCTGACAGAAATGGTTTCTCTTCCCTTTAAATCTTTTCTAACTCCAGGGTTTCACTGGCGCTAGTTTTGTGACTCGGATTTCACAGCGTTAGTGTGCGGGGAGCCTCTCCCCTCCCACCCTCCGCCCATTGACTCCTTCTCTCTGCCCCTGGGGAGCCTTCCTCTGCCCTCCGGGAGCCTTTTCCCACCTTCAGCGCTCGTTTGCGCCGCAGCGCGCGTTATCGCGCGATATGGTACCAGTGCGCCTTAGAACGCGCCGTCATCGCACGATAAGGTACCTTATCGCGCGATGACATCGCAGAGCGCACTTTAAGACGGTTTAGTAAACATACCCCTAGGGGGCATGTTTACTAAACATTCCTAACGTGCGGGGCCGCGGTAGTGTCCTGTGCCATATAAGGAGTGGGCGGTTCAGGCCGAAAAAGGAAAAAAAAAGACCGTATGTGTGCGCGTCGCGTTAATGTGCGGGGCCCACATTAGCGCGTGGGAAGGCTAAGTGGGGCGCAGCTGGGCACATATAGGAACAGAGCTGTAGCACAATGGTGAAGACAATAACCAATGGTGCAGGGGCCACTGGTTCAATCCCCCAGTGTGTGCAGCCCAAAAAGGCTGGCTGAGGCACCACCTTGAATGTGGAAATGTGTGTCAGGAGGCAAAATAATTTTGGGGCGGCATAAGGCGGCGCACTGTTCATTGTGGGGCGGCATAAGGCGGCGCACTGTTCATATTGGGGCGGCATAAGGCGGCGCACTGTTCATTGTGGGGTGGCATAAGGCGGCGCACTGTTCATTGTGGGCAGCAGGATGCGGCGTGCTGATGGCCACAAGGCGGCGCGCTGATGCTAAAGCAAAGGGACACAGCCACAGCACAATGGTTAAGACACTGACCAATGGTGCAGGGACCAGGGGTTCAATCCCTCACAATGCCCATTGAAAAAGGCTAGCTGAAGCAGTATATTTTATGTTGTGGAGTGCTTTAGGAGGCTTTTTAATTCTATTTTGTGATAACTACTAGCAAACGCACTCTCACAGCATGTTAACATAAGGTGGACCATATGGCACATGTTACAGTGCACCGTCCGCCAAGGCACCCTAGAATGTCCCCTATAGGGCAGCATGTATGTTGCGACACAGGATAATGTATAGTGCACCCTATATGGATGCCAACCATAAAGTGCCCTATAGGGCGCCCAATAAAGCACCCTCAGAGGCAACTTATGGGTACAGTACGCTGATGGTGTTATTGCAGGCATCAACATATGTACAATAAATGTAAAAAATGCTTTGGAAAACCCTATCACAGAACCCCACTGTGGGTATGAACCCATGACCTCTGGCTGCACAGGCAGTGGCGTAACCATTGGGCTACACCTCTATAGCTGTAAGCAAGCTCCTGCCTGGCTGCAGATAGCCTGCACGTCACATCACAGACAGTCTGCTGGTGTAAACAGGATAGGGTTAGGCCACCCGTACCCATGATGTACTGCACATGCAAATCAGCTGTCCACAGATGCACACAAGATGGGAACTGCACCCCTAAAGCTACCCGGCCTGGTAGGGGGAGGTGTCCTTGTGCACCCACACAGCACCTCGGCCTGGTATGGTGTCCTGAGTGGGTGGACAAATGGCAAAGAGTAGCTAAACACAATCACATTGTGCGGTTACTATGCCCACCCTGAGTGTGTGATGATGTGCCCAGGACCAGGTGCACAACACCTTGCATGGCTGAATGCGGCCATGCCAGAGCTCCAAAGCAGCAATAAACTGTGAATTAGGTAGGTGCTGCATAAACATCTTGGAGATTGCTGTCTGCCACAGTTAGTGGAACACCACCCCCCCCCCCGGTGGATAAAACAGGGTCTCCCACCAACAGATCCCCATACTATCTTTTCCCTTCCCTCCCCCCTCTGATGGCAGTAGAGTCGACCATCAACCCCAGTCCTGCTGGGGTAATTGACCCACCCCCCCCCCCCCCCCCCCACGGCAGCCCAAGCAGCTCCACACACATCCATAACACAATATCAGACAGACATTAGGCCTGGATATTCATAGATGCACCCCACCACTATCTGATATTTGCCTGCAGCAAGCCATCAGCCACTGCAAGGCACTCCTTCAAGACACATACCATCTGTGCTCAGTCTGCTGGTTGGTCCTGATGGAAATGCATGCACACACAAGCAGATAAGTCAGTGAAAAGGCCCCAACAGGAAACCCATATATATCACATGAGAGAAACACAATACAGCACTATGGGTGTGCCTAGCCATGCTGCCATCACTGCACACTCAGGGTGAGAGTGATCCCCCAGCAGCACATACAGAGGTCCCCCTGTCTGTGTAGGTGGTGGCCGGGCACTACCATGTCCCTGCCAGTGCCCTATGCCCTGTGCAGCTGCATCCTGGTCAGCCCACCCTGTCTGAGATATACCCATGGTCCCTTGCTACTCATTATGCACATTAGCAGGTCAATACTGGCAACAGTGCTGGCAGTGTGGGCTGTGGAAGGGGCTTGCAGCCAGCACCCACTGTATAGACCAGGGGTGGGCACCTCCGGTCCTGGAGGGCCGCAGACCAGTCAGGTTTTCGGGATATCCCTAATGAACATGCATGAGATATATATGCATTAGAGATATCCTGCCAACCTGACTGGTTTGTGGCCCTCCAGGGCTGGATTTGGAGACCCCTGCCTTACACCTCTGTCATTTAAGATCGTGAGTGGGCAAGGTACAGATGTCCTAGACATCAAAAGGGTATATAGAATGTGTCACATTCCTCCTCGATTCTCACCACCACCAAAAAGTTGTCTAATAGACAATTTTTTGGTGGTGGTGAGAAGTGAGGAGGACTGTGACAAATTCTATCTAACCTTTTTGATGTCTTGGACATCTGCACCTTGTCCACTCACAATCTTAAATGACAGAGGTGTAAGGCAGGGGTCTCCAGATCCAGCTCTGGAGGGCCACAAACCAGTCAGGTTGGCAGGATATCTCTAATGCATATATATCTCATGCATATTCATTAGAGATATCCCGAAAACCTGACTGGTCTGCGGCCCTCCAGGACCAGGTTTGCCCACCCTGGTATAGACAGACACACACTTCCACACCTATGCCAGCATGGTGCTACTATTGAGGAGGTAATTAGCCTTGGCCACCAAACCTGTCCTAGGCACGGCAAGGCATGGATATGGTACGCAGTACTGCTGGGGGTCACTCCCCAGGGTGGTAAACACCGTCAGAGGCCAGTCCTGGAGCACGCCCCGCAAACACCTAACAGATTGTTCTGATGGGGTCAACTAGCAGTATGTGCGTAACGTATGGATATCTATCTGCCAGTACTCCTAGCAAACGTCTCAGAGCTGTGTACCGTATACCTCAGGTGTAGGGTGACATTGCTAAGGTATGCAGGTGCTAGTATTGGGAGATGCACGCAGGGTCCACTGTTCTGCCTCTCCAGGAGACATTGGCCAATGGGGCCTGTGGGTGTGGGTGTGGGTGTGTCTGCTCCTGTTGGCTGCTGCTTTATGCAGAGATTCCCAACCCCAGTCTAGGTCTGCATCACACTGTTCGTGTTTTCCTGCTGTCCCTCATGAATATGCATGAGCTACATCTACATGCCATGGGGGTGGTGCATAGATATACAGCACAGGCATTTGTATGAGTGGCAGCATGGAACCTGACTGGTGTGTGGCACACCAGGAATGCATTTGGGAGAGTCTGCTCTAGGTACTGCCCCTGTTCATGGTGTCTGTGCTCAGTGGGGTAAAAGATAGACGTATTACCATTGCATATGTCCTCGTCTGTGTAGGTCTGGGAAAAATATGTGGCTAGGATTGGCAGAAGCCCAGCTGGGCTTTGAACCTGTGACCTTTTGTTCTTGCATGCACTGTCTGTGTGCACTGCACCACCGTGTAGCCACAGATTGGCTGGTTTCCCTGGAACGTCCATGACTGTGGATCCGGCAGGGCCTGTCGGTTGCAGTGGACTGTGCCAGCCTGCACATGGCTAGGCCTCTGTCTTCTGTGGCTAGCAGCCACTGCCCCCTGCACCACATGTACTCGTCCGCCAACATGCTGGCATGAGCTGCTCTCAGAAACAGCAGATGACCAGATTGCAATGTGGCAGTACGGGACTACATTTGGGGGATTTGGCTGTAGGTAATACCCATTGTTGTTGTGTTTTTGCAGTGTTGTGTAAAATATGGGTGTTTTCCCCATGCTTATGTTCCCTGCAATACAGGGGTGTCTGCGCTATCTTTGTTTAGTGGTGGGTAAAATATAGGGGCTGGGCTGGCATGTGCCCCAGCTGGGATTTTAACCTCTGACCCTCTGGTCCTAGAGGTACTGGCTCTGTCCGCTGCACCACACTATGGCCACAGAGACAATGCAGCCCCTGGAGGTAGTATACCTGGCAGGATGGAGTCACAAACCCTGCTCTACGCATTTTTACTGTGGGCACATGCACTCTGTCTGGTGACAAACGTGCACATAAACCCCGGAAATGACCACAGACACTGGGGGACAATATATCACCACGCTGGGCAAAAGTGATATTAATGGGCAACCATAGCAAACACTCCCAGGAAAGCTCCAAAAAGGACATTTGTTTTGGATGAGTCTCCGCTCCGTAGACCCTTCCAATATTCATTTCTTCTTTCTGGAGCTTTCCTGGGTGTGTTTTCTATATTTGCCCATTACTATAACTGTTCCCCAGCTGCATTACTATTTGTGATATTTTTGTTGTGGTCACTTTCTATTTTTATTTTCACTTTTGTGCTGTGCACATGTATCACACTGCTCACGTTTTGCAGGTTTCCCCGATTTTGCTGTACATTGCTGACGGAAATGGTTTCTCTTCCCTTTAAATGCCCTCTACCGCGAGTGTTTCACTCGCGGTAGTTTTGCTTTGGGATTCGGCCCCGATAATGTGCGGGGAGCCTCTCCCCTCCCCTTCCCCGCCCATTAAACCCATCTCTCCGCCCCTCAGGAACCTTCCTCCGCCCTCCGTTAGCCGTTCCACGCCTCTATCGGACATTTGCGGGCCCGTACTTGTGCGGGGCCCGTTATTGTGCCGCGCACCTGTGCGGGGGTGACACGCACGATTGTGGGGCGTTTAAGCGCTCTTAAGTACCGCTTTTAGTGCGCTATTTTGCGGCGCGCAAATTAGCGGTTTTTAGTAAACATGCCCCTAAGTCTTTTCATCATTTAAAGTCAGGGACATCCTTTTACGTCATCTTACTGTGTTCAGCACATCACAACAGATCATAGCCTGCCCCATATCTGTAAAGGGGTCAATTACTGACATGCAAAGGAATAATAGAACATAAACCTTAGTTTAAGTTACAGAATACTAAAGACCAAGAGACCAAATTGCTAAGTTTTTCTTAGTCTTCCAGTCAATCTCCATATTCAGCTCACCTGGAGAAACAGCTACCAGGTGATGTACGCAAAGCTGTTCTTTATAGTTTAGGAGACTGTCAAGATCTCCTCCATGTCAGTTCCTCTGTATTTTTTCAATAACCCTTCAGCATAAGTCCCCAGTGGAGTGATTTGCAGTAGACCAAAGCTGTGTCAATGGTGCAGACAAATTCTGTGTTAGAACCCTGAAGAAGAGCTGGAAAGCTGAGCGACTTGAAACACTGCTTGGAGTAGCATGAACCTTGCTATTTTGATTTTTCCCAATTGGCCTTTACAGCAGTTGGAAGTCTTAACTGCGAGCAGTAAGAGAATGGACAGACACTCGTTGGTCTATTCAAATTCTGACTTTTCGTGCTCAAAGGGCAAGATTGGAAATGAACAGATGCCATCAGCTAAGTACTTTGCAATGATGATGATAATGATTCATGTCATTTAAATGTTTCCTTGAGATTTAAAATTATTTATAATCTCTTGGCTTAGATGATAATGGCAGCCGACTGTGCTGTTGATTCTGTGTTAGCAGGATCTGTTTGGGGTCCTTTATAAATGATTAAAATGGAGGGCTCACTTCGAGGGAGGAAAAGTTTCTTCTCACGGTGAGTGATCCAACACAAATTGCACACATTTTTGCATTTACAATTTTAGGGTGTTTTAGCTTTAGCTGGTTCCTGTAGAAAAAAAATCCCACTAGAGGACAAATCCCACTAGAGGACTGGTTCAAATCCCACTAGAGGACTGGTTCAAATCCCACTAGAGGACAGCAACCTTGGGCCGGAAGGACTGGGGTTTCTAGTCCCATAGGTGCTCCTTGTGGTCTTGGGCAAGCCACTTAACCCTCCATAGCCCATGTTCCCTGTAAAATAGTTATCTCCAAGTTATAATGCCCTGTTCAATGTAATTTCAGTTTGTTCAATGTAAACCGCACTGATGCAGAATAGCGCGGTATATAAGAGAATGTAAATAAATAAATAAATAATAGATATTAGAAATTAAGTGATAGGGGGATATATTGAGGTTGATTTCTGCGGGTGTACTTTTTGGTCATTTATGATTATTAAGGCACACTCTAATTTTGTGCTTTGTTCTCCCAATATACATAAGCTGATATGGACAGGTTATAAGGTAAATGACATATGTTGATTCACAGTCAGAATAGGTCTTAGTTTGGAAAAGATAATCCTTAGTAGGATGATGCCAAATTTGCCATTGTATAGTAAAATTACATCAATAATAATGTCCACACGCTGGTATTATGTGATTTGGTCTAAGATCTGGTTTAATTTTTCTTATCAAGAACGTCAAGCTTTACACCAGTTAAAAATGAATAAAAGCATTTCTATCTCCTATTCCGATAAAAGTGGAGCAGTAGTGGTACAGGACCAACAGGGATATCTTGAGAAGGCCTATAGATATCTGACTGATAATACATTTTATCAGAAGCTACCTGCAGATCCTGAGATGGATCTTCAGCAATCTATCTCAAATGTAATTAGTCAGGCTCATAATATGGGTAGTATTACTGACAAGGAAGCAAGATTCCTTATTGAGGATCATCCCCATACTCTTTATTTTATTTTATTTATTTAACAGTATTTCTAAACCGCCTTATCTTAATAATCAAGGTGGTATCACAGCAAACAATCGGGTAAGGTGAGTGTGTTATACATGCAGTGAGGGTGAAATTTAGTTGGGTGGGTGTTGTATTGTGTGCTAGATTGGTATGAGCTATGTACAAAGTGGGCTATATACAGTGGTTCTAAATACATTTTCCATACATACATTGTTTAGGCGGGGTTATGTGCTGTTATACATTCTCTGGCGTTATGTGATGTGTCCATAGTGTTCTATAAACAGCATGGTTTTCAACTGTTTTCTTTAGATATACTTCCTCCCTGAAG
Organism: Ichthyophis bannanicus; assembly: GCA_033557465.1. Classification (NCBI taxonomy): domain Eukaryota; kingdom Metazoa; phylum Chordata; class Amphibia; order Gymnophiona; family Ichthyophiidae; genus Ichthyophis; species Ichthyophis bannanicus. The sequence goes on along the minus strand of CM066032.1, from coordinate 29,630,002 downwards.
TGCATAAAAACCTTCATCAGCCTCTGGGCAGACCTATAATAGTCACTAGAGGCTCTGTACTAGAGCTAACATCTAAACTTGTGGATATCTGTATATATTGTGAGAGATGGGGGGGGGGGGCATTGATAGGGGTGTGAGTGGGAGTTTTGTGTCAGAAGATGAGTAAGAGTGGATTCTTCTTTCCTTCTCACTCTCCCTGTGATCCTTCCTCCCTCTGATCCGATTCCCCTTCCTCTTTCTCTGTATTTTGATTCTCTTCCTTTCCTGACATCCTTTATCCTCCCCCCTTCTTTCTTTCCCATCCCACATATCATTTTCTCTACCTTCAATATCTTTCCGCCTTCTCTTTTCTCAGCATCAATCAATAGGAACCCTTATACTGCCCCCCTCCCACACACAAAAAGAACCAAATAAATAAATTAAGTAGACAGACAAAAAACATGCCACCCATAACTAATCTTATCAGCAACTGTAGTTTATGTACTGTAGGTAAATAAGTCCAGTGGAACAGGGAATAGAAAATAATTGCAAATTTTATTATTCACAGCTGTGAAGACTACATTTTTTGATCCTGTTGTGTTTACTGCTTGTTGTCAATGCAGTATCATAAATGACACGTGAAGTCCTTTGAGAGGAGTACAAGTATATATTCTGGAGCATATTGGCACCACAGGGATTCTACATCGGCAGCAGTGACAGTAAACCTTATGAAATAACACAGTAGAGATCTGCGACTGCTTGATGTTTGTGGAATTGAACATGTCAAGAAACCCGTGAGAAAGGGCCTGGCATAAGATCCTTTTCATAAAGGAAACAGAGTGGACATTGAAATTTAGCATTCTGCTGTTGTTGGCTCCGTATCAAACGATGGGCTTTCTTCCCTTTTATAGGATTGAATTCATGAGGGAAAGCGGGGAGGGTTTGTCAGCCTTCTGTAAGTTCTCTGCATAACTAGTACTTATCTTGCTGATTATATCCTGCATAAAACACATCCTCATGAGGATGTGAAAACCAAATGTACTTTCGTTGTGCTTTGTATCATGCTTGTACTTTGGTTGTGCCTGTGCCTCCTAAGTCTAGCAATAAACCATTTTACATATCTTTAAAAAAAAATCTTAAAATTGATGGTATCTTCTTGGCAAATCTTTTTTGTCCCATGCATAAGTTTTTGGACAGCATTTTTATTTTGGAGACCGTGCTCTCACTTGATCAGTAGTTTGGTGGTGCTCTGCTGTTTGCATTAACTGTATATTCAGAATGCATGCAAGTGCTGCACATATCTTCATCTACCCGTCTGTCTCAGCGGACAAGGGGACATCTGCCCATTCTCATAATGTTGTCGCAGGCAAAGGGCATTTCATACTGGATCCCCTACTTATTTTGTCAGATCTGGTTGTTCCTTATCAACCTGGGCAGCGATTAAGGTCGTCGCAGGCTTATTTGTTTAGGATTGTCACTCTCTCAGTTTCACCTTAAATTAACTTGTTCTTTGGCCTTTGACCTCGTGGCTCCTTCACTTTGGAACATGTTGCCTTTAGATCTGTGCCAGGAGGTTTCAGTGAAGAAGTTTAAACTTGGATTAAGGTCTTGGTTGCTTCAGCAAGCTTTTGAGGGGAGCTAGATAGTTGGGTGGTTGTGATGGGCAGTAATGGAAAATGCTTTGTGAATTTAAACCCTAGATATTTATTATATATTGTGCAATAACCATCATGTCTATGGATGCAACAGTGCAGAAGAAATAGCTGAATAATGTGCACTGTAGCTAACACTTACTGTATGCCATTAATAATCAGGCAATGTGAAATCTTCATCAAATAATCTCAAATCAGCCTGCTTTATTTGGTACTTTAAAAAACTGTTAAGCACATTTGAGACATTTAAAAGTGCTTATCTGTATTATAAATGAAAGCAATCAGTTTTCCATTTCCCTTAAATGTCAACTTGCTTGGAACAAGTAAAAAATAGCTGACATACACAGACTTTTCCAAGTTATATATAACTTCATTACAAGTGCTAGTGAGTAGATGTACTACAGGAGTCTTCTGTGTGTGTGTGTGTATGTGTGTGTGTGCCTTGCAGTTGGCTCTGGGGAGGGAGGCCAGATGATGGGGTGGGATAGTAGGATATATGGATGTGTGTATGTACGGAGGAGGCTGTGTGTACGGGTATATGTCAGGGTAGGGTAGGTTGTGTAAGTCTAGGTGTGTGGATGAGTGCAGTTGCAAAATAGTGTGTGGGTATTTATGGGGGAGGTAGACGAGTGTATACATGGGGAGGATATGAGGCTGAGTGTGGGTATGGGCATGAGAGGCATATGTAGATTGGTTGTGTCTATCTGTTACATCTCCTTTTTTTTCCCTTGGTGGTTTACTAGGCCCTGCAGGTGGCTCTATCCCTTTAGCTGGCAGCCCTGAGAATCCCACCATCGCTGCTCCTTTTGTTCTAAATCTAATTCTAATTCAAAGATATACTTCTATACCGTGACTCTCCCAAACTACGTGGTTCAGTGTGATTTAACAGAAAGAATCAACAAAAAAAATAAAATCAGAATAAAAAGAAAAAAGAGACCCTAGATCTGAAAAATTAATGAATCAAAAAGCAACCGACAAACTAAAAACTGGCTTCATACTCATCTTCCTAGATATAAAGGCAGCATTTGACTTCAAACCGCACAACCTGATTTATCAAGCGACTGCAAGCTCTTGGAATATCAGACACACCCCTTGTCTGGTTCAAATCATACCTGACTGAACGACAACTTCAAGTAAGATCTGGGCCTGCAAAATTCACCCCATACACGCAATCTCAAAGAGTCCCACAAGGTTCCATCCTATCATCCCTACTTTTCAACATATTCCTCCAGCCAATTTGCACTGTCATACAAACATTTAACATCCTATACCACATCTACGCAGACAATGTAATGATCTATGTACCCATAAATATATTAAACCCGGATATCACACCCATAAAAAAATGTTTTTCCACGATCAGTGAATGGCTCAGAAGACATAATTTGGCCATAAACTTTAAGAAAACAGAGGCTTTGTAGATTGCAAGAGACAACAACTTCAAACCAGTGAGCTCTATAACCATCAAAGGGACACTAATCCATGTAAAACAAAATATACAATACCTCGGAGTTATACTGGATCAACACCTCACCTTCACAGAACACATACAGAACATTAGCCATCACTGCCTAACTCTCATGCTTAATCCACAGATAACCCCGTCGTTGTTGCTATGTATATAAGTTCTGCCACTGGGCAACCCCCGCATGCCACCCTTATCCAAGTTTTTCTATGAGTTCTCTGTAATATATTGTGTTCTATGTAAATTGCTTTGATTGTACGATAAGGCGGTATAAAAATCTTGTTAAATAAAATAAAATAAATTACAAGGAGCGTCTACTTCAAACTCAGAGCAATCAAGCACCTCAAACCTCTCCTAACCAACTATAACTTCCTCTCAGGCCTCCAAGCAACCATCTTCCCACATTTTGACTACTGCAATATCATCTTCCAAGGTCTTCCAAAAGCAACTATCCACCCGCTACAGCTTGCACTCGACACTGCAGCATGAACCCTCTTCAACTCATGGCAAACGGAACACATAACACCCTTATTCAAACAACTCCACTGGCTAACAATAATAGAACACATAAAATTCAAATATATTCCACACAACCTTCAAGATCCTCAAGAACATAAGAAATGCCATACTGGGTCAGACCAAGTCCATCAAGCCCATTATCCAGTTTCCAACAATGGCCAATACATGTCACAAGTATCTGTCAGGTTCCAAAAAAGGGGCACAGATACCACAATGCTTATCCTGGGGTAAGCAGTGGATTTCTCTAGTCATCTTTAATAATGATTTATGGACTTTTCCTCCAGGAACTTGCCCAAACCTTTTTTAAACCCAGCTATACTAACAGCTTTTACTACATCCTCCTGTTATGAATTCCAGAGCTTGATTACTTGTTGAGTGAAAAAATATTTTCTCTTATTAGTCCTAGATGGGCTACATTGTAGTATCCTTGAGTGTCCCCTAGTCTTTCTACTTTTTGAAGAAATAAACAACCAATCTACATTTGCCCATTCCATGCATTAATTTATAGACCACTATCATAGACCTCATTCAGATGTCCAGATGGCTTGGAGATGCACCCGATTCAGCTCCCACGGTGGCTAGATGTCACCATGGGAGCAGAATCATATCACAGTAGCTGGCCATCCGGGAGGTGCCCTGATTCAGGCACCCCGGATGTCCAGACACTTCCCCAGCTGGTTCAGCCAGGTTCCTTCATGGAATCGCAGTGCTAGGGTGTCTCCTCGCCATGACACCATAGCTCCATTCAGGAGCCATGATCCCTGGTGGCAGCAGCATCCAACCTGTTCCTCGCAGCCCAACCCCCAATCAGGCCTCCCATAGCCAGGGTCAGGCTGCAGGAATCCCCTGCACCCCCTCACCTCCTTGTTGCCCCTCGGTACTGCCATCCCCCAACATCCAGGAGGACTTATTCCACCTCCAGATCGGACATCTTGACTTGCTAAATGAGGATCAGAATGGCCCCCCAAAGGGGTATCCTTCCATTCCCTTTATCATTTTGGTGGCTCTTCTCTGTACCTTTTCTAATTCTGCAATATACTTTTTTTTTTTTTTTTAATTCTTTATTTTCATTTTGCAACAACAAAGGAAAGGAAGACATACAACTAAGAGACAAATACATACATGTAATGTGATACATACACCAAAGCAAACCCCCACCACCCCCCTCCCCCCTGCTTCTTCTCTAGAAAACTGAAACATTCTCGAAACGGACGTGTACTGACATTATTGTGTTACAAAACCTTACAGCGATCTGAGACATTATTATGTTACAAAACCTTACAGTGATCTGAAACATGATGAGTGTACATTAAACAGACATGTCGAAGCAATGAGCAGATGGTACATGATCATTGAGCATTTGCCATTTAGACAAGCAAGAATGAAATTGGGTATGGAAAATAGCTCTCCGAGATATCTGCTCATATTTGCTATATAAGCAGACAAGGTTCCACTATTCATTGACAGCAAGTCGAGAGCTATCCCTCCAAATCCCCGTAATCAAACATATGGCTATACCCAGCATGAAATCAGGAGAAAGCGACCCTTCTTAGGAAGAGAGGGGACCCCCGCCACTGAGCGGGGTCCCACAGTCGTCCAAGAAAGAGGCTCATGAAGGTGCGAGATAAAGGAAATACGACCACAGACCCACCCCCAGTAAACCTGTATTAAGGACATTTACAAGAACATGAACGAGGGTTCCCACATCAGTATAGTAAGACCTACATAGGCCCCTGGCAGTTGTGTTCCATTTGACTATTTTCCTGGAATATCAGAACATCTATGTGCAAAAGGACGAGAGTTGAGTTTGGATAGCTAAAACAGATCGGGAAACCCGCATTGTGTTGCTCCAGAAAACGCTCCAGTGCACGGGGGTTAAAGTGGTTTGCGATTAGCAAGCCCAGGCTTGTTGGATTCTACAAGTGGCAGTATCTGTACCCTGACATAATAGTTTATAAAAGTTAGAGGCTACTCCATGTGTACTACTAATAGAGTGAATTAGTTCTAATAGCCCATCCTTAGTAGGGACAGAGGGCGGCATGATTGGAGAAATCTATGCGAAACTGGGCTTTGTGAGGGGAAGAGAAGAAGGTAAAGTCTAGCTCATTGGGGTGTAGTAGCCTCCGTAGATCGACTAGAACAATATCTTTGATCATAGAGGCAAGCGCGATATGACTCTTGGGGGGACCATTTATCCTAGGCGACTAATTGTCAATCAGAGGATCAAGAACTGAATTGAAATCCCCCCCACTATCAATGAAGAATTAGCAGAGGCCTGCGCAGCCTGAGCAATAATAACAACAGGGCAGGGTCAACCAGAGTAGGAGCATGAAGGCATATACATGTAATTTTAAAGTTACCCATCTTGAGGTGAACTCTGGGCCATCTACCCGCTGTGTCTAGGCAAGTCGCAACAATAGTAGTATGCAGAGATTTCCTATCCAATATAGCAACCCCACATTTCCTAGAAACAGCTGGGGAGTAGGCGGCCACCATGTAAGGTTTAATAGTGAGGTGGAAAGTTTCCTTCGAATTGAAATGTGTTTCTTGGAGGAAAATCAGGTCCGCAGCCTCATGACTTAGATAGCTTAGGAGTTTCCTCCGTTTTATCGGATTATGGATTCCTTGTACGTTCAGTGAAAAAAAAAAAATCTTACATGGTGCCATCAGTCGATACTAGACATTTTAGGTAAGAGCGCTTGAAAACTTACAACATAATCAGAATCTGCACAATAATGACATAAGCACCAAGTATGCTGGCCAATACACCATATTGAAAAGTATGTACCAAAGTAACTTAGAGAAGAAGCAAACCCCCAATGAATATGGCGACCAGATGTCTGCGGGAGGAGGCCCTAGAGAGGAAGATAAAGACATAATAAAAGAAAAGAAACACCAGAGTCCATAAGAAACACTGTCTCTGATACTCGTCGAGGCTACTATGGGTAGACGGAGTCGGGTCCCAGATATCTTCAAAATAAGGCGACAGACCTCCCTCGACAGACTCTTCGCTGAGCCGCGGTAGATCCAATATGGTAGGCACAGCGGATATGAGAGTACTGGCGGGAATATTCTGGAAATCAGCGCATCAAGTCGGCTTCTTTAGAATCCAAAAACTCCGCTAGTAGATCAGGGTCCTCAAATGTTCTTGTCTGATTGTGAAGCGTGACTTGGAGCTTGGCCGGGTACATCAGGCCATAGCGTGCTTGTAATTGTTGAAGCCTCGGCCGAAATTCCAGAAAGCGCTTTCGGCGGTTGACCGTAGGTTTAGCCAAGTCAGGATAGAAGGAGACCTTGTGGCTCTCAAACTCCATATGGCCCTTTGCCCGGGAGGCACTGAGAATTTGTTCCACATGTTGATATCTCAAAAGTCGAAAGATGATAGGCCGCGGGGTCTTCCTGTTGAGCGTTATGTTTGTGGGTACACGATGAGCGCGATCGATCTCCAATTCTTTGGTAAAGGTGATTTGGAGCAGGGAAGGGAGGATTTTACTTAAAAACTCCTTCATGTCACCCAATTCCGCTCCCTCCGGTATGCCCACGAGTCGTAGGTTGTTGCGGCGCGCTCTATTGTTGCCATCTTCCACTTCTTTCTGCAAGGCCCGCACCTGACGTTCGACTTTGTCAAGTTTGGACAACCGGACCGCATGGGAGTCTAATATACTCTCCATTTTGTCCTGACGCGAAGAGAGCCCCTCTAGCCTGCCTTGCAGTACACCAAGATCTTCCCTCAGCGCTCGAAGTGCTTCACCGTTTGACTGCACGAGGTCCTTAACCCCTCTAATTTCTGCGAGGATTTCCTGCTGCATTTCGGGGCCCTCGCGCAAAGCCAGCCCCTTCTGCGGGGACGGGGGTTCAGTTTTGGAACGTTTACCGTGAAAAGCCGCTGGAGAGCCAAATTCCAGGCACGTGGGTTTGGTCCCCGCCATCTCACCAATGTGCCCCGGCAAGATCAGAGCAGAAATTCAAGTTTGTCCGGTGTTAATTCAGGATTCTGAGTAGGCCTCTCGGGAGCCTCAGCGTTATGCGACCATCCCGCTGGACATCGGGCTCCGCCCCCCTCTGCAATATACTTTTTAAGATATGGCGATCAGAATTGCACACAAAATCAAGGTGCGGTTGCACCATGGAACAATATAGAGGCATTATAATAGCCTTGGTTTTATTCTCCATTCCTTTCCTTACGATTGCTAGCATTCCATTTGCTTTCTTGGCTGCACACTGGGCCAAGGGTTTCAACATTTTATTCACGATGATGCCTAAATCCTTTTCCTGGGTAGTGGTTCAAAATGTGGAAACTTGCTTTGGGAACCATAGTTTGCCCTGTTCATCCCTAAGGGCCTGATTCTGAGCCATGAATAGTGGGGTTGGACGGCCATTCCCCATTTAGGCCCTGGACCATATTCTGAGCATTATGCTCTCCGCACATAGAAGGCCATGTGTGGAGAGCCCTGTAAGGTGGCAGAAGGGAGTGAGACAGAGTCGGAGAGGGGGTGGTATGGGGGTGGGCCCAGGCACCCAGACATTCAGGGCCTATTCAGGTCAGGGCCCTGTATGTCCACTGGCAGCTATTCCGATGCCCGACTTTTTCCACCTCGGAGGTGGAATAAGTGACGGGCACTGGAGCAATTGGGGCATGCGGCCCCCCACAAACTTTCCCAGCCTTCGTGGGTACACCCTCGCTGCTTGACCCCAGCACTGGCCACCTCCACTGAGGGGAAAGGTTCTTTGGCAGCAATCAGGTATTCTGCACTCAGGCTGGATGTGTGAGTGTCATGACAACAGGATGCCACAGCACCAGCACACTAACAGGAGCGCTGAGAGAGCTGGGCGGGTAGGTCTTTGGATGTCTCCTACATCAACATAGGAGGCATGCTGGGCCATCTAAAAGCCCTGATTCTGCAACTATGGGAATGTATAGCTCCTGCAGTTGCAGAATCGGATACAATTGGGACACATTCATTTTCTGGCCATCTGGATGGCCCGGACATCCCCCGCTCTGAATCAGCCTCCACATGTATAACTTTGCACTTACTCACATTTTTTTTCATCTGCCATTTGGATGGTCAGTCTTCCAGTTTATCAAGGTCCTCTTGCAATTTTTCACAATCCTCTTGTGTTTTAATAACTTTGTGTCATCTGCAAATTTGAACACCTCATTCATTATTCCCATTTCCAGGTCATTTATGAAGATGTTAAAAAGCAGCAGGCCCAGAACACATCCCTGTGTTACTCCACTATTCACCTTTCTCTATTGAGAAAATTGTTCATTTAGCCCTACTCTCTGCTTTCTATCTTTTAACCAATTCATGATCCAGTGTACAATAGTACACTGCCCCCAGTCCCATGATCTTTAAATTTTGCAAAGAGTCTCTCATGAGAGACCTTGTCAAAGGCTTTCTGAAAATCACACCTGGCTCACCTTTATATATGGGGTATGTTTACTAAAGATAAGTACCATGCTAATGTTATGAATGCCCATATAAAGAAGTAGGCGGTGCGGCATTAGGGCAAGCCTAGTCTGGTAACGCGTGGTACAGGGTGCCCTGGCCATTTAACGTGCGGTACAGGGCGCCCTGGAAATTACCGCATGTTAACGTCACAGCCAACTGGAAGCAGCAGCATGTCCAAAGGGGTTGCAATCAAAGGCTCGCAGACAGTAGAAGACGCGCTGAGGGATGTGCAGACATGGTGCCATATGAAAAACGGAGTCGTAGATGTAAGGCCATAGATCACAGGCAACTGATATCACAGTTTGTAAGTGGGATGTGTGCCACATAGAAATACGTGCACACACACCATGAAATGGTGTGCAGTGAAAACAGCAGGCAGAAGAGTAAACAAATTAAACTGAAAGAGTGTCAGGGGCCGGTGTGAAGGGCCAGCTGTGTGGATGGTGTGTGTACAAGGGCAAAATGGGCAAGAGACCCAAAAGGGAGTATGTGAGAATTCAACTGGTATACTGAAGAGTCCAAACACAGCTCATCAACACCAATACCAAACCACTGAGCCAACTGCTCACCCAGACAGCCCAAAGAAAGGGACCATATGTAACAGCTAATATGTGACGAATAGGCTGCATGGAGGGCACAATGTAGTGCACAGTGAAGAGAGGGAAGGGCGTGTGGAGAAGTGGCGAAGCTGCAGCCATTGTATGGTAAGGTTAGCAGAACACAAGAAAAGAAAGGAAAAGGAACATGTGGGAATCAAAGCCACAATCTATGGTGGCTCAACGCATGTCTGCAACCACTATCCCAAACAACCACAAAAAGCACAATGCAAATATGTTCCACCAAGTGGCCATCATGTCTTCTATATTATACATGGTACGTTATGACGCAGTATTGCAGCATACGTGTGTTGTGTCATACGCGCGTTGCGGAGAACCTGCATATACTGCAATGTGCGTTGCAGAGCTGCTGACGCGCAGCATGCACAATAACACACGTGACATAACATACATTTAGGCGCCTTAGGTTATGTTGGCAGGTTTTGGTGCGTAACAACGCACGCCCCAAACAAACGCTACACATGTTATTGTGAGCGCTCTGTGTCTGCGGCACTGCAATGCGTGTAGCGCCACAGTACTGCGCAAACTACAGTAGACAGGATGAGGCACCTTACTTGTCCATTGCCCTGTTCTTCTGCAGTCTAGCACATACCTGTCAACCTGATGCATCATACAGTCCTTGGGGGTACCCTAGCTCTAAGGTGCCTTAGACTGCATATGTCATCAGGGGGTCAGACCAGATCTGGGCCTGTTGCTAGGCCACTGGCAGACCAATGGTAGTACTAGGAGCCTCTGTAGCCCCCAACCATGGTCTGACATTCACCAGCAGCAGGCAAAGTCAGACTGCACTGCTGCATTCCACCAGGTGTTCCAACCTTGAACAAACTAACTGCAGCCAGTCTATATTGCATGTTCACAGATGAACTATGTGCACCTAGACCTGGTTTGTATGCCACAGACACCCAGCAGGTGCCCCAGTGATTGGCTCTCCAAAAAAGGGAGCACACATATATCACCTGAGAGAGATACTATGCAGCACTATGTGGTTACATAGCTGTGCCATGGACACTATTCGGTCAGTGTGAGAGTGTCCCAACAGCAAGATGTGCTATGGTCACCTTGTTCATGCAGGTGGTGGTTGGGCACTACAATGTCCCGGCCATTGCACTACTCGCACTGCAGACGCATCCTGCCTGATCCGCCCTCTCTGGTCCATACCCACAATACCCTGCTCCTCATTATGCAAATTTGCAGGCTGGCACTGCCAACAGTGTACATTCTGTGGGCCCAGTGCAGAGTAGGGCACAACACCACAATGTATGGACATGCACCCACCCACCCCTATTGCAGCACTATGCAAAGATAGGGGTGGTTGGCAAACCTGACCACCACACTGGTCCCAATCACAGTGCAGGCCGTGCTAAAGGGTGCATGAGCTAGGTGTGGGCTCTGCTGATAACTGCTGCTCCGAGCGGGTGCAAACAGTCTGACTCTCCATGGAGCCTTGGATAGTGGGGCCTGTGTGTGTGGCTTTTTGGACTCCTGTTGGCTGCTGCATTTGGGATTGCACATGTTGCTGTTGTATCTGCAATGTAGGGTAAAATGTAGGGACATGCATTGCAGGGACCTCAGTTGGGACCTGACCCTGTGACCCTTTGCTCCAGGACACACTGGCTATGTGTACTGTACCACACTGTTGCCACAGAAGTGGTGCAGTCCCTGGGGCTACATTTGCTCTTTCTTAGATAGACCTTGTTTATTGCACTGCACACAGCACACGGGGGAAGTTCATGTCCTTGGTCTGCTGCAGGAAGGTGCCACCGCCACCGGCACCCCTTCTGCCATGCTGATATGCCGATATACTGTCGGTGCTGGTTGTGTGCAGTCCCGGGCTATCCACTGTGTAGGTAGGTGGGTGCCTGGGTTCAGGGTCTGGGTTGCGGTGGCATACATGGACATGCACACATTCCCCCCATCACCACCTGCCACTGGTCTGTCACTTCCACATGGGGGTGAGATGGCTGTGCGGTGTGCAGTGTGTGATCTGGCAACAACTGGCTAGGGTGGACCTGGTTGATTGATTGTGTTCTGCCGGCAGACTGTGGTCAGGCTGGGGCATGCAATGCAGTCCGGTGTATCCATTGTGAACTACTGGGTCTTTACATATTTCACCCAATGTGTGGTCACATCCTGTACTGCCTTACCAGGAACTGTGATAATGTGTGTTCATTTATCTCTGTTTACAGACAGTTTGGGACTTATCCTGGGGAAGGTCCGTAGATCCTTGTTAGAGTGGTCCCCAGATGTGCGCTGCTTGCCCCATTATGGACATTGTGCTTCCTGCGTGATGTTCGGGGACCTGCTGGGTACATGTCCCCTGGATGGGACACTGTGGTACACAGCGTACTGGGCATATTGACCTTGCTCAGACACTGTCATGCTGATTTCCTGTTTCTGTCTTCCTATGTGCCACCTGGGAGACAGCCTAGTCCACCCTGTGCCCCAGTTGCCACCACTGCATGTCCTGCCTGCAGCCCCCTGTGCCCCATTTGCACCATCACCATAGTGGCCTTTCATACTTGGGCACTATGCTGTTGCTGCAAATGAAGCACTACTATCACTTTTCTTGGGCTCCCTACCTGTGCTGTACATTGCTGACACTAAAATGGTTTCTCTCTCCTGCAAATGTGCATCTATCGACAGGTTTTCACTCATGGTAATGTTCGGCCCTTCATGTCCCTGCAGGATACTATTCTCCTTTCTCAGCTAAAGTTGACGGGCCTGATATTTATTTATTATTTTTTTAAATTTCTTTATTTACATTTTCAAACAAATTACAACAAAAGCAAAAATTACAATTAAAATAATAATCTTCTTTAAACATAAAAGCAAAAACAAGGCTTTAACAGCCTACCCCAACCTTCACTTTCCCTTCCCCATGTGATCAGCGAAAAAAACCTTATGAAATGATCACAAAAAAGGGGAGAACTACAAGGGCTATGACTCCATACCAACTCCTCACCATGTACTAACATGTTAGCTTGACTATTTACTCCTTAATTTACACCATATCGTGCTTTAGAGATGTAAGTGTTTAGGGGTTTCCACTTGAGGAGGGTGGAAGGCATGAGAGTTGTGCCATAACGTGGCATTTGTTCATATTTGCAGCATAAGCACAGACAGTTCCACCATTCATGCCAGCTAAGCTCTGCAGTATGTTTCCAGTTTGCAATAACGAGATGCCGAGCCACTCCCATCATAATGTCAAATAAAAAATGACAATCCCTCTGTAACGATGAGATGCCAATTGTTGACCGAAAAATGACCACAGACCAGGAGAGAGTGGCCCTGAATCTCAAGACCTCTTGGACTCGGTTCCAAATCGAAATCCAGTAGGACTGAATATTAGGGCAGTCATATACCACATGTCTTAAAGTGCCAACATCACTCTGACAAGACCAACATTCATTTCCAAGTGTTTTATCCCACTTAGCAACCTTTATCGGGGTAAAATGAGCTCTGTGTGCAAAAAATATAAAGCTTGTGAAATAGAGGCAGACTGAGATACTCTATTTTGTCTTGCTCCAAAAGTTTACCCATGATTCCGGAGAAGGAGTCTCCTCTATGTCATGTTCCCATATCCGCTGAACACCAATGGACTATGGGGTGTAGTTCTGAGCCACCAATTTATAATAGTAAGAAGCCACCCCAGGAGCCATTTGGGCTGAACCTATAATGTTCAACAACCCCCATTCTTCTGGTAAATATTTAATATCAATAGGGGATTTCTCTATACAATGTCTCAGCTGAATCCACTGGAAGTAAAAGGATTTAGGCAAGTCAAACTCCCGCTGTAGATAAGCAAAAGGCTTCCACTTGCCCTCTAATACCAGTTGGACAATAGCCCAAATACCCCTACTGAACCATTGTTGCCATGCAAACAGACTTTGATGAATTTTTAAGAAAGGACTGTGCCAGATGGAGATTAACTTCGATAAGCATTCCTCTTTAGGAATTGCTTTCGCTAGCTGCTGAAAGGCCCTTTGAGTGTCTGCTATTACCTTGTGAGACTTCAACCTCTCAGAAGACACCATGCCAGGGAGGAGATTTAAGGGGAACGGAGCACTTAATCTCTCTTCCAGGTCTAGCCATACTGGGCATTACCCCCCAGCACCTTCCACCCATTTTGAACCTTGTTTTAGTAGAAAAGTGCAGTGGTAGGCCTGAAAATCAGGTAAGTTCACACCCCCTTCCTCTTTTTTGGACTTAAGCTTCCTAAGAGCAATTCTAGGTGGTTTATTCTTCCAAAAGAATTGGACAAGAATCCTTTCAACTTGATGATAAATTTTACTTGTAAGAAAGACTGGTAACATTTCTAACACATAGTTCACTTTACGAGTGATATTCATTTTTATTGTTTCAAGATGACCCCACCAAGAAAGATAGACCGGCGACCACTTCGCAGTTATATTACGAAAGGAGCTCCCTTTCATTGAACAGTAAAGTTTCTCTAAGTGGATAGCAATAATGGACTCCCAAGTACTTCACCATTTTAGACTCCCACACAAAGGGAAAATCTTCTAGATCTGCCCTGCAAACCCTTGAATTTAAAGGGCATGCTACAGACTTTGACCAATTTTTATAACCTGATAATCCTGAATATTGATCTATCAACTCTAGAATAGCTGGTATAGAGCTGGGCATGGTACATAGCAGTAAATCATCAGCGTACACAGAAAGTTTAATTTCCAAGTCAGCTATGGACACACCTTTAACTACAAGGCTTTGCCTTAACAATAAGGCTAAAGGTTCCAAGGCCAGATTGAAAAGGATTTTATTTATTTTTATTTAAAAGGATATATATACCGCTTTGTCCTGAAATCAAAGCGGTTTACACTTCAAACAATCAAAAATCAGTGTCAGTAGAGTTAGGCATGCTGTGTTAACACTGAGTGGAGGTGATGATTTCTTGGTGTGCTATTTACAGGATGAGTTATATACAAGTGGTTATGTACAGTGAGGGTAGGGGGATACATTGGGGTTTTTCAAACAATGACTTAATATTATCTTCTAGTTTTAACTTATACATTGGGAGTCATTAATATTAACTTATACATTGGTTGTCTTTCAGACAATAACTTAATATTAACCTGTACAATGACAATAGCAGTAACTTGATATTAACCTGTACAATGACATCAATTTTACACAATAACAATAGCATTTACAGAGAACTTTCAGTTGTAAACCTGAAAATCATATCTTGACGATTTAAGCATGCTTGTGACTTCATGCTCCTTTTACTAGGGGTGTTCAATTGTGATTTGTGCTGTTTCATTTCAATCGTAAATAGTCTTGTAATGTTCCATATTAATATTGAGATTGGTGTGATTGTATGTCTTCGTTATAATGTTCAATGAATAAGGACGGGAGAAAGGGGGCAACCCTGACGGGTGCCACGCCCCAAAAGAAAATCTTTAGATTGAGTCGCATTCACAGAGATATTAGCACTTGGTCTCACATACATTAGTTTGATCAATTTACAGAAACCCTCACCAAGCCCAAACCACTTCAGAACAGCAAACAAGAAAGGCCACTCCAGACCAATCAAACGCTTTTTCTGCATCTAGCAATAATCCCACAAGTGGGCCCTCTATTCTTTCCGCACCTTCCAAAACGTGAAACAACACTCTAGCATTGTTGGCTGTGGAACATCCCTCAGTGAAGCCACATTGTTCCGGATGTATCAAAGAAGGGATAAATTTGGAGAGACGACCAGCTAAAATGGCTGCAAAAATTTTATAATCTGCATTTAGTTACTAACCAACTGAGGGTCCCTCCCAGGTTTTTCAAGAACCACAAATTTGCAGAGGCAAACGCTCCTGTCTCCAAAAGAAGTCTGTAATATTGTTGAAGATATGGGCATAAGATTTTGTAAAAGGTTTTATAAAATTCAACTGGAAGGCCATCTGAGCTGGTGGCCTTGCCCACTTGCATAGAGTTAATAGTCTGAATGATTTCCATGACCGTAGATTGTTTGTCTGGTCCTGCCGCTATATCTTGATCTAACACCGGCCTCTGTGTATTGGTTAGTAATCTGTCAAAGTCTTCCTCAGAGAAATCTATCTCTAGGGAGTATAACTGAGCATAAAATTGGCGAAAGGCTTCTGTAATATCAGAGTCCTTGACAATCAGTTGTTGCACCTGAGGATCTCTCAAAGCAGTGATGCGAGAAGCTCCCTTATGGCCTTTTAACGAGTTAGCTAGTAACCGTCCGGCCCTGTTACCTTCTAAGTAATACACCCTTTCTGCACTTGAATATTCTGTGAAGCCTCAGTAGTTAAAATTGAGTTATATCTAAATCTAAGACGCTGTAACCGTATCAGAATATTAGGATCAGTTTTCTGCCCTAAGATGCGTTCTCCTGCTTTTATCCACTTGTCTAAAACTTCAAGTTCTGCTTTATGCTGCTTGGCCTGTTGTATAGCAAAACAGGTAATGGTGGCCCGCATATTAGCTTTAAACCCCTCCCACCATGCCCAACCCAAGGTATCCTGAGGTAAATTAAACTGAAAATACTCCTCTATAGCCAACAGGATAGTTTCCTGGAACTCCTGGCTGCCAAGAGGAGTTCTATCAAAGTGCCAGTGTGAATGAGATGGGCCGCTTGTTGAGTCAAATAGGGTGAATGAGATTACAGAATAATCAGAGATATGAGCCACATGTATATTGGACTCACTAATTCTAGAGCATAGCCCTTTGGAGACTAGGAAATAGTCTATGCGTGATACCGAGTTATGAGGGGGAGAGAAGAAAGTATATTCTTTGTCCATAGGGTGTTGCAAGTGCCATATGTCTATCAGCCCCAATTCTTGTATTAGAGACAAAAGAACAGGGTGAGCTTTGGGAACCTTATTAGTTCTCACTGGACTCCTGTCAAACAAGGGGTCAAGTACGAGGTTGAAGTCTCCCCCCACAATAGTTGGTTAGCTGGACACCTCTTGTGCCAAGGCCACAATGGAGCTAAAGAAGGCAGGCAATCTATATTAGGAGCATATACATTAATTAAGGCCAGTTCTGTGGATCCTATTTTAAGGACAACCATTGCCCTCTGCCCTTCTATATCAGATCTAGTTTTATTTATTTATTTAACAAGTTTTTTATACCGCCTTTTCCTTCAATCAAAGCGGTCACAAGAAATACAAGGTATAAACAAGGGAAACAAACAGTATAGACATGACAACATATGGTAATGTAGGAAAAATAACAAGGGTTAACAAAATAGTGGATTATTTATAAAATATATACAATAGATGATATCTTAGTCATTTGTTGATCCATAGTGCTCAATAAAAAGTATTACAGTGGGGAATAGAGACTTTCTTACTGGTATGGCTACCCCGTTTTTTTTCTGATTGGCAGCAGAAAAGGCCACTAGTGAAAAGGGTTTTATATCTAATTTTAATGACTCCTTCACATTCAAATGTGTCTCTTGTAACATTAGGATGTCAGCACTTTCTTTACGTCCAGATAAAAATTTCTTTTTCCTCTTTATGGGATTGTTAATGCCCTTAACATTCAGTGAGAGTATCTTAAAGGAAGACATATTGACAATAAAGTACAAAATGACAATCTACTGTTGCAAAAACATACCAAGTTGTAGCATATGTCTTAACATTATTGAACCACACCTTAAAAGCCCTCACAATGATAGCTGCACTTATAGCCCAAGAAAAAAAAACACAGAAGGAAAATCCACTGCTTAGCCATTGCCCCTGTGGAAGATCACTCAAAATAAAAACACATAGGGGGATGTTTACTAAAGTGCGGTAATCGTGATTAACGCGCGTAAAGTACGTTTAACAATCGTTAGCACGTCAGAACGCGCGTTCGGACGTGCTAACGATCGTTAAACGTACTTTACGCGCGTTAACCGCAGTTAACAATCGTAAACCTCCGCGGGGCGTTAAAACAGCGCAGAAGGTGGAGAGTGGGCGGAGAGA
The DNA here is from genome assembly GCA_033557465.1 of Ichthyophis bannanicus. NCBI lineage: Eukaryota > Metazoa > Chordata > Amphibia > Gymnophiona > Ichthyophiidae > Ichthyophis > Ichthyophis bannanicus. The sequence goes on along the minus strand of CM066032.1, from coordinate 29,612,374 downwards.
AGGGGTCAATGGGCGGAGAGTGGGCGGGGAGAGGCTCCCCTCATTCTAACGCGCTGAATTTCCGAGCTCAATTCCAACGCGAATGAAAACCTGTCGTTAAAGGCATTTAAAGGGAAGAGAAACCATTTCAGTCAGCAATGTACAGAAAAACCGGGGAAACCCACAAAACGTGAGCAGTGTGATACAAGTGCACAGAACAAAATTTCACATAAAACGTTAAAAATGACCACAAGAAACATTTTAAAAAGCATAATTCAGCTGGGCAACAGTGATAGCAATGGGCAACAAGGAACAACACTCCCTGGAAAGCACCAAATAAAAAAGAAATGATGTGTGGAAGGGTCTACGCTCCGCAGACCCTTTCAAAGATCATTTCATTGTAATGGAGCTGTCCTGGGAGTGTTGTGTAATGTTGCCCAATGATATCATTGTTGCCCAGCTTGGTTGTGGGTGTGTGCCCCTTTTCTGAGGTCTGTTCTGAGGTTTATGTGCACCTTTGTCTGCATACAAGGTAAATGAGGCCACAGTAAACCTGTTGCAGAGCAGGGTTTCTGACTCGTCAGGCCGGTTTAACTAACTCCAGGGACTGCACTGTCTCTGTGGCCACAGCGTGGTGCAACAGACACAGCCAGTGCCTGTAAGACCAGAGAGTCACAGGTTCAAATCTCAGCTGGGGTTCCTGCCAACCCAGTCCCCATAGTTTTACCCACCACTAAACAGTGATAGTAAAGACACTCCTTTATTGCAGATAACATACGCATGGCCTATATTTTACTACACCAAACACAGACACCAGAAACAGGCACATTACCTAAAGCAGAGTCCCGCAAATGCAGTCCTAGAGGGCCCCACACCATTCCGGCTTCATGCTGCCTCTAATAAAGATGCCTGTGCTGCATAGCTATGCACCACCCCCATGGTATGCAGATGTAGCTCATGCATATTTATGAGGGACAGCATGAAAACCCGAACAGTGTTTGGAACACCAGGACTGGAGTTGGGGAACTCTGCCGTAAATCAGCAACCAACAGGGCCGCACACCCACCCACAGGCCCCATTGGCCAATGTCTCCTGGAGAGGCAAGACATTGGGCCATGCCTGTATCTCCCAATACTAGCAGTTGCATACCTTAGCAATGCCACCCTACACCTGGGTATATGGTACAGAGCTATCAAACGTTCCCTATGATAACTGGCAGATGACCCAGTACAAGCATTGTGGAACTTGTGTCTCTTGGGGAAACTGCTAGGTACATATGACCTAGTTTGGCCACTGTTGGAAACAGAATACTGGGCTTGATGGACCTTGGTCTGACCCAGTATGGCATATCTTATGTTCTTATGTTCTTATGATATCAATTCCTACGTTAAGCACATTTTGCTCATTGAGCTCCACCATAACAATCATTCTGATGTCTGCTTGTGTGCTGCAGGTCTGGTCTCTGACATTGTTCACCACCCTGGGGAGTGACCCCCCAACAGTCTTGTGTACCATATCCATGCCTGTACTATGCCCAGGACTGGTGTGGTGGGTATGGCTGCTGACCACCTCTATAGTAGCACAATGCTGGCATAGGTGTGGGGGTGGCTGTCTGTCTATCCAGTGTGTGGTGGCTGCAAACACCTTCCACAGCCCACACTGCCAGCAATGTTGCCAGTATTGGGCTGCCAATGTGCATAATGAGGAGCAAGGTACCATGGGTATAGGCCAGACAGTGTGGCCTGGCCAGGGTGCATCTGCACAGGGCATAGGGCAGTGACAGGCACATTGTAGTGCCCGGCCACCACCTACACAGACAGGGTGACCTCAGTATATCCTGCTGAGAGCTCACTCTCACCCTGACTGTGCAGTGACCACAGCATGGCTAGGCACTCCCATGGTGCTATCTAGTATTTCTCTCATGTGATAAATATGGGTTTCCTTTTGGGGCCCAGTCACTGATGTATCTGCTTGCTGTGTATGCTGACATCCCAGTTCTTGGTGCAGGCATCTCCACTGTGCACTAGCAGACGGTTTGCAGCTTGCAGGGTGTAGTGGCTGATGGCTTGCACCAGGGGAATATCAGATAGTGGTGGGGTGCAGTATACCATATCCAGGCCTAACGTCTGTTTGCTATTGTCTTATGGCTGTGTACAGAGCTGCATTGACTGCCCTGTGGGGTGTCTGTTCCTCAGCAGGACTAGGGTTAATGTTTCCCTCTACTGCCACCTTTGCAGGGAGGTAGACTGTGGATCTTTTGATAGGAGGCCCTGTTTGCCACCCTCAGCCCTGGGGGAGGGGGGTGGTGGTGCAGGGGGGCTACACCTGACTGAAACAGACAGAGATATCCAAGGTGATCCTGCAAAACCTACCTCTCTCTCACAGTAACACTGCTTTGGACCTGGTGCTGGGCGCCTCACTGCACCCTCAGGGTGAGCACAGTACCAGCACAATGTGACGGTGTGTAGCTACTCTGTGCCAGTACAACACACGGTCAGTACCCCCTACCAGGCCGAGGTGCTGTGGGGGTGCACATGGTCACTTCCCCCTACCAGGCCGAGGTGCTGTGGGGGTGCATTCCCCATGGTGTGTATCTGTGGACAGCTGATTTGCATGTGCAGTGCATCATGGGTGTGACTGGCACAATCCAACCCTGTGAAACCCCAGCACCTGCTCACAGGCTCTGATAAACCATAGGCCATCACACGTACATCTGTTAGCATAATGCATAGGTGCAAGACACCCTACAGAGTCTGTAATATAAGATGCCCACACTGGTAAAAACACACGTACCCACGCACGATTGTACGCGCGCAGCTACCCACGTACCAATGCACGCACCAACGTACGTGGCTAGGCCCACTCCGAGGGTGTTTTTCTGACACCAATACTCAGCGTAAGGAAAAACATGCCTCCTCTTTCCCTCTGTAATGTACAGGGTGATGTCTGGGACAGCCTTCTGCGTTAGGCACACTGGGGACTCGAACCCATGCTGCCTGTAACAGCGGTCAGTACCGTAACCATTGTGCTACAGCTCTGTTTCAGTGCTTTGTGTCTGTACATCTTCTTACGTTTAACGCGCAGTGACGCGCCACGGCGCACGGTAACGCTCGTTAATTTTTTTAACGCGTGTTAGTGGTGGCGATATACCGCCCATGTCCTTATTTGGGGTTTCTGTTACTACCGCGGCTCCTAACGCGAATTGCACTAACGCAGTTTAGTAAACATACCCCATAGTTCTAAATAATAAAGCCACCAATACCCTGGGGGCTATAACAGCTCAAAACTTAGCGGGTGAGCCCAAAGGGACAAGACAGGCATGGAGGGAAAAATTAACTAATTTACTTCAACTCCACTGCCGCTTAAATCAACTTAAACCACACACTCCCCATTCCAGAAATAAGAAACAGTGTCACCAAACCCGGAGCGCCAAGAGATATAGCAAAACTGCCCCCACCAAAACAATTCATGTTCCCAAAAAGCCGAATGTATGTAGGCAAGGGCCGTCCTGCTCCTCCAAGCCCCGCTTCCCTCCCAACCACAACAGACATCACAAACAACACAAAACACAAAAGAAGAGAGAGAGAGAAGCAAAGAATAAGACATTATTGACCAGGGCAATACCCTGGAGTTCCTCCAATAGAGTAACATTGAATGGTACATCGAATGTCAACTCTGCATGATTGAATGTCAATTCTGTATGAATGAGTCGCTACTTCACGACCTCAGACCAATCAAAACACCCAAATAAGAAAGCGTTGAAGAGCTTTTAAAAGCCACTGATTGCAAGGCAAGCTTTCACCGCATCAACACCAACTCCTTGTCCTCCAAGAACGCGTGCAACTCCCCTGGATCATCAAAAGTCCTTGTCTGGTTGTGCAGCGTGATTCTCATGTGAGTAGGGTAGAGTAACCCGAAGATGGGCCTGCAGCTGCAATAAACATGGACGTAGCGCCAAAAAACGTTCTCTGATCCACTATCACCTTCACAAAGTCAGGGAAGAATAAGAGTTTGTGCCCTTGATACTCCAAGGGAGAGTGTCCTCTGGCTGCTTCCATTATTTGTGTTACTTGTTGAAAGCGCAAAACTTTGAGGATGATTGGTCGTGGGTGCTTGCCCGCAATGGACTGAGTAGGAACTCGATGGGCGCGGTCGATCTCAAAAGGCATGGCGAACTTCACCTTCAACACACCCTGGATCATTGACTGCATAAAAGCTATCATGTCAGGACTCTCGGCTCCCTCTGGAACTCCCAAGATTCTTATGTTGTTCCTTCGAGCGTGATTGTTGCCATCTTCCAACTCTTTTTGCAGTGACTGTATCAACTTTTCTTGCTTCTCAACGACCCTGAACCGCTCCCCATGCGTTACCACCATGTTCTCCACCTTCTCCAATCTGACCGTAATTGACTACAAAGCATTTTTCAAGGTGCTGATATCCTCCTGCATTGTGCACAATGAGTTTCCATTAGCTTTGACCAAGTCTTTAACAGCGCAAATCTCAGCCAAAAGTTCTTGTAAGGCCTTAGGACAATCTCTGATGACTGCCATCTTGTGAGGTGAGAGAGGCTCCATTTTGGTTCTCTTTGTGCTGACGTTTTGAGGTATTTGATAATCCAGCTGCGTCTGCTTGGGGCCAGACATATCCAGGATTGAATGATATCAGAGTAGGTAGGAACTATTTAGTTAAAGACTGCAGAAGTCAGGATTCTTGACCATTGCCCTCCGGAGCACAGCTCTTACATGACCATCTTGCCCGAAACTGATGGGCCTGATATTTAAAAAAAAAAAAAGCCAAGCTCCTAAATTTAGGCTCCTAAGTTAGGCTCCTATATTTGTGCCCTATTTTCAGCCACACTTAGGAGCCTAAGGGCCCAATATTCAAAGGGGTTAACATGGTTAGTAGACATGCTAATCGTGCTAATCCCCCTAGCTAGGATATTCAGTGGCACTAACAGGGTTACTGCCGCTGAATATCTGTGGGTGCTGCCGCTGCCTGCCCTGATGCTAATCAGTTACCATCAGGGCATTCTGAGGGCGGCACCTGCCGATAACCAGGCAGCGGCGATATTGAGCTGCTGCCCGATTATTATTAATTGGTGAAACAGCCACAATAAAGGCAAGGTTTCGCCACTGAAACTAACTGGCCAGCAGCTGAATATCGGGCAGTTAGCTTCACAGCAGTCCAGGCAACCAAGATATTCAATGCCAGGGCCTGGATATGGCCCCAGCATTGCATATCTAGGTTTAAAGTTCAGTGGTGGGGGCTAGTTGCTTTAGCAGTGCCAGCTGCCGTCACTGAATATCGGGCCCTAAATTTATAGCTCAAAATTCATCCTAAAATAGGAACTTAAAGTTATGCTCCTAAATTTAGAACTGCCATTTGCCTAGACTTATTAGCCTAATTTAGGTGCCTGGTACTGAAAATCAGTGCTAAGTTCCTAACTTTTTTCCCTCCTTAAATCTGCCCCCATTGCCACCCACATTTTATGCTCCTAAATTTAGGAGTTAGAGAAATTTTAAGAAAATATTTAGGCACTCAGCACTAAAAAATTTTCAAAGAGGCCGATTTAAGAGGATAACTCTCAAAATTAGGAGAATAAATCCTTTGAATATCGTGCCCAATGTGTTTATACTCTTTAGACTTCTCCACACAGGTTTTTTCACATATAGCTGTGTGAGGAAGGGTATACATGTGAAAGGGTAGTGAATGCCTGAACTTCCCTTACAAAGAAGGTGGTGAAGAAATAAAAAGAGTAACAGAATCCAAAAATTGTGTGAAACAGAGAATGCATAATGCCAAGAGAAATGAGACACATTGCATTTAACCTGCAGCAGTTACAACTCCAAACAGCAGATTGTATCAGGGATCCCAAATACATGGGCATAAGTGGATGGAGTGGAAGTTAAAACCCAAAACAGCAGTGGTATGATTCCCTCAAGAAAGTATGAGGGTAACCTGCTTTGACTAGCAGTTATGACCCTAGGCAGGAGATTGTATCTGGGTTTCCAAAAGCAAGGGTTACTGCTAGGGATGTGCCCTCATTTGAAATAACATAGACAATGTCAGTGACATATTCAGGACTGGCCCAAAGGTTTCTGCTGCCCAAGGCAGGAGCTCCAGCCATGCCAACCCCCCCAGGCCACGCCTTGCCTTCTCCCCTGCCGCTGATTCTGTCTTCTCATCTTGGGGGGGCCTGGTGGCAGCAGTGGCACAATGCTTACCCGGATTTGAAAGCGGCGGCTTTGTGCCACCACTTCAGTTCCTTGGCAGACCATGCTCTTTGGTGCTCATGTGCACACTCATGGCCTGCTGCTCCTGCCCCCCTCTGACAGGAAGTTGTGTCAGAGGGAGGTCAGAAGCAGCATGCCATGGTTTTAGCATCACAGGTACCCAAGCTCATGGCCTACCATGAAACATAGAAACATAGAAACATGATGACAGAAAAAGACCACAAGGCCCATCTAGTCTGTCCTTCCATAACAACAACTACAACAGTCCACTTTTTACCTTTAGAGATCCTCTGTGTTGGTCCCATGCTTTTTTGAATTCAGTTACTGTCCTCATCTCTACCACCTCCACTGGGAGACTATTCCACGGATCCACTACTCTTTCCGTAAAGAAATATTTCCGCATATCACTCCTGAATCTATCTCCCTTCACCCTCATCCCATGTCCCCTCATCGCAGAACTTGCTTTCAATTGAAAGAGGCTCTCTCCCTGAACATTTATGCCACGGAGGTATTTAAACATCTCAATCATATCACCTCTATCCCGCCTTTCCTCTAAGGTGTACATATTAAGATCCTTAAGTCTGTCCTCATATGCTTTATAATGAAGACTACTAATCATCTTAGTAGCAACCCTCTGCACCGACTCCATCCTGTTCACATCCTTTTGAAGGTGCGGTCTCCAGAATTGCACACCATACTCCAAATGAGGTCGCACCAAAGACTTATACAGAGGCATTATCACCTCCTTTTTTCTGCTAGCCATTCCTCTCCGTATGCACCCAAGCATGAAATGAAATGAAACAAAATCTTTTCTTTTGCCTGCATACGCCATGGACACCAAAGTGGCAACAGAAAGCCACCATGCTGCCAACCAAGGTCTGCCACCCTAGTTGGCCACCTAACCCGCCTAGTGGACAGGCCTGCACATATTCTATGTTGTTTCAGACAATTTTAAAGAAGAAACAGCAGGAAAGCCCTGGAATTTTAGTTTGTTTCTAATGTTGTCAATAGTGGCCACTATTTCTCGGTAATGCTTGCTACTGAGAACTAGTACTCACTGTTGAAGAATAGTGTGAGCTACTGAAAAATAGAATGCTCTGTCAATAAAAGTGCACACTACTGACAACACTAACTCAAAACAATATTCATCACTGGAACTTATCCGGCATCCAACATTGAATATCCAGTTGGAACATGGGAAATGAAACAAAATCTTTTCTTTTGCCTGCATACTCCTAGTTGTAGTAACTACACAGAGTGGCGGTTACAACCCTAAACAGCAGATGCATGATTGCACGGGAGATCCAAAAGAAGTATAGGAAAGCCAACACTGATGGATTTTGGTCATACTTGGAACTGATGAGAAGAGGGTTAAGAAGCTGGGTGGAACAAATGGGTAAGAGGGAAGTTATGGGCCCAATATTTAGTTGGGTAGGCTATGCACCTCTACAGCACATATCCCTGCTCACCGACCCTTAACCCCAGATATTCAGTGCTAGGGTGATATATTGCCCTAGCATTGAATATCCAGGGATCGGCACACACACCGGAAGCCGCAGTAGCTAACCAGGCGCAGCGATATTGTGTGCTGCCCAGTTAGCTCCTGCACCTTAAAGATAGGCAAGGGTAAAGAAGCAACATGCAGTCAAGAAATCAGATGATGCACTGCTCTTGGCAGAATGGCTATGAAAGACCTAGAGATAAGACTCTCAAGAGCAGAGATGTCTCTCTCCATACAAAGATTTGACTTGTTCAAGCCATGGTATTTTCAATAACATCATATGGATGTGAAAGCTGGACAGTGGAAAAGATAGACAGGAAGAAAATTGATGCCTTTGAATTATGGTGCTGGCGGTGAATACTGTGTATACCTTGGACTGCCCGAAGAACAACCCAGTCTGTACTAGAGGAGATCAAACCTAAGCTTTCTTTAGAAGCTCAGATGACAAGACTTCGACTTTCATACTTTGGACACATCATGCGAAGAGAGAGATCATTAGAGAAAGACATCATGCTTGGAAAGATAGAAGGTCAACGCAAAAGAGAAAGGCCAGCAATGAGATGTATCGATACAATAACAGCAGCTATGGGTACCAGTCTGTCAACAATGAGCCGCCTGACTGAAGACCGAACACAATTTAGGATAGCTATTTAGAGGGTCGCCATGAGTCGACTCAGACTCGACAGCACTTAACAACAACAACAACAAAATGTTTTAGTAGTGTGTTCAGAAAGGAAGGGGCAAATTTTGCTGATGTTATACAGAAAGAAACCACAGGTTTTAGCTATCAATTAGATGTGTGTGGAGAAAAGTGTTATCACAGAGATTGAGAAAGGTGGAAAGGGGAAGTGGGTTTAAGGAGGAAAATTAAGAAGCTTGTCAAACCAAAATAATAGATCCTGACAGACAACACAAAGAACCGTCTGTATGTATTTTTACCTGCAAGGAGAGTGGGTAATTATCAGATAGACTTTTTACCTCAATAAAAAGCCATTTACTTGGATAAATGGCTTTTGGAAAAAGCACTCATTATATATGTACATACAAAACAAAGTTAATATTTAAAAGAGTGATGTACATTTATGCATTCTTACAAGATTGTTTTTAGATGGGTGATGTTGGGTACCATAATTGTTGAAGTTAATTATGAAATCTCACGGAGGACCTAAGGACATATAAGATAATTGAGGTGGAGATAGGAGAGGGGGCGGTGCCAAACTGAAAGTTTGCCTAGCGCACCTAATACTTTTACACTGTCCCTGAAGACTTATAACAAGTTCTGGCCTTGCATATGTAAAGCAATCTATTTCTCAACTCTTCATAGCTCCGGCATTTACTAGATTATCTTACATTTTTTACAAAAGCTTTGCTGTCTCAGCATTTCCTTGTGACGGAAAAAAAGAGGCGGTGTGTCAAAATAATGCTAGAAATAGAAAATAAGCTTAAATGGAATTTGGAAATATGCCTTCAGCTAACAAAAATGTGGTTTTCTCAGCAGCAGAAACGGCTTCTCAAATGTTCTTTAAGAAATGACTTGAGATCTGTGCAAAGGGATTCAACAATATGTAAAAATGTGCTAGTATGGTTGATAATTTTGCAAACAATTTGTGTCAGTTGGCCTCAGGGAATTTCTCAGAAACAGTGGAACACAGCTTGTACTTTGCCTTTTGCATCTTTTCACGTCACGGTGCTCAAGTACGTGAAATCACCAATCAAAATTTCTACTCCAGAAATGTCAGTCAGTTTTCTGCCCTCTTAAGGACTATGCCTTCTAAAAAATGATGGTAACAAAGGTATAACAAGCAGAAAATGTATATAAAAGTATAAGGAGATACTTTTCGATTATACTAACAATATATTTTGAAGATAACTCTATAAGGGATGGCTGCATTTACACTGTTGCTCAAGCTCGCAAATCACTGTGTTCTAGTGGTTAGCACGCATAAATCACCTCTCATGCACATCAAGTAGCCAGTTGCCATTCTGTAAGTGCACACAATGGGCTCTTCGCATGTACTATGTTCCATCTATGTAGAGTGTACATCAGTGGAACGCAGGTGGAGTGTATATTTACAGGGTATTTTATAAAATTTGAGCAACGTAGGCGCTGACATTTACAACAACTCCAGAGATGGTGTACGTGCCCATGGCTTTATTTATGTACTTCAGCAGCCACTTATGCTGCTAATCTGTAAAATTTAAATCTATGTGGATTCGACTTTGCACCTTGCCTACTGATAAAGTATTGGCTTCATGCCAATCATAAGTGGTTTCTGGGCTTTCAGCTGGGTTCCAAAAATTGCAGTTGAAAAACAAAAATCAGTTGAAGGCTGGATTTGAAGCAAAGCAGAGGCCAATGTAATTGTCTTGTCTCTGGAATAGGGGTAAAACTATTAAAAAGTTCCCAAAGTTACGTTAAAATTGGTACAAAGCAAACCTATTGACACAATCTAACCAGAGGGTTTAAAGAAAAAATAGTGTCTGGGATTTTGAGACTGAATGGATGTTTAGTGTGAGAGAAATTCAGATAAGCGTAAATTTTAAAGTTAAATGATTAGTAGCATTGCGTACTAGAGTTGCCATTGGTATATAAAAAGTGTGAGAAAAAAATAAAACGTCTGAGCGGACTTTTGTAACTATAGAGGGGAAAAATACTGCTTTCAACAGTTCAAACCCTGCTCAGAGTCAGAGACTCATACAGTACAATGCCGTGCGAAAATATTCATCCCCTTGATTTTTGTCTTGTTTTGTCGCATTACGTACAACCTGGAATGAAAATGGAGGTTCATTTGGATGTTAGGTAATGGACCTAACAATATAGTCCAAATTGCTGAAATGAAATGACAATAAAATACCTTGTACATATAAAAAAAGCAAGTAAAAACTGAGAAATTCTGAATGCATATCTATTCATCCCTTTTGCTATGAAACCCCTAAATAAAATCTGGTCAAACTAATTTACCTCGGAAGTCACATAATTAGTTGATTAGGGTCCACCTGTATGCAATCAGTGTCACATGATCTGTCACATGATGCCTGTATAAATAAACCTGTTCTAAAAGGCTCCTGACTCTGCAACACTTCTAAGCAAGCAACATGAATTTTAAGGAACACTCCAAATAGATCAGAGACAAAGGGGTATGTTTACTAAACTGCGCTAATGTGCGCTACTGTGTGCTAATGTGCGTACGGGGCACAAATATGCACGCTCATGTGCGCGGCGTGCTAATGTGCGATGAAGGCGGGGAAAGGCTCCCGGAGGGCGGACGAAGGCTCCCCAGGGGCGGAGAAAAGGGGTCAATGGGTGGAGAGTGGGAGAGGAGAGGCTCCCCGCACATTAGCGAGGCTGAAATCCGAGGCAAAAAATACCGCAAGTGAAAACCTCGCGTTAGAGCTGATATAAAGGGAAGAGAAACCATTTCTGTCAGCAATGTACAGCAAACCCAGGGAAACCTACAAAAAGTGATGTGTGATACATGTGCACAGAACAAAAGGGCAAATAAACACTGAAAATGACCCCAACAAAATATAGAAAAAACATAACCAAGCTGGGCAACAGTGGTTTTAATGGGAAACATCAAAAAACACTCCCGAGAAAGCACCCAAAAAAAGATATGAATTATGGAAAGGTCTAGGCTCCATCCCCATACAAGGTGAATGATCCCACTGATCAGGGTTTCCCTCTGCATGCACATGTGTCCTATGGCATGCACATGTCCCGCAACAGCAGGGCGGGCATGTCGGAACGGGCAACTGGTCAGATGCCTGAAAAGGGGCCACAGAGGACTGCAGGCGGCACATGCTATGGTGCAGCCGGGGCACAGTGCGGACCAGGCAGATACCTAGGTGGCACATAGGAATGCTGAAACTGTACAGCAGCCAGACAGCAACTGATGAGGGCCCAACATGGGCACGATTGTGCATCCCACAGTGTCACAGGGGATAGTACCCAGCAGGTACCCCCAAGGGCACAAAACAGCGGCAGGCGGTGCTTGGGGGGAAGCGTGGACGTCTATGCAGGCACCCCTACCCCAGAACATGCACCATAGGCAGCCGCCAACCCGCACACAGGATGGCCTTAGACTGCGTACCACCAGCACCACCAGCAGAAGGGCATGTCAGCAAAGTGGCAGAGGGGCACTGGTGTTGGAGGGGGCAGTGGCAGCTGCCCACAGCAGTCCAGGCCCAGTCCTGTGTAGGTGGGTGCCGTCCACTGCAACACAGGCTCTGTCGGATGTACAGTCATGGACTCCCCAGGGAATGCAGCATATCTGTGGCAACATGGTGGTGCAGTGCACACAGACAGTGTGTCCAAGAGCAGAAAGTCACGGGTTCAAGTCCCAGCTGTGGCTCATGCCAACCCAGTCCCCATATTTTACCCATGAAGAAAACATGGTAGGAAAGACTGAACCTTTATTGCTGAGAACATAAGCATGGGTCAAACACCTATATTTTACCCCACACAGCACAAACACCATAAAAATGCACATGACCTATGGCAGAATCCCCCAAATGCAGTCCAGGAGGGCCACAATCATTCATGTGTCATGCTGTCTCCAATATAAGGACATGTCAGCATGGTGGCGGAGGGTTACTGGTGTTGGAGGGGGCAGTGGCTGCTGCCTTCAGCACACCATGGCCTATCCCTCTTCACGTGGGTGCCGTGCACTGCAACAGACAGGGCCTGTCGGACGAACAGCCATGGACTCCCCTGGGAATGCACTGCTTCTGTGCCAAGATGGTGGTGCAGCATACACTGCCAGTGCCTTCAGGAGCAGAAGGTCGCAGGTTCAAATCCCAGCTGTCAGCCCTGCCAACCCAGTCCCCACATTTTACCCACCACACAAATGTGGTAATACAGACAGAACCTTTAGTGCAGATAACGTAAACATGCCCAATACATCTATATTTTACCCTACAGAGCACAGACACCAGAAACATGCACATTACCTAGAGCACAGTCCCCCAAATGCAGTCCTGGAGGGCCACAAATCATTCACGTTATATGCTGTTTCTAATAAAGATGTGTGTGGTTCATTTCCATGCGCTGCCCCCATGGTATGCAGATGTATCTCATGCATATTCATTAGGGACAGCAGGAAAACATGAACAGTGGATGGCCCACCAGGACTGGAGTTGGGGACTTCTGCCCTAGAGCAGCAGCCAACAGGAGCAGAAAGAACCACACCCACAGGCTCCATTATCCAAAGCCTCATGGACAGGCAGGATATCGGGCCTTGCGTACATCTCACAATACTAGTTCATGCAGACCTTAGCAATGGCACCCTAAACCTGGGAATACAGTACACATATATCACAATGTTGCTATGATTACTGGCAGATAGCAATTCCTAAGTTAAGCACAATCTGCTCATTGAGCTGTATCATACCAATATCACTGATGTCTGTGGAGTGTGTTTCAGGTCTGGTGTCTGACAGTGTTCACCACCCTGGGTAGTGACCCCAACAGTATCGCATACCATAGCCATGCCTGCGCTGTGTCCAGGACTGTTGAGTTGGCCTGGACTGCAAAAACTATCTATAGTAGCTCTATGCTGGCATAGGTGTTGGAGTGTGTGTCTGTCCATCCAGTGTGTGCTGGTTGCAACACCTTACTCAGTCCACACTGTTTGCAATGTGTTCAGTGTTAGCTTGCCAATGTGCATAATGAGGAGCAAGATACTGTGGGTATAGCTCGGATAGGGTGGCCTGAGCAGGATGCATGAGCACAGGGCATAGGGCAATGGCTGGGACATTGTAGTGGCTGGCCATCAGCTGCATTGACAGGGTGGCCCCTGCATGTCCTCCTGGGAGGTCACTCTCACCCTGACTGAGCAGTCACCATGGCATGGCTAGGTCTCCCATAGTGCTAACAGCATCTCTCTCAAGTAATATCTATGGGTTGCCTTTTGGGGCCCAATCACTAACCTATCCGCTTGGTGGGTGTGTTGACATCCCAGTTTTGGGTGCACACATTTCCTCCAGTAATATGTACTATGGGCTAGTTAGCAGACTGGTTGCAGTTAGTATGTGTAAGGCTGGAACACCTTGCAGGGTGCATCGGCTGCAGATTCAGTGTGCTCGCTGCTGGAGAATGTCAGATAGTAGTGGTGGGTAGCTGAGCATTTCCAGGCCTCCTGTCTGTCTGCGATCACCATATGGATGTGTACAGAAATGCATGGACTGCCCTGGATGTTGTCTGTCCCTCAACTTGACCTAGGTTGATAGTCCCCTCCACCAGCACCATTGCAGTGATGTGGAATGTGGATCTGTTGGTGGGAGATCCTGAGCTCTAGAGGGCAGTTTGGGTGGTACTACATAATTTGCCTATGGGTCCAAACAGCCTGCCCCCCCGCCTGGTCACATAACTCATGTGGCCATGGCATCCATACAGGATATGCTCAATCTGGGTACATCAAAGTGCCCAAGGGCTAAACTTGACTGAGAAATAAAAGATGGACACAGGTGTATTTGGCAGTGCATCTACAAGACCTACCCATCACACACTAGCACTGATGGGGACTCACACCATAGCCTACCTCAGCTAAGCCAGGTGCTGTGGACATGGTGCTGGGTGGCCCATTTCACCCTCAGGGTGAGCACAGGACCTACTCTGTGCCAGTAACACACACGCTCAGTACGCCCTACGAGGCTGAGGTGGTGTGGGGGTGCATACCCCATCCTGTTGTTATTTGTAGACTGCTGATTTGCATGTGCAGTGCATCATTGGTATGTGTGGTTTAACCCTATCCTGGTAACCACAGCAGACAGTTCATGTGGTGGGCTGCAGTCCTACTGTAGCCAGCCAGGAGCTTGTTAGCAACTGTGGAGATGTAGCCCACTGGTGACTTCACTGCCTGTGGAGCCAGAGGTCATGGGTTCAATCCCACAGTGGGGTTATTTGAGGCTTTTTCTTTTGTAATGTAATTTGGTGCTGCCAGCAACAACACCCTCAGTGCTGTAGCCTGAAGGTGCCTCAAAAGCGCCCTATAAGGAGCCCTAAATGGAACATTATAAGGTGCTGTGGCGGAAAGTGCACCTCATAATGTTTCCTCTGGAGTGCCTCATAGGGTGCATGATGTGGCACCTTAGGTTATGGCATTGTGAGAGTGTGTTTGCTCTCAGAACAAATCAAATAAAAAAAGCCGCACAAACCACTGCTGATATCAAAAAGTAATGTCCCAGGCAGTCATATTGAATAGCCACACTGGGTGAATGAACCCACGACTCCTGTACCATAAGGCGGGCTTGCAAACAATGTTCCACACCTCTGCCACTATGTCTGTATGTCAGCACACCTACTTAAGATTTCCATTTATTTATTATTTATTTATTTTTCTTATATACCGCGCTCTTTAATCAGTGCGGTTTACATATGAACAAATATAAACACAATGGTACAAAACAGCATTGGTTTTTTACAGAGAACAGGGTACATAAACTAGGTGGTAAAACAAGGGTAACTATCTAACAGATAACTATATACATGGCAACAATATACATGGTTATTTTGGTTAATTAGATGGGGAGGCGGATAAGATAACTATAATACGGTGGAAGAAGTTAATTAAAGTACATAATAAATATGAAAATTATTGTGAGAATAAAATATGGCATAGTATAGTGGGCAGGTAATAATCATCATAATTACCCATTCTCTACCGGGGTCAAGTATGATGGATCTGCATGAGGGCTATTGTCAATTAGAGTAGCTTCGGGGTAGTATGTTAGGAACAAATAGTGTTTTAATGCCTTTCTGAACTGCATTAGACTTGAGATGGCTCTGATTTCGGGTGGAAGGGCATTCCAGGCTCTGGGTGAAAACAGAGAGAAGGCTCTGGCGGCTGTTGATTTAGAACATTTTGTGAGGGTTTCCATGCGTTACAATGCAAAGTGCTGCCATCAGAAACAGTGCTCTGACCTTGCGGCACCTCATACGGCACCCTATAAAGCGCACTTTAAGGAACATTCTAGGGTGCCTGGGCGGACAGTGCACTTTATAGTATGCCCTCTGGAGTGCCTTATAGGGCGGCTGATGCGGCACCTTATGTTACAGCGCTTTGAGAGTGTGTTTGCTAGCAGCACTAATTAAAACAATATTAAATTGCCTCATAATGCAATTTTACACATAAAAGGTAGTTCCTAAGCCAGCCTTATTCATTGGGCACAGTGGGGGATTGAACCCATGACCACTGCACCATCAGTCAGTGTCTTAACCATTGTGCTACACTGCTGTTTCTCCTTGTAAGTCAGCGCACCTACTTAGGATTTCCATGCGTTAAAATGCACAGTGCTGCCATCAAAAACAGTGCTCTAACCTTGCCCTGCCTCATAGGGCACCCTATATGGCGCCCTATCGGCCACCCTTTAAGCAACATTGTAGGGTGCCATGGCGGACAGTGCACTTTAAAATGTGCCCTCTGGGGTACCTTATGGGGTGCCTTATGCAGCACCTTATGTTACAGTGCTTTGAGAGTGCGTTTGCTAGCAGCAGTAATTAAAATAAAATTAAAATGCCTTACAATGCTATATTACACATAACAGGTAGTGCCTCAGCCAGCCTTGTTCATTGGGCACAGTGGGGGATTGAACCCATGACCACTGCACCATCAGTCAGTGTCTTAACCATTGTGCTACACTGCTGTTGCAGTTTGTTTGTCAGCACACCTACTTCAGCTTACCACACGTTAACATGTGCAGTGCTGCCATCAGAGTAGCCTCATTGGGCACCCTATATGGTGCCCTATAGGCCACCCTTTAAGCAACATTGTAGGGTGCCTTGGCGGACAGTGCACTTTAAAATGTGCCCTCTGGGGTACCTTATGGGGCGCCTTATGTTACAGTGCTTTGAGAGTGCGTTTGCTAGTAGCAGTAATTAAAATAAAATTAATATGCCTCAGAATGCAATATTACACATAACAGGTAGTGCCTCACCCAGCATTATTCATTGGGCACAGTGGAGGATTGAACCCATGATCCCTGCACCATTGGTTAGTGTTTTAACCATTGTACGGTGGCTCTGTTCCTGTGCTTGCACATCAGCGCGCATGCTTATGCTTCCCATGCGCGTTTCTCATGCGCTTATGTGCATGGCGCACATGAGCGCACAGCGCACATTAGCGCATGATTAATCCCGGTTTGCTTTTTTCAGACTGAAATGCCCACTCCTTTTATGGCATCCTGCACACTAACGCGGCGTGCACCTAACGGGGTTTTAGTAAACATACCCCAAAGTTATGGAGAAGTATAGATCAGGGTTGTGTTATAAAAAAAGATCCCAAATTCTGAATATCCCACGGAGCACCATTAAATCCATTATAACAAAATAGAAAGAATATAGCACCACTACAAACCTAACAAGAGAAGGCCGTACACCAAAACTCACAGACCGGGCAAGGAGGGAATAATCATTTTAATTAAATGCCCCGCATTTCAGTTTTTATGCATTTTTTTTCTCCTTATTTTGTATATTATTGTTTTATTATTACTTATATATTTTTAGTTCATTTTATTGTATTTAAGTTACATCTGTTGTAGTTTATCCTCTAATTTATATAACTATGTTTTATAAGATTCAGCTTTTTTGCATAGGAGATATACACTCTGGATTTTAATATACGTTGTGTGTAACTAGGTGCTTATTACCTTGGAATTTAAAACACCCTTGTGTGCAACTGTAAGTACTAGAACATTAATGTACATACTAGTTCTTTGTTCCTCCTCATCTCCTCCTCTGTTTTCGTTCAAAAAATGATCATTTGGGATTTTACTGTATGTAATTGTGGTGTGCCTTTTCTTGTATTTTAGATTGTTTTTATTAATGTATGTTTTAATGTATTATTTAAGATTAGCTTTTAATGATAATTATCTTTTTAATTTTTAATTATGTTTTTTATTTTTTACTTTTTTAATTTTTATAAATGATTGTTTATTAATTTTAATGTTTTATATTTTCCATTTTTAATATTTCTATTTGTTAATATTTGCCTGCAGTTCCTAGCCCTCTGAGGAAGGCTTCGGCCGAAATGCGTCGGGGCTGTCTTTGATTCAATAAAGCACATGTGACCACCATCACCACTCACTGTTTTGTATTCTCTTTATGGAAGAGTGGCCAGAAAAAATCCATTGCTTAAAGAAAGAAATAAGAAAACATGTTTGGAGTTTGCACAACAGCATGTGGTGGACCCCCCAAACACATGGAAGAAGGTTCTCTAGTAAGATGAGACGAAAATTGAACTTTTTGGCCATTATGGGAAATGCCATGTGTGGTGCAAACCCAACACTTCTCATCACTCTGAGAACACCATACCCACAGTGAAACATGGTGATGGCAGCATCATGCTGTGGGGATGTTTTTCATTGGCAGGGGCAGGAAAACTGGTCAGGATTGAAGGAACGATGGATGGCTCTAAATACAGGGCAATTCTTGAGGAAAATCTGTTTCAGTCTGCCAGAGATTTGAGAATGGGACGAAGGTTCACCTTCCAGCAGGACAATGATCCTAAACATACTGCTAAAGCTGGTTTAAAGGGAAACATTTAAATGTCTTGGAATGGCCTAGTCAAAGCCCAGACCTCAATCCAATTGAGAATCTGTGGCATTACTTGAAGATTGCTGTACACCAACACCACCCATCCAACTTGAAGGAGTTGGAGCAGTTTTGCCTTAAGGAATGGATGAAAATCCCATGGGCTAGATATGCTAAGCTAATAGACACATACCCCAAGAGACTTACAGCTATAATTGCAGCAAAAGGTGGCTCTACAACGTATTGACTTTGGGGGGTGAATACATATGCACACTCCTGCTTTCTGATTTTTTTTGTCTTAATTATTGTTCATGTCACAATAAAGGATATTTTGCAAATTCAAAGTCATAGGCATGTTGTGTATATCACATGGTGCTAACCCCCAAAACTCCATTTTAATTCCTGGTTGTAATGTAACAAAACAGGACAAACACAGAGGGGATGAATTCTTGTGCAGTGCACTGCAATTATTACTACATAGGGAGGAACTCTGCAAGGCTAATTTTTTGCATACCTCTGCCCTGAATTGGAAATTATCTGCTGTAAAGGTAAAAGTTTCGGCCTACCATGCAAATAGAAAAGGTCATAAGGAAACCCATTAAGACAATTTCCGAGCTTGCAGGTGGTTACAATAGATAGTGGCTGAAAATCGCCATTACCTGGATAATTACCACCATTATCCAGATAGTAACTGCTCTGCTCATGGACTGCCTCTGCATTGATTGGATAGCAGTGCCAGTGAAGTCCGTGGAGATATTCAGCAGAACTATGTGGATAGTTCTTCTGAAAGTCTCTCTTAGTACTCTTATCTGGATAAGAACTTTTAAATATCGGGTCCTGATTTTCCTGTGTCTATGGGAAATGAACATTTAGTAAACAGTCTTGATTCTCCAAATTATAGGCTTAATCAAGAGACAGGTTTCTAAATTCCCAGTACAGGCAGTCCTCTTTCTCTCCTACCTTGTTCCTATGCTTCATCAGGTTGCTTCCTTGCCCCTAGTAGACCTTTTGGCATTTTTAGTTCTCCTCCATCTTGAAAATCCTTTTCTCTCTGGTCCTCCTGGCTATTTGATAGCTTGAAAAGTAGCAGAATACCTGGATCAGATGGTATACATCAAAGGGTGTTAAAAGAACTGAAATATGAGACTGAAGACATACTATTACTAATATGTGAACTATCATTAAAATCATCAGTAATACCTGAATACTGGAGCATGGTAAATGTAAGGGCAATTTTTAAAAAGGGTTCCAGGAGTGATCTGGAAAACTACAGACCAGTGAGCCTGATGTCAGTACCGGGAAAAATGGTAGAAACCATTATTAAGAACAAAATTTCTGAACATGTAAATAGTTATGGTTTAATGGGAGATAGCCAACATTACTTTAGCCAGGAAAGGTCTTGTCTTACTAATATGTTTTTTTTTTGAAGGAGTAAATAAACAGGTAGACAAAGGTGGGTTGGTCGATGTAGCATATCTGGATTTTCAGAAAGCCTTTGACAAGGTCCCTCATGAGAGACTCTTGGTAAAATTAAAGAGTAATGGGATAGGAGGCAGTGTGCTATTATGGATCAGGAACAGGTTAAAAGATAGAAAGCAGAGGGAAGGGCTAAATGGCCAATTTTCCCAATAGAGAAAGGTGAATATTGAAGTACCCTAGGGATCTGTGCTGGGTGCACTGCTTTTTAACATATTCGTAAATGATCTGGAAATGGGAATAACGAGTGAGGTAATCAAATTTGCAGATGACACAAAATTATTCAAAGTTATTCAAACCCAAGAGAATTGTGAAAAATTGCAAGAGGACTTTGATAAATTGGAAGACTGGCTGTCCCAATGCCAGATTAAATTTAATGTGGACAAGTGGAACGTTATGCAGTTAGGGAAGAACAGCCCAAACTATGGTTACACAATGCAAGGTTCCAGATTATGAACAACACCCAGGAAAAGAATTTAGGTGTCATTGAGGATAATATGTTGAAACTCTCTGCCTAGTGTGCAGCCACAGCCAAGAAAACAAGTAGATTGCTAGGAATCATAAGGAAAGGAATGGAGAACAAAACCAAGGATATTATAATGCTTCTGTATTGTTTCATCTTGTGACTGCACCTTGAATATTGTGTGCAATTCTTGTCACCATAACTTTAAAAAGATATAGCAGAATTAAAAAAGGTACAGAGAAGATCAACCAAAATGGTAAGGAGTATGGAAGGATACTCCTATGAGGAAAGGCTTAAAAGGTAAAGGTTCTTCAACTTGGAAAAAAGATGGTCGAGGGGAGATATGATAGAGGTCTATAAATTAATGAATGGAGTGGAACGGGTAAGCATAGATTGGTTGTTTTACTCCTTCAAAAAGTAGAAAGACTGGGGGACATACAATGAAATTACAATTTAGCCCATTTAAGACTAATAGGAGATTTTTTTTTTTTTACTAAATGCATAATCAAACTCTAGAATTTGCGACCAGAGGATGTAGTAAAAGCTGTCAGTGTTGCTGGGTTTAAAAAAGGTTTGGACATGTTCCTGGAGGAAAAGTCCATAAACCATTCTTAAAGAGGACCAGAGAAATCCACTGCTTGCCCCAGGATATTTTGTAAACTGTGCTGATCATGAATAGTGTGGTATAAAACCAAATAAATAAATAAAATAAGTAACGTGGAAACTGTGTAGCTTTTTTGGAACCTGACAGGTACTTGTGACCTGGATTGGCCACTGCTGGAAATAGGATAATGGTCTGGATGGATGTTGGTCTCATCCAGTAGGGCATAGCATATGTTCTTCATCAATTGCAGCAAAACTTTTCTTATTTGCTGTTTCACCCCTGCTCATGTCCTATCACTGGCTGCTTGTAAAGATTCTAGTATTGATTCATTGGCCTCTTCACAATGCTATCCCCCTTTCCCATTTCTTGATCCGCTAAAATACCACTTGTACCCTTTAATCTTCCCAAGCATCACTTTTGGCTTTGCCTCCTCTCATATCTGTCTTGAATCCTTTTGTCCTTCAGCCTTTTCCTATCTTGGTTCTTCCCTTTTGAACTCTCTTCCTCTTTATATCTGGCATGAATACTCCTTTTTCAACTTCAAAAAGACTGCTAAGTCCTGGCTCTTTATCTTAGCATTTCTTGAGGATCGGGCGGCTGGAAGCACTGGGGTGGTGGGCTGACTTATCCTGTTTTTGCTGTTTCTTCTTCTCTTCTTCTCTCTATGAAGGATATTTCCTTTATTTTCTTTCCCTACTCAGGTGTTATGTCCTTTCATGTGATTTTTACTCTCTTTTGATTCATTTTTGTTGGACAATGCAGTGGTTCTATGTACTTTTAACATCCATTTGATATAATTTTTTATGTTGTCAACTGCTCTTTTGTTCCTTGCTCTAATGACAGTATATCAAATCCACATAAAGAAAGAAAGAAAGAAAGAAAGAAAATTATTGCTGAATATCAAGGCTGTGGAATTTACAGATCTAATTTCCTGTAATTTCTCAAAAAAATGTTTCTTGTTAATTATTTTTGTAAGTACACTTAGGGGTATGTTTACTAAACTATCTTAATGTTACCGGTGTTAGCTTCAGCGATAATGTGAAGAATGCCATAAAAGGAGTGGGCGTTCCGGTCTTAAGGTAGCATTTCAGGTTATCGCGCGATAAAGTCCGTTATCGTGTGATAGAGGGAGCCTGGCATGTTAACGCATGTTAGCCTTAATTAGGCGCGCCGACCTACAAACACAACAACCGAGGTGTAGCACAATCGTTAATACATTGACTGATGAAACAGGGGTCGTGAATTCAATCCCCCAGTGGGCTTAAAGCATAAGGCTGTCCAAGGCATTACCCTTTACTTTAAATCTGTGCTGTCTGAGGCAGTTTCTTTTTTAATTTAAATTAGTGCTGCCAGCAAACACACCCTCACAGTGCCATAACCTAAGGTGCCGCATAAGGCGCCCTATAAGGCACTCCAGAGGGCACATTATAAAGTGCACTGTCCGCCAAGGCACCTTATAATGTTCCCTATAGGGCGCCTTCTAAGGCACCTTATAGGGCACCTTAAGGTTACAGCACTGTGAGGGTGTGTTTGCTGGCAGCACTCATTTAAATTAAAAAAGGAAATGCCTCAGACAGCCCTATCAAATAACACCACTGTGGGATCAAACCCATGACCTCTGCCTCCACAGTCAGTGAAGTAACCAGTGGGCTACATCTCTATAGCTACCAACAAGCCCCTGGCTGGCTACAGAAGGACTGCAGGTCACCACACAAACTGTCTGCTGTGGTTACCAGGATAGGGTTAACCTACCCATACCCATGATGCACTGCACATGCAGATCAGCAGTCTACAGCTGATCACAAGATGGGGTATGCACCCCCACAGCACCTCGGCCTGGTAGGGGGAACTGACCGTGTGTGTTACTGGCACAGAGTAGCTACAGACTGTCACATTGTGGGGGGTACTGTGTTCACCCTGTGGACGAGTTGCGGCGCCCAGCACCAGGTCCACAGCACCTGGCTTAGCTGAGATAGGCTATGCTGCAGGTTGCCATCAGTACCAGTGTGTGATAGTCCTTGCAGACACACCTAGGATGCATCTGTGTCCATCCCTATTTCCCAGTCATGTCTAACCCTTGTGGACTATGATGCACCCAGAATAGTGCATATCCTGTGTGGTGCCATGGTCACATGATTTAAGTGAAGGGGCTGTTTGGACCCATAGGTGGATTATGTACCACCACCCAACCCGCCCTCTGGGGCTCAGGGTGGGGGACAGGATCTCCCACCAACAGATCCACATTCTACATCCCTGCAATGGTGACAGTAGAGGGGACCATCAGCCCCAGTCCTGCTGGGGAATAGGCACCCTACAGGACAGTCAATGCAGATCTGTACACATCCATAAGGCAATGGCAGACAGACAGTAGGCCTGGAAATGCTCAGCTACCCCCCACCACTATCTGACATTCTCCAGCCGCTGCACCCTGCAAGGTGTTCTACCAAATACATACTAACTGCAGACAGTCTGCTAGCTAATCCATAGTGCATGCTCCTGGAGGAGATGTGTGCACCCAAAACAGGGATGTGAACACACACACCAAGCAGATAAGTCAGTGATTGAGCCCCAGAAAAGGGAGCCCATATATATCACTTGAAAGAAATGCCATATAGCACTATGGGGGAACCTAGCCAGTCTCAGTCAGGGTGAGAGTGACCTCCCAGCAGGACATGCTGTGGCCACCCTGTCCGTGCAGGTGGTGGCCGGGCACTACAATGTCCCAGCCATTGCCCTATGCCCTGTGCAGATGCATCCTGCCCAGGCCACCCTGTCCGGGCCATACCCACAGTACCTTGCTTCTCATTATGCACATTGGCAGGCTAACACTGGAAACAGTGCAAGCAGTGTGGGCTGAGTAAGGTGTAGGCAGCCACAACACACTGGATAGACAGACACACACTCCCACACCTATGCCAGCATTGTGCAAATATAGAGGCTTTTGGCAGCCCTGGCCACCACACCAGTCCTGGGCACAGTGCAGGCATGGCTATGGTGCACAATACTGTTGGGGTCACTCCCTGGGGTGGTAAACACCGTCAGAAACCAAAACTGAAACACACTCCACAGATATCAGAAAGGTTGCTATGATGCAGCTCTATCAGCAAATTGTGCTTAACTTAGGAATTGATATCTGCCATTAATCATAGCAACCTTTTGATATATGTGTAACGTATTCCCAAGTTTAGGGTGGCATTGCTAAGGTATGCAAGTGCTAGTATTGGGAAATGCTGCTGCGTGCAGGGCCTAACAGCCTGACTCTCAATGAGGCTTTGTATAGTGGAACCTGTGGGTGTGGGTGTTTATGCCCCTGTTGGCCGCTGATCTAGGGCAGAGGTTCCCAACTCCGGTCCTGCTGGGCCAAACACTGTTCGGGTTTTCATGTTGTCCCTAATGAATATGCATGAGATACATTTGCATACAATGGGGGGCGGCACATACAAATGCAGCACTGGCATATTTATTGGAGACAGCATGAAATCTGAATGGTTTGGCCCTCCAGGACTGCAGTTGGGAAACTCTGCTCTAGGTATTGCACATGTTTATGGTGTCTGTGCTCTGTAGGTTAAAATATAGGCGTTTCAGGCATGTTTATGTTATCTGCAATAAAGGTTCTGTCTTTATTACCACGGTTTAGTACTGGGTAAAATATGGGGACTGGGTTGGTAGGAGCCACAGCTGGGACTTGAACTTGTGACTTTCTGCTCATGAACATACTGGCTGTGTGTACTGCACCACACTGTTGCCACAGGGACAGTTGATTCCCTGGGGATACCATGACTGTTTGTCAGACAGACCCTGTCTGTTTCAGTGCACGGCACCCACTTAAAAGAGGCTAGGCCATGATCTGCTGTGGGCAGATGCCACTGCCCCTAAGTCACCAGCACCCCTCCACCACCATGCTGCCATGCCATTATGCCGGTGGTGCTAGTGGTGTGCAGTCCCAGGCCATCCAGTATGCCGTTAGGCAGGGTAGGGGTGCCTACATGGACATGCATGCTTCCCCCCCCCCCACACCTCCTGCCAAAGTTATGTGCCCTTGGGTGTACCTGCTGGATAATCTCCCCTGTGACACTGTGGGACACACACTCATGCCCATGTTGGACCCTCATCAGTTGCTGTCTTGCTGCTTTACAGTTTCAGCATTCCTATGTGCCACCCAGGCATCTGCCTAACATGCACTGTGCCCCAGCTGGACCACAGCATGTGCCACCTGCAGCCCTCTATATCCCATTTCCAGCATCTGTACAGTTGCCCTTTCCTACATGCCCACCCTGCTGTTACTGCACATGTGCACGCCATAACAAACCTGCACAATATAGTTGTGAATAAACCCTGATCAGCACTATTTCAATGTGGGATCATTCACTTTGTGGGGGGACAGAGAATAGACCCTTCCAGACATGATATCTTATCTTTTGAGCATTGTCAGTGGTGTTGCTTTATGTTTATCATTAATATCATTTTTGGCCAGCCTGGTTATTGGGATTTTAAATGTGGTTCAGGTCATTTTCTGTGTTTATTTGCCTTTTTGTTCCGGGCACATGTATCACTACTATCACGTTTTTGGGTTTCCCTGGCTTTGCTGTACATTGCTGACTAAAATGGTTTCTCTTTCCTGCAAATGTGCCTTAACGCAAGGGTTTCACTGGCGTTAGTGTTCAGACCCAGATTTCATAGCGTTAGTGTGCCTGGAGCCTCTCCCCTCCCACTCTCCGCCCATTGACCCCTTCTCTCCGCCCTCTGGGAAACTTTACTCCACTCTTCAGAGCCGGATTTCACAGCGTTAGTGTGCCTTTACGCCGCAGCCGCGTTATCATGCGCTAAGTGATGTTATTGCGCAATAATGTTACATTATCACGTGATAATGTCACTTATCGTGCGATGATACCACCGCTGCAACGTTAAGACGGTTTAGTAAACATACCCCTTAGGGATATGTTTACTAAGCAGCGCTAAATGCTAACTTGAGCTATCTGCAACTAAGTCCCGTGGTATTCAATGAGACCTAGGTGCTGATAGCCAGGGTTAACTATTAGCCCAGCTTAGTAAACATAATCCTTAATTTTGATTTGGAACACTGTGGAATACCTTTTGTGTGCATTGACAGAGTAGGTGAATTCCTATAAGTCTCATAGTAGGGATATGCTTAAGCAAAAAATTTTCAGTTCATTTTTGGGAAGATATTTCTGACTTTTGGGTTTTTTTTTAGTTCATTTCATATATACATTTTAATAAAAAAGTGGAACATATATTAGAACTTTAAAATGTAAAATTAATTATATTCATTATTTCGTAAGAACCTAAGAAAATACATGCTGACTAGATCTATTGAATCCAGTATCCTGTCTCCAACAGTGGTGACTACTCAGCCATCCCAAAAGTAGATCTAGTTCTCATAGCTTTTTTCCAAGGATGAGCAATGGCTCGTAGCTCTTTTCCAAGGATGAGCAATGGCAAGGATGAGCAATGACTCTTTTCCAAGGATGAGCATTTTCTCCGGGAACCTGTCCAAAGCTCATGGGAATCCTGCTATGTTAGTTACCCTGATCCTTTATTGGTACACTTGTATTGGTTACATTCCACCAGTGCTATATTTTTAAGTTGTTGGTTATTGCTTTTCAAATATTGCATGACTTGCATTCAGCAAGAGAGAGAGATTGCGTTGGTATGCTCCTCCTCAACCATTTGCATTCTTAGCAGGGTCGTTTGTTGGTGGTGCCTGGATTAGATGAGGTGCAGAAAGTGGGTTGGCGATCACGTGCTTTTTGAGTGGCAATGCCGTAGAGATGGAATGAGTTGCTGGAGGAATTGTGGGTGATGTCTAGTGTGATAGTTTTTAGTAAGGTTTTAAAGAGATCTTTTTTTAGGGGTGTAATATGGGTGGGATAGGCTTTGTAGGGTGGATAGGATGATGACTATTTTGAACATTTTTTAAAAAGAAAATGTGATTGTACACAGTTTTGACTAATCTTTTTCAGAAAAGGGGCATAAGCTTTTTTTAAAAGTAAATAAATTAGGATGTTGTGGCATCTTCTGCCATTACTTTCGACTTCAGATTTTTGTTCTGTTTTTCAGGCCATATTGCTTCCCGCTCTTGATTATGCTAATGTGTGGGTAGGCCTTCAAACATTTTTGCCTTACAGATGGCACAAAATGCTGCGGCGAAGGTTTTTTAGGCAAATCTACTTATGATCATATTATGCCCTGTTTAAGTGCATTGGCTGCCAGTTCAGCATAGAATATTTTTTTACATCTTTATGTGTTATTTTAAAGATCAGATTGTGTGTCTGTGGCTTGTCTTGCAAATTTGCTGCAATGGAATGTTTCTACTCATCCAGTTCGGATGGGTCTTCAAAACTCTTTGGTTTAGTTGTCACTGCTATCAGCCTGAAAATTACAGTCTTATGCATTTTCATTTTATGTTCCATATGTTTGGAATCATTTGCTGGATTACTTACGGGGTTGTTCTGATCTGTTGGATTTTCGCAAAAAATTGAAGACCATTTCTATCATTATGTTTTTGGTAACTTAGAGGTATGTTTACTAAAAGGCCGGTAAAGTGCGGGCCGCGGTAGAGTGCGTGTGCCATATAAGGAGTGGGCGTTCCGTCCTGAAGAAGAAAAGCCGTGATTGACAGATGCGCTAAGGTGTGCGGCGCACCTTACCGCAACTGAGAGCTGAACGGGAGGCATATGTGTCGCGCTGATTTACAAACAGAAAAATGAGCCACAGCACAATGGTTAAAGCACTGACCAATGGTGTGGGGATCAGGGGTTCAAACCCCAACAATGCTCAATGGCTTGCTGAGGCATTAGTTTATGAGGCTGATTTTTTTTGGCGGCACATCAATACTGGACGGCATAAGGCGGCGCGCTGATGTTTTTATGCGGCATATTAATACTGGGCGGCATAAAGCGGCGCGCTGATGTTTCTGGCGGCATATTACTACTGGGCGGCATAAGGCGGCGCGCCGGTTTTGGCGGCAATCACATACTGAAAGGTATAAGTGGGGCGCTGATGTGCAAACAGAAACATAGAGCCACAGCACAATGGTTAAGGCACTTACCAATGGTGCAGGGATCAGGGGTTCGATCCTCCACTGTGCTCAATGAACAGGGCTTGGTGAGGTAATATTTTAGGAGGCATACAAATAATGGGCGGCATAAGGCGGTGCGCAGATGGGCATTAGGCTATTGCTTAAGGAGGCTATTTAATAAGAGGAGGCATAAGGCGGTGCGCTGATGTGCAAATGCAGGAATAGAACCACAGCACAATGGTTATGACACTGACCAATGGTGCAGGGAACAAGGGTTCAATTCCTCACAGTGCCCAATGAACAAGGCTAGCTGAAGCATTACATATTATGGGGAAGGTTGCTTAAGGAGTCAATTTATGTTTATTTTAAGTTACAGTACTAGCAAACGCACCCTTAAAGCGTGTGAACATAATGCGCCCCATAAGGCACATTGTAAAGTGCACTGTCTGCCACGGCACCCTAGAATGTTGCTCACAGGGCGCTGTAGAGGGTGTCGTATGAGGTACCGCAAGGTCAGAGTACTGTTTTCGATGGCAGCACTGTGCAGTTTAAGGAATGAAAAGCATAGGTAGGTGCGTTGACATGCAAGGGAGAGCAGCAGTGGAGCACAAGGGTTAAGGCACTGACTGCTGATACAGGGGTCATGGGTTTGCTCCCCATGGTGCCTAATACGGAAGGCTGGCTGTGGCAGCAGGTTTGCAATGTACATATTTTGTCCTGCAGCACCGTATGTTTATTTTATTAATTTCTGCCAGCAAACACGCCCTCATGTGCCGTAATTGAAGGTGCTGTATAAGACACCCTATACGGCACTCCATAGGGCACATTATAAAGTGCACTATCCGCCACGGCACCCTAATATGTCCCCCATAGGGAACCCTATAAGTTGTGTCACAGGATAATGTATAGTGCACCTTAGATGGACGGAAACCATAGGGTGCCCGATAGGGCGCCATATAAAGCGGCACCCTATGGGTACAGTACGCTGAGGGTTTGTTTGCTGGCAACAAAATATGTACATTAAAGACAAATAATGCTTTGGACAACCCTAACAAATAACCCCAAAGTGGGTTTGAACTCATGAACTCTGGCTTCACAGGCAGGGACGTAACCATTAGGCTACAGCTCTACAGTTACTAGCAAGCCCCTGGCTGGCTGCAGAAAGCCTGCACGTCACCACACAGACAGTCTGCTGTGGTCACCAGGATAGGGTTAGCACACCCGTACCCATGATGCACTGCACATGCAAATCAGCTGTCCACAGATGGACACAAGATGGGGAATGCTCCCCCACAGCACCTCGGCCTGGTTGGGGGAAGTGACCGGGTGCACCCCCACAGCACCTCGGCCTGGTAGGGGGGTACTGACCGGGTGTTTTACTGGCACAGAGTAGCTACACACTGTCACATCGTGCAGGTACTGTACTCACCCTGAGTGTGCAATGAGGCGCCCAGGACCAGGTCCACAACACCTTCCCCCCCCACCCCAGGGTGGCAAACATGGTCTCCCATCAATAGATCCACACTCTACCTCCCTGCAAAGGTGGCAGTAGAGGGCAACATCAACCCCCAGTCCTGCTGAGGAACCCCCCCCCCCCATACACAGGCATACCACAACAGCAGACAGACATAAGACCAGGATATGGTAAGCTATTCCCCTGCAGCAAGCCAACAGCCACTGCACCCTGCAAGCCACTCCAGCAAGACACATACCAGCTACAAACAGTCTGCTAGTTAGTCCATAGTGCATGTTCCCAGTGGAGATGCATACACAGCAAGCAGATGAATCAGTGACTGGGCCCCAAATGGAAACCCATACCTATCACATGAGATAAATACTATATAGCACTATGGTGGTGCCTAGCCATGCTGTGGTCACTGCACAGTCAGGGTGAGAGTGATCTCTCAGCAGGACATACTGAGGTCACCCTGTCTGTGTCGGTGGTGGCCGAGCACTACAATGTCCCAGTCAGTGCCCTATGCCCTGTGCAGATGCACCCTGGCCAGGCCACCCTGTCCGGCCTATACCCATGGTACCTTGCTCATCATTATGCACATTGCCAGCCCAATACTGGCAACATTGCTGGCAGTGTGGGCTGTAGAAGGTGTTTGCAGCCACCACACACTGGATGGACAGACAGCCACCCCCACACCTATGCCAGCATTGTGCTACTATAGAGGGGTTCAGCAGCCATACCCACCACACCAGTCCTGGACACAGTACATGCATGGATATGGTATGCATTACTGTTGGGGGTCACATCCCAGGGTGGTAAACACTGTCAGAGACCAGACCTGCAGCACACACCGCAGACATCTGTTTGAGTGTTATGGTGGAGCTGAATGAGCAAACTGTGCTTTACGTAGGACTGGAGATCTGCCAGTTATAATGGGAAACGCTTGATAGCTGTGTACCGTATACCCAGGTGTAGGGTGGCAGTGCTGAGGTATGCAACTGTTAGTATTGGGAGATACAGGCAGGGCCCAATGTCCTGCCTCTCCAGGAGGCATTGGCCAATGGGGCCTGTGGGGGGGGGGGGGTGTCTGGCCCTGTTGGCTGCTGCTTTATGGCAGAGTTCCCCAAATCCAGTCCTGGTGTTCCACACACTGTTCTGGTTTTCATGCTATCCCTCATAAATATGCATGAGCTACATCTGCATACCATGGGGGTGGTGCATAGCTATGCAGCACAGGCATCTTTGTTAGAGGCAGCATGGAACCTGAATGGTGTGGGGCCCTCCAGGACTGCATTTGGGAGACTCTGCTCCAGGTAATGCGCCTGTTTATGGTGTCTATGAGTGCTGTGGTAAAATATAGGCGTATTAATCATGCATATGTTCCTAGCTATACAGTTTTGTCCTTACTATCACGGTTTAGTTGTAGGAAAAACATGTGGACTGGTTTGGCAGTAGCCCCAGCTGGGCTTTGAACCTGTGACCAACTGTTCCTGCACACACTGTCTATGTGCACTGCACCACCATGTTGCCACAGATATACTGTGTTCCCTGGGGAGTACATGACTGTACATCCGACAGAGCCTGTCTGTTGCGGTGGACAGTGCCAGCTTGCACAGGCCTAGGCCACTGTCTGCTGTGGTTTGCAGCCACTGCCCCCTCCGCCACCTGTACCCTTCCGCAAACATGCAGACATGTTCCTATCTGGGAAAAACATATGACCTGAGTGAGTTGTGGCACTCCAGGACTGACTTTGGGGGACTCGGCTGTAGGCAATGCCCATTGTTATGGTTTGTGTGTGGTGTAGGGTAAAATATAGGTGTTGGGACCATGCTTATGTTCTCTGCAATAAAAGAGTGTCTGTATTCTCACTGTTTAGTGGTGGGTAACATGATGGGGACTGAGTTGGCAGGAGCCCCAGCTGGGCTTTGAACCTGTAGCCCTCTGGTTTTACAGGTACTGGCTGTGTCTGCTGCACCACACTGTGGCCACAGAAATAGTGCAGTCTCTGGAGATGTGATACCTGGCCGCACGAGTCAGACACCCTGCTCTTCACAATTGTACTGTGGGCTCATTGACCTTGTATGGGGACAAAGGTGCAAATAAACCTCACAAATGCCCTTCAAAAAAGGGGAAGAAAACCATAACCAAGCTGCGCAACAGTGATATCAATGGGCAACCTGGAAAACACTCCCAGGAAAGCTCCATTAAAATGCAGTGCTTTTGAATGAGTCTACGGAGCGTAGACCCTTCCAAAAATCATTTCTTTTTTTTGGAGCTTTCCTGGGAGTGTTTTGTATGGTTGCCAATTAATATCACTGTTGCCCAGCTGGATTATAATTTTCTTCGAATTTGTTGTGGTCATTTTCATATCATATTTGCTATTTTGTTCTGTTTACATGTATCACACTGCTCACGTGTTTTAGGTTTCCCCGATTTTGCTGTACATTGCTGACGGAAATGGTTTCTCTTCCCTTTAAATGCGCTCTACCGCGAGTGTTTCACTCGCGGTAATTTTCCTTGTAAATTCAGGCATGCTCCTGTGCAGGGAGTCTCTCCCCTCCCACATTCCACCCATTGACCCCGTCTCTCCGCCCCTCGGGGGCCTTCCTCCGCCCTCATTTCGCCTTTCCACGCCTCTATCGCACATGAGCGCCCCGCAAACGTGCGCGTTTTCGGCGCACGCGTGCGGGGCCAGTTAATGTGATGCGCACGCGTACGGGGTGCTTTAGAGCACTTAAATGCATCATTTTAGGGCGCTCAAGTGCGCCCCGCACAAGTGTGCCGTTTAGTAAACATACCCCAATGTGTCTTAATTTTGATGTTTTGTATTATTACTTTTGTACCTATTTTGATGTATGTTTGTATAATTAGTACATGTTTGTTCCACTTTGAATTTTATGATTAAGCGGTTTACCAATGCACTAAATAAATAGGTGAATGGGGCAATGTCAGCCCAACCTCAGACTCCCAGAGGTGCTTATCAAAACCCACAAGAAGAGGTGATGCTCTAACTTCCTTACCTGGTGCTGAATTGTAAATGGCAGTACAGCTTGGAATTGTACTGGCACTTAAAATTAATTTATGCACTACACTTCATATGAGCAGTCAGTGAATGTACCAGTCTCTGTTCATTGAATCTAGAAGATGCAATACAGCAAACTCCCAAAACTAAAAAATAATGTCAACTGCCTTTTATAAATTATGATAGTTGCAGCAGTTGTGGAATTGCCTACCAGCAGATGATTTTCTCCTAGTGCTTCAATTGCTTGCATTATGTGTTCTGGATTACTGTCATTCTCTATATTTAGGTCTGTCTGCATATGTGATACAATCACTGCAGTTACTGCAGCATTCTACTGCATGACTCTTGCCTGGCTATGGAATAAGAGACTGGATCATATTAGTGCTGGTTGCTTCTAAGATTTCAGATACAGTATAAAGTCTGAAAGTATTTGAGGTCCTGAATAATAATAGTCCTTGTTCCTATGGTCCCTGGTGTTCTTTGCAATCATCTGGGATAGGTGTGATTAAAAACATACAAATGCAGCATCTTCTGAAAAGTGCCAGCCTTACTTAAGCCTGCTTTGGGCCTTTATTAATGTAGTCGTTACCAGAGTTAAATGATGTTACTTTAGGCTTTCACTTCACAGAGAGATATCAATGAAAACAAACTGCGGCTCCCAGCTGCTTTCTTTGGGACCAAAGCTAGGAGAAATAAAATTAACTAAAAAGGATCCTGCAAACCACCAAGATACTCATATTAGAAGTGCAGATGTTAAACAAATTTTGAATTTTCTAGAAATAAATTCTCGTCAGACACTTAAATGTATATGTGAAAATATTTTGAAATATGGCTAATTAAAATGGGCAATGGGCCAAGTAATTACTATAAATAAAGTGCATGAGATGTTATTGCACAAAACAGTAAAAATATGCTCGGTACCAAGTATATTACTAAGTACTTTCCATTCTTTCAATAATTTGCTTTCTTTTAACTTTTACATGTTCCTCAAATACAGGTAAGTATAACTTTTCAAATATCTTTCTCAAGAATACACTTTCAATAGTTTTACTCACAATTCACACAAGACTACAATAATGTTTACAAAACTTCTTTTCTCTTATGAAACTTTCTTTTCCTTTAACTTATCCTCACTAATTTTTATATTTCTATTTTACAGGAAACTTCCCACAAAAGTCAATGAAAGCTCAGCAAGCTGAGAAAGCCCATCTTATATACTTTCAATAATAAAAAATAACTACAAATAAAAATATGAGGAAAAAGAATCATCAAGATCCAAGATGGCATAAGAGTAGGATGCGTTGTTGGCTGCTCCTAATTTCCTCCTTGCTTTGTACTTACCTCATGCCTATGCATAAGGCAAAGGGCAAGGGGAGTCTTTCCTCAGTGACTGAATTTGAGTAGCGTGTGATGGACACCTATGCTGTGGCCAAGCAATCAGGCAATCCGGCTGCTGGCAATGTTTTGCTGAGCCCGATGGGCCCTTCCACCCTCCTGTGCCTGTTGGATTGGGGAATGAGGTGTCTGATGTGACCTCAGAAGCGGCACCTGTGACGTCACAGTCTGATGGTGTTTTGTTTCACAGCTCCCAGGCGGTTGCATCTTTAGGAGAGTGTGTGATTTCTCCAGAGTCCTTTGTTTCAGCAATGGTATTTCTTCCATTACTTTGGCCCCAAGAAGTAACTCTGGGCTCCATCTGGAATGCCCTGCAGTCCCTGTATCAGGTATGTGCAGGGGCATTCCAGGCTACAACTACATTCTCACCATGGCTGGAGAGGGTGGAGAAAGGTCTGGAATCCCAACAGAACTCTATAATTGGGCTTGAAGGTAAATTTCAGCAGGTATATGCACAACAAGGAGTACTCACTCAGAATATACTGATTTATCAACAGAAAATTGAAAATTTGGAGAATGAGCAAGGCCGTGGGCAGGGTCCCGATGGCCGGCATTAACCGGGTGCGCGGCCCGGTGCGGGGACCCTGCGCGCGGCCGGGGGGGGGGGGGGGGGGTTATGGTTTGAAACCATTGGCTCCCGGCGAATGCGATCGCTCGGGAGCCAATGGGGGTGCGGCTGGTGTGGAGCGCGGCGGGTTGTGGGGCTGCTGCAGGTCTCCGCGTGCTCAGTCGTCGCTGGAGACCTGCAGAGTGCCGGCTTCCCTCCCGCCCGCCCTGGGGTGGACAGTTTGGGGTGTTGCAGCTTGGGGGGGGGGGGGAGTGATGGGGGCAGGATCCCGGAGGTCCGGGGTCCGGTGCCTCAAGGTACACTTGGCGGGGGGGTCGGGGTGCCCCTGACCCAGATATACCCTGGCCGGCTTTTGCTATGGGCATGGCGAAGTCAGGAGAAGGGTGGGAAAACTTGCCGGGGGCAAGTGTCGGGCCGTAGCGGTGGTAGGCACTTTGCTAAGGCATGGCTGGTGTGGCACTACTCCGCTAGGGGGCCTAGTTATGTTTTCTGTGGTTGAATATTGTTAATAATTATTACTTAATAAAGCTGTGACCAGTTATTTTCCCATAATAATGGTGTGATGTTTTCTTGGAAGTGGGGGTTGGTGGTGAAGGTGGGGGAGAATTTGTGGCAGGGCCCGGAGCACCGGGTACGCTTGCCTCGGTTACACAGAATTTTCAACCTTAGGGTGTTACATTTTCCATGTCCATCTGTTTCTCCAAATAGGGACCTGTTTAACAAGTTCCTTAACCCTTCACCATACACGTGGGGTCATTTTATTTATTTTTATTTATTTATACATTTTTTCTATACCACCACTTCCAGCGATCAGTGGCGGTATACAGGTAACAAAAACATTAATACTAGCGTGGCAGACTATTATTATTTACAGAGAATAATTGAAGAACATTTTTAACATATAACTCTTAACATCAAAACAGGAGGAACTAGGTACTCAGTAATATGCCGTTTCATATAACTGATTACAACAATATTAAAAAGGGTAACTATTTACATTAGTGATATCAAATGTATTCAAGAGTTAGTTGAGCTGGGTAGGTATTATGACTGAGAAGGGGGTGAGTGCCTTGACTAGGTAAATTTTGACCCCAAGCCTTTTGTTATGCCAAATTACTTACTTATTTATTACAGCCATGACTTAAAACTTCTGGCAGCTTCTCAGTATTGACAGTCATTGAATTTCCCATAGAGTGTTATCATTTATTTGGAACAGTAATTTTATGTTAACATTGTTATGGTGTATATACCTATTATACACACCTTGGGACAAATTGACCCCAGGTTAGCGAAACCATTGTTGTCAGAATTCCTGTTTCAGGTTCATGTTGTAGTTATTATTGTTAATTTGGCATTGCTAGGCTATTTCATCTGTAGGCTACTGTGATCTTCAACTGAAATTAAGGCGACATTTTTCAGCGTTTGAGTTCATACCAGGCATGTGTTCGTATAGACCTAGTCACTGCTGTTATAGAAGTAATGGCGCTTTGCCGCCAACATTGTTTCTTTTTTCTGAGATATATTTGATTGGTAATAACAGTTATTTATTATGATTTCAGTTATTTTATTGTTCCAAGAATTCTGAGTGAAATGAGTAGTAGTCTTCCTCATCGTCTAACAAGCCAGACTGTACTTCAGGCAGTATTAGCTGAACTTGAAAATGAATCATCAGAAGATGAAACAGGAATAGAAGGTGAAGACTCTGATAGTGAGCCAGACAATGTTGAACAAACTAGTGACTATGATGATCAAATTGAGGGACAGGAAGCACAGTACCTGGCAGGTGATACTGCGGAGAATGAAGACAGTGCATCATCATCTGATGATGATGATGATCCACAACCAAGCAAGAAAAGAAAAATTAACTCAGGATTTTATAAACAGAAGAAATCAGGTAAAATCTACAAGGCAAAGAGTGGACACATATGGTCAGTAGACGAGCCTAATGCTGCCTTGCGTACAACGACAGCTAATCTGCTTCGTCAAATACCTGGCGTTACAAGGGCAGGCAAAGTTCAGTCAATAGGCGAGGCATTCTCTTTGTTCGTTACCGATGAAATGTTGGACATCATTCTTAGAGAGACTAATCGTTATGCCAAGAAATACTACCCCACACAAGCTGAACAAATTGATGGAAACGTAAAAGATTGGACAGATATCGACATTGTTGAACTAAAGGCAACCATTGGAATATTGCTGCATGCCGGTAAAGACAGATCTTCAAAAGAAGCAATCACATCATTATTTGCACTTGACTCAAAACCTTTTTATCGCTCCGTAATGAACATAAATCGTTTCCAGGATATCTTATGGTTTGTGAGAATGGATAACTTGTGCACTTGTCCAGAACGCGTAGCCACCAACAGATTGGCACCCATCCGTGATATATGGGACATGCTAAATGCACGCTTATCAATGATGTACTTAACTGGAATGGATATGACAGTTGATGAGCAACTGGTCAGCTTCAGAGGCAAGTGCAGCTTTCGACAATACGTTCCCACAAAGCCAGGAAAGTATGGAATAAAGATATTCTGGAACTGTGATGCAGAAACCAGCTATCCACTGAAAGGAGAAGTTTATCTGGGGAAGCAACCAGGAGCAGTGGTCGAACTGAAGAAAGGAGTTGAAGTAGTGAAAAGATTGACTAGACATTGGTGGAAAACTGGCCGCAGTGTTACATGTGATAATTTCTTTACTGATGTAGGACTGGCTGAAATCTTCTGATTCAACACACTACAGTTGTTGGCACCATGAGAAAAAACAAAAGGGGACATACCAGGTGAACTACTGATTTTGTGGAACAAGGAATTGTTTTCATCACAGTTTGTTTTTTGCAAAGAGATCACACTAGTGAGTTATGTTCCAAAGAAAAACAAAATGGTCATTGTTTTGAGCAGCATGTATCATGACAAGGTGATAGACAACAAGAATAAAAAGAAGCCTGAGATGATTCTGCACTATAATGCTACTAAGTCTGGAGTAGACAATCTGGACAAACATG
The DNA here is from genome assembly GCA_033557465.1 of Ichthyophis bannanicus. Lineage (NCBI taxonomy): Eukaryota > Metazoa > Chordata > Amphibia > Gymnophiona > Ichthyophiidae > Ichthyophis > Ichthyophis bannanicus. The sequence continues at coordinate 29,575,106 of CM066032.1, read as the reverse complement.
TGCGTACATATACATGCAAACGTGGCACTAGAAGATGGTCATTCTGCTTGCTGATGAACATGTTCGATGTCACTGGTGTAGCATCTTACATAATTTGGGTGCAGCAAAAACCCGAATGGCAAACAGAGGTGTCCCACAAACGGCGATTGTTCCTAACAGAACTGGCAAAGGAGTTAGTTCTGCTACAGCAGACATTGCGATTGCAGAACCCAAGAACACTTCAAAAAGGGGTGCGGATCTGCATGCAACTACTTGGATTCAGCTTACCTGGTTCTATAGGCTGTGAATCCAGAGGGGCACGATCGCGCTGCCAGCTTTGCACCAGATCATCAGATAAGAAAACATCAAAATACTGCAAGTGATGTGGTATAGCCATATGCCCATAACATTGCCAGCTGTTATGCAATGAATGTGCTGACTAAAAGACGCCTAGATAGATGATTATACCAGGGGTGTCGAGACTTAATTACAATTAAGTGATAAACTGAAGTTAATAGTTAGACTACTTTTATATCATAAACACTGAACATTTGTAAACAGCAAAAATTGCTGTTTTTAATAAATGCATTAAAATACCAATCCTATGTGGATGAAATTGTTCACGGTTTCTGATCATTTACTGATGGGGTCAATTTGACCCCAGGTGTGTAAAGTCGTCGGTAATTTAACGTGTGTGATGAAGGGTTAAGGAAGCTTTGGGTTATCCTAAGGCCAGATTTTCTCCTCCCCAAAAGATCTGTTTTCTTCCCCCTGTAGTAAAAGATGCTTCACAGAAACCCATTGCCCTTCTGGTTGATAATTCTTCAAACTCTTTGGACTTGGGGAACCTGTCCAAATTGCTGGAGCATTCAACAGAGGTGTCTTTTGTGTTTCTTCAGGATAAAGAAGCATTACTTTGTTTATTCTTTAAGAAATCTGATGTAACTTTTATGGGTGACAGAATACAGATATTTCCAAGTGGATGCAGGCCGGAAGGAAGAAAGTTTTGGAGTTTTGGTCCGAAGTGTTAACCTTGGGTGCAAAGTTCCCATTGAGGTGTCCATATAAATGTGTTCTTTTCTATCAAAATAGAACATATCATTTCTTTGAGCCTTCTCAATTACGTTTCTTTTTGGATACACAGAAATTGCAGGGTTGATTCTGGGGATATTTTTGGGCTAATAATGTTCTTTTTTCTTTTGTTTTTCTGTCTTCCCACAGGTTCTAAAATCTTGGATCCCTCCTACTGTTGGACTATGATTACATTCTATTAATGATCCTTGTTGGATTTATTATATATTTTTTCTTTTAAACAATGTGATAATGGAATGTTAGTTTCATTTTTCAAGGTTTTTCTTGGGTATTGTAAAATTAATAAATAATAAATATTTTAAAAAATAATAATAAAATAAAAAATAAAAATATGAGGGTGCCTCAAAACAAATAAAAAATGTTTTTCTAGATGTGCCTGTGATAGTAGCTACTTTTCTTCTTGGTACTCTCTTGAAAAGGGGACCTCAAAGTTCTGGTTCTGGTCCTGGTTACTGGTACCAGTTGTCTGGTTCTGGCCCTTCCACGGAACTTCTGGATCTGGCCTGGTCTGTATCTACTACCTATGCTTTTAAAAACTCAATAAGAGAGTCTACTGTATCTTCTCTGTCAGTTGTGATAACTTTCTGATCTGTTAGTGACATCAGGACTTTTAAAAACTGCACTTGGTCCCTAACTAAAGAAATAAAAAGATAATTAATATTCCAGAGATAACCCACCCTCTGCATTCACACCTCATTCATAAGCTAAGTTTATCCCCAAAAATCAAAACTAAATAATTAAGAACTGGATTCAAATTTAAAATGATAGTCTTTTCTTCTTTAGCTTCTTTGTCACGTGGAGCCTGATTCACAAAAGGGTATGTCTGGGCCCCTTGCACATCCCAAGAGAGGACGTGCACGCACAGCACTGATTCCACAACCCCACACAGACATGCACACGGGGATGTAGAATTAGCGTATGGCCATTCCCGGGGAAGCACATCTAACTGGCGGCCTATCGCTCTGTCCTGAGCTACGTATACTTGTAGGCTGTGTGCACACTGCCTGTGTTCCTCCAGCTGCCCCGTGCACCTGCAACCCCCCCCAAATTTCCCCAATTCCATGTCCCACAGACCACGTGCAACCTGAACTAGGAAGAAGGCCCACCCCTTCATAACGCATACATCAACATGGCTACCAGGCAGCCTAATTTCAGTGAAACGGAGACGAGGCTGCTGGTGACCATGGTACTGGAGCAGGAGGAGACTCTTCTCCCTACTGGGCAGAGGCGTCCAGCCCACACAGCAGCACACAGAGGCTGAGACCACATCAGGACCACCCTTGCCCAGTAAGTACATCACAACACAGACAGACAAACCTGGAAGCAGAGAAAAGTGGGCAGGCTGGAGCAGCACACAAGTTGGCACAGAGACAGGCATACACCAAGGTGGAGAGGAAGGGCAGGGAAAGCCATGACCTATCCCTGGCAGAAAGCAGGCAGGCTGCACAGTGACAACACAGCACAGCACAGACAGAGCAACCCTACAGCAGGGGCCCAGGAAACAAGGGAGAACAGGATGCAAGCAGGCCCACAGTGAAAGCACAGGGGAACACAGAGACAGATGGAAGGGGCCCGTATTTCAGAGAGCAGTTCCAGAATGTCAACCGAAGCCCCAGGTCACACAGATGCCCCCTGAGGAGCCAAAAAAAATGACTTTGTACATCCCCTCAGGTGGGAAGCGAATCCAGCACACTTATCACCATAGATCAGGCACAGAACCACCAGATTAGAGCTGTTAGTGCTTCAAGGCCCTAGGAAGTGAGAGCAGAGCAAGTCAGAGGGGAGGCATAGCGTGAATGGTACGGGTACAAAATGAAGTAGTACAGACCCCCAGGTGGGAGGTGAACCCAGCACCCTGGGTCAAGAACAGAACCACCAGGCTAGAGCTGTGAGTGTTACCAGGCCCTAGGAAGCAAGAGCACAGCAAGTCAGAAGCATAGTGTGAATGACAAGGGTGCAAAATGAATTAGTACAGGCCCTAGGCAGAAGGTAAACCCAGCATCCCTAAGCATTGTTGGTCAGACACAGAACCACCAGGCTAGAGCTGTGAGTGTTCCCAGGCCCTAGGAAGTGAAGAAAACAGGCCCTGTGCATGTTCACCAAATGCAATGACCAGACGCCGCCCCCTTCCCTGGCATGGCATGGCAGGGTGACGTGCCACCGATAGCAGATGGGGACAGGGCACATGATGAATATGCGCACAGCATCAGCAGTACCCCCTCAATGAGTAGGCAGGTCCATGCCCTGGCATGGGGGAAAGATGAGATGTATCTCTACCCCAGAGCATTTCTGGATCCTGCATGCCACGGAGGCATACCTGTCAGACACGCAGCAGAGACACCACAGCAATGCAGCTTACCATGAATTCTGTCCCCCACAGTGGCACCACAGCAGGAGGAGGACTTCCCACTCCTGTCCCCTGATGGCTCCACCACTGACATCATGGAGGACTCTGGCACATATACGCCCCCCAACCCCAGTGGGAGCAGCAGCATGACCATCAGCAGGAGCTGCAGCAGCAGACCACCAAGTCCCATCCTTCTGTCCAGCCCAATGCCATCAGTGGATGATAAGGAGGAAAAGGAGGGCCTGGCAGGGGAGGTAGTATTCTCCCCCTCCACCTCCCCTGAAGGGGTCAGAACCAATGACAGTGGACAGGGGGGCCTATGTCACACACTATACCTGGGGGATATTGTGCAGCATGTCAGCAGTCAGGTCCCACCAGTGCCATGCACAGGTGCTGCGAAGGCAGGGGCTGACTTCTGGACCCTCATCCTCCAGCCCCTGGTGGAAGGGGAGTATGGTGTGACATGGAGGGTGGCTGGGGAGGCCCCATGGAGTGTTGTGGGGAAGATTGCACTGACACAGGCTGAGTGGTCAAGCAGGGGTGGTGAGGGGGTGGTGGGTGAGTGCATGGGGGAGGGTGAGTGGCTAGAGGGTGGTGGTGAGGGTGAGGGGATGGAGCACATGCAGGCAGAGTGTGCGGGGGTGTGTGAGTGGCAGGAGGGTTGGTGCAAGGATTAGGGGTCAGAATGCATGCAGGGGGAGCATGTGGGGTGTGTGAATGGCAGGAGGGTGGCGTGAGTGCAAGGAGATTGAGTACATGAAGGGGGAGCATGTGGGGGTGTGTGAGTGGCAGGAGGGTGGGAGCAAGGGTAAGGTGTCAGAGTGAATGCAGGGGGAGTGTGTGAGGGTGTGTGAGTGGCAGGAGGGTGGGAGTGAGGGTGAGGGGATGGAGGGCATGCAGGGCATGCAGGGGGAGAGTGTTGGCGAGGATGGGTGTGCAGAGTGGATGGGGGCTCCAAGTGTGGGAGGTGGGATGTGACAGTGCAGCTAGAGGAGGACACTGATGGTGAGGGGCCCACGTTATGGAGCTGGGGTTGCCAGGAGGCTGTGGTTGTTCCAAGTCATGGCAGTGATGAGGGCAGTGATGCAGCGGAGGTGCCTGCATCTGGGTGTATATTGGAGCGGTGTGCCCATGTTGGTGGGCCGCAAACCCTACCCCTATCTGATGTGGGGCTCAATAAGGAGGCCCAAGAGGTGGGTAGGAGCCCTGAAGACACACCAGCCATGGCCCATCTGGACTGAGCACTTGCATGTGGCCTTGCCCAGCTGCGCAGGCCCCTCTCCCACCTCTCACGCCATGTGGAGAGCCTCAGATGTGAGGTGTGGGGCTTGAGGGGTGAACTTAGGGGCCTGTGACTGCTGTTGGAGGCCCACCTGCAGCCCCTCACCCCTACAGTCTCACAGCAAGCAGATCTGTGGGGCACTGTGGGGGCCCCACCATCTGGGAGGCACGCAGGGACAGTCATACCCCCAAATGGTATGAGCCATGCCAGTGGCTACTGGTGCAGTGACAGCCCCCAGGGCAGACTGGCCAGCAGTGGTAATGGCCCTGTAGGTGCAACAGGGGCGGGGGTTGAGTGCTATGGGGTACACCTGTTAGCCAGTATGTGTGGGCACTGTTTGTCCATATTCTGTGTCTGGCCCATGCATGTTTGCTGGGTAAATAAAGCGTTATGCTGTTCTACATGTGTGCCTATGTGGCTGTCACCCACAGCAACCTTTCCCAATAATGGCCCAGATCATATGTGTAGTGCTACAGGGGAGATGCAGTGCTGCCTGCCACACGTTCATGGTAGCCCATACATGCCTGAGCCAAATAGCCAGGTAGACTGGTCACCACAGTAGCAAGAGACAGAACAAACACCCAGGGGGAATGGGAAGGCTTCACATGGGAAGGGAAGAGACCAATGAATATGTGGCAGCAGCATAGCCAGAGGTCCACAGCTGTATCGTAACCTAGGGTGGTGGGGTTGGCCGTAGCACATATGCCAGTGGTGCATCCCATGCAGAGGGGGCAGGATGGGAAGAGGGGAACAGCCCAGAGTAGGCCATGGATGTGGCAGACCGAGGTCACGGGGGCAGTCCAGATGTGCAGGTACCCCTGAGGAGGATGTTGAGGGACTCATGACAGGGAAGACAGGGAGGTACAGTGGACAGACTGCACAGTCAGGGCTTCAAGCAACAGCGGCCCTGGATATGGAATCTGAGTGTGAGCTGGACATGCTGCATGCGGTGCATGGTGATGGGCAGGATGGGGCCTCCAGCTGACTAGCTGCACTGTGTAGTACCAAACAAATAGAAGGGGGGGGGGAGTGGGGGGGGACTGGGGTGGTCTGCCAGTACTGGCTGCATGATAAGCATGGTAGGGGGTGATGGTTTTGTGCGTGGGGGTCCCAGGCATGTGACACATGTGGACTGTACAAGCCAGTATGCCATAGGGAGGCCAGCTGCAGCATGGTGGAGCCAGTAGCAGCATGGGTGGGCTGGAAACAGGGGCCACATGCTACCACAGACATCTTTCACATGCATGGGACTGCCTGTGCAGCAGCCTCACCACTCCATGGTGACAGGAACAGGCCTGGGCCTGCATCCACAGTACTCAAAAGCTACCATGCATGCTCTGTGCAGCTGGATGGTGTTGTTCTGGGGGTATCATGTGTATGCTGCACACCATGTGCATGCCCCACCCTCCCATTACAGTGGTCACATGTGCGGCACTGGCATTGGGTGATGGGTGGGTGATGGATGCACAAGGGACAGGTGGATTATGCGATGTGTGTGTCCCAGCTGTGGCAGCTGTGGACACCATGCCATGGACACACATGTCTGGATACATGGGCCCCCAGGCAGGGCACCATTGGAAGATACCACTGGTCACATGTCATGGTACACATGCAGCATGCCATAGCGATCTGGCACACCTTGCAAGGCCTGTAGAACAGCTCCCCCCCCCCCCCCGGACCAGTCCAGGAATCTGAAATGGCATGTCAACTGGCCATAGGTACACTCAATGATCCCCATGTGGTCCAGTGCACACAGTTATACCAGTGCTATGCTGGGTTCTATGGTGGAGTATGGGGATCAGCAGCTAGTTTCATGGGGGTAGCCCCGGTCACCTACAGTGCAAGACAGAACAGCAAACCATTGATCAGCTGGTGTGCTAGTGAGGGGGGCATGTGTTATCAACATGTTGTAGACTGTGGACAGCTGACTGTGTACATGCGTGGATGTGTCTGCTGTTTGGATGGTCCCAGGGGTGCCAGTGGGTTATTGTGTGACAACAGCCTATCACATGTGCATGGGCACCCCCAAAGGCACAACCCTGACTGTGCAGTCTGTCCACTGTGCCTTCCTACCTTCCTTGTCATGGGGGGTGGGCCTGGGCATATTGGGAATGTACATTTGTAACACATCTGAGCAGTGGTAGATGGAGCTGCATGACATGCCAGTACATGCAGCTCCCAACCTGCTAGTCTGGTTACCTGCCTCCATCCCCCACTGCATGCACAGAGCCACCATGTACATGCGGGGATGGGGGTAGAATGCATGCAGAAGGTGGGTGTGGGGTGGGTGTGACCAACCCTCAGAAATAAAGGGCCAGGGTGTCTTAATGCCTTGTATGTCTGGGGGTTGCCAGGGGGGTGCCCTGTGCATACACCAACTGTGGTGGCATAGGGGCAGGGCACCCCCATACAGCAGTCCCCCAGGGCCAAGGGGTCCACACACAGGGCCATGGGGTCACGGAGGGTGGTCCACTACCACCTGCCCATCGCACCCACTCCCATGCAGTGCACTATGCTTCCCAGTTCCAGGGTGTCTGTGCATACGCCCACCTAGTAGCCATCTGCCTGTGATGTGGCCCTCTCAAATCATGCATGGAGCCCTTACCAGCTCAGGACATAGGCGTCATGACAGGATCCTGGGTACTTGGCACAGGCTCCATGATCTCCCCATGCGCTTTGCACACCTCTTGCACGTTGAGCAAGTGGAAGGCCTTGCAGTTCCAATAGGCAGCCTCACTCCATTGTGGAGGCTAGAGGACAATGTGTGTGCCATCCACCACACCTAGGACCAATAGGAACCCTGCAACAGCATAAAAGTCCTGCATGGTCTAGTGCTGGTCCTGCTCTGTTTCTGGGAAGCACATATTCTGCACCATGGACCGCAGATAGGTAGCCAGGAACTGCATAAGGCAACATGATACAGCAGGCTGGCTGAGTTACCCAGCAGCTGACAGCACCATCTGGAACGAGCCTGTCGCCAGGAAGGCCAGAGCTATTGTCACCTTCAGATGTTCCAGTATCGGCTGTCCCCTCTGCATGGGGCTTCCAAGCCATGGCTTCAACTGCTGGCAGAGATCCTGTATGTCAGCCCCAGCAAATCAGTACCTTGTCACACAGGCTACATCACTCATATCCATGTACTGGACTGTCTGCCATGGGACATGTGCATGTGGATGCCTCAGCTCCATGTTCTGCCCATCATGGTGACAGCAGGGCCAGCATGTACCATCCGTGGATGTCCTGCATGCTGTTCCATCCCAACCAGCTGGCTGTACAATGTTGGACATATTGTTGTGTATCCCTGAGAGCTGCAGGTGGCACTATCACTATCCCATACTGTGTCAGTCCTGCTGCAAAACCTTTCAGGCCTGAGGGTGCGTTGATGTGTCTACAGCACATGTGCACATTCCTAGGCACACACAATCATGTGGAGCTGTGCAGCTGTGCACACACAAGCCTGTCAATGCAGGATAAAGGTTGTCTGCATGCGCCTGGCCCCCAACATGTCCTGTATCCTGGCTGCATCCACTCTGCAGACTCCTGCTTGTCCACTGGCATTTCTCGCCTTTGCACTGGCTATGGGAGGTAAACCACTGACCTTCTGCATCCTCAGATCTCTGTGCAGCTGCATTACTGCGGGGGTGGGGGTGGGGTGGGGGGGTGAGGTCGCAGATATGTATGCATGCAGGCATGGGCACGTCAATGCAGAGACATATGCATTGGCATGTTCCGGTGTGAATATCCTAGACAGGTCCGTCCCTGACCTCCAGGCATTGCCACTATATCACAGACAGTCCATCTAATGGCACCTAAGGTTGCTACCAGGAAGGCAAGCTTCTCCGAGGGTGATGTGACCCTCATGCTGGAGGAGATCCTCCAGTGGCTGCCACAATTGGTGGGTGACACATCCACATATGTGGGTGCCTATGAGAAGCAGCAGCAGTGTCTTGATGTGGGCCAATGTATCAATGCCATATATCACTGGAACCGCGACATTGAGGATGTGAAGCGCAAGTGGTGGCAGGTGCACTGCAACACTGCCCGGAAAGCACAACAATGGGCCGAGGATGCGCAGCTGTCAGAACTCGAATGGTGCATCCTTGCTACAATTGACCCAGCCACCTCGGAGGATATAGGCCCTCTCGACACATCTCAAGCATCCCGTGGCAAGGTACATTTATGCCGTGTGTATCCTTGCACTTTACCCCATGTGCACCCCTCTCGCTACCGCTGCTGGGCACACTCACATTGTCAGGGACATTGGCAGCATAGTTGCCAGCTGGTAGCGGTGGGGCTGACTGCACAGGGCACCAGGGTGGGTGTCTGTGCCCATCTGGATCCAGAACTGGTAACAGGGTATGTGGCCGACCATGTCAGCAGCTCCTCTATGCCTATGTGGCCTACTGGCTCATCTGTATGGCTCCGACACTGCCACCCCATTGTTGTCTGCATTGGTAGTTGCAGGCCTGACCTGTTGATATTGTCTGTGTCTTCACAGATTCCCCTGTTGTAGCTCCACAGGCAGCAGAGCCTACCCTGCTGACAGTGTCCATAGAGGATACCACAGGACGGGGGGGGGGGGCCCAACTGGTATCCCACTGTCATGCACCACTGGTGCCACCACACTGCAGCGGCCACCTGCTAGCCCTGGAATGGATGATCAGGAGCTCCATGTCCCCTCCCCTTTGCCTCCACCACAGCAGCCTATTGGCAATAGTGATGACCTGGGGAGTGCACCCAAAGTGGTGCACAGTGACACCTGTGTCAATGTGCTGAGCATATGCTTGCTTACAGTGCCATTCAGCAGGCATGGTCAAAGCAACAGCTGGAGCTGCTGCGCTAATCTATGGTATTGCAGGAGACACATGCTGACCGTAGCTACTGACACCCTCCAGGCTACCATGGTGGAGATCCTGATGGAGCTGCACCATGTCCCTGGGTGGTCTGTCCCTACTCAGCCCCATGCATACTCCAGTGTGCCTCCTGTGGGGTCTGGACAGGGACACTAGTGGTATGTGCCGACGTATCAATGCCATATGTCACTGGAACCACAATATCAAAGATGTGAAGTGCAAGGACACTAGTGGTGGATCAGCTCCCACAGCTGCAGTTTCCTCAGCAGCATTTGCACTTGCGCCTCCACATCTGGACTCCAGTGGTATCACAATGCAGGCCTCTGCACATACCCATACTGTTGTTGGTCGACCCACCACACAGGCAACCCCTTTCTTTGGGCCAGTTCCACTGGGAAGCGGCCCCTGGATGGTGTTTCTCCCATTCCATGAGGGTATCATGGAGTCGGACAGCATGAGTTGTGACCCTCTAGGTCCGAGGACTCACTACCATGCATAACTGTGACCATGGTGACTGAGGCACAGGTCCATGTGCCCTCAGGGAGGGGAGGCAAAGGTGGGCACAGGGGAAGGGTCACAGGGGGGTCATCTAGCACCAGGGCTGGGGGGAGGCATGCTTGGTGAGTGGGATTGGAGCCCATGAGAATGCACAGACAATGTGGATTTGGGCAGGGGTGGATGGGGTGGATGTCAGTCATGTTCAGGGCTGTCTGTGTGACATTGTAGCATGTGGGTGGGTATGGGTGGTTGGGGAGTAGGTGGGTCCACAGGATAGCACTGCCTCATAGATCTGGCCTTGGGTGGGTGCAAGGGACATACCATTCTGCGGGGAATGGATACATCTGTTCATCTGTTGCTGCGGGACTTGCACATTGATATGTCCGTGTTGGTCACACACTGTCTAACCTTGGTTCCTGGTTTGTGTGGCATCGGTCTGCTGGCCATTGCTCCTCTGTGCCACCTCTGGTGGTTACTGCTGGGGGCATTTGCCAGAATCACTGCATGCATGCATCTGTTCCTGCTGTGACCACTCTCATATTTGTCACACCCTCCTCCTATCTGGATCTGCTTGGACACACATTCACTTCCATAAAATTAGGTGCTTGCTCCATCTACAACTGATCTTCCTAGGGTGTTGAGGGCATCACTTACCTGACCTCTGCATCCTCCACATGGTGCTGGGGCTGCTGCCTGTGCTCAGGGTATGTGCATATCCATGAATTAAAGTACAGACATGTAAAACATATAGGGGGTCTTTTACTAAAGAGCACTAGCTGGCAGTGCATGTATGGCACACATTAACAGGGCATCTTGGATATGTATTGCCAGCTAGGGTGGGGCCATGCCAGTACAGGCTGATTCCCGTGTAATCATTTTATCCTGCTATAGGTACACGAGTGGGAGGGTTAGGGATAGAGCGGGTGTGGTGAGCTCTGTGCAATTAACACCGGATACACACTGCTTGCTAACTGCCTCCCGTGTGATTAGTGTGGGTTCAGCTAACACCACCTCAGAAGGGGGAGTTAAGTTCACCCATGTTAATGTGACATATTTTAGGGGACAGGGTTCTATGTTAACTGCTGGGAAAATGCTGTCCACATTCCCAACATTTATTGCAGTGAGTGTTGCACCTAATGTGCCATGGTTTTGGAGCTATTGACATGTTAGGTACAACACCTTAGCACCCTTTAGTAACCCCCCCACCCCACCCCCCATAGATGTAGGCATTCCCAGGGATGGAGAAAAGGTGAAGTTGGAGATAGGATTGGCGCTTATGCATGTATTTTTTTAAGCTGTGCACATACACAACATTCTACTAGCATAATCATGCACACGCTTACTCTGGCCTCGGGCTGCAGTAACATTGTGCAGGAGCTTTTGGGGAAGCTGTATTATAAAGGTATACAGGTGCATATGTTACTTTTATAAAGTGTGTCTTGAAAGCCTAAGCATCCTATTATAAAATTACCCTCCCATAAGAACAGTGGGTAAAATAATGCAAACCATGGTTTCTCAAGCCATTTCCGGAATACTCTCTAGCTAGTCTGGTTGTCAGGATATTCTCAAAGAAAATCTTTTAGCTCATGACCTTCTAGTAGTAGTACAAAGCAAGTTACAGTCAAGTATTTCCTAGTCCTTGGAAGGCTTCCCATTGAACCTTGTACCTGAGATAGTGGAGGTCTCAGTGACTTACTTAAGGCCATGAGGAGTATCTGTGGGATTTGAATCCTGACCTTTTTTGTTTCTGCTCACTGCTCTAACCACTAGGCTATTCTTCCAGTACATACTAAACTGTCTCACGAATATTGGATAATTTTGTGAATGTTTTTCACATGTAAAATCTTCTTTTACATATCTAAAAGGGCTTTTATAAAATAACCCAGGAGTTACGGTATGTGCCTAAAAGTACAGGCAATGGCAAGAAGGTGAATATTTTCATGAGACCCGGGTATAGGTCTTGGGGTGGAGTTTGGGCAGAGCATGGGCAGAGCCATGACTTACATGTGTATTTGATAAAATATGTGTGTATGTGTGTACTTTACATGTGAATATTTATCCATGTTGCTGAGCAGGCATGAAACATAGAAACAATGAAACATTTAATTTAATTTAATTGATTAGGCTTATATACCACTTTTCTACCAGTCAAAGCGGTGTACATTCAAGTACTGTATATATTTTTTTTCTTTGTCCCCAAAGGGCTCACAATCTATGTTTTTGTACCTGATGGCATGAAAAAGACCACATGGCCTATCTATTCTGTCCCTCCATATCAACCACTGCAAGAGTCACCTATTTTCCTTTAGAGATCCTCTGTGTTTGTCCCCTGCTTTCTTGTATTTAGATATTTTCCTCATCTCTACCACCTCCTCTGGGAGACTTTCCACGCATCTACCACTCTTTCCATAAAGAAATATTTCTGCATATTACTCCTGAGTCTATTCCCTTTCACCTGATCTGATCTGCCCCTGATCTGCCCCTTCCCTGCCCCCTTCTACCTTCTTTGTACAATGAGCGGGGAAGGAGGACGGGGCAGGAAAGGGCATGAATAGCAGGGATGACCCTGATAGTGTCCAGAATTTCACACGATATTCTAAATGAGGTTGTACCAGGCAGCACCATACCTAGCCCTGTGTGAGCAGTGTGACCGCACAGGACACATAGAAATAGTAGTGCATTTGAAGTTGCTGGCCTCAGCTCCCCCATGCTGCCTGCCCTTGCCCCGCTGCCATTTTTTATGTTTTTGTGGAGGGGGCGATGGCAGCAGCGGAGCAGATATCAAATTGAAAAAAAAAACCCACGTGTCTTTCTGTCTCTGCACTTGCCTGCATGTCTGATCCCTCCCTCCTCTGACGTATGCCCATGTCAGAGGAGGAAGGGATCAGACCAGCCATTCAAGTGCAGAGTTGCAGAGAACCCAAGCTTGGCTAGAACCCTTCTCAAGTTATCAACTCCTTCCTGGGTGTCTACTCTATTGCAGATTTAGCTATCATCCACAAAGAAGAAAAGATTACCCAATACCCCTTCTGCAATATCACTAACAAAGATGTTAAAAAGAATTGGACCAACGATAGACCCCTGTGAGACACCACTGGTAAGATCTTTCTCATCAGTGAGATCCATTTACCTGTACACTTTGTCGCCTCCCACTCAACCAATTTCTAATCTAGTAAGTCACTTTAGGGTCCAACCCCAGGGTGCTCAATTTATTTAGAAGTCGCCTGTGTGGAACGGTGTCAAAGTCTTTACTGAAATCTAAGTATACCACATCTAGGGTTCTCTGGTCACCCAGTCAAAGAAATCAATCAGATTTATCTAACAAGACCTGCTTCTGGTAAATCCTGCAATTGATTGAACTCCAGAAAGTTTACTATTCTCTGTGTTAGTAGCATTTCCAATCATTTACTCACCACAGAGGTGAGACTAACCAGCCTTTAGTTCTCAATTTCATCCTTGCTTCCGCTTTTGTGTAAAGGGACCACATGTGCCTTTCTCCAGTCTTCTGGGACCACTCCCAACTCTAAAGAAGTGAAAAGGTCAGTCAGTGGAGCTGCTAAAATGGAAGAGCTCAGTGCCTTCAAAGAGCTTGCCTACCCCTTTGAACTTGAAGGCTAGAGGAGAGGTAAAAACCTTTGTTGCAGAAAAAAGGTTTTGTCCAGGAACACAAAAAAATTACCCTTTTACCATTAAAAATGACAAAAAAGCTCCCTTTAAGAGCTCTCAGGCAGAGAGTTTGTATTTAAGAGCCCTGCAGTATTAACCTTGTTTATCCATGGCTTTAATCTAACCAGTTTACCACTCACATTTTATAAGGACACATAAGTGCCTATGAACTTTTATAAAATAAGCTAAAAAGAGGAGGCTTTTTGACTTCCAAACCTAGGTGACCTGTTATAAAATTACCCCCATTTTATATATCCTGAAAATACAGTAAAACTGGCTAGGGGGTACTCCAGGAATGGCTCGAGGAATATTAATTTAAACAATGAAATTTAATTAACCTATTCCCAAATATGGGGTAATTCCATTAAAATAATTGCAACTGTCAAAAAAAGAATTTTATATCACTTTATAAAAGGAGAAATGAGGATCATACAATAGCATGAATCTTCTGGTATTTCATTTCAGCGCCTCCATTCATTTTGCAATCATATAACCCTCAAATTCAATTTTAAAATGATAAATATTTTGTTAAAACTATCTATCTTCAAAAACTCAGAAGCAGAGCTTCACTAACATCTCAAGATATTTGATATTCACACATTGAGGTTGAGCTGTTAAGATGTTACTGAAACTCACGTCTGAGTTTTTGAAAAATACCTGTTTTCTTACAAAATATTTAGCACTAATAAATTGACTGGGCTGTATTTAAAAAAGTGAATTGGGCTCAAGGATTATGATTATAAAATGAGCGGAAGTACTGAAATTAAATAGCACAAGTTTCATGCCATTGTATGATACCCTGCATCCCCTTCTATAAAAGTGATATTTGGAAAGTGATATTTGGTCACATTTTGGACAGTTAAAATTGTTTTAATAGAACTACACTATATTTGGGGATAAACTAGGTAAATTTCACTGTTTGCATTATTGTACCCACTGTTGTGCATATGTGATGTTTGATGGTGTAGATATTTTTTCCCATTTTATACTTTATCTTAAAATTTTCCTACACATTTACAAACTATGCCAATGAATTTTCTTGAACAATATCTGAATTTGAGCAAGAGAGGCACAGAAGGCTGAAATGAAAATTTTGTTCTACTGTACTTATGCATGAAGAGAGGACTTTCTAGACGTCATAAATTACCCTAAAATGGGAGGTGCTCAGTAAGTGTGTCTGGGGAAAATCTGTTAGCCTTCAAGCAGGCTTAAATTTCCTGATTAAAGTCACATTTACCGTAATCTCTGCTCACGTCTAGCTTGTCTGCATGCAAGGAGTGTTCAAATTCTTCTAGGAGAAACGGTTTACTGAGGCTTCTATGGCAACCTTCTGTTATTAACACATGCATCTTGTTCCATGCTGCTTGAAAGGTTCTGGAAATTCCAGTGAGGTTAGTCATGGCTACTGGGAGGAAGAGAGCCAATGAGTTACATGGCATCCCTGCTTACAGGTTGTGATTATATCACCAATATGTCCCCTTTCTGGAAAAGCTTCAGTGAATTCCCATAGAACTTCATTTACATATTAATATCCTTTTCCTTGTTGTCAAATCCATTCCTATTATGTTTAGTTAAAAGCCAGTTTGCATTTTATATATCAGGTCAACATCTGCACTCATCCCAGGCATTACTACTAGATGAAACCTCATTGGATGGCAATATGCTTGTCCTGTAAGATAGAAAGTAGGTCTTTTACTACATCGCTCCTTTGCTGTGGACTCAATTACCACAAGAAATTTGTACAGTAATTGATATTGTATGTTTGCAAAAGCTCATTAAGGTATGTTTGTTCTTGCTAGCTTTCCAATAATTTTGTCTTTGTATGCTGTTATTTTTAGATCCTGCCAGTGAATTGAACTCTGACTTTATAATTAATCATGCCAGTTATACTTTTCCTGATGTTATTTTATGGCTTGCTTTAAGTTTTATATGTTTGTTTCTTTTTAGTTAATGTATTATTATTTTATTGTTCCTCACTCAGAGGGCTTTTTTTGTTTATGGCTGCAATTTTTTTCCTGTAGGTCTCATGTTTAGTTTTAATGTCATAGCTACCAGGAACCTCCTCCCTTTAAACAAAGAAAAACATTTTTTTTTATTTTGATTTCAGCAGCAAGAAAATTATGGGCCCAGTATTCGAAGAGCTTATCATGGTTAGCAGGCCTTTCCCCATTTTTCCAGGACTTGTGGCTCAAATAGCCACATAACAAGTCCTGGAAAAACAGTGAAAGGTTGGGATGGCCCAATAATTCAGATAAGTAAATTTACCTAAACACTGATGCATAAAAATAAAAATGAGAAATTGTTCAAAATAAAATGTTGAGTTGGTATGGTGTGATTATTGTGTCAAAAGAAGCTGATGATAGCAAGAAAGGTCCGACATGAAACATTTATTTTTGGAGAGGACTTTATTGAGATTCACTGGTATAAAACTACCTGTGCCAGATTATAAACTAATTATGCATGCAAAAATGTAATAAAAAATCTTTTACAATGCAGAGTAAAGGAAACCCTCCCCTCCCTGATAAAGTTGGATCAAAATGATTCCACTGTTGAAATGGTACATACATTTTCATAAATAAATATCTGCTATGCTCGTATGAATGCACATTCATTTTAAAATTGTATCAAGATATCTTTTGATTCACAACTCATAGATCATTTTCATAATACACTCAGCCGTAGTACCTTTCAAACTGCTCAGTACCAAGGGGCAATTCTGTAAGTAGATAAAAAAAGTGTTTTATTTACACACAATAGAACCATGAATTGAAAAAGACAGAAATGTCTGAAAAAAACATCACAAATTCTGTCACCTTGGCTTAAATGAGGATGAAATAACTAAGCCATGTTTTCCTTCTGTTAGCCTGCATTGTAAATGCCTTGTAAAGAGTGATCTTTCTAATAGCTAACTGATTGGTTTTCTTCTATTTGACTGGGAAACACTGCGCCCAAGAGTTTGGCTGGAAACCAGCACTGGTTTTACAGCTTTTTTAAAATTATTATTGTCTGATCATGCTGGGAAGACTTCTGCAAACTGTCTTGCAAAACAGGGTACACCCTAGGATGTTGTAAAAAAAGCACACTGAATACCTTTGGGCAATCATAAAACTACATGTGCTAACTTTAATAAGCTAGTGTGAAGAGAAGCAAATATTTGTCTAGTTTTCCAGCTGTTGATCTTGTGAATACAGATGATGCGTGAGAGTGGCCTCATTTCTTTTCAATAGTGATATTCAAATGATTATACAGTCACTGAAGTCATTCACCCCTCTTGCCCTGACATACACACACGCACAAAAAAAATACCAAGTGACAGGAGGAAGCTAAACAGCACAGATATTTAGTTATTTATGGCAATTTGGTAAGTGTGAAGACATAGGGGAATGTTTACTAAACGCCGAAAATGTGCGTGTCCCTGTTAGTGTGTGTGTGTGCCATATAAGGAGTGGGCGGTTCAGGCAGAAAAAAGAAAAAAACCCAACCGTACGTGTGCGCGTCGCGCTAATGTGCGGGGCCCACATTAGCGCGTGGGAAGGCTAAGTGGGGCACTGCTGGGCACATATAGGAACAGAGCTGTAGCACAACAATGAACACACTAACCAATGGTGCAGGGGCCACGGGTTCAATCCCCCATTGTGCACAACAAAAAAGGCCAGCTAAGGCACCACCTTGAATGTGTAAAAGTGGTTCAGGAGGCAAAGTAATTTTGGACCGCATAAGGCGGTGCACTGTTCATTTTGTACGGCATAAGGCGGCGCACTGCTCTTGTTGGGCGGCACAAGGCGGCGCACTGTTCGTTTTGGGCAGCACAAGGCAGCGCACTGTTAATTGTGGGCAGCAGGAGGCGGCACGCTGATGGGCATAAGGCTGCGTGCTGATGTGTGAGGAGGCAGTTTAATAGTGGGCGGCAGAAGTGGCACGCTGATGTGCAAGAACAGCAACAGAGCCATAGCACAATGGTTAAGACACCGGCCACCCATGCAGGGATCATGGGTTCAATCCCCCACTGTGCCCAATGAACACGGCTTGATGAAACATGACCTGTTATGGGCATTATTGCTCGAGGAAGCAGTGTACGTTAAGGTGGCATGCTGTTAATTTTGGGCGGCGCGCTGATGGGCACAAGGCGGCATGCTGATGCTAAAGCACAGGAACACAGCCACAGCACAATGGTTAAGACACTGACCAATGGTGCAGGGACCAGGAATTCAATCCCTCACAATGCCCAGTGAAAAAGGCTAGCTGAGGCAGTATGTATTATGTTGTGGAGTGCTGTAGGAGGCTTTTTAATTTTAGTTTGTGATAACTACTAGCAAACGCACTCTCACAGCATGTTAACATAAGGCGGCCCATAAGGCACATGTTACAGTGCACCGTCCGCCAAGGCACCCTAGAATGTCCCCTATAGGGCAGCATGTATGTTGCGACACAGGATAATGTATAGTGCACCCTATATGGATGGCAACCATGAAGTGCCCTATAGGGCACCCCATAAAGCACCCTCAGAGGCACCTTATGGGTACAGTACACTGAGGGTGTTATTGCTGGCATCAACATATGTACAGTAAATTAAAAAAATGCTTTGGACACCCCTATCACAGAACCCCACTGTGGGTTTGAACCCATGACCTCTGGCTGTACAGGTAGTGATGTAACCATTCGGCTACAGCTCTATAGCAGTGAGCAAGCCCCTGGCTGGCTGCAGATAGCCTGCACGTCACCTCACAGACAGTCTGCTGTTGTAAACAGGACAGGGTTAGGCCACCCGTACCCATGATGCACTGCACATGCAAATCAGCTGTCCACAGATGCACACAAGATGGGAAATGCACCCCTAAAGCTCCCCGGCCTGGTAGGGGGAAGTGTCCGTGTGCACCCACACAGCACCTCGGCCTGGTAGGGTGTCCTGAGTGGGTGGACAAATGGCAAAGAGTAGCTAAACACCATCACATTGTGCGGTTACTGTGCTCACCCTGAGTGTGTGATGTTGCGCCCAGGACCAGGTCCACAACACCTTGCATAGCTGAATGCGGCCATGCCAGAGTTCCAAAGCAGCAATAATCTGCGAGATAGGTAGGTGCTGCATAAACATCTTGGAAATCTCTGTCTGTCTCAGTTAGTGGGGACCGACACCCCCCCAGCAGATCCCCATCCCACCACCACACACCACCCCCCCCCCCCGGGGCAGCAGAGCAGACCATCAACCCCAGTCCTGCTGGGGAACAAACACCCTACAGGGCAGTCCAAGCAGCTCCACACACATCCATAACACAATATCAGACAGACATTAGGCCTGGATATTCACAGTTGCACCCCACCACTATCTGATATTCTCCTGCAGCAAGCCATCAGCCACTGCACCCTGCAAGGCGCTCCATCAAGACACATACCAGCTGTGAACAGTCTGCTGGTTGGTCCTGATGGAAATGCATGCACCCAAAACTGGGGTGGCAGCACACACAAGCAGATAAGTCAGTGAAGAGACCCCAACAAGAAACCCATATATATCACATGAGAAAAACAAATACAGCACTATGGGGGTGCCTAGCCATGCTGCCGTCACTGCACACTCAGGGTGAGAGTGATCCTCCAGCAGCACATACAGATGTCACCCTGTCTGTGTAGGTGGTGGCCGGGCACTACCATGTCCCTGCCAGTGCTCTCTGCCCTGTGCAGCTGCATCCTGGTCAGCCCACCCTGTCTGAGATATACTCATGGTCCCTTGCTACTCATTATGCACATTGGCAGGCCAATACTGGCAACAGTGCTAGCAGTGTGGGCTGTGGAAGGGGCTTGCAGCCAACACCCACTGTATAGACCAGGGGTGGGCAAACTTGGTCCTGGAGGGCCGCAGACCAGTCAGGTTTTCGGGATATCTCTAATGAATATGTATGAGATATATATGCATTAGAGATATCCTGCCAACCTGACTGGTTTGTGGCCCTCCAGGGCTGGATCTGGAGACCTCTGCCTTACACCTCTGTCATTTAAGATTGTGAGTGGACAAGGTGCAGATGTCCAAGACCTCAAAAAGGTTAGCTAGAATGTGTCACAGTCCTCCTCACTTCTCACCACCACCAAAAAATTGTCTATTAGACAACTTTTTGGTGGTGGTGAGAATTGAGGAGTAATGTGACACATTCTATATACCCTTTCGATGTCTAGGACATCTGTACCTTGCCCACTCACAATCTTAAATGACAGAGGTGTAAGGCAGGGGTCTCCAAATCCAGCCCTGGAGGGCCACAAACCAGTCAGGTTGGCAGGATATCTCTAATGCATATATATCTCATGCATGTTCATTAGGGATATCCCGAAAACCTGACTGGTCTGCGGCCCTCCAGGACCGGAGGTGCCCACCCCTGGTATAGACAGACACCCACTTCCACACCTATGCCATCATGGTGCTACTGTTGAGGAGGTAATTAGCCTTGCCCACCAAACCGGTCCTGGGCACGGCAAGGCATGGATATGGTACGCAGTACTGCTGGGGGTCACTCCCCAGGGTGGTAAACACCGTCAGAGGCCAGGCCTGGCGCACGCACCGCAAACACCTAACAGATTGTTCGGATGGGGTCAACCAGCAGTATGTGCGTAACGTATGGATATCTATCTGCCAGTACTCCTAGCAAACGTCTCAGAGCTGTGTACCGTATACCTCAGGTGTAGGGTGACATTGCTAAGGTATGCAGGTGCTAGTATTGGGAGATGCACGCAGGATCCCATGTTCTGCCTCTCCAGGAGACATTGGCCAATGGGGCCTGTGGGTGTGGGTGTGGGTGTGTCTGCCCCTGTTGGCTGCTGCTTTACGGCAGAGATTCCCAACTCCAGTCCAGGTTTGCATCACACTGTTCGGGTTTTCCTGCTGTCCCTCATGAATATGCATGAGCTATATCTACATGCCATGGGGGTGGTGCATAGATATACAGCACAGGCATTTGTACGAGTGGCAGCATGGAACCTGACTGGTGTGTGGCCCACCAGGACTGCATTTGGGAGATTCTGCTCTAGGTACTGCCCCTGTTCATGGTGTCTGTGCTCAGTGGGGTAAAAGATAGACGTATTACCATTGCATATGTCCTCGCCACGAAAGGTGTGTCCGTACTATCACTGTTTAGTTGTGGGAAAAATATGTGGGCAGGATTGGCAGTAGCCCCAGCTGGGCTTTGAACCTGTGACCTTCTGTTCTTGCATGCATTGTCTGGGTGCACTGCACCACCGTGTAGCCACAAAACATAAGAACATAAGATATGCCATACTGGGTCAGACCAAGGTCCATCAAGCCCAGTATTCTGTTTCCAACAGTGGCCAATCTAGGTCATATGTACCTAGCAGTTTCCCCAAGAGACACAAGTTCCACAATGCTTGTACTGGGTCAAGCATTGATATCTTCAGTCACTTCTTAATAATGGTTTATGGACCTTTCCTCCAGGAACTTGTCCAAACCTTTTTTAAACCCAGCTACACTAACAGCCTTTACTACATCCTCCGGTAACAAATTCCAGAGTTTGATTACACGTTGAGTGAAAAAATATTTTCTTTTATTAGTCTTAAATAGTTTACCCTGTAGCTTCATTGCATGTCCCCTAGTCTTTCTATATTCTGATAACGTAAACAATCGATCTACGTTTACCCGTTCCACTCCGTTCATTAATTTATAGACTTCTATCATATCTCCCCTCAGCCGTCTCTTTTCCAGGTTAAAGAGCCCTAACATTTTTAGCCTTTCCTCATAGGAGTATCCTTCCATCCCCTTTACCATTTTGGTGGCTCTTCTCTGAACCTTTTCTAAAATCGCTATATCCTTTTTAAGATACGGCGACCAGAATTGCACACAATATTCAAGGTGCGGTCTCACCATGGAACGATATAGAGGCATTATAATATCTTTTGTTTTATTTTCCATTCCTTTCCTTATCATACCTAGCATTCTATTTGCTCTCTTGGCTGCCGCTGCACACTGGGCCGAGGGTTTTAACATGGTATCCACAATGACGCCTAAATCTTTTTCCTGGGTGGTGGTTCCTAATGTGGAACCTTGCATCGTGTAACCATAGTTTGGGTTGTTCTTCCCTAGGTGCATAACCTTGCACTTGTCCACATTAAATTTCATCTGCCATTTTGATGCCCAGTCTTCCAATTTAACAAGATCCTCTTGCAATTTTTCACAATCCTCTTGGGTTTTAACAACTTTAAATAGTTTTGTGTCATCTGCAAATTTGATAACCTCACTCGTTATTCCACTTTCCAGGTCATTTATGAATATGTCAAAAAGCAGCGGACCCAGCACAGATCCCTGGGGTACACCACTATTCACCTTTCTCCATTGGGAAAATTGGCCATTTAGCCCTACCCTCTGCTTTCTATCTTTTAACCAGTTCCTGATCCACAATAGTACACTGCCTCCTATCCCATGACTCTTTAGTTTTGCCAAAGGTCTCTGATGAGGGACCTTGTCAAAGGCTTTCTGAAAGTCCAGATACACAATATCAACCGACTCAACTTTGTCCACCTGTTTATTCACTCCTTCAAAAAAACATAACAGATTAGTAAGACAAGATCTTCCTTGTCTAAAGACATGTTGGGTGTCTCCCATTAGGTCGTGACTATCTACATGCTGAGTAATTTTATTCTTTATGATGGTTTCTACCATTTTTCCCGGTACTGACGTCAGGCTCACCAGTCTGTAGTTTCCCGGACCACCCCTGGAACCCTTTTTAAAAATTGGTGTTACATTGGCGATCCTCCAATCTTCAGGTATTAGAGATGATTTTAATGATAGTTCACAGATTACTAATAGCAGGTCTGCAATCTCATATTTCAGTTCTTTCAACACCCTTGGATGTATACCATCCGGCCCAGGTGATTTGCTACTCTTCATTTTATCTAATAGTTGTAAGACATCTTCCCGATGTATCGATATTTCCTTCAATTCTTCCGCACCTTTAAATACCACTTCAGTCATGGGTAACATCCCTACATCTTCCTCAGTAAAGACCGAAGCAAAGAATTCATTCAGTCTCTCCGCTATCGCCTTGTCGCCTCTTAGTGCTCCTTTAACCCCTTTATCATCTAATGGACCAACTGACTCTCTCACAGGTTTTTTGCTACGAATGTACTTGAAAAGGTCTTTATTTCATGTTTTTGCTTCTGCAGCAAGCTTCTTCTCACGTTTGTCACCTGTCTGGTGACAAACGTGCACATAAACCCCGGAGATGACCACGGAAAATGGGGGACAAAATATCACCACGCTGCGCAACAGTGATATTAATGGGCAACCATAGAAAACACTCCCAGGAAAGTTCCAAAAAAAGGAAATGTTTTTTGGAAGAGTCTCCGCTCCGTACACCTTTCCAAAACTCATTTCTTTTTGCTGGAGCTTTCCTGGGTGTGTTTTTTAGTTTTGCCCATTACTATAACTGTTCCCCAGCTGAATTACTATTTTTACAATTTTTGTTGTGGTCCTTTTCTATTTTTAATTCCACTTTTGGGCTGTGCACATGTATCACACTGCCCACGGTTTGCAGGTTTCCCCGATTTTGCTGTACATTGCTGACGTAAATGGTTTCTCTTCCCTTTAAATGCATTCTACCGCGAGTGATTCACTCGCGCTATTTTTCCTTTGAAATTCAGCCCCGATAATGTGCGGGGCGCCTCTCCCCTCCCCTTCCCCGCCAATTCTGCCCGTCTCTCCGCCCCTCGGGGGTCTTCCTCCACCCTCCGTTAGCCGTTCCCCGCCTCCATCGGACATTTGCGGGCCCGTACTTGTGCGGCACCCATTAGTGTGACGCGCACGAGTGCGTGTCTTCATCGCACGTGTGCGGGGCGCTTAAGCGCGCTTAAATCCGCTT
This sequence comes from Ichthyophis bannanicus, assembly GCA_033557465.1. Lineage (NCBI taxonomy): Eukaryota > Metazoa > Chordata > Amphibia > Gymnophiona > Ichthyophiidae > Ichthyophis > Ichthyophis bannanicus. The sequence continues at coordinate 29,551,538 of CM066032.1, read as the reverse complement.
TTAGTGCGCTATTGTGCGGCTGCGCACATTGGCGTTTTTTAGTAAACAGACCCCATAGTTCCCTAATTACCACTATACTGTATAGATGTTCTTTGAATCTTTTTGCAAAGACCCTAAAATCTCAGCCATCTCGATAACTGAACTTATGAATTTTTCAAAACTTCCCTTTGTAAAGGGTAATTTTATAGCCCGCTGCCCATTTTACGGCACCCAAAAAGTACGGGGGACATTTTCAAAGCAATTAACACAGTTAGCAGACCCACTAACCACGTTAATTGCGGCGAGTGGAATATTCACTATTAAAAATGCACAGTAAGTACGCAACCTTAGTGGGATGTAATAAAAGGGCCCCTAACCATCTAATTTCCCCTTACAACTTCCTATTTGAGGTCTAAGTTCTTTATCTTTGAAACTTTTTCATCTTCATATTTTGACCTGGCGTTCTGCACTTTAATATTTTATCCCACCTCTTCCCGCTCTACTCTTTAAGACTGACATATTACGTTCTGATATTTTATCATAAAAAAGATGATCTTTAAGATAAAACTGCTGGAAGGTGTACAAAAATACAAAAATGTCTGTGATTTTATATGTTTTAATACACAAGGCTTTTTCATGAACAAGATATCACAGAACTGGGCAAATTTGTAGTAAATGTTCACATGTGGAGGCCAATTCTGAGTTGTGCGTCCCTGTGCCATCCAGACATCCGGACATCCGGACGGCCTGAGGATACATCTGATTCTGCTCCTGCAGGAGCTAGATGGCCCCGCAGGAGCAGTATCGCAGCATAGTGGCTGGATGTCCAGGACGTGCCCTGATTCAGGCACTCCGGATGTCCAGCCACATCCCTGATTAGCTCAGCATGGCCTGCATGGAGCTGCGGTGCTTTGGCATCATTTTACCATGGAACCGTGGCTCCATCCAGGCCCAGCAGACCATGACTAACTTCTTTCCCAGCTGCCTGGCCCCCAATCAGGCCTGCCATGGCCAGGGTCGGGCTGCGGGAACCCCTGCACCCCTCACCCTCTTTACTGGGCCCAGTTCATCAATCCGTCTCTGTCTAGGGGGACTTATTCCACCTCCAATGTGGAATAAGTCCCCCATTTAAATGGCTGACCCTGGACAAATAGGGCCAACCTCAGAATCGGCTCTGTATGTCTGGGGTCATGGTGCCGCCCACAGTCCACCCTCACTCCACCTCCGGTCTGCCCCCTCCCATCCACGAGCAGAGCTTCCCGCACAACTCAGATCTACATGCTGGGAACTCTGTTCTCTGCATCGCGATCCAGAGAACGTCCGTATCAGACGTCCATCCCCGCTAAACGTGGCCTGAAAAGACCCCCATAGTCTACTAGGCATGAATGATTATTTAAATCCAATATTTATAACCTAAGAGATGCAAGTTCATGCTAATGAGCTTATTAATATTATATTTTGTGAGAAGGCTTCACCAGTTTGTTTTCTCAAAAAAAACCCCACCCTACAGCTGAATACAGCGGTTAGAGTTTTGCACAAGCGAGCCAGAATCCCTTTTTCATATAGTAGTGCTAGCTTCTTAAAATGGCTGCTGGGTCCATATCAAAGGCTCTTCTTGGGGCAATCAAGTCCCTGGTGAGCAGTGGCTCACAAAAATCCTCTCAGCCCCATGCCAGAGCTAAAAGTGAAAAATGATACATTGACCACTAAGCCTCACCCAATGGGAAGCCTCACACAATTATAACCCCCAAGCAGATCCCACCTCAGCTCCTGCCCACCAGTCCCCCTTTCCCCATCTCTGAGATTACCACAAAGTTCAGAATCCAGAAGGGGGCAGGAGTGAGTCACATTCATTCCTTTCTTTTTCTGGATTCTTAACTTTGGGGTGAGCCTGGGGTTGGGGGGAAAAGGAATTAGGACATTTTTTGGAGTTTTAAAGAGTGTGGGGCTTATCAGGGAAAGGCTTAGTGGCAGGGACATTTGTTGTCTTTTAGCCCCAGCATGATTTACACAGGCCACTTGTCTGCCAAGGACTTTAAGCTACTGGGGAGATATGATATTAGCCAGTGAGTGACCCCTATAAAAGTCAACCGCTGTCACATGAATGGGTGAGATTTTTTTTTTTTTCAATTTAATTCAGTGCATTTAAGGCACTAAAGAGAATGGATATCAGCACTGTTTCAGTTGTAAAGGAACACCATTCGTGGTTTCCTGTAAATGCTGGCAAAGATAATAGACAAGAACTTACTTGCTGCTGCTGCAATTCAATAACTGTAACCTTAGTAGTTGAAATAGTGATGAATTTGTAGTACTAAAACTGGTAAATGACTTCATAATATTTTACTTTATGCAGTCCTTCTCTGGGCAGATAACCTTGTGGCATGTTTTAAGCATAAATGATTCCACAAAAATATTAGTGCAGTTCTTTTTCTTCTGCTTTCAATAGACCAAAATAGAACAGTCCATGAACTGCAGCTGATAATCAATAAGCCTGGGGTAATACAGTCTATTAAAATGTGATATGCAAAATAGGAAAATAAATGTAAAGATGTTTGATCTAAAAATCAATAGTTGAGAAGATTTTAGAGTAATATAACTTTGAACCTTTGACATATTTCTGGGTTTATATTCACAGCAAGCTTTAACCAGGTATATGGGGTTACTGTACCAGTAAAGCATGCTCTCCAAATAGGAAGGCTTGCTTGGGGAAAACCCGGACAATCTGAAATTTCTCCCTAAATGGAAAAAAGAGAAAACCCCTCACACTTTTTAAAGGGCATTTAGGTGGTGGTTGCACATGTATGTGACGGAAAATAGGACATCACATATGTATATAGGTCTGGCAGGTAGCAGTGGTCATGACGATGGGCATCTGCATTCCAAAATCCAAGATTGATGGGCAGTCTTTCCGAGTACACCAGATGGATGTAGATAAGAAGGTGAGAAGCAAAGTGGGTCTGCACATGCTCAAACACCAAATTCAGCATTTACCACATGCAAGATACCTGTTCATGCAACTGTGGGACCTGTATGTGCCCAAATTTACTGTGCATGCACCCTCCCCCTCCATGTGGAATATGTGCATGTATTTCTGGTCCCTGTGCATCTCTGTGCACAACAGTAGAGGAGCAGAATTGTAGCCATGTGCTAGGCCAACCTTTCTAGAGCAGAAAGCCTTTTGTTCTTCAGGCTGGTGTTGGCCAGTAAGGAGGTGCTCTACCCCCACAGGACAGCGCTGATCATTCCATGCTGCAGTAAGGAGGGTCTAAGAGAACATCCACATGGCCTTAGCCAGGTGAGACAACCTTTGCACACTTATAGACACATCTCATAGGGGGGCACCTAGATGCTAGCAGACACCCAGTGCACAGGTATGGAAGTATGGCAATCATAGCTGACCCAAACAATATATGACTGGATAGTCACTTGGCTCTGAGGGTCAGTAAAGGGAAGCAGCACTCAAAGTGATGCAATAGATCTGTGCCGCCACATACCCTCAGACATCTAATTATACAATCTGAACTGGCAGGGAGAGTGAGTACACATATACAAACAAGGCCAACATAGCAATGGCAAAGTAGTATGTGCTATGATACCATCAAATAGGAGGGAGTAGAAAAAAGAGGATAGAGAGAATCAGGGCAGTAGAAGAGCGGAGTTCACGAGGAGGGGTGTAGGAAGAGATTAGAGAGGAAAGGTAGAGAGGAGCATTGAAAGGTCAGAAGGAGAAGGCTGGCATAAGATTAGTCACACAGCTGAGTTCTGAACAGATTGAAGAGAAGAGATATGAGACATAGGGAGACCAGCAAGGAGGAGGTTGCAATAGTCTAGACAGGAGGGGCCCGATATTCAGTTGGGTATTGCTATGTGCCACATTGATGCTACTCGGTTAGCCACTTCCTCCGCTCCGGAACACCCCAAACACACTCCGATGCTAAGCGGTTAGCATCTGGGCACATTAGGGACTTAACTGGCATTTTCCAAAGGCACTACCTGTGTAGGTACCTTTGGAAAATCCCGGTTGAGGCATTTACACGGGTAACATGGGCTGTTACCCATGTAACTGCCTTCGAAAATTGGGCCCGAAGTGACTAAAGAGTGGACAAGTTTCTTAGTAGTGTGTTCATAAGGAAGGGACACATTCTGCTAATGTAGAGAAAGAATCCACAGATTTTAGCTATCTGTTGGATATGTTCAGAGAAAGAGAGGGAAGAGTCAAAGATAACATCAAGGTTGTGGGCAGAAAAAACAGGAAGAAAAACAATGTTATCAATAGAGACAGAGAAAGGAGGAAGAAGGGAGGAAGGTTTAGAGGAAAAGATAAGAAGTTTGGTTTTGGTCATGTTCAATTCAAACAGCAGTGAGACATCCAGGCAGCAATGTCAGATAGGCAAGCTGAGATGCAAGCCCGGAGTGACAGAGAAATATCAGATGTAGATACATTTGAGAGTTATCGACATAAAAATGATATTGAAAGCCATGCAAGGATATGAGAGCATCAAGGGATTGGGTATAGAGAGAGAAAAGGACAGGGCCCAGAACAGAGCTCTGGGGTACACCAACTGAAAGTGGGATAGCAGTAGAGGAGGAACCACAGAACAAACACTGAAAGAGCAATGGAAGAGATAAGAAGGGAACCAGGACATCACAGAGTCCCTAAAACCAAGTAAGGACAATGTGTCGAGGAGAAGGTGGTGGTCAACAGTATCAAAAACAACAAAAAGGTCAAGAAGAATGAGCATAGAGTAGATTAGAGGCTCTCGGATTTAGCCAGGAACAAATTGCTGGAGACTTTGGAAAGGGCTGTCTCAGTAGAGTATAAGGGATGAAAGCCAGATTGAAGAGGATCTAGAAGAACTTGAGAGGAGAGAAATTCAAGGCAACAGCAGAGGACAGCATGTTCAAGAAGTTTGGAAATGAAGGGAAGAAGAGAGATGGGTCAATAATTAGAAGGATAAGTAGGGTCAAGTGAAGGTTTCTTGTGGAGAGGTGTGACCACCGCATGCTTGAAGGCAGCATGGACAGTTACAGTGGAGAGCAAAAGGTTGAAAATATGTGAGATGGGATGACATAGAAGATGGAATTAAGGAGACGGGTAGGGTTAGGATCAGAGGAACAGGTAATATGTTTAGAGAAGGAAAGAAGCTGAGAGGTTTCCTCAACAGAGATCTTAGAAAAGGATGAAAGGGTAATAGAAATTGAGGGGAAAAGTTGATATTGAAGATGGGGAAGAGAGGATGAAGCTGATTTAGAGAGGAATTGGAGTGTAATTTTGTGGACTTTGTCATGGCTAGGATTTGGGCAGAGAGAGAAGGAGGGGTCGGAGGTGAAGGCACCTTGAGGAGATAGTTCAGAGTTGAGAAAAGTCTGTGAGGGCTAGAGGCAAGAGAGTTAGTCAGATGGAGATAGTAATTTTGCTGGGCAAGTGATATGGCTGACTGGAAGTAGTCAAGCATGAATTGAAAATGAAGAACATAAGAAAGGGATCAGAATTTGCCCTAAATGCACTCAGCTGAGTGGGCACGGGATTGTAGATAGCAGATGATTGAAGATGGCCAGGATTGAGGTATAGTGCACCTCATGGACGTGGGATGGGTGGTCTGAATTTTCATACTAGAAGGACCAGGCCTGCTGCAAAAAAGAAAATAATCCTGGTGAGGACAATCTGGATTCTGGAAGCTCTCCTCTCAGAAATAACCTCAACAGCCGCCACAGAGCCCCTACAGGACGAGAAGCAGCTCACAGTACAGTTGCCGGACCCTCTGGCCAGCTGGATATCCTTACTGATAATGCCATCTGTCACCTCCTGTCTTGAGGCAAGTGAGGCCAGACTAACTGCATCCCCCAGCTGAGAGAGGAGGAGCAGGCCCTTCAGGGATAATTCAGAAGTTGCCATGCAAGAAGAGCAGTGTCCAGAATCCAGAGAACAGGCATCTCACTTGCCATAGAGCAAACAAAGTTTCCTGGAAGAAGTCATAGAGAGTTAAGGCAAGTATCACAACAGTGCGTGCAAAGGCTGCAGTGGCCCAAAAGTACACATTAACTGTGCTTTTACTGCAATGTGCATTACAGGCACTAGAGTAGGAATGCATGTTAGAGCTGCTTTGGTGGAACGTGCATAGATTGTGTGACCATTAGGCGCACAATACTACTACAACTACTACTACTACTGAACATTTGTATAGCACTAAAAGACATACGCAGCGCTGCACAGACACAAGTAAAAGACTATCCCTGCTCATCAGACCTTGTAATCTAGTCAAGACAGACAACACAGTAGCTGTAGACATGGGATACAGTTAGGGGGAATGGTAAGGAAACACAAAGGAGAGCAGGTGAGTCAAGATCTGAATGTGGCAGCGAAGAGGTGAGTTTTCAGCCTGGATCTGAAAAGGGTCAGAGAAGGCACCTGACCTACAGACTCAGGTAGTTTGTTACAGGCATAAGGAGCAGCAAGGTGAAAGGAGCAAAGTCTGGAGTTAGCAATAGAAGAGAAGGACACAGATAGAAGCGATTTGTCAGAAGAGCGGAATTCCTGAGGAGGAGTGTAAGGAGAGATAAGAGAGGAGAAAACGCTACTAACTTGTGCAGAAAATGGCGGGAACCCCCCACACTGCACCAGTGGTAATCAGCAGTCTACCTCAAATTGTGTCCTCACAAAGACCGAATCCAGAGCCCCCAACAAGAACAAGCCTCGGTACTCATCCCCTGAGAGCTCCAGGCAGAAGATCCATGCTGAGCTAAACTCTACTCCCCTGATACTGCTTCACTCACTTTTGCAGCACTGCATTAATGATGGCTGGCAGGCAGGTCCCTCTGAGAGCCTTCTGCAATCTTCGGAAGAGAGTAGGGAGGGATAGAAGAGGAGGGAGGGGGCACTGAGGTTGTGTGAGGCTATGACACTCTTCCAAATCTTTCCAAATCCTTCCAATTTCTGGCTGCTCAACAGGCTCTTATCCAGGGTAAGAGCATGGGGCTGAACCAATTTTCCCTCCTCCTATGGCTACTGAAAAGACTGTAATCTCATGGAGCCTCCCAAGTTATGCTCAAGCGAGAAAGTCACCCTCAAGGTGACGAGCATTTAATGAATCTTTTCCTTTCAATCTTCAGATTTTCTTTAGAGAGGAGAAAATCCATCCACCATCTGCTGGAGACAAAGAAATACTGAAGAAACCTCTGCTGACTGAGGCGAATAGAGGCATAGGAGTGATGTTATTGAAACCTGGACTTTTCATTGGTTCTTTGTCTCCACCAATCTGCTGGTAGGGAAACACAACCCACTTGTCTGGTCCTGTCTAGCAGGACAATATGGAACCTGATTTATCTAAACCCAGCTATTGCAAGGCCTTACCATTCAAATGGATTATGGCTCAGATTTAGATTTATCTAGATAAAGTTCTATTCTAATTCCCACTTGGTTCCCTGGAAGTGGAACTGAAATTAGTACAGATTACCTTTGGGTGGCAGTTCACCCAGTCTCTGGTAAAGCTGGGCTCAACCTTTTCCAAGGGAGCCTTTGCATAGCAGTGCTGAAGCAAATGCTGGTTCTTGCTCTTCTTATCTCTGACCCAGAGCTCAGGCAGATAAACACTTTCCTTTGTTATTTAAGTCCAAAAGGTCTTGGCACTCTTAGGGGTATATTTACTAAACCGTCTTAATGTTACTGGCGTTAGTTGCAGTCTTACTGTGACGAATGGCATATAAGGTAGTGGTCGTTCTGGTCTTACGGTAGCATTTCGGGTTATCGTGCGATAAAGTCCATTATCCCGTGATAGAGGGAGCTGTGGCACGTTAATGCTCATTAGCCTTAATTAGGCACGCTGAGCTGCACTCACAGCAGCCAAGGTGTAGCACACTGGTTAATACATTGACTGCTGATACAGTGATCATGAGTTTGATCCTCCAGTGGGCTCCAGTAAAAGACTGTCTGAGGCAATTCCTTTTCCTGCTTGTAACAGTCAGACACATCCCAACAATTTGCACTGCCAGCCAAAAGAGCATCACCCCAGTGCCGCAACCTAATGCACCCTTTAGGGCGCACCATAAGGCACATCATAAAGCACCACATCATCCAAGGCAGGTCATAATGTGCCACAGAGGGCAGCAGGAAAGGTTGGCACCCTCCAAGGCAGCAGATAAGGTGCCCCATAAGCTGTCCAAACCTAAGGTGCCATGAAAGATGCTCCAGGGATGCCAAGGTGACACAGGAGATGGTGCCCAGGGGCACAAAGGTGCCCCAAAGTCACAAGCATGAAATGTATGGCTCAAAAACAGATGTAAGCATAACACTGCACAGAGCACCAAGGAAAGGCAATGAACAAGTGATGGAAGGAAGTAGAAGATGGAGCTCAGCCAAATCTGCGTGCAGCCCTTGTGGCAGCAGGAAAAGTGGACAAACATATCGGGGGCAGCTGTACCGATATACAGGGTGATGGTAATGTACAGTGCAACAATGACAGTGTGTGGCAGAGGATGGGGATACGTGTTCACCAGAGGAGGTAGAGGTGGCAGGATAAGTGCAATGACAGGAGGACAGAGGAGAGCAGTGCCATGCAGAGCAGACACAGGAGAGGCAAGCATGAAGAGCCGTAATGCAGAAAAGTGTGCCAGTGCAGGACATGGGGTAGCAGCCTGCACATTAGGGCAAGATGCCACACAGCTGGCACACACACATAGACAGACAGAAGGATGGATGGCAACAGTGATGAGGGTATAATGTGGCGGCAGCACAGATATGACTGTTACACGAATGAAACATAGTTGTGTAGGACAGCCATAAAAAAAAGGGGAACAGAGAGGAATCCAAACCCATGACCTCTGCTACTGATGTCATTGCATTAACAATTGTGCTACATCACTATGGGAATTATCATACCATTGGCTGGCTACAGAATGAGTGTATGTCACCATACAACTGTCTGCTGTGGCTACTAGGATATGATAGAACCAACAGTACCCATAATGCAACTCACATGCAGAACAGCAGTCTACATCTGCTCACCAGATGGGGTATGCACCTCTACAGCACGTCAGCTTGGTAGGGGGGAATGACTGTACGTGTTGCTGGCACAGAGCACCCACAGGCCATGCCAATGTGCGTGTTCTGTGCTCATCCTGAGGATGAGGTGGAGTGGCCAGCACCAGGTCCGCAGTACCTGGGTTGGTTGAGGTGGGCTGTGCTGCAGGTCTCCATCAGTGCCAGTGTGTGACAGGTATTTGTTGCAGACATCTTTAGGAGGTCTCTGTGTCCATTTGTAATTGCCAGTCATGTCAGGCCCTTGTGGACCATGATGCATACAGCATAGTGCATATCCACTGTGCTTACTATGGTCACCTGTTTAGGGAGCAGGGGTGTGTCAGGGCTCACATGGCAACAATGTACTTAGCAAACCACCCTCTCTGGGCCATGGTGGGGGGACATGATCTGCCCCCAACAGACCCACACTCTCACCCTTTGCAAGGGGGGAAGTGGAGGTACATGAGAACAGGCTGTGGGACCAGCAACCCCAGTCCTGGTGGCAAACAGACAGCTGCTGAAGATCTGCACTTGGGACAGGGCCACTGGAAGATAGGTAGTGGGCCCAGTCAGCTCAGCTGCCCCCACTACTATCTGACATTCACCAGCAGAGAGCAGACAGTGTGCACCTGCTGCACCCTGCAAGGTGGTGCAGCCATACAGATGCTAACTGCAGACAGTCTGCTAACTAGTATATAGTGCATGTTCCAGGAAGAACTGAGTGCACACAAAACTGGGACATCAGTGATTGGGCCTCAGAAAAAAGAACACATAAATATCACTTAAGAGAAATACTGCATGGCACTATGGGGGAACCTAGCCATGCCGTGGTCACTGCTCAGTCAGGGTGAGAGCGACCTCCCAGCATAACATGCTGTGGCCTCCTGTCCGTGCAGGTGGTGGTCGGGCACTACAATGTCCCAGCCATTGCCCTATACCCTGTGCAAATGCATCCTGCCCATGCCACCCTGTCCAGACCATACCCACAGTACCTTGCTCTTCATTATGCACATTGACACACAGCTAAATGCAGCTAAATGCAGCTAAAATAAATTGACAGGCTAACACTGGAAACAGTGCAAGCAGTGTGGGCTGAGTAAGGTGTAGGCAGCCACAGCACACTGGATAGACAGACACACACTCCTGCACCTATGCCAGCATTGTGCAAATATAGAGGTTTGTGGCAGCCCTGGCTGCCACACCAGTCCTAGGCACAGTGTGGGCATTGCTATGGTACTCAATACTGTTGGGGTCACTCCCCGGGGTGGTAAACACTGTCATAATCAATAACTGAAACACACTCCACGGATATCAGAAAGGTTGCTATGATGAATCTCTATCAACAAATTGTGTTTAGCTAAGGATTTGTAAGCTGACATTAATTATAGCAACCTTTTGATATATGTGGAACATGTTCCCAAGTTTAGGACGGCATTGCTAAGGTATGCAGGTGCCAGTATTGGGAGATGCTGCTCTGCACAGGGACCAACAGCCTGACTTTCCATGAGGCTTTGGATAGTGGAGCTTGTGGGTGTGGGTGTTTATGCCCCTGTTGGCCGCTGCTTTAGGGCAGAGGTTCCCAACTCTGGTCCTGGTGGGCCAAACACTGTTCAGGTTTTCATGCTGTCCCTAATGAATATGCATGAGATACATTTGCATACAATGGGGGTGGCGCATACAAATGCAGCACAGGCATATTTATTAGGGACAGCATGAAACCTGAATGGTGTTTGGTCCTCCAGTTCTGCAGTTAGGAAACTCTGCTCTTGGGATTGCACATGTTTATGGTGTCTGTGCTCTGTAGGGTAAAATATAGGTGTTTCAAGCATGTTTACTTTATCTGCAACAAAGGTTCCATCTTTATTACCACAGTTTAGTACTGGGTAAAATATGGGAACAGGGTTGGCAGGAGCAACAGCTGGGACTTGAACCTGTGACCTTTTGCTCCTGAACACACTGGCTGTGTGTACTGCACCACACTGTTGCCACAGGGATGGCTTGTTCCCTGGGGATACCATAACTGTTCATCCAACAGACCCTGTCTGCTGCAGTGCACAGCACCCACCTAAACGGGGCTTGGCCATGGTCTGCTGTGGGCAGATGCCACTGCCCCCTCCTCCACCAGCACCCCTCTGTCACCATGCTGCCATGCCATTATGCCAGTGGTGGTGGTGGTGCGCAGTCCCAGGCCATCCAGTGTGCCGGTAGGCAGCTGCCTATAGTGTGGGTTCTCGGGTAGGGGTGCCTACATGGACATGTGCGCTTTCCCCCGGCACCGCCTGCCAATGTTATGTGCCCTTGGGGGTACCTGCTGGGTAATATCCCCTTAGACACTGTGGGACACACACGCGTGCCCATATTGGACCCTCGTCAGTTGCTGTCTTGCTGCTTTACAGTTTCGGCATTCCTATGTGCCACCTAGGCATTTGCCTAGTCCGCACTGTGCCCCAGCTGGACCACAGCATGTGCCACCTGCAGCCCCCTGTATCCCATTTACAGCATCAGTACAGTTGCCCTTTCCTACGTGCCCACTCTGCTGTTGCTGCACATGTGCATGCCATAACAAACCTGCCCAATCTAAACAACAGAAACCCTGATCAGTGTTATTTCAATGTGGGATCATTCACTTTGTAGGGGGACAGAGCATAGACCCTTCCAAACATGATATCTTAATTTTTATGCTTTGTCAGTAGTGTTGCTTTATGTTTATCATTAATATCACTATTAGCCAGCTTGGTTATTGGGATATTAAATGTGGTTATGGTTATTTTATATGTTAATTTGCCTTTTTTTTTCCTGCACATGTATCACAACAATCACTTTTCTGGGTTTCCCTGTCTTTGCTGCAGATTGCTGACTTAAATTGTTTCTCTTTCCTGCAAATGTGCCTAATGCGAGGGTTCAGACCCAGATTTCATAGCGTTAGTGTGCCTGGAGCCTCTCCCCGCCCACTCTCCGCCCATTGACCCCTTCTCTCCGCCCTCTGGAAAGCCTTAGTCCACCCTTCAGACCCAGATTTCACAGCGTTAGTGTGCCTTAACGCCACTGCTGCCACGTTATCGAGCGATAAATATCACATTATCGCATGATAACGTCACTTATCGTGTGATAACGTCACTTATCGCGTGAAAATGTCACTTATCGCGCGATAATACCACCTCTGCGACGTTAAGACGGTTTAGTAAACATACCCCTTAATGGCAGATGAAGTTCAAGTCCCCTCATATCCTGTCTTTCATTGCTTCCTATCTAGAAGCCAGCCAGATCATAATTAAAAAAAAAACTAAGGCGGTTTTAACTAATCACAGAGGGCTGGTCAAAGGCAAGAGTTAGCCAAAAGGTCAGTACTTCCTGTGCAGCCTTAAAGGTTTGATTATTGTAATCCATTTTGGGGTTTGCTTTTAGCAGTCTGTATGCTTGGTTTTTAATCCCCAAAGCTGGTAGCAAGCACTCATGACAGATTTTGTTCTTCAAGGCGGAAACCTCCAGAAGGGGGTAAGTCTTAAACAGTCAATTTTGAACATATACACAAGAACTGGAATCTTTATTTTTAGTAAGGTCCTCACATCATCTTTTTCTTTCCTTTTCACTATTCTAATCCTCCATCATCACCTCTTCACTTTTCTCCTTCCTCTGCATCTCACTGTTCTATTCCTCCATCCCTCTACCCTTTTCTTTTCTCATCCTCAAAATTTTCAGCTCTAGTTAGTCCTCCCAGCCTTCTATAGTCCCTGTTCCTAACCCCATTCTACCATCATTATTATCCCAGTGTTTCCTCTCTCAGTGTAGCCAAGTTACCCAGTCCCAGGATTGAGATTTTTTGCTAGTTCTTGTTTTAAATTTGCATTGCAATACAATATGTTATGTGTAGTCCCTGATTTTACCCATTGGAATCAGTGCTGCAAGCCTCATAATGCATCAGAAAGAGATTGTCAGAAATCCAGGAATCACCCAAAAACAGAACCAAACCCAAAATTAGATATCCCCCAAATTTGTTAATATTCTTTTTGTCGGAGAAGGCTGGAGGCGACTGAAATGTGACTCAGTCACACCAGGCAGCCCTATCCCTTTTAATTAAGCTAAAAACGCTGTACTTAGCTTGCAAAATATATCAGTGAAGTGTCCCGAAACTCCTTTTGACAAAAGCTATTTTCACCACAAAGCGGAGAAATCCAGGAATGGCTTAACATCTCACTCCTGGAACTGGGTATTTTGGTAGCACTGCTCACTCCTCTCCACCTAATGCCCTTCTGCCTCTTCCTCTCAGTACCCATCTAGCTAGAACACCTCTCTCTCTCTCTCTCCTCATTTTCTAGTGCTTCTTCTCTTCCCTTCCATCCAATTCCACCCTCTCCTCTATTCCTGGGGCTTCTCTCCATCTTCCTGATAGCATCACTTCTCTATCCTCCCAATATTTTATCTTATCTTCTTCCTAGTACCCTTAGTTCTCTCTTCTTTTAGAGACACCTTTTACCATCTTTTCCAACTCTTCTTCCTCCTTCGTCTCTTACCACTCCCTATTCCCAGTGATCTTCTCTCTCCATTTACTCTTACTTCTGCCCCCCCCCCCCAAAAAAAAAAAATCCCAGTGTCACATCTGTCCCCTAGTCCTATCTCTCACCATCCAGTACTTCATCTTTCTGTTCGGTGGCTCAGTAGTCTATCTTCTCCCCTTTATTATCTTTCACTCCCAGAATCAACATCCAATCACCCTCAGTTCAACTATTATTATGGTAGCCTGGGCCAGATGAATACTTCTACTGTTTTTTACCTTTCAGTCTCACACATTCTCCTTCCTCTCTTTACATCTAAGCTTTCCTCAGGCTCTCTTTTAGCTGTGGAGAGAGGGGGCCTGCACCGGTAGACAGCATTGACCAGTATTAGCTAAAGAACTGATGCTGGAGCTGGATGGAGCGGGTGTGCTGTACCTCGTGGGAGGGGCAAGGAAAAGCAGCTCACTCATCTAAAGACTGAAGGTGGGTAGGACAGCAGTAGCCAGTGACAGTGCAAGAAGATGAGGTGCCCATTGCCGCCGCCACTGCTGCCCCTCTCTGGGACCTTCAGCAGTGGCAATGGCCACAAACAGCCCTGCAGTGCTTATTTTTAAACTTTGGCGCTGTGGAGCTGTTTGCCTCTACTCCTTATGACGCTCAATGCTGACTTCCTGTCTGCAAACAGGAAGTCAGCATTGGATGCCAGAGGGAACGAAAACAAACAGCCCTGAGGCACCAAAGTTTAAAGGTAAGTGCTGAGGACTGCTTGCATTGATCGCTACCGCTGCAAGTCCTGAGAGGGGCAACAATGGCAGCAATGGGTTAACCTGAAGGGCTGGCACTCTAGGTGACTGCCTAGTTTCCCTAATGTTAGCACCATCCTTAGCAGCAACATGACTCTTTTCTGCAGTGGGATGCAATGTGCCTGACAAGATTAAGGATTGCTGGTCACTCTTATGCCTCTGCATTTCCATTGCATAGCTGCGTGTAAATGTGGTACAAGCAGCACACCCTGCTGCTGAAACGCTCGGTGATGTTAGCGGCAACCCTAGCCCTGTCAGCCAGCAGCTAGTAATGTTAGTGTCGAGTACGGAGGGAGACAAAATTTTAAAGTGGCCTGTAATCGGAGCAGAACAAACTCTGTCAGCGCTGGAGTGACATGAAGTCAGAGGGAGGGAGGGAGCCTGGAATCAGAGAAACAATAGGGCCACTGAAGCAACCTCATTACCAACTCCTGCAGAGTAAAGAGGCTAATTTAAGACAGAAAGCACCACCAGCAAGCAAGCTTGTGGCATCACATGACCAGTGTCATCATTCCACTGGTGCATGCCTGAATGCCCAGTAGGGCAATCTACCCCGATTTACGCAGGTTTCACCATTTTAGCAGAACGCCTTTGCCCTCACATCATTCCTCCTTGCAATGACCTGAGACTTGTGTTGCCACTTCTAGCAGACTCTAATTCCATATCATGTTGAAAAGGATTCACTATCACATCATGCTGGTGGAATTTCAAATCACTATTCACCTAACATGTATGCATGAAGAAATGAGGCTGGATCCCAGATGTCAATGTAGGAGGCTTGCTTATTAAGGGTGTGGTCATAGTGAAACCATACCATAGAGATAGCCATGTGTATACGACAATGAATAATACAAATTCACAGCATACATGGTAATGTTCAAGCAACCATGCAGAGACTCTGGCCCTCTGCTCCTATGAACATGTTAAAACGGGCTGTGGGGGCATTGGCAAACACATCTACAGTATACATTGATAGAAGCACATAAAAACCCTTACCATCCTTCCATCCTACCCCTTCTTGTAGACTCTCTCTCCATTCAGTCCATGGTATCTGCAGGAAAAACAGAAAAACCATGGTTAGTAAATAGCTTCCAACATAGGAAAGCACAAAATGAGCTCATCAGACATCTCTCTTTCCTTCCCTCCCCAACACACAACCATACAATGTGGAGAAGGCAGCTTCGTATGTATACATGCAAGTGAGACCCATTTAGGTGAAGAATATCCCATGACAAACAGAGTGTGCCCCTTACTATGTGAGCATAGCCTGTGTTCCTTGTTAAACTCCTACAAAGAAATGGGGACCACCTCAGATACTGTAGATACCAGCACAATTGCCCTCCATGAGCAGCGGTTTTGTACTTAGCCACATATAGGCTACCTACACAGGCTTCCCTTATTTATAAAATGTCCATTACACATGCTTAAAGTCCATACACATGCCTCATGTAGCTTATTTTGGAAAAAGAAAATGTGCAAAATGGTGACATGTGGGTCCCACCCCTATACACATGCATAAAAGTGGAATATACACATTGGTGGACCATTTTACATATGCAGTGATTTGACCAGGTCATAGCACCCAACCGAAAGGAGCTCACCAGGAAAGATAACTTCTGACTGGATGAGGCGAAACTCATGTTGTAGGAGCTCCTCAAGCACAAGAATATTCTCCTGGGCCATGCCAGTGTCTGTGTGAGGGACTAGTACAAACAAAAACTCTGACTGGCATGACATCAATGTGTGAATGTCATTTACCACAGAAATAGAGATGAAGAAAACCTGAAATGCAAGTGGAGAGAGGTGAACCCAAAAAACAAGAAGTTAATAGAGACAGATGAGGATGGGCAGCTGCGGTCCCTTAGTGACCCTGAGCAATAGTTGCTGGAAACAAAAAATGAGGAGACAATAAGGGAAGTAGGGGAGCTGGACTTCTCAAAAGCCTCACAAGAACACAGTAGGCATCTCTAGCATGCCATCCACACCTGACCTACCTTTCCCTGCATGTTCTACCACCTATTGTTTTCCTTGATATATCAGCTGCATTTGACAGCATCAACCACAACATACTTATCTCAAGACTTAAACAAATAGGATTGCTAAAAACCACACTCGAATGGTTTAAATCATACATATCCGATCGTTCACAATATGTTCAGTTTAACCAATTTTCATCATCCCCTTTCCCTCAAGAACAAGGTGTACCCCAAGGCTCAGCTCTGTCTGCTTTATTATTTAACATATACCTCCAACCAATATGCTCCATATTCAAAAAATACAAAATTAATTATTCTATATATGCAGACGACATTATGTTATTCTCTGAGTTTAATGTAATTAACCCAAACCACAACAATATAATAAACTGTCTAACAGAAACTGAAAAATGGCTCTTTTCAAACAATCTAACTATTAACATAAAAAAACTGAAGTCCTGATTGCAACAAAAAACACAAAATATACTCCCCCAGCTAACATTAATATCCTCAATGCCACTCTTCCAATCAAGGAAGAAATAAAATATTTAGGAGTTATCATTGACAAAACGCTCAGTTTTACAACACACATCAAGAAATTAACAAAAACAATCTATTACAAATTACGTTCTATCCAACAACTAAGACCACTATTACAAGACGATGACTTTAGAACTGTTACTCAAGCCTTGATCATACCACATTTTGATTTTTGTAATAGCATACTACATGGTATAACCAAGAAGAACATCAAAATCTTACAAATGGCCCAAAATGTAACAGCTAGAGTTATACTTAAAGCCAAACTATCAGACCATATCACCCCTATTCTATTCACCCTACACTGGTTACCTATATCCAGTAGAATTCAATATAAAATACTGTTAACCACATTCAAATTAATTAATAATATTGCCCCATCATACTTAACCACCCTCCTTCACAGCCCACCCGAAAATAGGATAAGACGGAGAAAAAACCTCAACACCTTAGCAGTCCCAGATATAATAAGAAAATCTAAACACTCAACAAGTAACAGTGCCTTTTCGCTAGTTGCTCCGATACTGTGGAACAATCTACCAGATCAACTAAGAGAAACAAAAGATCTTCTAACATTCAGGAAAACACTAAAAACCCATCTATTCACACAATACTACACCAATGGAGAAACAGGTATAGCTTCCCAACCTCCTTAAACTGAATCAATTACATTATTAAACTATTATTTGTAATATAGCTCAATAATGTTATGTTATACTGTAATACATTTATACTAGTATTGCATTATACAATACCTGTAATAATGTAATACCTGTAATAATGTAAACTAACTCATAAAGTTCTGAATCAATTGTATTGATATTTGATTTGTTATAATGTAAAATGTTCCTAGTTATTAAAGTTCAATGTATCTGTTCTGTTTGTTATAATGTAAACCGCTGCTGATCCTCGGAAGCAGCGGTATATAAAAGCTGTCCAAATAAATAAATAAATAAATAAATAATAAATATTGTTACTTCCTCCCTTCCACCTGGGCCTAATGTTGAGGTGTGTAGTCAATACTGAAAAAACCTCTGCACTGCACCTTGAAAGTATACACTGTATCCTTCTTAAGACTTGATACAATACTTATATTCAGGTGACATTTTCAATATCAGTTTCAAAACAACTGCTGTTAATAGTAACTTAGTAGCAGAAGGTCTCAGTAAATTTGGGCTGCAATTTGACTATCACTTTATCGTCTAATGGACTCAATGCCCTTTTAACATCAACGACCTTTTTTACTTGAACTGCTACCACAAGCGAAGATAATGAATTAATGAAAGACCGTTGAGTGAGCTTTTGAATGATGTTTTCTCTGGATTTGAGTTCTTTACAAGATTCCCCTGACAAAACCTGAAAGGGTGAAACACAAATATTGGCGCGTCTGTCAGCGTGGGATATTTAAAGTTGAAGTTCTCTCTGAAAGTTAAGCACTTGTTCTTTAAATTAAGCATTCATTTTTTAAACCATTTTCTAAACCATTTTTATCTTCGCTTGTGGTATCAGTTCAAGTAAAAAAGGTCGTTGATGTTAAAAGGGCATTGACTCCATTAGACGATAAAGTGATAGTCAAACGGCAGCCCGAATTTACTGAGACCTTCTGCTACTAAGTTACTATTAACAGCAGTTGTTTTGAAACTGATATTGAAAATGTCACCTGAATATAAGTATTGTATCAAGTCTTAAGAAGGATACAGTTTATACTTTCAAGGTGCAGTGCAGAGGTTTTTTCAGTATGAATCACATTTCCTCTGGCAAAAGAGACCTTAGATTGAGGTGTGTAGTCGCCAATCATCTCACCTAACAGATTTCACCTATTATGGGAATGTGTGCTTTCCATTTCACTGAAGAAAACAGAAAAGGGAAAAACATTCTATGTTCTATCAGTGTATCCAAAAAAAGAGCAGAACCACACAAGTTCTTATCCTGTACCACATACACATACAAAAAACATAACAAACAAAAAATTTCTTAAAAAATATTTCTAAGGGGTATCAACATAAGATAGAATCTGTCAAACTAAAAGACTTCCCATAGTATAAGAACACTGGTCTGAGTCCACCAGTGACTTCAAGTGTGTTTCATTATTTACCTCCAATCACCATATGCTTTATGCCAAAGTGCACTTAAACATTCAAAACATATCCCAAAAACAATTTCATTTTTTCCATAAAAAATCTTTATATTCAACATGAATTTTTTTAAAATTCACTATTCTTCATTGGAATAGAAAGTACTTAGCTTAATTATGTTCTGTCAGCGATAGTACATTTTCATATAAAACATGTGGTGATTGAGGGTAAATGTTGAAACATACTTGAAGGCACTGGTGGGCTCAGGCCAGTCTTTCCATTTCACTGCCATGGTAAGATGACAGAAAAGAAAGAAACCTTATTTTCAAAATGTTGAGCATGCAAGAAATATCATTTTTAGCAAAGAAGTGATGATATGATCGTTATTATGAGGGGTATTGCAATAGAAGCCTGAGATTTGATGCAGTCATTTTCAATAGTACTTTAAACATAACAAAGAACCTTGTGAATTAGGTGTGAAATCTCTATATTGCTACAAGGGGTGCATGCAGCATTCCTAACAGGGGTTATTCATTTTAAGCAAAGGTAAGAGTTTGCGGCTTTTTAAGTTATAGCTCTGGGCCTGGAAGCTCTTAAAAGGGTTTTAGTACATTTTTAAAACAAAGTTGCATTCTTTTTGGTGCTTTAGTTTAAAAGGGGAAATATTTTCTTTAGTGGGGTAGGTTTAAAACTCTGCTTTGGTATCTTTCTCAGCCCTTTGAAGCTACTGACACCTCATCATGAGTTAATGGGCCTGATTAGGCTGTGAAGGAACTGAGAGCAGCTGAGGCCTGCATAAAAGGCTTCAGAGCCTTGCACTGTAGAGGCATTCCATTTCAAGCAAAGGTAAGAGTTTGCGGCTATTTAAATTATAGCTCTCTGCCTGAGAGCTCTTGAAAGGGTTTTAGTACACGTTTCAAACAAAATTACATTCTTTTTGGTGCTTTAGTTTAAAAGGGGAAATATTTTCTTTAGTGGGGTAGGTTTAAAACTCTGCTTTAGTATCTTTCTCAGCTCTTTGAAGCTACCGACACCTCATCAGGTGTTAGTATCCTCCCAACCCCCCCAACTCCCACACACCCCTAGTAAGCAGTCAGCTTTATAGGGCACCTCCCCAATTAACTACACACAGGGGCTTGGAACAGTACATTTTGAACACACTTAAAGAGATTTAACTTTTCTCTGAAAGGACAGCTGGGTCTCTCTCTTTTGCTTTAACAGATACCTAAGCTCCACCGACTGAACAATGGCTGAGAAAAATCATATCGCCAAAGCTGTTGCCCTCGTTACAGCTTCTGCATCTGTCCAGACAGAGGTCCCAATGCCAGTTGAAGGAGCAGCTCCATGTGCAGGATGCCTGCAGACAGAAGTTCTCAGAAAACAAGTGGAGGAACTCAGAGAGGAGGTGGTGAGGCTGAGGAGCATTCAAGACAGTGAGAAGTACATTGACGAGATGCTTCTTGCAACATCCAAGCTCTCCAGCAGAGGAGAAGATGGGAGCCTACAGAACGATGAAGGTTGAACACAAGTCACCAGGGCCTGCAGAATCACCAATCCAACTTCTCCAGCCCTTGAATTGAAGAACCATTATGCAGCTCTGGAAGTGGAGGAGATGAAAGCATCCCTGAAAAAGGGAAGAACCAGAGCTCGAGCACCCCAAAGTTGCGAATCAGTGACCACAAGGAAGCAAAGGGTAGTGGTGGTTGGTGACTCTCTTTTGAGGGATACTGAGGCATCCATCTGCGGACCAGGCTTGAGATGTTATGGAGAGTTTGTTGAGACTCATCAAACCCACTGACTATTACCCAATGTTGCTAATCCATTTTGGCACAAATGATACTGCCAGGTATCCCTCTGAGCATATCAAAAGTGACTTCATGGCTCTGGGACAGGGTGAAGCAGATAGGGGCGCAGGTGGTGTTCTCTTCAATCCTCCCTATTGTGGGTAAAGGCCAAGGCAGAGAAGCTCTCATCCTGGAGATGAATGCATAGCTATCATGGTGTCATCGAGAGTGTTTTGGTTTCCTGGACCATGGGATGCTGTTCCAAGGGTTGCAGAGCAGAGATGGCGTCCATCTGTCCAAGAAAGGTCGACATGTCTTCAGTAGCAGACTGGCTAATCTACTGAAGAGGGCTTTAAACTAGATTCATTGGGGATGGGTGAAAAACGTTCCCAGGTAAGTGAAACATTAACCTTTATGGAAATGAGTAAAAGGAACAACATATGGAAAGCAGTGTGTATAAATGCCCGTAGCACTGGAAATAAGATCCCAGATGTTGAAGCTTTAATGGGAAAGGCTGACTTGGATTTAGTGGCAGTTACAGAAACATGCTTCATAGAAAACCATGGCTGGGATGTAACTATACCAGGCTATACTTTATTCAGAAGGGACAGGGTAGGAAGAAGGAGAGGAGGAATGGCACTATATGTAAAAAATAATACTAAAGCTTTGGAACTACAGAACTTAAAAGGGAGAGAGGAGGCACTTTAGGTTAAACTAAAAATAAATCTATTTGCATTGGTGTGATATACAGACCTCCCTCATAGGAGGAAG
This sequence comes from Ichthyophis bannanicus, assembly GCA_033557465.1. Lineage (NCBI taxonomy): Eukaryota > Metazoa > Chordata > Amphibia > Gymnophiona > Ichthyophiidae > Ichthyophis > Ichthyophis bannanicus. Next base: position 29,530,101 of record CM066032.1, on the reverse strand, counting down.
AGGTGGATGGAAAGTTAATTGATGACATATGCAACATTGCTAGGAAAGGGGAAGTGCTACTGATAGGGGATTTCAATATGCTAGATGTTGATTGGCACATTCCTGCTGCAGCATCATCTAGAAGTAAGGAGATCCTAGGTTCTCTACAGGGAGAACTATTCAGGCAACTGGTATCAGAACCCACATGTGAAGGGGGCCATACTGGTGATAGTGTTTCTGATGTTATAGTGGGAGATCATTTTGCATCCAGTGATCACCAGATGGTGTGGTTCAGTATTAGGACTAGGGCTGTTAAAATCCATTCAAAAGTGAGGGTCTTAGACTTTAGTAAAACTAACTTTGTCAAAAAGAGGAGGAAATATCCAATGCAGTAAAATGTGTGTGTGTGTGTGGGGGGGGGGGGGGGGGGCCTAAGACATTTTTCAGATATGTTAGTAAGAAGAGGAAGGGCAAAAGTGGTATTGTCAGACTCAAGGATGAAGGGGAGGAATATGTAGATGCTGATGAGGATAAAGTGGAATTGCTTAACAAATATTTCTGTTCTGTGTTCACAAATGAAGAACCAGGAGCAGGACCTCAGAAAACACCCACAAACAGGAATAGAAGCAAGGTGCATCTTGAACAAATTTCAGAAGACTGTGCTCGTGAGAAACTAGCTAAACTTAAAGTGGACAAAGTGATGGGACCAGATGGTATACACTCTAGAATGCTGAGGGAACTTGGGGACATTCTAGCAGCTCCACTGACTGACCATTTAAATGCCTCATTGGAGTCGGAAGTGGTGCCAAAGGACTGGAGAGAGGCACTTTACACAAAAGCGGAAGTAAGGATGTGGTTGAAAACTACAGGCCGGTTAGTTTAACTTCGGTGGTGAGTAAATTATTGAAAGTGGTGCTGAAAGAGAAAATAGTGAGGTTTCTGGAGTCCAGTGGAGTACAGGATCCAAGGCAGCATGGATTCACCAGAGGCAGGTCTTGTCAGACAAATTTGATTGATTTCTTTGACTGGGTGACCAGGGAGTTGGACGGAGGGAGAGCCCTAGATGTGGTGTATTTAGATTTCAGTAAAGTCTTTGACACTGTTCCTCACACGCAGCTTATGAACAAACTGAGGACCCTACAGATGGACCCTAAAGTTACTGCTTGGTTTAGAAATTGGTTGAGTGGGAGGCAACAAAGGGTACACATAAAAAGAGCTCACTCTGAGGAGAAGGAGGTTACCAGTGATGTGCCCCAGGGATCTGTCCTTGAACTGATTCTTTTTAATTTCTTTGTTAGTTATAAAGCGGAAGGGCTGTCGGGTAAGGTTTTCCTCTTTGCGGATGATACCAAAATTTGCAATAGAGAGGACACCCAGGAAGGTGTAGATAACATGAAGAGGGATCTAGCTAAGCTTGAAGAATGGTCTAAAATTTGATAGCTGAGATTTAATGTTAAAAAATGCAAGGTCATGCATTTGGGCTGCAGCAATCCAAGGGAGCAATATAGTATAGGGGGTGAATTATTTTTGTCCACTAAAGAGGAGCGGGACCTAGGCGTGATTGTGAATGATGATCTTAAAGTAGCTAAACAGGTAGAAAAGGCAATGGCAAAAGCTAGAAGGATGCTTGCGTGCATAGGGAGAGGATTGGCCAGCAGAAGAAAGGAAGTGATAGTGCCTCTGTATTAATATGTATTAATATGTACACCTTAGAGGAAAGGCGGGATAGAGGTGATATGATTGAGACGTTTAAATACCTCCATGGCATAAATGCACAGGAGGAGAGTCTTTTTCGATTGAAAGCAAGCTCTGCTACGAGGGGACATGGGACAAACACAGAGGATCTCTAAAGGAAAAAGGGGGACTGTTGTAGTTGTTGATATGGAAGGACAGACTAGATAGGCCATGTGGTCTTTTTCTCTCATCATTTTTCTATGTTTTTATGAAGCCAAACTTTGCTCTTTATGTTTTCTCTGTTTTATTTGTTGAAACTTAATAAACTTGGACTTAAAAAGCAATACATGCTGGGCAACCTATACCAATAAGTCCCGATACCAATAAGTCCCTTTCTGCATCAACCCCTTCAGCTTAGCAAAGGGTTCCTTCCTTCTTCATCCCACCGGAGTCCAGCAACCATTGACTTGCTATCATTACCAACTTTGCATCTAAGTAGAAATCTGGACATCCAGGTTGAGAAATAGACAGTTCCCCAAGAGTATTAGGGATGGCTCACTGAACCCAGCGCCTTGTAAAATACTTGTTAGGACATTGGGAAATACATGTGTAAGTGCCAACATGCCCAAGACAGTCATTTTAGTAAGAGACACGTTCACAAAAAGAGCGGCATCACTCAGAATGCATAAATAGTGATTTAACAACCTACAAGAGTGTTAGCACATACATTTGTCAGGGTTGGATTATACAAAGCTGGACATCCAAAAACAGCCATTTCAGGAGATGAATGAGGACTTTTTTTTTTTTTATAACGTTTATTTAATGCTTTTACACCTCCACACCACCAACCAATTACAGAACAATTTATAACAAAACAAAACAATCAACTTAACCTACAGACCCCCCCCACCCCCCTCCCCCCGTGCAGTCTGCACCCCCCCTTCCTCCCTCCCCCCCCCCCCCTGTCTCCTTGTGATCCGTTATCTAAACAAGCTCTCCAATTCTGGAGAGACGGTAACTCCTAAAAAGCCTCTTCCCAGCTAACCATACTAATAACATTTTGACAGAGCTGCAAACTCGTCCAAATACCACCATTTATCTCTAATAGGCAGTACCTCGCGACTTGGTCTTGCTTGCACGTCCTTTACAGTTCGTCGACTACTGGATGCCATCAGCTGGTCTTGCCGTTTTTCATGCCTCATATATAGACATAACAAGTTCCACCACAAGATAACATCCAGTTTCGACGAGTCCTTCCAGCACATCATAATCACTTTAATAGCAACAGCTAGCATGAAATTAAACAAGAACACTTTATCCTTTGCTAACATCAAGGTACTATCATTGGAGCGCAAGATTATGGTTCGCCAATACAACTGTCCATCAAGAGATAACACCTTTTGAACCCTATCCCATACCTGAACCCAAAAACCCTGAACGTGAGGGCAGCTAAACATCATATGTTTCAGGTTACCCCGAGGCTCCCCACATGACCAACATCTATCGCCCACCTTCGAATCCCATCTAGACAGCCTCGCAGGGGTGATGTACGCCCTGTGAGTCAAGAAAAACAAGGACTAGGTTATCGCTGCCCCTCTTGAGACTCTACTGACCTGCTTCCACACCCTCTCCCAGAGCACCGGTGACACAGGCGTCTCAATATCCACTTCCCAAACTTTCTCCAAACCCGACAGCCCAGAAGAGGTCCCATCCCTGAGGGTGGCATAAAAGCTCGAGCTAACCCCTGTCCCGGCAGAACAAGTCTCTATTGTACCTAAAAGCTTCCACTCTGGGGATAAAGAATCCGCTACCAGTCCGGCTTTCGACAGACAGTGTACTAATTGTAGCCATTGGAAGTAACAAGTATTGGGAAGCTTGAAATCCTGTTGTAGCCGGGCAAAGGATTTCCACTTGCCGCCATCGAGAAGTTGACTAAGCGTCCAAATGCCGCCACCATACCAAACTTTCCAGGCTACTACCTTGTGTCCAATCTTAATACGGGTATTAAACCATATTGGCATCTGCACCGATGGGGGGGTACCCAGGCCCAACTTTTGCTCCAAAAGCCGGCAAGCCTCCTGTGTACTCCGGACCACCTGGCCAGCTCTAAGAGTATCCGGTAGAGCCATTCCAATCAACAAGGGTACAGGAATAGGTGCCACAATACGTTCCTCAACCTCGACCCACATGGGCCGCCTCGGAATACCCTCTGGTGAAAGCCATTGTACCCCCTGTTTAAGCTGAAAGGCTAGGTAATAATGTTGAAAATCTGGGAGTTGAACCCCTCCAAAACATTGCTTAGCAGTTAATTTCCTATATGCAATCCTCGGGGGTTTGCCCTGCCACAAAAAAAGACCGAGCGCTCTCTCGAGTTTCCTATAAAATTTTACAGGTATAAAGACAGGCAGCATCTCCAAAATGTAATTGATCTTCGGGGTCAATACCATCTTTATGGACTCTACTCTGCCCCACCACGACAGATGTAAGGGTGACCATTGCAAGGTGAATTGCTGCACCATTTCTTGTAAAAGCTTAATATTCACCTCGACAGTCTCATCCAGATTATAACTATATCTCACCCCGAGATATTTAATCGCATCCGAGGCCCATACAAAGGGAAACTCTGCAATCATGGCTTTGAAAGTCAATTTGTTCAAGGGGAACGCGGTCGATTTTGACCAATTTATCCGATACCCGGACAATTGAGAATAATGTCCGATCACCCTTAAGATTTCCGCTAGAGAGGAGGGGTGGGAAAATAGCAACAGGTCGTCCGCATAGGCAGAGAGTTTAACATGCAAGTCCCGAATCTCCACTCCCGAAATCCCCTGAGAGTGCCGAATCAAGAGCGCCAGGGGTTCTAGGGAAATATTGAACAATAGAGGGGATAGGGGGCAGCCTTGTCTCGTACCCCTCTGAAGGGCAAATGAGGCAGACAAAGTGTTATTGACAAAGATGCGGGCAGTGGGATTAGTATATAACACTTGGACAAACCGCAGGAATTTATCCCCAAAACCGAACCAGAGCATAGTTTGATACAAAAACTCCCACTCCAACCGATCAAAAGCCTTCACGGCGTCCAATGAGAGGCCCACCAATGGCGACTCCGAGCCCTCCGCAATGGCGAGGACATTCAACAAAAGCCGAGCATTGTCCGATGTCGACCGGCCTGGAACAAAGCCACATTGATCCGGATGAATTAAGTCTGGGATAATTTTGACCAGTCGCCGCGCTAGTACTGACGCGTACAGTTTATAGTCGGAATTTAACAGCGAGATCGGCCGATAGTTTTCTACCTTGATGGGGTCTCTACCCGCTTTTTCCAAGACAATGATAGTGGCATCAGTGAAAGAACCAATGGTAGGCACCTGCTCATCAAGCCGAAGAAAGTATTCCATCAAATGGGGAACTAACTCAATTTCAAAAAATTGATAAAATTCAGACGGGATCCCGTCTGGCCCGGTCGCCTTCCCCTTAGCCATCGCTTTTAATGCCTCTTGGATTTCACTCACAGAAAGTCCCTTATCCAGCTCCGCTACTTGACCAGAGGAGAGGACGGGGTGTGGCACTGCAGCCAGTAATTTCTGAAAACTCTCTGCCGTGCATTCGGTTTCAGAGCTATACAAGTTTGCATAAAAGGTGCGGAAAGCCTCTGCTATCTCCGCACTTTTCGTCAATTCTGCCTGGGACTGCCCCTTAAGAGCCGCAATTCTATTTCTGAGGGAACGAGGTCGCAGCATACCCGCTAGCCTGCTATCTGCCCGATTACTTTCCAGATAATATTTAGCTTGTTGAGTCCCTATCTCCTGTTCAGCCTCCTCGCTTAATAAAAGATTGTACTGGTACCTCAACCTCTGAAGGCGTAACAAAATCTCGGGATACGACCTGGATATCAACAGCCTCTCACCCGCTTTAATCTGGATATCCAAAGCAGCAAGCTTGGCCTTCTTTGCTCAGTCTAGACCAATCGTAAAACTCGTTACCTGAGCCCGGGTGAAAGCTTTAAAAGCCTCCCACCAGGCCCAGCCCGAGGTATCACTGGGATGATTAGCCTCAAAGTATTCCCTAATTCGCTCCCGCATATGACCTTGAAAAGCGTTGTCACCTAACAAGGATCTGCGAAAAAAGAATCTATTGTTCCCTGCCCCATCTTCCCCATACCTCAGAACAAAAGTGATAGCCGTGTGATCCGAAATATGCGTTGCACACATATCCGCCCTAACGACCATGGGCAGTAACATCTTGGAAATAAGAAAGTAATCTATACGGGAGTGGGAGCTATGTGGGAGGGAAAAGAAGGAGTACTCCCGACTGGTGGGGTGTTTTACCCGCCATACATCTGAGAGGCCTGCCCTTTGCATGATTGATAGGACTACCGAGGTGGCTTGATGACGCCTGTGTGCCCGGAATGGAGTGCAATCCAGCAAAGGGTCCAATACTAAATTTAAATCCCCACCCACTATAATCTCATAAGGGGCGAGAGAATGTACTTCCTTTGCAATCCTTTGAAAAAAGCCGACATCAACCGCATTGGGGGCATAAATATTCAGCAGAGCTAATTGTTTTCCTTGAATCTGCAAGACTACTGAGGCCCATCTCCCATCGACGGCCGCTCGAGACTGGACCACCGTATGGGACAAACTTCTCTTAATCAAAATTGCAACCCCATTTTTCTTTTGCAAGGCTGCCGAGTGGGACACAAGGAGGTATTGGCCAAGCCCTAGCTTTCGGGATTCTGAGGAACCAAGGCGTGTTTCCTGCAGTAGAACTATATCAGCATGCTCTTTTTTACAGTATAACAGAATCTTTTTCCTTTTAATAGGGTTGTTTATGCCCTTCACGTTCAGAGAAAGAAACTTACAGGACAACATGGGACAGGGTTCGCTGACATAACACATCCCCCCCAGACCGTTTGCAACCTCCTTCATTACTTTTGCATAACATCCTAACACTTCCCACAAAAACTATACCACAAGGAGACAAAGAACTCCCCCGAAGGGGAGATAAATTTGGGCGACCCAACGCTTACCGAGATACCACCCAACCCACCACACCCCCAACTAACATAGTCAATACACACATACCCTCCCTCAGATACAGCATATAGTAATAACAAACCCAGAAGCCAGCCCCCCATCGAAATCAGGCTCAGACCCGTAGCACAGGAGTCCACTCGCCACCAAATCGGGCCACAATAAGGGTCTCCCCAGAAATACTCTTACATAACACTTCCACTTCAAACCGTCCAGAGCACCACTAGCAGCCTGGTCGGATATAGAGCTCCGTGAGTCTCCTGCGCTCCTCCTCAGCGCATGACCGCAGCTTCTTGCTCTTCCACATAGGCCCGCAGCAGCTCAGGATCTTCGAAGGACCGCGTTTGATTGTGCAGCGTGACCCGCATTCTTGCCGGAGAGAAGAGCCCATACCTGGCCTGCAACTGTTGTAATCTTGGCCGAAACGCCAACAGTAATTTCCTTCTTGCCACCGTTGCTTTATGAAAGTCTTGGTAGAACGCCACGCTCTTTCCCTCAAATTTGGTAGAGCCCGCCCCTTTGGCTGCCGCCAGGATTTGCACCGCTTGCGAGTGCCTTAAGACACACATGATGACGGGCCGCGGTTGTTTAATATTGGGGCCTGCAAATGTTGGTATTCGATGCGCTCGTTCTATCTCGAAGGGCATATCAAATTTTAAGTTCAGCAGCTTTGGTATAGTTACCGCCAGGAACTCTTTGATATCCGTGCCCTCAGCACCCTCTGGCAACCCAATAATGCGCACATTATTCCATCTGGTACGATTATTTAGATCTTCCAGCGTGCGGTCCAAAGTCTCTATCCTTTTGCGGTTGGCCCCCACCTGCTTCAGCCGCTCGTTATGTGCTCCGAGGGTACTTTCCATCTCATGAAATTTATTCGCCAATTCGGCAACTTGCGCCTTAATCTCCTTTAACTCGGCGACATCCGCTTGCACTTCATTCAAGGTTTGCCCATTAATAGCCACCATCTCCCGGACTGCTCGTATCTCATCGAGCAGTTCCTGCATCATGGCAGGGCCTTCTCTCCCGGCCCCCGCCTTTTGCGGAGAGGGGGGATCCGGTTTAGCCCTCTTAACTCCTGCATTTGGAACCGGATGGAAGTCCAATTTCGTGGGTTTGCCGGCAGCCATCTCTTATGAAAGCCGCCGCCGCGATTTTCAGCCAAAACCGAGAAGGATATCCGAGGGATTTCAGGATTCTTGACAGAAGAGGTGGAGGAGGGAAAAATTAGGCAGCCATCTTAGCCCCTGTTGGCTCCGCCTCTGAATGAGGACTTTTAAAAAATTGAGGTGATTAACCCTGGAATTAACGAGATTTTTTGCACACACTGAATACCGTTGGGGTCATAAATGACCCCACGACGAATTTTAATTGTTAACCATGTAAAATTTAAACTAAACAGACAAAATATTATTCTGAATTAATTATTTATTATATGAAGGTTAAATGTTTTGAAATGTAATGCTTTATCATAAAATTACATGAAGAAGAGTTGCCATGAAAGCAGTTTTTGCATGCACTTGATGAACACAGTAAAGTACTACAGTCATTTGCATGAGACACAGACAATTTCTGAATGTTCTTTGCAAACATTGCACTTGTAGGAGGTGCAAACTATGTTGCTTTTCTTGTCTTTTTCTCTGGAACAGCAGTGACACCTTGCCCTTTTCTTTGGGATCCCGACATTGCAAACAGCATCAGTGGCTTCTTCCATGCTGGAAGAAGTCTCACTGCAATTACTCTGAAGCAGCTGCTTTCCTAATTCCAAGAGGAATAGACAATGTCTGTGCTTTGACTTGGATTGCCATTCTGGATTTAGTGACATCCAAACAATGAAAGCGTTCAAAGCACTGATGTCCAACATGTTGTAGAAGATTGTCACTGACAAGCATCTTGTCATTCGTTTTGTGGTATACGTGCGCAACATTTGATCTGCCGTATCTACTCCACCTTTACTAGAATTATAGTCCAAGATCATGTGTGGTTTTTTGTCTGGACGTGTGTTGTCTACTTCTTCTTGATCATGCAAACTGCTCAGAAGAACAACCACTTTTCCTTTCTTCGGGCAATAGGAAACCAGAGTGGCGTCATCGCGAAAGGCAAACAGTGAAGTGAATACCTCTTGGCCATTTGCTGTTACAAATTCTGGAGGTAATTCTTTTCTGTTCTTTCGAATTGTCCCCAAAAGTGTCATTTGTTTTTCTAGCAATTTCCGTGACAGGGATAAACTGCAGAAGAAATTGTCAACAGTAACATTTCTGCCAGATCGCGTCAATCCTTCATTGAGTTGCAGCACAACCCTTTCACCCTGATTCTGTTCCCTGTTTTATCAGAGTTCCCTTCCTGTATATACTTGAAGACACAGAACATATGACGTTGCACTGTCACACAACATCCATAGCTTTATGCCATATTTCCCAGGTTTGTTGTGAATATATTGTCTGAACGGAACACAGCCATGAAATGTAAGCAGTTGCTCATCCACGGTAACATTTTCACCAGGAACAAAGGCGTCACTTAGAGTTGCTTCCCAGGTATCAAAAACATGTCTGATTGGAGCAAGCTTATCCACGCCTCATTGTTCACGTCTGTTGGTTGCATCATCAAATCTGAGAGCACAAGAAATTTGCTGAAAACGGTTATGGGCCATATTTTTGCCAAAAACAGAATGACCATCTTCAAGGTTCCACAACTGAACTATGGATTCATTTTGTGACTTGTACACGCCTGAGAGGATCAGAAGTCCAAGAAAACGTTGAAATTCTCCATCTGTCAAATCTTTCTAGGTGTCGTCATAAATGTGTCTTCCTTGTTTGCTCGTCCACATCATGATTTCATTCAATAAGTTCTTCCTCATGAACAAGTGGAATGCTGCGAGAGGGCCATCAACATTTCGTACAGCATACCTTGTAGGACCTTGTTGTATGGGCATGACATTAGCTCTGGCGTATCTTCCAGCAGCTTGCTTTATAGGTTTCCTTTTCCATGATGTGGCATCCTTAGATACATAGGCTTCAATGGCAACATTTGTGCTTATAGTTGATGACCTCTTAGCTCCTATACGACCACAACTAAGATTCCTCACAGATGATACTGACACCGAGGACTCCTGCCTTCTTCCCCGTCCAGCACAGCCTCGACCTGTAACTTGACTCTTTGCTGCAGGCGATGTTACCGGCTCAACATCAGTCTCACATTTACTTGGTGACCAACTGCTGTCACCATCTGAATCATGACTGTCATCATCAGATTTATCGCCTGAACTTGGCTGATATGCTTCTTCGCTTGCTGAATATGCTGCATCATCAGACGACTCAGAGCCGTCACTGTCAGCATCTCGTTGCAATATTTCTCTTACTTGGGCAGCTGAACACTTTCATTTTGACATCATAAACAATAACCTAAAATAAATAAACAAAGATAAAGTTGAATAAAACGCAAAGCAGTTTTACTATAGGTATACAATAATCATGATGAACGAGCTGAAAGCCTTTAGATTTCATCGGAAATGATGAGAGAACGTATGATATCAATTACAGAAAATGTGTAATTTTCATATGAGTACAAAAAATAAATGATACATAATTAATGATAAATACCTTTGTCAGATCAAAAAATTCACAAAACTGCAAATTGTATCACAATCCAAACCAGACGTAAGCAACTGTGGTCAAAAATGACCCCACTGGTACTCTGTGCTGCGATTCATCACTAGCGTCACCTAGCGGATGAAAATTATTCCTCTCATGGCACAATATAAAGAGAATATTGACATGTGAAAAGTCATAAAAAGACTGCATTCTTGAACAACTAGTTTCTGAGATATGCATTGTGAAACTTGCAATGGGGTCACTTTTGACCCCATCGGTACTCCCAGGGTTAAAAAAAACGAGTTAAGCACAATTGCCCCCTCAATCACTCAATTAGCTGACATTTATACTAATCTAAGAACAGGTGGAACTGCTGATGTCTAGCTTTTGCAAGGATGTATGTATTGCTGTTGCAAAACTGGAAATTTGCACCAAATATTTTGTACATTACATTATGCCCTCTTGAAAATTGTGTGTGTGCTGTGGATCTACACTTGTTTATAGTGTCTTTTTAAAATATGTTGGTCATTTCCATGTTTAAATGCCACTATTTACTCACATAAGAGCCAAACAAGCCTTCTAAAATAACCTCCATAGTCTGCAATTGTATTTGGAATCTCATTGGATGTGGTCTGGAATTCTCTCAGTTTGAGCTGCAAACCATTGTTTTTCTAGACAAAACTATTGCACTGCTAATTTGAAAGGTTTGATAGCATCATGATTGCAGCCATCTGTGACCAAATCATAGTATGGTATGCCACTGTTTTCCAGTGCTTTTGGAACAGACAAGAGATGGTACTGCAAGCACACAGCTAACAATTGCTTCTGCCTTTGTCCTGCTATTCTTGAACCAAAAATCCTCTTGTTCACCAAAACAGAAGTCAAGTTCTGATACATAAATAATGAGTGAAAGCACCTTCAGCTGTAGATATTGCATAAATAAAAAAAATTCCATATTCCATTTTGAAAATGAGCTCTTTCCTTGAACATGAAAAAAAGTGGACCTGGGGGCCTTAAGGTAGCCAAATCGGTAAAAATATATTACAGCAAAAGCCAGAAGGATTCTTGGGTGCATAGGAAAAGAAATGGCCAGCAGCAAAAAAAGAGGTGTTTTATAAGTCTCTAGTGAGTCCTCAGATAAACAGGATGAATGTGATCCAGAGGGTAGCTACTAGAATGGTCTTGATCATAAAGCATATGGGGACAGACTCAAGATTTCAATATGCATACTTTAGAATAAAGGAATTCAAAGAGGGATATGATGGAAATATTGCATGATATAAATGCACAAGAGGTGAGCTTCTTTCAATAGAAAGAAGCTCAAGAACAAGGGGTCATTGGATGAAGGTGAAACGGGATAGGGAACATTTCTTTATAGAAAGAGTAGTGGATGCTTGGAGAAGGTGGTGAGGATGAGGACCATATTTGAATTGAAGAAAGCATGGGACTAGCGCAGAGAATCTCTAAGGGAGAGGAAGGAATCATAGAGCTTAGTATGAGATGGGGATGATAACTCTCTGGCCTTGTAATGAAACCAAAAGCTGCGGGCATACTTCAGTTCCAGAGGTCCGAATGATCTCTGCAGTTTCGAAACTACAGAGAGATCATTCAGACCTCCAGCACTGAAGTGTGCCCATAGGTTTCTGTTTCATTACAAGGTCAGAGACTTATCAGCCCCCCTTATAGTCGATATGGATGGCCAGATTGGATAGACAATATGATCTTTTCTCTATTTTCTATATGTTTTTGCACAGCAAATCTACATGAGCTTGTAAACCACTAGCGTCTTTATTTAGCACAGAAATATTGGTACCACATCTGATAAACTAAGCATTCAGCTTCTCAGTCATCTCAGCTCTTTCGAAAGCATGGACGCTTTGTCCTCTTTTCCTCAGTAAAATGACACTTGTATTTTGTCATTTTATTCTATTCTGCATAGAATAGTTTAAATTAGAATTGTGGGATATAAAATTTTTATAAAGAAATAAAGAAATAAAAGGTTACAGATAGCTACTAATAGGCCTGCAATTTAATTTCTTGGTTCTTTTAGAATTCAAGGATGCATATCATCATGGGAGGAGTGGCCTAATGGTTGGGGCAAGTTGCTTTGGGCTGGAGGACAGCAACCTTGGGCTGGAGAGATTGGAATTTCTAGTCCCACAGGTGTTCCTTGTGGCTTTGGATAAGCCACTTAACCCTCTGTTGCCTCAGGTACAAAATGTTGATTGTGAGCCCTTCAGGGACAAGGGAAATATATACCATATGTGAATGTACACTCCTTTGACCCGGTGAAAAGTAGTATGTTAGCATTGCTAAATAAAATGTCCAGGTGGTTTTCTACTCTTTAACTTGCCATTTTTCTCTATTATATCTTTCATTGTGATTTGATTCAGTTTACTTTAGTTTATTTCATGATATACTTCCCTTTCAGGATTTTTTATGGTCTAGCATTGTTAAAATTATAGTATAAAAATATAAAATAAAAAAACAAGTTTACGGTAGTTCTAGTAATAAAAATTCAATTTATGAGAGGTGATTATAATTTTGAGTACATAGAATGCAGTATAGAAAAAGAGAACAAAAATTAGAGGACGGGAGCATGGGAGAAAGGAAACTGTGACATATTCTTAGGTGCAATCCATACATAAATGCTTCGGAGAAGAGAAATGTTTTCAGGATTTTCTTGAAGTACGCCTGGCTTGTTTATCCTCTTAAGTCTGGTAAGAAAAGGCTGATCGTCATTTCCAAGTGCAAAGGGATGTGCAAGCCACTTTGCATAATGACTACATGTTCCTCAAGAGAATGGATATGGAGTAGGCCAGGTAAATAGACTAGTAGTCCAGGGTGTAGTACCTTGTGAATTCTGAAAATAACTGGCAGCCAATGTAAGTTTTGAAGAGCTGGTGTGATATGGTCATATTTTTTATTCCCATGTTGAGTTATGCAACGGCATTCTGAAGAAGTTGGAGATGGTGTATAGTGGAGTTGGTGGTGACATAGTATAAAGAATTGCAGTAATCAGGTTAGCTTAAAATCAGGGCATATCAGAGAACCTTAATTCCTTAAATTTACCATCATCAAAGACTGTTTCCAGTGTGGACATAAAATTAACTTTCTCCTCAGTAAAGACCAAAACAAAAAAAATCATTTATGGGCACATTTAACAATATGCAATAATAGGGGTATGTTTACAAAACCGACTTAATGTTACTGGCGCTAGTTGCAGCGATAATGTGAAGAATGCCATATAAGGGGTGGGCGTTCTGGCGTCAAGGTAGCAAGAATCTGTATCGTGCAATAGTGGGCGCCGTGGCACGTTAACGCGCATTAACCCTAATTTCATGCCATCACAGTGCTAGCAGCTATAAAAATGTAGCCCACTGGTTACTGTAATGACTGTGGAAGCTGAGGTCATGGGTTTGAACCTGTAGTGGTGTTATATAAGAAGGCTATCTGAGGCAGTTCCTGTTTTTCATTTAAATCAGTGCTGTCTGAGGCATTTCCTTTTAAAAGTTAAATCAGTGCTGCCAGCAAAAACACCCTCACAGTGCCGTAACTTAAGGTGCCACATAAGGCGTCCTATAAGGCACTCCTTAGGGCACATTATAAAGTGCCCGGTCTGCCAAGGCGCCTTCTAATGTGCCCTATAGGGTGCTTTATAGGGCGTCTTATGAGGCACATTAAGGTTACAGTAATGTGAGGGTGCATTTTGCTGGCAGCATTGATTTAAATTAAAAGGAAAAACCTCAGATGGCCTTATTAAATAACACCACTGGGGGATCAAACCCATGACCTCCACCTCTAAGTCATTGAAGCAACCAGTGGGCTACATCTCTATAGCTACCACCCCACCACTGGCTGGCTACAGAAAGACTGCAGGTCACCACACAAACTGTCTGCTGTGGTTACCAGGATAGGATAAACCATCCGTACCCATGATGCATTGCACATGCAGATCAGCAGTCTACAGCTGATCACAAGATGGGGTATGCACCCCCACAGCACCTCGGCCTGGTAGGGGGAACTGAGCATGTGTGTTACTGGCACAGAGTAGCCATAGACCGTGACATTGTGCGGATCCTGTGTTCACCCTGAGGGTGAGGTGGGGTGCCCAGCACCAGGTCCGCAGCACCTGACTAGGCTGAGATAGATTATGCTGCAGGTCTCCATCAGTGCTAGTGTGTGATAGGTAGTCCTTACAGACACACCTAGGATACACCTGTGTCCATCTGTATTTCCCAGTCATGTCTAGCCCTTGTGGATTATAGTATACCCAGAACAGTGCACATCCTGTGTGGGTACCATGGTCACATATTATAGGTGAAGGGGGTGTTTGGGCCCAAAATCAGATTATGTAGCACTACCTAATCTGCCCTCTGTGGCTCAGGGGGGGGGGACAGGATCTCCCACCAACAGATCCACATTCTACATCCCTGCAATGGTGGCAGTAGAGGGGACCATCAACCCCAGTCCTGCTGGGGAATAGGCACCCTACAGGGCAGTCAATGCAGATCTGAACACATCACCTAAGGCACTGGCAGACAGGCATGGAAAAGCTCAGCTACCCCCCCCCCCCACCACTATCTGACATGCACCACAGAGGGCACAGTCAGTCTCCACCCACTGCACCCTGCAAGATGTTCCAGCCATACGCATGCTATCTGCAGACAGTCTGCTAGCTAGTACATAGTGCATGTTCCTGGAAGAACTGTGTGCACTCATAAATGGGACGTGAGCGCACACACACACACCAAGCAGGTATGTCAGTGATTGGGCTAGAGAAAAGGGAACCCATAAATATCACTTGAAAGAAATACTGTATAGCACTGTGGGGGAACCTAGCCATGCCGTGGCCACTGCTCAGTCAGGGGGAGAGTGACCTCCCAGCATGACATGCTGTAGCCACCCTGTCCATGCAGGTAGTGGTCGGGCACTACAATGTCCCAGCCATTGCCCTATGCCCTGTGCAGATGCATCCTGCCCAGGCCACCCTGTCCGGGCCATACCCACAGTACCTTGCCCCTCATTATGCACCTTGGCAGGCTAACACTGGAATCAGTGCAAGCAGTGTGGGCTCAGTAAGGTGTAGGCAGCCACAACACACTGGATAGGCATACACACACTCCCACACCTATACCAGCATTGTGCAAATATAGAGGATTGTGGCAGACCTGGCCGCCACACCAGTCCTGGGCACAGTGCGGGCATTGCTATGATACACATTACTGTTGGGGTCACTCCCCGGGGTGGTTTAACACTGTCAGAAGCAAAAACTGATACACACTCCACAGATATCAGAAAGGTTGCTATGATGAATCTCTGTCAACAAATCGGGTTTAACCTAGGATTTGCTATTTGACATTAGTCATAGCAACCTTTTGATATATGTGGAATGTGTTCCCATGTTTAGGACGGCATTGCTAAGGTATGCAGGTGCCAGTATTGGGAGATGCTGCTCCGCGCAGGGCCCAATAGTCTGACTCTCCATGAGGCTTTGGATAGTGGGACCTGTGGGTGTGGGTGTTTGTGCCTCTGGTGGTTGCTGCTCTAGGGCAGAGGTTCCCAACTCCAGTCCTGGTGGGCCAAACACTGTTCAGTTTTTCATGCTGTCCCTAATGAATATGCATGAGATACATTTGCATACAATGGGGCGGTGCATACAAATGCAGCACAGGCATATTTATTAGGGACAGCATGAAACCTGAATGGTGTTTGGCCCTCCAGGACTGCCGTTGGGAAACTCTGCTCTAGGGATTGCACATATTTATGGTGTCTGTGCTCTGTAGGGTAAAATATGGGGGTTTATGGCGTGTTTCTTTTATCTGCAATAACGGTTCCATCATTATTACCACGGTTTAGTACTGGGTAAAATATAGGGACATGGTTTGCAGGAGGCACAGCTGGGGCTTGAACTTGTGGTCTTCTGCCCCTGAGCACACTGGCTGTGTGTACTGCACCAAATTGTTGCCACAGAAGCAGATCATTCCCTGGGGATACCATGACTGTTCGTCAGACAGACCTTGTCTGTTGCCGTGCATGGCACCCACCTAAACTGGGCTTGGCCGTGGTCTGTTGTGGGCAGATGCCACTGTCCCCTCCACCACCAGCACCCCTCCGCTACCATGCTGACATGCCCTTGTGTCAGTGGTGCTGGTGGTGCGCAGTCCCAGGCCATCCAGTGTGCTGCATATGGTGCATGATATGGGGTAGGTGTGCCTTCATAGACATCAACGCTTCACCCGGCACCGCCTGCCAATGTTATGTGCCCTTTGGGGTACTTGCTGGGTATTGTCCCCTGGGACGCTGTGGACACACACTCGTGGCCATGTTTTCCCTTGGTCAGTTGCTGTCCTGCTTGTTTTCCGCTTCCACATTCCTATATTCCACCTAGACATCTGCCTAGCCCACCCTGTGCCCCAGCTGCCACACTGCATGTCCCGCCAGCAGCCCCCTGTACCCCATTTGCAGCCTCACCGTAGTGCCCTCTCGTACTTGGGCACTAAGATGTTGCTGCACATGTATCACTACTATCACATTTCTTAGTTTCCCTGCCTTTGCTGCACATTGCTGACTGAAATGGTCACTCTCCCCTGCAAATGTGCCTCTAGCGCGAGGTTTTCACTGGCGCTAATTTTCAGACCTTCATTTCACAGCGATAGTGTTCATGGGGCCTCTCCCCGCCCACTAACCCCTTATCTCCACCCCTGGGGAGCCTTACTCCACCCTCTGTGCACCTTAATGCCGCAGGAGACATTATCGTGTGATATGTGACGTTCTTGCACATCAATACGCCGTTTAGTAAACATACCCCATAGTGCAGGACTACAGTAACAGCTATCATATGGTAAAAGCAGCCAGCACATGATGGAGCAGGGACTGGGAGGATTAGGGGTGGAGACTACACATTGCAGCTAATGCAGGGGAAATCTCCATGCACTAGTTATCAATGTTGCAGTTGGCATGGGTGCACTTAAAGCCACTTCAGTGGGTGGCATTAACTGCAGTGCACCCACTTTAATTGTGAATGACATTAATGTATGATAAGGAACTTTTCTGTTTGGTGTCTGCAGGGGACATTATGGGCATACACCCACCAGTTAGTGCAAAGCCACCACACTTACTGCACGGTACCTGTATAAAGTTAGCCACACTTTAGTAAGCATGTCCCTTAGTTTTTCCACTATGACACTATCCTCCCTGAGCACCTCTTTAATGCTTTTGTCTTCTTCTAATTGTCCAACAGACTCCCTCATAGGCATCCCAATTCTTATGTACTTGAAAATGTTTTTTGTATGACTTTTTGCCTTGGGGGGGGGGGGGGAGGGCCTATCAAATGGCATTTTGGTTTTTCTGCTTGATTTCAGCATAAACCTGGAGTCCCCTTCCTGAAGCTTGAGGCTCTTACAAGAGAGCAGAAAACTTTGAGCAACTTCATAATTCCTAAGTTTGTTATGGGCGTGCTGGCTGTCGGGGCAGAGGAGAACCCCAATTTGGTGAGCAATGTCTTGCTTAGGCATGGAAGAATAGCCTAATGGTTAGACCATTGGCTTGTTAACCAATCAACCAGCATTTGATTCCCAATGGCACTCTTTGTGGCCTTGAGCAAATCATTTAACCCTCAATTGTCTTAGAAGAAAGGTCTGCAAATCTACTTCTGGTCACACTGCCAGGAAACTCATGAGTCAGCATGGACTTGAAAGCATGCAGTGTGTTGCTTTGCTCAGCCTGCTTGGTCCTCTAACTCTCCTGGTCTGTTTGGTGATGGCAGCAGAATAGTCATCAACAAACAGTGTTTCAAGTTGCTGTGGCTGGAGTGAACTTCCATACCACACTTGCTGGGATTCTATCAGGAAGGAGGAGCTTTAGTCAAACAACTTCTATGAATATAGGTGAGGTCATCAATATGGAATGTAAGCTGGCTAACCAGCAAGAAGAAATATTTGGAATTCAATCTTCAGTTAAGCAATTTGAAAAAAATGCAAGGCATCATGGCTCAAACTAGGATGGTTTTACAATGAATTGAAAACTTGGAAAATTGTCCTATCCTTTCCTTGTTGACCCCTAGAGAGCTTTTTTCTAAGGGATATGCTTACTAAACCGTCCTAATGTTACCAGCGCTAGTTGCAGTGATAATGTGAAGAATGGCATATAAGGAGTGGGTGTTCCAGTCCTAAGGTAGCAAGAATATGTATTGCGCGATAGTGGGCGCCGTGGCACGTTAACGCGCGTTAACCCTAAGTACATGCAAGCGCAGTGTTAGAAGCAATAAAGATGTAGCCCACTGGTTACAGCAATGACTCTGGAGGCAGAGGTCATGGGTTTGATTCTGCAGTGGTGTAATCTAAAAAGGCTGTCTGAGGCATTTTCTTTTAATTTAAATCAGTGCTGCCAGCAAAAACACCCTCACAGTGCCATAACCTAAGGTGCCTCATAAGGCGCCCCATAGGTCACATTATAAAGTGCCCTGTCTGCCAAGGCACCCTATATTGTGCCCTATAGGGCACTGTATAGGGTGCCTTATACAGCACTGTGAGGGCGTTTCTGCTGGCAGCACTGATTTAAATTAAAAGAAAATGCCTTAGACAGCCTTCTTAGATTACACCACTGGGGGATCGAACCCATGACCTTTGTCTCCACAGACATTGAAATAACCAGTAGGCTACATCTCTATGGCTACTACCATGCTGCTGGCTGGCTACAGAAAGACTGCAGGTCACCACACAAGGTGTCTGCTGTGGTTACCAGGATAGGGTAAACCCACCCGAACCCATGATGCACTGCACATGCAGATCAGCAGTCTATAGCTGTTCACATAATGGAGTATGCACCCCCACAGCACCTAGGCCTGGTAGGGGGAACTGACCATGTGTGTTACTGGCACAGAGTAGCTACAGACCGTGACATTGTGCGGGTCCTGTGCTCACCCTGAGGGTGAGTTGGGGCACCCAGCACCAGGTCCACAGCACCTGGCTTGGCTGCAATAGACTATGCTGTAGGTCTCCATCAGTACCAGTGTGTGATTTATTTACATTCTCTTATCTACCGCGCTATTCTGCATCAGTGCAATAGGTAGTCCTTGCAGACACACCTAGGATACACCTGTGTCCATCAGTATTTCCCAGTCACGTCTAGCCCTTGTGGACTATGATGCACCCAGAATAGTACATATCCTGTGTGGGTGCCATGGTCACATGTTATAGGTGAAGGGGGAGGGGTGGTGTTTGGACCCAAAAGCAGATTATGTAGTAGCACACCCAACCTGACCTCCGTGGCTCAGTTGGGGAGGGGGCGAACCAGGATCTCCCACCAACAGAGCCACATTCTACATCTCTGCACTGAGGGCAATAGAGAAGACCATCAACCACAGTCCTGCTGGGGAACAGGTACCCTACAGGGCAATGGCAGACAGGCAGAATGCTGGAGAAGCTCAGCTGCCCCCCACCACTAGCTGACATTCACCAGCAGAGGGCACAGTCAGTCTCCACCCACTGCACTCTGCAAGACATGCCAGCCATACACATGCTAACTGCAGACAGTCTGCTAGCTAGTACATAGTGCATGTTCCTGGAGAAACTGTGTGCACCCAAAAATGGGATGTGAGCATACACACCAAGCAAGTATGTCAGAGACTGTCCCCAGAAAAGAAAACCCATAAATATAATTTGAGAAAAATGCTGAATAGCCCTATGGGGGAACCTAGCCATGCTGTGGTCACTGCTCAGTCAGGGTGAGAATGTCCTCCCAGCATGACATGCTGTGGCCACCCTGTCCATGCAGGTGGTGGTCAGGCACTACAATGTCCCAGCCATTGCCCTATACCCTGTGCAGATGTATCCTGCCCAGGCCACTCTGTCTGGGCCATACCCACAGTACCTTGTTCCTCATTATGCACATTGGCAGGCTAACACTGGAAACAGTGCAAGCAGTGCGGGCTCAGTAAGGTGTAGGCAGCCACAACACACTAGATAGACAGACACACACTCTCACACCTATGCCAGCATTGTGCAAATATAGAGGTTTGTGGCAGCCCTGGCCGCCACACCAGTCCTGGGCACAGTGCAGGCATTGCTATGGTACGCAAAACTGTTGGGGGTCAGTCCCCAGGGTGGTAAACACTGTCAGAATCATTAACTGAAACAAACTCCACAGATATCAGAAAGGTTGCTTTGATGAATCTCTATCAACAAATCGTGTTTAATTTAGGATTTGTTATCTGACATTAATCATAGCAACCTTTTGATATATGTGGAACGTGTTCCCAAGTTTAGGATGGCATTGCTAAGGTATGCAGGTGCCAGTATTGGGAGATGCTGCTCCACACAGGGCCCAACAGCCTGACTCTCCATGAGGCATTGGATAGTGGCGCCTGTGGGTGTTTGTACCCCTGTTGGCCTCTGCTCTAGGCTGAGTTTCCCAACTCCGGTCCTGGTGGGCCAAACACTGTTCAGATTTTTATGCTGTCCCTAATGAATATGCATGAGATACATTTGCATATAATATGGGCGGCACATACAAAGCAGCACAGGCATATTTATTAGGGACAGCATGAAACCTGAATGGTGTTTGGCCCTCCAGGACTGCAGTTGGGAAACTCTGCTCTAGGGATTGCACATGTTTATGGTGTCTGTGCTCTGTAGGGTAAAATATAGGGGTTTCAGGCATGTTTAATTTATCTGCAATAAAGGTTCCATCTTTATTACCACGGTTTAGTACTGGGTAAAATATGGGGACAAGGTTGGCTGGAGCCACAGCTGGTACTTGAACTTGTGACCTTGTGCCCCTGAACATACTGGCTGTTTGTACTGCACCAAACTGTTGCCACAGGGGCAAATGATTCCTTGGGGATACCATGACTGTTCGTCAGACAGACCCTGTCTGTTGCAGTACACGGCACCCACCTAAACGGGGCTTGGCCATGGTTTGCTGTGAGCAGATGCCACTGCCACCTCCGTCACCAGCACCACTCTGCCACCATGCTGACATGCCCTTATGCCTGTGGTGCTGGTGGTGTGCAGTCCCAGGCCACCCAGTGTGCCAGTAGGCAGCTGCCTATGGTGTGGGTTCTCAGGTAGGGGTGCCTACATGGACATGCGCGCTTCCCCCCCCCCCCGGCACCACCTGCCAATGTTATGTGCCCTGGAGGTACCTGCTAGGTAATATCCCCTGTGACACTGTGGGACACACACTCATGCCCATATTGGTCCCTTGTCAGTTGCTGTCTTGCTGCTTTACAGTTTTGGCATTTCTATGTGCCACCTAGGCATCTGCCTAGTCTGCACTGTGACCCAGCTGGACCACAGCATGTGCCGCCTGCAGCCCTCTGTATCCCATTTACAGCATCAGTACAGTTGCCCTTTCCTACATGCCCACTCTGCTGTTGCTGCACATGTGCACACCCTAACAAACCTGCCCAATATAAATGGCAAAAACCCTGATCACCGCTATTTCAATGTGGGATCATTCACTTTGTAGGAGGACAGAGCATAGACCCTTCCAAACATGATATCTTCCTTTTTATGCTTTATCAGTAGTGTTGCTTTATGTTTATCATTAATATCACTATTGGCCAGCTTGGTTATTGGGATTTCAAATGTGGTATTGGTTATTTTATATGTTTATTTGCCTTTCTGGTTCCTGCACATGTATCACAACTATCACTTTTCTGGGTTTCCCTGCCTTTGCTGCACATTGCTGACTTAAATCGTTTCTCTTTCCTGCAAATGTGCCTAATACGAGGGTTTCACTGGTGTTAGTGTTCAGACCCGAATTTCACAGCGTTAGTGTGCCTGGAGCCTCTCCCGGCCCACTCTCCGCCCATTGACCCCTTCTCTCTGCCCCTGGGGAGCCTTACTCCACCCTCTGGGGAGCCTTACTCCACCCTCGGCGCACCTTACCGCCGCAGGAGACGTTATCGCACGATACTTGATGTTATCGCAAGGTAATGTGCCATTATTGTGCGATAACATCACGTATCGCGCGATAACATCACAGCTGCGCCGTTAGCGCCATTTATTAAACATACCCCTAAGTTTCTTAAGGAAATCTTCAATTACCCTATGTCTGGACTACCCTCACTTCAGAAAATCTACTCCCACCCTTAAAGCCAGTCAATAGAAAGCAGAAACCTCTTTCAGACAGTTTGGACTTGGCTAACTTGACTGATACATTGGAGAAGTCACAAGAAGAAATGGAAGTCAGATCGACATTGGTGATGTCTTTTGTTTTTCTTCAGGATAAAGAGACTGTTGGATTTGTATTTTAAGAAGCTGGATGCAATGTTTTTTGGTGGGAAGATACAGATATTTCCTGATGTATCAAAATGGACATAGGAGAGGAGGAAAACATTTCCAAGTTTTCTCTCTGAAGTGGTGGTTTTAGAAGCAAAGTTTCAATTAAGATTTCTATCTAAATCTATTTTTTCGTACCAGAATAAGACAACATTTTTTTGAACCTTCTCAACTTCACTTCCTCTTAGATGCTAAGAAGTTGAAGGACTAACCTGAAGTGTTAATGGGCATTCAGTTATTTTTGGACATTGCTCCTATCCTTTCTTCTTTGCATCTTTTCTCTTTGATTTCATCTTTCTATGGTATGGATTCTTGGCTCTCTCCCACATATTTGTAGTCTGTTCATACCCTTGATATATATTACCTTTATTTCCTTTTGGATTTATTTTCTTTTGAATAACTGGGTATGTTTACTTGCATCAAATATATTCTTTGATATATAATTGAAACTTCATAAATAAAAATAATTCTTGCCTTTATGACCAGCTTCTTTTTAAATTCTCTTGTAAAAGCATATGTTTTTTCAATTTTTATCATTTAAGTCCACTTACCATTTTTTTAAAGTTGTTCTTTTAACTTTAATAGCCTCTTATACCCTTCGACTATGGGGTATGTTTACTAAACACCTTTGCTGTGCGGGTTCCCGTTAGTGTGCTGGTGCCATATAAGGAGTGGGCGGGCCAGGCAGAAAAAAGCAAAAAACTGAACCGTACGTGTGTGCGTTGCGCTAATGTGCGGGGCCCACATTAGCGCGTGGGAAGGCTAAGTGGGGCGCTGCTGCAAAACCAAACAACAGAGCTGTAGTACAACGGTGAAGACACTGACCAATGGTGCAGGGGCCAGGGGTTCAAACCCCCATTGCGCTCATCAAAACAGACCAGCTGAGGCTGCAACATTTATGGGCATAAGTGGTTAGGAGGCATATTAATTTTGGGCGGCAGAAGGCGGCGCACTGTTATTTTTATTACGGCATGAGACGGAGCACTGTTTAGTGTGGGCGGCAGATGGCGGCGCATTGTTAAGTTTGGGCGGCAGAAGGCGGTGCGCTGATAAATGTGGGCAACAGAAGGCGGCGAGCCGGTGGGCAGAAGGCGGCGCGCTGATGTGTGAGGGGGCAGTCCAATAGTGGGAAGGATAAGTGGCGCGCTGATGTGCAAATAACAGGAACAGAGCCATAGCACAATGGTTAAGACACTCACCACTCGTGCAAGGATCATGTGTTCAATTCCCCACAGTGCCCATTGAAGACAGCTGGTGGAGGCATTATTTTAGGGGCATTTCCATGTTGTGCGGCATAAGGTGGCGCGCTGTTAATTTAGTGCGCCACAAGATGGCGCGCTGATGGCTACAAGGCTGCGCGCGGATGCACAAACACAGAAACAGAGCCACAGCACAATGGTTAAGACACTGACCAATGGTGCAGGGGCCAGGAGTTCAACCCCTCACAGTGCCCAGTGAACAAGGCTGGCTGGGGCAGCATGTATCATGGTGAGGAGTGCTGTAGGAGGCCTTCCATTTATATTTTATTTCCCACCACTAGTAAACCCGCTCTCACAGTGTGTTAACATACGGATGCCCGTAAGGCACATGTTACAGTGCACTGTCCGCCAAGGCACCCTAGAATGTCCCCTATAGGGCACCATGTATGTTGCGACACAGGATAATGTATAGTGCACCCTATATGGATGGCAACCATAAGGTGGCCTATAGGGCGCCCTATAAAGCACCCTCAGAGGCACCTAATGGGTATAGTAAGCTGTGTGTGGTTTTGCCAGCATAGACATATGTACAGTAAATAAAAATAAAGCTGTGGACAGCCCTATCAAAGGGCCCCACTGTGGGTTTGAACCCATGACCTCTGGCTGTACAGGGAGTGACGTAACCATTGGGCTACAGCTCTATAGCTGACAGCAAGCCCCTGGCTGGCTGCAGAGAGCCTGCACGTCACCCCACAGACAGTCTGCTGTTGTAGACAGGATAGGGTTAGGCCACCCGTACCCATGATGCACTGCACATGCAAATCAGCTGTCCACAGATGCACACAAGATGGGGAATGCACCCCAACAGCTACCCGGCCGGGTAGGGGGAATTGTCCATGTGCACCCACACAGCACCTCGGCCTGGTAGGGGGTCCTGAGCGGGTGGACTACCAGCAAAGAGTAGCTACACACCGTCACATTGTGCGGGTACTGTGCTCACCCTGAGGGTGTGATGTGGTGGCCAGGACCAGGTCCACAACACCATCCATGGCTGGATGAGGCCATGACAGAGCTCCAAAACAACCTGTGAGATAGGAAGGTGCTGCAGAAACATGTTGGATATCTCTGTCTGTCTCAGTTAGTGGAAACCCCCCATGGACCCCTAGGTGGTCAAAGTACCCCCCCACCCACCCACCCACCAATGGCAGTTATTTATTTTATTTAGACAGTTTTGTGTACTGCCTTATCCTTCAATCAAAGCGGTCACAACACAATTGGGGGATACATTAGAGTGGGCCATCAAACCCCAGTCCTGCTGGGGAACAGACACCCTACAGGACAGTCCAAGCAGCTCCACACACATCCATAACACAATATCAGACAGACTTTAGGCCTGGATATCCAAAGATGCACCCCAGCACTATCTGATATTCACCTGCAGCAAGCCATCAGCCACTGCACCCTGCAAGGCACTCCATCAAGACACATACCAGCTGTGAACAGTCTGCTGGTTAGCCCTGACGGAAATGCATGCACCCAAAACTGGGGTGGCAGCACGCACAAGCAGAGAGTTCTGTGAGAAGACCCCAACAGGAAACCCATATATATCACAAGAGAGAAACACAATACAGCACTATGGGGGTGCCTAGCCATGCTGTCATCACTGCACACTCAGGGTGAGAGTGCTCCGCCAGCAGCACATACAGAGGTCACCCTGTCTGTGTAGGTGGTGGCCTGGCACTACAATGTCACAGCCAGTGCCCTATGCCCTGTGCAGATGCATCCTGGCCAGCCCACCATGTCTGACCTATACCCATGGTACCTTGCTGCTCATTATGCACATTGGCAGGCCAATACTGGCAGTAGTGCTGGCAGTGTGGGTTGGGGAAGGTGTTTGCAGCCAACACACACTGTATAGACAGACACACTCCCACACCTATGCCAGCATTGTGCTACTATTGAGGGGGTGATTAGCCTTGGCCACCACACCGGTCCTGGGCACGGCACAGGCATGGATATGGTACGCAGTACTGCTGGGGGTCACTCCCTAGGGTGGTGAACACCGTCAGAGGCCAGGCCTGGAGCACGCACCACAGACACCAAACAGATTGTTCGGATGGGGTCAACTAGCAATATGTGCGTAACGTAGGGATATCTATCAGCCTGTACTCTTAGCAAACGTTTCAGAGCTGTGTACCTCAGGTGTAGGGTGACATTGCTAAGGTATGCAGGTGCTGGTATTGGGAGATGCACGCAGGGTCCAATGTTCTGCCTCTACAGGAGACATTGGCCAATGGGGCCTGTGGGTGTGGGTGTGGGTGTGTCTGCCCCTGTTGACTGCTGCTTTACGGCAGCGCTTCCCCACTCCAGCACAGTTTTGCATCACACTGTTCGGGTCTTCCTGCTGTCCCTCATGAATATGCATGAGCTACATCTACATGCCGTGGGGGTGGTGCATAGATATACAGCACAGGCATTTGTATGAGTGGCAGCATGGAACCTGACTGGTGTGTGGCCCACCAGGACTGCATTTGGGGGATTCTGCTGTAGGTTCTGCCCCTGTTCATGGTGTCTGTGCTCAGTGGGGTAAAAGATAGACGTATTACCATTGCATATGTCCTCGTCACAAAAGGTGTGTCCTTACTGTCACTGTTTATTTGTGGGGAAAATATGTGGGTGGGATTGCTGGTAGCCCCAGCTGGTCTTTGAACCTGTGATTGTCTGTTCTTGCATGCACTGTCTGTGTGCACTGCACCACCGTGTAGCCACAGCTTGGCTGAATTCCCTGGATAGTCCATGACTGTGGATCCGGCAGGGCCTGTCTGTTGCTGTGGATTGTGCCAGCCTGCACATGGCTAGGCCTCTGTCTTCTGTCGCTAGCAGCCACTGCCCCCTGCACCACATGTACTCGTCCGCCAACATGCTGGCACGAGCTTCTCCCATAAAAAGCAGGTGACCTGATTGGAATGTGGCAGTACGGGACTGCATTTGGGGTACTTGGCTGTGGGTAATGCCCATTGTTGTGGTGTGTGTGCGTTGTTGGGTAAAATATGGGTGTTTTCCCCATGCTTATGTCCCCTGCAATACAGGGGTGTCTGCGCTATCTGTGTTTAGTGGTGGGTAAAATATAGGGACTGGGCTGGCAAGTGCCCCAGCTGGGCTTTGAACCTCTGACCCTTGAGGTACTGACTCTGTCCGCTGCACCACACTATGGCCACATAGACACTGCATCCCGTGGAGGTAGTAAGTCTGGCAGGATGGAGTCACAAACCCTGCTCTACGCAAATTTACTGTGGGCATATGCACCCTGTCTGGTGACAAACGTGCACATAAACCCCGGAAATGACCACGGGAAATGGGTGATAAAATATCACCACCCTGGGCAACAGTGATATTAATGGGCAACCATAGCAAACACTCCCAGGAAAGCTCCACAAAAGGAAATGTTTTTTGGAAGAGTCTCCGCTCCGTAAACCCTTCCAAAATTCATTTCTTTTTTCTGGAGCTTTGCTGGGTGTGTTTTCTGTATTTGCCCATCACTATAACTGTTCCACAGCTGAACTACTATTTTTACTAGTTCTGTTGTGGTCATTTTCTATTTTTATGTTCACTTTTGTGCTGTGCACATGTATCACACTGCTCACGTTTTGCTGGTTTCCCCGGTTTTCCTCTACATTGCTGACGGAAATGGTTTCTCTTCCCTTTAAATGCTTTCTACCGCGAGTGATTCCCTCGCGGTAGTTTTTACATGCAAATTCGGGCCCGATACTGTGCGGGGAGCCTCTCCCCTCCCACTCTCCACCCATTGACCCCGTCTCTCCGCCCCTCCGGAGCCTTCCTCCGCCCTCCTTTAGCCGTTCCACGCCTCTATCGGACATTTGCGGGCCCGCACTTGTACGGGGCCCGTTAGTGTGCCGCGTACCTGTGCGGGGGTGACACGCACGTGTGCGGGGCATTTAAACGTGTTTATGCGCATTTCAATGCCGCGTTTCCGTGCGCTATTTTGCGGCGCGCACATTTCCGGTTTTTAGTAAACATCCCCCTATGTTAGTATTCATGTGGTCTTTCTCTGACCTTTTCTAAATGCATGGAATACACAGTATCTACTCTCTACTTCTAAGAGAATATTTTTCAGTTGGTTCTGGTATGGTCTTCACAGGTTCACTGCATATATATCAGATACCTAAACTAGATTTTTCCTTTCTTTTCTTCCTTTTATATTATATTTTTGAGATTTTCTCCATAATTACAAATGGTACTTCCTTATGCTGGGGGCTTGATAGACCATAATGTAGTTATTTTTCCTTGTAAGTACTTTATTTCAATTGAATAGCAATCCTCTTTTCATGCAGATATGTACACATAAACAAATATACAAAATATAAAAATGTTTCAACTATGCCATTTATGAACTGCTTTCAACTACGGCCTTTTGCACTAAGCTTTATTCCCATACACAGAGAATAGGGAAAGGCTACAGTACACAAGGCTCTAATATTTATTATAGCAACATGTTCCAGCAGTATTCTGTTTTACTTTACTGAGGGGCTTTCTGTTAAGCAAGATTCATAGGCTGTTTTATTTCATATTAAATAATCATACTGTACAATAAAACGAAGCAGTGGCAGTACTGTGGCTATTGAGACTTCTTGGAAACAAACTGTCATTTTCATTGCTGGCTTTGTAAAGAATCATCTTCAATCAACAGCCTGTGGAAACTGGAGAAACAAACAGAGGAATGGTTGGTACTTTATGACCTCTCCTCGAGAATTAGTTTTGTAGACAGTGTTACAGTAATATGAGGACAATAATCAAATACATTTCTGCAGGTAAAGCAAAGCTTTAGCCACAGAAATTAGATCTTTGATACTCACCCTGTCTGTAGGGGAAAATAACAAAACATATACTTTCACCCTTGGACTGCAAAGGTAGTCCTGAGGGCAGGGAGAAGAGAGGGATTTGAACAAGGCATACAGTTTTGCATAATCAGGCAAAGGCATGTTGTTTCAGACAGAAAAATTGTGTCCAGAGAAGGCAGGTGCAATCTCTATGGGTAATTTCCAGAGACAATCATCAAAGCAAAAGTCTGTGTGGACTTTTGCTTGACATGCTGGTGAAAATAAAATGCATAATTTGCATCAACGTGAATAGTTTGATTCCTGTCCCTTTTAAGAGGGTAAACTCCCACACACTTTATGCATGTTGCCACCCACATATCTGGGGCCTATTACAAAAGTGAAATATGTACATACTTTGTTTTATTAAATAGGGACATAAAGACATAAATGCCCTTGCCTAGACTGGTCATATCATTTTATGACTTACCCATGTAAATTTAGGCCCCACCCATGCTCTGCCCAAGCTCCACCCTGTGCACATCCAAGCTGAAAGTACAGTGATGGGACTTACACATGCACTTACAGAATAGCAACTGCCTAAAGCGTGCACTTAAGTGTCATTCACGTGGATACGTCCTTTCAAATAAGCACTTATGTGCATAACTAGCACGTAATGTTCCACACATCCCTTATAAAATCAGCTCTTAAATACCCTAAGAGTGAGAGGTTATAAACCCACCTTAGCTTGATCTCTCATTATATGCTGAAAAAGAGAGGAGTGTAAATTAGCTAAGAATATCTCAAGCATCCAGCTCTAGGAGTTACAGAAACAAGACAATCTACTGAGCAGATAATTGCTATCATGTGTAATGTCACTTTCTATATACTAATGAGATTTCAACAAAAGTTCAGATTAACTGTTCTTTCATTGAGAATGGTGCAGGGGAAGACAGGTTACTTCACTGGCAGTCCTTAGAAGATACTAAGGAGTAGATGTTGACAGTGCCAGTCTGAGCCATTATAAACTCACTGAATAAGAGATATAAAAAATTGGCACACGATGAGCAGCTTCAAGAGGTTGACAGCACTACTACTACTAGTTATCAATATTATAGCACTACTAGGCATGTGTCATCCCTCCCAACATCAACTTTGATCTTCACTGGGACATTGGCATGGTTGTCACCCTTGGAACCCTCTCTGGAGTCCTGGTCCCCCTCCTCGGCTTAGTTTCCACTCTCTTCCCTGAATGCCATGTAATGTTTTGTGGACTCTTCTCCAGGAGTCTATTCACTGACATTTGTGCTGATGCCCCCCTGTGGAACCCCAGCTGTGTCCTTTCATGTAGATAGGACATAAAATGCACTCATTCACTATGTGCAAACCATATATCCACCCATTGTGAAATTAGTGATGCATGCCCATTGCCACACAGATTTCACTTCTGGTGCAGTTGTGTACAGTGTGTGACTGAGAAAGGAATTCTTGTTGGCACCCATGGCCCCTGTACCATCAGCGCTGCTGATGCCTACTGACACCATACAAGTGATAAGGCCAAGGTTGTATGCAGACCCGCCATGGAAAGTGTCCAAAAATTGTGTCCTCGAAAATCACACATTGGGCATTTCCATCGCATGCCACAAATTCCAGCGCACATGGGGAGTGAGAGTTGCCAAGGGCCTGGATCAAGAGGTGTTCCAAGCATATTTCTCCAATCATCATTCATACACCAATGGACATGCAGCAAAAGCGGAACAGGCCATATATATATGTATATGATGGCCCCAACCCTGGGCAGATAATGCACTCTGTAGAGGAACAAGCAAGTGGGAAAACCTCTGTTGCTCAGGAGGACAGTGATGAGCCTGATACAAGTCACAAAAACAGGACCTAAATAGGTATGACAGCAGTGCATATCACTCACAAAGCCCCATAGCAGAAGGCCTGGGGAATGCCCTTTCTGTTCCTTTCAGGGACTACACCGTTAGGTTGCTGTCCTGAGAATCGCCTACTACTGAAGCACAGCAGTATGAGTCACATCCTTTGCACACACCTTCTGAAATGGAGGGGCCAGTCCCAGGGCATCAGCCTGCCTATCACAGCTTTTAAGCTGCAGGGAGTGGAGACAACATCATGGCATGCCAGTAAGACATCACTGGGGACTGTGGGCCACCTCTCTAGAAACATAGAAACATAGAAGCATGACAACAGAAAAAGACCACATGGCCTATCTAGTCTGTTCTTCCATATCAACCATTATAACAGTCTCCTTTTTTCCTTTAGAGATCCTTTGTGTTTGTCCCATGCTTCTTTGAATTCAGATACTGTCCTCGTCTCTACCACCTCCACTGGGAGACTATTCCACTGATCCATCACGCTTTTCGAAAGAAATATTTCTGCATATCACTCCTGAATCTATCCCCTTTCACCCTCATTCCATCAAAACACAAGCAAATGGGCCAAATTTTACAAAGCAATAAATTATGAACTAATAAAGTTTTCTTGGTTCCCAAATTTTGACGAGAGAAGCTTACTTTTTGTTTTATGTTTTTTTGGTCATTAACAGCTCATGCCATTGCATAAGCAGAAACACATTTCTGTAAAAATGAATGTTTAGCAATCCACTGTGTTTATAAATGATTCAAACTGCCAATGAGAAACAAATATCCAGCCATTTTTTCTGTGAATAAAAAAGCTGTACATATTGATCTCTGAGAACGTTCTACAAAACTTTGCAAAACCAACTCATGCCTGGGTTAAAAAAAAGACAATGGGGGATGTTTA
Organism: Ichthyophis bannanicus; assembly: GCA_033557465.1. Lineage (NCBI taxonomy): Eukaryota > Metazoa > Chordata > Amphibia > Gymnophiona > Ichthyophiidae > Ichthyophis > Ichthyophis bannanicus. The sequence continues at coordinate 29,498,717 of CM066032.1, read as the reverse complement.
CTAAAAGCCGCAAATGTGCGCGCCGCAAAATAGCGCACGGAAACGCGGCACTGAAACGCGAATAAACGCGTTTAAACGCCCCGCACACGTGCGTGTCACCCCCGCACAGGTACGCGGCTCACTAACGGGCCCCGTACAAGTGCGGGCCCGCAAATGTGCGATAGAGGCGTGGAACGGCGAAAGGAGGGCGGAGGAAGGCTCCGGAGGGGCGGAGGGACGGGGTCAATGGGTGGAGAGTGGGAGGGGAGAGGCTCCCCGCACAGTAGCGGGCCCGAATTTGCATGTAAAAACTACCGCGAGTGAAACACTCGCGGTAGAAAGCATTTAAAGGGAAGAGAAACCATTTCCGTCAGCAATGTACAGGAAAACCGGGGAAACCAGCAAAACGTGAGCAGTGTGATACATGTGCACAGCACAAAAGTGAACATAAAAATAGAAAATGACCACAACAGAACTATTACAAATAGTAAGTCAGCTGGGGAACAGTTATAGTGATGGGCAAATACAGAAATCACACCCAGCAAAGGTCCAGAAAAAGGAAATGAAGTTTGGAAGGGTCTACTGAGAGGAGACTCTTCCAAAAACCATTTCCACGTTATGGAGCTTTCCTGGGAGTGTTCGCTATGGTTGCCCATTAATATCACTGTTGCCCAGCGTGGTGATATTTTGTCCCACAGTTCCCGTGGTCATTTCCGGGGTTTATGTGCACGTTTGTCACCAGACAGGGTGCATATGCCCACAGTAGAATTGCGTAGAGCAGGGTTTGTGACTCCATCCTGCCAGGCTTACTGCCTCCAGGGGCTGCACTGTCTCTGTGGCCAAAGTGTGGTACAGCGGACAGAGTTATTACCTCTAGGACCAGAGGGCAGAGGTGCAAAACCCAGCTGGGGCACCTGCCAGCCCAGTCCCTATATTTTACCCACCACTAAATAAAGATAGCGCAGACACCCCTGTATGCATGGGGAAAACACCCATATTTTACCCAACACCGCACACACCCCACAACAATGGGCATTACCTACAGCCAAGTCCCCCAAATGCAGTCCCATACTGCCACATTGCAATCAGGTCAACTGCTTTTTCTGAGAGAAGTTCATGCCAGCATGTTGGCGGACATGTACATGTGGTGCAGGGGGCAGTGGCTGCTAACCACAGAAGACAGAGGCCTAGCCATGTGCAGGCTGGCACAGTCCACTGCAACAGACAGGTCCTGCCGGATCCACAGTCATGGACAGTCCAGGGAATCCAACCAATCTGTGGCTACACAGTGGTGCAGTGCACACAGACAGTGCATACAAGAACAGAAGGTCACAGGTTCAAAGCCCAGCTGGGGCTACTGCCAATCCTGCCCACATATTTTTCCCACAACTAAACACTGATAGTAAGGACACACCTTTCATGGCGGGGACATATGCAATGGTAAGACATCTATCTTTTACCCCACTGAGCACAGACACCATGAACAGGGGCAGTACCTAGAGCAGAATCACCCAAATGCAGTCCTGGTGGGCCACACACCAGTCAGGTTCCATGCTGACACTCATACAAATGCCTGTGCTGTATATCTATGCACCACCCCCATGGCATGTAGATGTAGCCCATGCATATTCATGAGGGATAGCAGGAAAACCCGAACAGTGTGATGCAAACCTGGACTGGAGTTGGGAATCTGTGCCGTAAAGCAGCAGCCATCAAGGGCAGACACACCCACACCCACAGGCCCCATTGGCCAATGTCTCCTGGAAAGGCAGAACATTGGACCGTGCATGCAGCACCCACAACGAGCACTTGCATAACTTACCAATGTCACCCTACACCTGAGGTATACGGTACACAGCTCGGAGACGTTTGCTAGGAGCACAGGCAGGCAGTTATCCATACGTTACGTACATACTGCTAGTTGACCCCATCCAAACAATCTGTTAGGTGTTTGCGGGGCATGCTCCAGCCCTGGCCTCTGACGGTGCTTACCACCCTGGGGAGTGACCACCAGCTGTAATGCGTACCATATCCATGCCTTGCCGTGCTCAGGACCGGTTTGGTGGGCAAGGCTACTTACCCCCTCAATCGTAGCACCATGATGGCAGAGGTGTGGAACTGTGTGTCTGTCTATACAATGGGTGTTGGCTGCAAGCCCCTTCAACAGCCCGCACTGCCCGCACTGTTGCCAGTATTGGCCAGTCAATGGGCATAATGAGGTGCAAGGTACCATGGGTATAGCCAGGGCAGGGTGACGTGGCCAGGATGCATCTGCACTGGGCATAGGGCCCTGGCAGGGACATTGGCTGGGATATTGTAGTGTCCGGCCACCACCTACACAGACAGGGTGGCCAAAGCATGTCCTTCTGGGGGATCACGCTCACCCTGACTGTGCAGTGACCACAGCATGGCTAGGCCCCCCCATAGTGCTGTATAGTAGTTCTCTCATGTGATAGATATGGGTTTTCTTTGGGGCCCAGTCACTGATCTATCTGCCTGCTGTGTATGCAGACAGCCCAGTTCTGGGTGCATGCATCTCCATTGGGAACATGCACTATGGACTAACCAGCAGACTGTTTGTAGCTGGTAAATGTCTTGCTATAATGGCTTGCAGGGTGCAGTGGCTGTTGGCTTGCTGCAGGGGAATAACTGGTGGTGGAGTGCAGCTTACCATACCCTGGGCTTATGTCTGTCTGCTATTGTGTTATGGCTGTGTATGGAGCTGCCTGCCTGGGGGGGGGTGGTGGTGGTGGTGTTCCTCAGCAGGACTGGGGTTGATGTTGCCCTCTACCACCACCTTTGCAGGGAGGTAGAGTGTGGATCCCTTGATGGGGGCCATGTTTGCCATGGGGGGGGGGGGGGGCCTGATGGCAGCAGACAGGGATATCCATGGTGTTTGTGCAGAAACTAGCTATCTTACACATTAACACTGCTTTGGAATGCCCGCTTGGCCTCCATCAGCCATGGCAGGTGTTGTTGACCTGGTCCTGGCCACCTCATTGCACACTCAGGGTGAGCACAGTACCCGCACGATGTAACGGTGTGTGGCTACTCTGTGCCAGTAAAACACCCGGTCAGTGCCCCCTACTAGGCCAAGGTGCTGTGTGGGTGCACCCGGTCACTTCCCCCAACAGGGCCGAGGTGCTGTGGGGGTGCATTCCCCATCTTGTGTCCATCTGCGGACAGCTAATTTGCATGTGCAGTGCATCATGGGTACGGGTGGCCTAACCCTATCCTGTTGACACCAGCAGACTGTCTGTGCGGTGACGTGTAGGCTATCTGCAGCCAGCCAGGGGCCTGCTTACAGCTATGGAGCTGTAGCGCAATGGTTACATCACCGCCTGTGCAGCCAGAGGTCATGGGTTCAAACCCACAGTGGGGCCCTTTGGTAGGGCTGTCCACAGCTTTATTTTTATTTACTGTACATATGTCTATGCCGGCAAGACCACCCTCAGCTTACTATACCCATTCGGTGCCTCTGAGGGTGCTTCATAGGGCGCCCTGTAGGCCACCTTATGGTTGCCATCCCTATAGGGTGCACTATACATTATCCTGTGTCGCAACATACATGCTGCCCTATAGGGGTCATTCAAGGGTGCCTTGGCGAACAGTGCACTGTAACATGTGCCTTATGGGCTGCTGTATGGTAACATGCTGGGAGAGTGCGTTTGCGAGTAGTGATAACAAAATATAATTATACAGCCTCCTACAGCACTCCTCAACATAATACATACTGCCTCAGCAGGCATTTTTCACTGGGCATTGTGAGGTGTTGAACCCCTGATCCCTGCACCATTGGTCAGTGTTTTCACCATTGTGCTGTGGCTCTGTTCCTATGCTTGTGCATCAGCGCGCCGCCTTGTGCCTATCAGCGCGCCGCCTTCTGCCGCCCAAGGGGACCAGTGCGCCGCCTTCTGCTGCCCAGAAATAACTGTGCGCCGCCTTATGCCGCCCAAAAAGCACTGTGCGCCGCCTTCTGCCGCCCAAAAATAACTGTGCGCCGCCTTATGCCGTTCCAAATTAATTTGCCTCCTAAAACAATGTTAATCATTACAGTTACTGCCTCAGCTGACCTTTGTCGTTGCGCACACTGGGGGATTGAACCCATGGCCCCTGCACATTGGTCAGTGTCTTCACCGTTGTACCATGGCTCTGTTGTTTTGTATACTCAGCAGCGCGCCACTTTGCCTTTCCACGCGGTAATGTCGACCCCCGCACATTAGCGCGACGCACACACGTCCGGGTGCTTACTACCGTTTATTTTCTATTTTCTGCCTGAACCGCCCACTCCTTATATGGCACACGCTCACTAGCGCGGCCCCGCACGTTAGGAATGTTTAGTAAACATGCCCCAATGTGTCAGTATACACACCCAGTCCTGAACAACCCCTTAGCATCCACATAGTATGATGACCTCCTGGGTATAGGGTTTACCCATTCCCCAGTTTCATAAGAACATAAGAACATAAGATATGCCATACTGGGTCAGACCAAGGTCCATCAAGCCCAGTATTCTGTTTCCAACAGTGGCCAATCTAGGTCATATGTACCTAGCAGTTTCCCCAAGAGACACAAGTTCCACAATGCTTGTACTGGGTCAAGCATTGATATTTTCGGTCACTTCTTAATAATGGTTTATGGACCTTTCCTCCAGGAACTTGTCCAAACCTTTTTTAAACCCAGCTACACTAACAGCCTTTACCACATCCTCCGGTAACAAATTCCAGAGTTTGATTACACGTTGAGTGAAAAAATATTTTCTTTTATTAGTCTTAAATAGTTTACCCTGTAGCTTCATTGCATGTCCCCTAGCCTTTCTATATTCTGATAAGGTAAACAATCGATCTACATTTACCCATTCCACTCCATTCATTAATTTATAGATTTCTATCATATCTCCCCTCAGCCGTCTCTTTTCCAGGTTAAAGAGCCCTAACCTTTTTAGCCTTTCTTCATAGGAGTATCCTTCCATCCCCTTTACCATTTTGGTGGCTCTTCTCTGTACCTTTTCTAAAATCGCTATATCCTTTTTAAGATACGGCGACCAGAATTGCACACAATATTCAAAGTGCGGTCTCACCATGGAACGATATAGAAGCATTATAATATCTTTTGTTTTATTTTCCATTCCTTTCCTTATCATACCTAGCATTCTATTTGCTCTCTTGGCCGCCGCTGCACACTGGGCCGAGGGTTTTAACATGGTATCCACAATGACGCCTAAATCTTTTTCCTGGGTGGTGGTTCCTAATGTGGAACCTCGCATCGTGTAACCATAGTTTGGGTTGTTCTTCCCTAGGTGCATAACCTTACACTTGTCCACATTAAATTTCATCTGCCATTTTGATGCCCAGTCTTCTAATTTATCAAGATCCTCTTGCAATTTTTCACAATCCTCTTGGGTTTTAACAACTTTAAATAGTTTTGTGTCATCTGCAAATTTGATAACCTCACTCGTTATTCCACTTTCCAGGTCATTTATTAATATGTCAAAAAGCAGCGGACCCAGCACAGATCCCTGGGGTACACCACTATTCATCTTTCTCCATTGGGAAAATTGGCCATTTAGCCCTACTCTCTGCTTTCTATCTTTTAACCAGTTCCTGATCCACAATACTACATTGCCTCCCATCCCATGATTCTTTAGTTTTGCCAAAAGTCTATGATGAGGGACCTTGTCAAAGGCTTTTGGAAAGTCCAGATACACAATATCAACCAACTCACTTTGTCCACCTGTTTATTCACTCCTTCAAAAAAACATAACAAATTAGTAAGACAGAGAGAACCATTCAGTACATGCTAGCAGGTGGTTGTAGTCAAATAGGAATGACTATGCTGGTGGTGGCAAGTAGGGTCAAACCATAGCATGATCTGACCCATCTGAGTAATTATACGGCTAAATCCCTGAGCATTTGAAAACAGGAGACAAGAAAGGTTAGGCGTGTTTGATCCTGGGTCAGGAATATTTGCATGTGATTTGCATAGATTGAAAGATCTTGAAACCTTACAGACAGCGGGGGGGGAGGGGGGAATTCCCCACAAGAACCCCTTGGAAGGGGGATTAGTAGGTGTCAGATCCTTGTTGAACTAGAAAGGGGACTGTCCCTCGGAAGGTACGAACTTACCCTAACTAAACAAGGGACGCAGCAGAAGGACATCCTAGCCAGGTAGCCCAGTTTGAGAAAAGAAGAAAATGAGTGTATGAGTGTAAAAGTAGTTGAATAGCTGCTTCTTGCTTTGGGGCTGCTTGTTGTAGTTGGTTATTGAATGCTGAATTTTGCTTGTTGGATGTTCTGAGGATCTAACCAAGCGAATAACAAGCTAGAGAGTTGTGAAGCCTGGATGTTTAACAACCATCCAATAAAGATTGTATTAGAGTATTTTAGCAAGACAAGCCATAGTAGGCTTTGCAAGCATATTTCACATACAGTATTCTAGCTTAAGAGTAAGAGTTATGACTGTCATGTAATGTACAAAACTACAGTGATGGTACCCTTCCATTTTAGGTATGTCGTATACAATATCTTGAGAAATAATTGGAAATATTCCAACTGTATGTCATCATAATATTTTAATAGCATATTCAAAGGTATACAACAAAAATGATCTCTGTGCAACTTTGAAAAAAAAAGCAAAATATGAGCTGGACAGGATTAATGGCACCCGTCACTAATATTTGGTTGCACAACCCTTGGCAATGATGACATCCTCCAAATCTTTCTTGTAGCCATCTATAAGTTTCATACATCTGTCTGCTGATAGTTTCTCTCACTCTTCAACTGCGATTTGTTCCATTTCATGAATGTTTCCAGGACCATTCTTTTGTACTTTTGGATATATGTTTTGGGTCATTGTCCTGCTTGAGGACCCATGATCTTCGACTCAGACCTAGCTTTCTGATACTAGGTAGCACATTTTGCTCCAAAATACCTTGTAAGTCCTCAGACTTCATGATTCCTTTAATACGTTCCAAGCCTCCAATTTCTGAGGCAGAAAAATAGCCCTACAACATTTTGGAACCTCCACAATATTTAACCATAGGAAATTTTTTTTTTTCCTTTTAAGTTTAATTTCTGCACCTATAAATGGATTGCTGGTCTGCACTGCCAAAGAGCTCAAGTTTGGTTTCATCTGTCCACAGAACATTTTCGCAGAAGGATTGTGATTCCACAAGGTGGGTTTGGGCAAAGATCAGGCATGTCTTTTTATATCTGACTTTGAGCAGTGGGGTCCTCTTTAGCCTACAGCCATGAAATCCCTCTTTGTTTAGTGCGTGACGTATGGTGTGGGTTGAAACCACCACTCCAAATTGCTCCATGTAACCCTTAAGCTTCCTGAATGTTGTACATGGTGTTTTTACAACAGTTCACACTAACCTTTGAAGATTTCTTTGATTAATTTTCCTATTCCCATCATGTCCTGGTAGGTTCTTGAGAGTTCCATGAGCAGAAAACTTCTTAATAACATTGCGAACTGTAGACACAGGAATCCCAAGGTATTTGAAGATGGCCTTGTATCCTTTGAAGTTTGATGTTTGGTGATAATGGCTTTTCTGATGGTGTCAGGTGGCTCTCTTTTCTTCACCATTGTGAAAATGGAACAGGGAGTGAATGTGACAATTTTAAACATTAGAACCATCATTCATTGGTAGATTCAAGTCATGTGAGTATTGACAATTGATCACAGGTGTGACTAATTTTACTGCAATGGGAATGTGCTTATTCTGTTCAAACTGATTTGAATTGTTTATAAGGGTGCCAATAATAATATCATATTAATAAAAATGATAAACCTCTGCCCTTAACTAACAAATAAATAAATATAACAAAAATACATTTTTGTCGGAGTTTGTGCCTTGAAGGGTCCCCTTCTTTTAGCATGATACTGCTTTTATTCTGTTTTAAAAGAGAATGAACCCTATCAATAAACCTGAGAGGCAATAAATGACTCACAGGGAGAACCATATAACTGTGTAGGAATACATTTTAAATCTTTAAAAGTACTTAGCTGATGGGAACCCCCTGGAAACTGCTGTCGGATAAAACCTCTGGAGGCCGCTACTCTTCAGCGGCACCATCCAAACACAGAGCAATGATGTTTAGAGTATTTCACAAAATGCTCTGGGCAATTGCTGTCAGATAAAACCTCTGAAGGCCACTACTCTTCAGCAGCACCGTCCAAATGCAGAGCGTTGGTATTTAAAGCATTTTGCAAAACGCTCTGGGCAATCCGAGGTCTTCCAAACACAATCCATAGAGGTTCCTCACATTCAACACTCCTTAGGATGATTTCTACAAACCCACCATCAAGTGGTTTTCTACAAACCCGCCACAAAATGGTTTCCCCACATGATTTGCTAAACGCAAACGTATAGCAAATGGAAATGTTCCTTAACATCCATACATGACCATGGAAATTGTTGATGTTGATGTTGTTGACACAATGCTGTGTTTCTAGCCATAGACACTCCTGGCCTTTCTTCAAAACTTTAACGTCCATGAAATAACATCTTTCTCGCTACTCCTTATAAACTCAACATGGGATCATGTGACCCCTATCTTCTAAAGGGCATTGGCTGTCTCAATATCCAATCACACTATCACTATCCTGGCAATGTCCCAGTTTTTATACTATTTCTTACTATTTTCTTTTTTAATTGGTCTTGATTTACATAAGAACATAAGAAATGCCATACCAGGTAAGACCAAGGACCATCAAGCCTAGTATCCTGTTTCCAACAGTGGCCAATCCAGATCACAAGTACCTAGCAGTTTCACAAAAAGACACACAGGTTCCACAATGCTTGTATTGGGGCAAACAGTGGATTACTTGGTTTCTCTTTAATGATGGTTTATGGACCTTTCCTCCAGGAACTTGTCCAAATCTTTTTTAAACCCAGTTACACCAAAAGCTTTTACTACATCCTCCGGTAACAAGAGTTTGCATACACGTTGAGTGACAAAATATTTTCTCTTATTAGTCTTAAATGGGTTACTCTGCAACTTCATTGCATGTCCCCTAGTCTTTCTACTTTTTGATGACATAAGGAATCTATCTACTTTTTATTTTTATTTTATTTATTTATTTAACTATATTTATATACCGCTTTTCACCGGTCACCGGGTCACCGCTTTTCACCGGGTTATATACCGCTTTTTCCCGTTCTACTACATTCATTAATTTATAGACCTCTATCATATCTACCCTCAGCCATCACTTTTCCAGGTTGAAAAACCCTAACCTTTTAAGCTTCTCCTCATAGGGGTATCCTTCCATCCCCTTTACCATACTAGTGGTTCTTCTCTGTACCTTTTCTAATTCTGCTATATCCTTTTTAAGCTATAGCGACTAGAATTGCACACAATATTCAAGGTGCGGTCACACCATGGAACAATACAGAGGCATTATAACATCCTTTGTTTTTTTTCTCCATTCCTTTCCTTATGATTCCTAGCATTTTATTTGCCTTCTTGGCCGTCGATGCACACTGGGCAGAGGGTTTCAACTTGTTATCCATGATGATGCCTAAATCTTTTTCCTGGGTGGTGGTTCCTAATGTGGAACCCTGCATCATGTAACCATAGTTTGGGTTGTTCTTTCCTAGGTGTATAACTTTGCACTTGTCCACATTAAATTTCATCTGCCATTTGAACGTCCAGTTTTTCAATCAAGGACCTCTTGCAATTTTTCACAATCCTCTTGGGTTTTAATAACTTTGAATAATTTTGTGTCATCTGCAAATCTGACTACTTCACTCATTATTCCCATTTCTTGGTCATTTACGAATATGTTAAAAAGCAGCAGACCCAGCACAGATCCCACTATTCATCTTTCTCCATTGGGAAAACTGGCATTCAACCCTACTCTCAGCTTTCTATCTTTTAATCATTTTATGATCCACAATAATACACTGCCTCCTATCCCATGACGTTTTAACTTTGCCAAGAGTCTCTCATGTTGGTGACAGGGGTTCTTTCGGGGCAATTTCTCCAAATGAGTTACAGTTGTGGTCAACATTATTGGCACTTTTTCAGTTCAACCCTATAATGTCCAATATATCCTAAAACAAAGTGGCCACATATTTGACACAGATCAAATGGCAAATTGAAAGGCCCACTCTATCAAACCAAGGGCTATGTGAATCACCCAGGAAATTGGTAAGACTTGGCACAAGTATAAATATGTCAGCCAGAGCTTTGTGAATCTCAGTCTTGAAGGACTACCCAGAGGGACTACTACAACTGGAAATAGATCTGTATTTGTAAGTATTTATTTCTGGAATATATTCTAAATCTTTGGGTAAAAGGATTATCTTTGGGTTAAAGCAGATAAATCTTTGTATTTTAGAATTCAGTGTGTTTGCTAAGTCAGTCAGGTCTTAGTACCATCAGAGAGTTTTTCCTTTAAATCAAATCAGATTATAGCTTATCATACAAGTAGAATAAAAAGTCACTGAGTACAAAGAACTAAACTTGTTTCTAGGAACCTTTATAAAGAGGTCTTCCAGTTAAGAAGCAAAAGATCCATGAAATGGTCTTAAATAGATGTTAAAGGCAAGTGACAGATCAAAGGGGCAATTTGAAAGGCCCTGTCTATCAAACCAAGAGTTGTGTGAATTACCCAGGTACCTTAGCGCACGCTCAAGTGCACCCCGCACAATTGCACGGTTTAGTAAACATACCCCTAAGGGTTGGTTTTAGCAAGGAGATGTCAGCATTTGGGGGAGGGGGGGAGGGGAGGGGGAGGGACGGGGGGAGGGAGGGAGGGGGAGGGGGAGAGAGAGGGGGAGGTCATCTGGACCCACATGCGGATTATGTAGCACCACCTACCAACCCGCTCTCTCTGGGTCAAGGTGGTGGACAGGATCTGCCACCAACAGAACCACACTCTATATCTTTGCAATGGAGGCAATAGAGGGAACATAACGAATAGACAATTTTTTGGTGGTGGTGAGAAGTGAGGAGGACTGTGACAAATTCTATCTAACCTTTTTGATGTCTTGGACATCTGCACCTTGTCCACTCACAATCTTAAATGACAGAGGTGTAAGGCAGGGGTCTCCAGATCCAGCCCTGGAGGGCCACAAACCAGTCAGGTTGGCAGGATATCTCTAATGCATATATATCTCATGCATATTCATTAGAGATATCCCGAAAACCTGACTGGTCTGCGGCCCTCCAGGACCAGGTTTGCCCACCCCTGGGATAGACATACACACACTCCCACACCTATTTCAGCATTGTGCAAAGATAGAGGTGATTAGCAGCCCTGCTCGCCACACCAGTCCTGAGCACAGTGCAGGCATTGCTAAGGTATTAAATACTGTTAGGGTCACTCTCCGGGGTGGTAAACACTGTCAGAAAAAAGGAAACATACTCCACATATATCAGAAAGATTGCTATGATGAATCTCTGTTAACAAATTGTGTTTAATTTAGGATTTGTTATATGAAATTAATCATAACAACTTTTTGATGTATGTGGAGTTTGTTTCCATGTTTATGACGGTGCTAAGGTATGCAGGTGCTGGTAGTGGTAACTGCTGCTCCGTGCCCGGCCCATCAGCCTGACTCTCCATGAGGCTTTGGATAGTGGAGCCTGTGGGTGTGGGTGTTTGTGCCCCTGTTGGCCGATGCTCTTGGCCAGGGAGTGCACATGTTTATGTCGTATGTGCTCTGTAGGGTAAAATGTAGGGACATGGTCTGCAGGAGCCACAGCTGGGACTTGAACTTGTGACCTTCTGCCCCAGAACACACTGGCTGTTGCCACAGAGGAAGGGCAGTCCTTGGGGATACTATGACTGTTCATCAGACAGACCTTGTCTGTTGCACTGCATGCCACCCACCTGAACAGGGCTTGGCCTTGGTCTGCTGTGGGCAGATGCCACTGCCCCTTCCACCACCAGCATACCTCCACAACCATGCTGTCATGCCCTTATGCCAGTGGTGTTGGTGGTGCAGAGTCCCAGGTCAGCCAGTGTGCCAGTAGACGGCTGCCTATGGTGTGGGGTCTGGGGTAGGGGTGCATATATAGACATCCACGCTTCCCCCGGCACCATTTATTTATTTATTTAACTGTATTTATATCCCGCTTTTCACCGGGTCAAACAGTGTAACAAAGGGGGGGGGGGGGTTAATCGGTCATAGGGATAGGGCCATCACCAGGAGGGCAACATTGATGATTTTGACAGAGGATAGACATAGACATGGACAAGGTAACATAGTTTTTGATCATGGGTTCTTGCGGGTGGCCTAGAGGGGTTGGTGTAGTTATTTGTGGGAGGGTGTTTCTGTTTTGAGATGTTCTTGGAATAGGATGGTTTTTAGCTGTTTTTTGAATGACAGGAGATCGTTATTGTTCCTGAGGTGGCTAGGTAGAGAATTCCAGAGGGATGGGGCATAAGGTTCAAAGGCTCTGTTGCATGTCCATTGTGTGCATTTGGTTCTTTTGTGAGGGATGGTGAGGGAGTTGCTGGAGGTCTGTCTGGTCGTTTTGCTGTGGGCTGGACGGGTCAGTAGGGTGTGGAGCTGGGTGCTCTGTGTTTGCTGGATGGTTTTGTGGGTGAGTAGAATAGTTTTGTATTTAATTCTTGCTTCAAGGGGAAGTATGTGTAGGTCCCTTAGAATTGGGGTGATGTGGTCTTGTTTATTCGCATTCTGAATAATTCTCGCTGTGGTGTTCAAGGCAGTTCGGAGGGGGTTGGCTTGTGTGGCGGGTAGTCCATGGTAGATTATATTGCAGTAGTCCAGATGTGGGAGTGTCATAGCTTGCATTACTGTCCTGAAGTCTTGAGGTTCGAGGAGAGGTCGGAAACGTTGTACTGTTTTAGCCTTGTGGAATATAGTTCTGGTTGTCTTAGTGATTTGTTGCTTGAGGGTTAGAGCCTGGTCAATGATAATGCCCAGATATCTTATTTGTGGCTGTATTTGAATTTGTGTAGTTCCCATGTTGAGGTGTGTAGGTGGTTTGAAGTCTGGGTCTTTGGTCACTATAAGAGCTTCAGTTTTCTTTATGTTAATGGAGAGGTTGTTCTCTTGCAGCCATTTAGATACATCAGCGAAGCAGGCTGATAGTTGCCCATTCATTGGGTTTGTGGTTGTAATTGGGGCATAGAGCATTATGTCGTTCGCATATATGTGGAAGTTGATGTTGTGGGTATGTATGACTGAGCAGAGTGGTCGGAGGTAAATGTTGAAGAGCATGGCTGATAGTGTGGATCCTTGAGGTACTCCTTGATGTTGCTGGAAGGGGGGTGAGGTTGAGGTGCTGGTGCGGATCAATTGTTGTCGGTTGGTTAGGTAGGACTGGAACCATCGAAGTACAGTATCTTTGATCCCTATTGTTTGGAGTCTGTGTATGAGGATGTTGTGGGAGATGATGTCGAAGGTTGCTGATATATCTAGGAAGATCATGGTGTATCCGGAGTGTTTTTCTTGAGTTCCCATGATGAGGGTGTTCATCAGTGTGGTCATGAGGGTCTCGACTCCATGTAGTGGACCATCTGCCAATGTTATCTGGCCTTTGGGGTACGTGATGGGTACTGTCCCCTTGATGGGACACTGTGGCACACACACTCATGGGCATGTTTGACCTTGGTCAGTTGCTGTCTTGCTTATTTTCCATTTCTGCATTCCTATGTGCCACCTAGGCATCTGCCTAGTCCACCCTGTGCCCCAGCTGCTCCACTGCATGTCCCACCTGTAGCCCCCTGTACCCCATTTGCAGCATCACCATAGTGCCCTTTCATACGCGGGCACTCTGCTGTTGCTTCACATGTAGCACTACTATCACTTTTCTTGGTCTCCCTGCCTTTGCTGTACATTGCAGACTTAAATGGTTTCTCTCTCCTGCATATCTGCCTCTAACGCCAGGTTTTCACTCACGGTAATGTTCGGGCCTTAAGATCCCAGCGTTAGTGTATCAGGGGCCTCTCCCCACCCACCCTATGCCCATTAACCCCTTCTCTCCTCCCTCTCTCCACCCTCTGTGTGACAACGCCGCTAGAGAAGTTATCGCCCGATAAGTAACATTATCGCGTGATAGCGTCACTTTATCGCACGATAACGGTACTTTATCGCGCGATAACAGTACTTTATCGCGCGATAACAGTACTTTTCACGTGATTATGTAGCCGCTGCTATGTTATCGCAGTTTAGTAAACATACCCCATACTATAGTAATGTAGAAATCTGATAGTCTTTCTTTATCCAGACACTCATTAAGAGGCATGTTTACCAAAAGTTAGTGCACGTTAACATTATGCAAATATTTATGAAAATGAGGCTCCTTTTGCAAATGACGGCCCGCAATGAGTCTTCGCACATGGCCCCGCACCCTCCTCGGGCCATCCCTGACAGTAGCAGGGAGGGAGGATTGAATTGATCTAGGCCAGAAATATTTCCATTCCTTCCTGGTCAACTGAGCTTCTAGGCCATGTTCCCCGGATTTTTCCATTCTTATACAGTGTCGCTCAGCAATCTTTTTAATGATTGTATAGAAAGTGGAGACAATCTTGCAGAGGAAAGGAAAGGCTGGTTCAGTTTTGGACTCTTGTGCAACTATACTAAAAAAAAAAAAAAAAGAAACCCTCAACTGAAGCCATTGGTAACTACATTGTTTGGCAAATTATACTTGTTTTGTAAAGCAGTAAAGTCTTTTAATCATCCATCTGTAATCAATTGTGCCACATTCCAAATACCTTTTCTCTGCCAAGATAATTAATTAATAGGTGAATTCTGTATTTTAATCAAAGGATTTAACCAGATGGACATTTGTGAAGATTCTTGCCAAGTAAAACCAATTTAGATTAGAAAATGGTTTATTACCTCATAAGTTATCAGTAATATTTTAGCATTTTAAGTAAAGGATGATTTACACCCTGATGAAAGAGTGTAGAAAGGACAGGAGTTAGCCAAAGCACTTTCCAGTATAAACCATCTGTGCTCTGTATTGCTTATTAAGTTCTTTAACCAATACACAGGTTTGTACATGTCCTAAATATAATGGCATAATTTAAAATCAGAAAAATTCATTCCACCAAGGTTTTTACTCGGTTTTAATTTTCTAGACACTACTCAAGAGACCTTGTTCTTCCATTAAAAATAGGTAAGTGTGGTTTCTAATTTTTATATTCTGGATTATGGATTAGAACTGGAAGCATATTTAATAGTTTATTTGTGAAACAAAGTCCATTTTAATAACCATCTAGCCTTTCACACCTTGGGGTATGTTTACTAAAGTATGCTAGCTGATTGCGTGGGGTTTTGTGCGCGGTTGGCACACAGTTGAGCCATGCAGCATCAAGGAGAGCACATGTCAAATGCCACTGTGCTAAAAAGTCCATGCTCCCCAAGCAACACGTGAGTAGGAGGGGTGAGGGTCGGGATGAGGGCAGAAATTGGGCAGAGAGTGGGCAGTGACACAGTGTGTGTCAGGGATAGGCTCGCTACTTGCATGCTAGATGTGAATTGACTCTTCTAGTGTGGGGATAATTAACGCCTGCCTCTGACCAGGTGCTAGCTACACAATCCATGCTCCTACATGCCAACTGTGTGGTTCATATACAAGTGTTTAGGAAGTGCAGGAGCAGAGGGTGATGTATGGTATAGCTGATATGGTAATGGAACATATCAGCCTGAAAACCCTGACATCAGAGCCTGCAGGTCTGATGTCACCCTACTGGGACAGTGAGTAAACATCCATGGACACAGCAAAAGCATGCAGCTGGGGACATGCATCTGGGGGACCATGGCACTGCCATGGGCCATGTACCTATGGGCTGATGGCCCCTCACACTGATCAAAGGAGGATGTGGCTGAGGCCTACCAACTCTGAGCAGCAGCATAATACTTCTGTCACTGAATGTGGTTCTCTAGTGCTGGAGCTTGCTGATCAATGTCCCCTGGCTGTCTCCCTTGCACTAGGGCTGCAGAAATCTATGGACCTAGGGGATGGTTTTGATCCTTCTAAGTATGGTAAGCCATGTTCATCCCTTGGGCTATGTGGGATTCACCATCTCCCAGAGGTAGGTGTTCTATATGGAGGACCATGAGGGTGGTATTTGATGCTAGGGCCCTAGGGGCAGCTCTATAATGAGGTGGAGTGAGGCAGTCACCTCAGGTGGCAAAGTTTTGGGGGTGGCAACAAATGCCCCCAAAACAGCCGCCTCACTCTGCCTTTAAACTTAAAAAAAAAAAAAGATAAAGCTGCTCAGCAGCAGCAGATTCAACTCCTGCCGTTGCCCCCTCCCCCGGCCCCCATGGGAGGCCCTGCATGCCTGGCGGCCAGTGGCCCCGGCTCTGTGGAGCCGCAGGAAAGAATTGCCTTTCCTTTATTTCCCGCGGCTCTGTTAAAGTTGAGCCCAGCGGTGCTCATCCCCCACCTCTAGTCTGCTGCAGCATCTCCCAGGGAGAGCACTGTACCCGGAAATTGATTTCTAGCGAGGCAGAGAAATGAGACATTGTCAGCAAATCCAAACAGGTAAGATGTGGAGAAGCGGGACTGGTGAACAATGCAGAGCGCCGGGAGCACGAGCTTGTCGGAGCTGGGCCGCGAGCTATAGTTGTTGTTCCAGTGGACTTCGCCTCCGTTGTCGCCTGGCAGGATCTCCTGTTCCCTTCCCTCACCGGCAGTCTGAGGTAGGACCCTCCCTTTGGTAAGCCCTAGGCTCTCCTCTGTCCCAGAACTCGTTCCTCCATCGGGTCAGGAGCTACTCCGGTGACATTAGTCTCCTCCCTGTCTCCCTTTCCTCCTTTTATACTAAGCAAGATCATCTTTGTGTTTGCCCTCTTAGATGGTTTAAAATACCGAGCATGATGTGGGGAGCCTCGGGGAGACCAGAGAAATGTTGTGTCCTTGGAAGATATTAGTGAGACATTGTTGCACATCAAAATAAATAATAAATAAATAGTGTATAAAGCTGTTTTATTGGTGCTGAAGAAAATACATTTTCTAAGTATCTGGTAGTTCAGTGATCTTGTTCAGTGCCAAGCGTGTCAAGTATATTTTACTTTGTGGGTATAATGTGAAATATTTTTTTCTATGGAGTAGTCTAAAGTGTCTTGGAGTAGACTTTACATCATAATATGAAACAATTAGATTTTTTTTTTAAATTTCCATATGGCATTGCAGATGTATTGAATTAGAATAATTATAGTATTATGAGTATTCTTTTTGTTATATGGAAGTTTTGGGCCTAGCAGTTTTTATTTACTGTGTATCTCTATATATTCTATGGAGGGGTAAGATGTTAGTAGACAAAGGGCAATGTTAACTAATGCTTAGAAGGACATGTTTACTAAAGTGCTCTATTGTGGATCAGGAACTGGTTAAAAGATAGAAAGCAGAGGGTAGGGCTAAATGACCAATTTTCCCAATGGAGAAAGGTGAATAGTCGAGTACCCAAGGGATCTGTGCTGGGTCCGCTGCTTTTTGACATATTCATAAATGACCTGGAAAAGGGAATAACGAGTGAGGTTATCAAATTTGCAGATGACACGAAACTATTTAAAACTGTTAAAACCAGTGACAATTGTGGAAAATTGCAAGAGGATCTTGATAAATTTGAAGACTGGGCATCCAAATGGCAGATGAAATTTAATGTGGACAAGTGCAGAGTTATACACCTACGAAAGAACAACCCAAACTACGGTTACACGATGCAAGGTTCCACATTAGGAACCCAGGAAAAAGATTTAGGTGTGCAGTAGCGGCCAAGAGAGCAAATAGAATGCTAGGTATCATAAGGAAAAGAATGGAAAATAAAACAAATGATATTATAATGCTTCTGTATCATTCCATGGTGCGACCGCACCTTGAATAGTGTGTGCAATTCGTTGGGGATGGGTGAAGAAAGCCCCCAGGTAAGTAAAAGCCTCCAGGTAAGTGATACATTAAATACCTTTATGGAAATGGGTAACAGGAATAACATATGGAAAGCAGTGTGTACAAATTCCTGTAGCATGTGAAATAAGATCCCTGATGTTGAAGCTTTGGTGGGAGTGGCTGACTTGTATTTAGTGGCAGTTACAGAAACATAGGGGTATGCTTACTAAACTACGGTAATGTCATTCGCAGTAGGTTCCGCGGTAAAGGTAGAGATGCCCATATAAAGGCATGGGCGTTGCATCGTTACAGCAAGCTGACAGCTAACGTGCGTTACAAGGCGCCTTAGACTAACAAGCATTACAAGGCGCCTTGTAAGGAGCCTTGTAAGGTGCCTCATAAGGCGCCCTATAGGGCCTATTAGGCACCCTTGGACAAGTCACCGCAGAAGGCACCCTGGGCTATGGAACCATAGGTTAAGGTGGCCTAACAAGGTTATGGTGTCCTAGGTTAGTGTGCCCTAGGGACTGCAAGGTGCCTCAGGATGACATGCATGACCTGTGCAGAACAGAGACAGATGTAGCCCTAACACTAGATAGAGCACTCAGGAAAGGCAATGAACAGGTGAGTGAAGGAGGGAAAAGTGGGGAGCCGCTGGACCTGCCATATCTGCGGGCATCCCATGTGCCTGCCAGTACTGATGACAAACATGGTGGGGCAGCTGTACCACAGCACAGGGTGTTGGCAATGTAAAGTACCAGAAAAACAGTTGGTGGCAGGCAATGGGAATACATGTCCCCCAGTGGAGGCAGAGGTGGCAGGATAGTTACAATGATGGGTGGACAGAGGAGTGGTGGTGCCATGCAGATCAGGCACAGGCAAGGCAAGCATGAAGAGGCGCAATGCAGGAAAGGGTATGATATGGGGTGGCAGCCTGCACTGGCAGACAGGACTCTACACAGCTGACAGACGCAGATAGACGGACCGAGGGAATGTTGGCAATTGTGGCGAGGGTATTATGGGCTGGAAGCGCAGATCTGCAAAAATATGACCTCTACAGGCATGCACACTATTTGAGTAGGACAGGCATGAGAGGAGGGAACAATGAGGTCCTGAACCAATGAACACTGCCAAGAATGGCAATGTATTAACCAGTAGGCTATACCTCCATGGTGTATGTCACAGCAATGTCTGGGTACAGAAGGCCTGCAGGTCACCGCACAAATTGTCTGCTCTGAGTGCCAGGATAGGGTAACCCCACCATATCCATGATGCAATGCACATGCTGAATAGCAGTCTACAGCTGATCACCAAATGGGGTCTGCACCTCTCCAGTACCTCAGCTGGGAAAGACGAACTGACAGTGTGTGATACTGGCACAGAGTAGCTACAGACCATGCCATTGTGCAGGTTCTGTGGTCACCCTGAGGGATAGGATTGTTGCCCAGCACTAGGTCCGCAGTACATGTGGTGCTAGAGATAGGTCCTGCTGTACATCCCCATCACTACCAGTGTGTGACAAGTGTTCTGTGCAGTGCAGCCGAAAGTAATTTGGTGTCCATCTGTATCCTGTGTCCCTGTGGGACCAGACACCAGCCAGAGTAGTGTGTACCCTGTGTGAAGGTGTAGCTGATATGGGCAGCTGTTATCAGGGCAGAGGGGTTCCTAGAATTGCATGAGGTGGGTGTAGCAGTGGCTGTATAGGTCACAGTGGTATATACTACATACCCCAAAGTGCCCACATCACCCTTTTGTAGGTAAAGAACAGTGCCCCCAACCCAGGGAAGCAACCTCCATCCTGTTTGTACAAGACAGCCCTCCAGGGTTGGTGGGCCAGAGCCATACCTATGACTGGGATAGTGGCAGACAAGCAGCAATGCTGGGGTTAGGTCTGGAAACCCCAATTTCCTTCCACCACTGCCTGCCAGTCACCAGCAAAGTCAGACTGTACCTTAAAAATGTTCTGACAATGCACAGTCTAACTGCAGACAGTTCACCAGGAACTATGTGCAACAAGCAGGCATCTCAGTGATTGGGACCCCAGCACTGGAAAACACAAATATATCACTAGAGACAAATAGTATAGAGCGCTATGTGGGAACCTAGACCTTCCATGATCACTGCTCGTTCAGAGTGAGTGCCCTCCCAGCATGCCATGCTGTGGCCACCCTGTCCATGCAGGTGGTGGTCAGGCACTACAGTAGGGGTAGGGAACCCTGGTCCTGGAGAGCCGCAGACCAGTCAGGTTTTTGGGATATCCCTAATGAATATGCATGAGATATATATGCATTAGAGATATCCTGCCAACCTGGCTGGTTTGTGGCCCTTCAGGGCTGGATTTGGAGACCCCTGCCTTACACCTCTGTCATTTAAGATTGTGAGTGGGCAAGTTGCAGTTGTCCAAGACATCAAAAAGGTTAGAAAGAATGTGTTACATTCCTCCTCACTTCTCACCACCACCAAAATATTGTCTATTAGACAACTTTTTGGTGGTGGTGAGAATCGAGGAGGAATGTGACACATTCTATATACCCTTTCGATGTCTAGGACATCTGCACCTTGCCCACTCACAATCTTAACTGACAGAGGTGTAAGGTAGGGGTCTCCAAATCCAGCCCTGGAGGGCCACAAACCAGTCAGGTTGGCAGGATATCTCTAATGCATATATATCTCATGCATATTCATTAGGGATATCCCGAAAACCTGACTGGTCTGCAGCTCTCCAGGACCAGGGTTCCCTACCCCTGCACTACAGTGTCCTAGCCATTGCCCCACACCCTGTGAAGATGCATCCTGGCCAATATGTCCTGTCCGGGCCATACGCAGAATACCTTGCTCCTCATTATGCATCTAATTAGGCTAACGCTGGTAACAGTGGGACATTTTGGGCCCAGTGAAGTGTGGACAGCCACAGAACAATGGATAGACATACAAACACGCTCACTCCTTTTGCAGCATTATACAAAGATAGGGGTGGTTGGCAGCCATGCCCGCCACACTAGTCCTGAGCACAGTGCCGACATTGCTAAACTGTGCAGGGGGTAGTAGTAGTGCTCTGGTGATAGCATCATCCCAATGCTGGGGCCAACAGCCTGCTGCTCCATGCATCATTGGATTGTGGAGCCTGTGTGAGTGGGTGTTTGCACCCCTGTTCGCCGCTGCTTTGGGCTTTGCACATGTTGCTGTTGTATCTGCATTGTAGGGTAAAATATAGGGACATGCTCTACAGCAGTGGTTCTTAACCAGTCCTCCTTGAACCCCTAGGCCAGTCGGGTGTTCAGGATAGCCCTAATGAATATGCATGAGATATATATGCATTAGAGATATCCTGCCAACCTGACTGGTTTGTGGCCCTCTAGGGCTGGATTCAGAGACCCCTGCCTTACACCTCTGTCATTTAAGAATGTGAGTGGGCAAGGTGCAGATCTCCAAGACATCAAAAAGGTTAGATAGAATTTGTTACGTGCCTCTTTACTTCTCACCACCACCAAAATATTGTCTATTAGACAACTTTTTGGTGGTGGTGAGAATCGAGGAGGAATGTGACACATTCTATATACCCTTTCGATGTCTAGGACATCTGCACCTTGCCCACTCACAATCTTAACTGACAGAGGTGTAAGGTAGGGGTCTCCAAATCCAGCCCTGGAGGGCCACAACCAGTCAGGTTGGCAGGATATCTCTAATGCATATATATCTCATGCATATTCATTAGGGCTATCCTGAACACCCGACTGGCCTAGGGGTTCAAGGAGGAATGGTTAAGAACCACTGCTCTACAGGAACTACAGCTGGGACTTGCACCTGTGACCCTCTGCTCTTGGATACACAGACTGGGTGTACTGCACCACACTGTTGCCACAGATGCATGGTAGTCCGTGGAGCTACCTGCACCTTTCCTCAGCCAGACCTTTTATGTTGCACTGCACACCACTTACTGATGCAGAGCATGGCCTAGGTCCACTGCAGGGAGGTGGCACTGCCCCCTCCAGTACGGGCACACGCCCCCCTGCCAAACTGACGTGGCCATTTGCTGTCGGTGCTGGTAGTGCGCAGTCCCAGGCCATCCACTGTGTAGGTAGGCACCTGCCTAGGGAGTGGGTTCCGGGGTGGGGGGCATACATTGGCATCCTCACATCCCCCCATCACTACCTACCACTATTATGTCCCCAACACATGGGGGTGGGATGGCTGGGGGGATGTCAGGTCTGTGCCCTAGCGACTATTGGCTAGGGTGGACCAGGTAGATATTGGTGGATTGTGTTTGGCCTTGGTTAACTGCTGTCTTGCTGATCTCCGGTGTCTATGTTCCTATGTGCCACCTAGGCGCCTGCCTGGTCCACCCTGTGCCCCAGCTGCCCATGCTACATGTCCTGCCTGCGGCCCCCTATGCCCCATTTGCACCATCGCCATAGTGGCCATTCATACTTTGGCACTATGGTATTGCTGTACATGGAGCACTACTATCACAGTTTTTGGGCTCCCTGCCTGGGCTGTACTCGTACATTGCTGACACGTGAAAGGTTTCTCTCTCCTGCATATGTGCATCTAACGGCAGGTTTTCAATCGCGTTAGGATTCATCTCTTCAGATCAGCGCGTTAGTGTAAATGGAGCCTCTCCCTGCCCACACTCCACCCATTGACCCCTTCTCTCCGCCCTCTCTCCACCTTCTGTGGTGTTTACCGCGCTGCGTAACGTCAATGATGGTTAGGTTACGATACTGTGCGTTAACGTTACATAACGCGCGTTAACATTACATAATGCGTGTTTTGTAACGTTACCGCAGTTTAGTAAACATGCCCCATAGTTCACAGAAAACCATGACTGAGATGTAACTATACCTGGCTATACTTTATACAGAAAGGACAGGATAGGAAGAAGGGGAGGAGGAGTGGCACTATATGTAAAAACTACTATTAAAGCTTTGGAAATACAGAGCTTAAAAGGGAGAGAGGAGGCATTGTGGGTTAAACTAGAAAGAGAAATCTATTTGTATTGGCGTGATATACAGACCTCTCTCACAAGAGGAAGAGGTGGACAGAGAGTTAACTGAAAACATACGCAGCATTGCTAGGAAAAGGAAGTGCTGCTGATAGGGGATTTCAATATGCCAGATGTTGATTGGCACATTCCTGCTGTGGTATAATCTAGAAGTAAAGAGATCCTGGATTCTCTACAGGGAGAACTATTCAGGCAATTGGTAACAGATCCCACACGTGAAGGGACTTGGTGTTTATTAATGGTGAAAGTGTTTCTGATGTTATAGTGGGAGATCATTTTGCATCCAGTGATCACCAGATTGTGTGGTTCAGTATTAGGACTAGGGCTGTTAGAATCCGTTCAAAGGTGAGCGTCTTAGACTTTAGGAAGACTAACTTTGCCAAGATGGGCCAATACCTCAGGGAGTCATTAGCGGTATGGGAACAGTTGGGGGATATAGAAAAACAGCGGGCAACACTGAAAGGGGATATTTTAAGGGCAACCAACCTTTTTGTTAAAATGGTAAATAAAGGTAAAAGGAAAAGGAGAACGCTATGGTTTTCAAAAGAGGTAGCTGGAAAAGTGAAGAAAAAGAGGGAGGCCTTCATGAAATACAAGAGATCACAGAGAGAGGAAGACAGGCATCTATATTTGGAAAAACTTAAAGAAGCTAGCAAAGTAGTCAGGAAAGCAAAGATTCAAAAAAAGGAGGAAATAGCCAATGCAATAAAATGGGGGGATAAGATATTTTTCAGATATGTTAGTGAGAAGAGGAAGGGCAAAAGTGGTATTGTCAGACTCAAGGGTGAAGGGGAGGAATATGTAGAAGCTGATGAGGATAAAGCAGAATTGCTTAACAAATATTTCTGTTCTGTGTTCACAAATGAAGGACTAGGAGCAGGACCTCAGAAAACACCCACAAACAGGAACAGAAGCGAGGGACATCTAGAACAATTTTCAGAAGACTGTGTTTGTGAGAGACTAGCTCAACTTAAAGTAGACAAAGCGATTGGACCGGATGGAATACACCCTAGAATACTGAGAGAACTTGGGGACATTCTAGCAGCTCCAGTGACTGACCTTTTCAATGCCTAGTTGGAGTCGGGAGTGGTGCCAAAGGACTGGAGAGAGGCTCATGTGGTGCCTTTACACATAAGCGGAAGTAAGGATGTGGTTGAAAACTACAGGCTGGTTAGTTTAACTTTGGTGGTGAGTAAATTATTGGAAACACTGCTGAAAGAAAAAATAGTAAGGTTTCTGGAGTCTAGCGGATTACAGGATCCGAGGCAGCATGGATTCACCAGAGGCAGATCTTCCATCTCACGAACACAGTCTTCTGAAAATTGTTCAAAATGTCCCTCGCTTCTGTTTCTGTTTGTGGGTGTTTTCTGAGGTAAGAACACAAGAACATACGATATGCCATACTGGGTCAGACCAAGGTCCATCAAGCCCAGTATCCTGTTTCCAACAGTGGCCAATCTAGGTCATACGTACCTAGCAGTTTCCCCAAAAGACACAGGCTCCCCAATGCTTGTACTGGGTCAAGCATTGATATCCTGGGTCCCTTCTTAATAATGGTTTATGGACCTTTCCTCCAGGAACTTGTCCAAACCTTTTTTAAACCCAGCTACACTAACAGCCTTTACTACATCCTCCGGTAACAAATTCCAGAGTTTGATTACACGTTGAGTGAAAAAAATACTTTCTTTATTAGTCTTAAATAGTTTACCCTGTAGCTTCATTGCATGCCCCCTAGTCTTTCTATATTCTGATAATGTAAACAATCGATCTACGTTTACCCGTTCCACTCCGTTCATTAATTTATAGACTTCTATCATATCTCCCCTCAGCCGTCTCTTTTCCAGGTTAAAGAGCCCTAACCTTTTTAGCCTTTCTTCATAGGAGTATCCTTCCATACCCTTTACCATTTTTGTGGCTCTTCTCTGAACCTTTTCTAATAACGCTATATCCTTTTTAAGATACGGCGACGAGAATTGCACACAATATTCAAGGTGCGGGCTCACCATGGAACGATATAGAGGCATTATAATATCTTTTGTTTTATTTTCCATTCCTTTCCTTATGATACCTAGCATTCTATTTTATTTATTTATTTATTTATTTAACAGTATTTCTATACCGTCTTATCGTAAAAATCAAGGCGGTGTCACAACAATATAATCACAAGATGTGGAGGGGATGTTCATGCAGTGATGGGGGTGATAAGTGCGTGGGGGAAGTTCATGCAGTGAATGCAGGGTTATGAGGTGCGTGTGTGGGAGGTGTTCTAGATTAGTATTTGCTCTCTTGGCCGCCGCTGCACACTGGGCCGAGGGTTATCCACAATGACACCTAAATCTTTTTCCTGGGTGGCGGTTCCTAATGCAGAACCTTGCATCATGTAACCATAGTTTGGGTTGTTCTTCCCTAGGTGCATAACTTTGCACTTGTCTACATTAAATTTCATCTGCCATTTTGATGCCCAGTCTTCCAATTTATCAAGATCCTCTTGCAATTTTCCACAATCCTCTTGGGTTTTAACAACTTTAAATAGTTTTGTGTCATCTGCAAATTTGATAAGCTCACTCGTTATTCCACTTTCCATGTCATTTATGAATATGTCAAAAAGCAGCAGACCCAGCACAGATCCCTGGGGTACACCACTATTCACCTTTCTCCATTGAGAAAATTGGCCATTTAGCCCTACCCTCTGGTTTCTATCTTTTAACCAGTTCCTGATCCACAATAGTACATTGCCTCCTATCCCATGACTCTTTAGTTTTGCCAAAAGTCTCTGATGAAGGACCTTGTCAAAGGCTTTCAGAAAGTCCAGATACACTATATCAACCGACTCACCTTTGTCCACCTGTTTATTCACACCTTCAAAAAAACAACAGATTAGTAAGACAAGATCTTCCTTGTCTGAAGCCATGTTAGCTGTCTTTCATTAGGCCATGACTATCTACATGCTGAGTAATTTTATTCTTTATGATGGTTTCTACCATTTTTCCCGGTACTGACGTCAGGCTCACTGGTCTGTAGTTTCCTGGATCAACCCTGGAACCCTTTTTAAAAATAGGTGTTACATTGGCGATCCTCCAATCTTCAGGTATTAGAGATGATTTTAATGATAGTTCACAGATTACTAATAGCAGGTCTGCAATCTCATATTTCAGTTCTTTCAACACTCTTGGATGTATACCATCCGGCCCAGTTGATTTGCTACTCTTCAGTTTATCTAATAGTTGTAATACATCTTCCCGATGTATCGATATTTCCTTCAGTTCTTCTGTACCTTTAAATACCACTTCAGTCATGGGTAACATTCCTACATCTTCCTCAGTAAAGACCTAAGCAAAGAATTAATTCAGTCTCTCCACTATTGCTTTGTCGCCTCTTAGTGCCCCTTAACCCCTCTATCATCTAATGGAGCAACTGACTTTCTCACAGGTTTTTTGCTACGAATGTACTTGAAAAGGTCTTAATTTTGCGTTTTTGCTTCCGCAGCAAGCTTCTTTTCAAATACTCCCTTTGCCTGCCTTAACAATGCCTTGCATTTGACTTGCCAGTGCTTGTGCTGTTTCCAGGTTTCGTCGTTTGGCTCTTTTTTCCATTTCTTGAAAGATGCTTTTTATTCAACAACAGCCTCTCTGACTTCACCTTTAAACCATACTGGCAGTTTTTTGGACTTCCTTCCACTTTTCTTAAAGCGTGGAATACAGCTGGTCTGGGCTTCCAAGATAGTATTTTTCAACAACACCCAAGTCTTTAACCTTTGCAACTGCTCCTTTTAGTTTTTTCTTATCTATTTTCCTCATTTTATCATAGTCTCCCTTTTGAAAGTTAAAAGGTAGTACTGTGGATTTCCTTACTATCCCTCCTCCACTAATTAAATCAAATGCAATCATGCTATGATCACTATTGCCAAGTGGCCCCAACACCCTTATCTCTTGCACTAGATCTGGTGTTCCACTAAGGACTAGGTTTAATATGGCTTCCCCTCTGGTCGGTTCATGAACCAGCTGCTCCAAGAAGCAGTCATTTATTTCATCTAGGAATTTTATGTCCCTAGCATGTCTTGCCATGACACTGACCCAGTCGATACCGGGGTAATTGAAATCACCCATTATTATTACTGTGCTATAACGTTTGTTAGCTTCCTTGATTTCTTTGAGCATTTCATCATCCATTTGTTCATTTTTGCCAGACGGTCGATAGTACACCCCCACTGCCATCACCTTCCCCTTTTTACATGGAATTTCAATCCATAGAGATTCTACAGCAAATTTTGTTTCCTGCAAAACTTTAATCCTTTCTGACTCAATGCCCTCTCTAACATAGAGCACAACCCTCCACCAATTTGATCAGCTCTATCATTATGATATAGTTTGTACCCAGGTATCACAGTGTCCCACTGGTTGTCCTCCTTCCACCATATCTCTGATATTCCAATCATATCTAACCTCTCACTTAGTGCTATATATTCTAACTCTCCCATCTTATTTTTTAGACTTCTAGCATTTGCATACAAGCATTTCAGAGACTGTATTTTATTCATATTAATTTGGCTATTGGTATACATGGGTAATTTGCGATCTTTAAACTCTGTCTGCTCCATACTCGAGGGCATTTAGGCTACTTTATTGTTTTTTGGAACCTCTCTGCTTTTGGTAATATCCTTCAAGGATAGATTCTTCCGAACTATCCGCTCTTGGGTGACTGTCGGCTTTCCCCTATTATCTAGGTCCTGCACCTGGTTTTTCATCTGTGAACACAGAACAGAAATATTTGTTAAGGAATTCTGCTTGACTGATGGGAAAGACTGGCGGATGGCCTGTTTGCTGTAGTGCAGAGTTGGCCCATGAGGGGTCTGTTCTATGTGTCCCTCCCAGGGTGCTTATTGGGTGCATTGTACAGCGAATCTAGGCGCACTGAGGGCAAATGATTCTTATTGCCCCAGACTGGCCCATGGGACCAAAGTATGCGGAACTCATCAGAAGGACAGTGGTGCTGCCGTTGCATCTGCCAGTCCTGCTTCAGGGGATGGTTTGGTTGTCTAAGATGGATCGAGCCATGGCTCTTGATAGGGCTTGGCTGAACAAGCAAGGCTACTCTGCTCTGGTAATTTCCATCTGGTTGAGGGGTGGCAGTAATTGGCATTGTTGTCATTTATCAGTGTCTGTGCCTGAGGGCTTTTAGCCTTCCTTCAGTCAAGCATGGTCAAGGATTGGCCAGTGGTTGCTTGCTGGTGCAGGTGACAGCAAGAATTTTCTACCGGGGTGACACCTAGGGAGTGTCTTTAGGGATGTACCCAGAGGTGCTATGGTTTCTCAGAGCATTCAAGCAGATCCGCTCACTGTAGTAGGCAATGGTTGTTCCCTAGGACCTCAGCTTACTGTTGTCAGGTATGGCGGAGGAGCCATTGAGCTTCTGCACCCTGAAGTCCTTGGCACTTACGACAGGATTCCTGGTGGACATCTGTTCCGCTTGTAGGATTTTGGAGCTCCATGCATGGTCCTGTCGGGAAATCTTCTCTCCATCTCTGAAGAGAAGGTAGTGTTGCGATCGGTCCCTTCATTTTTACCTATGGTGCTCTTGGTTTTTAATGTTAACCCACCAGGCAGCTTGTCGGGGTTTGTTGGGGCCATCAAAGGAGGCCTCGGACCAGCAGTAGCATCAGTTGGACAGGTGTCGAGTATTCAAAGCTATCTGAAAAGGGCAGAGCCTTTCTGAAAGTCAGACAGGCTGTTTGTTTTTGTTTAGAGGTCCTGCATTTCTGCTGCAGCGGAGAGCAGAATTCCAGGGTTTGGTGCCACCAGCAGAAATTTGTAGGGCGGTTACTTGGTCATCTCTTTACACCTTTGTGAAACATGACTGCCTGGATGTGCAAGCTAGGGCAGGGGCGGCCCAAGGGGGGTGCGGGGCCATGTGCGGAGACTCGGTGCGGGGCCTCATTTGCATAAGGGGCCTCATTTGCATAAATATTTGCATAATGTTACCATACACTAACTTTTAGTAAACATGCCTCTTCATGAGTGTATGGATAAAGAAAGACAAAGATTTCTACATTACTATAATCCAGTGCCAACCGCCAGGCACATTAGGAACTACTACAAACACTGCCCATTTAGAACCCATAGCAAACCCACCGTATCCTAACAGCACTACCAGGACTCATAAAGCACCATACCCTACCTATCAAAAGGCAACACTGCAAATATTAAACCAATACATTTCAGAGAATAACAATACATGACCTACTGGGGAAAGAGAACAAGTGACAATGTCAAATAGCAATTACATAAACAGAATACCTCAGCTCAGTTACACATGCAGAACATAGATCATCACCAAACAAGGAATCACAATTTAAAAACAGGAAGACAATAATTAAACTGGGAACCCTAAAAGCCAAACTTGGAATGTACAACAACAATGTAGAAATAAAACTATAAATTAATTTCCTCTTGTACTAAACAAAGCACAGACATTAATGATGCACATTTCCCAGAGCTGACATATTCCAGTTAATAAATTCAAAATAAAGAGATATCTTTGTACCTTTTGTGCATTTTTTTTCAGTTGCAATTGTTCCAGCCACTTTCTTCTGGTTTATTTGTGTCTTCTGCTATCTCTCCATCGTCTGCTGTCCATTTGTCCTTTCTTCTCTTCTAGTTTTTTTTTGCATTCTCTCTCTACATCTGCTTTAACATAATAATCTTTCTCCTTTTGCTCTTTCCTCATTCCTATTTCATCCACTCAAATTTTACCCCTCCATCCTCAATCCCCACTTAGTCTCCCAATACCCGGCCAATTGTACATTTTTCTTCCCTCCCACACAAAATATTTTTCCCCTCTCCATTTCACTCTCCCAGCCCCAACCCCTTCTAATCTCCCCCAACATCAGCTCCCTTTTAGTTCCAGCCCCACGCAGTATCCGCTTCCTTCTAGTCCCCACATCAGCCCATTTCCAGTCCTGGCCCCCCATCAGTCCATTTCCAGTCCTAGCTCCCCCATCCATTTCTAGTCCTATCCGAGTCCCTTCATCAGCTCATTTCCAATACCAGCCTCACATCAGCCCATTTCTAGTCCTTTCCTAGCCCCACCATCAGTCCATGTTAAATCCTAGCTCCCCTCCACTCAGCCCATTTCTAATCCAAGCCCCCCATGAGCCTACTTCCAGTTCTAGCCCCTCCATGAGTCCATTTCAATCCAAGCCCCCACCACAGCCCATTTCCAATCTTAGCTCCCCCCAACACCCAATTCCCAGTCCTATCCTAGCCCCTCCATCAGCCCATTTCCTGTCCTAGCTCCCTCCCCTAAGAGCCCATTCCAAGCCCCCCTTCACATGAGCTTTTTGGATTTAAAGCCCCCTTCTACTCAGCCCATTTCCATTCCAATTCCCCCTCCCCATCAGCTATTTGCAGTTCAAGCCCCCCACTTCCCCTCAGCCCATTTCCATTCCAAGCCCCGTCCCCATCAGCTATTTGCAGTTCAAGCCCCCCACTTCCCCTCAGCCCATTTCCATTCCAAGCCCCGTCCCCATCAGCTATTTGCAGTTCAAGCCCCCTTCCACTCATCCCATTTCCATTCCAAGCCCCCCTCCCCATCAGCTATTTGCAATTCAAGCCCCCTTCCACTCAGCCCATTTCCAGTCCTAGCAACCCCCCAACCCATTACCAGTCCTAGCCCCCCATAGCCCACTCCCAGTCCTAATCCCACCAGCCCATTCCCAGTCCTAATCCCCATCACCCAATTTTTAGTTTAAGCCCCCCATAGCCCATTACCAGTCCTAACCTCCCATCAGCCCACTCCCAGTCCTAATCCCACCAGCCCATTTCCAGTCCTAATGCCCCATCTCCCATTTTTTTGTTTAAGCCCCCCATTGCCCATTATCAGTCCTAACCCCCCATCAACCCACTTCCAGTCCTAATCCCACCAGCCCATTTCCAGTCCTAATCCCCCATCACCCAATTTTTAGTTTAAGCCCCCCCATAGCCCATCACCACTCCTACCCCCCCCAGCGCCCATCACCACTCCTACCCCCCCCAGTGCCCATCACCACTCCTAACCCCCCCACCCCCAGCCCCCATCACCACTCCTAACCTCCCCACCCCCAGCCCAGCCCAGCCCAGCCCAGGGAAAATTTAAAATAAAAAAAGTTGTCTGCTGCCGCTTCCGGGGCCGCGGCGGCAGAATTGAGTGTGCCGTGGGGCCCCCCTGTGCCCGGCAGAGCCTGCCCTCCCCGGTATCACCTCTCTGTTTCCAGCTTCAGTCACACGCGCCGGCTTTCAGAGCGCGAAGGGACTAGTTTCCCTTTCAAGGCTCTGCTAAGCCCGCAGGGGCTGATGGGAACGTCCCATCAGCCCCCGCGGGCTTAACAGAGCAGCGAGGGAGAAACTCTCCCCTCACGCTCTGAAAGCCGGCGCGTGTGACTGAAGCTGGAAACAGAGAGGTGATACCAGGGAGGGCAGGCTCTGCCGGGCACAGGGGGGGCCCCGCGGCACACTCGATTCTGCCGCGGCGGCCCCGGAAGCGGCAGCAGACAGCTTTTTTTTTTTAAAATTTTACTTTTGGATCGGAATGTTTTTTGCGCGGGGCCCCCTGAAACGCGGGGCCCTGTGCAAAAAACATTCTCGCTCAATGGACGGGCCGGCCCTGAGCTAGGGGGACGTAGAGTTTGAGGTGGCATTCATTCAGGTTGGGCTCGTGGATCCCTCCCGAGTGTAATACTGCTATGGTACATCCCAGAGGTCGGGACTGGACTGAAGGGATGATAAGGAAAGAGAAATTAGACTTACCTGCTAATTGTTGTTCCTTGAGGTACTCCAGTCCAGTCCTGGATCCCTCCCTGATACAGTAATTGTGACAGTTTGGCGATGCCGGGCCAGGGAAGAATTCACCAGGCAAGAGTGGTCCAGCACATAGTATCAAGGAAGGAAGGAATGTTGGAGCTCATGACAGGTGGCCATTCAGAAGATTTACGGGTAAGCATTCCTTTCTTCCTTGTGGCTGAAGGGTCCCTGAATAAGTGGATGGATGTTTTTCCAGCTTCTGGTCTTTGTTTTGCAATATGATTAATGGAGTGCTATTTAACTTATTTCTTGCTCCTGCGAGTCTGCTTTGTCAATAGGTTACTGGGGCTGGTAGGTGGGGCCAGCTGCCTAAGTACTATGAGGTCATCAAAAGATGACATGCTCAGTTTCCAAGCTGCTGGAAGAGGTACATACCAGCAGAGGTACACTACCAGTCCAGAGGTTGGGATTGGACTGGAGTTCCTCAAAGAACAACAATTAGCAGGTAAGTCTAAGTTTTCTTTTTCTCTTTCCAGTCAACCATAGCACTTGCCAATCAAGACTATTATGTCAATCTAACTCTCTCTGCCTCTGACCCTCGGTGTCTTTTTACAACTCTCAACTCTCTCCTCAAAGTGCCTTTGCCTCCGTCTCCTCCCTCCCTTTCTGCCCAAACCCTGGCTGACTACTTCCATAACAAAATCCACAAGATCACACTCCAATTCCCCACGAGGTCAGCTACTCCCACTCCTCCCCCTCTTCATTCCTAATTTCCTCCCATCTCCCCACCTCTGTTACCCTTTCTTCCTTTTCTGTGATCTCTGAGGAGGAAGCCACTCATCTTCTTTCCTCATCCAAACTTACTACCTACTTCTCTGTT
Organism: Ichthyophis bannanicus; assembly: GCA_033557465.1. NCBI lineage: Eukaryota > Metazoa > Chordata > Amphibia > Gymnophiona > Ichthyophiidae > Ichthyophis > Ichthyophis bannanicus. The sequence goes on along the minus strand of CM066032.1, from coordinate 29,466,260 downwards.
CCTATTCCCACCCGTCTCCTTAGCTCCATCTCCTCCACTGTAGTCCCTTCCATCTCTCATATTCTCAATCTATCACTCTCCACTGCAACTTTCCCTGAGCCTTCAAGCATGCTGTGGTCACTCCTCTCCTCAAGAATCCCTCACTAGAACTTACCTGTCCTTCTCACTATCAACCCATCTCCCTTCTTCCCTTCATTTCTAATCTACTTGAACGTACGGTTCACCGCCATTGCCTCAAATTTCTCTCTTCTCAAGAACTTCTGGATCCTGTACAATCTGGCTTTCATCCTTTACATTCTACCAAAATGGCTCTTACCAAAGAGTCTGATTCCAGTAGAGGCACATCCAGGCTGTCTGGATGGCCCCAAGCAAGACAAGCCCGTTTGGACCCGCTTCTGGACCATGGGAACAAATTGTTCCCACGGAAGACAGAATTGGGCCCGAGGACAGCCCGGCATGCCCCTGCTGCCTGTGAGGATGTCTTTCCGCAGGTGCCCCTGACTCTGGCATTCCCGGCTCCTCTTTTCCCAGCCACCCGACCAATGGCTGACTTGCTGTGGCCTGGATTGGGTGGCGGGGACACCCCAATACCTGGCTCTGGTTTTGGAGGGGAGGGAAAGCAACCCAAAACTTGTGTAACCCAAGTACCATGGTCCGATCATTACCAAATACACCTCACTCTATATCTATGCTCCACCACAGACAAGATCAAATATGGCTCAGCTGAACAACATCGAAGAAGGTTCCAGCAATTTAACAAGGAAGCGCTAATAAACTCTCTTGAAGAACACATAACCCACAACAACACAGACATCGAGGACCTAATTCAACAATGGACCTCTTCAATAGAAGCCAACTCGGAGCCAAGATGGAAGGCATTAGCCAGACCGACAAAGACAAAAACTGAACCATGGTACACACCACTGCTGCACAAAATGAAGAAGGAATTAAGAAAATTGGAGAGAAAATGGAGACGGTCTAAAAATGATCCGCACAAGTTGGAATACCTGGCACTCCTAGCCAAATACAAGCATGAGATTAACCTTGCTAAAAAAGCGCACCACACCAACTTACTCAATAAAGCCATCAATCGACCCAGAGAGCTGTTTGAGCTAGTTAGGGGACTCACAAACCCCTTACCCGAACAGGACTGCAATGGCAAAATTACGGCCCAAGACCTGGCTGATCATTATGCTACCAAACTAAATCCCCCTCGACAACCCCTGGGCATTTCCACAAATCAGCCAAACAGCGAGGAAACAAGCAATAAGCCGAAATAAAGTTGGTCTACATTCCAGACAATTGATGAGAAGTGCATCATCCATACCATCTCAAACTTAAATACAACAACTTCACTCCTGGATCCTTGTCCAGCAGAATGGATCAAAGCTACGAAACAAGAAGTTGCACATATTATAACGCACATAGTGAATCAATCACTGCAGCAAGGTATCATGCCTGCTCATCTGAAAAGATCACTAATCAGACCTATACTAAAAAACAAGGCACTCAACAAAGAAGATCCAACCTCATACCGTCCGATATCAAGTATATCCTTTCTTGCAAAGATTATCGAGAAAGTGACCCAACAGCAACTACAGGACCACCTAGATGACAACAAAATCCTCGATGACCATCAGTACGGGTTCAGACCACACCATGGAGTAGAAACCCTGCTAATAGCACTCTTTGACAACATCATCAAGGGCCTGGAAAACAAAAACAAGATGTTCATACTCATATTCATAGATATCTCAGCAGCGTTTGACACAGTTCATCATCAAATTCTCCTGCACAGACTCGCATCCATAGGTATATCAGGAACCCCATTAAAGTGGTTCGAGTCATACCTAACGAACCGAATGCAGCAGGTACGCTACAACAACGAACAAGCAGAGCCTTTCCCCCAAACACAAGGAATACCTCAAGGCTCAGCCATCTCCTCCCTCCTATTCAACGTTTACATACAACCAGTATGCATGATCTTCCAAAAGTTCAATATCAGCTACCACTTGTATGCGGACGATATTATGATTTACACTCAACTTGATGTAAACAATCCCAATTATAACCAATTAGAAGAATGCCTACTCGAAATGCAAAACTGGCTCCATCTCAACAATATGTCAATTAACCACAAGAAGACTGAAGTAATGTTCATTTCAGGGAAACAAGACTTTGATCCTCCTGCAACCATCACCCTAAACAATAACTCCTATCACTCTAAAAAAGAGATAAAATATCTAGGTGTACTGATTGATGATAACCTAAAAATGGACAAACACCTCTGGTCAATCAACAGAGCAATATTTCACAAGCTGAGGGTTCTTCAACCTATACGCAGCATCATTGACCATTCTGACTTCAGAACAGTAGCTCAGGCACTCATCATTCCCCACCTTGACTACTGTAATGCCATCCTTCAGGGTCTACCGAAAAAAACACTAAACATCTTACAAATGGCACAAAATGTTTCAGCCAGGATCATCATGAACAAGAGCCTAGTAGATCACATTACACCAGTCTTGATTGAGCTACACTGGCTACCCATCCCGGCACGAATAATATACAAAGTGCTAATAACAACATTCAAAATCATCCACATAGTATCCCCCTCATTCCTTTCCAGCCTCATCACCACTCAACCTCTCAACAGAAGCAGACGGACCACGAACCTGAACACCCTCTGCATACCAAGCAGCATAAGAGCAGTCAACGTACGGACAAACAATCGGGCTTTCACTTACTCGGCTCCCATGCTCTGGAACCACCTGCCTCATGAGATACGCCAGACCAACGACCTAAAAGAATTCAGGAAAAAGCTTAAGACCCATCTTTTCCAATCCCATTACGGCATCACCTAGACAGATCATTGATGCAGTTATGTATATATGTGAATATGTGAATATCTGACCCCTCCTTGAGACCCCTAACTGTGTGCTGTGCTGTGCTTTCCCTTCCGAATCAATATTATATTTCATCAAATTTTCTGTCATGATTTGTCAATTTCACGCCTGTAATCAAGCCGCTGCTGATCACTGGAAGTAGCGGCATACAAATGTATGCTAAATAAAGAAATAAATCCCCGGCCTGATTAAGACCTTTGAGGAGGAATAAGCAGCTCATCCCCACGGGCCCAGCAGGATGTACAGGGCCGTGACCTGAATCAGTCCTCTACGTGCTGCTGGGCTGGCCCGCTCCGCTCCACCCCAATCCCACCACTTCCCAACCCCTGATGCCTCTCCCCATTCTGAACATCAGGACATATGGGGAGAGTCGGAGGGGGAATCGGGCCCAGACCACTTGTGGGACTGCACGTCCCACCAGGATGTGCAGCCCCACAAACTGTGTCTCTGCATGAGGCCCAAAGTTTCCAGTGACCTGTTCCTGGCAAAATCCAAGGGCCTTTACTCGTTTCTCATCCTTCTTGACCTTTCTAATGATTTTGACACTGTTGATCACAACCTTCTCCTTGATACCTTATCCTCGCTTGGTTTTAAGGGCTCTGTGCTATCCTGCTTCTCTTCTTATCTCTTCCATCACTCTTTCAGTGTTTGTTCTGGTTGATCCTCCTGACCTACTATCCTACTCTCGGGGTACCCCAAGGATCTGTCTTGGGTCCACTCCTTTTCTCTCTCTATACCCAGTCCCTTGGTAGACTTATCTCTTCCCATGGCTTTCAGTACCATCTTTCTGCTGATGACTCCCAGATCTATCTCTCTACACCTGAAATCTCTCTGGCAATCCAGGCCCAGATCTCTGTCTGCCTTTCTGACATTGCTGATTGGATGTCTCACCGTTGCTTGAAATTGAACTCGGCCAAAACTGAGCTGCTTATTTTTCCCCCAAACCCTCCTCTCCCCTTCCTCCTTTCTCTACCCTTCCATGTCTCCTAGCTCACAATCTTGGGGTGATCTTTGACTCCTCTCTCTCCTTCTCCACATACATCCAACTGATAGCTAAAACCTGCCATTTCTTTCTCTACAACATCAACAAAATTTGCCCATTCCTTTCTGAACACACTACTAAGACACTTTTCCACTCATTAGTCACCTCCTGCCTAGACTATTATAACCTACTCCTTGCTGGTCTTTCTCTGATTCATCTCTGTCCCCTTCATCTGTTCAACACTCTGCTGCACAGCTAATCTTCCGCCAGCCTTGTCATGCTCATATTACCCCTTTTTTCAAGTCACTTCATTGGCTCCCTGTTTCTGCATCCAGTTCAAACTTCTCATGCTGACCTATAAGTGCATTTACTCTGCAGTTCCTCACTACCTTTCCTCTCTTATCTCTCCCTACACCCCATCTCAGGAACTCCACTCTTCTGGCAAATTCGCTTCTATCTGTGCCCTTCTTTTCTATTCCTAACTCCAGACTTTGCTCCTTTCACCTTGCTGCTCCTTATGCCTAGAACCAACTACCTGAGCCCCTGCATCAGGCGCCTTCTCTGATCTTTTTCAAATCCAGGCTGAAAAGTCACCTCTGCCGCTTTCGGATGTTGACTCACCTGATCTCCTTTGTGTTTCCTTACCATTCCCCCTAGCTGTATCCCATGTCTACAGCTACTGTGTCGTCTGTCTTGACTAGATTGTAAGCTCTGATGAGCAAGAACTGTCTTTTAGATGTGTCTGTGCAGCACTGCATAAGTCTTGTAGTGCTATGCAAATGTTCAGAAGTAGTAGTAGTAGTAGTAATATTCCTTTGGATTTTAACATCAGACAGCTAAGTAATGTATGTTATGGGACTTTGTCCTCCTGGAAGACACCTGACCACTGACCCATACCTAGCTGTCTGATGCTAGATAGCTAATTTACCCCAAAATAGCTTGGTTGTCCCCTGAATGCATGATTTGCCAAAGAAGATCCAGGCCTGCTATGTTGTCAGCAGCAAAACAGGTTGAGGACCTAATTGAACTACCACCATACTAAACTGTAGGAAGTGTGCTATCACATCTGCAGATGTATCTCCATATTGGCTGCCAATGTATCAGTGATGTGCATTGGTCCAGAGCTCACATATTTATTTATTTATTCTTTCATTTATTTGTTCTGATATACTGCTTTTCAATACATCAAAGCAGTTTACATTAAAACCAACAAGGTGTGGGCAGAGCCTGGCTTTGGACAAGATGGACGTGTAAGAGCTGTGCTCCGGAGGGCAATGGTCAAGAATCCTGACTTCTTCAGTCTAACTAAATAGTTCCTACCTACTTTGATATCATTCGATCCTGGACATGTCTGGCCCCAAACCGACATGGCTGGATTACCAAACACCTCAAAACGCCAGTGCAAAGAGAACCAAAATGGAACCTTTCTCACCTCACAAGATGGCGGTCATCCGAGATTGTCCTGAGGCCTTGCAGGAACCTTTGGCTGAGATTTGTGCTGTTAAAGATTTGATCAAATCTAATGGTGACTCGCTGTGCACAATGCAGGAAGATATCAGTGCCTTGAAAATTTCTTTGGAGTTTATCACGGTGCACTTGGAAAAGATGGAGAACATGGTGGCAATGCATGGGGAGCGGCTCAAGGCTGTTGAGAGGCAGGCAAAATTGATACCCTCACAGCAAAGAGAGTTGGAAGACAGAAACAGCCATGCTCGAAGGAACAACGTAAGAATACTGAGAGTTCCCGAGGGAGCTGAGGGTCCTGACATGGTGGCCTTTTTGCAGTCAATGATTCCGGGTGTGTTGAAACTGAAATTCGCCATGCCGTTTGAGATCGAGCGTGCCCATCGAGTGCCTACTCAATCTGTGATTGCGGGCAAGTGCCCACGGCCAATCATCTTGAAAATTCTTCATTTTCAGCAAGTCTCGCAAATAATGGAAGCAGCCAGAGTACTCTCTACCTTGGAATATCAGGGGCACAAACTCCTATTCTTCCCTGACTTTGCGAAGGCGACTGTGAATCAGAGAAAGAGCTTTTTGGTGCTATGTCCACGCTTGTTGCAGCTGCAGACCCGATTTAGACTGCTCTATCCTGCCCATATGAGAGTTACGCTGCATAACCGGACTAAGACTTTTGATGATCCAGGAGAGTTACATGCATTCTTGGAGGACAAGGAGTCAGGGTTGATGCGGTGAAATTTGCCTTGCACTTTGTGGCCTGCTAAAGTTCTTTGGTGCTTTCTATCATGGGCGTTTGACTTGTCTGAGGCTGTATAGTTGCGACTTAATTCATGCAGAGGTGACATTCAATCATGTAGAATTGTCATACACTGGGACATTCATTTTGTCTCTCTTAGAGAAACTCCAGGGTGGTACCCTGGTCAAAATGTCTCTCTTTCTGTTTCTCTCTCTCTTCTTTTGTGTTTTATGTTGTCTGTGATGTGTGTAGTGGTGGGAGATTAACGGGGCTTGGAGGAGCGGGATGGCCCTTGTCTACTTACTTGGGGCCTTTTTTGACCATAATTGCTTCGATGGGGGCAGTCCTGCGATAATGCTCTGGAGTTCTGGGTTTGGGGATACTGTTTCTGTTCCTGGTATGGGTGATGTATAGTTTGCGTTGCTTTACGTGACAAAAAAGTAGAAGTGCAATAGCAACTTAACCCTCCATGCCTGTCTTGTCCTCTTGGGCTCACCTGCTAAGTTTTGTTTTTTTTATAGCCCCCCAGGGTTTTGGTGGTTTTGTTATTCAGAATTATGTGTCCTTCCTGTGAGCGATCATGTGCAAGGGCTATGGCTAAACAGTGGCTTTTCTTCTTAAGTTTTCTTTCTTGGGCTATAAGTGAAGCTATCATCTTGTGGGCGCTCAGGGTGTGGAACTACAATGTAAAATTGTATGCTAAATTTTGGTATGTTTCTGTAACATTTGATTATCACTCTGTGTTATATTGTCAATATGTCTTCCTTTAAGATTGTTTCACTGAATGTTAAGGGCATTAACAATCCCATAAAGAGGAAAAAGATTCTCTTATACTGTCACAAAGAAATTGCTGAGATTACTTTGGAAGCCACAAGTTGTATTACTATCGATAAGCACTTTATTATTTAAGCTTTTTTCTTGATAAAAATATAAAAAAAACAGTGGCTGGAGCAATTTTCTAAGGTCGTTGATGTATATAGGGCAGTATACCATCTAGCGTTTCGAAGAGCCGGTGGTGGCCCGCAATTCTGAGACCTTGTTGCCACTGATTAAGTTTTTCATTGGGAGGAGCAAGAAATTTGCTTAAGTCAAGAAACTAACACAACATACTTTCTAGATTGAATGGGGAGTATTGTACATATTTGATATACAATCGCTCTCACGATAAGAGACCATCATTCGTTTGTATACAAAGAAATTGCTGACATCTTACTGCTGCAGGAGACACATTTGAATACGAAGGAGTCATTAAAACTAGATATAAAACCCTTTTCACTAGTGGCTTTTTCAGCTTTCAACCATAAAAAAATGGGGTAACTATTTTAGCGAGGAAATCTCTTTCCCCCATGGTTTTACAAGCCAGATCTGAAATTGAAGGGCGGTGGGCAATGGCTGTCATTAAAATTGGATCCACTGAACTGGCCTTAATTAATATCTATGCTCCTAATATAGATTGCTCTACCTTCTTTTGCTCCATTGCGGCATCTGCTCTCCTCGGCGGAGGATCGAGCCCCGGAGCAACGACCTGCCTCCCCTGCACGTGCGGCCCAATCCGGGCACTCGGAGACAGCATATAAAGCAGCAGACAATCGGGTGCATCTCCCTCTACTTCCTGCACTCCTCCGGTCAGCCATCTGCTCTCCTCGGCGGAGGATCGAGCCCCGGAGCAACGACCTGCCTCCCCTGCACGTGCGGCCCAATCCGGGCACTCGGAGACAGCATATAAAGCAGCAGACGATCGGGTGCATCTCCCTCTACTTCCTGCACTCCTCCGGTCAGCCATCTGCTCTCCTCGGCGGAGGATCGAGCCCCGGAGCAACGACCTGCCTCCCCTGCACGTGCGGCCCAATCCGGGCACTCGGAGACAGCATATAAAGCAGCAGACGATCGGGTGCATCTCCCTCTACTTCCTGCACTCCTCCGGTCAGCCATCTGCTCTCCTCGGCGGAGGATCGAGCCCCGGAGCAACGACCTGCCTCCCCTGCACGTGCGGCCCAATCCGGGCACTCCGAGACAGCATATAAAGCAGCAGACGATCGGGTGCATCTCCCTCTACTTCCTGCACTCCTCCGGTCAGCCATCTGCTCTCCTCGGCGGAGGATCGAGCCCCGGAGCAACGACCTGCCTCCCCTGCACGTGCGGCCCAATCCGGGCACTCGGAGACCGGCATAAACAGCAACCACACTCAGGCGTGCCCGCGCCTGTCGGGCCCGCGCCTGAGGGCCTCACCAGAGGGCCCTTTGGCGTGGCCCTTAGGCGGGGCACTAGAAAAAACAGACTCTCTCCATCGGATCGGCCTGCAACTGGACCTCACACAGCAAACACAGCCAAATTCCACCTCTCCGAGATCGCAACTGCTGGCCCCCCGGTGGTGGCACATCGAAAAATCACCGAAAACGACAAGTAACCATCCTAATCGGACCTGTATCCTGAACTGCAAGTATCACCACTTACTGTTAGACATCTATTTTCACTGTGCTAAGGTTCACTTTACTGCGCTAGTAAGCTAGCCCCAGTCAATTGTACCAGTGTATCTGTTACCATTCACTGTACCACCTTCTAATACTAATGCTGCCATTATTTATTTATTTATTATTTATTCCCATGCACTGTTACCTTCTACTGTTACCTTAAAGTATTCCTACTTACTGTGCTACCTGTTAATGTTGCCAGTACTTATATCCACTGTAATACCTTTTACTGTTGCCAGTATTTATACCCATCCACTGTAATATCTTCTACTGTTGCCAGTATTTATACCCACCCACTGTGATATCTTCTACTGTTGCCAGTATATATACCCACCCACTGTCTCACTGTGATATCTTCTACTGTAGCCAGTATTTATACCCACCCACTGTGATATCTTCTACTGTTGCCAGTATTTATACCCATTCACTGCGACACCCTCTACTGCTGTCAATAACTTTACCCTCATCCAACTGTGTTACCTCACTACCATTGCCCTGCTGCCTAGTACTACTGCTACCAATCTAGAATGTACAAACCTTTGATAATACTCATCTCACTCCTTATCCTTGGGCTCCCCAACTTCTCAATTGCTTTCAACCAAGACACTAACCCCATTCCAATCCTACACCATGGAAGGAGACGGACAGAACTCCCACACCACGCCACACCAAAGACCAACCACTCACCCCACTCCCACCTACTTAACATCCCCCTCCAACTCTTCAAAAAGACACAAGCCAAGAAACAACGTCAGCAACGCATACTGAAATGTGCATTGATAAACGCCAGATCAGTACGCTCAAAATGGCCTGCAGCCATGGACCTAATACCTCTACACAATCTCGACATCCTGATGATCACTGAGACATGGCTGTCCGATTGCGACAATGTCCTCTTGAATCAGATGCTACCCCCAGGATTTTCCCTATATACATGCCACAGGTCCACCCAGAAAGGTGGCGGAACACTCATCCTTGCCAAAACAGACCTTCAATTCAAGTTGCGTACCACCTCCAGCTCAACTCACCTTGACATTCTCACCATATCAAATGAACTTTGTGCCATCAACCTCATTTACCGGGCACCCACTCCATCACCAGATGACCTATCTACAATAATTGAACTAGCATGTACCACTTCCACCCCACACTCTCCAAATTGGTTAATCGGCGACTTTAACCTCCCATCCCTTCAAAGTAGCCACTCCACAGCATTCCTTGAGGCCCTACAGGATCTAGGATACAATCAATGTGTCGACTCTGCCACCCACACTAAGGGGGGCAAGCTGGATCTCATATTCGCACCTCTTTCTGATGCCTCGTCATCCCAGGACCTCGCACTATCCGTAACACCAGTCCCGTGGTCTGACCACCATCTCCTTAACTTCCACATACCCATAAGCACTCCCAGCAACAGTCATATAACTACAAATACTCCCAAGAATCTAGCAACCCGCTTCCGCCCTCTCAACAAGAGCAAAGTCCTAGAGAACCTCCAACCTCTTATGACCAACACATCCCTCAGCCTGGATGACCTCATATCTAAATGGGATGAAAACCTCAGAGATGCATCCTGTCCATCTCACACCACGAAGACAGCAATACGACGAGAACATGCACCCTGGTTCTCCATGGACCTACGAACATCTCTACACCACCTACGCCAACTTGAGAGACAATGGCGCCGAACCCAATCCGCTGAAGCACACACCGCCTATAACTCATACTTGCTAACTCACCGTGCGAAGATAACGCAAAAAAGGAAACTCTATCACACTGATATATTAAAACGCTCCATCAACAAACCACATGCCTTGTTCAATATAGTAAAGTCCATAACAGGAGAGCCTGTCTCAGCCCACCCTCCAATGCCTCAACCTCAGGACTATGCAGATTATTTACAATCGAAGATGATCAAGACCAACACAAACATAGGCACCAATAACCCCCCACACCAACTAAAACATCTCAAACAACTCCTCTATGCAACTTCACCGCAGTATCCACTAAAGAGGTTGAAAACATTGTTGCCTCTGTTAACCCCAGCACAGCACCTAATGACCCCTGTCCAGCCAGCTGGATCAAAGAGCTTCGCCATGACATAAGCAACATCCTGGCTAACATACTGAACCAGTCCTTTATCACTGGATCATTCCCGCAGAGTCTCAAAAGCACCTCTATCAAGCCCCTACTAAAAAACAACAAACTAGACCCTTCGAAAGTAGAATCCTTCAGACCAATATCGAGCATCCCACAGCTTGCTAAGATCATCGAAAAAGCCGCTCAACAACAAATCCAGCAACATATCGACACCCAAGCACCGTTGGATCCTGTCCAACACGGATTCAGGGAAGCACACGGAGTAGACACTGTCCTCACAACCCTGTTCAACGATCTGATCACAGGAATCAACAACATACAACAAGGCTTTGTCCTCATCTTCCTGGACATATCTGCCGCCTTCGACTCGGTGAGCCATGACATACTTATACAACGCCTAAAAGAAAAGGGGATCCAAAGCACAGCGCTAAAATGGTGTGAATCCTACTTATCTAATAGGTGGCAACAAGTCAAGGTTGGCCAAGCATCTTCCAAACCATTTCTGCAAACACAGGGAGTTCCCCAAGGATCGTCCTTATCATCTCTGATGTTCAACATTTATATGCAGCCGATATGTGACTTGATTCGATCCTTCAATGTAAAGTGCCTGGCATACGCTGATGACATCCTCCTTTACATGCCGTTCTTGATAGACCAACCAGTGCTCTCCCCAATCATCAACTGCTTCGAAGCAGTAGCCAATTGGCTATTATCACAAAACTTACGGATCAATCACAGTAAAACAGATGTCCTATTTGTCACAAAGAACCTCAAATTCATACCTCCTTCATCACTACATGTCAACAATGTAGAGTTGAAGTCCAAATCCACAATCCGTTACCTCGGCATCACCCTGGACCAGCACCTGAACATGACAACGCATATCAAAAACATCACAAAGGCAATATACCATAAAATCAGAACTCTACGCCACCTTCGACACCTACTGGACTTCACAGACTATCGGACAACCTTCCAGGCACTAGTCCTTCCACATGTTGATTTTGCAAACATCATCCTGCATGGCCTCCCACAATCAACTTTAAACCCCCTCCGCTTAGCCTTGAATGCAGCCGCAAGAGTCCTCTCCGGATCGTCAAGATCCGACCACATAACACCCATCATGAAAGAATTGCATTGGCTACCTCTACATGCCAGGCTCCAATACAAATCATTGGTCCTCACTTTCAAAGCCCTAAATAACTACCCCCCTACACCAATCAGCAAACTAATTCATGGCACCCCAGAAAACAGAAACAGAAGATCTACTGCACGGAACACATTAGCAGTCCCTAAGTTAATGACTAAGTGCACAAAAGCTACCTCCAACAGAGCCTTCTCATTATTTGCCCCTTCAAACTGGAATGCACTCCCCCACGAAATCCGTGGAATAAAAAGCCTCATCCTATTTAGAAAAGCCATAAAGCTTCACCTGTTCACAAAATGCTACTCAGAAACCTCCAGCGATAGAAGCACAACTAACAACCTGCAAACTTCCCCCACACACCAGTCGCCCCTGCACGTCAACACCACAAATAATAGGTAGTCCCCCAAACCCTACCAACCTTCACAAAACTAATGCAACACCCAGTTACATTAGAGCATTGTACATAGTTTGAGTTAATATGTATTTAGTTTCCCCGTTTTCTCCCCCATGTTCAATTCCCTGTTATTTGTAAACTCAATGTTATTTGTATACATTGCAGTATTCTTGTTCGATGTACACCGCGCTGATTTTAATAGCGCGGTATAGAAGAAAATTGTTAAATAAATAAATAAATAAATAAATAAGAGGTGTCCAGATATCTGACTGTTGTGGCGGGAGACTTCAACCACGTACTAGATCCCTTGGTAGATAGGAGTCCAGTGAGAACCATTAAGGTTCCCAAGGCTCACCCTGTACTTTTGTCTCTAATGCAAGAATTGGGCCTGATAGATATATGGCGGTTGCAGCACCCTACGGACAAAGAATATACTTTCTTCTCTCCCCCTCATAATTCGGTATCATGCATAGACTTTTTCCTAGTTTCCAAAGGACTCTGTTCTAGAATAAGTGAGTCCAATATTTATGCAGCTCATATCTCTGATCATTCCACAATCTCATTCATCCTACTTGACTCAACGAGCTGTCAATCTCACTCACGCTGGAACTTTGATAGAACCCTTCTTGACAGCCAGGAGTTCCGTGAGACCATCCTGGTGTCTATAGAGGAGTATTTCAGTTTAATTTACCTCAAGATACCTCGGGGTGGGTGTGGTGGGAAGGCTTTAAAGCTAATATGCGGGCCACCATTACCAGTTTTGCCATATGGGCCAAGCAGCGTAAAGCAGAACTTGGTGCATTAGGCAAGCAGATTAAAGTGGGAGAACGCATCTTAGGCCAGAGAACTGATCCTAACATTCTGATAAGATTACAGCACCTTAGATTTAGCTATAACTTGATTTTGACTACTGAGGCTTCACAGAATATTCAAGGGCAGAAAGGGCGTTACTATTTGGAAGGTAACAGAGCTGGATGGTTACTAGCTAACTTGTTAAAGGATCACAAGGAAGCTTCTCGCATTACTGCTCTGAGAGACCTTCAGGTGCAACAATTGATTGTCAAGGACGCTGACATTTCAGAGACCTTTTGTCAATTTTATGCCAAATTATGTTCCCCAGAGATAGATTTCTCTGAGAAGGAGTTTGATAGCTTACTGACCAATATACAGAGGCTGGTGTTAGATCAAGAAATAGCTGCAGGACTAGATAAGCAGTTTACAGTCATGGAAATCATCCAGGCCATTGACTCTATACAAGTGGGCAAGGCTACCAGACCTGACGGCCTTCCAGTTGAATTTTATAAAACTTTTTCCAAAACTCTTGGCCCATATCTTCAACAATACTATAGACTCCTTTTGGAAAATGGGGCCCAGACTGGAGCGTTCGCCTCTGCAAACATTGTTGTGCTTGAAAAGCCTGGGAGAGACTCTCAGTTGATTATTAATTACCGCCCAATTTCGCTGCTAAATGCAGATTATAAAATGTTTGCGGCCATTTTAGCTGGTTGTCTCTCCAAACTGATCCCTTCTTTGATTCATCCGGACCAATGTGGCTTCACAGAGGGATGCTCCACAGCCAACAATGTTAGAGTGCTTTTTCATGTGCTGGAAGGCGCAGATGAAACAGAAAGCCCACTTGTGGGATTATCGTTAGACGCAGAGAAAGCGTTTGATCGGCTGGAGTGGCCTTTTTTGTTTGCTGTTTTGAAATGGTTTGGGTTTGGTGAGGGCTTCTGTAAACTAGTCAAACTTATGCATGCGAGACCAAGTGCTAAAATCTCTGTGAATGCGTTTCAGTCTAGAGACTTTCTTTTAGGGAAAAGTACCCGTCAGGGTTGCCCTCTTTCTCCCATCCTTTTCAATCTGGCCTTGGAGCCTTTGGCCCCATTATTAAGACAAAGCTCCACGGTTCATGGTGTATCCATAGCTGACATGGAAATTAAATTATCTGCTTACGCTGATGATCTATTGCTATTCACCATGCCCAGCTCTATACCGGCTAGCCTAGAGTTAATAAATAAGTACTCAGGATTGTCAGGCTATAAAATTAATTGGTCAAAATCTGTTGCGTTCCCCTTAAAATCAAGAGTGTGTAGGGCGGATTTTGAGGATTTTCTTTTTGTGTGAGAGCCTAAGATCATAAAATACTTGGGAGTTCACTATTGTTACCCACTCAGTGAAACTTTACAGTACAATGAAGGGGAGATCCTCTCTACGGTTCGTAATATAACAGCAAAATGGTCGCCAGTCTCTCTCGCTTGGTGGGGTCATCTTGAAGCTATAAAAATGACTATCACTCCTAAAGTGAATTATGTGTTAGAAATGTTGCCAGTCTTTCTTACTAGTAACACTTATCGTCAAATTGAAAGGATCCTTGTCCAATTTCTATGGAAAAACAAACCGCCTAGAATTGCTCTTAGGAAACTTAAATCTAAAAAAGAAGAGGGGTGTGTGAATTTTCCTGAGTTTCAGGCCTATCATTGTGCTTTTTTGCTAAAACAAGGTTCAAGATGGGTGGAGGGGCCGTAGGGAAACGCCCAGTATGGCTTGACCTGGAAGAGAGATTAAGTGCTCCTTTCCCCTTAAAGCTCCTCCCTGGCATGGTGCCTTTTAAGAGGTTGAAGTCTCATAGGGTAATAGCTGACACTCAAAGGGATTTTCAACAATTGATGAAGACTATTCCAAAGGACGAATGCCTAGTGAAACTAATCCCCATCTGGCACAGTCCTTTTTTAAAACATTCATCAAAGTTCATTTGCATAGCAACAGTGGTTCAGTAGGGGCATTTGGACTATTGACCAACTATCTTCGGATGGCAAGTGGAAACCTTTTGCTTCCCTACAACGTGAGTTTGATTTGCCTAAGTCCCTATACTTTCAGTGGATCCAGCTGAGACATTGTATAGAGAAATCCCCTATTGAAATTTAGTCTTTGCCTGAAGAGTGGGGGTTGCTGAATATCATAGGCTCAGCCCATACGGCTTCTGGGGTGGCTTCTTATTACTATAAATTAGTCATCCAGAACCACACCCCACGGGCCATTGGTGTTAAACGAATTTGGGAACACAACACTGGGGAAGCTCCTTCTCCGGAAGCATGGGTGAATTTCTGGAGCAAGACAAATAGAGTATCTCAATCTGCCTCTATTTCACAAGTTTTGTACTTCTTTGCACACAGAGCTCACTTTACTCTGGTAAAGGTGGCTAAGTGGTATAGGGCAGCTGGGAATGAGTGTTGGTATTGTCAGAGTGATGTTGGCACTTTGAGACATGTGGTATATGACTGCCCTAACAATCAGTCTTATTGGGCTTCGATTTGGGACCGTATCCAAGAGGTGTTGGGATTCAGGGCCACTCTCTTCTGGTCTATGGTCGTTTTTCAGTCAGCAAATGGCATCTTGTCGTTGCAGAGGGATTGTAATTTTTTATTTGATTTTATGACGGGAGTGGCCCTGCATCTCGTTATTTCTAACTGCAAACATGCTGCAGAGCTTAGTTGGCACGAATGGTGGAATCGCCTGTGTTTATGAACAAATGCCACGTTATGGTGTAACCCTTATGCCTTACACTTTTCTCAAATGGAAACCCCTGTATAACTATATCTCCAAAGCCCGTTATGATGTAAACTAAGGGGTCATTAGTCAAACCATTTTGTTTCCTATCTAGTGGAGGGCTATCTGATGTTCCATAGCCCTTGCAGGCCTCTATTGGCCTCTTGTTTTTCTTATACATAGTTTCTGATGATCGCACAGGGTTGGGAGGGTCATGGTTGGAGAAGGCTGTTCAAAGCCTTTTTTTGCTCTTATTTTAAAGAGAAATATCATTTTAATTATATCTTTGGTTTTGTTGTATCTGTTTGAAAATATAAATAAAGAAGTAAAAAAAACTAACAAAAAAAACAACAAGGTACAGAGAACACTTGATAACAGAGAACTATAGAGTTCATAACAAAAAACTGTAGAGTTGTTGCGAGGGACACCTTTAACAGAGAACTATATGTTGATAACAGAGAACTATAGCATTGGCAGATTACAGTTGCTTGAAAGAGATACTGTGGCTGGTATGTTACATTAGCAGAAATATGGGATGGGTATGGGTTGTGGGGGAATGGGTGGAGTGGGAGGATTACATTTTTTAGTTTTAACATGCAGGGGTGATGATGACCACCACTGTAGGTTTTTTCTCTTTATCTTTATTCATGCACTTGATATACCACCCAGGTGGTAGCATCAGGGTGGCTTACAATAATAAAGGTTGACACAGCATCCAGGGCCTTAGTGCCCTACATCTTTCTGGGTCTTCCATATTCCCTCTTTGGCCCTGGTGGGACAGCTAGTGTCTGCTGGAAGCTAGGTCCTGGTGCCTCCTCAAGCCATTACTGTTGTTGAGCTTGCTTGAGCATGGCTGCAATAAGGGCCTGCAATTCTGGTTCAATGTAGCAAAGCCACTCCTCACTGCATCTTCTATGCCTTCCAGCCTCTGTTCCATGTTCACCAGGCTCTGTTCCATGCACACAAGTGTCTGATAGATAGATGTATTCATGGTGGAACAACACTTGGTCAGACTCTAGTATCATTTGCCTATCCTCTTTAATGACTGAGAACCATATGCCAGGTGAAAGTTCACAGTGATCTACAGCAATGTGCCAAGTGCTGGTGTTGCCAATGCGATAAGGTCTATGTCTGGAGACAGATAGTATAGCCTGAGACATCCATGTGCCCATGTGGTACAGATTTGGCATGGAGTTATCTGGGCAGGGCATGAGCATTGAGCCATGTCATGTGTTAGAGTGGCACACCTATGGAGCCCCACTCTTCTGTACCTATGTCATGCATGTAGCTGCCTAGCACCAACTTTCCACTATGGTAGTCCAGGCCCCCAATAGTTTCTAATGCAGTTGTGGCCACTCCCCTTGCCCCCCCCCTCCCCAAGAAAGTAGCATGTTGTACTCACCAATACCCTGCGCCCCCTCCTCATTACCTAGTGCCATCCATATATCCACTGCCTCTCCGTCCACCTAATATTGTATGTGGATCTGAAGGCCAACATTCAGCTATAGACCACCTGCACATCTGTCTACATAGGAGCAGTATAGTGACAGATAGATAAGGAAATGCATGCAGAAGTGCTGTGGCACCAACTAGGCACATACTGATGTCCCTATGGCCTTTCACATTCATCTGGCCCCACACAGTCACCTTGCCCCATGTATCCAGGCTCCAACCAGCATTCTTGGCCAGAAGTTGTGCTATCATGGCTCATGTGTTTAGCCACAGCTCTGTCCCCACCTCATCATCACATGATAACATCCCAAAACAATGATGGTCCAACAATCGTGGGTAGATACCTAGCCAGGGAACCCCTTATCATGGCAAACCTCTAGCTAGGGAAGGGAAATGTGGCAGTCTCACATGTGTAGTATGTAGTGTATCTCACACACACACATGCTATGTGCTTGCTATGACAAATGGAGTCAGTGTATCAGTCAAGGACTATGATGTGAGCCATAGAGCAGTCCCCTTAGCCCACTCCTCTCCATCTGGCATCATGTAGAAAATGTAACTTTATAGACCACATCAGAGACACAGAGTAACATGAGCCAGAACAGAGCATATATGGGAATAGCCTGGATAGATGAGGACATGTGTAGTGCAGCAGGCCCTATGCCCCATGTGGCTGGCAAGGCTATCTCCATACAAGCAGTGCATCACTTAGTTGTGGTCAGAATCAAAGTGTCAGCATACCCCTGTGACCACAGCACCATCCCCCATGTGCTCACCTGAACTGAGTTGCAACACCAGCACAATGTTTGTGGATGTCACTGCTGTGTTGCATGAGGTCATCCTGAATCCCCTATAGGATCCTCATCTGCAAAACTGACTCAGACTGTGGAGGGGCCTCAGGCACTCCAGCGGCATGAGGGTCATCCTGCTCATCTTCCTCCTGTGCTGCCAATGTCTCATGGGGTCCTTCTGGGAACTGGCCAGTGGTGACTCCATTGCTGATGCAGACCCCAGAGAGAGGTGCAGTTCTGGTTTAAGCTCACTCCCAGGAGCTGAATCACATGCTGTATCTTCACCATCCTCATCCTGGATGCTCTCTGCTATAGCGCTGGCGCTGAGATTTGTCTCCAGCACCCCTGAGCTTGATGCACCATCCACTGCCAGCATCTCCTGCCTGGCAGCAGGTGCAGGCTCAGATACTGCAGCCAGGGCTCCTGTGAATGGAAACACACAAACAATTAGACCTCAGACATGCGCCAAATATGTCTACAGAGAACTATTGTCTGTTGCAGGGGTTTGCAGACTAGCGTTTCAGCCGTCAGGGAATCAGCATATGCACAACTGAAATGCATCAGAGAGATTTACATACACCACCACCATAGAATGATAATCGTACTCATGCATTGTTATTATGGAGCTGCTAAAAACATGACAGGCTGTGGTGGGCCAAGGACTGGTTTGGGAACCCCTGGAAATACACACATCTCCAAAACTCAGCTATGTGCACAATGGTCCATCTACTACTGTGCATCAAACAGGCAGTCGCAGTATCTCTACCACTGCCCATATGCATTGCACAATAGCTGTGATGCAGTCTCCATTGCTATTGCTCCCTGCTCCCCGCCCTCCCCCCTCCCCCCCCCAGCCATGCAATGTGTTGGGTAGGGTTTGAAAGTAATGTGCTCCCCTGACCATCATTTTGGTGTCTCACAGCTTGGACTGTGAACACTGAATGTCAACAAATTACATACTGCATAGCGATACACATGCCAACAGAGAAATTGTCAAACAAGTATAATGTTTGACTGTGGGTATATGGCCAACTCAGGAAGTCTTATAGTGTGACATGACTTTGGAAGGTGCCGATTATGTGCTGCTCAATCACCCAGTCCACTAGTGGGGCAACCTACCCTTTCCTAATCATGTCATTGGCATCCTGGGACAGTTGTGGTGAACATTATTGCTACAATTGCACTACAACCCTTTACTGTACAAGAGCTCAAATAATCACATATCCCAGGATATGGCTTCCAACTACAGATGCACACATATCTGACACCTCAAGTTATAAGCTCAAACACCACAACCTAGACAAGGTTTTAGATAGCGCTGGGGAAGATTCTGCTGTCTTGGTACATGTTGGTACCATTGACATAGGAAAGTGTGGTAGGGAGGTTCTGGGGGCCAAATTTAGGCTTTTAGGTAGGAAGTTGAAATCCAAAACTTCCAGGGTAGCATTCTCAGAAATGCTTCCCATTCCATGTGCAGGACCCAAAAGGCAGGCAGAGCACTGAAGTCTCAATACGTGGATAAGACAATGGTGCAAGGAAGAGGGTGTTGGATTTGTTAGGAACTGGGTAACATTCTGGAGAAAGGTGAGGTTTTTCTGAAAGGATGGGCTCCATCTTAAGTGGGATGGAATCAGGCTGCTGTCATTAACCTTTAAAAAGGAGATAGAGCACCTTTTAATCTAGATAATAGGGGAAAGCCGACAGTCGCCCAAAAGCACATTGTTTGGAACGATGTATAGAAATATAGAAACATGATGGTAGAAAAAGACCACATGGCCTATCTAGACTGCCCTTCCATATCAATTACAATAGTCCTCTTTTTACCTTTAGAGATCCTCTGTGTTTGTCTCATGCTGTCCTCGTGTCCACTACCTCCACTGGGAGATTATTCCACGATCTACCACTCTTTCCATAAAGAAATACTTCCACATATTACTCCTCAGTCTATCCCCTTTCACTCTCATGCTATGTCCCCTGGACCAGATAGTGCCGCAGAATATCCCCACAGACAGTGAGAAAGATGCCCAGTTAAATCCAGGGCAGTCTGTGGTTGGAGTGGGGAAGGACATGGTAGCTATCTAGTTAGCGTTGATATTGATCCATTAAATGGATTGCTAAACCACAGAAAGTTAGGATAAGTCAATGGCTGCCCTAACCTTATGTGGTTTACTATCAGGTTAGTGGCTGAATATCACTTCTGACCGGATTGCTACCATGAACATCAGCAAAACCGTATATTCAGCACCAGACAGGCTCTGGTGCTGAATATCCAGTTTTAATTTCATCAGAGGCTCCTAGCCACCACTACTGAATATCTACTTCTATACATTTAAGCAGAATATTCTAAGACATTTGCATGGTTTGCAGACCTGTAAACCATTTTAATGCCACTCAGTGGGATATTCAGTGACACGGACATGGCTAGTGCCACTAAATATCCATGGACGCTGCCACTGCATGCCCTGATACTAATCGGTTAACATCAGGGTGTGCCAGGGGCATTCTGGGGCAGCACCCATTGATAACAGGGCAGCGGCGATATTGAGCAACTGCCCAGTTACCGACACATGCTGAAATTTGGACGCAGTAAAGGCTGGTCTAATGTTCATTGCAGAAGCTAAGTGGGCTTAGAGTTCAGCTGCGGTGGCTAGCCATTTTACATCAGCTAGTCGCCACCTCTGACTATCAGGCCATTAATTTAGGCCTCCTGAATAGCAGATGAAAGTATTGAATATACAGATTAACTTTAATATCATAGCCTGCATTAAACATAATCCAATCATTGTGTCAGCTCAAAATTGATCCCATTAACACTCATGAAGCAGCAGGGTGGGAGGAGTGGCCTAGTGGTTAGGACATGGTACCTCAGGCTGGAGGGCCAGAAGCTCAAGTCCCACCTGGGGACAGCAATCTCAGGCTGGAGGGACTGGGGCTTCTAGTCCTATAGGCACTCCTTGTGGCCTTGGGCAAGCCACTTAACCCTCTGTTGCCTCAGGTACACATCCTGTAGATTATGAGCCCTTTGGGAACAAGGGAATATATCCAGTACCTGTTTATAATGATCATATAATGCAAACCACCTTGATTGAAGGATAAGGCAGTATAGAAAACTAATTAAATAAATACTTGTGTAATCCACATAGAATGGCTGATAAGATGCAAACAGTATTGGTAAGACTGAAACAAGATTGCAATAACTGCATTGAGGTAGCTTGTATGGAATAACATAAGCTTTCAAGAAATCATGGAGTAAGGTGCATTTGATTATCATGGCTAATTTTATTTTACTATTTATTAATCATCTTATCTTACAATATCCAATGTGATTTGCAGTCCACATTATCATTTTGCAGTTATGCACATTAAGTTTCATCTGACATTTGGATGCCCAGTCTCACAATTTCTCAAGATCCTCTTGCAATTTTTCACAATCCTCTTGTGATTAAAAACTTTGAAAAATTTGTGTCATTTACAAATTTGATCACCTCACTTGTTGTTCCCTTTCCAGGTAATTTATGAATATGTTAAAAAGCAACAGGCCCAGCACAGATTCACCTTTCTCCATTGAGACAATTGGCCATTTAGTCCTAATCTTTGTTTTCTCTCTTTTAACCACTACCACAATCCCTCACTTGGTTTGCAGCTTGTCGTGATGTGAGGGCTTGAATGCTTCTGTGATGCTAAGAGCTAAACTATTGGTATCTTAAGTCCTGGCAAGATCTCCCAATATGGACAGGTCTCAGCTGAGATGCCAGACTAAGAAACCATCCATCTGGGCAGCAACAGAATAGGATGGTGTTGGCAGTGGAGGATCATATTTCTGTAAATGGCAACAACACTAGCATTACCTGCATGGAAGAAAGGCCTGTCAATCTACTTCCATATCTTGCTATGAAAACCCAATGGATAGTCACAACAAAACAAATTTCACTATAGTGCTGGAAGATGAGACCCCGGGTCAGAAGGAACTCAACTGGCTACTGGGATCTGCTGAAGACTTTTCAGTGTAAAGCCAATATTTATGATGTGGCTGGATCAAAGCACTTGGGACATCTGACTGCTGATGTAGCTGCACATGAAATGAGAGTCAGAAGCTACAAAGATGTCTTACATATTGTGACATGGAATATATGAAGCATGAACCAAGGGAAGTTGGAGGTGGTCAAGAATGAACTGGAATGTGCAGTTGTGGCACCTTTGCAGTTCAACCCCTTAATGTCCAATATCTCCTAAAAAAAGTGGTCAGTAAAATGGGTTTGGGCTACGTATGCACACATATTTGACACATAAAAGACAAATTAAAAAAGGAAATAGTATAACAACTAGGACATTACCAGGAAAATATTATTACTTAAAGCTGCCAGTGACAGAATGAAGGAAGATGAACTATCACAAATGAGACCTCATGCCACTTTCAACAAAACTGGGGATAATATGTCATGTTATAAAGAAGAAAATGATCTCAGTACACTACCATGGGCATATCATATTTCAGCCCTTGGTTCACGCCCAGTATATCACTGAGTATTGGCACCCTTATAAACAATTCAAATCAGTTTGAATAGAACTTAGATGCACCTGTGATCAATTGTCAATACTCACATGACTTGAATCAACCCATAAAAGATGGCTCTAATGTTTAAAATGGCCACATTCACTCCCTGCCTGAGACTGTTAGAAAAGCCAATATCACCAAGATCAAACTTCAAAGGGGTATAAGCAGTGGTGGGATTCGGCCCGTTTGGCCCGGTTCATGCGAACTGGTTGCTGCCTAGACCACGTTCACTGAACAGGGATGAAAATGGCATCTCAATGCCAGTGCTAGTCTGGCAGGAATCCCCTACCCACCAGTCAAACCACTGGTGAGTGGGGGGATCGGGCCACTGGACCACCAGGAAGTTGCTTCCCTGCAGTGGCTGCCAGCAGCCTAAGTGTGTGGCACTGGCAATGCAAATGCATGTCATGCTGCTACCTGCTCGGCTCCTTCAGTGGCAATATCAATCCCAATCGGTTCCTGGTCAGATTGAATCCCGCCACTGGGTACAAGGCCATCTCCAAAGACCTTGGGATTCCTGTGCCTAGAGTTCACAATGTTATTAAGAGGTTCTCTGCTCATGAAATTGTCAAGAGCCTCCCAGGACATGATGGGAAGAGGAAAATTACTCCAGGAAGGCTTCAAACGTTAATGCAAACTATTGGAAAAACACCACATACAACATCCAAAGAGCTTAAGGGCTGATCTGGCGCAATCTGGAGTGGTGGTTTCAATCCAAACCATAAGTCACACACTCAATAAAGAAGGACTCCATGAGTGAAAGACAAACATAAAAAGGCACACTTATTTATTTAACTGCACTTATATACAGCTGATCTGCAAATCTAAGCGGTTTACATATAACAACTTGGCCAATAGGGCTTACAGGTAACAAAGGTAACTTAGTGAATACATTGAACTATGAACAATGAACAACAAACAAATGAACTGGATAAAATATAGGTTAGATATCAGTCACTTGAGCACATTGAAGTGCTAAATGTTATTGTTGGGGGGTGGGGGGAGAAGGATCTGTGGTGGGATGGTACATTGGTAGAAAGTTTGTTAAGTTGTTTCAATGGGGAAGTGTTCAAGGAACAAGAGAGTTTTTAGGTTTTTCCTGAAATTGGAATGATCATTTATTATGTGGAGATGATCTGGTGCTGAGTTCCATAATGCTGGTATGAAGAGTGAGAATGTTCTCTTAGATGTGGTGGAGTTGGTTCTTCTATTTGAAGAAGGTATATGGAGCATGTTGAGGGAGCTGATTCTTCTGTCTGTTGCTAGGAGATTTCTCTATTAAATCTTGCAGGTAGTTAGAAGATAATCCATGGAATAGTTTGAAGATTGTGTGGATGGCCTTGTATTTAATGCATTGAGTGATGGACAGCCAGTGCAGATATTTGAGTATTGGGGATATGTGTTCTGTTTTAGGAATACCACAGAGGATGCATGCTGCTATGTTCATGGCCAGCTGGAGTGTGTGGATTGCAGATTGCGGTAGGCCTTGTAGGATAAGGTTACAATAATTGAAATGCAGGAAGATAAGTGCTTGAAGGACTGTGCAGTAGGCATTTGAGTCCAGGAGTGATCTGAGATGTTGAACCGCCTTGAGTTTATGATAGATGGTTCTTCTAGTATTGTTTATGTGAGAAGATAGTGTGAGGAGATGGTCAAGGATAATTCCCAGGTAGCAGACTTGAGGTTTGACTTATAGTTGGGTGCCGGCAATGGTAATGTGAGTGAGTGGGGTGAAGTTGGAGTCCCTGAAGATGTATAGGACTTCATTTTTTCTGTATTTTAAATTCATGTTGTATTTTAGTGAGCCAAGCTATTATTGAGGTGAAGCATTTTTTTTACATGGGTGAAAGTTGAGTTGGTGGTGTCTATTTTGGCATAACCATGATGTTGTCCGCATATAAGTGGTAATACAAGTTGTGCACTTGTATGATGAAGCAAATTGGTTGGAGGGAGAAGTTGAATAAAAGCAATGATAGGGCAGAGCCTTGGGGACTCCTTGTTGTTGTGAGTATGGCTCAGATGTCTTGTTGCCCATTTTGATGCAGAGTTGATGGTCTGCCAGGTGGGATGTGAATCATTGCAGTGTAGTGTCTTTTAGTCCAATTGCTTGTAAATGATAAATGATCAAATTGTGTGGGATGGAGTCAAAGGCCACATTGATGTCTAGGAATATTATACGTATCCTTTGTTTTGTCTATTCTTTTGATGATGTTGTCAATTAGCGTGGTTAGAAGGGATTCTACTCCATGTTGAGGCCTGAAGCCATATTGTTGCGGGTCAAGAAGGTAGTTCACATTTGTGAGTCCTTGGAGTTGTAGGAGCACTATTTTCTGTATTATTTTTGTCAGAAATGAGAGGCTGGTTATTGGTTGATATGAGGTGGGCAGTTCAGGGTCAGATGAGGCCTTCAATGTTGGCCAAATGGAGGCTAGTTTTAATTGAGCAGACATGCATCCATGTTGCAGGGAAAGTTGAGCAATTCTGAGATTTATGGGTAGTAGCTCAGTTCATGCAGCCTTAATCCAGGTAACTGGGCATGGGTCAAGGGGGGATGTGATGTTGTTAATAGTAGTGATGATTTTGTCCAAGTGTTTGGGGGAGATGGTTGAAAAGGAACCTCAGGTGATATTGGGCTTTGTGTGGTGGTGACATTGGGGTTTGTGTGGTTGGACTGCCACTGTGTATGTCTGGATTCCTTTGGGTTGCATCAATGCCTGGAAGTGGTCTACCATGGCTTGTGGGGTTAGAGCTGTGAGATCTTGCTTTTGTGTGGGATCCTTTACTAGGGTTTTAACTAAATTAAAGAGTACTCTGGGACAGTTTAGGGACCTTTGAATCATGTTGGTATGGTGCTCTTTCCTTGTTTTGTTTGTGGCTGCTTGGTATTCATGGAGTTTGATCTTTGACCAAACCCATGTTCAGAAACCACAATGCTGGGAAAATGTTCTGTCAACAGATGAAACCAAACTTGAGCTTTTTGGCAATGCAGACCAATGATACATTTAGATGTGAAGAAATGAAGCTTATAAGGAAATAGAAACCCTTTCTACAATTAAATACTGTACGGTAAAGGTTCCATAACATTGTGGGGCTGTTTTGCTGCCTCAGAAACTGGAGGCCTTGAAAGTATTCAAGGAATCATGAAGTCAGAGTACTACCAAGATATTTTGGAGCAAAATGTTTATCTAGTGTCAGAAAGTGTCAGGAGTAGCCTAATGGTTGGGGCAAGGTACTTCAGGCTGGAAGGTTGGGGGTTCAAATTCCACTAGAGGACAGCAACCTTGGGCCGGAAGGACTGGGGTTTCTAGTCCCACAGGTGCTCCTTGTGGTCTTGGGCAAGCCACTTAACCCTCCATAGCCCATGTTCCCTGTAAAATAGTTATCTCCAAGTTATAATGCCCTGTTCAATGTAATTTCAGTTTGTTCAATGTAAACCGCACTGATGCAGAATAGTGCGGTATATAAGAGAATGTAAATAAAATAAATAAATAAATAAAGCTAGGTCTAGGTCAAAGGTCATGGGTCCTCCAGCAGGACAATGACCCAAAACATACATACAAAAGAACAAAAGGATGGTTAAAAAGGAACAAATGGACTGCTTTTTAAATTGGCCAGCAATGAGTCCTGATCTTAATCCAATTGAGAACCTTTTCAAAGAACTGAAATCTGCCATTGGTAAAAGGAATCCTGGAAACATTCATGAACTTAAACAAATCACAGTGGAAGAGAGGGAGAAACTACCACCAGACAGATGTACAAAACTTATAAATGGCTACAAGAAATGTTTGAAGGCTGTCATCACTGCCAAGGGTTGTGCAACCAAATATTAGTAAAGCTGCCATTAATCCTGTCCAGATCATGCTTTGTTTTTTTTTTCTCAGAAATTTCTATGTTTGAGTTGCATAGACATCTTTTTTTTGTTGAATATCTTTGAACATACTATTAAAAAATTATGGTGAAATACAGTTGGAATATTTCCAATTATTTCCCAAGATATTGTATAAAACATACCTAAAATGCAAGAGTGCCAATAATGTTGACCACAACTGGGGTGTACAACTCG
Organism: Ichthyophis bannanicus; assembly: GCA_033557465.1. NCBI lineage: Eukaryota > Metazoa > Chordata > Amphibia > Gymnophiona > Ichthyophiidae > Ichthyophis > Ichthyophis bannanicus. The sequence continues at coordinate 29,439,653 of CM066032.1, read as the reverse complement.
ATCTATCGAGTGTCAGCGAACTAAAATGTACTGGCATTGGACACTTCACATTTGAAGATCACGTTATGTTATGCTAGAAATGAAAGACAAAGAAAAAATGGTATTGCATTTATAATTAAGAAGAAACTTGCAAGAACTGTAATGAAATACAATGCAAACAGTGAATGCTTAATTTCTATTTGTCTATGAGCAATGTCCATCAACATAACTACTATTCAGGTATATGCCCCAACAACAGCTACAGAAGAGGAAGAAGTGGGTCAGTTCTTTGAACAAGTACAAGCTGAAATTGACAGAACATGCAAAGAGGATATCCTAATAATCATGGGTGACTGGAATGCAAAAGTTGGCAACAAAGAAGAAGTCAAAATGGTTGGAAAATATGGACTCGACAACAGAAATGTAGCTGGAGAAAGACTGATACAGTTCTGCAAAATCAGCAATCTATTCATCTCAAACACCTTCTTTAGCAACACAAGTGCTGACTATACACATAGACTTCATCCCAATGGATTGTACAAAAATCAAACTGACTACATTTGTGGAAGTCAATGATGGAAAAGCTCAATAACATCAAAAAAGACAAAACCTGGAGCAGATTGTGGTACAGATCACCAACTACTAGTATACAATCTCAAGCTAAAGCTGAAAAAGAGCAAGTCACTCATGAATGTAGCAAAATATGACCTTGAGAATATACCACTGTAATTTAAAGACTCTCTCTGAAACTGATTTGCGATTTTGGATACAAATGACAGAGCAACAGAAGAATTATGGGATGACATCAAGAAAATAGTGCTCGAAGAAAGTGAGATTCTCTACAAAAGGTGAAAAAGCAAAAATGGCCAAAATGGATGACTGAAAAAGCTCTCAAAATTGTGCAGAAATGCAGAAAAGCTAAAGCCAGAGGAGAAAAAGAGGCAATCATAGAACTCAAGAGAGATTTCCAACATGCAGTAAGATGAGACAAGGAGAAGTACTGCAATGACGCATACAAGGAAATAGAATCAGAAACTATTAGAGAAAGAACACGATCAGCTTTCCTAAAAATACAAGAGTTAAACAGAAAATTCCAGCCTTGAATTGAAATGCTACAAGATGCTCAAGGATCCATGTTGAATGATGCTAGGAAGATCAAGCAAAGGTGGAAAGAATATGCAGAGTCATTATACCATAAAGATCAAGTGGACCAATAGCCGTTTCAACCTGTACCTTATGATCAGGAATCACTGATGATGAAAGAAGAAGTAGAAGCACTGAAAGCATTATCAAAGAACAAATCACCTGGCATTGATGACATTCCTAATGAAGTATTACAGCAATCTGTTGCAGCTGTTACCATGCTTACAAGGCTCTGTCTGGAAATTTATTTAGACAGTTTTGTATACCACCTTATCCTTCAATCAAAGTGGTCACAACAAAATTGGGGGATACATTTAAAAGCAAGGGGATATGAGACACATGCACTAAGACTTACAGGAAACATGGGCAATGGAGGGCTAAGAGACTTGCCCAAGACCACGAGGAGCACCTGTGGGACTAGAAACCCCAGACCTTCTGGCCCAAGGTTGTTGCTCTCTAGTGGGATTTGAACCCCTGACTTTCTGGCCTGAGGTAACTTGCCCCAACCACTAGGCCACTGCTTCCTATTGGAAGGCAGCATCATGGCCAACTGACTGGAAAAGATCTGTGTTTATACAAATACTAAAGAAAGGTGATCCGATTGACTGTGGAAATTATTACACAATTGCTCTGATTTCACATGCCAGCAAGATTCTGCTCAAGATCATTCATCAGACACTATAACCATACCTGGAACAACAACGACTGCCTGAAGCACAAGTGGGGCTCAGGAAAGGGCGAGGAACAAGAGACATCATGGATGTGAGATGGATCCTTGAAAAGACAAAAGAATACCAAAAAAGATATCTATATGTATTTTATTGACTACACCAAAGCTTTTGACTTGTAAACCATGAGAAATTGGGTCACATGAAGAAGCATGTGTATACCAGAACACCTGATAGTTCTCTTGCTCAATCTTTACATTGATGAAGAAGCAACAGTGGAATGGAACAAGGAGAAACAGAATGGTTTAAAATCAGCAAAGGCATACGACAAGTCTACATATGTTTCCTCTACCTGTTTAATTTATATGCAGAACAAATAATCAGAGAAGCAGGATTGTATGAAGACAATCAAGGTGTGAAGATTGGTGGAAGAATCATCAACAACCTTCTTTATGCTGATGACACCATAATATTGGCTGAAAATGAAGATGATCTGAAACATTTTCTTCTCAAGATCAAGATGATCAAGTCTTAAAATGGACCTGCACCTTAATGTAAAGAAGACAAAGATCCTGACAACTAGCAAAATCAATAAGTTCATCATTGATGGAGAAGAAATTGAAATAGTAGATAAAATGGTAAAGGTGATGGAAGGATACCCCTATGAGAAGAGGCTTAAAAGGTTAGGGCTGTTCAACCTGGAAAAGAGAGGGCTGAGGGGAGATGTGACAGATAATGAATGGAGTGGAATGGGTAAACGTAGATCGATTGTTTAGACCATCAAAGTTGAAAGACCAGGGGACATGCAATGAAGCTACAGTGTAATCCGTTTAAGACTAATATTTTTTCACTCAATGTGGAATCAAACTCTGGAATTTGTTAACGGAGGATGTAGCAAAAGCTGTTAATGTAGCTGGTTTTAAAAAAGGTTTGGACAATTTCCTGGAGGAAATATCCATAAACCAATATTAAAGAGGACCTGGGAAATCCACTGCTTGCCCCAATACAAATATTGTGGAACCTGTGTGTCTTTTGGGAAACTGCCAGGTACTTGTGACCAGGATTGGCCACTTTTGGAAACAGGATACTAGGCTTGATGGACCTTGGTCTGACTCAGTATAGCATTTCTTATGTTCTTAACTTTAACCTGCTTGGATCAATAATCAATAAAGAAATGACAAGCAGTTAAGAAATCTGATGATGCATTGCTCTTGGCAGAATGGCTATGAGGGACCTAGACAAAATTCTCAAGAGCAGAGATGTCTCTCTCCATGCAAAGATTTGACTTGTAGAAGCCAGGGTGAAAAAGATAGATATGAAGAAAATCAATGCCTTTGAATTATGGTGCTGGCAAAGAATATTGTATATACCATGGACTACCAAAGAAGAAACTAGTCAGCACTAGAGGAGATCAAACCTAAGGATTTTTTAGAAGCTCAGATGAGAAGACTTCAATTTTCACATTTTGGACACATGCAAAGAGAGAGATCATTATAGAAAGACATCATACTTGGGAAGTTTGAAGGTCAACATAAAAGAGAAAGGCCAGCAGTGAGGTGGATTGATACAATAACAGCAGCTATGGATGCCACTCTATCAACTATGAGCCACCTAACTGAAGATCGAACACAGTTTAGGACAACTATCCAGAAGGTCGCCATGAGTCGACACTGACTTGATGGCACTTAACAACAACAATACACAATAGTACACTGCCTCCTATCCTATGACTTTTTAATTCCCTCAAGAATTTCTCATGAGGGACCTTGTCAAAGGCTTTCTGAAAATCCAGATGCACTATTTTATTTATTTATTTATTTAACAGTATTTCTAAACCGCCTTATCATAATAATCAAGGTGGTATCACAGCAAACAATCTGGTAGTGTGAGTGTTTATACATGCAGTGAGGGTGGAAATTTCGTTGGGTGTGTGTTGTCTTGTGTGCTAGATTGGTGTGAGCTATGTACAATGTGGGCTATTTACAGTGGTGCTAAAATCATTTTATATACATCTAGTGTTAGGCGGTAACGTGTGCTGCTATACAGTTCCTTAGTTTATGTGATGTGTCCAAAGTGTTCTATGAACAGCATGGTTTTCAGCTGTTTTCTGAAGTCCTTGAGGTCTGTAGTTGCCCTCAAATCGTCCGGTAGTTTGTTCCATATTGTTGGAGCAGCCATGGAGAGTGCTCTGTCTGTTGTGTCCTTGCGTGTGTGTTTGTATTCACTTGGGGTGCTGACTCGGTTGTGTGTTTGTTTTCTTCTAGGACGTGTGCTGGTGTCTGGTTGTATGAGGGTGTGCAGGCTGTTGGCTGATGTTTGCTGTTTTATCTTAAATAGGTTTATGATAGTTTTGTATCTGATGCGTGCATCGATTGGTAGCCAGTGTAAGTCCTTTAAGGTGGGTGTGATGTGCTCCTGTCTTGCAGTTCCGGATATGATTCGTGCTGCGGTGTTTTGTGCCAGTTGGAGTGGTTTGATGGCTTGTTTCGGTAGTCCAAGGTATATCGGATTGCAGAAGTCCAGTAGAGGGGTTATCAGTGCTTGACAGACGGTACGGAAGTGTTCTGGGGCGAGGAGTGGTTTCAGTCTCCTGATGATTCGCATCTTGTAGTAGACTTTTTGTATTGTTTTGTCTATGTGTGGCTTGAGATTGAGTTTATTGTCCAGCGTAACCCCGAGGTATCTTACTTCTGACCTTATTGGTATAGTAATGTTTTGTATCTTTATATTTGGTGGGTGTATGAAGCTTTGGTTCCGAGTGATGATTAAAGCTTCAGTCTTGTTGTAGTTTATGGCGAGGTTGTTGTTTTGACACCAACTGGTCATTTGTGTAAGGCAGTCTGTTATCTTAGAGAAGTCCGGGTTGTCGATTGATATCGGGGTGTATATCATGATGTCGTCCGCATAGATCGTGTATTGAATGTTGTTCTCTTTCATGATGTTGCAGATTGGTTGGATGTAGATGTTAAATAGGAGTGCTGAGAGCGCAGAACCTTGAGGTACACCTTGACGGACTTTGATGGGTCGGGAGGTGATGTGTCCCACCTTGACCTGTAGCTGTCTTTCGGTTAGGTATGAGTGGAACCATTTCAGTGTGATACCGTGTATACCAGTGTTCTGTAGTCTTTCTAGGAGCGTGTTGTGGTCCACTGTGTCGAAGGCTGAGGAGATGTCGATGAATATCATTATTATTCCATTCCTGGTGTTGTCAATTATTCTTAGGATGCTGTCGAAGAGGTAGATCAGTAGCGTTTCGACACCGTGGTTGGGACGAAATCCGTGTTGGTTGTCGTCGAGTGTTTCGTGTTTGTCGATGTGATCCTGAAGTTGTAGTTGAACCGTTTTTTCGATGACTTTTGCGAGGAAGGGTATGCTGGAGATTGGTCGGTATGCTGCTGGATCTTTTCTGTCGAGAGTTGTTTTCTTTGTGATTGGTCTCACTGAGGCAAGTTTTAGTTGCTTTGGCATGAGACCTTGAGTGAGTGAGTTGTGTACCATTTTATGTATGGTGGTGATGAGGCTTGATTTGGTAGCTTTGACCCACGACACTGGGCATGGGTCTGTAGGAGCGGTGCTTGTGTTGATTGTAGAGATGATGTGGGATATCTGTTCTGTTGAGGGTGAGGAGAATGTGCCCCAGGTTTTGGAGTGTACATCTGTCCTTGAGGTTCTACTAGGCGTTGTTTGTTCTGTGGAGTGAAATTTGTCTTTGATGTGGTCGGCAAATTTCTGTGGATCAATTTGTGCTTCCCCTTCTGTTGTTTGCTCTTTTGTGAGGATTTTTACTATTTCGAAAAGCTCTCTGGGTTTGTTGATGGAGGTATTTATCATGTTTGTGTGGAATTCCCTCTTTGATTGGTTGATGTGTTCATTGTATTGCTTTTGCTTCGTTAGATAGAGATGCTGGTCGGCAGTTGTTTTGTTTTTTCTCCATCTCCGTTCAATCTTCCTGAGTTCCCTCTTTTCCTGTCGTATTTTTGCTGAGTACCATGGTTTGTTTTGTCTCTTGTTGTGGTGTTGTTTCTCGGTCCCGCCATCTGGTGGTTTGGCGGCGTTGGCTAAAATGCTGTTCCAGCTGGAAACTTGTTCCTCCAGGTCGTCCGTAGTAATGTTCAGGTGTTGTATTGTGTCCTGTATGAATTCGTCCTTGTCGAAACACTTGAATCGTCTTTGTGTGTGTGAGGTGTTTGCTCTTTCATTTGTCTGGTCCTCTTATGACCGCAGCCTTATCTCGATTAAGTAGTGGTCAGACCATGGCACTGGGGTAATGGTTGGTGGAGAAATCAGGTCTCTTGATGTTAGGTAATTGGATGCGAATATGAGGTCTGGAGATGATCCATGTCTGTGTGTTGGAGCATTGATTATTTGTGTGAATTGCAGTGAGGACATTGCTTGCAGGAAGGCCTCTGCGTCTTTGACATTGGTGGACTTTAGGTTGAAGTCTCCAATCAGCAGCGCTGGTTTGTTGTTTGTTGTTATGGCACAGGCTTCTTCGAGTGTGAAGGCCAGTTCGTCGGGTGGAGCTCTGGGTGCTCTGTATGTTAGGCAGATTGCAATGTTCTTGTTCTTGTGCTAATTGTGTTACATTGCTGTGTATCGGTGAGGCTCTGTGTCTTGAACTTCAGTTTTGTTTTTGCCATGATCAGGACTCCTCCTCCACGCCTGTGGGTGCGTGGGCAGTTGTACGCTGAATAGTTGTTTGGTACTAGTTGGTTGAGTAGAACATTGTCAGTCGGGTTGAGCCATGTCTCTGTGATGCATATTATGTCGGGCTGTCGCTCTTCAATGTGGTCTACTATATCGACTGGCTCATCTTTATCTACCGGTTTATCTGCACATTCAAAAAAATATAGTAGATTAGTGAGTTAAGACTTTCCTGGCTAAATCCCTGTTGGTTTTGTCCCATTAAACCATGATTATATATATATATATATTTAGTAATTTTGTTGTTTAATGATTGCTACTGTTTTGCCTAGCACTGCCATCAGACTCACCAATCTATGGTTTCCTGAATCACTCCTGGAACCCTACACTTCCCCTCTCATTCTCTAAGCTATCCTACTCATGTCTGAGACATATCTTTCCTTACTCTTCCTATCTGCCCTCCCCACCCTCTCACTGCACCCCAAAAGCCTGAATAAATGATGTATTCAACTGTTTCCTGAAATGTCTCTATACCTTTTAATTTCTCATTTGGGTTAAAACCCAAACTTCAACCTGCCCTTGTTTGCCTATACCACATAGCAGGAAACACTTTCAGGCAGATCTCATAATATTAGGTTCAAACTTGTGGTGCACCTACTTTTGATAAGGGCCATTTTCTGTGTGAAAAATGTGCTTTACATGTGGGTGAGGGAGAGATCGTATATCTCCATTGTTACATTGGTATCTATAATATATTTTTTGTGCACTTTAACATAACTTGCTCACCTTTAAGGTGTTTAATAACTTGGCACTGATGTATTTAGCTTTATGCTTGGTTAAGTATAGACTCCAGTGGCGAAAAGGTTCACCCAAGTAGCCCCCACAATGTAGGGGGGCCTGGACAGAAAGGGGACCCACATAGCAATGGCAGCAGCAATGTGGCACAGTTACTTTATCATGTTTGCTGCGCTGCTCTGCTCTAATAAGTCTGCTGTGGGCCAGGCGGTTATTCCTCACTTGGCCAAAGTCTCGTGATAACAGCCACACCATGAGACTTTGGCCCGGAGGGGAACAGCTAGTGGGCAGAGTAGAGCAGCGCGACAAACACTATGCTGCCGCTGCCACATTGGGGGGTCTGTATAATGGGGGGTGGCACACCACCACTGTGACAATGGGGGCTCTCAGCAAAATTTTGCTTGGGGGCCCCTCATTGTAACTTACGCCACTGATAGACTCTTACAGTAGATCTTCAAAAAGGGGTTGTTAGTACCTCCCAGGATTAGAGCATTGGCTTGGTAATCAAGAGGCCAGGGTTCAATTCCCATTCACACACTTTGTGACCTTGGACAAGTCACTTAACCCTACATTGCCTCAGAAGAAAGCCCTGCAATCTACTTCCAGTCACACTGCCAAGAAAACCCAGGAGCTGCTGGGTCACCAGGAGTCAGCATTGACTCAAAGGCACAAATTGCTTTCCTAGATATACAATATCCTTGTCCTCAGCTGTTTTTTTATCTGTCTTGACTAGACTATAAGCTCTGATGAGCAAGGACCATCTTTTACATGTGTCTGTACAACGTTGCATAAGCCTTGTAGCACTATACAAATGAAAAGAAGTAGTAGTAGTAGAGAGATTGGGTTGAATCGTACACAATCAAAGGCTTTCTCAATTGTGGAACTAACCCTGTGGAGCTCATTTTCCGATGAGATCAGAGGGTGCAAGGATTTGCCACAATTACACAAACTAGTTAAGACCTGGCTATATAGGTGGGTGTTTCCTGTGTGGTACAGTTTCTAGGGGTTAGGTGTCAATGGGCTGAAGATGTTTGTTCTTGGGGTAGCGAAAGAGATGACCATTAAATTTTGTAATTTTATCCATCTCTTGGGTTACTATTACTGCTACTATTAATCATTTATATAGCACGACAAGGTGTATGCAGTGCAGTGCTGTACAGATACATATAAAGGACGGCCCCTGCTCGTCAGAGCTTACAATCTAATTAGGACAAAAAATACAATAGGTGAGAACCAGGGTACAAATAGGGAAAGGCAAGGAGAGACAAGGAGAACAAGAAATCAGATCCAAAAGCAGCCTCAAAGAGGTGAATCTTGTGATAAGGAAGCTTATCATAGCTCAGGAAGGAGCTATAGAAAAGGTGAAGTGACTCTGAACAAGCAACCTGTCAGTTCTGGTAGAAATAAGAAAACAGAATTTTCCCATAAAAGACTACCAGTCCCAGAATGCACCAGGTTTCCAACAGCCATTAGAGGAGCTGAAGTGGGGAAACGTGTGTTCAATCAGGAGGGCTATGAGGTAATCCCTAAGCACTCATCTCAAAGGGCAGGGCCTGATTCAGCACAGCTGCGCTGTGTTAGGGAGGAGCACTCATCTAAGCAGAATAAAGGTAGAGTTTATTCTACAGAGAATCATCCTCATTATCCTGAGAATCAGTTTGAGCTTGATCATCAGTTTCATCTGAAGGATCATCAGAAGCAGAAGCCAAACCGGATGGACAGAGAGGGCAAGAAACCCTTTGGAAGAAAGAAGAGAAAAGCCTTTGAGAGGTCTAAAGGAGTCCAGAGCAGTACGTATACTGGAAGGCATTCCAAGGGCCGGCATACACCATTGGACTGGGGAAAGCCAGAGGAATGGTGCTGTAGAGCTAGGAATCTCCAGAGGGTACCTGTGAGGGAGACGGCTGCACGTGGAAGGGACCCTAGGACCCATGCCAGAAGGTATGTGAAGAGAGATCCAGTGTCCAGGGATCTGGATTGGAAGGCTGGGCATAAGAACTGGACTACATACTGGCCAGGCTATATAGAGAGGAACTCTAACAGCAATGGAAGCTCAGGTATGAACACTGATCTATGCCCTAGCTATAACCTTGAAAGACAGCAGGGAAACAAGTATTCTCCTGAAAGTGCTCCATTGAGAGATTCATCTGTGCCAATCCATGATATTGAACCCATGCTTGTTGAAGAAGGGGGAATGATTGCAGATGAAGAATGTGTTTATATGGACTGCTCTCTGTCCAAACTCCTTTGGTGATTTTCTGTTATAAAGTACAGCAACCATCACAAAGAAATACAAACTTGTTCTTTAATCTACTCAGAAAAGGTCCTGAGTAAGATTTCAAGCCACACAGTAGGAAGCAAGCAAGCTAAGGGGTTTCAGCTGGATAACTGCTAGCAATTGAGCCTTACCTAATTGCTTGTGAGCTAGGAGAGAATCACTTCTGAATCTATGTAGAAAGATATAAGAAGTTAACCTGAAAAGAACAGTTTTTCCCTTCTTTGTGGATCTTGTTGGTTGTTTGATACATGCTAAGAAAATATTAGCTAAGCCTACAGAAAAGACCAGTTTGTTACCAACCAGGTCTTTATTCTTTTCATTTGATTGCCTGACAAGTTCAGCTGTTTTCCTGATTTTGTTTTTCCAAGTTTAACACTGAAAGCAAGTATCCTGTTTTATGTGCTACCAAGCATATCTGTGTTGGGAGAAATAACCCCATAAATAAATATCTTATTGGCTTTAACACTTGAGCACAACTAAATTATTGTCAGCAGCTGTGTCTGGTGTGAATGAACTACATTGCCCACAATCCCTTGCAAATCATATAGATATATGCACTTGCCAAGACTGTGAAGATTCTCACCCAGGCAGCCGTCTGACAACCTTTAAATGGCTTTAAAAAGGGAGAGAGATGAAGCCTGATGTATAGATAGAGGTAGTTTGTTCCAGGCATAAGGAGCAGAAAGATGAAAGGAACAAAGTCTGGAGTTGGCAGTGGAAGAAAAGGACATAGAGAGAAACAAGCCAGTGGAAGAGCGGAGTTCACGAGGAGGGGTGTAGGGAGAGAGGAGAGAGGAAAAGTAGTGAGGAGCAGTAGAATGAATGCATTTATAGATCAGAAGGAGAAGTTTGAATTGGGTATGCAAGTGGAAGGGGAGCCAAAGAAGTGATTTGAGAATATTAGGGCTTGCAGAAGATTAGCCACGCAGCAGAGTTCTGAACAGATTGAAGGGGAGAATGATGACTCATAGGGAGACAAGCAAGGAGGAGGTTGCAATAGGAGGTAACTAAAGAGTGGCTAAGGGTGGCATGCAGAGTGGTAACTAAAGGGGTTGGATGTCCAGAATGAACATCAAAGCCCCTGTAGACACTGGGACCCGATTCTAGGTCCAGAGCTCCCTGCATGTTCAGGCCATCTGTGCGGCGAGCTCTGGATGGGGACTGGAGGGGGCAGTGATAGGGAGGAGAGTGAGTGGTAAGGGGATGGCCCTATGACCCCAGACATATTGGGAGATAGGTGGGGGACCTATTCCATATCAGTGGTGGAATAGGTCCCCCCTGAGTGTGGCAATCCACAGAGGTGGACCACTCCGAAAGGTAGGAAGGGCACAAGAGTTTCCCCGCAGCCCAACCCCAGCCTCAGCAGGCCTGTTTGATGGCCAGATGGCGGGGAAAGAGGCCAATCTGCATCCGGGGGTGAGCACAGCTGCTGCATGGCGTCCTGGTATCATGGCAACAGGACACCACAGTACCAGGCTCCATGCAGGAGCTGTGACTGGGCTGGATGGGGAAGGTGTGGGGCATTCAAGGGCCCAGAATTGGGGCAGGTTCTGCCTGTCCAGGCCTGTTGCACAAGATTCTGATCCCACAGGATCCTTTTCTGAATGGGGCTCCACGTGTTTTAGTAGTGTGTTCAGAAAGGAAGGGTTAAATTTTGTTAATGTTATATAGAAAGAAATGACAAGTCTTAGCAATCTGTTGGATATCTGTGGAGGAGAGGGAGGAGTCAAAAATGATCCCAATGATGTGGCTGGGGAAATAGGAAGTAAAACAGTGTTATCTACAGAGGCAGAGAAAAGAGGAAGGGGGAGGATGGTTTAGGGGGAAAAATATGAAGTTCAATTTTGGCCATGTTCAATTTCAAACAGCTGTGAGACATCCAGGCAGCGATGCCAGATAGGCAGGCAAAGATACGGGCCTAGAGTGTCAGAGAAATATCAGGTCTAGTTAGATCTGAGAGTCATCAGCACAAAAATGATACTGAAAGCCATGGGAGGAGATAAGACCCCCAAGGGAATGGGTATAGAGAGAGAAAAGAGAGGGTCCAGAATAGACCCTTGGGTACACCAACTAAGAGTGGGATAGTAGTAGTGGAGGAACCACCAGAACAAATACTGAAAGAACGATGGGCGAGATAAGAAAAGAGCACGGACAATACGGAGCCCCTAGAACCAAGTGAGGACAATGTGTTGAGGAGAAGGTAGTGTCAAAAGCAGCAGAAACGTCAAGAAGAATGAGGACTGAGAAAAGGTCCTTGAATTTAGCCAGGAACAAGTCGCTGAAGACTTTGACAAGAGTCGTTTCAGCATAATGAGAAACTTATGCAGTGCCGCATAACTCATTATATTGTTGCATAAAGTAGACTGTATTTATTCATCGTGTCTCCTTGTTAAGGGACTGGTTATTTATACCCTATTTTACCTGTTATACCTGCTTAATGCATACCCAAGTTTAATTTTCCTGTTTAATGTATACCCAAGTTATTATACCTGTTTCACTGTAAGCACAAATCACGAAATTGAGATGTGCAACTCTTATGTTCATTGTAAACCGCACTGATGTCGAATAGCGCGGTATAAAAGAGACTGCAAATAAATAAATAAATAAATAATGTAAGGGACAAAAACAAGATGGAAATGGATCAAAGGGAGCTTCAAAGGAGAGAAATTAAAAGCAACAGCAGAGAGCTGCACATTTAAGAAGTTTGGAAATGAAGGAAAGAAGAGAGATGGATTGATAACACAGGTACACTAAAAAATTTTTTTTTTAAACTGCCTCTAATGTTTTGATTGATTTTTACGTTTTTTGGTGCGCTGAATCCAAATCTGGTAACCAATTTGCTCCATCACGTACAGATTTTTTGCTACATTGGGTTAGCAGTTTGAGGTGAATGTTTCAGATTGAGTGCAATCGAGATAAAAGTTTCTTGGATGAATTCTTTATACTAATTGTTTAGTAGTTATTCAAATAAGAATAAAGAAAATTGTAACAAGGCAGCACATAAGAATAGAGTAATGTCAACAAAACACACTGTGATGGTAGCAAAATTGTCTGCACTTAAAACAGCCACATACATGTGCACAAACATTGAGCATATAAGAGCGAGGTTAGACACAAAGCAAAGCAAAGAAATGTGCAAAAAATGTTGTACAGGTATGTATGTAAGAATAGAAAACACAAACCGCACCATTGCAATACATGAAGACAAACACCCGATGGTGTGAAAATAAAATTCTAATAAATGAGATCCGACACTGTGGTAATAACTAGCAAATTTTTATTTCAAAGTTTAGTAAAAACACGATATTTGTCAACACAGTTTAGATTTTAAAGTCATTCTTGGGTCAATCAATCTCCTGGTGGGCCCGTTTCTTCTTCCCCCGAATGCTTCTCTTGGTGCGCTGCTTGGCGTATTTTTCATCTGGGGTTTCCCGCAGCAGCAACCAGCAGAAATCAGCCATCATAGTGGTGTTCCATCTTCCTTGGTACCTTCTCTCTGCGTCCTTGATGTCCTGGTGAAACCTTTCACCTTGTTCTTCACTGTACGCCCCCAAGTTTTCGGGAAAGTAGTTCACATGGGAGTGCAAGAAATGGACTTTCAGGCTCATGTTACAGCCTTGTTCTTTGAAGGCATTGAGCATCCTGGCAACAATATCCTTATAGTTCTCATCCCGCCTGTTCCCCAAGAATTTGAGAACAACTTCCTTGAAGGAATCCCAGGCTTCTTTTTCCTTCTCAGACATCGTTTCAGCGAATGCTCCATCTGAAATGAGTTTCCTTATATCAGGGCCAACAAACACTCCTTCCTTTAGCTTTGCTTCAGAAAGTCGAGGGAACTTTGAGCAAAGGTACCGAAAGCACTCACCATCTTTTGGAAGGGACTTGATGAATTGCTTAATGAGACCCAACTTAATGTGGAGAGGTGGTAATAGAATTTTATCACGAGGTACCAAGCTCTCATGAAGAACATTTTTCTCACCGGGTCTCAAATACTCCCGAATTGGCCAGTCTTTTTTCCCCCAGTGTAGGTCGCGGGCCTGGCTATCCCACAAGCAAAGGAAGCAGGGATATTTGGTGAAACCGGATTGCTGCCCTAATAGCATGGATAGAATTTTAAAGTCTCCACAAATCATCCACTTATGCTCATCATAACGAATCTTCTGAAGAATCAGGGCCAAATTCTCGTATTTTTCTTGGAGAATAACAGAGTTAGCAATAGTAACTGAAGCGAATGTGTTGCCATTATGAAGAAGAACACCTTTTATGCTGTCTTTTGGCGAATCAATGAACAGCCGCCATTCAGCAGGATCATACTTGAGTTTAAACTTTTCCATCACTCCGTACATATCGTTGCAAAATACCAAATCTTCCTCTTTGCTGAAATACTTCAAAAATTGTGTCTCGCGGTTGCGGTACCAATAAAAAGTTGTTCCTGGTGACAATAGATTTTTCTGTTTAAGCCGAGAACCTAGCAGTTGGGCAGCATCTTTTGGGAGTCCTAAATCCCGGACTAAATCATTCAATTCAGCTTGAGAGAAAAGTTCAGGTTTCGGATCTGGTTCAGTTTCAAACTCGGAAGTACTGGACTCATCGGGAAAAGCCATCTGATGAGTCTCATCATGATCAGAACCGTCCACACAAATATGATCCAAAGATTTTGGTGGTTCAGGCACAGGTACTTCGTTGCTATGAGGCATAGGCCTAATTGCTGAGGGAAGGTTGGGGTAACTTATTACGTTCTTATTTTTTAAGTTGTTTCCCTTCACAATGCAAGAGCAAAAATAGCAGTCACTGCTGTGGTCTCTTTGTTCACGCCACATCATAGGTATTCCGAAACGAAATGCTTGTTTTTTACCTTTCATCCATAAGCGTAGATCTTCCTCACATGTCTTGCACACTCTGTGAGGAGCCCACGGTTTGTCTTGATCGCCTAACTTCAAACTGAAATAGGCGAAATATACTTTTTTAATAACTGCAGAAATGTTCCTCTGCCGCTTTTTCACGGTATATTCCCCACAAATAAAACAAAAACTGTCCGGAGAGTTGACGCAACCTCTGGCTCTGTGAGCCATCACAAATACACAGCACTGCAAACTACAACTGTAGTGAACCACTTCGAAATAAAGCTGGATTACGACTGAGCAAACAAAAGGTAATAATGAACTTGCAAGAAACTGAAATTTGACAGGAACGTTCATGTCGCAACCACCGTGTTTGAGCGAGCGAACGAGGCGAGGCGAACAGGAAAGAACATGCGCCAGCGCGAGTATTGGATTTAGCCCCCCGCCTCCCAATTGTCCTGTTAATGTATAAAATGAATACAAAACACTCTAAAATATCATGAGGAAGTGTTTCTAGTTAGTTAACCATTACAACCTCTATTTTGGGCCAAGAAAATAAACTGCAGTCGGCTAAAAAGAAATTATGTGAACATTCCTTATATGGGTAAGAAATCTAATTTTGCAAGAAAACGTGACGTGATGGAACATTTTGGTTATTTTTCCTGGATTCAGCACCCCAAAATCTATAGGAATCAGTTGCAAAACTGGAGGCAGTTTTTTGGTAGTGTACCTGTGTAATTTGAAGAACAAGCAGGGTCAAGTGAAGGTTTCTTGAGGAGAGAAGTGACTGCAACATGCTTGAAGGCTGCAGGGACAGTTACAGTGGAGATTGATAGGTTGAGAATAAGTGAGATGGAAGGGATGACAGGAGGAGATGACGTTAAGGAGACAGGTAGGGATAGGATCAGAGGAACAGGTAGTAAGTTTAGAGGAGGAAAGAAGAAGTGAGGTTTCCTCTTTGGAGATCTTCGAAAAGGATGAAAGGATAACAGAGATTGAGGGAGAAAGTTGATATTGAAGAGGGGGAAGAGGAGATGAAGCTGATCTTGTGGGGAATTGGAATGTAATCTAGTGGACTTTGTCATGGAAACTGTCAGCTAGGCTTTGGGCAGGAAGAGAAGGAAGGGTCAGCGGCAGAGGTGTCTTGAAAAAAGAGTTGAGAAGAGACTGTGGGGGATCAGAGACAAGAGAGTCAGATGGATATAGTAGTTTTGCTGGCGAGTGCTAAGGCTGACTGGGAGGAAGCAAGAATGAATTTCAAGGTTCGCTACCAATACAAAATCCTTATTCTTACACATAGGGCCCTCCACACAAGCACGCCCCAGTACCTTTCCGATCTCATTTACCTCCAACCCGTACCTCGCCTTCTTCGTTCTTCCCACGGCAATCACCTTTTCCTACCTTCCCCCAAAAATGCACACCTTGAGTCAACCCGCCGTGCCGCTTTCTTCTTTGCAAGTCCCGCTCTCTGGAATTCTCTCCCACACTCCCTCCGCATTGAAATGTCCTTTCCCCGATTCAAGACCCTCCTTAAGACCTATCTTTTTCACCAAGCCTTCAACCTCCCTGACCCCACCTAGAAATCTACATGTCATCTATTAAGTCATCCCCACTTCACCAGCCATGCTTCCTATACCTCCCATCAATTTACACAATCCTGACTTCCCTACTCCCCGTAACCCCTCGGACCCTTGGACACCTCCTATTTTAACCACCCAGCCCTTACCTACCCTCACCTCCTCACCCCCCCTTCCCCCCACCCTCCCCATTTCTCTTCTGTGCTTGTATTGACATCTGTCCTGCTCTATCTTTCCACCTTTATCTCTCGCTCCTTTCCTATCAATTTTTGGCGTTCCTTTCTCCCTTTATTTTCTAGCAGTCCATTACATTGTACACCGCCTTAACGCTTTGGTACAGGGCGGTTTATCAAATATTCTGAATAAAGATAAAGATAAAGATAAAAGTGAAGAAAGTCAGAAAGGGAGCGGTATTTGAGCCAAATGCGTTCAGCTGAGCGGACACAGGAGCGTAGATAACGGGTAGTTGAAGACAACACTAGCACTGATAATAATAATAATAAGCTAAATTAAGTTAAAACCAGTCAACACTGGCTGTGATGTGCCACATATAAAATCATGATAATAATAATAGTAAAGAATTCTACAAATATTTCAGATGAATTTCTTTCATCTTTTTTTTTAAAAATTTTATCTTTATTTGCATTTGTACAAGAACACTCAAGCATTCACATGAATGACCAAGAAAAATATGGAATATCTTAAGTTATACAAATAGAAAAAAAAAACCCTAAAGGAAGAAAAAACATAATCCATATATTAGTCCACAAGAAAAATCAAAAGGAAAAAATGGGGAGGCACCAAGAAAATATAATACAACAAGACGCCATATTACAATTACAATCACAATCATAATTAAGCCCTTGCTATCAAGAAATACAAAATAAAAAGGCAGGTTAAGACTTAAGCGTCAGCCGTGTGGGAAATCACATCTACCTTAATATCTTCACTTGCAATAAGGAACTCAATGAGCTGCTTGGGCTCAAAAAAAAAAAGGAAATTTTTACCTTGATAGGAAATATAACAACGAGAGAGAAATTTTAACAAAAAAGTAGCCCCCATTGACAGGGTCCTCCCCCGATAGGCCAGAAACTCCTTTCTCCTTAACTGGGTAGCACAAGAAAGGTCAGGAAAAATACAAACTTAAGATCCCAAGAATTTCTCATTTATGTTCCTAAAGAAAGAACGAAGAATCAAAACCTTATCGGATTCCAGTGCTAGGGTAACAAGCATAGTGGTTCTCTCAGTTATCACCTCCAAAGAACTTTCCAAAAACCCACTCAAGTCCCCAGTCCCTAAGGGCAGATCCTCTGAACCTGCTCTGGCAGTATCACCAGTACTGACAGACAGGTATTGTACTCTGATCAGGGGAGACAAATGCTCCTGTGGGATCTTGAGTACCTCACAGAAGTATTTCCTCACCATTTCCAGGGGGGACATTAGAGGAGACCTTGGAAAATTCAGTAAACAGAGATTATTCCTTCGTCCTTGATTCTCCAACTGTTCCATCTTCCTAGCCAATACCGGTCTGTCTTTAATCAAAGCCACATGCTCCTCACGAAGGCGTCCCAGATCTTCTTTCAATTGAGATATAGCACCCGCCTGCACCTCTTGGCTCCTGGAAGTCTCAGACATAACCAATTTCATATTAGAAAGTTCAGTACTCACTTTACCCACAACAGCAGATAGAGAAGAAGTCAAGGCAGTCATGGCATCCCACAGCGCATCTAAAGTAGTGACAGCGAGTTTAACCAAACCCTGACTAGCAGGAAGCTGCACTCCTCCAATCTCCATCAGCCGCAGATCCACCGCGGGAGGAATCAAATCAACTGCAACAACTCCATCCAACTGCTGCAGTGATCCGAAATGCAAAACTGAAACCTCCAATGAGTGCCCCTCATTTCCAGACACCGGCGTGCTCTCCAGCAAGCTGGGAAAGGGAGGAAAGAGCACTGTGTCTGCCGAAGACAAGCTTCCTGGTTAAGTCAGGGGAACATGCTGCTTCAGGGACAAATTCACCCCTGATGCACCCAGGACAGCAAACACATCTTCATGCTGTGCGGCAAAGATGCTGCTCCAGAACCAGCAGCAACAAATCCGCAGAGGTCCAACGTTTTCTGGCCAGCAACAGGAGGCAGTGACGAACCCGAAGGTAAAACCGCCTGCCTCCTTTTCCTCCGCCCCATAAAAAATGAGCGCAGAGTTCACAGCTGCAAACACAGACCATTCACTGCAGAGCTGCCGCCGGAAAACCACTTCCTGCTGCCATCTTGCCTTATGAATTTCTTTAATTTTGAGGCATTTTGAGGCACCTTAAGCCATCAATGAAATATATTTTCTCTTTATCATAGAATCCCTTAAGAAAAAAAATAGATTTATCTTTTTATACTTCTCTTTTATAAGTCTTTTTCAAGATTTGAAACCAGGAAATAAAATGCACTCTAAAGAGCTGTGGCGTGCAAAGCTGCAGTGTGAAAAGTAACTGCAAATTAAGGCTTCTATGTGGTTCAGTATAAAAATAGCAATTGTCCTGATCTGGCTCGCCCTCTCATTTAGGAATGTGCCGACTATGTGTTCTCTTGATGTATTTTCCTCCACTTCTGGAACTCTGTATAACAGTAAACAAATATTTAGTTTTGATATTTAAAGATTAAGAAATAGGCATTTATTTTGAGCCTGTGAAGCAGATGAGTATCAAGGAAAAATCTAAATGTTGCAATTTTTTTTCTAGTCTTTTTAAATTTAGAGTTCAAGAGACATAGGCTCACAAAATATGATTCTTCATTTTTTTTAAAGCATTTATTTAGGATTTATAAAATATTACAACCAAAGAAGACAAACTAGCATCCCCCCCACCCCTACCATCCCTGGCTCCACAACAATGGTGAGTAAAACATCAAGATGTGGCAAATACATTGCAAACATCATGAGGTAATTATAACAAAATCTAAAGATTTCCATTTAAGGTTACAATGTGTGGTCCTAAATGTATGAACAGAATAGGCTGCTTCGTATTTCTGGTACAAACAAACCATATTCCACCAATGATGTCCCTCTATGTCCATAGAGGTTTTCCAATGATTAATAATCAGCTTCAAGGCAATGCTCAACAGTATGTCAAAAAGGGGTTGGTCCTTTTTGAGTAGAGACGATATACCTTCCAGAGACTGCACACGCTTTGCCCACTCTCTGCCCCCATGCCACCCTCATTCCTCACAGCACTCACAGTGGCTCTTTACGTGCAGGGGGTCTGGGAGGCAGCATAGGCTGAAGGCAGATAGTGAGACTGGACATCCCGTCAGGATGTCCAGCCCTGCTATTCGCCTTTGTAGATCTGTCCCTTAGTGGGATAGAATGGATAGATGCATATCGATAGTTTACTCTTTCAAAACATACAAGGATTAGGGGACATGCCACTAATCTAAAAAGTAATATATTTAAAGCAGATAGCAGAAAATATTTTTTCTCTCAACGTAAAATTAGTCTTTGGAACTCATTGTCAGCAGATGTGGTAAAATTAGGTAGTGTAGCTGGGTTTAAAAAAGGTTTGGACAAATTCCTGGAGGAAAAGTGCATAACTGTTAAGCAGAAAATTACAGCTTATTTCTAGAGATAAGTAGCATGGAACTGGCTACTTTTGGGATATGTTAGGTACTTGTAACCTGGATTGACTATCTATGGAAGTGGCATTTTGCATGATGAACCTTTGGTCTGACCCAGTATGACAATTCTTATGTTATGTTCTTGCATCACTGATAATTTTGCTTCAAGAGTTACTGATTTTTCCTGCAATGTTGTGACTACCATTACCTGCAGTTCATTTTTTCCTATAACTACTGAACAGATTTTGGAATTACTGATGGGATTAAATAATAGGGATGTGCAGGCAGAAAACGTTTTGTTTCATTTCCTGGGTCAAATGCAGGTTGTTTTGTTATGATTTAATACATTTTTTTAAAATACATTTTCATTTCAGGGCAATTTTGCTAATTAAAGAGGAAGCTGTGGCTGCTGCCCAAATGACAAACATAGCTGAAAGGTTACTAGAGGTTTCAGGCAAATTTAAAAAAGGAACTAGCTTTTTTTCTCACAGCTTGAGACAGCTGTTAAACCAGGGACCTTTGGGCTAGAAAGCAGGCATCTTGCAGAAGAACCATCATGTATCCATGAGAGCTGGTTCTAGCCATTCTGCTCTTAACGTTTACATTGCTGGTGATTTTCATTCTAGTTTCCTGATTGGCCTGAAGTTTGTCTGTTATGGAGCTCTATGGAAAATGATATCTGGATTTTTTTGCCCTGTAAATCCATTGACTTCTGCTGTAGAGATTCCAAAGATTTTTCTTTACTATATTCTTGTGCCAGAAATTCTGTGAAATCGTGTCTAAGTATCCTATCAGAGTCTTTACTAAGCCTAATCCGGAACCTGGTTGATCCTGCAAAGGAATTGAAGTTTGACTTCCCTGGTTCTCGGCCTGCTGATCTAACCATTAGCCTACTCCTCCACTCCAAGGAGTATAAAAGTATGGTATATCTTATGCTCTTATGCTGGACTGATGGACCTTTTGGGGTATGTTTATCAAAGAATGCACCAGTAGCGCAAGTATGGGCTGTGATTCTAGCCACGAGGCCCATGCTAATTCAGGGTGTGTGTGCATCTGTCTCTCTGCCGTTGGTGCATTTCAAAAACATGGCACCATGGGCATCATGAAAACTGGCACATGGTTGCACTTAAAGCCACCCATGCTAAAATGGCAACATTCACAGTTAACACACAATCATATCCCTGCACTTACCACAATGCACTTTCAATGCACACCTTCTGCCCCCATCCTGCACTGTCTCTGCTCAATTGTGGTGCACTTACTATGTGTTAAAGCCTTCATCAATGGTTAACATGGGTAAACATGTCCCTTGGTCTGATACATTATGACATTCCTTAGGATATTATGACTACACAAACATTCCCACCTTCTTTGTAGCAGGTGTAAATTAGTGTAAGATAATTTGTGCTCTATTGGGGATTACTTTAGTACACAATGACACTGTCAGCACGCCCATGTCATACTGAAGCAATCACAGCCTGACATACTGCTGCATAAACCTGTAAATAGTTATAAACTGTATAAAGTTAGCTAAAATGTAAATGTATCTAGTTCAGACCGTTCGTGGTTCCACAACCAGACCTGTGGCATACCTGTGCACAAATAGCTGAGTTGTATATAGTTTCCCCTGTTAACCCAAGTTATAATACCTGTTCTCTGTAATGTGCACTGTGTGCTCCGCCACTTTGCACAAGTTGTTGTGACCTGTAAACCGTGCAGATTTTAAAGAACGCGGTATAGAAACAATTTAAAATAAAAATAAATAAATAAAATAATTTAGTTTAGTTCAGTTTATAGATCAGTATGCAAAAGCATTTATCCATATAGCTGCAGCAAATTACTTTCAGCACATGTAGGGCTGCAAAAGTCCAGGGGAGTGGTACAGTATAAGGGGTGAAGTATTTCTGTCCACAAAAGAAGAGTGGGATCTGAGCTTGATTTGTTTCTGATGATCTTAAGGTGGCTAAACAGGTAGAAAACGCAACAGTCAAAGCCAGAAGGATGCTTGGATGCATAAGAAGAGGAATGACCAGCAGGAAAAAGGAGGTGATAGTGCCTCTGTATAAGTTTCTGATGCAATCTCATTTGGAGTATTGTGTGCAATTCTGGAGACCGCACCTTCAAAATGATATAAACAGGTTGGAGTCTGTACAGAGGGTGGCCACTAAAATGGTTAGTGGTTGTTAGAAAGCATATGAGGACAGACTTAAGGATCTTAATATGTATACTTTAGAGGAAAGGAGGGATAGAGGTGATATGATTGAGATGTTTAAATACCTCCATGGCATAAATACACAGGAGGAGAGCCTCTTTTGAATGAAAGCAAGCTCTGCTACAAGGGGACATAGGATGAGGGTGAATGGGGATAGATTCAGGAGTAATATGAGGAAATATTTCTTGACAGAAAGAGTGGTAGATGCGTGGAATAGTCTCCCAGTTGAGGTGGTAGAGATGAGGACAGTATCTGAATTCAAAAAAGCATGGGGCAAACACAGAGGATCTCTAAATGGAAAAAGGGGACAGCTGTAGTAGTTGATATGGAAGGACAGACTAGATAGGCCATGTGGTCTTTTTCTGTCATCATTTTTCTATGTTTAAGTGTGAAGACGTTTGCCGCTGCTGTTGCTGTGTTGGTATCACTAGGCCCTCTTCTGTCCTGGGCCCCCTGCATTGCGGGGGCTGCTTGGGCAGTCTTTATATCACTAATTGAAGTCAATGGAAAGTTAAAACTTCACTTCTATAATAAAATAAAGTTTGAGCACTATCAGGGCAGTAAAAAACAGTGCAAATCTTTGGTGGCGTTTGCTGTATCCAAAGTAAATCTCGTTGAGCTCAATAACATACTTTTTCCTGCTAATGTCTGTGCAGCGCTGCATATGACTTGTAGCGCTATACAAATGCTCAGTAGTAGTAGTAGTAGTAGTAGTAGTAAGATTAGTGCAGGAGTCTACTTCTAGTTTTTTTTTTAAGTGCCTTCAAGTCAACACTGACTCCTGGTGACCCAGCAGCCTCTGACTTTTCCTAGCAAGGGAAAGATTACCCAAGTTAAATTTAACACCTGAGGTTAAAAGTATTATAATTAAAATGAACAAAGTCATATCTTGTATAAACGGATCATTTATTAACATCACCAAAAGAAACTGAATACAATATTGTGCTGCTAATATTATAACTGCGAGAATACTACCAAATTAAGTGCAGGGCCAGAAAAAAAAGAGAACCATAACTTGGAAAAAGTGCATTGAAGGAAAAATGCAATCATTGCATGCATAGGTATCCCTGATAGAGGGTATCTAAAAAGATTAAGATCATTAAAGGTACTGAAGAAGATCCAAGACATCAAGCTGAAACATGCTGTATTAACAGAAGAACTGAAATTTATGTTTCAGCAATAAATTGAAAGTAGCAGCAGAAGCGCAAAACTTGCAAAGATAGCAAGAAAATAGAAAAGAAAGATATCAAAATAAACTATTTTGAGAGAACCCAAAACAGCTCTACAGGGAATTAGGAAAGAACATTAATATAGCGAAAACATCACCAGCCACGGCTAAAACAGAAACCTTCTGGAGAAGCCACTATAGAATCTCTATGGATTGAAATTCCATGTTAAAAGGCGAAGGGGAAGGCGATGGCAGTGGGGGTGTACTACTGACCCCCTGGCCAGAATGAACAAATGAATGATGAAATGCTCAAAGAAATCAGGGAAGTTAACAAAAGTTACAGCACAGTAATAATAATGGGTGATTTCAATTCCCCAGAATCGACTGGGTCAGTGTCACGGCACGACATGCTAGGGAGATAAAGTTTCTAGATGAAATAAAAGACTGCTTCTTGGAGCAGTAGGTTCATGAACTGACCAGAGAGGAAGCTATGGACCTAGTCCTTAGTGGAACACAAGATCTGGTGCAAGAGAAAAGGGTGTTGGGGCCACTTGGCAATATGATCATAGCATGATCACATTTGATTTAATAAATGGAGGAAGGACGTCAAGGGAATCCACAGTACTAAAAGGGAGACTATGATAAAATGAGGAAAATAGTTAAGGAGCAGTTGCAAAGGTTAAAGATTTATATCAAGCATAGGGGTTATTTAAAAATACTATCTTGGAAGCCCAGACCAGCTGTAATCCATGCTTTTAAAAAAGTGGAAGAATGTCCAAAAAACTGCCAACATGTTTTAAAGGTGAGGTCAGAGAAGCTGTTGCCAAAAAAAAAAGCATCTTTCAGGAAATAGAAAAAGGGGCCAAATCACAAAAAGTCAAAACAACATAAGCACTGGCAAGTTAGATGCAAGGCATTGATAAGGCAGGCAAAGAGAGAATTTGTGAAGGAGCTTGCTATGGAAGCAAAAACGTGTAATAAAGACTTTTTCAAGTAAATTTATAGCAAAAAACCTGTGAGAGAGCTAACTGGACCAATAGATGATAGAGGGATAAAAAGCCATAGCATAGAGACTGAATGAATTCTTTGCTTTGGTCTTTAGTGAGGAAGATGTAGGGATGCTGCCCATGACTGAAATGGTATTTAAAGGTGATGCCGAAGAAGAATTGAAGAAATATCGATACACGGGAAGATGTATTACAACTATTTGATAAACTGAAGAGTAGCAAATCACCTGGGCCAGATGGTATACATCCAAGGATGTTGAAAGAATTGAAATATGACATTGCAGACCTACTATAAGTAATCTGTGAACTATCATTTAAATAACACAGGTACACTAAAAAAAAATTTTTTAAACTGCCTCTAATGTTTCGATTGATTTTTACGATTTTTGGTGCGCTGAATCCAAATCTGGTAACCAATTTGCTCCATCACCTACAGATTTTTTGCTACATTGGGTTAGCAGTTTGAGGTGAACGTTTCAGATTGAGTGCGATCGAGATAAAAGTTTCTTGGATGAATTCTTTATACTAATTGTTTAGTAGTTATTCAAATAAGAATAAAGAAAATTGTAACAAGGCAGCACATAAGAATAGAGTAATGTCAACAAAACACACTGTGATGGTAGCAAAATTGTCTGCACTTAAAACAGCCACATACATGTGCACAAACATTGAGCATATAAGAGCGAGGTTAGACACAAAGCAAAGCAAAGAAATGTGCAAAAAATGTTGTACAGGTATGTATGTAAGAATAGAAAACGCAAACCGCACCATTGCAATACATGAAGACAAACACCCGATGGTGTGAAAATAAAATTCTAATAAATGAGATCCGACACTGTGGTAATAACTAGCAAATTTTTATTTCAAAGTTTAGTAAAAACACGATATTTGTCAACACACTTTAGATTTTAAAGTCATTCTTGGGTCAATCAATCTCCTGGTGGGCCCGTTTCTTCTTCCCCCGAATGCTTCTCTTGGTGCGCTGCTTGGCGTATTTTTCATCTGGGGTTTCCCGCAGCAGCAACCAGCAGAAATCAGCCATCATAGTGGTGTTCCATCTTCCTTGGTACCTTCTCTCTGCGTCCTTGATGTCCTGGTGAAACCTTTCACCTTGTTCTTCACTGTACGCCCCCAAGTTTTCGGGAAAGTTGTTCACATGGGAGTGCAAGAAATGGACTTTCAGGCTCATGTTACAGCCTTGTTCTTTGAAGGCATTGAGCATCCTGGCAACAATATCCTTATAGTTCTCATCCCGCCTGTTCCCAAAGAATTTGAGAACAACATCCTTGAAGGAATCCCAGGCTTCTTTTTCCTTCTCAGACATCGTTTCAGCGAATGCTCCATCTGAAATGAGTTTTCTTATATCAGGGCCAACAAACACTCCTTCCTTTAGCTTTGCTTCAGAAAGTCGGGGGAACTTTGAGCAAAGGTACCGAAAGCATTCACCATCTTTTGGAAGGGACTTGATGAATTGCTTAATGAGACCCAACTTAATGTGGAGAGGTGGTAATAGAATTTTATCACGAGGTACCAAGCTCTCATGAAGAACATTTTTCTCACCGGGTCTCAAATACTCCCGAATTGGCCAGTCTTTTTTCCCCCAGTGTAGGTCGTGGGCCCGGCTATCCCACAAGCAAAGGAAGCAGGGATATTTGGTGAAACCGGATTGCTGCCCTAATAGCATGGATAGAATTTTAAAGTCTCCACAAATCATCCACTTATGCTCATCATAACGAATCTTCTGAAGAATCAGGGCCAAATTCTCGTATTTTTCTTGGAGAATAACAGAGTGAGCAATAGGAACTGAAGCGAATGTGTTGCCATTATGAAGAAGAACACCTTTTATGCTGTCTTTTGATGAATCAATGAACAGCCGCCATTCAGCAGGATCATACTTGAGTTTAAACTTTTCCATCACTCCGTATATATCGTTGCAAAATACCAAATCTTCCTCTTTGCTGAAATACTTCAAAAATTGTGTCTCGCGGTTGCGGTACCAATAAAAGGTTTTCACCAGGCTAAGTTGCTCTGCTAATTGTTGGTCACTAGAACTGTAGAGTTTCAGATCATCTATAAATCACAGATTGTAAGTTGCTTCTGGGTTGGCACCATCTTTAGGATTCAAGCTAAATCCATACCCCCAAAGAGTTGATGAAAGCACCCATTGGATTAAGCACCAAACAAAATAGAAATGGCGACAGGGAATCTCCCTAAAATATTCCTCGCTGGATCTTAATGTTAGGAATGTTGCACTGACCATCTTCATATCTTAAAAAGAGTATGGATTGCCACATTGTCACAGTGAACTTAATGTACTCTATCAAACCAGAATTTATTTATTAATTATTTATTTTTATTTCAGCTTTGCACATATTGCATATACAAACAAAATGAAAACAAGGCCATGCAAATAGAAATAATCTACAGGACTTAACAGATTATATACAGGGTGGCCCAAAAAAGTGAGAACATCTTGTAAATTAAAAGCTTAAATAGTTTACTTATTAACCTTTTTTAGCTATATAACGTCTTCATTTCGACAATTTCCGGTCGCTATCTTTTTTTTAAAATTTGTCAATCATTTACATCTGTCTTTTTGAATTTTTAAATAACCTATATGTTACGAGATGTTCTCACTTTTTTTGGGCCACCCTGTATATATATATATATATATATATATATATATATATATATATAGCAATATCCCATATCAAGGGAAGAAAGAAAGCATAATATCAAAGGAAAAAGAAAAAACATAGGAAAACAAACAGTGATAGAAGGGGAACCAACCTCCTCCACCCTATCATACTTATGAGCCTAAAACTATGAAGGGCCCAAAACCCTTATACTTTCTTATCTGCTAAGAATTTCTCCAGCTGTATATAATCATAAAATACATATGTCACACCCTGCAAGGTAATAATACACTTACAGGGGTAGTGTAAAAAGAAAGTAGCCCCCAATTACACAACTTTAGGCCTCAAGGCCAGAAAACTCTTTCTACGCAACTGAGTATTCCTGGCTACATCTGGGAACACATTGGTTTTTTGACCACAGAATTTTAAATCCTTATATTTAAAGAAGGACTTCAAGAACCTGAAATTATCAGCAATTGAAACAAAGGAAACCAACAAAGTTGCCTGTTTAGCTAGCTCATCACTTGAATCCTTCATGAATTCTGTCAAATCCTGATTGATATCAGGTGACAAGATATCAAGCCCCCTCATCCCCCCTTCCAGCACCCGCTTCCCAAAGGGCCGATAGTAGCATCTCTGAACTGAAACCTTATCCACAAAAA
Organism: Ichthyophis bannanicus; assembly: GCA_033557465.1. Classification (NCBI taxonomy): domain Eukaryota; kingdom Metazoa; phylum Chordata; class Amphibia; order Gymnophiona; family Ichthyophiidae; genus Ichthyophis; species Ichthyophis bannanicus. Next base: position 29,412,441 of record CM066032.1, on the reverse strand, counting down.
CAATACTTCACAAAAATATTTCTCTAACAATATCTCAGCTGACAATAAAATGGTGATGGAAAAATTAAGGAAACGTAAACTGGTTTCTCTAGCAGAATTTTCTAGAGCCTTCAATTTAGAATGAATAGACAGGGAATCCTTTATAGAAGAAACACTGGTCTGTTGCACCACCTGCAATTGACCCTCCAAGCTAGAAATTGTATTAGACATCTCCATCATCCTATTGTCTACTTCTGGAAACTACTGTGCAGATTGGTCAGAAAACAAACACAAATAATGAACAGTATTAGATAATTTAGAGTCTATATTAGCAATTGCTACCCATAAATCTTTTAGGGTAATATCTTGGATAGGCACAGTCAAAGAAGGGCCCGATCTGCATACACTACTGGGACCGAAAGCGGTCGTGGGGTGGAGGCACCAGGAATCCCAGATAAAACAGGGGAAGCAAGAGGAGAAGAAAGCTGTGGAAAGGGACCCGGAGGGGGGGTCCTTTCTAGTGAGCTTAGAACCCCCTCCAGCTGATACCTGTAAAGAGGAAGCAATACCAAAATGTTTGTCTAAAGGTCCTATCACTCCGTGGGGGGCCTGTGCCAACTGAACTTGCGCAGAAGCAGGTCTTTTTGCCTTGCGTTTCCCCATCGAGGATTTATCAGCTCCCAAACAGTACAACACACATACAGTACCTTATCACAATAGGATGAAATACACCCACCAGATCATCGCCAGATCATCAAAGGGGCATCTAAGTATCTTGCCCCTTTAATCACACCCCTTCAGGCCACTTCTCAGAAGGCCTATGGAAATGTTTATCAGCTGTCTTAGGGCCTCAAGCGCTGACATCAAAGGAGAGGGAAGGGGGGGGGGGCAGCCACCCAGATGCCTGCAGTGTCTCACTCCCTGATGTTAACACCTCTGTGGCAGTGCAGCTCACCAAGCCTAAAGTAGACTCCTGTTCTTCCCAACCAGAGTTTATTTTATACATTTCAAGGCAATGTATTATCCAAGAGTGTGCGATGCTGTCAAAAGCTTTCTTATAATCAATCCATGCTATACTGAGATTTCTTAATTTCTTTTTTTTTTTTTTGGATTTCAAAATATTTTATTCAGCAATTCAAGAATACAAACATTCCAAAAACAAACATTTCTAATCAATAAGCAAACTAATACAGTCCACATCATGAGGAGCAAAACAAAACAAAAAATAAAAAGAAAGAAAACTTGCACAAAGAAAACTGCAAGAAAAGGGAAAGCTGACCTAGTCATTTTAAACTCTTTTTTTTACCATCTGATGACAAGAATTCAACCAAGAACTAACTATCAAACCTGTGAAGAATGCGACAAAAGAAAAGTTTCCAAAGCCGATGTTTCCAAGAAGACGTACTTGGTGCCCTTAAAAGTGACTAAACATTTGCAAGGGAATTTAAGGAAAAACGTAGCACCAATAGCCAGGACGCGGGGCTTTAACAATAAAAAGCCCCGACAACGAAGCTGAGTCTTCCTGGAGACATCCGGAAACATATTAATTTTCTCCCCACAGAAAACAGCCTCTTTATTCATAAAATATAATCGTATCACAGCATTTTTTTCAGCCTCAGACGCAAATGATACCAGAAGTGTAGCCCGTGTTGAAATTATATCCCGAGAGGACTCAATGAATGCAGAAACGTCCAGAGAATCCTGGGATACAACAGGGGCAACTCCAGAAGACATCTCCTCTGGGTTTGTCCCTTTATGAGGACTATAAAACAATTTTGTAACATGCGGTTTCATATCTTCACGATAGCCTAAAATTTCCATTAAATATTTGTCAAATAAAATTTGAGGAGACAAGAAACGGGTATAAGGAAAATTTAAACATCTCACATTTGAAGCTCGCAAATTATTTTCTAATATTTCTTGCTGAGTATGCAAAGTAATACTATCCTTAATGAAATACATTGAAGAATTTTGTAACACATTACACTGAGCTTACAATTTCTGGCATTTTTGATCCCATACAGCAATCTGAGAGTCATGCTGGGCAAATTTCGCCACAGAGTCCCTTGAAAAATCTGAGAATTGAGACACAACCGAACTAAGTGAAGATTCAATCCTAGACAGAACCCGCCACACATCCGAAAGGGAGATTTCCTGTGAGTCCACAGGTACAGACGATAAACCGTCCCAGTGTGCTGAAGCAAAACCCTCCGGGACCTTCAAGACCCGGGGTAAAGGAACAATCCCAAGAACTATGGAGGGCCCAGAAGGGGATAAAGATGGCAAGCAATCCAACTGCTGCAGCAATACCTCCTTTACTGTGAGGAGGTAACTGGGACGATCTTTCCATTACCAACAGAAGGGGAAGAGATACTAACCCCCAAAGATATCGAGGAGCTGTCACTGGGGAGCTGAGTCTCAGACGGAACAACTACCTTAGCCTCCATATTTCCCACGGCGACTAAATGCCTATCCATAGGACCGGAAACTTTGACAACTTTAGTAGGATTCACAGTACTCACATTTTGATGACGTTTCCTGCGTTTACCCATCCTACAAGACCAAGGACCAGCTCTCCGGCTCCTCGAGCGCCAAAGGAGCGCATAAGGAGCATTACCAGCCCCTTAATAACGTGCCCCTTTAGAATGCGACCGCTACTGCGTACCGCGTAGCAGTCATGCTGTTAAGGCCCCCTGGATGACGTCAGGGCTAGGCGCCGCAAAGATGGACCGGGTGCTCTGGGCTGCTGAGGAGACTCCCAACGCGGTGCACAGGGCAGACAGCCAACTTCTTTCCTCACATGCTCCCAGCCACTGAGAGGCTCCGCCGAGCTTTAAGGCCCCCTGGATGACATCAGGGCCAGGCGCCGCACAGATGGACTGGGTGCTCCGGGCTGCCGAGGAGACTCCCAACGCGGTGCACAGGGCAGACAGCCAACCTCTTTCCTCACACGCTCCCAGCCACTGAGAGGCTCCGCCGAGCTTTAAGGCCCCCTGGATGACGTCAGGGCCAGGCGCCGCACAGATGGACCGGGTGCTCTGGGCTGCCGAGGAGACTCCCAACGCGGTGCACAGGGCAGACAGCCAACCTCTTTCCTCACACTCTCCCAGTCACTGAGATGCTCCGCCGAGCTTTAAGGCCCCCTGGATGACGTCAGGGCCAGGCGCTGCACAGATGGACCGGGTGCTCCGTGCTGCCGAGGAGACTCCCAATGCAGTGCACAGGGCAGACAGCCAACCTCTTTCCTCACACGCTCCCCGAGATTTCTTACTTTCTTAGCACTAGCTATAATGACTTTATTCAGCATTAACTGGTCTTTGGTTCCATGTGTTCCTCTCTTATTGCCCTTTTGCTCTATTGCCATGATGTTATTGAGCTCAATGTGATTGTATATTCAGTCTGCATCTATCACAGTAAACAGCTTACACATTGTAGGTAAACAGGTTATTGGTCTATAATTTTTAGGAATGTTACTCAGGTCACCCTTCGGAAGGAGAAACATCCTTCCTGCAGTAAGCCATTGCTGTGTTAAGTCCGGTTGCTCGAACAATTGATTTTTGCAGTTCGCCAGGTCTTGAAGGAGTGATGTTAACTGTTTGAGCCAAAAGTTGGTAACTCCAACAGCGCTCTTCAATTTGGAGCTCATTTTAGCCTGCCTTCCGGCTCTTCCTTTGTTACTACAGGCCATTCCATAGTTTTGATGTTTGTTTTTTCTAAATGCTTCTGTATGCTGGGTAACCATTCTGCTTTGTGATTGTGCTGTATAGGGTCCTCATATAGGGTTTAAAAAAGGTTTGGACAAGTTCCTGGAGGAAAGGTCCATAAACCATTATTAAAAAGGGACCCAGGATATCAATGCTTGACCCAATACAAGCATTGTGGAACCTGTGTCTTTTGGGGATACTGCTAGGTACGTATGACCTAGATTGGCCACTGTTGGAAACAGGATACTGGGCTTGATGGACCTTGGTCTGACCCAGTATGGCATATCTTATGTTCTTATGTTCTTATAGCGTCTCCAGAAGGTTTCAGTTTTGGCTTTGGTTGGAGGTGCTTTTATCATATTAATGCTCTTCCACAGTTTCCTGTAGAATTGTTATGGGTTCTCTCTAAATAGTTTATTCTGATATCTTTCTTTCCTGTTTTCTTCATATCTTCAAAGATTTTGCGCTTCTGCCCCTATTTTCAATTTATTGTTGGAACATATACATTTCAGGTCTTCTTATGTTAATGCAGCATGCTTCAGCTTGATGTCTTCGATCTTCCTTAATATCTTTGATGATCTTAATCCTTTTAGATACCCTTCCATCAGGGATATCTCTGCATGCAATGATTGTATTTTTTCCTTTGATGCACTTTTTCCAAGGAGGAACTGTTATTGTTCTCTTTTTCTTCTGTCCTTGCACTATAGTTGGTAATATTCTTGCAATAATAATTTTATCTGTACAATATTGTATTCCATTAAGCCCAGTGATGTCAATAAATGGTCCCTTTGCACTGGATATGGCCTTGTTCATCTTAATTATCATACTTCTAACTTTAGGTGTTAAATTTAGCTTGGGTAATCTTCCCTCACTTGGAACTCTACACATTCATCTCTTTCCATATGGATTAGGAGTTCTATCTTGAATCCCTCCACCTCTGGGTCTTTCCCCTCCCTTTCTTCTTCCTCATTTGCTTCCTCGTCTTCAGTTAATTTGTTGACCATTCCTTTATTCAGCTCCATCTCCCCCTTAACCTCTCTTTCCTTTTCTGTGTCTTCTTTTCTTCTGGTACTTTCACCCAGGTCTCCTCCTCCCTGTATTTCTTTGTCCATGGAATCCTTTAGTTTCTTCAAGATGTTATCATTCACATACTTATTTTCTTTGATCTTTAAAATTAAAAATCTTAAATTTGCATCTGTTACTTTTTGCAGTTTTTCTAATGGCAATGTTCCTCTTTCTTCCAGCTTTTAACAGACTCTTTGTGTATACCCTCTTGATCTAAATATAGGGTTTGCTGCATAAAAATAGCAGTACATTATTTCCTCTTTATCTGCAGAATTCCGCTGAACCAAAGTGAATCCTCTTAACCTTTTCAGTAATTTTCTGTAGTTTATCTCCTGCCACAGTAGGTCCATGAACAGTCTCACCATGACCTTTACCTGTGGCAGGGATGTTATCTGCATCTGCAGCACTTGCACTATTGCAACCACTATCATTAGCCCTAGAGCGTAAGCCAAGGGTGGGCACCTTTTTATCCTGGGCGACATGTGGCCAGTATGTATTTTTCTTCTTTGTTCCTACCATACTTCGATTGTAGTGTTGCCTTGCTGAAATTTGGTATAGATGTTATACAATGGGTTCACCACTTGAAGGTACTCAGCAAAACTTGAGGAGAGAACTTTATTCTCTGCCACTAAGAGGTGCACATGAACAACAATTGTTATACACCCCTTTGACCCCTGAAAGATAATGTCAGATAGGAGTTATAGCCAAAAAACATCTTTCAGGAAATGGAAAAAAGAGCCAAATGACAAAAATGGGAAATAACATATGCACTTGCAAGTTAGATGCAAGGCATTGATAAGGCAGGCAAAGAGAAAATTTGAAGAAAAGCTTGCCGTGGAAGCAAAAATGCATAATAAAAACTTTTTCATGTACATTCATAGCAAAAAACCTGTGAGAGTCATTTGGATCATAGATGATAGAGGGTTAAAAGGGGTGCTAAGGGAGGACAAAGCCATAGTGGAGAGATTGAATGAATTCTTTGCTTTGCTCTTTACCGAAGAAGATGTAGGGAAGTTATCCATGCCTGAAATGGTATTTACCATTTAACAAAAACATATATCACACGAAGCCTGCAATAAAATATCTAGGGGTCCTACTAGACAGCAACCTTAGGATGGATAAACACCTCCGAACAATTAACCGAGCCATTTTTTACAAATTAAAAGTTCTTCAACCACTTCGCAATATCCTCGAGAAATCTGACTTCAGGACTGTTGCACAAGCTCTCATCATTCCTCACCTAGACAACTGCAACGCCATTCTGCAAGGGCTTCCAAAGAACACCCTAAATATCTTGCAAATGGCTCAAAATGTTGCTGCAAGAGTCATCATGGAAAAAAGCATCACAGATCACATAACCCCAGTGCTAATGGAACTGCATTGGCTCCCGGTTGCCGCTCACATCATTTTCAAACTTCTCATAACAACTTTTAAACTCATTCACAACATTGCACCGTCCTACCTCGATAACCTAATCACTATTCAACCACACAACAGGTGCAGAAGAACCATAAATCTCAACGCTCTCTGTGTTCCGATCAGCATAAGAACTGTCAAAGTAGAAACAAGCAATAGAGCTTTCACATATACAGCACCAATCCACTGGAACCAACTCCCACACGAGTTGCGACTGACAAATAATTTGAGTGAATTTAGAAGGAAACTCAAAACCCACTTATTTCAGGCTCACTACAACCTGACCTAAGTGCGACACCTTACCCCAACTAGATAGCTTTTGCCTGCCACGACGGCATTTGGAATACCGGTATGTAATCTTGTATATATGTATATTTTAGGCCCCACCCACACACCTACAATCAAATGTATATTTAGATTTGTGCGCCCCAATCCAATGTATAATGTATCTAATTGCTATTTCCTGTTTTATGTAAATCATTGCCCAATCAAAATGTGTATCTTAAAAAATTACTGTATTGTACGATACATTATAATTCTGTAAAGTAAACCGCTGCTGATCGTAGGAAGCAGCGGTATACAAATGTTTACTAAATAAATAAATAAATAAATAAAATATTTAAAGGTGATGTATCAGAAGAATTGAAAGAAATATTGATAAACCAGGAAGATGTATTAAGAGTAGCAAATCATCTGAACCAGATGGTATACATCCAAGGGTGTTGAAAGAACTGAAATATGAAACTTCAGACCTACTATTAGTAATCTGTGATCTATCATTAAAATAATTTGTAGTGACTGGAAAATGGCCAATTTAAAGCCAGTTTCTAAAAAGGGTTCCAGGGGTGATCCGCGAAACTACAGACCACTGAGCCTGACGTCAGTACTGGGCACAATGGTAGAAACCATTTTAAAGAATAAAATTACTGAACATGTAGATAGTCATGATTTAATGAAATAAAGCCAAAATGGAATTAGCCAAGGAAAGTCGTGTCTTACTAATTTGTTATATATTTTTGAAGGTGTGAATAAATGAGTAGAGAAAGTGAGCCGGTCAATATAGTGTATCTGGATTTTCAGAAAGCCTTTGACAAGGTCCCTCATGAGAGAGTTTTGACAAAATTTAAAAGTCATAGGATAGGAGGCAGTGTACTATTGTGGATCTGGAACTGGTTAAAAGCTAGAAAGCAGAGAGTAGTGCTAACAGGCCAAATTTCTCAGTGGAGAAAGATAAATAGTGGAGTACCCCAGGGATCTGTGCTGGGTCCGCTGCTTTTTTTTGTAAGCAATTTTGTTCAGGTCAAGAGCTTAACAGAATAACATTGGCATGACTCCATGCAGATCAGGCATTGAAAACTAAGGAGAAACATCTCTGTAATATAATAAAGTACAAACTATCAATAAACAAATGTGCATAGAAGTACAGCCTTTTCCTCATCCCCACCAGAATCCCTGAGTACTGCATTGAATAATAATGTAAAACAAAGCCTATCAGAACAACCCCCTCCCACCCGAACTATCATGTGTGGCCAAACAAATTCACCCATTCATCTCAGTATGTCAATCCTCCAACCTGACCCAACCCCCCCCATCCCAAACACCAACACCCCCTACCCATCCCTCCACCCCACCCACACCCAAAGGAAATTAAAAACGAGAGGAAATATATCAGATATCCAAAATCAAGTATAAGGATTCTACCACCAAGTTCAATGTGTAGTGTGCCCAGCAGTGATATAGCCCTGGCCTGACGCTGCAGCAAGGGTCAACCGGTTAAGGGTAGGAATGTAGACTACTGATCTCGTACCCATTCTGGAAAGCTCCGAATGTCGGTAGTAAGCTTCCCCATCCTGTAAATATCTCAAATCTTCACCATCCATTCATCAAAAGTTGGGACAAAGGACCTTTTCTAGTATTGACTAATGACAGAACGAGCTGCCAGAAGCAATTTATAAGGTGATTGTGATGAGACCTCAAAGAGTCGGAGTGTAAGTATCCACAGACACAAGATTCAAGAGTACATGGAAAAAAGGCCCCCACCTTTTGCTCTATATGTCCATGAACTGCCAGAACACTTGGGTTTTAGGACAAGCCGATCACATGTGGAAAAAATCATCTCGGCAACCACAAAGTTGCCAACATAGAAAATCATCTACCCGTCCCCATCGATAAAGATCTACCAACAAGATGTACATATGAAATAGTATGCACAGCTGTGTATTAACCAAAGCAAGTGAAATAGAGCAAGTATGAGAATAGTGAAATACCTCCGTCCATAAGTCCACTGATGTGTCGGGATGATCAATTATCCAGCGAACACTGAGAGTGGCTGGCAAAAGTTCCGCAGGAGTCACAAAAGCTAAAGAATGATAGAGTCAGACAAGTAGAGCTTTGAAGAACTGTGACTCACACAGTACTTCTTCCCAGAGATGAAGAAGGTGACTACCCACTTGTATACATGCGGGATTCCCAACACAGTGTTGTAACCTCAGATACTGAAAGGAAGTGAATGTAATACCTGTTTTCTGTTCAAGATGCACCTTGGAAGCAAAAGTCCCCTGATCAAAGAGATCCAGTAAATGTAAAGAGAGCCATACTTTAAAATCTCTAATGAATGGAAATGCAGTGAGCTCCGTATATGGAGAATATTGTGGGGACAAATGGTAGGCTTTACATAGGGAGGTCCAAACCCACCATACTGGACCCAGAAAAGGGTGAGAAAGTAGTTGGATCCAGTCTTCTGGTGCAGACAGAAATGGGACAGCTACAAGTGGTACCAGAGCTATCCATGCCACTTCCAATGATGTCCAGGCCAAATGAGAGTCTGTTGCCCACAAGTGGAGAATGCGTATGCAGGAGCAGCGGTAATACGGAGGATCCATAGTTGCCTAACCTGCCAAATGAACATACTAAAGAGGTGCCGAACTGTACTGAAAAAAGAATCCGGGACCTAGATGGGCAGTTGTGTGAACAAAAAGAGTATCTTAGGCAAAATAAGCATTTTAGGGGTATTGATACACACTAACCAAGAGACTGTAGGATTGCCAAGAACGAATATCTCTGTCTAAGGCTTTAAGAAGAGGAGTGTAATTGAGTGTGTACAGTCTGGAGAGGTCTCGGGGAACTGTAATTCCTAGATATCGGAACTATGTGACCACCATGAAATCACCTGAATTAGAGAAACTATTCCCAGAAATTGTGGAGATGCAGATCAATAAGGTTGATTTCTAATGGTTCACCAAAAAGCCCAATATATCAGAGAATGTTTGAAGAAGATCAGCAATTATGGGCAAAGAGTGAGTCAATTTGATTGTGCTCTCCTAGCGTAATACCCAATATGGAGGCCCACCTCCATAAATGCGCAGCTAATGGCTCGATTGCTAGAGCAAACAAGAGCAGAAAGAGAGGGAAACCTTGTTGAGTACCTCTACCCAAAGCAAAGCGTGAGGATAGGAAACCATTGACTAACACCGATGCTGTGGGTGCGGTATATAACGCCTCAACCCATCCTCAAAAAGTAGGCCCAAAGTCAAAATGTTTCAGGGTGGTGAGTAAATAGCGCCACTCAATCTTATCAAACATCTTTTCCATGTCCAGTGATAAAACAGCAAAATCCTCGGGGACTCTTCGGATCCCAAACATCACATTAATCAACAATGAGCGTTTTCAAATCCATAAGGTTGAGTAATAAATCCAGGTGTACAATGTCATGTATCTACTTGTCCAGTCGGGCCAATAGTATTTTCATAAATATTTTATAGTGTATCTCAAGCAGAGAAATCGGTCTATAGCTGCTGCAGAGTGTAGGATCCTTAACTTCCTTGGGGATCACACTTATGGTCCCTTGGTAGAAGGAGGGTGGAAGCCTATGCTGAGGTAAAATTTCATTGAACACCTGAGTGAGCAATGGTGCAAATTGATCCGAAACAGCCTTATAAAGCTCGGCTGAAAATAGATCTGGACCCGCTGCTTTAGCATTTTGCAACTTACTTATAGCCCACTGTACCTCTGCAAGAGTGATGGGGCCTTCCAAAGCTGTATGGGCTTCCAATGATAAACAAGGGAGCTCTGTGTCCTGCAGTCATCAATGTATATGAGTGTTGGGCTCTGTCAATTGTGATGTGTAAAGATCTTTATAGAACTGCGTGAACAATTGTGCCATGCAAGCTGACTTACATATTACCTTGTTCCGTGGGGAGGTGAGGGCACCAATCTTATGTTTTTGGCATTGGCATTTCAACTGCCACAGCAGCAAAAGGCTTGCTTTGTTACCATGTTTGTAATACCATTGGCCAGTTCGCAACAACTAATAGGCAATGTCTTCTGTTTCTAAGGCAGTCAATGTTTCTCATAGCTGGACAAGCTGATGTCACACAGATGGACCCCACCCCCTCCTGATGGCGAACCTCTAGTCACTCAATCATAATACACAATTCTTCTTGTTGCTGAGGTTTTTTTTCTTGAAAGCTGTCACCAAAGAAATCAGCTGGCCTCGCATGACCACCTTTCCCGCCTCCCATAAAGTGAAAGTGGAAGTATCCCCTGTATCATTAAAAGGGAGATATTCCTCCATGTGGTACAGATTGTCTTCAAGAAGTCACTATTTTTAAGCAAATGGTAGGGGAGCGACCATTAATGTGGGGGACATTCCTCATATACCATATCTCACTCTATTGAGAGTAAGGTATGATCTGAAGGTCCCATCAATCCTATTATCAAACGGGATACCGACGATAAAAGGGAGCGAGAAATCAACCAGTAATCAATACGAGAATAAGTGTGGTGGACGGAAGAGAAAAAAGTATAGTCCCATTCCCCAGGATGTAATAGATGCCAGGCATCACAGAGATGCCAATCAGCTATCAAAGCTGCTAACTGAGGGGGATTCAGAGTAGAGGTGCTACTGGTCCCGTTCTTTCTAAGTCAGAGGAAACACAGTTGAAGTCTCCGCCAATAAAATGTTTGTGTGGCCTGCTGCTTTTTAACATAATCATAAATGAGCTGGACATGGGAATAACGAGTAAGGTGATTAAATTTGCAGATGACACAAAATTATTCAAAGTTGTTAAAACACAAGAGGATTGTGAAAAATTGCAAGAGAACCTTGATAAATCGAAAGACTGGACATTCAAATGGCAGACAAAATTTAATGTGGACAAGTGCAAAGTTACGGAGTTAGAAAAAACAATCCAAACTACGGTTACATAGTGCAAGGTTCCACATTAGGAACCACCACCCAGGAAAAAGATTTTGATGTCATTGTAAATAATACATTGAAACCCTCCACAGTGGTGGCCAAGAAAGCAAATAGAATACTAGAAATCATAAAGAAAGGAATTGAGAATAAAACCAAGGATATTATAATGCCTCTATGTCATTCCACATTGCACCTTGTATATTGTGTGCAGTTCTGGACACCATATCTTAAAAAGTATATAACAGAAAACCAAAAGGTACAGAGAACAGCCCCAAAATGGTAAAGCAGATGTAAGAATATCCCTTGGAGGAAAGGTTTCAAAGGTTAGGGCTCTTCAACTTGGAAGAGATAGCTGAGGGGAGATATGGCAGAGGTTTATAAATTAATGAATGGAGTAGAACGGGTAAACGTAGTTAGGTTGTTTAATCCATCAAATAGTAAAAAGACTATGGGGCACTCAATGAAGCTACAATGTAACCCATTTCATAATAATAAAAGAAAACATTTTATCACTCAACGCAAAATCAAACTCTGGAATTCATTACCGAAGGATGTAGTAAAATCTGTTAGGGTAGCTGGGTTTAAAAAAGGTTTGGACAAGTTCCTGGAGGAAAGGTCCATAAACCATTATTAAAGAGAACCCAGGAAATCCACTGCTTACTCCGGGACAAGTATTGTGGAACCTATGAACCTTTTTGGGAATCTGCCAGATGCTTGTGACCTGGATTGGCCACTGTTGGAGACAGGATACTGGACTTGATGGACCTTGGTCTGACCCCGTATGGCATTTTTTATGGGCCTGATATTCAACACCGACAGCTAGGCGCGAATATAGCACCTAGCCATTGGCACTGAACCTTAACCTCGGATATTCAATGTTAGAATCATATGTGGCCCAGGTATGTGTTGCCAAGCATGATCCGTAGTAGCAGAAGCTAACTGGGTCGTGGCGATATTGCACTGCTGCCCGGTTAGTTCCCAAGTGTAAAAGATAGGCCAGATTTTGCTGCGCCTATCTTTTACCCACAGTAGTTAACCAGGTAGCAGTGCAATATCACCGTTACCCTGTTATTTACTGTCGCCACCCACGACATGCCCAGGAATGCCCATGACATGCCCCGATGCTAAGCGGTTAGCATCAGGACATATAGAAGCATTAGTTGGGGATATTCAGCGGCACTAACCATGTTAGTGCCGCTGAATATCCTGTTCAGCAGCATGTACATAGTTTACAGCTCTGTAAGCCGTGTAAGTGCCTTGGAATATTGAGTCGGGATAGAAGAGAATATATCAGGTATCCTTTGTTTTTAATTTCCATAAAGGACTATCTATAAGTCCATTAATAAGAGGGTTTTGAGAGAAAATAAGTTGATCCAAAAATTATTAATAAAGCCAATCTGCTGCCAAAACAAACTGTATTAGACTGTTCATACCATTACTTGACAATGGCAGCATTCACGGAGAGATAGCAGACCCCAGAGATACAGTACATTAACAGAGAATCTATTATTTAAGAAAGAAGAAACTCCTGAAATGTTTAGGGTCACAAAAATATAGAGATTGTCATCATATTTAATCAAATATTTATATAGAAAGCAAAGGGCAAAACACCATAAAATCAAATAAATAGCTCCAAGGTCAAAGCGTCTTGGTTCACCTCAAGAAATTGCTTCTTCGTTACTTGCCTCATGTGACACATAGCAGGAAAACCTCACATTTTATTCATAAACAGCTTTTTCTTATTACAAAAAAGCCCTCTAAGAAGCCAACCACTACCTGGCTCCAAAGCATATGAGAATGTAAGATTTGCCATACTAGGAGAGACCAAAGGCCCATGAAGCTCTGTGTCCTGTTTCCAACAATGGTCAATCCAGGTTACAAATATCTTGCAGGATTCCGAAATATAAACAGATTCTACATTAATAATGGGTTAGGACCTTTTCCTCCAGAAACTTGTCCAACTCTTTTATAAACCCAGTTATCCTAACTACTTTTACTATATCCTCCAGCAATATATTCCAGAGCTTATTTGCTTGTTGAGTGAAAAAATATCTTCTCCAATTGTTAGTCTTAAATGTACTACTTTTTAGCTTTATTACATGCTCCCTAATCTCTCTGTGTTTTGAAGGTGTAAACAGCTGATTCACATTCACTATAACTAATTATTTTATAGATCTTTGTCATATCTCCCCTCAGCTGCCTTTTCTTCAAACTGAAGGGCCCTAACCTTTTAAGCCTTTCCTCAAAGGGGTACCCTTCCATTTTATTTATTTATTTTACATTTCTTATATACCGCCTTTCATGATATCAAGGCAGTTTACATTGAACAAACTGAAATTACATTGAACAGGGTATTATAACTTGGAGATAACTATTTTACAGGGAACATGGGCTATGGAGGGTTAAGTGGCTTGCCCAAGACCACAAGGAGCACCTGTGGGACTAGAAACCCCAGTCCTTCCAGCCCAAGGTTGCTGTCCTCTAGTGGGATTTGAACCCCTGACCCTCTGGCCTGAAGTACCTTGCCCCAACCACTAGGCCACTCCTCCACTCCATCCCCTTTATCATTTTGGTCACCCTTCTCTGTACCTTTACCAATTCTGCTCTATCTTTTTTTAGGTGTGGCAATCAAAACTCCGCGCAATACTCAAGGTGCAGTCGTAGCATGGAGTAACTACTTTCACCATCTCTATCATCTAATGGTTCAACTGACTTCCTCACAGGCTTTTTGCTTTGAATGCACCTGAAAAAGTTGTTATTATGAGTTTTGCTTCCACAGCAAACTCCTTGCCAGGTTTTCTCTTTGCCTTATCAGTGCTTTGCATCTAATTTGCCAGTGCTTATGCTTTTTTCCTTTTTACTTCACTTGGATCCTATCTCCATTTTTTGAAATATATTTTTTGGCTATAACAGTCTCTCTCACCTCACCATTAAATCTTGCCTGCTGTCATTTGGCTGCCTTCCTTCTACCTTTTTTAAAGCATAGGATACATCTCGTCTGTGCCTTAAAAATAAATGGTGGGCCTAATACTGAAGTCATGGAGGTCAGCATTTTTAAAGTACCACCAAGCGCAAAAGTGACATTACAAGAATCCACAATGCACCTATCTAAGCCATTTTGTGTCTCCAATCACATATATGGGACATGTTTATTAAACTGTGATAGGGAGTGTGGGGTTAATGCGTGGAATTCACGTGCTATTGCTGCACCAGAACCCAGCAGCCATGGTAGACACAAAGGGTGTGGCAGCAGAACACTACTACCACCATGCTAGTCATGTCACTAGCACGGTAATAGGAAACTCACGGCACTAGCATATACTGTATGCACAGTGTGCGCAGTCTCAGCGCATGTCAGGAAATAGAAAGCTACAAGCACTATATCGGGGTATCTGTGGGCCTCAGATTCACTGTGGACAGTAAGAACTATGCACCTAGCACTCATACAGGAAGGTAGCAACTGGCCAGTCCAGAATAGAGATGACTGGGAGTAGTCTGAAGAGCCAGCACAACTCAGAGCACAGGGACTAAGTACAAGAGGGTGGGACATGCAAATCATAAAAGCAAACATATGCAGAGAGTATTTGCTGCATCTCAAATTGTAAGTGATAGGGTGCAAATGTGGCTTCTGGAGATACAAAGGTCCATGTATGGGATCGGGCAGAATGTCCACAGTGTCCATCATGGGGGACAGGGATATGGACCCCCCTCACCCTGAGGCAGCAAGGGCTGCAGAAAGCATAGTACAAGGACTTGGGGGGGGGGGGGGGTACCCTGACCTTATCTATTTATGCATTATGCTGCTAGCATGGAATTTTAGCATTCTTACCCTTGGGCCACAAGTTGCTTGCTAACTCATGGCCCAAACGTTTGTGAAACTCATGCTAAACCCTGTGCTACCAGCTAACACACTTCAGTAAACATGCCCGTCTGTGCAATTCTTCATCTGTCTTCAAATTTTCATCTGTCTGATGCAGCACTGTGGTTCAGCATTGATACTGTTCACACTGCTGAGAGAATGTTGGAAATTCATTATGGGAGTAAATAGCAGAAAACATGATAAAAAATGTTAAAATTGCTATGTAGAAATCCCTGAAGCAGAGATATTCAAACACGGTGTGGTGTCAGATTGATGAAGATTTGCAGATGGATGAATAATTGCAATGCAATGCAATGACTGCTATAAAGAACGTATGATTGGGAACACAGAAAGGCCAATTCAGATCTGGGTGCCTCCGGCCTGTCCGGACATCCAGAATCTGGACAGACTGGAATTGCACCCAATTCTGATCCTGCAGGATCAGAATCAGGTGCACCCAGCCTGGATGGGCTGGCTGTGCCCCGATTCTGGGCACCCAGATGTCCAGCCACTTACACGGCTAGTCCAGCCAAGCTCCTACATGGTGTAGCGGTGCCATGGCATCCTGTGGCTATGGCACCATGGCTCCATGCAGGAGCAGCGAATCCCAGCAGACCTCAAAATGTCCCTTTCCCCGGCTCCTGATCCCCAATCGGGCTTACCATGGCCAGGGTCGGGCTGCAGGGAACCCCCTGCATCCCCTCATCTCTCTTTCCATGCCTGGATGCTGTAAGTGCTTCTATCTAGGGGGATTTATTCCATCTCCGAGATGGAATAAGTCTCCTATCCAAATGGCTGACCCCAGAATCGGCCCTGTATGTCTGGGGTCAGGTGTCCACCCACTGCCCACCCTTGATCCACATCCAGTCCGCACCCTCCCATCCAAAAACAGAGCTCCCCACACATCTTGGATTTATGTGCAAGGATCTCTGCAACCTAAATCGGCACCCTAGCATTCAGCAGCAGTGGATATCCAGATTGGACATCCAGCCCCACTAAACGCAAGTCGTAATCAACTCCAAAGTCTCAGGTAAATGCATTGTGGATTCATGTATCAAGTGAGATGATTTTTTTATGAAAATGGATTTGAAGCAGAAACAATAGGATATGTTCATTAATTTTATTTTTCAATAACGTGGACCAACAAACAAAATATTCTTATGGGTAATATGGTCTCTTAAGTTTATTTTATATTTTTACTTGATATACCACCTTTAGTGGGTAGCAACATAGTGGTTTACTATACAAATAAAACTATTCCACAACAAAAATACAAAGCTAAAGAGAGAAAAAAAAGGGCATGGCTCAGCAAATCCCAGCAGCCAAGTCACTATGGCACTTAGAAATTGTACCCTGGCACTCAGAATTTCATGCCCTTGTAAGTACGTTTTGTCCATCGGTGCTACCTGATGAATTCCCGAGTCTCCACTGCGATTGGCACTCTGCAAGAAGCTTGAGCGTGCGGTAGAGGAAGTTTCAGCTGATTTGTGGTTTCAAGTTTTGAGAGACTTGAAACTAGAAGATCAGCCCAAACTGCCTTTGCCAGAGGCTCAAGCTCCATGCAGAGAGCGAACTGTGGTGAGATAGTAGCCACAAACAATAATACACCAGGTGAGAATCACCAGGTGAAGACTGAAGGGGGGCTGTGAAGAGAGAGGTACTGGGTGAAGGCTGTGAGACATTAGGTGAAGGCTTTGGGGTAGCCCGTGGGGTAGAGAGAGATAGAGAGAGACACACTGGATGATGGCTGGTTGGGGGAGGGACTATGATAGAGACACACACATACACATTAAGGGGTATGTTTACTAAACAGTGGTAAGGGAGTCAGTGTGCCCGTTATCAGCACCCTGGCACCCTTAGCACAGTGAAAAAGCCACTTTTATGGGTGTTAAAAGCTCCAGCAGCATTAAGGGAGCAGTAGGTGGAGAGTGCTCCCTTAATGCTGATTGTGCAACATGCCTATAGCCCTTTAAAGCTGGGAACCCTAGCGCCAAGTAAAACCTCGCAGAAAGGTTATATTTAGAACCTATTTCAATGTCTGCAATGTGATGCATTGACAGGAGAGCCCCAGTCAGTGATAGTAGTGCTGCCTTAGCAGCATCAGCATGATGCCCAAGTATGAAAGGGGGCAAAGGAGGTGGCACATGGGTCATGCAGTGGGGGTTGCTGGTGTAAAGGGGGGGGGGGACTAGGCAGCTGCCTAGGTGGCAAAGAAGAGAAGAAAAGAAGAACAGAAGATCTGGATCAGACTAAGGTCCATCATGCCCAGTGTTCAGTGACCAACAGTGGCCAATCTAGGTCACAAGTACATAGCAGTGTCTCCAAAATACACTAAGGTTCCACAATGCCTGTACTGGGGCAAGCAGTGAATTTCCCGGGTCCCCTTGAATAATGGGTTATGGACCTTTCCTCCAGGAACCTGTCCAAACCTTTTTGAAACCCAGCTACATGAACAGCTATTACTACATCATCAGGTAATGAATTCCAGAGTTTGATTAAACATTGACTGACAAAATATTTTCATATATCAGTCCTAAATGGGTTACACTGTAGCATCATTGCATATCCTCTAGTCTATCTGCATTTTGATGGCATAAACAATTGATCTACATGTACCTGTTCCACTCCATTCATTACATTATAGACAGTTAATATCACCCCTCAGCCGTCTCTTCTCCAGGTTGAGGAGCCCTAATCTCTTTAGTCTCCCCTCATAGGGATATCCTTCCATCCGCATTACCATTTGTGATGTCTGGCATGATCGCACAGTAACAGTGGTAGCACTGCTGCTGCTGCGGAAAGGAGATGTGCCACATAGGATGAACCAAGGGTCCAGGTACATTAGGCAGATATCCTGGATGCTACCGCCCCCACCACTGAACCAGCTGTGGAGGAAGAGGCTGATGGCACCAGCAGCTATAGCCTTCCAGGTAGCTGCAACATGCAGGCACCCGGGGAACTACTTCAGCAGTGGCTGTCATCCTCCCCCTGAGATATATCGGTGGCAGGCAGGATTTATTTATTTATTTTATTTATTTAACACTTCTTATATACCGCACTATTTCTCATCGGTGCGGTTTACATCGAACATTACACACTTGGACATACATTTTTGTCCTACGTTTACATAAAACAGGGTTATAACATGGAGTTAACTGGGGAAACTATATACATATGAGAATTTAGCTCCAAACATAAAACAGGGTTATAACAT
Source organism: Ichthyophis bannanicus (assembly GCA_033557465.1). Classification (NCBI taxonomy): domain Eukaryota; kingdom Metazoa; phylum Chordata; class Amphibia; order Gymnophiona; family Ichthyophiidae; genus Ichthyophis; species Ichthyophis bannanicus. The sequence goes on along the minus strand of CM066032.1, from coordinate 29,394,007 downwards.
AGAGTTAACTGAGGAAACTATACACATATGAGAATTTAGCTTCAAATGAATAACGGGTTGAATCATAACAGGTTTTACAATCAGAGTCAGATTTCAGCGTTTTTGTACTCTGCTGTGAAGAATAGTTAAAGTGCAGTAATATGATACTGGTGTACAGACTGATTGCAGATCTGGTATGCCTGTGTTCTCAGGTGAGATAGCTGGGTGAGTGTCATGGGGGGGATCATCTGTCTGTGTAAAGTGTAAGAGGAACAGGTGATGTTTGAGGGCCTTTCTAAAATGCATGAGGTCTCTGATTGCTCTTTCACCGCACCGATCTCCCAGGAGGGAGAAAAGCTGCTTCCTGCACCTCTAGCAGCGGCATCCCAGCCACGTGCTGTTCAATCGGGGCAGCCCTCTCCTGCTGTGTATCAGGACAGCCTTCTCCTGCTTTAAAAAGTGCAGCAACCTGTACTGAAGCCTCTTTCACCGCACCGATCTCCCAGGAGGGAGAAAACCTGCTTCCTGCACCTCCAGCAGTGGCGTCCCAGCCATGTGCTCCCCTCCCCTATTTAACAAGGCAGCAACAGAGGCACACCCGCGCCTTGCGGGCCCGCGCCTGAGGGCCTCGCTAGAAGGCCCTTTGGCACGGCCCTTAGGCAGCGGCCCTTTTCTGAAATAACCAAGAAACTCCAAGTTTTCATCTTCACCACCACATGTACTGGAAGCTCGAGCCCCACCTGAGCTGAGCATACTCTCACCATCAACACAGCCTTCTAGGCAATCTCAACAAGAAACCAAATGTCCAATCAGAGCTCCCACAAGCTGATTCAACTGCCGACTCAGACAAAGTCGGGACGAACGAAACAGTGGACAACTGTTCTTCTCAAAACAGGTACCTACTGTGTTCTAAATGTAATTAGATACATATTGTAACCAATATACGTGTGTTAACAGTAATATCATTCACAGCATTTGTACTTACTTTGAACCACTGTCTCTGAATTGAAATCTTGATAATAATGCTGAATGCCAAGCAGCTAGATACATAATTGAATCACAACTACTCTCCTCTGTTGTAATTTTACACTTTGTAACAATATAACAGTTTAACTGCCGCCCTAAAGTTACATTTTACAACAAAATTCAGTTAATCATACTTGTATTATTACACTGTTACCATTCAACACACATAAATATAAAAATGGAATTTTTGAATATGAAGAAAATCTGACTTCTAAACTGCCTACAAATCTGTAAGATGAGTCCTTTTAGTTACGCCTAGATTAACCAATTCATTTATGCTGATCCATATAGAAGTTTTGATATACTCACTGTAATAGCATACAAATGCCCCTCATCTTCACCTAGTTACTGAGTTGTCTAAGAGATACAGTGTAGCAACCAAACACAGATACCTAATTGCAACTATAGGCAGAACCCCCCGGCGAGAAGTTGATACTTTATCTGGCTGTCCTCACCACACGCCCCAGAAGCAGGCTCACTGACCAGAAACCCATACTAAGTTACCTAGGACTAATCGCCACATCCGCAAACATGACTATATCTTTGCTTACCCTCACTCTAATTTACACAATGACCAGCACATTTTACGAATCAACTGCTTTCTCACAGGGTTATAACCCTATCCCACTACTTCTCAACACAAGTAGGAAATATTACCATAACCAATACCAACCACACCCAAATCCCTACCATAGAAGAGAGTCTCATTTACTCTATGTCTCACTTGGACCCTCAGCAACAACAGAACTCAAGGAAAAACAGAACCAACAGACCCTCAAATGCGCCCTCATCAATGCACTCTCTGCCCGCAACAAATGGCCAGCCATCACAGACCTATTATCAAACCTCAACCTAGATATCCTAATGGTTACTGAAACATGGTTGTCTGAAACTGATAACGCTATACTAAATCAAATTACTCCACCCAATTTCTCGATCTTCACATGCAACAGAGAAAACAGAAGAAGAGGAGGTGTCCTCATCTTAGCAAAAACTGCTCTACAATTCCGGACTAACTTCACCAAGAGCACTATGGCCTCCTTGCTCCGCCTAGGCGGTTGCCTATAGAAGGGAAAGGGGGCCCTTTCAATGTCCCCTTTATATGAGCTCCCAGAGCTAGGGCTTCTGGCAGTTGTAGTTGCTTGCACTGAGTTGTAGTTGTGAATAAATGAGTAAGCCGAGGGTTTGAAAGCAACACAGGAAATTTATTTGCCTCCTTTGTTCAAGAAACTTCCATAGAAGCTTGGCACATCATATAAGGTAAGATACTTTGTCTCAAAAGAAAGATAACTTCTGTACAAAACGTTTTCCAGAGTCTCTAATTACCGTTGCTTCCCTCAGCAAGGTAAATATCTCTTCATGTCACAAATTTATCATGTCACAGTCTTTGGCTAGCTTTAGCTTCCAAAACAGTGTTCTTTAAACTGCAACACTTATACTTTAAGTTTTCCTTTTTACTTGGATTATCACAGGTTTTTTAAAATTGCTCCAGACACATTCAGAATGCTGTCCTGACGGTCTCATGCATTTTAAAACCACAGCAGCAACTTCATATCAAATCTTCTTAGGCTTGTTTTAACCACAGACATTCAAGCATAATAAGTCTGGAATTTTCTTCAGGTTTACAATCTATAGGTTTTCACTTTACCCTCCTAGATAAAGCACTGTCCATCTCACATTCTGAGAAATCAGACTCAATATCAGCCTCATCTATTTGCATACACTCACAGTCAGACTCTGCAGTCTCCGGACTGGAAACAGCTTGGGACAGTGTGGGTTTAATTTCTTCCAGCAGCTTAACAACCCGTTCCCAATGAGACCTCCCTCTTGGCTCAGGGGTGTTATCAGGGCACAAGAAATCCTTATCCCGTAGCAAGCTACTTAGAACTTCTAAAGAATTCAGCTCCTTTCTTTTAACAGCTCTCTTTAACAGCCTTCCCCGAGGTAAAATTCTTTGACCCAGCTCCTCCTGGAAAGTCCCCGTACCTGGGTTATAGACAGCAGTCTCTTCAGGATTAAACCTCCTGCTTTCTAGACCAGCTGTAGCCTTTCTACCACACTGGCTCTGCTCAAGACTCTGTTGCTGACTATGAGGAGAGTCTTCCCTTAAGCTGTCATTAGAGTACCTTTCTCTGGGCTCTCTGCTAGAATCCTTTCTTTCTGTTTCCTTCAGGATTTCTTCCACTTCTGTTTCTCTGCTGTTCTCTTGGTTGTGCTTGCTCCTGATTTCTCTTCCGTTCCCCCTTCCATCTCTCTCACCTCCTGTTCTCTGGGGCTTAATGAGTGGGGATACCCTGCACCTTTCCACTCCCCCCTCAGCTGTCTCTCATTACCTCCCTTAGTTGCTATGGTGTTGGGGCATAGCCTTAGGACAGCAGCTTTAGATATGTTTTTTTTCTCTCCAGCTGAACTTTTAAAGTCACGGCTCCCTGCACTTTCTTTCTGCCTGGAGGTAAAGGTCTGTGTTTTTTCTATTTCCCCGGGCTCTGGAGCAGATTCGTCACCACAGCATGCGACACATAAATATGTTAACAGTCACCAACAAACATAACACTTTAAACCTCATTTACAGAGCACCTGGCACTGCGTCAGATGAGCTCTCTGATGTGATCAACCTAGCCTGTAATCCGCAAGATCCCTCCAAAGCAAATTGGCTGATGGGAGACTTTAATCTTGCCTCCACTCAGCGGGAATTATCTAACACCTTCCTAGAGGCAATGTCCAGCCTAGGCTATGAACAAATCGTAAAGGACCCCACCCATCAACAAGGCAACCTCCTCGATTTAATCTTTGTCCCACCTAAAGATATGAGCAAACGAAGCCAAATTGAACTATCTGTCACCCCTGTCCCCTGGTCTGATCATAACCTAATAGCATTTCAGATACCAATGCTACAAACAATGGACTGCAGCCCAAATACATGTGAACCAGAGAAACCAACCCGCTTCAAACAACTAGACAGAGAATTGATCACTCATCATGTACTCCCAATTCTTTCTAAACCATCATCCAACCTCAACAAAATGCTCACCAATTGGAATAACACCCTCACTCGATATGCCCAATATCCGAGCATTGACAAAAAACCTACAAATAATAATCGTTCCCCCAAAAAGCGGAATGCCCCATGGTTCTCCCCCAAACTACGATCATCCTTACTACACCTGAGAAAACTGGAAAGAAAGTGGCGACGGACCAGCAGTACAGCAAACCAAATTATATATTTACATCCAATCCAAGGTAATCAAAATAAGTACTACTACACCTCGAGGATCCTCTCAGAACCCCCACATACAGTCTCCACTCACTAAGCTCTCACCCCCATCAGCCAAAACCATAGAAGAAATAATTGCGACCATCAACACTACGATGGCTCCAAACGACCCATGCCTGGCGCATTGGATCAGAACGATGCGCTCAGAGCTAAGTCCATTCATAGCTGACATCACAAAACAATCATTTACAACTGGAGTCTTCCCAGATGCCCTCAAGAAAACATCCATCCGTCCATTACTAAAAAACTACCATCTCGATCCGAAGAAGGAGGACTCCTACCGACCAATCTCCAGTATCCCTTTCTTAGCGAAAATACTTGAGAAGACAACCCAAAGACAGATTCAACAGCATATAGCCCCAACCTCCCCATTGGACCCGTGTCAGCATGGATTCAGAGAGGCGCACGGCGTAGAAACCCTACTAACCTCACTAACAAACACAATCACCAATGGAATAGACAACATCAAAAAAGGCTTTGCGTTGATCTTTCTAGATATTGCCACGGTGTTCGACTCAGTAGATCACGAACAACTCCTGATGAGACTCCACGCAAAGGGAATCCATGATCGCGCATGGGATTGGTGTAAGTCTTACCTTCAAGGCAGATGGCAGCAAGTTCGGGTTGGCAACAAGACATCAGAACCCTTCCAGCAAAAACAGGGAGTACCACAAGGATCTTCATTATTGGCGCTACTTTTCAACATCTATATGCAGCCAATCTCCGACATAACTTGCTCCTTCGGCATATCATGCCTCATGTATGCTGATGATGTGCTGTTACTCACACCTATAACAGTCACATGCCCAGATTTCACAATACTGATCAAATGCTTCGATGCAATAACAGATTGGCTTCTCAATCAGAATCTACGGATACATTTAAAAAAAACAGAAGTGCTAATTATTACACGAAACAAAGATTTCTCTCCACCATTAATACTAAAAGTCAGAGATGCAGAACTTCTGGTCAAATCCAACATACGCTATCTAGGGGTGATATTAGACCAACACTTTGACTTCAAAGATCACATCAAATGTACAGTAAAATCTATTTACTTCAAAATTAAAACCCTCCGCCACCTTAGACCCATGATGGAAACTGACGACTTCCGAACTGTTTTCCAAGCCCTAGTGACACCTCACTTTGATTATGCGAATATAATACTACAAGGCCTCCCAAAAAACACCCTGAACCCGCTACAGATGGCTGGAGTCCATGCAAGGACAGATGGATGGGGGTTTGGCTATGTGGCTGTCCATGTGTGCCTCTGCCCCTCCCATCCAGACCTTACACCCTAGGCACCTGCCAAACCCACATGTTGGATGAGCTGGGAATGCGCACCACCACCACTGACAGCAAATGGGCATGTGAGCATGGTGTGGGGGTGTTGGTGGAGGGGGCAGCGGCACCTGTCTGCAGGAGACCAAAGCCATGTTCTGTTCCTATGTGCCATGCGCATTGCAAGATGTGCCAGGGTCTGTCTAATGGGAAGCATGTCAGTCCCAGGGACTATTGCACACATGTGACAGCACTGTAGCTCAATACACATAAAGGCAGTGTGCATATGAGCAGAGGGTCCCAAGTTCAATTCTGGGCTGAGGATCATGTATTGCATGTTCCTATAGTGCAGGTATAGCACAAGTATGTGCAACCCCCAATTAACCGGCCAGCAAGGGTACAAACACCCATCAGTCACACAGACAGGCTCCACCATCCATAGCTGGATGGACAGGCAGGCTGATAGCCCAGGCACTCTGAACAGGCAGTAATGTCAGAGCACACTACTAGTTCCTGCACAATGAGCATATGTTAACAATGTTTGAGCTGATATGGAGACCAAAGTGGCAGGCATAAATTCCAACCATCCTTATTTTGCACAGCGTGGTGATATGAGTGTGTCTGTGTGTGTCTATCTCTCCATTGTTCTGTGGCTTTCTGCACTTCACTGTGCCTCGCATTGCCTAAGCTGTTCCCAGCATTAGTCTGCAAATGTGCATGATGGAAGCAGAGGATTGTGGGTATGGCCTTAAGCAGAGCAGATTGGCCAGGGTGTGTCTGCCTCGGCAGTAGGATCAATGGCTGAGACATTGTAGTGCCCGTCTTACATGTGCATTGCCTGGGGGGGCCACATCATGTCATGCTGAGAGAGCACTCTCACTTTGACCGAGCAGTGACCATGGCATGGCTATGTAGCCACATAGTTTATGTTATTATTATTATGTTTATTTGAATTTGATATACTGCTCAGACCAAAAAGGTATTAGAGCAGTTTACAATACTACATCATTTAGGGAAAAAGAAAGGAACGCCAATTATAAAATAGGACAGAGTAGAGTACAGAAACAGTCAAACAGATAAGAGGAGAAAGACACTGAAAAGCACATTACCCAGATAAATAAGTAGAACTTCAATATAGCCTCCAGAGACTGACGCCACGAACCAACGCCAAAGGGCCCTCTGGCGAGGCCCTCAGGCGCGGGCCCGCAAGGAGCGGGCGCGCCCCGGCAATGGCAGTTCTTCAGCCGTTGAGCTGGGTGGATGATTGGCTGCTCAGGGAGGAAGGGGGAGCTCCTGCTCTCACCCCGGACTGACGCGCTGCTGAGCTGCGGCCCCGGCAATGGCAGTTCTTCAGTGACATATAATATGTGACTCCAGTAACATGAGTACAATCTCTGTCTGAGGAGCCCACTCACTGAGTTAATGCTGGGTGTCTGTGTAGTTTATCCCAAGCAAGGGTGCACATGATTGTTCTGTATGCAGACCAACTGCAGTTCATATGTGCATGTCTGAAACAGCCCAGTGGTGGACAGAAGATGAGGTCTGATTGAACTTGCTATGGTGGACTGTTAGTCCTAGATTGTTGGGACAGCAACTGTTCGTGGCCTACTCACTGCTGTCATATGCAGAAGCTCCACATTGACCTAAAAGCCCCCACTGCATTTGGCATCCATTACAGCAGCTTTCTAACACTAGGTAAGGGCATGCACTGTTCTAGGAGAGTTCATATCCAACAGGGGCAGGATACAGGACCAAGTTATAACTAGCACCTACAGCATACTACAATTGTGCAGTAAACAAGGTGACTAGCATAACACAGTGATTGTGATGAGGATCTATAGCACAGCCAGCAGAGATCATTTTGAGTTGTGCAAATTCTAGGGGCCAGGTGCTGTGCGCCCTCAGGGTGACTGCTAAAACTGCTCAGTAGCACAGTTTGTATCTGTTAAATGATTGACGCACACAATGCTAGTGCGTTGTACTGAACTGATGTGATGGATCAATCCATTCTCCATTTGGTGATCAGTTGCAAATTGCTGTTCTGCATGTGCAGTGCATCTTTGGTACTGGAGGGGCACACACAGCAAACCATTCAGGCAGAGACCTGCAGGCTATTTGAATCCAGATACTGCAGTGTAGGAAGGTATGGAGATGTGGCATGCTGGTTTGTGCAATGTCCCCATAAATAGGGAACTCCAGTTCAATTCCCACTTGTTCATTTTGCATTTGTGTGTTACTCATGTCATAACCCTGCCTGTAACAGTCCAGGTTCTGCTGTGACTTGCAGACTCTTATCCTTCTACTTTGTAATGCATTCTGGCCACACTTTTGGGTCAGACGTAGTATGATGGTCATAGCAAACATGCTAGTCCCCATCATGCCCCTCTGAGAGCATGGTTTCTTGGCTCTGATGCAGCCCATTGCAGGGGGGTCAGACGACCATGTTCACCCTTTAGATGTAAGTCCCTTGCTTGGAGGTGTGGTGTGATGGTCATGTCAATGGCTTGGTGGCCAAGATGCCATGGTTTGAGGCCCACTATTACTCCTTATGGTTGTCTGACTCAGACTCAGTCCTTCTCAACCACCTCATCCCACCCAACTTCTCAGTCACATGCACCTGGAATGTGTACAGTAAACAATGACACAGTGATGCCCCACATGCACTGTAGCACACGTGATGATGGCAAATATTGACCGAAGATGTTGGCGCACATCAAAGTGGTGTGGTGGTAAATACCGTGTCATGTTCAAGTGCAGGGTAGTCCCACAAATAGCAGATGACCTATACAATGTCACCCCTGTGCCACACGCATGGCTATATGCTCTTGGTAAACTAAACAGATGAGGATATCCTGCGGTGCAGGTCACACATATAGGCAGCATACAGTAACACAATGTCAGATGGATGTACAGCATGCAGCAAGTATGTCAGTCCCTGCTGCACACGTAGGGGCCTGTACACAGTGACCATAGTGCAAATAGCCTCTGCAAACCAACATGTCCCGTGAAGACTGTCCATGAATCCCTGGGACTGCATACGCAAGTGGTACATCCCAATCTGCCACAGCACACAAAAGGTCATGTATGTCCCCTGCGATGAACCCCACACCCAGCCAGAGCATGGCAGCAACATTGTGTAGGATAGGCCGCCTATGCCCAATGTAGCAGTCCAACTTCAATGTCCATCATAGGCATGTGGGCCACACGCAGAGGTCAGCCATCCTATGCCACCATATCCCAGGGATAGCTGCATGGTCTTGTTGTGGTTTACAGACACGTGGGTGCTGGTGCCTGCAGATACAGTGTAGTCGATGTGCAGTGTCTGTGCTGTGCCCTGTATCCAAAGGAGAAACACTGTCATGGTATGTTGCACAGAACACCAGGGAACACTGCAGGTAGGCAGACAGCAATATGTTTAGAATGCAATGCTAGACATGCAAACATGAAATTAGCACAACACATAACACAGTGCATGTTGTGGAAATGTGGCTATTGAACCATACACGAGGGTGTCCTATGGATATGGTCATGTCCATGCACATGTCACACAGGTGTCTCACTGCTCCACCTCATGTCCATCAGCGTTGGTGCATAGTGATCCCACAAGATAACTCCCTGAAAAACACAACAAAATGCAAGCATAGAATGTCAGATATCATTTCCAAAAGATCCAAGATGCAACCTACCATCTGTCTGCAGAAAATGTCTGCTAGGGACTGTCTGAGGCAGGAAAAGGCAACACCACGTCACAGTGAATACAGAAACATAGAAACATAGAAACATAGAAACATGATGACAGAAAAAGACCACAAGGCCCATCTAGTCTGTCCTTCCATAACAACAACTACAACAGTCCACTTTTTACCTTTAGAGATCCTCTGTGTTGGTCCCATGCTTTTTTGAATTCAGTTACTGTCCTCATCTCTACCACCTCCACTGGGAGACTATTCCACGGATCCACTACTCTTTCCATAAAGAAATATTTCCGCATATCACTCCTGAATCTATCTCCCTTCACCCTCATCCCATGTCCCCTCGTCGCAGAACTTGCTTTCAATTGAAAGAGGCTCTCTCCCTGAACATTTATGCCACGGAGGTATTTAAACATCTCAATCATATCACCTCTATCCCGCCTTTCCTCTAAGGTGTACATATTAAGATCCTTAAGTCTGTCCTCATATGTTTTATAATGAAGACTACTAATCATCTTAGTAGCAACCCTCTGCACCGACTCCATCCTGTTCACATCCTTTTGAAGGTGCGGTCTCCAGAATTGCACACCATACTCCAAATGAGGTCGCACCAAAGACTTATACAGAGGCATTATCACCTCCTTTTTTCTGCTAGCCATTCCTCTCCGTATGCACCCAAGCATCCTTCTAGCTTTTGCCGTCGCCTTTTCTACCTGTTTAGCTACTTTAAGATCATCGGACACAACTACGCCTAGGTCCCGCTCTTCTTTAGTGGACAAAAGTACTTCATCTCCTATGCTGTATTGCTCCCTAGGATTGCTGCAGCCCAAATGCATGACCTTACATTTTTTAACATTAAATCCCAGCTGCCAAATTCTAGACCATTCTTCAAGCTTAGCTAGATCCCTCCTCATGTTATCTACACCTTCCTGGGTGTCTACTTTATTGCAGATTTTGGTATCATCCGCAAAGAGGCAAACCTTACCCGACAGCCCTTCCGCTATATCACTAACAAAGATGTTAAAAAGAATCGGACCAAGGACAGATCCCTGGGGCACACCACTGGTAACATCCTTCTCCTCAGAGTGAGCTCCATTTACTTGTACTCTTTGTCGCCTCCCACCCAACCAATTTCTAACCCAAGCAGTAACTTTAGGGTCCATCCCTAGGGTGCTCAGTTTGTTTATAAGTCGCCTGTGAGGAACAGTGTCAAAGGCTTTACTGAAATCTAAATACACCACATCTAGAACTCTCCCTCGGTCCAACTCCCTGGTCACCCAGTCAAAGAAATCAATCAGATTTGTCTGACAAGACCTGCCTCTGGTGAATCCATGCTGCCTCAGATCCTGTAATCCGCTGGACTCCAGAAACCTCACTATTTTCTCTTTCAACAGCGTTTCCATTAATTTACTCACCACTGAAGTTAAACTAACCGGCCTGTAGTTTTCAACCACATCCTTACTTCCGCTTTTGTGTAAAGGCACCACATGAGCCTCTCTCCAGTCCTTTGGCACCACTCCCGACTCCAACGAGGCATTGAAAAGGTCAGTCAGTGGAGTTGCTAGAACGTCCCCAAGTTCCCTCAGTATTCTAGGGTGTATCCCATCCGGTCCCATCGCTTTGTCTACTTTAAGTTGAGCTAGTTTCTCACGAACACAGTCTTCTGAAAATTGTTCAAGATGTCCCTCGCTTCTGTTCTTATTTGTGGGTGTTTTCTGAGGTCCTGCTCCTGGTTCTTCATCTGTGAACACAGAACAAAAATATTTGTTAAGCAATTCCGCTTTATCCTTATCAGCTTCTACATATTCCCCCCCTGTACCCTTGAGTCTGACAATACCACTTTTGCCCTTCCTCTTCTCACTAATATATCTGAAAAATGTCTTATCTCCCCATTTTATTGCATTGGCTATTTCCTCCTCCTTTTGAATCTTTGCCTTCTTGACTACTTTGTTAGCTTCTCTAAGATTTTCCAAATACAGATGCCTGTCTTCCTTTCTCTGTGATCTCTTGTATTTCATGAAGGCCTCCCTCTTTTTCTTCACTTTTTCAGCTACTTCCTTCGAAAACCATAGCGGTCTCCTGTTCCTTTTGCCTTTATTTACCATTTTAACAAAAAGGTTGGTTGCCTTTAAAATACCCCCTTTCAGTTTTGCCCACTGTTGTTCTACATCCCCCAGCTGTTCCCATCCCACTAATGACTCCCTGAGGTATTGGCCCATCTTCGCAAAGTTAGTCTTCCTAAAGTCTAAGATCTTCACCTTGGAATGGATTCTAACAGCCCTAGTCCTAATACTGAACCACACCATCTGGTGATCACTGGATGCAAAATGATCTCCCACTACAACATCAGAAACACTTTCACCATTGGTAAGCACCAAGTCCAGTATGCCAGAGGAATGTATAGAATCACCATATCCCCATCTCCAGCTGCCGTTGGCGCATGTCCAAATTAAGGTGTCATCTGTGATATTGAAAAGCTGATGGATAGTGTTCTGAGGGCACACAAGAGATAGGTCAGGTCACAACATAAAACAGATGCGCACAATGTATACATGGTCAACAGCAGTAGGTTACAGATAGCAGAGTCCCCAACCCTCCACAGGTGTTAAAACACCACCCACCACATGATATTGCAAACTGTATGCACACTCTACCCTTACACACCCATGCTAGAAAAACACCAACACACACACAGTATGTTAAGGTGAGCATGCCACCAGTAGCATAAGGCCTGTCTGTGGACAATTTGAGATCGGTGGAGATAGCTCTTGGCCAAAGCAATGCTTCACAGCATTTGGCTGATGTTACAATGTCACGGAGGGGTGTATGTGCGGCCCACCCCCAGAACACCTAGGATGTGTGGACACACACAGATCTCTGGGATGTGTTCCAGAAACAGTGCTGGAGCAGATGAGCTGGGCAGGAACACATGTGCCTGTGTGTGACAACAGTAACATATGGGGTATGGGGTTTCAGACAGCCAAGAGAGCAAATAGAATGCTAGGTATCATAAGGAAAGGAATGGAAAATAAAACAAAAGATATTATAATGCCTCTATACCGTTCCATGGTGAGACCGCACCTTGAATATTGTGTGCAATTCTGGTTGCCTTATCTTAAAAAGGATATAGCATTATTAGAAAAGGTTCAGAGAAGAGCCACCAAAATGGTAAAAGGGATGGAAGGATACTCCTATGAAGAAAGGCTAAAAAGGTTAGGGCTCTTTAACCTGGAAAAGAGACGGCTGAGGGGAGATATGATGGAAGTCTATAAATTAATGAACGGAGTGGAATGGGTAAACGTAGATCGATTGTTTACGTTATCAGAATATAGAAAGCCTAGGGGACATGCAATGAAGCTACAGGGTAAACTATTTAAGACTAAGTCCCACCTGAAGACAGCAATCTCAGGCCGGAGGGACTGGGATTTCTAGTCCTATAGGCACTCCTTGTGGTCTTGGGCAAGCCACTTAACCCTTCATTGCCCATGTTCCCTGTAAGTATTAACGTATGTGTGTCATATCGCCTCATGTTAAATGTATCCCCCAATTGACCGCTTTGACCCGGTGAAAAGCGGAATATAAATATAAATAAATAAATAAATAAAAATAAATAATAAAAAAAATATTTTTTCACTCAACGTGTAATCAAACTCTGGAATTTGCTAGCAGAGGATATAGTAAAGGCTGTTAGTGTAGCTGGGTTTAAAAAAGGTTTGGACAAGTTCCTGGAGGAAAGGTCCATAAACCATTATTAAGAAGGGACTCAGGATATCAATGCTTGACCCAGTACAAGCATTGTGGAACCTGTGTCTTTTGGGGAAACTGCTAGGTACGTGTGACCTAGATTGGCCACTGTTGGAAATAGGATACTGGGCTTGATGGACCTTGGTCTGACCCAGTATGGCAGATCTTATGTTCTTTTGTTCTTATGAGGTGAACCACAACATATGTGCATTGGACAGATGACCTCAGACATGATCTGTGGCTGACTGTCCCCACACACCATTTACCTGTATGTCTATCTACTCATTCTCCTGCACGTTGAGTGGGGTACAGACAGCTGCCAGTGAAACACAACACCAGGGAGGTCACACAACATATTCTGTTGAGGGATAGACACACCAGATACATATATATGTCATGTTTGAGCTGTGTAACATACACAGCACCATCACATCATCACCCCTCATGCCCCCCAAATCCATTTCAGTCTGGCTTTTGCCCTTTACACTGTACAGAATTGCCCCTGCCAAATTCCCCAGTGACTTGTTAATGCTAAAATTAAAGGGCCTGTACCCCCATACGCCCCATTTCATCACCTCTCTGCTTCCCCAGACACTGCTGACCACACCCATCACCCTGATATACTGACCTCGCATGTCCACACTGCCTCCGTACTAACCCCCTGCACTTCATTTCTCACCCGCCACACCTTCAGTGTGTGTTGTGATGGTCCCACCTCCCCTGTGTGTCTGCACCCATATGCTGGAACACAGGGATATGTCCTGCGTATGCATGTTCCAGAGCTCCATACCAAATGCCATGTTGGGGCTATCTGATCGCTTGCCGCTCAGTGCCAACTGTATGCTGATGAGGGCCAAATATATCCCAACATCACTGAACAGCCCTGCCAATCCAGACCCTGAGCTATGTTTGCATGTCTGACAATGCTGGCCTGATGTATCCACGCTGCCTGAAACGGAACCTGGCCACGACCCAACATCTAAGCTCCCTCCGTAAACCCTGCCCCCATATTAGGTGTCTATGTCTAGGTTGCTACACATTGCCGCATGTTGATACACAATGTAGGGGTTGTCTGTGACCCCTTCCTCTCCTCCCCCACACATACGCATCATGTAGCAAAGACATGCAATGTCATTCCAGATAACATGAGCAATATCCCCCCATCCTCCCTTAACACACAACTAAAACGTGAATGCACCCCTCAATCACCCCCCGATTTGCTAACTGTAACCTACACCTTGCTGTTATCCCCTTGAATCAGCTGTGTCTGCCTCAAACCAACCAACGCGCTGCTGCATGGCTCATCATTTGCCGGCCGTGCCATGACCATAATACTGCTTCTGTCAAATCACCTCACTGGCTCACAATCCATGTATGCATCCAGGTGTAGGTTACCCCACTGAGCAAATGATGCAGTACCTGTGTGTGTGTACTCTGTAGCCCCCCTCCAGAATATTAACTCCTGCCAATGCTACTACCACTGAGCATGTACATATTGTTGCCAGTCATACACAGTGCTGTACACAAACATGTAACGCACAGTCTGTGCCAATCAGTGCATGTTATCTGACCAATGCGCCAATATCCCCCATCGTGGCATCCACATGTCTAGGCAAATGGTGCCACCTACGTCCCACTTTCCTACTGTTGACCACACACAAAACTCCGTTTACCATGCTGCACCCACAGCTGGAACCAAGAACATCACCTGTGTGTGATCACCTGTTTGTGATCGACAGCCACCGTCCCCAATCCCTAACCAAGTTCCTGTGTACAGTAACGTACCCACCTAGGGCAGGTAATCCAGGCTGATCTGACCCCCGTGCAGCCGCAGTTATCCCCTACACATCCCGCCTGTGTTCCCCCTGGACTATCCTGAATGCTCTGATGGGCAAGGAATGTCCCCCATATGTCTGTATAGTGTTGCGTATGACTGGTATTGCTATACAAATGTTCAACAGTAGTAGTAGTACATATGTCTAGATACCAATGTAATATCCAACATATGCAGTACTTACATGAGAAGACTGCCACAATCAGCTGGTGCCTGGCTGCCGTGCCCTCTTGTGTGTCACCATGGCCACCTACAGGACGGCACTTAGGGTCATCTTCCAGATCCTCATTAATTTGGACTGGGAGATCGTGCCTGAGAGCAATGTTGTGCAGTATGCAACAGGCCAGAATAATCTTTGCCACGGTCATGGGTTTGTATTTTAAGGCCCCGCCGGTTCTATCCAGACACCTGAAGCGACTTTTCAAAACGCCAAAGGTGCACTCGATGACTGAGCGGCTGGAGGCATGTGCCTCATTGTACCTCCTCTTTGCACGTGTCCGTGGCAAACGCACAGGGGTCAGCAACCAGGGATGACACCCATATCCTGCATCACCTGTAGAGAAATAGTAGAAAGGTAAAGCAGAGGCTGAGCCACACACACATGCACACAAGCATGGACATACAAACCAACAGCACAGACAGGTCTCCTATGAACATGTTACAGCACATGCTGACACACAACATGCATGCAGCAGCGTCTGGAGGTGTGAGACAGGGACCACGGGGTGGTGGTAAGGTGTGCAAACCACCTCAGCTGTAATCCACAATAACACATGCCTAAAAACTCATAGCTGAAAGGTAGTAGTGCCGGCTGCAAAAACATCAGCCACACACATGGTAATGCACCCTTGACAAGGTTAGTGATGCACACATTTGCAAGCGTGTGATAGCTATGAGACTGCCCACACACATGGGGTGAAACGGGAAAAGGTCCCTGAGTTGCCCTGAGAGGATGTCTGACACAACAATATACTGTTGAATATATGTGGAACATACATCTGTCCTATACTATGCCCACACAAAGCACACAATGTGAAATGGCCAGATATGTCAGAGGTGAAGGTGCCACCAACACAAAACACCGTACCAAAGATAACCGTGAAGGGAAGTGCCCCCCCCAGACACACACACAAATGACACACAAACACAACTGGGGACACCTTGCAAACACAGACATGTGCACCTACGTGTACCCAGAGGAACACCATGTGCACGTCTGAGCAGAGAAATACCCACCCAGCAGTATACAGTCCTCATATTGCCAAGCCTCAAACTGTCCGAATAGTGTTGAGTGATGCAGGATAAAGGAGTCATGGGTGAACCCTGCAAACCTAGGGACCACATTCAGAATATGCATATTTGCATCATATACAACCTGAACATTCAGGGAATGGTAGTGTTTGTGGTTGCGGAACACAGCCTCCCTGTCTCCGAGCAGGACCAGGGCAACATATGTGCAATCAATAGCTCCCAACACATGTGGTATCCCTGCAACCTCTTTGAAGGCCTGGTTAAGGGTCCCCCACTGTTGCCTAGTGTTGGGAATTGCAATGCAATTCCTCACCCGGCTGACCATGGCACACAGTACCTGGTGGAGACAGCGTGAGAAAATGGGATGGCTCATGCCACCCGCTGCGGCCACAGATGACTGGAAACAGCCAGAGGCAAAGAAATATAGGGCAGCCAGGAGCTTGACCAAACCCAGTATGGCATGTGACCGACTGGTCAGGGGCTCGAGGTCAGGTCTGAGATCCTCAAAGAGCTCCCTAATAGCCACTGTGTCCCGACGGTATAGGGAGATGACCTGGTCCTCACTCATGTCCTGGAGCTGGGCCCTGGGCCTGTAGAGGCAAGCCTGGTGAGGGCGCAGCTTGGAATGCTTCCTGCGCCATGCCGGCTCAGCCCTAGCATGCATGGCCCCCACAGCTGCAGGTTGGATTTGCAGCGGGTCTGCACCCATGCCCTGAGCAGCCCCCAATGCACCTGCAGCCACCACAAAGGTAGCCATTAGCAAAACAGATATACCACAGACAGAGGGTTTTTCTCGGCTCTCCCTCACCCCACCAACACCGCCCTCTACCTGTCCCTCCCCTTACCCCCTGTACCCCATGCTTGCTCACCATCTCACCTGCCCCCCACCACCCTAACACCACCTCATGCCTGCTGATCATCTCACCCCACTGCACCTCACCTCACCCCATCGAACCTCACCTCACCTCACCTCACCCCACCGCACCTCACCTCACCTGCTGTACACCTGACAAATACCTCACCTCGCCTGCTCTACATGTGTACCACATATGCATCCAGTGCACGTCTGTGTAAGTGTTGCGCTTGCACAGCGCCATGAACGTGCAAGATCTGACCGTGACCCATGTGCATGTGTTGCGCAGGGCTACATGCATGCATATGGCATATGCGGCATTCAGGCATGGCACCATGCACACGCAACATCTGTGGGCACCATCTGCTGCATGGGCACCTAATCACGGGTGTCATGCGTGGAGCCCCCCTCATACAGCAGCCCCCCAGCATGGTGCATGCGCAATGCATGCAGCAATGTGCCGCTGTGCATGCGTGAGTGGCACGCGTGTGTCACCGCGCATGCACACATAGCACACACACACTGCAGTGCATGTGCATATTGCGTACACGTGCCACAGTGCATGCGCAATGCGCATAACTCAGCGCCCCCGAGTAAAACACATAAAAAGGCCACCACACGTGATAAACGCCGAGGGTTTTGTGTAGGCGAGGTGACGAGCAGGCATGTAGAGCAATTGGTCAGGGTGATAGCAGGTCTGGAGAGGAGAGGTAAGGTGAGGTGAGCAGCAGGTGTGTGGGAGAGGAGGTGTGGTGAGGAGCAGGCATGAGGGTGAGGGGAGGTGCAGTGGAGAGGGAGAGGAGGAGAGGAGAGGAGCAGGGGCAAGGGAGAGGAGGTGAGGAGAAGAGAAGAGCAGGGGAGAGGGAGAGGAGGTGAGGAGTGGAGCAGGGAAGAGGGAGAGGAGGGCAGGCAAGCAGCAGGGGAGGGAATATTAGGCAAGGACTGGGAGAGGTAGGAATGTGTGACAGGGAGGAAGAGGCCACAGGGAGCAGGGAGATGGAGCAACAGCCCATGGCAGGAGGGGACGAGGGGGAAACCTCTGAACAGCAGTCCACAGGGGCGGCAGGGATGGGTGGGCCTGAGGCGGTGGCTGCAGGGCCATTGGGTGTGTCCCAGCCCACACAGGGGCAGCCCGAGAGGCCACCCAGTGCCAAACGGAGGCGAGTCCTAGTGCCAGCGGAAGAACTGAGGAGAGCAGTTAGATTCAGCCAGCAGGAGAACCAGATCGTGCTGGCCAGTGTGCTAGAGCGCTATGAGGTGCTCTATTGGTGTCTGAGCTCCAGCACCATGGTGGGGGCACACATACATGTGTGGGAGGAGGTACAGGAGGCCATAGCGCAGGCCGGGGGACCACCCAGGGACCAGGACAGCCTGAGGAAATGATTTAACAACATAAAGCGAGGTGTTCGGGCCCACATGGTGGTGGAAAGGAGACGTGCCATGGGCACTAGTGGAGGTGGTCACTTTGTCCCCAGCCTGACCCCCCTGGAGCAGCAGCTCACAGAACGGCTGGGCCCCATCTACCTGCGGGGACTGCCGGAAGAGCTGGACACCACCCATCCACATGCAGGTAGGTCTGAGATATGCAGCCCACATACAGCTAACCACACAGCACCTGCTGGCCATGGACGGGATGATGGGGGCCTATGTCGAGGGGACACGTGTGCTGTAACACAGGCAACTGGGGGACACACAACCAGCAATACCTGGCAGTGTCCATACATGGTGTTTGTGGCAGGTGCCTGGGGCTGTCTCCACGACAATCACAGTCCGGGATTTAGCCGAGCACTGC
The DNA here is from genome assembly GCA_033557465.1 of Ichthyophis bannanicus. Classification (NCBI taxonomy): domain Eukaryota; kingdom Metazoa; phylum Chordata; class Amphibia; order Gymnophiona; family Ichthyophiidae; genus Ichthyophis; species Ichthyophis bannanicus. The sequence continues at coordinate 29,375,281 of CM066032.1, read as the reverse complement.
ACAGGGGTACAGAACGAGGGGGGGCAGACCATCACCCAGTCGGATTGCCACCCCCCACCACTGTGTATGTGAGCAACTAGAGACCGCACACACAGGGAGGGCATCACACCTCCCACCCCATTAACCTAGCACATGCAGCAGATATTCCTACCTACCACATAGGTCGCACATAATCATCATACATCTGTTAGTGTAGCTGGGTTTAAAAAAGGTTTGGACAAGTTCCTGGAGGAAAGGTCCATAAACCATTATTAAGAAGGGACCCAGGATATAAATGCTTGACCCAGTACAAGCATTGCGGAACCTGTGTCTTTTGGGGAAACTGCTAGGTACATATGACCTAATTTGGCCACTGTTGGAAACAGGATACTGGGCTTGATGGACCTTGGTCTGACTCAGTATGGCATATCTTATGTTCTTATGTTCTTACCAGGGTCTATAATGGACCTCTGTAATCAGGTCCAGGGCCTCCGGAGTTAGGGCAGAGCCGTGAAAATGAAACAGATGCAGGTAACCTAACACCAGGATCTATAATGGACCTCTGTAATCAGGTCCAGGGCCTCCTGGAGTTAGAGCAGATATGTGAAACCCCAACAAATGCAGGTACCCTAACACCAGAATCTATATTAGACCTCTGTAATTAGGTCCATGGCCTCCTGGAGTTGGGGAGAGCTGTGAAACCCAAACAGATGTAGGTAAACTAACACCAGGATGTATCTTAGACCTCTGTAACCATGTGTGACACCTCCTGGGGATAGGGCAGACATTTGAGACCGCAACACACGCAGGTCACATAACACCAGGATGTATAATAGACCCATGTAATTAGGTCTGGGGGCCTTCTGGGGATAGGGCAGACTTGCAATGAACACCATACAAGTTGGTATTTCTACCATATTCTGCATGTATGATATGTGATGCTTGCTGTATATTGTGTTGTACAACTGCCATTGTGTGACCTGTCCCCATACACTTACTTCACGTGGGTAGTCAGCACATCAGTTGAAGCGCCTGGTAAAGCACCAAATGCCCTCCTCACCCATGCAAGGTCCTGCCATTTTGATGCTCCAGGGAACAGACGCCTCTGCCTAGAGCATATCAGCTCGCTGAGTATCCTGAGCTCCCTCCGTCTAAATGTCAGCATTCTGGGATCACCTGTCCATTTTTCTTCTCTGGAGATAGCGCATGTATGTGCACCACATGGCGCATGCTCGATGGCACATCGTGCATGCGCCATGTCGAGCACATACACTCGCTATCTCGCGCTACTATGCGCTACCTGGCGCTAATACGGCACACAGCACATGTAGCATTGTGATGCCCAGAACATGTCAAAGTATTCTTAGCAGAACAGTGAAACGCGCCGCGAACGGTATGAGACGCTTTTACAGTCCCCATACACCCGATCTCGCCGCCACGCCCCCATTTGTTAGTTTAATTGGTGAATAGCTGTTTTAGTTATGGCGGTGAGGCTCCCTGGTGATGGGCAGCGGGCGCATCATAGGGTGCCTTAGCTTGCGGCACCCTGTGACGCGCCTTCTACGACCCATGCTCAGCGCCATCGTAGTGTACAGGACTAGGGTGAGTGTGTATGTTGGCTTTACCACACACTACAGAGATGTGTCTAACTGTTACAGCCATGCAAAAGGGTGGCGCCTCAGACACTCTTCCTGATGTTATAGCATTGGGGATTTAAACCCATGAGAGCTGGCTGCATAGTCATTGTAATAACCAGTGTGCTATGCCTCTATGGCCTTTGTCATAGCTAGGGCTGGCTACACAACAACTGCATGTCAACGCACATACATTCTGATGTGCTTACTGGGATAGGGGAAACCCACAGCTAAGGCAGTTTCCAGACCACGTTACCGTAGGCAAATGAGGTGAGGGTGTTGTTTTTATTTACATATTAAAACAATTTTCCCATTAAAACATGTTTAACACCATATGTGTGTCTGTTACAGGCCTACAAGGAAGTTGCCTCAGACGATCTTACTAAAGGCAGCCCACTGAGGGATTGGACCCATGACGTCTGCTACTGAATTCATCGACTTAACTATTATGCTACATCAGCATGTGTTTATCTCACGAATGGCTGGCTGCAGAAGGAGTGCAGGTCATCCCACAAACCTTATGAGGTATTGCACGGGATAGGGGAGACCCAAACATACAGGCAGCCCACTGTGGGATTGAAACCATGACGTATGACCACTGAGGCCATCCTATTAACCATTGTACTACATCACTATGGGGGTTTTCATACCAATGGCTGACCACAGACAGGATGCAGGTCACCGGACATACTGTCTGCTGTGGTAACCAGGATAGGATAGAGACAACAGTACCCATAATGCAATTCACATGCGGAACAGCGGTCTACATCTGCTCCCCAGATGGCGTATGCACCTTTACAGCACATCAGCTTGGTAAGGGGGACTGACCGTGCGTGTTACTGCCACTGACTACCTACAGGCCCTCCCATTGTGGGTGTACTGTGATCACCCTGAGGGTGAGGTGGGGTGGCCAGATCCAGGTCCGCAGTACCCGCATTGGCTGTGATGGCGTTGCTGCAGGTCTCCATCAGTGTTAGTGTGTGACAGGTATTTACAGAGACGCCTGCGAATGCCCTGTTTCTGTTTGAATGTGACAGTCATATCTGCTCCTTGTAGACCATGATGCAACCAAACTGGTGCATAGCCAGTGTGCTTGCCATGGTCACTGGTTCTCAGATCAGGGGTGTGTGTGGACTCACATAATGATGATGTACATATCAAACCAGCCTCTCTGGGTCAGGGTAGGGGACATGATCTGGCCCCAACATACCCACATTCTGAACATTTCCAAAGGGGGCAGTACTGCAACATGATGACAGGCTGTGGGATCAGCAAACACCTTCCTTTGGAGAACCCGACAGTTGATGCAGGTTGGTACCTGTACCAGGGCCCTTGCCAGATAGGCAAGAGGCATGATCAGCTCAGCTGCCCCCCACCACAATCTGCCATTCACCAGCAGAGGCCACAGTCAGAGCGCACCTACTGCACCCTGCAAGGTGTTGCAGCCAGACACATGCTGACTGCACACAGTGTGCTAGCCCTTACCTAGCACATGTTCCCAGAAGAACAATGTGCACCCAGATGTGGGATATTCACACCACCACCAAGCAGGTATGTCAGTGATTTGGCCCCAAGAATGGAAACTCACATATATCACTATTGAACACACTGTATGGCACTATGTGGGAAGGTTGACATGCCATAGTCACTGCTAAATCAGAGTGAGAGTGCCCTCACAGCATAACCTGCTGTGGCCACCCTGTCCGTGCAGATGGCGTTTGCCCACTACAATATCTCAGCCATTGCCCTATGCCCTATGCAGATGCATCCTGGATAAACCGCCCTGTAGAGGCCATGCCCACAATACCTTGCTCATCATTATGCACATTGGAGGTGGAACAGTGGAACCAGTGCAAACATTGGGGGCTCAGTGGGGTATGGGCGGCCACAAAACAATGGACACACATACACAGATTACCACACCTATTTGAGCATTGTGCAAAGATAGCGGTGGTTGGCAGCCCTGTCCACAACACCAGTCATGGGCTTCGTGCAGGCATTGGTAGGATACACAATACTGTTATGGACACTCTCCAGGGTGGTAAACACTGTCAGATATGGACGAGGGGGCACACACCACATAAATCAGTAAGGCTGCTATGATGGATCTCTGTTAAAAGGATGTGTTTAAGTTAAGATTTGTTATCTGACATTGGTCATAGCTACCTTTTTATGTATATGGGACGTGTTTCCATGTTTATGATGGCATTGCTAAGGTATGCAGGTGCTAGTAGGGGGGGCTGGCGCTCTGCGCAGGACACAACAGCCTGCCTTTTCATTAGACTTTGGATGGTGCAGCTTGTGGGTGTGGGTGTTTGTGCCCCTGTTGGCCGATGCTCTGGGGCAGAGATTCACAAATCCAGTCCTGGTGGTTCAGACAGGATTCAGTTTGTCAGGCTGTCCCTACTGAATACGCATGAGGTACATTTGCATACAATGGGGGCAGTTCTTTCAAATGCATCTCATGCATATTTATTATGGACAGCCTGACAACCTGAATGGTGTTTGCCCTCTGGAACTGGGGTTGCCACTATCTGCTCTGGGGAGTGCATATTATTATTATGCATGTGCTCTGTAGGGTAAAATATAGGGACATGGTCTGCAGGAGCCACAGCTGGGACTTGAACCTGTGACCTTCTGCCCCTGTACACACTGACTGTGTTTACTGCACGAAACTGTTACCACAGAGGTAGTTCCTTCCCAGGGGATACCATTACTGTTCGTCAGACAGACCTTGTCTGTTGGACTGCATGCCACCCACCTGGACAGGGCTTGGCCTTGGTCTGCTGTGGGCAGATAACACTGCCCCCTCCACTGCCAGCACCCCTACACCACCATGCTGACATGCTGTTCTGCCGGTTATGCTGGTGGTGCGCAGTCCCAGCTCATCCAGTGTGCCGTTACGCGGCTGCTTATGGTGTGGGGTCTGTGGTAGGGGTGCCTACATGGACATGCATGCTTCCCCACAGCACAGCCTGCCAATGTTCTGTGACATTTGGGGTACCTGCTGGTTGATGTTTATTGGACAATGTATGACACACACTCGTGGCCATGTTTGACCTTGGTCAGTTGCTGTCTTGCTGATTTTCTGTTTCTGCGTTCCTATGTGCCACCTAGGCATCTGCCTAGTGCACCCTGTGCCCCAGCTGCCCCACTGCATGTCCCGCCTGCAGCCCCCTGTACCCCATTTACAGCCTCACCGTAGTGCCCTTTCGTATTTGGGCACTATGCTGTTGCTGCACATGTATCACTACTATCACGTTTCTCGGTTTCCCTGCCTTTGCTGTACATTGCTGACTGAACTGGTTTCTCTCTCCTGCAAATATGCCTCTAGCGCAAGGTTGTCACTGGCGCTAATATTCAGACCTTCATTTCACAGCGTTAGTGTGCATGGAGCCTCTCCCTGCCCAATCTCCGCCCATTGACCCCTTCTCTCCGCCCTCTGGGGAGCCTTGCTCCACCCTCTGTGTGCCTTAATGCCGCAGGAGACGTGTTTGCGCGAAACCGCATGCCATGTGCGATAATGTTACTTTGTCGGGCGATAACGTTACGTACCACGCGGTAATGCTACGTATCGCACGCAAACTGCGCCGCTGCAACGTTATCGCTGTTTAGTAAACATACACCATTGTTTGTTACTTGTGGAGGCTAAGTCCCTAATCTAAAGAAAATCTTTGGATTGGGGATTTGGCTTTTTGCAGGTGATGGATATTGAGTGATAGTTTCTCTGACAAGTAAGTTAAGTCATTAAACCAAGGTGGTAAATGTGAATATGATTTTTTCTTTTTCATCACATCCATGAAAGTTTAAGAGATTAGAGTAGCAATGTCCCAGTCTATTTTTCAGCCACCTGCAAGAGTCTATTGGATATTAAATTCTCATGATGTATGTTTCAGTTTGTTATTATGAAATAACCCATGCAGAATTGATGTTATTAAGGAAGTGTGCAGCAAATGTCCTGTTACAAGTAGAAGTGGCAAAACAAATGCCAAGATTGATTAACTAAATTAATATCACTGATGTAGATAAATTTCCGATGCAAGAGATTAATTGACCTTTTATTATTATGCGGTTTATTCTGAATAAAGTGTCAACAAAGATAATTTGTAAACAAACAATGACAATTGAAGTTCTAATTGGTTTAAATTCTGGTTTTGACAATTTCTTTCTTAAGCACAATTCTGTTTATGTACTGACCTACATTATTTATATCTGTTCCTTTATTTGTGTCCTGATTGTCTTTCTTTGTGATCTGAGATGTCTATAGTGATATTACTGACAACATTCAAAGTAACATAAGTCAAACCATTACCTGAGATAAGAGAGCTTTCCTAAGAATTTTTAAGTAAACAATTTAAATGAGTTACTTTAATTGCCTAAACTGTCAGTTATGTTTTGATGTTTGTTACCCCTTAAGAAATAAGATTAACTATACCTTGTACAGTTGTGTACCTGACAAAAGAGGAGTGTCTATTAGGCCACATGCTAACTTTAATTTGATAGATGAAAAGAAAAATTAAAGAATGTAGATGCAAAAGAGAAGTATGTTGCAAGCTATCTTGGTCTCAATATAGTTAAATAAGTTGTAATAATTTAGTGCTAGCAGTAGATGTATTGTAATAAATTAACATTAGATAAAATAATTCTGTTCAGTAATTCTATATTTCCATTAGTAGTTGTGCATGCTTGCCATTGTGGGGAATCAGAAGAATGTTGTTATAGTGAGTTATTGTTCTGCAAATTATATATTACATACACAGAGTCTTATGGGCCAAAGATGATGACTATTCTGAATGAAAGGAAGTCAGCAATGCTGCTGAAAGCCAGATTGGAGCAAAGCAGCGAGTCCAGCAATGCTACAAAAAGATGTATGTGCAGCCATTGTGCCTGGGTTGACAGTTACTGACTCTCTCCATCTAAAATGTGCATAGTGCAGCCCAGAGTGAAAAAGAGAATGCTGTTGGAGAATTTGCAGTTGTGACCAGTGTTATGATGTGAATGTGAGCATACATTTCTGAACTACTGAAAGATCTATGAAGAACAGTTGGTCACTGTCAGCACATAATGCTTAAAGAATTGGTAGGGCTTTACTCTCTGTACACATTCTTACTGAGACCTTGGGGTATGTTTATTAAACGGAGCTAACATCGCAGCTGCGAAGTTATAGCAAGATACATGACGTTATCGTGCGATAAAGGTGCATTACCATGCGAGAACGTCATGTATCACGCGATAACGTCTCTGGAGGTGTTAAGGTGCGCAGAGGGTGGAGTAAGGCTCCCCAGAAGGCAGATTAAGGCTCCCCAGGGGCGGAGATAAGGGGTCAATGGGTGGAGAGTGGGCGGGGAGAGGCCCCATGCACACTAACGCCGTGAAATGAAGGTCTGAAAAATAGCGCCAGTGAAAACCTCACGCTAGAAGCACATTTGCAGGGGAGAGAGACCATTTCAGTCAGTAATGTGCAGCAAAGGCAAGGAAACCAAGAAAAGTGATAGTAGTGATACATATGCAGCAACATCATAGTGCCCAAGTACGAGAGGGCACTACGGTGAGGCTGCAGGGGGCTGCAGGTGGTACCTGCAGTGTGGCAGCTGGGGCACAAGGTGGGCTAGGCATATGCCTAGGTGACACACAGGAATGTAGAAGCGGAAAACCAGCAAGACAGCAACTGACCAAGGGCAAACATGGCCACGAGTGTGTGTCCCACAGTGTCCCAGGGGACAGTACCCAGCAAGTACCCCAAAGGGCAGGTGGTGCTGGGGAGAAGCGTGGATATCTATGTAGGCACCCCTACCCCATATCACGCACCATAGGCAGCCGCCTATCAGCACACTGGATGGCCTGGGACTGCGCACCACCAGCACCACTGGCAGAAGGGCATGTCAGCATGGTGGCAGAGGGGTGCTGGTGGTAGAGGGGGCAGTGGCATCTGCCCAGAGCAAACCACGACCAAGCCCCGTTTAAGTGGGTGCCGTGCACTGCAACAGACAAGGTCTGTCTGACGAACAGTCATGGTATCCCTAGGGAATGATTTGCTCCTGTGGCAACAGTTTGGTGCAGTACACACAGCTAGTGTGTTCAGGGGCAGAAGGTCACAGGCTCAAGTCCCAGCTGTGGCTCCTGCAAACCATGTCCCTGTATTTTACCCAGTACTAAACCGTGGTAATAAAGACAGAACCTTTATTGCAGATAAAATAAACATGCCATTAATGCCTATATTTTACCCTACAGTGCACAGACACCATAAACATGTGCAATCAATAGAACAGAGTTTCCCAACTGCAGTCCTGGAGGGCCAAACACCATTCAGGTTTCATGTTGTCCCTAATAAATATGCCTGTGCTGCATTTGTATGCACGGCCCCCATTGTATGCAAATATATCTCATGCATATTCATTAGTGACAGCATGAAAACCTGAACCGTGTTTGGCCCACCAGGACCGGAGTTGGGAACCTCTGTCCTAGAGCAGCGGCCAACAGGGGCACAAACACCCAAATCCACAGGCTCCACTATCCAAAGCCGCATGGAGAGTCAGGTTGTTGGGCCCTGCGCGGAGCAGCATCTCCCAATACTAGCACCTGCATACCTTAGCAATGCCATCCTAAACTTGGGAACACGTTCCACATATATCAAAAGGATGCTATGATTAATGTCAGATAACAAATCCTAAAGGAGTGGAGGAGTAGCCTAGTGGTTAGAACACTGACTTGCTAACCAAGCAACCAGGGTTCAATTCCCACTAGCACTCCTTGTGGCCTTGGGCAAGTCACTTAACCCTCCATTGCCTCAGAAGAAAGGCCTGGCAATCTATACCCATGGATGAACTTGAGGAGAAAGCCACATAAAACCTACAAGAAAGTCAATTTTGATGTTTCTTCCGAAGATATCAGTTCCTCAGATTCGGGTAAAACATCTAAACAGGTTTTTCAAGTGGACGAAGACGCAAAGGTACAAAAAAAGAAAGATACCAACAGAGGTCGATATCGGGGGAGAGGCGGGGGTCGTCAACAAACTTGACACCCGGCGGTTTATCTTTAGTAGCCTCTTGCCCTGTACCTTCTACATCAGACCCAAGTAAATCTTTGGTAATAAATCTTTCTACCATTCCTTTGTCAACGCAGCATGAAAACATTTTAAACAGAGGTCTTACATTTGTTCCAGCTATCTCTTTTGATAGTTTTCAATTCCGAGTGGACTTTGAAAATTTACTACGTAAACTACATTTAAAAGTATTTTTTGCAGTCCATACATCAAATAATGCTGATCCGGGTGTACCAAAAGCACAAGATAGAGTTCCATTACCATTTCGGTCATCATGGGTACCCCCAGAACCACCTCCAGCAGCTCTGGGTATGTTTAAAGAACTAGTGCTGGCAGACGTAGTCAGTTTGGAACAAAAATTATCTTTGACATCTCATAAGTTGACGACAGTGGAACGTCAGGCAATGGAGGAACTGCAGGCTAGAACAGACATAGTAATCAAACGTGCAGATAAAGGGGGAGCCACCATAATAATGGATAGAGAGAAATATCTAGCTGAAGCTCACCGACAGTTATCTCAAACTACCACGTATAAAGTTTTATTACAAGATCCAACAAAAAGTCTACAACAACAAATTAAAAATATTACTACATTAGCTTTGGAAGCATCCATTATTTCACGTAAGGAATGGAAATTCCTCAACGAACCGGCACCAACCATTGCCAGACTATATTTGGTGCCTAAGATACATAAGGATGCTGCAAATCCGCCAGGAAGACCGATTGTTTCCACAAAGGGGTCAGTTCTGGAACCTTTATCCATTTACATAGACTCCTTTTTAAGATCTTTAATGCCGGCTATTCCGTCGTATCTGAAGGATACCTCTCATTTTTAAACTATTTTGGAGGAATATTCTGAATGGGCGTCAAAGGCACATGTTATTCTTGTAACGCTGGATGTGGCAGCTCTGTATACAAACATTCCCCAGAAAGAAGCACATAGAGTTATAGTGACTTCATTACGCGAACAAGGTAGCTTGTCTTCAAATCTTATAACATTTATTTCAGAGTTGGCAGACCTTACAATTTTCCATAATTACTTTGAATTTGATGGTCAAATTTACCAGCAGATGTCTGGAGTAGCTATGGGTGCCACTTGCGCCCCATCAGTGGCCAATTTATATATGCAGAATTTCGAACGCCAGTGGTTAAATATAATTCCCAATATCAACATCATTTAATCCTATGGAGAAGATTCATTGATGACGTTTTTCTGTTATGGGGAGGCTCAGTGGGGGAATTACAACAATTCACCAAGTGGTTAAATCTTCAGGATCCCAACATACAGTTCACATCTATATATCACGCTTATCAAATTGCTTTCTTGGATGTGATAGTACGGAAGGGCCCGGGAGGTTGGCTGACGTCCATCTATAAAAAATCAACAGACAGAAATACCATTTTGCATTACACTAGCCACCACCCGAAACAACTACGCGACAGCTTGCCAATATCTCAATTTATTAGATACAGAAGAAACTGTTCTACAGTTGCAGAATATAAATTGCAAGCGAAGAATTTAATAAGGGATTTCCAAGATAGGGGTTATCCCCCTTTAATAATTCAGAGGGCATACAAGAGGGCCTTATACTGTAACAGAACATTATTGCTTCAATCAAAACCATGGAATACATTAGAGGATGAGGACACCATAAAATTCGTAACGAAATTCTCCCCATTGAGTGGAGCTATCAAAAGAATTTGCAGAAACATCGCAACGTCCTCACCACAGTACCAGCGTTACATAATAAGTCTATCAGATGTGTCTGGAAGAGGAATTTTAATCTTAAAGATAAGTTGAGCCCAAGTCGATTAAAACCAAAGCGAGAGTTATCCCAAGCGGTAGCACCAGGGCATAGAGCCTGTGGTAGTTGCACAATTTGTCCTGTGATGGAAGAGCGGAGCAGTTTTACACATTGTGGGAAAACGTATGTTTTAAAACATCTTACAACATGCCTTTCAGATCACGTTGTTTATGCGATTAGATGCCCCTGTGATTTTTTATACATCGGGAAAACAGAACACCAGTTAAAGATTAGAATGGCAGAACATCGCAGTAAGTTGAAATGTAGGACATTAGAAGCCCCAATAGTAGCTCATTGTGTTGCCAAAGGCCATTGTTTTGAGGATCTACGCTGCTTTGCAATCAAAATGCCCCCTACTGGGAGGAATGGTAAATCGAGGGCGCAAACGCTATTAATACAAGAGCAAAAATGGATTTTCAGATTGGCCACGACGGGTGTCATGGGTTTGAATAATTCAATTGAATGGCGAGCATGCATGTAATATCTAAAAATCTGTTTCCTTCATCCAAGACAGCCTGTGAGAAGGATAATACTACCAGATGATTCATTAGATTGGCGGCTGATAATTATGACATCACTATTTAAATCCCCCTAATAGAGCTGGTCCGCATGCGCGGCGTTTTTCTGCACGTAAAAAAAAGTTTCAGTATGGTAAAGCTTTGAAGGTGTAGAGAGTAAGCCACCGCGTTCCACTCCAAGGTAGAAGTTGTGATTTAATTGGAGAAATTTTGTGCCTGCAACTGTAAGTTCTATACTGGTATGCTCATTACTTCTCTGTTGTTTCTTAGATCGTGCTGTGATAACTTAAATCCCCCCTGAGGAAGAAAACGAAAGGCATTTTAGCGGTACCCATTTGGTGGCGTCGGGGAGAGTAATCACCTACAATATGAGAAGATAAGCACAATCTTTTACTAATAACAACATGAATAAGCAAATTAAGTTAATGATTGAAGAAAAAGTCTAGTAGGGAGTTCTGAAGTACTGTAACTCTTCAATGAATGGATAAGTGCTTAAAGGTCATTGATGCGTGAAGGTATGTTGCTTTTGATGCTTGCAAAAAGCACTGCCAGTGTTAGTCTGAGACCTGCATTTTATCTATATTTGTAGGTACTGATGTCTATGTAAAAATTTAAAGAAATAACAAAAAAAAAAAAAAAAGGAAAAAATAGGATAAAAAAAGGAAAAAAAACTTTGAATTAAAGATGGAGGTATTACAGTAGAAACCCTATAAAGCGGATTTTCTCAATACTTTTTTGAGGGCATTCACTGCGATAAGGATCTTTAACCCTCTGAAAATTGGACCCAAAGCATTCGTATAATCTACTTCCAGTGACACTGCCAAGAAAACCCAGGAGCTTCTGGGTCACCAGGAGTTAGGACTGACTCAACAGCACACATTGCATTGCATTTTGCAACAAATCCTAAGTTAAACACAATTTGTTGAAAGAGATTCATCATAGCAACCTTTCTGATATCTGTGGAGTGTGTTTCAGTTTTTGCTTCTGACAGTGTTTACCACCCCGGGGAGTGACCCCAACAGTATTGCATACCATAACAATGCCCGCACTGTGCCCAGGACTGGTGTGGCGTCCAGGGCTGCCAAAAACCTCTTTATTTGCACAATGATGGCATAGGTGTGGGAGTGTGTGTATGTCTATCCAGTGTTTTGTGGCTGCCTACACCTTACTGAGCCCACATTGCTTGCCCTGTTTCCAGCGTTAGCCTTCCAATGTGCATAATGAGGTTCAAGGTACTGTGGGTATGGCCCGGACAGGGTGGCCTGGGCAGGATGCATCTGCACAGGGCATATGGCAATGGCTGGGACATTGTAGTGCCTGACCATCACCTGCACGGAGAGGGTGGCCACAGCATGTCATGCTGGGGGTCGCTCTCACCCTGACTGAGCAGTGACCATGTAAGCACAAGAAGAGCAGATCACTCTTGCAGACCAATCAGGAAAACACAAGAGGCAAGAGTGAATGATGAACACAGGTGCTTTATTAAACCCCAACGCGTTTCGGGGAACGCCTTCTTCAGGGGGACTAAATAACTGACAAACAATAAGAGATAATAAACAAACATATTAAAAACATAGTAAAAAATCTTAAACCAAAGGGCTTCATAAATAAAAAAGCTATTGCATATTAATATATAAAGTAACGCTCATAAAACAAAGTAAAATAAATAAATAATACTAATCATGAAAATAATTATATAAAACTAATAATAACCACATAAATAAATACAAAATAATATAAAAACGGACGTAGGGCAGTTAAAGTTTTAAACCAATGTGGATGACAATGAAAAGAAATGAAGTCACAATACGAATCCTACTCACTGTTATGCACCTTAGCTGCAAAAACACCATGCAGCACTGTCTCTAATTCAGTTATTGTCACTGGTTAGTTGGCAACGTATGACAACTGTGAATATCCTATAAAGCTAAAATGTGATGAATCCATAATGAGAACATGTAAATAGGCAGAAAAACCACACCAAAGAATTGTTTCACCTTTAACACTGGAAAAAATCTAGGAAATTATTACTAGTTAAAGGTACAGACATTAAATCAAATGGTGCTTGTTCTAAAGTGTGAGTATGCAGAGACCTTACACCATGCAACGCTATCTCTTAAAAGAGTTACTGTTGCTATTTAATTAGTGGCTCTAAGAAACTGTACTAACGTCACTTTTCAGAGCTTTGTGCTGTGTAGCTACTAATGTTTGTGAAGCTCCACTATTTAATTAGTGGCGGCAACGGACGGTGTGCCACAATTGTGCATGTATTGTAAAGCTAAATTGTAGTGAATCCATAGCTAAACTACATGAATGGACAGGAAAGGAAATTATGCACTGAGAATCGGTGAAGCCATAACGTTTAAACCTGGGTAGTAAAACATGAGTTAAAATGTGCTAGTAAAAAAAGAAGAAGGAGTGCGGGTGTCTTACGCCGTCCCTAGTGAGTTGCGATTACTGTTATAAAGAGGAAAAATGAGCATGTTACCACAGTGCACATCTTGTAAAACCAAAATGTAATAGATCAATATTGTTTAGTACTTGAAAACAATGAAAGGATATCAGAAAAGAGGGATCCTAAAAACTATTACCACGGAAGTGAAAAATAAATGATAATATATTAATAGAAAGGGCCAGAAACATGTAAGTGTCTTATATCGTCAAAGTGGACTAGCATACATGTACCTCATGATAAAAATAAGAAGGTTACCTGACAAAATGTGATGCGCAAAATTCTATGTCTAGTAGACTGAAAGGAACCCAACTCTGAAATGAAGCAAGTTTAAAAACGCTGAAACCCGCGCCAAAAAAAGGGGGCGTGGCCAAAGGGCGGAGCGGCCGGGGTGGTCAGTGATTCATCTGAAACAGAGAACTAGCAGAGGGGGATAGAAACAACATTAACAAAAGGATAATAATGAAGTGTAACACATATTGTAGCACCTTTTCTACTCTTTATAAAGGAAATATAAAGCATAAGAAAAAACGAGGGCTGTAAAATACTCTATGTGTCTGGTATCACTAGGAGGTGATAAAATAAAATCAGAACCTTTATCCTATGTCCATTGTGTAGAAAAATTGCAATGAGTGAACCAATGCACATGTTATGCGCTATAGATATAAAGTGCTTCTCTCTATTACTCTCCACCTTTAGCGGGTAACCAGGGAGTTTGGCCACACAATAACAACCAGGATAAAAACAAACACTTGAGGGGGCGGCCTTCGTAAAGACTCCATTTAGGTGGCTAAATTGTAGCCATATATCTAACCTTGTAAAAGCAAGTTGGGCCCATACACAGATAATAAAGTAGACCTAAAAACAAAATAATTTAACACACATCATTTAAAAATACTTAAAAACTAAAAAATAAAATGTACTGTGCATTATAAATAGATAATAAATAAATTAATAAACAATAAAAAATCCAAAGACTATACTAATGCATAAAAACATCCATTCCCTAATAAGATCCGTGTCATAGAGTGCATAATGTGACACTATCCTAATTACAACAATGAATCATTAACATCTGCACCTATTCAGTATAGCTCTACTAGAGTGAACACCCACGTGTAAACATAGTAAAAACCGAAAACTAAAAGCAGTATAATGATTATTATTTTGTATTTATTTATGTGGTTATTATTAGTTTTATATAATTATTTTCATGATTGGTATTATTTATTTATTTTACTTTGTTTTATGAGTGTTACTTTATATATTAATATGCAATAGCTTTTTTATTTATGATGCCCTTTGGTTTTAAGATTTTTTACTATGTTTTTAATATGTTTGTTTATTATCTCTTATTGTTTGTTAGTTATTTAGTCCCCCTGAAGAAGACGTTCGCCGAAACACGTTGGGGTTTAATAAAGCACCTGTGTTCATCATTCATTCTTGCCTCTTGTGTTTTCCTGAGCAGTGACCATGGCATGGCTAGATTCCCCCATAGTGCTATACAGCATTTCTTTTAAGAGATATCTACAGGTTTCGCTTTCTGGAGTCCAATCACTGACATACCTGCTTGGGGTGTGTGCTCACATCCCGTTTGTGGGTACACACAGTTTCTCCAGGAGCATGCACTATGTACTAGCCAGCAGACTGTCTGCAGTTGGCAGGTGTATGGCTGGGATGCCTTGTAGGATGCAGCGTGTGGAGACTGACTGTGTCCACTGCTGGTGAATGTCAGATAGAGATGGGGGGAGCAACCAAGACGAGAAATGTAGGCAGTGTACAAAACATTTATTGGTCCTTATACAATAAAAAAGGGGGCCAGACCCAACACAGGCCGTGTTTCGTGGGTACTTCGTCAGGGGTGAGGCACACCACAAACTTGGACCAAGTGCTAACAAAGCATGGAACAGTCAATCTGCGGTGAGATGAATAAACAATGTGCGCAAAAGAACTGTTGGACACCCTCATTGATAATTGCACACGGAATTACTGCACACACCAGCGAGGAGGACGAGTTATCCAACCACATAAACAGATCAAACAGGTGAAGCCAGCAAAATATACCGCTTACAACGAAAAGAAAAACAATAATAACCAGCTCACCAGGAGCACAGCGGCTTTCATGTGCGAGATAGAGATGGGGGGCAGCTGAGCATTTCTAGGCCTACTGCCAGTGCCCTATGTGATGTGTACAGATCTGCATTCACTGCCCTGTAAGGTGTCTATTCCCCAGCATGACTGGGGTTGAGGGGCCCCTCTACTGCCACCATTGCAGAAATATAGAATGTGGATCTGTTGGTGGGAGATCCTGTCCCCCACCCTGACACACAGAGGGTGGTTTGGGTGGTGCTACATAATCCGCTTTTGGGGCCCAACCACTGCCCTTCTCTTATAACATGTGACCATGGCAATTCCACAGGATATGCACTATTCTGGGTGCATCATAGTCGACAAGGGCTAGACATAACTGGAAATACAGATGGACACAGGTGTATCCTAGGTGTGTCCACAAGGACTACCTATCATACACTGGCACTGATGGGGACCTGCAGCACAGCCTATCTCAGCTATGCCAGGTGCTGCGGAACTGGTGCTGGGTGCCCCACCTCACTCTCAGGGTGAGCACAGGAACCACACAATGTCACGGTCTGTAGCTACTCTGTGCCTGTAACACACACGGTCATTACCCCTACCAGGCCGGGGTGCTATAGAGGCACATACCCCATCTTTTGAGCAGCTGTAGGCTGCTGATCTGCATGTGCAGTGCATCATGGGTACGGGCGGGTTTACCCTATCCTGGTAACCACAGCAGACAGTTTGTGTGGTGACCTGCAGTCTTTCTGTAGTCAGTCAGCGGTGCGTTAGATGTTATAGAGATGCAGCCCCCTGGTTACTTTAATGACTGTGGAGGCCGAAGTCATCAGTTTGATCCCACAATGGTGTTACTTAATAAGTCTGTCTGAGGCACTTCCTTTTAATTTAAATCAGTGCTGCCAGCAAAAACACCCTCACAGTGCCGTAGCCTAAGGTGCCTCATAGGACGCCCTATAAAGCGCACTATAGGGCATATTATAAGGTGCCTTGATTGACAGTGCACTTTATAATGTGCCCTATGGAGTGCCTTATAGGGCGCCTTATGCGGCACCTTAGGTTACGGCACTGTGAGGGTGTTTTTGCTGGCAACATTGATTTAAATTAAAAAAAGGAAATGCCTCAGACAGCCTTCTTACATAACACCACTGTGGAATCAAACCCATGACCTCTGCCTCAGCAGTCATTGCAGTAACCAGTGGGCTACACCTTTAATGCTTCTAACACTGTGCTGGCATGAACTTAGGGTTAACGCGCGTTAACATGCCATGGCACCCACTATCACACGATACAGATTCTTGCTACCTTGCCGCCGGAATGCCCACTCCTTATATGGCATTCTTTGCATTATCACTGCAACTAGCGCTGGTAACATTAAGACAGTTTAGTAAACATACCCCAATGAGTGATACATGCGTTACTACACTTCTTGCACTATAAGAAACAAAAATAATAACAGATATCAATAAACTAATAAATCTTCATGACAAGCATTGCCACATAAATGCACTTGATAACTTGTACCCCTAGACTGAATTTTTCTTTTTTAATTTTACTTTTTCCCTTTTACTCTTTTTTTAAATCAAATAAACTTGCTTTGACTTTGACATGCAAATCAGTTTCCACTTGTATCTGCATTTCTCAGTCTTTGTTATATCATACAAATTCACACAATGTATAAGATATCTAAACATATCAAAGCGTTATCACACATTGAAGATCTTCCCAATCATTCACATCAATTAAAATATGTAGTCTGGAGATTCTTATTCTGCAAATATAAGACTCTCTAGAGATCCTATTTGCATTTGCATTCAATATGCACATTCTCCCACAACATGGATCAAATTTATTTACTGTACAAATACGAACAGAAATAGTTAATCATTTGGGATTTTTCCTTCCCCCCTTTATCACACTTGTCAAATCCAGGATCCTTAAAATAATCTTAAACATGATTTTAAATGAAATCACAATCATGCGTATTTATTTCTACTGCTGCCAATTGAAATCAAACGTTGTTCTTTCTGTTACAGATGGGAATTAGCTACATTATGCTTCACTGTAACTGTAAAACATTTTTTAAGACTTTCTCTAACAAAGGGGTATGTTTACTAAGCGGTGGTAATGTCACCAGCGAAAAGTGCAGCGTTAACCCTTTCATACCCGGTGGTTCCATTTGGAACCCATGTAGTTTTCTTGTAAAAGCTGAGTGGGGATTAAAACCAGTAAACATCAGAAGTCATTTTCTTACTTACCATTATCATAGTAAACTACTATATTCAGTTTAGAGTCACTAACTTACTAGGTGGCGCACTGGCTGTGCTTTTGTTTTGGTAGCCATTTTGAAATTTTACTGCAAGTGTTCTAGTGTTAAATTTTAATGTTCTGAAGGCTTCACTGCATCAGAAAAATTCTCTCAAGTCAAACAGGTATTGTTTTCGCTTTCTGCCAGTTTTATCACCATTTTTTGTTGAACCAGTTGTTGAATGAGACAGTTTTGTAGACGGTTCCATTTGGAACCCTTGGTACTTAGTGGTTGTTACATGTTACTGCAGAAACCGTGGTTTGTAATACTTAGGGGTATGTTTACTAAACTGTGGTAATGTCACCTGCGTTAGGTTCCACGGTGAAGGTACAGATGCCCATATAAAGGCGTGGGTGGTGCATCGTTACAGCAAGCCGTATCAGCTAACGCGCGTTACAAGGCGCCTTACAAGGCACCTTGTAAGACGCTTTATAAGGCGCCTTGTAAGGTGCCTTGTAAGGTGCCTCATAAGGCACCTAGTAAGGCGCCCTATAGGGCTCCTTAGGCTAAGCGCTGTATTAGGCACCCCTGGACAAGGCACCGTGGAAGGCACCCTGGGCTATGGATCATTTTTTTTCATTTTTTCACTTGTTCACATGCTTTACATCTGACCGGTCATTGATGCTATGTGGCACTGCTTTCGCCAGGGTGCTGGCAGTTAGCATCTGAAGTGTCGGGAAGTCTGAGACCTGGTCATTTATTTAATAGCAAGTTTGTCTGAAGAATAAGTTCCCCAGATAGGGGTGAGTAGGTTTTATAGAGCGATAAAGATAGTACTTGATACGGGACTAATACTAGATAGAGCACTGAGGAAAGGCAATGAACAGGCAAGTGAAGGAGGGAGAGTTGGGAGCCGCTGGACCTGCCATATCTGCGGGCATCCCATGTGGCTGCCAGTACTGTTGACAAACATGGTGGGGGCAACTGTACCACAGCACAGGGTGTTGGCAATGTAAAGTACTGGAAAGACAGTTGGTGGCAGATGATGGGAATACGTGTCCCCCAGTGGAGGCGGAGGTGGCAGGATAGTTACAATAATGGGTGGACAGAGGAGTGGTGGTGCCATGCAGATCAGGCACAGGTGAGGCAAGCATGAAGAGGCGCAATGCAGGAAAGGGTAGCAGTGCAGTACATGGGGTGGCAGCCTGCACAGGTAGGCAAGACTCTACACAGCTGACAGACGCAGATAGATGGACCGAAGGAATATTGGTAATTGTGGCGAGGGTATTATGGGCTGGCAGCACAGATATGCAAAAATATGGCTGTTACAGGCATGTAAGGAGGAAACAATGAGGAACTGAACCCATGAACACTACCGAGAATGGCATTGTACTAACCAGTAGGCTATACCTCCATGGTGCATCTCACAGCAATGACTGGGTACAGAAGGACTGCAGGCTACCACACAAACTGTCTGCTCTGAGTGTCAGGATAGGGTAACCCCACCTGTACCCATGATGCAATGCACATGCTGAATAGCTGTCTACAGCTGATCACCAAATGGGGTCTGCATCTCTCCGGTACCTCAGCTTGGAAAGACAAACTGACAGTGCGTGCTACTGGCACAGAGTAGCTACAAGTCAATGCATCTTCGGTAGTAGACTGGCTAATCTACTGAAGAAGGCTTTAAACTAGATTTGTTGGGGATGGGTGAAGAAAGCCCCCAAGTAGGTGATACATTAAATACCTTTATGGAAATGGGTAATAGGGGTAACATATGGAAAGCAGTGTGTATAAATGCCTGTAGCATGGGAAATAAGATCCCTGATGTTGAAGCTTTGGTGGGAGTGGCTGACTTGGAAAAAGTGACAGTTACAGAAACATGGTTCACAGAAAACCATGATTGGGATGTAACTATACCTCGCTATACTTTATTCAGAAAGGACAGGGTAGGAAGAAGGGGAGGAGGAGTGGCACTATATGTAAAAATTTCTATTAAAGCTTTGGAATTACAGAGCTTAAAAGGGAGAGAGGAGGCATTGTGGGTTAAACTAGAAAGAGTGAAAGAGAAATCTATTTGCATTGGTTTGATATACCGACCTCCCTCACAAGAGGAAGAGATGGACAGAGAGTTAATTGAAGACATACACAGCATTACTAGGAAAGGGGAAGTGCTACTGATAGGAGATTTCAATATGCCAGATGTTGATTGGCACATTCCTGCTGCAGTATCATCTAGAAGTAAGGAGATCCTGGATTCTTTACAGGGAGAACTATTCAGGCAATTGGTAACAGACCCCACACGTGAAGGGACCATACTGGACTTGGTGCTTACCAATGGAGAAAGTGTTTCTGATGTTGTAGTGGGAGATCATTTTGCATCCAGTGATCATCAGATGGTGTGGTTCAGTATTAGGACTAGGGCTGTTAGAATCCATTCAAAGGTGAGGATCTTAGACTTTAGGAAGACTAATTTTGCGAAGATGGGCCAATACCTCAGGGAGTCGTTAGTGGGATGGGAACAGCTCGGGGATGTAGAAAAACAGTGGGCAAAACTAAAAGGGGATATTTTAAGGGCAACCAACCTTTTTGTTCAAATGGTAAATAAAGGTAAATGGAAAAGGAGACCGCTATGGCTTTTGAAAGAAGTAGCTGAAAAAGTGAAGAAAAAGAGGGAGACCTTCATGAAATACAAGAGATCACAGAGAGAGGAAGACAGACATCTGTATTTGGAAAAACTTGGAGAAGCTAGCAAAGTAGTCAGGAAGGCAAAGATTCAAAAGGGGGAGGACATAGCCAATGCAATAAAATGGGGGGATAAGACATTTTTCAGATATGTTAGTGAGAAGAGGAAGGGCAAAAGTGGTATTGTCAGACTCAAGGGTTCAGGGGAGGAATATGTAGAAACTGATAAGGATAAAGCAGAATTGCTTAACAAATATTTCTGTTCTGTGTTCACAGATAAAGAACCAGGAGCAGGACCTCAGAAAACACCCACAAACAGGAACAGAAGCAAGGGACATCTTGAACAAGTTTCATAAGACTGTGTTCATGAGAAACTAGCTCAACTTAAAGTAGACAGAGCGATGGGTCCGGATGGGATACACCCTAGAATACTGAGGGAACTTGGGGGCATTCTAGCAGCTCCACTGACTGACCTTTTCAATGCCTCGTTGGAGTCGGGAGTGGTGCCAAAGGACTGGAGAGAGGCTCATGTGGTGCCTTTATACAAAAGGGGAAGTAAGGATGTGGTTGAAAACTACAGGCCGGTTAGTTTAACTTCGGTGGTGAGTAAATTATTGGAAACGCTGCTGAAAGAGAAAATAGTGAGGTTTCTGGAGTCCAGTGGATTACAGGATCCGAGGCAGCATGGATTCACCAGAGGCAGGTCTTGTCAGACAAATCTGATTGATTTCTTTGACTGGGTGACCAGGGAGTTGGACCGAGGGAGAGCTCTTGATGTGGTATAGTTAGATTTTAGTAAAGCCTTTGACACTGTTCCTCACAGGCGATTTATAAAAAAACTGAGCACCCTAGGGATGGACCCTAAAGTTACTGCTTGGGTTAGAAATTGGTTGGGTGTGAGGCGACAAAGAGTGCAGGTAAATGGAGCTCACTCTGAGGAGAAGTATGTTACCAGTGGTGTGCCCCAGGGATCTGTCCTTGGTCCAATTCTTTTTAACATCTTTGTTAGTGATATAGCGGAAGGGCTGTCGGGTAAGGTTTGCCTCTTTGCGGATGATACCAAAATCTGCATAGAGTAGACACCCAGGAAGGTGTAGATAACATGAGGGGGGATCTAGCTAAGCTTGAAGAATGATCTAGAATTTGGCAGCTGGGATTTAATGTTAAAAAATGTAAGGTCATGCATTTGGGCTGCAGCAATCCAAGGGGGCAATATAGTATATGGGGGTGAAGTACTTTTGTCCACTAAAGAAGAGTGAGACCTAGGCGTGGTTGTGTTTGATGACCTTAAAGTAGCTAAACAGGTAGAAAAGGTAACGGCAAAAGCTAGAAGGATGCTTGGGCGCATACGGAGAAGAATGGCTAGCAGAAAAAAGGAGGTGATAATGACTCTGTATAAGTCTTTGGTGCGACCTCATTTGGAATATAGTGTGCAATTCTGGAGACCGCACCTTCAAAAGGATGTGAACAGGATGGAGTCGGTGCAGAAGATGGTTACTAAAATGATTAGCGGTCTTTATTATAAAGCATATGAGGACAGACTTAAGGATCTTAATATGTACACCTTAGAGGAAAGGCGGGATAGAGGTGATATGATTGAGATGTTCAAATACCTCCGTGGCATAAATGTTCATGGAGAGAGCCTCTTTCAATTGAAAGCAAGTTCTGCTATGAGGGGACATGATATGCGGAAATATTTCTTTACGGAAAGAGTAATGGATCCATGGAATAGTCTCCCAGTGGAGGTGGTAGAGATGAGGACAGTAACTGAATTAAAAAAAGCATGGGACAAACACAGAGGATCTCTAAAGGTAAAAATGGGACTGTTTTAGTTGTTGATATGGAAGGACAGACTAGATAGGCCATGTGGTCTTTTTCTGTCGTCATATTTCTATGTTTCTATGGTCTGGCTGACATGGGCACCTGTTATCAGGGCAGAGGGGTTTCTAGACTTGCATGAGGTTTGTGTAGCAGTGCCTTTACAGGTCAAAGTGGTATACTCTATATACCCCCAAAGGGCCCACAATCACCCTTTCAATAGGTAAAGAATAGGTGCCTGAGTCAAGGTGAAGCAACCTCCTTCCTGCTGGTATAAGACAGCCCTCCAGGGTTGGTGGGCCAGAGCCATAACTGTGACAGTGGCAGACCAGCAGTAATGCTGGGGTTAGGGTTGGAAAACCCCAACTGACTCACACCATGGTCTGTCAGTCATCAGCAGACAGCACCTGCAGGACTTCATAGGTGTTCCAACCATGCACAGTCTAACTACAGACAATCCACTAGCCAGTCCATAGTACATACTCACAGAGAAACTACATGCACCAAGCTGGTAGCTCAGTGATTATTGCCCCAGCACTAGGAACACAAAAACATCACTGGAGAACGATAGTGTGGAGCGTTATGTGGGAACCTAGACATGCCATGGTCACTGCCCGGTCAGAGTGAGTGCCCTCCCAGCATTCCATGCTGTGGCCACCCTGTCCATGCAGGCGGTGGTCGGGCACTACAGTGTCCCAACCATTGCCCCACACCCTGTGAAGATGCATCCTCGCCAATATGCCCTGTCTGGGCCATACCCACAATACCTTGCTCCTCATTATGCACATATTCAGGCAAACGCTGGTAACAGTGGGACATTGTGGGCAGCCACAGAACAATGGATAGACATACACACACACACACACACACTCCTATTGCAGCATTGTGCAAAGATAGGGGTGGTTGGCAACCCTGCCCGCCACACTGGTCCTGATCACAGTGCCGACATTGATATACTGCGCAGGAGTTAGCAGTAGTGCTCTGGTGAAAACTGCAGCTCAGTGCTGGGGCCAACAGCCTGACTGTACATGAGGA
The DNA here is from genome assembly GCA_033557465.1 of Ichthyophis bannanicus. Classification (NCBI taxonomy): domain Eukaryota; kingdom Metazoa; phylum Chordata; class Amphibia; order Gymnophiona; family Ichthyophiidae; genus Ichthyophis; species Ichthyophis bannanicus. The sequence continues at coordinate 29,351,974 of CM066032.1, read as the reverse complement.
TTTGGATAGCGGAGCCTGGATGAGTGGATGTTTGTACCCCTGTTGGCCGCTGCTGTGGGGATTGCATGTTTTGATGGTGTATCTTCATCGTGGGGTAAAACATTGGGATGTGCTGTGCCTGCAGCTGGGACAGGAACCTGTGATCCTCTGCTTCAGGACACACTGGCTGTGTGTACTGTGCCACAGTCTTGCCACAGGGTCACATTGGTCCCTGGGGTACCTGTATGTCTCCTCAGCCAGACCTTTTATATTGCACTGCACACCACGTACTGGTACAGGGCATGACCTTGGGCCACTGCAGGCAGGTGCCACTTCCACCTCCAGCATGGGCACACACAACCCCCCTCTGTCGTGCTAACATGGGCGTATGTTGTTGTTGCGCCATCCCAAGCCATACACTTCACGGGTAGGCGGATGCCTAGGTTGCGGTGTCCGGGGTGAGGTGCATACATGGCCTTCCACACCCCGCCATCACAGCCTACCAACATTTTGCCACTTCCACTTGGGGGCAGGTGGCTGGGGGGATGTCTGGTGTGTGCCCTGGCAACTATTGGTTAGAGTGGTCAGGGTATTTGTGGTTTGTGTTTTGCTTTGGTCAGCGGCTGTCTTGCTGCTTTCTCATGTCTATGTTCCTATGTGTCACCTAGGCATCCGCCTGGTCAGCCCTGTGCCCCAGCTGGCCCCACTACATGTCCCGCCTGCAGCCCCCTATGCCCCATTTGCACTATCACCATAGTGGCCTTTCATACTTGGCCACCATGCTGTTGCTGCAAATGTAGCACTACTATCACTCTCTGGGGCTCCCTGCCTATGCTGTACATTGCTGACACTGAAATGTTTTCTCTCTCTTGCAAATGTGTGCTAACGCCAGGTTTTCAGTTGCGTTAGGATTCAGCCCTTCATTTCCCCGCGTTAGTGTGGAAGGGGTCTCTCCCCGCCCACTCCCCGCCCATTGACCCCTTCTCTCCGCCATCTCTCCACCCTCTGCGGGACTTACCACGGCCGGGAACGTTAACATGCATTAACGTTATGTTACATTACGTTAACGCGCATTAACGTTACATAACTCACCTTAACGTAGCCGCTGCTACGTTACCGCAGTTTAGTAAACATACCACTTAGTGAAGCTTACCACATAGCAGTTATTAAGATTTAAATTTGAAATTTATGTTATCTGCTAATTAAGTAGTAATCTAGTAGTAATTCAGTTACATTGTGAAATATGTTGAATGTTTGATGCAGGCAAAATGATGGATTGTGATATGCATCGCAGACAAAATAGAAAAGGAAAAATGGAATCTCAGCTTGTCTTGTTACCAGATGCTGACATTTCTGAACCTGAGTGTGAGGTAGAGGATCCAGAGATGGAAAATAATATGGATGAGTTGAGTGATGACCCACTGAACGAATCAGAAGATGATCTTCCATTATCAACAGTTAGGGATCATGCAAAGCAGAAAGATCCTGATGTTGCTGGTGTAGATTATGATGATAATGTTCCATTGAACAGATTATTCAAAAAGAAATCAAAATCAAAAGATGCAGTAATGTTTCGATGGAGGAGAATAAAGCCAAAAGTCACCTCTGATCCAATCTGGTCGGGAAAATTTTCTGATCCACCCGAGGAGGAAGAGCCTCCAATAAAATACTTTCACAGATTTTTTTACACTGAACTTATTGAGCACATTGTGATTCAGACCAATTTACTTGCAATTCAGTGTGTGTCCTCATTTAGAACAACAGTAGAAATCAAACAATACTGTGGAATGTTGTTGAAGATGGGCCTGGTTCCAATGCCCAGTTATAAACGCTACTGGTCAGAAGAACTCCGTTTTCCACCTGTTTCAGATATTATGAGTTGAAATCGTTTTACCGACATCAACAAGTTTTTGCACTTCAACGACAACACCAAGGCCATCACTGACAGAAATTACCCTTTGTATGATAGATATTTTAAAGCTCACCCTCTTCTGGATTTCATTTGAGAGGCTTGCCTAAAGGTTGACCCGAAAGAAAAGCAGAGCATTGATGAGCAGATGATACCATACAAAAGAAAAAAACCCTTGAGGCAATACCTTCCAAAGAAGCCTAAGAAATGAGGCTTCAAAGTATTTACTAGATGTGGGGTCAGTGGTGTGACATATGACTTTCATTTCTATGACGGCAAGGCTCCAGTTGTGCAGAAGAGCTGCGGATTTCAACCAGGAGACTTTGTTATGAAATTATGTGAGACACTGCCTAGCACTCAGAATTTAAAACTGTACTTTGATAACTACTTCACTTTTCTGGAGCATCAGCTGATGCTAAAGGAACAGAGCACCCTGTCTACTGGGACAATACAGTACAACAGGATTAGAGGATGCATTATGAAAACGGAAAAAGAACTAAAGAAAAAAGGTCGAGGATCCAGTGATTTTATGGTTGATGCAAACTCTGGTTTGTCAGTAGTTCATTGGTATGATAATTCAGCTGTTCAGCTTTCATCAACACTGAGATTAGTTGATCCAAATTCTATGATCCAGCGCTGGGACAAGAAACTGCATGCCTATGTTGATGTTCCCTGCCCAGCTGTTGTTTGAGACTACAGTCAGAATATGGGATGTGTAGATCTCTTTGATAGGCTTATGGCTCTATATTGCACTGAACATCACAGTAAGAAATGGTACCATAGAATATTTTACTGGGGCCTTCATCTTGCGGTTGTGAATGGATGGTTGCTTTACAGATGTCACTGTGAGCAGAAATCTGCACCAAATTCTCGAATCTAAAGTGTTCTCACTCCTTCAGTTTATCAGCATTAGTGAGTCGCTGATCAAAGAAAACAAGGTGCCATCATCTGTGCAAAGAAAAAGAGGGCGACCATCAAAAGTGATGGATTCTCCTGAAGTGAATGATCCTGATGACTCCCCTGCACCACCAAAACAGAAATCATCTGTTCAGTCTGATCCAAACGCCAGCATCAGAAATGACGGTGTAGGACACTTTCCAGCTCACTCAGACCCGAAACAATGGTGCAGGGTTTGCAAAGCTCATGTCAGGATGAAATGCATTGTTTTCCTTTGCATTACAAAGGAAATAAATTGCTTCCTCAATTATCACACTTCAGCAGTTTGAATAAAAACTTTAAGAACTTTCAGTTTTATATATCTTGCCTTACTTTTATTCTTTATATTGAGTTCCGTTAAGTCCCATTGGTGCCAAATGGAACCATGATAAAAAACTCTTCTAATTATTAACTACAGTATAATGCAAGTGAACATATCTGTTTCCTACTATACCTAAGCAAAGTTCTGCTTTCTGGAATTTTTTTACTGAAATAAAAAAATTTGGTAGTAAAAGGGTTAATGTTACCGACGCCATATAAGGCAGTGGGCAGGCAGGGGGCATTCCGGCGTAAAGGTAGCAATGTCCCATTAACGTGCGTTAAAGGGCGCCTTGGCCGTTTAATGCATGTTAACGGGACATTGCATGTTCAGGTGACAAGCAGGGCACGTTAAGGCTGACAAGGCACCCTAAGGGCTTTAAGGCACCCAAACTTAAGGCACCTTAACTTAAGGCGCATTAAGGCAAGGCGCCTAAGAGCTGTAAGGTGTCTTGAATTAATGCGCCTAAGTTAAGACGCCTTACAGCTCTTAGGGTGCCTTGCATTAACATGCCTTAAGTTACGGCACCTTGGGTCAAGACACCATAATGCAAGGCACCCTAAGGGCTTTAAAGTGACTTCGGTTAAGGCACCTTATAAGGCACCTTAGGCTAAGGCACCTTATAAGGCACCTTATAGGGCACCTTAGGTTAAGGCACCTTATAAGGCACTTTAGGCTAAGGCACCCTATAAGGCACCTTATAGGGCACCTTAGGCTAAGGCACCTTATAAGGCACATTAGGCTAAGGCACTTTATAAGGCACCCTAATCTAAGGTGCCCTAAGGGCTATAAGGTGACTTATGTTAAGGCATCTTATAAGGCTCCTTAGGTTAAGGTGCCTTATAAGGCACCCTAGAAGGCACCTTAGAAGGCACCTTAGGTTAAGGCACCTTAGGTTAAGGTGCCCTAACAATGTTACGGTGCCCTAAGTTAAGGTGCCCTAAGGGCAGTAAGGTGCCCTAACGTAAGGTGCCCTAAGGGCTGCAAGGTGCTTCAAGTTGACATGCATGAACTGTAGGGCATAAAAGCAGATGTAACCCTAACACTGTGTAGAGCACCGAGGAAAGGCAATGAACAAGTGATTGAAGGAAGGAGAGCTGGGAGCTGATGGACCTGCCATATCTGCGGGCATCCTATGTGGCTGCCAGCAAAGTGGACAAACATGTTGGAGGCAGCTGTATTGATGCACAGGGTGTTGGCAATGTAAAGTACTGCAATGACAGTGGGTTGCAGAGGATGGGAATATGTGTCCCCCAGTGGAAGCAGAGGTGACAGGATAGTTACAATGATAGGAGGACAGAGGAGTAGTGGTGCCATGGAGATCAGGCACAGGCGAGGCAAGCATGAAGAGCCGCAATGCAGAAAAGGGTACCAGTGCAGGGCATGGGGCAGCAGCCTGCACAAGAAGACAGGACTCTACACATCTGACAGACACAGATAGATGGACTGAAGGATTGTTGGCCACTGTGGTGAGGGTGTTATGGGCTGGAAGCACAGATCTGCAAAGATATGACTGTTACAGGCATGAAAATTATTTGAGTAGGACAGGCATAAAAAGAGAGAACAAAGAGGAATTGAATCCATGACCACTACCTAGAACATCATTTTACTAACCAGTAGGCTACATCTCTATGGTTTGTTGCATAATAATGGCTGGATACAGAAAGACTGCAGGTCACCGCACAAAATGTCTGCTATGTGTGCCAGGATAGGGTAACCCCACCAGTACCCATGATGCAATGCACACGCAGAACAGCAGTCTACAGCTGATCACTAAATGGAGTATGCACCTCTCCAGTACCTCAGCTTGGTATGAAGAACTGACAGTGTGTGATACTGGCATAGAGTAGCTACAGACCATGCCATTGTGCAGGTTCTGTGTTCACCCTGAGGGTTAGGATGGGCGCCCAGCACCAGGTCCGCAGTACATGTGGTACTAGAGGTAGGTCCTGCTGTACATTCTCATCACTATCAGTGTGTGACAAGTGTTCTTTGCAGTGCAATCTAAAATAATAGGAGTGGAGGAGTGGCCTAGTGGTTGGGGCAAGGTACTTCGGGCCGGAAGGTCGCGTGTTCAAATCCCACTAGAGGACAGCAACCTTGGGCCAGAAGGACTGGGGTTTCTAGTCCCACAGGTGCTCCTTGTGGTCTTGGGCAAGCCACTTAACCCTCCATAGCCCATGTTCTCTGTGTGCTGTGCTTTCCTGTCTAATCAATGTGTTTATACCTCAAAAATTTCCTGTCATGATTTGACAATTTCCAATCTGTAATCAAAAACCGCTGCTGATCGCTGGAAGTAGCAGTATACAAATGTATACTAAATAAATAAATAAATAATTCTGTGACCATCTGTATTCCCCAGTCACATCTGGCCCTAAGGGACCAGAAGCCACCCGGATTAGTGCATATCCAGTGTTACAGTGTGGCTGTGATGGTCACTTGTTAACAGGGCAGAGGGGTGTCTAGACTCGCATTAGGTTTATGTAGCACTGACTAATATACTGCCCTCTCCGGGTCAAAGTGGTATACACTATATACCTCAAAAGATCCCACAATCAACCTTTTTGTAAGGGAGGCAGTGGAGGGACAGGTGGCTCAGCCATGAAGAATGGCTATAGGACCAGCAACCCCAATTCTGCTGGAAAAAGACTACTGTCCAGGGTTGTTGGGCCAGAGACATACCCGTTTCTAGGACAGTGGCAAACCAGCAGTAATGCTGGAAGTAGGCCTGGAAAACCTCAGCTGCCCCACACCAAGGTCTGCTATTCACTAGCAGAAGGCACAGCCAGACTGCACCTGCAGCACCCTACAAGGTGTTCCAGCCATGCACAGACAGTCCACTAGCAAGTCTATAGTGCATGTTCACAGAGAAACTATGTGCACCCAGAGTTGGGATATACAGCACAGACACCAAGCAGGTAGCTCAGTGATTGGGGCCCAGAACAGGGAACACACAAATATCACTAAAGAAAGACAGTATATAGCACTATGTGGGAACATAGACATGCTATGGTCACTGCTCAGTCAGAGTGAGAGTGACCTCCCAGCATGACATGCTGTGGCCACCCTGTCCATGCAGGTGGTGGTCGGGCACTACAATGTCCCAGCCATTGCCATACACCCTATGCAGATGCATCCTACCCAATCTGCCCTGTTCGGGCCATACCCACAATACCTTGCTCCTCAGTATGCACATTTGCAGGCTAACACTGGAAACAGTGTAAGCATTGTGGGCCCAGTGAGGAGTAGCAGCCACAAAACAATGGATAGACATACACACATACACACTCCTATTGCAGCATTGTGCAAAGATAGGGGTGGCTGGCAACCCTGCCCACCACACTGGTCCTGATCACAATGCAGGCATTGCTAAAGTGTGCAGGAGCTAGTAGTAGTGCTCTGGTGATAACTGCAGCTCCGTGCTGGAGCCAACAGCCTGACTCTCCATGAAGCTTTGGATAGTGGAGCCTGTGTGTGTATGGGTGTTTGTACCCCTGTTGGCCACTGCTTTGGGGATTGCACATTTTGATGTTGTATCTGCATTGCAGGGTAAAACATAGGGATATGCTCTGCAAGCTCCACAACTGGGACTTGAACCTGTGACCCTTTGCTCCAAGATACCCTGGCTGTGTGCACTGCACCACACTGTTGTTCCAAAAGTACAGTAATCCCTGGGGCTACCTTAACCTTTCATCAGATAGACCTTTTCTGTTGCACTGTACACCATGTACTGGAACAGTTCATGGCCTAGGTCCACTGTAGAAAGGTGCCACTGCCCCCTCCAGCACCAATACCCTCCCCCCTGCCATGCTGACATGCCCATATGCTGTCAGTGCTGGTAGTGTGCAGTCCCAGGCCATCCAATGTGCAGGTAGGAGGGTGCCTAGGGTGCGGGGTCTGGGGTGGGGAGGCATACATGGACATCCACACATCCCCCCATCACCGCCTACCAATGTTATGTCCCTTCCACATGGGGGAGAGATGGTTGGGGGGATGTCAGGTTGGTGCTCACGCAATTATTGGCTATGGTGGACCAGGTAAATGTAGGTGGATTGTGTTATGACAGCAGACTGTGGACAGGCTAGAGCATGCAACTCAGGTACGGTGTACCCAGTTTGGACTACTGGGTGTATATATGTTTCAGACAACATGTGGTCATACCCTGCAATGCCTTACTAGGGGCTGCAGTAAAGGGTGTTTATTTAGCTAGGTTTACGAACTGTTTGGGACGCATCCTGGGGAAGGTCTGTGGACCCTTGTTAGAGTGTTTGACCTTGGTCAGATACTGTCTTGCTGATGTCCAGTTTCTATGTTCCTATGTGCCACCTAAGTGACAGCCTAGTCCACCCTGTGCCCCAGCTGCCCCCACAGCATGTCCCGCCTGCAGCTCCCTATGCCCCATTTGCACCATCACTATAGTGCCCTTTCATAGTTGGGCACTATGCTGTTGCTGCAAATGGAGCACTACTATCACTATTCTTGGGCTCCCTGTCTGTGCTGTACATTGCTGACACTGAATTTGTTTCTCTCTCCTGCAAATGTGCAGCTAACGACAGGTTCTCACTGGCGGTACTGTCCCGGCATTAATGTTACAGTGTTAGTGTAGCAGGGGCCTCTCCACGCCCACTCCCCGACCATTGAACCCTTCTCTCTGCCTTCTCTCCACCCTCTGGGACAGTTACCGCTGCCGGTAATGTTAACGCACGTTAACGTTACCACTGCTATGTTACCGCGCCTTAGTAAACATACCCCAAAGTTTAATATGGCCAGCAGACCTTGAACAACTCAGCAATTTGTCTCCACTTTCTGTAAACATTCAATCCTGAAAAGCTATGTTGCCATTATGTTTTCTGTGCTATCTTTTTCTATCAAGCCATTGCTGCAGTGTACACTGCCTTCCCCCAACCCACTGACTCAGAGAATCCATTCCATATTATAGCAAACCCCAAACACTTGAAGGACTAGAAAAAGGGACTGTTACTTCCGGAGAGAGATCTGCAACTGTGAGTATATACTTCTGGTAATTTTCTAAAAGGAATTATTTCTATTAAAGCTAATTAATCTGTGAACCCACTATTTTTTGTTAAATCAGTCAGGGCCTAGTATCAGCAGTTTAAGTTTAAATTTAAAACACAGAGGAGAACTTTCTGGTTACATTTCATACCCAGCAGAGAGCTTGTAGTTTAAATTTAATAGTCACTCAGGGCATAGTAACAGCAAAGTACTTTTAGTTTAAATTTAAAACACAGAAGAGAGCATTCTGGTTACATTTGGAAACCAGCAGAGAGCTTGTAGTTTACATTTAATAGTCACTCAGGGCCTAGCATCAGCAAAGTACTTTTAGCTTAAATTTAAAACACAGAAGAAAGCCTTCTGGTTAAATTTAGAACACAGCAGAGAGCTTGTAGTTTAAATTTCATAAGAAGTTAGAGCCTAGCAGCAGCTAAGAGCTATAATTTAAATCAAATCAGAATATAGCTTACCTCAGCAGCACAAGACAGGGTACTGTGTAGCAGCCCTCTTTTAATAAGTGTTATTTCCCTCCCTCTCCTGGGATAATCGTAGCTTTATAGGTACTTACACATCTTAAAAGGCAGGAGGTGCTCTCAGGTGAAGCTCGTTACCCAAATCAATCATACACTAAGGACCTGAGATTAGTTAAGCTTCAGGTGAACAAGGTATATTACACATATTAGGTACAGTTTTATTATTATAAATATCCATAGCAACCCTTAGAAAGTAAAGAACTTAGATCTAAACACAAACTTAAAACTAAGATGCAGACAGCAGTCCAGCAGCGGGATGGGGGCTTTCCAGTCTTTTGCATTGAGTGTCACATGTACGATTTTCTCCCAGTTGGTGAGAGGTCTTACGTGTGCACTAGGTGCAAGGAGCTCTTTGCTCTCAGGGAACGAGGCTAAAGACAGACAGAGAGGTACATAGACGAGACCTACAGGGATATAGTCCTGAAGTCCCACCTCCAGTCTGGCAGCATCCCTGTTGCCATGGAGGAAAGAGGTCACGTGACAGGAGAGCATCACCCTGGTGTGGCAGGAAGTGATCCTGTAACTAGGACCTGTCATCCAGGTGATGTAAAACCCTCTCGCACCGAGGAAGTTTCTCCAGGGCCATGTGCCCATGAGGGAAGGGTTAGGACAGCCGTTATAGTTGGTGATTCGATCATTAGGCATGTAGATAGCTGGGTGGCTGGTGGACGTGAGGATCGCCTGGTAACATGCCTGCCTGGTGCGAAGGTAGCGGACCTCACGCGTCACCTAGATAAGGTCTTAGATAGTGCTGGGGAGGAGTCTGCTGTCTTGGTACATGTCGGTACCAATGACATAGGAAAATGTGGTAGGGAGGTTCTGGAGGCTAAATTTAGGCTTTTAGGTAGGAAGTTGAAATCCAGAACTTCCAGGGTAGCGTTCTCCGAAATGCTTCCTGTTCCACGTGCAAGATCCAAAAGGCAGGCAGAGCTCCGGAGTCTCAATGCGTGGATGAGACAATGGTGCAGAGACGAGGGTTTTGGATTTGTTAGGAACTGGGGAACATTCTGGGGAAAGGAGGGGCTCTTCCGAAGGGATGGGCTTCACCTTAACCGGGATGGAACCAGGCTGCTGGCATTAACCTTTAAAAAGGAGATAGAGCAGCTTTTAAACTAGATATTAGGGGAAAGCCGACAGTCGCCCAAGAGCGGATGGTTCAGAAGAATGTATCTTTGAAGGATACTACCAAAAGCAGAGAGGTTCCACAAAAGAGTAAAGTAGCCCAAATGCCCTCAAGTATGAAGCAGACAGAGCTTAAAGATCCCAAATTAGCCATGTCTACCAATAGCCAAATTAATATGAATAAAATACATTCTCTAAAATGCTTGTATGCAAATGCTAGAAGTCTAAAAAATAAGATGGGAGAGTTAAAATATATAGCACTAAATGAAAGGTTAGATATGATTGGAATATCAGAGACATGGTGGAAGGAGGACAACCAGTGGGATACTGTGATACCTGGGTACAAACTATATCGTAATGATAGAGCTGATCAAATTGGTGGAGGGGTTGCTCTCTATGTTAGAGAGGGCATTGAGTCAGAAAGGATTAAAGTTTTGCAGGAAACAAAATCTGCTGTAGAATCTATATGGATTGAAATTCCATGTAAAAGGGGGAAGGCGATGGCAGTGGGGGTGTACTATCGACCGCCTGGCCAGAATGACCAAATGGATGATGAAATGTTCAAAGAAATCAAGGAAGCTAACAAAAGTTACAGCGCAGTAATAATAATGGGTGATTTCAACTACCCCGGTATCGACTGGGTCAGTGTCACGTCAGGACATGCTAGGGAGATAAAGTTCCTAGATGAAATAAATGACTGCTTCTTGGAGCAGCTGGTTCATGAACCGACCAGAGGGGAAGCCATATTAGACCTAGTCCTTAGTGGAATACCAGATCTAGTGCAAGAGATAAGGTTGTTGGGGCCACTTGGCAATAGTGATCATAGTAAGGAAATCCACAGTACTACCTTTTAACTTTCGAAAGGCAGACTATGATAAAATGAGGAAAACAGTTAAGAAAAAAATAAAAGGAGCAGTTGCAAAGGTTAAAGACGTACATCAGGCTTGGCTGTTGTTGAAAAATACTATCTTGGAAGCCCAGACCAGCTGTATTCCACGCTTTAAGAAAAGTGGAAGGAAGTCCAAAAAACTGCCAGCATGGTTTAAAGGTGAGGTCAGAGAGGCTGTTGTTGCCAAAGAAGCATCTTTCAGGAAATGGGAAAAAGAGCCAAACGACGAAACCTGGAAACAGCACAAGCACTGGCAAGTCAAATGCAAGGCATTGATAAGGCAGGCAAAGGGAGAATTTGAGAAGAAGCTTGCTGTGGAAGCAAAAACGCAAAGTAAAGACCTTTTCAAGTACATTCATAGCAAAAAACCTGTGAGAGAGTCAATTGGTCCATTAGATGATAAAGGGGTTAAAGGAGCACTAAGAGGCGACAAGGCGATAGCGGAAAGACTGAATGAATTCTTTGCTTCGGTCTTTACTGAGGAAGATGTAGGAATGTTACCCATGACTGAAGTGGTATTTAAAGGTGCGGAAGAATTGAAGGAAATATCGATACATCGGGAAGATGTATTACAACTATTAGATAAACTGAAGAGTAGCAAATCACCTGGGCCGGATGGTATACATCCAAGGGTGTTGAAAGAACTTAAATATGAGATTGCAGACCTGCTATTAGTAATCTGTGAACTATCATTAAAATCATCTCTAATACCTGAAGATTGGAGGATCGCCAATGTAACACCAATTTTTAAAAGGGTTCCAGGGGTGATCCGGGAAACTACAGACCGGAGAGCCTGAAGTCAGTACTGGGAAAAATGGTAGAAACCATCATAAAGAATAAAATTACTCAGCATGTAGATAGTCATGACCTAATGGGAGACAGCCAACATGGCTTTAGACAAGGAAGATCTTGTCTTACTAATCTGTTATGTTTTTTTGAAGGAGTGAATAATCAGGTGGACAAAGGTGAGTCGGTTGATATTGTGTATCTGGACTTTCAGAAAGCCTTTGACAAGGTCCCTCATGAGAGACCTTTGGCAAAACTAAATAGTCATGGTATAGGAGGCAGTGTACTATTGTGGATCAGGAACTGGTTAAAAGATAGAAAGCATAGGGTTGGGCTAAATGGCCAATCTTCCCAATGGAGAAAGGTGAATAGTGGTGTACCACAGGGATCTGTGCTGGGTCCGCTGCTTTTTGACATATTCATAAATGACCTGGAAAGTGGAATAACGAGTGAGGTTATCAAATTTGCAGATGACACAAAACTATTTGAAGTTGTTAAAACCCAAGAGGATTGTGGAAAATTGCAAGAGGATCTTGATAAAGTGGAAGACTGGGCATCAAAATGGCATATGAAATTTAATGTGGACAAGTGCAAGGTTATGCACCTAGGGAAGAACAACCCAAACTATGGTTACACGATGCAAGGTTCCACATTAGGAACTACCACCCAGGAAAATGATTTAGGCGTCATTGTGGATACCATGTTAAAACCCTCGGCCCAGTGTGCAGCAGTGGCCAAGAGAGCAAATAGAATGCTAGGTATGATAAGGAAAGGAATGGAAAATAAAACAAAAGATATTATAATGCCTCTGTATCGTTCCATGGTGAGACCGCAACTTGAATATTGTGTGCAATTCTGGTCGCCGTATCTTAAAAAGGATATAGCGATTTTAGAAAAGGTTCAGAGAAGAGCCACCAAAATGGTAAAGGGGATGGAAGGATACTCCTATGAAGAAAGGCTAAAAAGGTTAGGGCTCTTTAACCTGGAAAAGAGACGGCTTAGGGGAGATATGATAGAAGTCTATAAATTAATGAACGGAGTGGAACGGGTAAACGTAGATCGATTGTTTACCTTATCAGAATATAGAAAGACTAAGGGACATGCAATGAAGCTACAGGGTAAACTATTTAAGACTAATAAAAGAAAATATTTCTTCACTCAACGTGTAATCAAACTCTGGAATTTGTTACCGGAGGATGTAGTAAAGGCTGTTAGTGTAGCTGGGTTTAAAAAAGGTTTGGACAAGTTCCTGGAGGAAAGGTCCATAAACCATTATTAAGAAGGGACCCAGGATATCAATGCTTGAACCAATACAAGCATTGTGGAACCTGTGTCCCTTGGGGAAACTGCTAGGTACATATGACCTAGATTGGCCACTGTTGGTAACAGAATACTGGGCTTGATGGACCTTGGTCTGACCCAGTATGGCATATCTTATGTTCTTATGTTCTTAACACTAGCTGCACAAACATGCTGCTCTACTGCAGCAAAATCAATCACAGAACCTTATTTCCAAAAGAAGCAAGATAAAAAAGGAAAGTAATCTTATTCTTATTTCCAGCACAAATATGGGCTTCATTTAGTTTAAAAATATATTACATCAGTCATCCAACTGAGACTTAGGGGTATGTTTACTGAACCGCGTTAACGTAGCAGCGGCTACGTTAACGCGTGTTAGGAAACATTAACGTGCATTAAGGGTACCTAACGTGCGTTAACGTCACCGTCCACGGTAAATCCCGCAGAGGGCAGAGAGAGGACGGAGAGAAGGGGTCAATGGGCGAGGAGTGGGGGGGGGGATAAGCTCCCGCAGCACTAACGCAGGGTACTGAAGGGCTGAACATTACCGGGACTGAAAACCCGTTGTTAGCTGCAGATATGCAGGAGGGTGAAACCATTTAGCATCAGCAATGTACAACATAGGCAGGGAGCCCAAGAAAAGTGATAGTAGTGATCCATGTGCAGCAACAGCATAGTGCCCAAGTATGAAAGGCCACTATGGTGATGGTGCAAATGGGGCATAGGGGGCTGCAGGCGGGACATGTAATGGGGGCAGCTGGGGCACAGGGTGGACTAGGCCGTTTTGTTTGTTCTGCTCTCCTTACCATACCATGGCTCCGGCTTTGTCCCTTCTCCACACACCCTTCCCTCTCTTCACTTCAGTGTCCCTTCCATGCAGCCTATCTGTCACATGCTAACTGTTACATATGCTCCCTTTCTTTTTTTTTTTTTTTTAGAAAAGAAGTATTTTATTTTGAATTTATTAACTGGAATATGTTAACTTTTGGAGAGGTGCATTTCTAATATGTGTGTTTTGTTCAGTACAAGAGGAAATGCATTTTTATTTTTCTTTCTCCGATATTGCCATCAGTGTGGAGTTTGCGATCTTGGGGTTCCCCATTCGATTATTGTCTTTCTACTTTTTTTTTTTTTAAACTTTTATTTTCATTTTGCAACAAACAAAAGAAACAACACACCAAAGGAGACAAAACAAGTATACAATAAGGAAAAGCAAACCCTATTACCCCCCACCCCCATGCTTCTTCTCTAAGCCGACAATATCAGCATGTGAGCGCTTCCAAACAACAGTGATTGTACATCAAAACGAACAGAAATAGTATCTGCGATACAGAATGATCATGGGACAGAGATTTATACAAATTTAAACAGTCAGATGAGAGCATTTAGCAGTGTGAACATAGTCATTGAGCATCTTCCATTTAGACAGATGATGAGGAGTCTGAACGGAAGAAGCAAACATACGAGGTATTTGTTCATATTTACTGTAGAGACAGACATGATTCCACCATTCATTGGGACTCAGATGGGAGCTATTTTTCCAGTATTTCGTAATTAGGGAAATAGCGATGCCCAGCATAAAGTCCAAAAGGAAGTAAGCCGTTTTTGGAAGAGAGGGGATCCCCGCAGCTGAGCGGAGTCCCACTATCCTCCAAGAAAGGGGCTCTTGAAAGTGCAAAATAGATTGGATACGACCCCAGACCCGACGCCAGTAATACTGTAGTGCGGGACATTCATACATAACATGAGGTAATGAACCAATGGCCGCATGGCATGTCCAACAGCTATTGCCCTGAGTGGTGTTCCATTTGGCTAATCTGTCAGGAGTGTAGAAACACCGGTGGGCTAGAAAGAAGAGTGTCTGAGTGAGTGAGGCGGATCGGGAAACCCGTGTCACTCTACTCCAGACGAGGCTCCATTGCTCCGGGGTCAAAGTTACATGCAATTCTCGCTCCCATGCTTTCTGTGCTATAGGGGTACCTCTATTTATAGCATTACATAAGGTTTTGTAAAAGTTAGATGCTACACCCGGTGAACTCCCGATAGATCGGATAGTCTCCGACAATCCTTGGGTAGGGGATTCCGATGGCGGGAGCACCTTAGCACTCCGAAGACAATGCTGAAGTTGCACCAACTGAAAGTAGTGTTTCGCTGGGAGACCAAATTCAATTTGCAATTCGCTAAAAGTTTTCCAGCGACCATCATGGAACAACTGGTTAGGAATCCAAATGCCCCTAGTGTACCAGGGGCTCCACGCCATCGGTTTATTTTGTATTTGAAATCGAGTATTGTACCAAAGCGGGAGCCTGTCTAACGGACAGAGTCGGGAGTCTAGAGATTGCATAAGAGTATTAAAGGCACCTAAAGTGTCTAAAAGCATTGGTGGATAGTGGGAGTCTGATGGGAGAGTCATACCAGGGAGATAAGTAAGAGGAATCGGTTTGCAAAGGTCCTCCTCTATGTCTAGCCACACAGGTCTACTCGGTGCTAGATCTTCCAGCCAACGAGCGCCTTGTTTGAGAAGAAAAGATTGATGGTATTTCAGGAAATCAGGGAATCTGACACCCCCATTTTCCTTATCTGCTTGCAGCTTATGTTTCGCTATCCTA